>OY720430.1:141054785-142298564 GCA_963082735.1 Pocota personata
AACCTTGTAGGTCTAGCTCATCAGCTTCTCAATTTCCCGCGATCTGTCCGATATTGATTGTTTGTAATTCAAGTTAAAATTTAATTTGACATGTAGGTAGTCGGTGACTCTGGGGAGATAACGGTACATCAATAGGATACTGGCATGATGGCCAGTGTGTTGTTCCCTCCATTGCTGGGAGTCTCTCAGTCTTAATGCTGTACTGACAGCCAGTTGTTTACCTGGATCATTCGTTCAACGAAAAGAAGCTATTTTGCGTCAAAGCTGAATATGCGACTCTCCTCAAAGCAACTATGGTCCAATCTGCGGGCGATTGGTGTGAGCAAAAGAGAAAAGTTGGACTGCTCGCTTGATCCCAATGAACTTAATCGTGAATTCCTGGCCAATACCTCAAGTCAACTGAGTTTCGGCCCACTCCATGAGCCTTTAGGTCAATCACAGTACAATTTTGACTTTGGAAGTACTTGCAACTATTCAAGCATTAAAATCAAATGCTGTTGGTGTAGATGGCATAACTACTTCCTGAGCTCATTTACCCATATAATCAACTACTGTGTAACATCTTCGACTTTTCCCCTCCAATGGAAAGAAGCCAGGGTAACTCCGGTTGCAAAAAAATCTCAACCTGTGCTACCAAGTGACTACCGTCCAATTAGCATTCTGCCCTGTATGTCAAAGATCTCGGAGAAAGTCCTTGCAGGACAGATTGTTCAGCATTTTGAATCAAGGGGTCTACTATCCCAATATCAGTCTGGTTTCAGAGCGAATCATAGCTGCTCTACTGCCATGGTGAAAGTACTGGATGATACGAGAATTAAACTTCAATTTGACAAAGATTGCTTGACAGTTCTATGCCTTCTTGACTTCTCTAAGGCCTTTGACAGAGTAGATCACAAGGTATTATGTTGTAAACTTGTTTCCTATTTTGGGTTTGGTACTAGGGCTACTCTCCTAATAGAGAATTATTTAAGGGACAGAACGCAGAGAGTTGACATAAACGGCACCATCTCAGAAGTGAAAGAAATTTTGGCAGGGGTACCTTAAAGGTCCATATTAGGTCCGATTATCTTTTGCATGCATGTAAATGACTTGCCCAAAGTTTGTAAGAACGTATCGTTTCACTTATATGCTGACGATATCCAAATTTATTCATCAAGACCAATTGACCTTATTGAAGACCTCATATGCCGAACAAACGAAAATCTTAAAGCTATTCAGGGCTGGTCTGTAGATAATAGTTTGATTTTGAACCCATGTAAGACCCAAGCTATACTGTTCTCTAATAGATACTGTAATACTGAACAATTTCTCCCAGTGTACGAGTACCTTGGAAATTTTAAAATACCATATATGGAGTCTTTTACCAGCCTTGGATAGAAACTGACTTCGACTCTGTCCTGCACTGACCATGTAAATCTTGTCGTAGGTCATATATATGGGGCACTGAGGAAACTTTGGCAGTCTAGTGATTTTACTCCACTTGAAACAAAACTTCATCTTGTTAAAACCCTCGTGAGCACAAATTACTTGTTGCATTCAATAGCATGACTCGATATGTCTATGGTTTACGCAGATTTGACCATATTTCAGCCCATCCAACAAGGATCCTAGGCTGCACATTAGTACAGTATATTAATGCAAGGAATTGTATTTTCATACATAAAATTATACAAACAAGGTCCCCTTCTTACCTGTGGTAAATGAAGTCTTCAGATACTTTTCTGATCAGGACTAATATAAAATATCATCCGCTATCACCTATATCATCCTCCACTGATTTACCAACTTTATGTACTATAAAAGACAAAGTCTTACTTGTATGCACCGTAGAATTATATAATAAAATTGATTTGAATTGAAATGACTGATTTTACAAATACACTGGGTACACATTCGGAATAGTTGTGTGGCGGATGGTAGACGTTAATTGACAAAAGTTGTCATATCTTTTAGTTTTCAAGTTTTGTTCAGCTAAAATTTTGCACAAATGTAGTATTTGATGGTTCAAAAGTCAAGAAAAAAAATTATAAAAAATATAGGTATCTATGAGTATATACAAACGGTCACAATTAATATTTTATCAACAACAAACCGAACATAGATCTGTTTGTCCTATAGGTATATTGACTGGATTTTTGTTTATTAATTTTTTCAGAAAATCCTCAACGATGCAAATAGCACTACTCCAATTATATTTACAGCGATCAGGTGAGTACAAAGTTCCACCTTCATTTGCCATGTGTACATATGTATGTACATAAACCAATAAACTCCTTTTACGGCTTTAATATATTCATAGCTTTATTCCTTGGTATCCAATGAATGATCTTATACTGACATTCTACTGCTAAGCAAATATTGCTACTGTCCCTGGGTGGTCGGGTGCTGCTGTAAAACTCCTACGAATAACGAAACCACAACACAAAGGAATGGGGGGAGGGGGTGATAAAACTGTAAAATATCGTAAAATCAATCAATGACGCACCTTATACAAAAAATATAACCAAAATGACATAAAGCGCTCACATGACTGCATTATCAATTCATGAGCAGAACATAAATATGTTCTTGTCTAAATAAGCTATTTGCTCATAATTTGGTTTCATCGTCTTTGGCCTAATACGACACCACTCCATCAACATCATAATTATCCCCTGGGTGGGTGAACTAATTTTTTACGCCTTGCGTGATAATTTCATAACAAAGCCCGAGGGCGGATTGAAGAGGACTAAAGCCCTTTTAATCCTCTTCAATTGTACACCATGCGGTGATGAGTGTAGCGCCTGCTAATTGCTTTTCCCGGTCGCAGTGGTGGCGGTAGAAAAGGACTCAAATCACCAACCACCGTTTGGTGTGCACTCAGTCGAAAAAGTCTTCCTTTTGGTGGGTAATCGATATTGAAAACTAGGGACTATCATCTTTGTTTGTTATGTCTGCCATTTATAAATAAATTCTAGAGTGCGTCTTATGAACCCTTAGTAGATGCACATCCGTCTGTATGTAGGGCGGTAAGTGTTTTATCGTAATTGCTTTAGTCGCGACAATGGCTGCATTATTATTATTTTCTTTCGTAAATGAGCAAAGGGTGGTGTCATTTAAGAGAAAACACTTTCCATCACCCCACATCGTCCAATTTTTTTGATTCTAAAAGGGGAATTCCATTGCATAACCATTCCAATTCCAACCCTCTCGTTCGCTCTCTTTCTCTCTTTTTGCGTTTCTCTTGTCCTAATGGTTTTCGAATGCCTTTACGCTGTACACAAACCCAAGCACTCCCCCTCAGTTAATATAATTTTTCACCCCATTTGACACGAACACCCAGCCCCGACCCGCAACCCTTATTACTGGCGTACTCACCATTTTCAATCGTCTCTTTAGCACACGATATTATTTTTCCCTTACGCCTACGGAGATTCGATTCAAAGTTGTTTGTGTCGTCTGTAAAATCTTCCAAGCCGGCATCTGATTCATGTACATCCTCGGAGGATTGCCTTTCTGAGGATAATTCACCTGCAGCTGTACCTATGGTACCACCACCGTGAATCAAATTTTCCGAACTTTTATTCATTTTTTTTTTTTTTTTTTTTTTTTTCTATTTCAATGCACTTAACACATTTCACGAGAGATGAACCCTCATAGATCCTTGCTGGGAAAAATATGCTTAACAAAGTTGCTAGGATCTCTTTTGCCGTCTATCTTCGCACGAGAGGTTGTTATGTAAAAGGGCTGGCACAGGCACTAAATAAGGAATTTTTATTTCATTTATTTTTTGTTTGTTATTAGAATCTATGATGTCCTTTTTCGCATTTATTGACACTACCCGTACTTGATTGTTAATCTATTTATTTTTGTTATCCAAGAAAAGACAAACTGAATATTGAATTCTACTCGAAACAGTATGGTAGGGCCTTGAAAGGAAACAAATAAGGAAAAGGTCCGTTGCCGCTGAATGTCCTTTATCTTACTGCAGCGTACTTGCTTTTTTCTTTTATTCGTCCATGGGCTTGTGGGAGTAGAGGGAATCACTTGGTCTTGTTTCGGTTTAAGGGAAAATGTAACAATGCACTCAACCTTTAGAACTCGATTGGAAGGCGGAGGAGGTAGAAGGGGAAGAGGTACAGAGATTGTAGTACTGAGACCGACGACGAGAGTTGAACGAAGTTAACATTTCGAATGATGAAGTCAGACTGACAGTTGTTTTTCTACGGATATGAGTTGCGTATTGATTTTTTGCTGTTGTAGTCATTGCCACCCCGCAATTTGACGAGGGGGTTGGAAATTATTCAACGAAAACGGTTCGTTCAAACTGAAATGGTTTGTGTATTCAATTGGGGTAGTTGAAGAGTATATTTGAATTTATTTGCATATTATCCGTTACATGTACTCTTGACTTTCTGAAGAGATTTGTGTCTTTAAATGAATCTACAATCACAACCACAGCAAAGCGAAGCCAAGAGTTGCATGCAAAAATAAGAAAAGACGAACCAATAACGCGGGGACAGCGCGCCCAGAGATGCCTGTATATGTACGTCTGTTTATTCTGCTCTTAAATAATTGGAGATCAGACTCTTGTGAATTATTTCTTCTGGGAGTTAGTTCTAAAGTTTTCTTATTCTGAAACAAAAAAAAAATGAATAAAAAGATTTTCGCGCGGTTGTGAAGTGGACTTAAAGCCTTCGAGAAGCCTACGCTTCTGTGTTTTTATTCTTATTTTTTACAAGACGGGATAGACTACCTTCAGTTTCATAAAATTCCTTGAGGTCCCTTTCCACTTACGCACACCATTGAACTTAAAGAAGTGGCTGCCTATGTGTTATGTGGACTATATGTATGTATGTCCACACTTCTGCACCACACAGCGAAAATAACATAATGGGGGATACAAACAGTATCCATAATGCCTTACTACTCAGAGACAAAAGTTATTTTCCGTCTGATCCCATTACTGATGTCGTTGGCAAAGTTAACAGGCAAAGTTATTGTGCTACCTAGAGGTTATAGCTACTCATCGTGAAGTTTTGACTAAGATATGCATCGGTGGTGAGTAGGTATCGTTGTTTTATTGAGAGCATTTTTTGTTTGCCTTATCCTTATTGTTATACAGGTCATCTTAACTATTTTGCTATTCAGAGCGCCAGTGACTGCTCGCTTTTTTCTTCCAGTGGTAACAGTTTCGTTTACATATTCATAGTTATAGTTACTAGGCCGTTCTCACACTGAGCTGCACCAATTCCTTACCACAATGCAGAACAGTCTTAAAGCAGAAACACAATGTGGCGCTCACTCGGTCGAACTTTGACAGAATGAGTAGAAACAATAGGATATTATGGGGTAACACCAAATGTGACTCAGGCGTTTGATCGGTTTTTGATCGAAAATATCGTAAGCGCCACCTCAACGGCGAAGTAGAGTTACTCTCTACTATTGTTGTATGTTTTGACAGCACACAGCTGTTTTGGATTGATTTAAGCAACAAGGTAAGTCATTGTGTCGTGTACACTGCAGGACAACTGACTGCATTCATGCATTGAGATTCAATTTTATAAATTACTTTTGGTTTTTTTACCTAAACTTTCTACCTGAACAATACACAACACATTCAGATAATAAATCCCAAAATTTGTCGACCTGGATTGCAAAGGTCTTACATAAAAGCCAACCTTTAAAGTCATAGGAACGATCTGCAATCATCACCCTTCTTAAGAATGCAAATCGCAGTGGGAAGTTGTTTCGCAGTTGAAGTTATTAACACATTGACTGTCATGGCTATCATATTTGATAGCCAGTGATGTTTCCGTTGTGGTCGTGTCTATCAATTATAATAGACACATCAAATATGATAGCCATAGCCCCGGACAAGTAGATAGAAGTCTAAATCTCGTACGGGGCCATGGCTATCATATATGATAGCCAGGGGAAAATCCTTCCAAGGACCTTCTTAATTAATAAAAATACATCTAGATATCTAAAATGTACTTTAATCCAAAAAAACACAAATATAGGGAAAAAAAACTGGTTGGCCCCTGGGTAAACATTTCGAAAATTACCCTGGCAGTCAATGTGTTAAGGTGCTGCGTTCAATGTACCATTGAACGACACACTCAAACCGCTGAAAAGTGGAGTGGGGGACCTGGCTCGAGTTATTGGAAAAATGAATAAGGAGGCATACAAAACAAGAAAACGCTGTGACCTCCAGACTAAGATTAATTGACAAAGAATAGCACTTCAACAGAACAACGACCTTAATCACACGTCAAGACTACCTGAAACAGAGGGGAGATGAAAAAATCTTCACCCCTATCGTGAGATCCGTCGGATCTGAGTTTCCCTTCACATATTGGATTCACGTGAACATGAAAACACTATCGTGGGATCCGTCGGATACTCTTCCTTATCGACAAGTATGTTGATAAGGAAGTTCTATTGTGACAGCTCGTTTGAAACACATGGGCATTGTGAAAATTCAATTTATAAGAAATAAAATTATTTTGTTGTGAAAATGGATAGCGCAGCAATGTTTTTTAATGAAAGATCATCTTCAGAACGCGTTCTCAATTAAGAGGAAACATGGAAAATATTATGGAACTACCAGAAGCAACGTACACCAATTATTTTTTATGAAACTAATTCCTACTATTTTTTCTTAAAGGTTTATAAAATGCTTCAGGCTTAATAAAACAGCTTTTTCCTACGTTTTGGATGCTTTAACATCGGAGCTGCCTCCTACCTCAAAGTCCTTAATCTCTCCAAAACAGAAGTTAGCGGCGTGTTTACGATTTTTTGCGGAAGGTTGCTATCAATATGGTGCTGGAAAGGACTATAAGGTTTGCAAAGCTCAATCAACTTTTCCGGAAGTCTTAAAATAAGTACTGGATATTTTGGAGAGCAAATTATGCCCCATTTGGATTAGCTTACAAATGTCTGAAGCCGAAAGAATAGAAAGCAAAACATATTTTTATGAAAAGTGTCACATTCCTGGTGTGATTATGTGGTTATGGCTATAAAAAAGCCTTCAGAGAATCTTCATCTCTATTACAATAATAGGAAAGGATTTTATAGTTTAAATACCTTGCTGGCAAGTGTTTCTTTTGTATTCAATATATTAATTTTTTTTTTTTAAACTGCGTTTGTTTTTCAGATTTGTGACAATAAACAATTAATAAGATGTGTTGACGCAAAGTATCCAGGATTAAATCACGATTCTTTCATATGGAACAACACCGATGTCAGTACGTATTTTCATTCTCTGTATCAAAACGAGGATAGAAATACCAGGCTTCTAGGTAAAATTAACTTCTAAGTGTCTACATCTCTTTAATTTTGTATGTGTGTATCACATGCTTGTAGGTGATTCAGGATATCCTTTGCTACCATGGCTTTTGACACCTTTCACATAGGCACAGTTAAACTCTCCTGAAAGCAGATTTAATAAAAAAAATCGGTTTAGATGCCTAATGGGTGTGAGGACAATGCATTACAGTCCTAAAAAAGCGGTGCAAATTATAAATGTTTGTTGTGCCTTGCACAATATTTGCATGCACTTCAATGTACATTGGGAGGAAATGGAGCAAGATTTCAAAGCTGAGGTGGAGCATGAAAGAGAGGTGGGCGTCTTGAAGTCATCGCAATTGACAGATGAAGCTGCACAAATACGCCGTGAAATAATGGAAAATATTTAAATATAAAATAAAAATTCAAATAAATATATTTAGAACTACATAGCAGTTTTTTTATTTTTATTCAACGGAATCTGCTAAAACTAGATTAAAAAAAAAAAAAACAGAAAAAGATAGATAGAATAGATAAGTATCTAAAAAGGTACACTTTTAGTGGTAACATAAAAAACTAAAAATTAATATCGCACTTCATTTCAAATTTCAAAACCCTATTCATTCGGGCGTTTGCTTAAAATTAAGAATTAAAATAACATGAAATATAAATAATAAAAGAAAGATTAATGTTTACTAAGGTACACTTAATTTCGAATTTCAAAACCCCATTCATTCTGTACAAATTATATGTTACACTTTAAAAGCATATATATGTACGTTTACATATACACATACCTAATTAGCACCAAGTGCAAGATTTAATCTTTGAATCCCCAGCTCCAACATTTTTTTTTTTTCACTATTAACTTATGCCCTGCAATCTCAATCCTTAGATCATTTGTTTCTCTGTATATCTTGTCCAGATATTTGTTTATTTGTTTGATGCTCGCATTTGATTCCACAGCATTTTCTTTTTGGCTCTCCAAGGCTTTAGCTACTTCCTTATACAGATTTTCCTGTATGGTTACCTGTTTGGAAAGAAGATCTGATTGCGAGATTCGACTGCCAGCATTTTTTATATTTTCTGTAAGAATTGTTGAGATTTCGAGATCATCGAATCAACCTCCTCATTTTGACTTAGCCACATACGCTTTGGACAAGGAAGTTCCTCACTTAACTGGGTGGGTACTCCGAAATTTCTTGTAGCTTCGACTCCTTCAGCTGACTCAATCAGTTGAACCAAATTAATTACGTCTTCCTCCTCAGCAGTGAAAGATAGCGTTCCATTTGGTCCACCACCTGTAGCCGTCATTTCCTTTCGATTTGAAGCCAGTTTTTTCTTTAGTTGGGATTTATGATCGCTCCAAACCTGAAATAAATACATTTTGTGTAATAGAAATTAATGTACATAATAAAATGTTGTGTTATTACCTTCTTCCATTCGATAACTTCCTTACATGGAGGGCCCAAAGTATTTAATTTTACTTGTAAATTTTTCCAGAACTCCCGGGCGGCCTTTTAGAGTCGTTTTTGGCAATATCCGGATATTCCTTCATTGCACTTATTAAATTTTTAAATTGTTATCTATTTGTTGATTTTTCCCTTAAAATACAACATTAGGTTAGGAACAAATTCACACTTACATTGTGCACAGCTGGCGTGTTTTTTCCATTACAGTTAATCACACAACAACCAAATCCGCAATGAAATAGCTGCGGATGTCAAATGTATGGGGAGATTCGATCCGATCGTTTCCACGATGCAGTGAATCTAATTCACATTACGGACATGTGAATGTTTCACGTCTGCAGTTTGCACGATGCAAATTTTTCATTATTAGTGGATCGTTCCCCCCGACGGATTCCACGATGGAGGTGCTTATAAATCATGACATGGCCACCGCAATCACCAGATTTAAACCCTATAGAGCTGTTGTGGTAGGAACTGGATAGAAGAAACTGGAATCAATGCCCATCGTCAGAATCTGCGTTGTAGAATATACTATTGGATTGCTGAAGCAAAACAGCACAGGCAACAATTCAGAAACTGATAGCTAGAATGCCAAGAATTGTAAAAAAAAAAAATAATCCAATGTAAAGGTGGACTTCATCTCAAGCCAAGTATGGTCACCTTACAATGAAACGCATATCTTAGGAATAGAAGTTGTACAACAGTAGAGGTTCATCCGTTTTGGCCTTCGTGGTTAATAGTTGTAATTTACCTCTCTATGTCGATCGTCTGCAATTGATCAGCCTACAGTCTCTTGAAAAATGTCACGAAGTCGCTGACATATAATATTTATTCATCAGCTATTAACTGGTAACATTGACTGCCTGCACTATTGGAAATTATCTCCTCTAATACAAACCCTCGTAACTTTAGGTCTTTACCCATCTTTCGTTTCAATAACTACGGTTATCACTAACAAATGTCCAGAATGCTGTGCAAACCTAACGGCATGCAAAGCTTCGTTGACTTTCATTACAGCAGTCACACTCTGAAACGCCCTCCACCTGACCTTGCCCCTCTACAACCGTCCCACATCATTATATTTAGCTTTAAGCTCATAATGCTTGTATTAAGGTAAAATAAATAGATAATGACGACTTGCAATGATTATGTGTAACGAGAACGATGGCAAACAAATAAAACATCAA
Source organism: Pocota personata (assembly GCA_963082735.1). Classification (NCBI taxonomy): domain Eukaryota; kingdom Metazoa; phylum Arthropoda; class Insecta; order Diptera; family Syrphidae; genus Pocota; species Pocota personata. Next base: position 141,064,714 of record OY720430.1, read on the forward strand.
ATATTATTTTTATTACATTTTCCAAACGAATGTCAATCCGACGTGCTGTGAGGTGTAGTATGACAAATACGATATCTAGGTAACGAAAATGATTGAATATAATAACGATCCTGAATTGCTTTGGAACACTCAATATCGTATTAAATCCTCGATTTAAATCGGACGGAAGCCTTTTGAACGCACTCCCGTTCTTCTAGTCGATTCAAATGACAAATCTCATTTCCATTGACACGATTTCTGCAGGGTCGAAAAGCTTGTTATCTCAAGCGAGGTGACAACTTGTCACTTCGACTATGCGAATATGTGTTACAGACACGTTAATGTCTCTATATGTACCTATGCTACTTGTATTGAATAAACTTTACGCCTAAAACACAGATACCTGGATGTATATACACACGACGTGGGGTGCATCTCTTTCAGGTCCTTCGCCGGCTCTTCAACTTCCCCAACTCTCTAAAAAGCCAAATTAGTTGTCTCAGTTAATTAATCACATTAAACCCAAACGCATTTCAGCTTCTCCAGGGCGCACCGCTACTTTGCAATCTATGTAGGCAAAATATTGCATTCTTCTAATTTATCAATCTCTCTATGAAAACTTTCGCTGGTTGGTGGTTTGATATTTACCAGCGACTCCCTCATAGCAGTTTACATTTTATGAAATTCTGTTTGTTAACCAATTTCTTTTGATCTTCATTTTGATTTTGAAGTTTCTTTCGATCTTCCTTTGAATGTCGCATTGAATTTCGAACCAATTCCTTCTGCTTAGACCTATTTTAATAGACTCGCACCAGCAGCACTGTCCAAATTCAAACAGCTAATGTTTACACATTTCAAACGTCTTATTTTTATTTTGTTTTACCTCTTTCTTTTTACTTTACATTCGCAGTAAACTTTGTGGGTCATAAATTGGATTGCATCCATGACGATTAAAAACTTAAATACATATTTTTATGTTAAACGTACAAAACCACATTTTGCACTAAATTGAATAAAAAAATGGATAGCTTCAAGCCAACAGAAGAAAAACAACTCAACAACTTCAAGTTCAATAGTAATTAAGACATATATGCATTAAAAAAAAAGGAAAAGTAAACCATACTTAATTCTGGGTTGTCAAACAAAAGAAAGAACGATAAGTATTGAGCTTTATGCCCAATCTTCCTCTTCTTCCAGAGCAGCCGGTGCACTAGTCGTTACAAAGTTGTCACTTCCCTAAAATTAAATAAAATCATGTGGAGTACAAAATAAGAAACAAATTCTCCATTACTCTACCTTCACATTACGGAAATCTCTGCCACCAAACTTGTTGCCGAAGTTTCCACCGCCACCGCCTCCGCTGGAGTTCTGCAAAAAGTCAGGCACTTCCTGATCAGCCAATTTAAGTATCTTCATCAAGTCAGCTGCCAAACTGCCATCCTGGTCTGGATCAAAGAAACTAGTCGCTTTGCCATCGTTGCCTACACGGCCAGTTCGGCCTATGCGATGGACGTATTCATCAATACTCTTCGGCAAGTCGTAGTTAATGACATGAGATACGTTTTTAATATCTGAAAACAGTTTTCACCTGTTGGATGTGTAAAGGAAAATAAATTTTTAAAATTATTACCAAGTCCTCTGGCTGCCACCGATGTGGCAATGAGCACCTTCATCTTGCCACTCTTGAAATCTCTCAGCGCCATTTCTCGCTGACTTTGCAAACGATCGCCGTGAATAGAAGTTGTGGGGAATTCTGTCTCAGAGAGCAGGGATGCCAAGAAATCAGCACCACGCTTTGTTTCCACGAAGACAATTGTCCCATCGGGACTTTCATTGAGAATTTCCAGCAATTTGGCCCTCTTTTGGAACTTGGATACCTCATAAATCTTCTGCTTCACGTCCGAGCAAGCCCCACCGACTACACCAACCGCTACAAAGATGTAGTTATTCAAAAACTGGCCAGCCAATCGTTGAATCTCTTCGGGGAATGTTGCCGAAAACATTAAAGTCTGACGTTCCTCCATAGGGCGAATTGTTGGATGATTCATAATCTTATTGACAGAGTCCATGAAACCCATGTCAAGCATTCGATCAGCTTCGTCTAGCACAACAAAACGAGTGTCTTCAAAGGTAATGAAGCCTTTTTCCACAAAGTCAAGCAGGCGACCTGGCGTGGCGATGAGAATATGACACCCTTTCTACACAAAGTTAAGCAACATCTTTAGAAAATTCTAACACAAATTTTGAGTACTAACCGCGACGTTCTCCCCCTGATGCTTCGATGATGTTCCACCATACACAATACTTATCTTAAGATACGACCCCAGAGCGAATTTTCTTGCTTCGCTGAATATCTAGACAAAACACAACAGATTCATCCACTCGGGTTCACATTGCCAGCATCATTTTATTTACCTGTATAGTCAGTTCCCTTGTTGGTGAAACAATCAGAGCTTGCGGTTTGCCTATTGAGAGATCCGCTCCTTCCGACAGTAAATCATGGATGATAGGCAAGAGAAAAGCAGCCTGTTTAGGATTATTCATTGAAAAACTTTCCTGGATTTAAGATACTTTTCACTTACAGTCTTTCCAGAGCCAGTTTGTGCGCATGCCATAAGATCACGCTTATCTAAAACTACAGGAATTGAACTTTTCTGTATAGGGGTAGGCACTTTGTACCCGGATTTGCGGATATTATCCAAAACCAAACCCTTGAGACCGGATTCTTCAAAGGAAGTAAACGCTGGCGGGACGTTTTCACCTGAGACCTGGGAAATTGGGAGGTGTATCGAGTTTCACACGCGGGATTTATGTGGTTAATTTACCTTCACAGGAATCTTTTCATATTTAGCAAAATTAATTCCAGTGGTAATGCCGCTATTGAACATCTCATCTTCGTTATCTGTTGGCTCAGGTGGAATGTAGAATTCTCTAGGTTTTTGTGGCTCACCTGTAAAGGGTGGAGTCAAATGATCAAATTTAATCTTTCTCAGTTCTACTGACTTACCATCCTCGTTAGCTTCATCTTTGTTATTGTTGAATTCGGAATTATGACCAGTATCGCCATCCCGATCCCGTCCACCTCGGCCTCCTCCTCGACCACCACGGGCACGGCCTCGACCACGTATGCCGCTTCGACGTTCCTCACCACCACCGTAATCTAATTAGACAAATTTGCATTGTACTATTTTGTTCAACACCACGTGTGTCATGCACTTTACCATTTGACCCTCCACCGTAACCCCCGCCATCGCCGTCCCCATTTTCGCGCCTTCCTTCGCCATTGTACCGGCCGCCTCCTCTTCCCCGACCTACAAAAAACAGATTTAAATACAACCAATTTCAACAAAAGACCATTGAGTTCTCACCTCCTCCACGACCACGTCCTCGTCCTCTGATATGCCCTCCAAAATTATCCCCATAGCCGCCACCGCCACCGCCACCACCACCACCATCCTCTGTGTTATCACAATTTTCATAGCTAGGGGTCCAGCCCGTCGACTCCTCTCCATTCGTGTTACTATCATTGTCGGCATAATCTCTATTCCCGCCAAATGCCTTACCGGTACTCTCCTCCTAAATTATGCAAATTCTAACTTTAATATTTCAAATTGTCTATGACCATAGTGGCCATTCCAAACAAGGAACACTCCACATGTGGCCAATAATTAAAAATAATACAAAGAACTACTGCAGCTAGCGCTTACCTGCTCAACTTCGTCCCACTCGTCAGCCATTCCTACGGAAGAATAAAACATTGTTCGGCGTGTCAGCAAATCAAGCTTGGATTACTCAACCATACATTTAAAAAAAAATATAAAAAAAAAAAATTCTCGTTTATTTTTTCCCAGTGCAGGCTCGCGGAAATCAAACACCGCGCACATTTGCACACTGTATTCCCCACAAGAGAAACACGAGATCTTGGCTTGAGTTGGTTGAGAGATGCGGTCTAGTTAGAATTTGTTGCCATTTTTTTCATCTTTTATTTTGAGAGCGGGGGGGCGGAGATAACCTACGTTCTGTTGGGATGTTTGACTTCTTTTTCGATCAGCTTTGCGGTTTTTTAGTCAGCAAATTTGTTTCAAATTCAAGAAAGAAACGTCAAAGTAAATTTGCAAAGAAAACGAGACTTGCGTAGTCGTCTCGTCGGAACACTCCGAAAGGAGTGTGTTCGGAAATTCAGTTTGTTTATCGAAAACGAAAAATACTCAATGCAAGTTGCTTTTCAAATTTCCTAAAAATAAAACAGGGGTCGAATTACGACATCAGTTAACGAGTGAATGAAATTCATACGCTATCGAGTGATCGAGTAACTACATTGGGATGATCACATAAGAATGGTCACGTATCGAGTGCACTTTGAAGATTGTACTAGTACAATTGTACTACAATGAACTGAGATGGCTGACAAATGTCAAAACTATTTATTTGTGTGTGAGGAAAAGTTTTGTATTTATCGTCTTCAATTAAAAATTTAAAATTTACTTTGTTTTTCATCTTCTGATTCAGAGGATGATCGCTATGAGTGTATTGAACGAGGACGTTTAAGAGATGAAAGCGATCCCTTTCCTTTACAAGACTCTACTTACGTATACAAAACTATAATTTTCTGAAAATATCTTTCACAACATACACTTTTGATTGCAATTCTATCAAAACAGTCAGGGCAAATAAGAGTGCATTTTTATTTATAATGGAGAAGATAAATTTTAGAGGATGCACCTAAACCGCTGTCCCAGCTCATAATATTTACCAAAATCTCCTTTTGCAGAGGGTTAATTTTATTTACACTCAACGTGAAATAAATTTCAAACAATAAATTTAACCAAACGCAAAAATAACAATAAACAAAGATATTTACATATTTTCTCCCAAATGCACCTCAGCTCGTCAGCAGAAACCATATCGAATGAATAAATAAACGATCACTGATGAGAGAATGCCAAATTTCGATACTCGATACTCGATTTCTTAAGCGGTCATGTCAAATCAACATTTATCAGTCACGTGTTGCTCGATAACTGATGCGGTAATTCGACCCCAGATTTAGCAGAAATCAAATTCAGCGACTTGATTTTGTACGGCTTTCTCGATTTGGTAGAGAATGTATGAAAACAAATTCGGAACGCTCCCTCTCGACAAGTCGAAAAAACCGTACAAAATAAACCGCAGAATAATTATTGGACGCGCTGGTATTCTGAGAGTTAGGCACAGCTAGCGAACTTTTCGGTATTTACAAAATCACGTACATATATAATTTGTTCATCCAACCAACTTAAGAGGCGAGTGAGCCGTATATAAACGTACTACCAATTTGGATTAACAGCTGATTTTTCGTTTATTACTAAAGGCTAATTTTAAGATTGATTGGATATAGTAAGTGAGAGATGTTACCACCACGACACTGATTCTTGAATCTTTATCCTTGTTGTGTTGTTTTTCATTAAAGAGTAAACAAAAATGTCGTCATCGTACATTTCCGGTAAAATAACGAGCCTTGGAAATAGTAACTTAACTCCAATAACTCAAAAGGCCAAATTCCTCAAATTTGAGAAAAATCTCATTAGGTACAAGAACAGATTTTAGCTCCATATACATCCAAGCACCTTTTTATTATCCATTATTAGTATTACGCTCAGAACCTAGTGGAAATGAAAAAGATGAATTCTATAGTTAAGTAGATATACATACATATGTATGTAGGTAGATGCTGACCAAAATTTAACAACTAATGGAGACGTAATAATAGTGCTGGAGGATCTCGGACATGTTATCGGTAAACATAGATTTATGCAGCGCCTTGTCATAGCTGGCAACTTGTACGAACACAAGTCCTGTAACAAAGTCAGTCAAATGATCAAATGATTAGTTGATCATTGAGCGGCACCATGTCACGAAACGTAGACGAGTGATGCGTTCACATCCGGAGCAGAAATTATTGCCAAGGGATCGCAGAAGCAATAACAATTAGTTACTCACGGATACCTATAGGAGAAACGGAAAGTGGAAACAACTTAAACTTAGCATTCCAGTAAGGCACGCATAGGGCAGAAGCGGCGAGGGAAGTTTGGAAGTCTGGCGTTGCGGGCGCCGTGACAAATAAAGAAATCATTCACGATTTGGCTGAACAAACCCAAGAAGCTGCAACTATGTATGTACCTATACATATGTATATGTATGAGTCAGCTGAACTTGCGCAGTGACCAAGAGATGTGGCCATGATGGCTAGTGGATTTCACTGACCATTTGAAATCGTTTTTGATCGGCTACCAGGGATTGAGTTCACGGGTGAACGAAGGATTCTTCAGGTAATTTGCGGTTTGTTGCTACGTAACGAGTCATTCGTTCATGCGGCAATTTGGCATTCGTCACTTTTGGTATTTCCAAGAATAAAATAAATATTTGTCCTAAGCCTTCTTGCGTTGTATGTATTATGCATGCAAGATTTTTGAGCCATGGTACTGTTGCCAACGAAAAAAAAAAAAAAAAAAGAAGACAGTTCAGGGTTATTACACGAAAGAACAACGCATTTTCATTGTGGAGCAATATTTTAAAAATAATGAAGGTTCAAACAAAATCATCTTCAGCGATGAGTATCATTTTCATCTTGATGGCTTTGTGAATCGTCAAAATACGGGGTTCAAAAAATCCACGAGTGATTATTGAGAAACAAATGCATCCACAAGGTGTCACTTCTTCTTTGAAAATGCGGCTGGTCCGGCAATAACAGTTAATGGTGCTCGCTATCGCGACATGATAATCCAGTTTTTTGTGCCTAAATTGCAAGATATGGATGTGGACGACATGTGGTTCAATTACTGCATGAGTTATTCCCTGGTCGTGTAATTTCCCGTTTTGGTGATCAGAATTGGCCGCCCAGATCATGCGATTTAACGGCGTTGGACTGTTTTCTTTGGGTTTTTTTTTAAGTCTAACCCACGCTTTGAAGGAGCAAATTAAGAGCTGTATCAACGAAATTCATCCACATTAATGCAAAACGGTCAAGGAAAATTTCGGCAAAAGAGTGCGTATGTGACAGCAAAGACGTGGGACCATTTACAAGATGTGATATTCCATACATAATCCTATACTGTATACTTTATGAACCAATAAAACATTTACAATTTTTAATTAAAATACTGTTTTTTTCTATCAAAATTTTGGGACACCCTTTATTTTTCGCATGAGACCTATAGTACAGTCTTTATTGCCGGATCCGAACGGAAATTTTACTCTCGGAAGTTTGCAAGATTTGGGACCATAGAAAGCTTGTTGATGTTCTTTTTTACTGGAATTCGAACCTAAACCTGCCGCTCAGTAGTTCAACGCACTGATTTTGGCGGGCACAGATTTCTCAGTATTATCCCCAGCATACGACTCAGTAAAAGTTCGACAAATCGCCGGACTAAAAGAAAGTCGCTTCAATAGTGTAGACATGTCGTGTGACTACAGACATCCATACATTGTTAGCAAGGTGCTCGGCAGAGCACCGCCAAGTTCTCCAGCAACTTGTGCAATGCCACCTTAATTACATGAAACAACTTAGAGCATTTTCACCCTCCTCTAACTTGAATCTCAATAACGATAGGAACACAAAATAAGCCACTTTAGCAACTCTACCAAATTTAAGCATTTAAGCGGTTGTCGAGATATTTCAAAGAACGCTTATTTTGATACTGACTCACTGATCGTCAAAACCTATAGACTACTTCCCGTGAACATATTAGAGTACTTCTAGTCAACATAGAACCTTGAAAATTGGTAAGAGGTAGTGCTTGGCGTATGTTAGTCATTCCGGGATACTCGTATCATGTACCCATGCCTAATCTTTACAAACAGTATTCATATTCTCATAAAAGCATTACCGTAAAAAGAGGTCAAGTTCTCAGCCATGCAAAGGAGTGAAATATAAAAATGTGCCAAGTTCAACTTTTTCCAATGTCTTCCTAAATAAAATTTGATACTTGACAAGTCTATTTATGTGTGTAAATAGACTTCTTAGACATGCAGAACATGAACATCCTCGTGACTTCGTTGATTGAGTGTTAGAGAACCACCAAGTTAATGACGATTTTTCGAACAAAATCATCTTCAGCAATGAAGTTCACTTCTAAATAAAAGCTTACGTAAACAAACAAAATTGCGCATTTGGGGTCATGAAAATCCACGGGCCATTCACGAACAACCAATGCATATGCCAAAAGTAACTGTTTAGCGCGGATTTTGGGCTGGCGCACAGAGGGGCTATTGGCTGCCCCTCTGTGTCAAAGTTGGCAACAAATCAAAAAATTAAATAATCAAGATGAGTAAATATTGTTGTTATTCTGTTATATTATATTCATATGTACCATTCGCGCCCAAAATTAACATTGTTGCATGCCCACCCGCTCTCTGACTTTTTTTTTATATATATATAATTTGCACGTGTGAAAGGGGATATGAATACCCTTATACTAATTTTTTTTAGGACACGGGCGTTTTTTGTGGAAAGGGGAAGGAGACAGAGAGAAAGACAGATTAGTGTAGTTGGTTTGAAACGCCACCATTGGAGCGAACCCCAAGGGTGGCGTCCACATAACCGGGGAGTATTTTTGTTTTGCTGTTATTGTCGTTGCTTATGATTCACAGTATTTGTTTTCGTCTTTCACGATCAAGTTCTTTTTTCCCATATGGCCACCTTACTGCCAGTATTATGCCTTCGTAGTAGAGTTGACATAAGCTTTCGCAATTGATCGACTTTGATGATGTTACCACTACACCATGGCCACCCTCAATTGAATCAAGACTATAGTTCAAGCTTCCACATGTTTTAACGAGTGATTAAAAGAGTTTAGTGCTTGAATATTTATAATTTGTGTAATTAATACACGAATTATAAATATTCAAGCACGTGGACATTTCGATTTAACATGGAATCGTCAGCTTCATGTATGTACTTAATATTTCAAATTTTGTAATTAGTGTTTTTGATGTCATTATTTTTTTAAGATTTTTGAAGTACATATGTATATGCATGTTTATTTCAAAGAAATTTAAAGTTTCATTCTAAATCATTAAAGTAAAAGTATATTTCTACACGCTTTACAGTTTTATACCTTAACTTATATGTAGTATATGTTTTTAAATAAATACGGTGACCATATTTGCGCCTTTTTTTTCGAATGACCTATTGAATAAAATCTTGTTAGAATATTCATTCATAAATCTGAATTAATCTAATTTTGCTGGGGTCAAGTTGAATGAACTTAACCATACAATTTTCATGTTTTCAGCTAGATTCAAAGAAAAATAGTTACAAGCTGATCGAAAAGAATTTCGTTTCAAAGAAAAAAATCAAGAATGACTTGAGACATCAATTGATTTCGAACTCTATGAAAATACTGCCGCGAAACAAAGAGGTCGCCCGGAAACATCGTTTGCGGAGAGTTCGGGTCGCAGCAAACGCTTCAAAACGGAAGATATAAGAAGAAACATATCCACATCGCAACTTGGATTCGCAACAAAGATGAGTTTACGAGCCAAGTATCCTGAAAGATTTCCTTCCTTTAAGCACAGATAATAAACTACCCAGATGTCTCCTTCATATGGGAAGAAGTGATATATGAAAACGAAATTCATTAAAAAAAAAAAAACTTTTTAAAAAGCTTAAACTTCTTACAAAAGGGAAAAAAATCAGAACACAGAACATTTGTTTTTTCTGTTCACTTTTTAGTCCATCGTGTCACTCACACATACCCTACCCTTGTTTACCTTCACTGCAAAAAAGAGTTCTGATGCCGACACGTTGGTAGGATGGATATGGATTATCTGCATAGATCGTATATATATGTATATGTGCAAATGGTTGGGCTTATGCTGTGTGCTTGTTATTTTGTCTGTATGTATGTACCTTATTTTCAGCACTTGATTAAATAAATAAAAACTCTGTAAACTTTGTGGACACAAATTTGCTCTGAAAATGGGTATGAATATGAGTTTTGCATACTGCATTTTATATTTATGCATTTATAATAACTGATCACTGCTCTTGGCATACTTAAGTGAAGGTGACTAATCTTCCAAATTATTATAAAAAAAAAACTAACTAACTTAACAAAATAACCATTAACTTAAATAAGGTTAGTATTAAATTGCAGTTAAATCACCTTAATCATAACATACATTGAACCAATTCGGAAAATGTATATTTGTTGCCTTTACGAGTATACATTCTTTGATTTTCTTTTAAGTTAGATGCAAAAGGTAGTTTTCGAAAGTATTCGGAAAATATTTGTACATGAAGACGGCATACTTGAAAATCTTTTTCTGACGGCCATAAGAGAACCGTATTTTCTTTTGAATTTTCATATTCTTTTAATTTTATCAATACTTCCGTTAGATCGAAATTCTGTTTGTCCTTTGACATTTCTTCAGCACAATTTTCACAGATTTTGTTAATTTTGTTTTATTGTTTTAAAGATGCAATATCCGGCAAAGTATCTTGTAGCTAGGTCGTTGACTTGCGGTACCTTGACTGATATTGCGTCTTCATCTGGTGGATTAACTATATTGTTCGTATTCACGTTATTTTCAAAACATTCCTCATTCTTAAGAATGTCGTGATTTTGTGATAGCTTTTGGGTTAGTATTATTTATTCTTCTATATCACTCTGCAAAATAGCATTCCAATCCACCTGTAGATATTCCGAATCGTCTTCTTCGCAGTTGGAACATTTCGATTTGAATAAAAATTTTATCGATATAACTTTGGCGAGTTATATTCTGAAACATTTGGATTACTTTTATTGATATTCTGCGCTCTTATTTTACTAAATAAGTTCCCTAACGGATCTTGATTATCATCTTGATAACGCATTATCACAGCTTCACTGGGAGACGAAACAAGAAGGGGAACAGTCCGTACGGGACCACCACAGGAGGGATAATATCTCTTTTTCTGTGGGTGCACGCAATGGACAACCTTTTAAAAGCACTGGATGGAACCTGTGCGAAATGTGTAGCGTACGCAAATGACCTAGCCGTTCTGATAAGAGGTAAGCACCTGAACATCATAGGAGAGCTTATGCAAAACACCCTTCGAATCATAAAAGCGAAGAAGATTACCGGCATTTCAGCCTTACGGCTTAGAACTATCGGCCATTTCATCGGTGGTGCAAATACGGGACATCGAAAAATCACCGAAATGATAAGAGTAATGACACCACTCATCGATTGCCCCAGTGATGATGTTGGAAAATCGTATCGCAATTTTCCCCGCAAGAGAATATTGGACGTATGAAAGAACAACAAGAAACTCCAATGGGATAACGGTATATACAGACGGCTCTAACATATCAGGGGAATCAGGGGCTGGCATCTTCATTGCTAACCCACCGATTGAACTTGCTATTCACCTAGAACCATTTGTATCGGTGTTCCAAGCAGAAGTCTATGCAATTATGAAGGCAACTGAAATACTCGCAGAAGACACCAGCGAAGGGAGGCAAATCGACATCTGCTTGGACAGTAAAGCAGCAATTAGCGCGATTACAAACCCCATGTCGAAATCACGACTAGTAATGGAGTGCAAAACTAAATTGAACTTACTTGCCAGACGCAATAGAGTCCGTCTCACATGGGTACCGGGGCACGAAGGTGTACCGGATAACGAAAAGGCAGACGAACTAGCACGGGAAGGAGCAGGCAACACAGAACTGAACCCGGATAATACAATAGGGGTCCCTCTGACAACTATTAAAACAATAATCAATGAAAATATACGACAAGAGTTCAATAATTACTGGACGAATCTAGACTCATGCAAAGTGGGTAGATCTGTAATAACTAAACCGAGTAACAACACAGCAAAAAGAGCTCTTAACTCAAGCAGAACACAATTGAGATTGATGATGGGACTTTTAACAGGGCACATCAATCTCAACAAACATTCGTTCAGACTCGGGATATCTGATACAACAATCTGTGCCAACTGTGAGGAGGAGGAGGAAGATATAGAACACTTCCTCTGCCACTGCCCTGCTACAGCGAGGTTAAGACTAAAAATTCTGGGATCTCCAAGGATTCCGGATATTACACACCTCAGTAAGAAAGGAATCGGGGATATATTGGAGTTAGCCATACGAACACTACGATTCCCCGATCACTATACGGTATAGTTTCCCGTTGATACTACCCATGATCCCTAGACCTAAATCCTCTCAACACATAATTTCCAAAACACAGCACTATTCCCTACAGTTACATAGATGAGGGGAACACAACGGGCCCAATGGAGGCTTAAGTGAAGAGCATAAGCTCACCCTCTTAAACCAACCATGATCCATGAATAATGTGTCTCTTATTCTTAAAACGCATTTGAAACAAAATGACCTATTCTTGTGTTTGTGGGTTCGATGTTTAATATATAATCCTTCATTTCTTAAAGTTAAAGTTTTTTTCATTTAGATTAAGTTAACTACGATTTGTGGGTCCTTGATCACAGCAAATAGCTCTAACGGTTAGTTTCATCTCCGCGCATATATCAAGACAATTATATACCTCAATCTCAAGTTGTTTCATATGAATATTGCTTGGACAAACGACATGATATAAAACTTGCTCAAAATTTCCGAATCATAAAAACACACACAGACTTAGCGCATATATTAGATCTTTGATAATCACGACTTCTTTTTCTTTTGGTGATAATGTCGAAGATATTTTCTTTTAATCTTAATCCACCTATGTAATGAAGACGGGTGTGGCAAGTGTAGTCCAAGTTGATCCCGTAAAAAGTTGTATCCGGAAGACGAACGGAAAATCAGATAGAATGAGCTTCGGAAAAGTCTTAGTATTTTGAGCAATACCAAGCATTAAATCAATACTCTGCTTTTCACGCACTTGCAGCCTTTTTTTGTTCTCTTTTAAAAGATGAATTCTCTGCAGCAAATTTATTTTCGATTTGCGATTTCCTTTTATTGTTATCCTTAAGCTATTGTTCAATTTCTTAAGCCTCTCAATTCTTTTAATATAAATAGATTGCCTTTTTATATGAGTCTCACAGTTGGCGCAAGTAAATTCAACGTTATCATTGAATCTTTTTCTTGATAACCTTTTTGAAGACAAGTTTAGTTCTTCTACTGTAACATCATTCGAATCCAGTACTAATTTATTGCAGTTTTCATATGTAACCTTAGCTCTCGTTGGATCAAAACAAATGAACTCTACATCGATATAGCAGCACTTCGTTTTAACAACAGAGAAGGGTAAGCATTTTTTTTTTTTAATATTTCTTTCCAATAAAGGCATTCTTAAAATGTTTGCTGCATATAAAGGGCGTTTTAAGGCTTTTTATGTGTTCCCGAGACTCCTCTGCTAAAGCTAGACATTCATCGTATTTAACTGTTCCTTTTTTAGGAAATTTAGATAATTTTCCATCAGGCAATTCATTTTTGGTTATAGAACAGTGTGCAATTGCGCACTTCGTTCTTTTCAAGGACATGTTTTCCTTGGAGACAATTTTCTTATGCCTTTTAATTTTTTAGTATATGTATGTAATATATATGTATGTTAGTAATTAACCTGAAAATCTAAATGATTGATATTCGAGCAAAATCTCTCAAACCTTCTCTTCATATACAACGCATACGCGTTTACAAAACTTCCATTCATGAAAATTTATTCTTTTGCTACGGTGGCATGGAAATCACACCGTCATGCATCTTCATGCCCCTTCCCGCATACCCCTTTACACTTCATCAGCTCGTTGTCGTTCCATGTCACAACATACGATGAGAAAAATAACTTTTCCCACACGAGCGAACGGAGCGAGGAAAAAGAAAAAACTTTATTTGTGGTACTTATTCTGAAAGCTCTCTGTCTGCCAGGACAAAAATAAGCTTCATTTTTTTATATAGGCGTGAGACATCTGGGTAGTTTATTATCTGTGCTATAAGGTTGTACAAGCTGCAAATAAAAAACTGGTATCCAAATGGAGAAGACAATAAAATTACTCCTACTTCAGTAGAAGTAATGGTTCAAGCTCTATTTGATATTCGCACAAAAGAAAGTAATCTGCACATTGAAAAGTGAGCAACTAAACAATTTGTTCTTAATTTCAAAGTGGGGATTTGATGGAAGTTCAGGCCAAAGGTCCTATAAGCGAAAATCTGTCGGAATGGATGCTGATGATTCCAGTGTGTTTATTACCTCAGTTGTACCTCTTCAAATGATTTATGGGAACTCCAATATAGTATATACATATATTAAAAAAAAAAAAAAGATATAATTTAGAAAAATCCCCGTCCTTTATCCACTAGGTATTGCCGTCCATTAAAAATAAACATCAAGAAATTAACACAAATTTCAGTGTCTGAGAAGTTAAACATACGAAAGACTTTAATACCATCGAGAAAATTATGTCTAAACTCTACAATGCAAATACATTGTCGTTTGATTTGTCTGTGTTGCATTGTTGGATTCGAACTTTTGAATGCCTTTTGCATGTAGGCTATAAGCTGTCTATAATATGGCAAGCGTGAAAAGAAAATAAAGATATAGTAGCATCGAACAAAGCACGCATACAAAAGGAGTGCAGAGATCGAATGGGACTAATAGTTGATAAACCTAAACCTGGTTTCGGAAACTCTAATGATAGTAACACTTCAAGGCGATTTTTTGGCAACGCAGATGTGGCATCCGGTATTGGTTAATATTGGTAGCGATTTCAAGTGGATACCACATTAACATCGACAAATTTAGACCGTTTACACTTGATACTGCCACATACTTTGTAAACATTTATCCTTGGTTTTATATACCTCCAACTTTGCACAAGTTACTGATTCATGTGATTTCGGCTGCATTGCTTCCAATTGATCAACTATCAGAAGCTCAGAAGCCAAGGAACAAGCATTTCAAGAAATATCCGGAAAATTATTCCAGAAAATTTCTCCTGAAAAATGTAACAGGATTTATTTAATTTAATGCTGATAACATCAAATCCATTAATAACCAGCTACCAACACTCCCGAAAAAGAAACTCAAATATTTTCCGAAGAAGTTTTGGATCTAATTATTTCATCGATTGTATCTAACACTGACCGTTCTAATGCAGAAAGTGAAGATGATGATTCATCGGATACATCTGACTTTTAGATACTATCATTTCCAAAACTCTTTATAAATAAGTATGATACCACTTTATATAGATATAATAAATACAATATTAACTATTTTTTTAATCCTAATTAAAAAAATATATATATATCAATTAAAACAGATCAATGTATGTGGCCAAGAACATGAATTCAGTTTTTAGTTTGAGTTAGCAAAATGTGAATTAATATAACTTAAAAAATTCAAATTTGGTTTATATACACACTAGTAACTAATCCTTACATAATAAAATTAATTTCAGTATAAATAATCCATCAGATGAATTAATGCCAGTTTTGAAGGTATCTTGCCCCACTGTGCGGTGGCGTGATTGGGCCGTACTTTTTCGGAAATGCTCGTGGTGATGCTGTAACTGTCAATGGTGAACGTTATCGGAACAAGATAACAACTAATAACAACTAAATAACAACCAAATGGCAGATTTTGATGTGGAAGACATGTGGTTTCAACAACACGGTGCCACCTGCCACACACTCTGAGAAACAACGCAGTTATCGCACACAAAATTTCCCGGCAGCGTAATTTCTCCTTTCGGTGACTATATTTGGCCATCAAGATCGTGCGATAGCACGCCGTTCGATTTTGTGTTATTATAATGGTATAAACGAAACATTAATGGATTCAACACGGTGTCTATCTGTCCGTTTGTCTGTGTCTGTCACACGCCTGTAACTATTGAACTATTTGACCTAGAGCTGAAGGTTTGCACAAAAATAGAACCTGGTGGACCAATAAATATTTTCGTGAGGGGGCTCTTGGGGGCATTATGTACCCTAAAATTAATATATTTCTAGGCCCCATCATGGGATATCAAATTAAAGCTTTCAAACTTTCAATGAGATGCGAAAAATATAAAATATATTTTTTTTGTGTTAAATTTCCTTGAACAAAAACTCGACCTCAGTGCAGAATTTTATTGATTCTGCCCTGCATTCGCAAGATCTGCCACTTGATTACATTTTTTTCAAGAACAAAACGAAAAATAC
Organism: Pocota personata; assembly: GCA_963082735.1. Taxonomy (NCBI): domain Eukaryota; kingdom Metazoa; phylum Arthropoda; class Insecta; order Diptera; family Syrphidae; genus Pocota; species Pocota personata. Next base: position 141,080,835 of record OY720430.1, read on the forward strand.
TTGGTGCAAAATTAGACTTTATTAATTTTTTTTTTTTTTGTGCTCGGGTAACTACAAGCAAGCCCACTACACCGTGGCCACACATAACGCAAGTCCTAGTCTTAAAGTCTATGGTCACTACCATACTGTTTCAAAACAGTGTATAGGGTATAGGGTGTTTTAATTTCTCCTGTAATCAGCCATGTACATAAACAATGTTCAAGTTACACAGAAAAACGTATTCTCTGAAACAGGGAAAATAGTTAAACAAAGCAGAAGGCACGACGACTTTCCTCCCGAACTGTACAAAACTCTACCATCTAAGCTAAAAGGACATATTGGATATGAAGGAGGGCCATCGGGAAGTCATGGGCCTAAAACCGAAACAGGTCCACTGGATATAAGAATGCGTAATAAAACCTACCATCTTCTACGGAGTAGTTGTATGGTGACCAGTGACGAATAAAAAGTACGCAAGAGACTTGTTAACAAAGGTGCAGCGTATGGCCTGCTTGGGCATTATAGGAGCACAATTCTCAACACCAACAGCGGCCATAGAAGCGATCTTAAACATCTTACCAGTGCACCTAGGAGCGAAGAAGATTGCCGGTCTTTCAACCGCAAAGCTTAGACTCACAGGCCTTTTCACCGAAAGCGCTAACACGGGGCATCGGAAAATCACAAAAATGATAAGAGAAACCACTTATCGATTGTCCTAGTGATGTTGGGCAGGGCAAGGTGAAAAGTTCTCGGCCTGACGCAGAGATGGCGTTCCAATCAGCAAAAATTTATGTTTCCTGCCTGGGTGCACTTCTCATTAGTTCGTTCGTATGACAAGTTTCAACTTGTTCTCTCAAGTAGTTTCTTTACACGAATTTTTGCAGTAGACGTCTTGCGTGTTTTTCGTTAAAATGGATAAACTTGAATATCGTGCGGTGATAAAATTCTTCGTTTTGGATGGGTTAACCCCTAAGGCAATTCATCCAAAGTTGACAAAAGTTTACGGGGACCCTGCTCCTTCTATGTCAACCGTTAAAAAGTGGGCAGCTGAATTTAAACGTGGTCGCACTTCCCTCGAAGATGGCCCACCGTGAAGGACGACCAAAAACCGCAACCACACCCGAAACCATCGAAAAAGTGCATGATATCGTGTTGGACGATAGGCGAGTGAAGGTGAGTGAGATAGCTGAGGCTGTGTGTATATCGGAATAGAGGGTGCGAAACATCTTGCACAAAAACTTAGGGATGCGAAAGCTCTGCGCAAGATGTGTGCCGCATTTGCTGAATGCCGATCAAAAGCAAATGCGCAAACGATTTTCGCCGCAATCTTTGGACCGATTCAATAGGGATCCGACCGATTTTGTGCGGCGATTTGGCACCATGGATGATACATGGGTCCACCACTACACGCCAGAAACGAAACAGCAGTCGAAGCAGTGGGTGGAAGCCGGTGGTTCAACGCCAAAGAAAGCGAAGTCGATCGCATCTGCCGGAAAGGTCATGGCCAGTGTGTTTTGGGATGCGAAAGGAATCCTGTTAATTGATTACCTTGAAAAGGGCAGAACAATTTCAGGCGAATATGACTCCAACCTTCTTGACCAGCTGGATGCCAAAATTCGCGAGAAGAAGCCTGGTTTGAAGAAGAAAAAAAATCATCTTTCACAAGGACAATGCACCTTGTACACAAGTGTGCGTTGACGATGGGAAAACTGCGGGATTTGGGGTACGATTTGCTCGGCCATCCACCCTATTCACCTGATTTGGCACCCTCAGACTTTCATCTGTTCCCAAACTTGAAGAAATTTGTTTCTGGGAAGCGCTTGGCATCCAATGCAGAAGTTGAGAGGGCCGTAGATGAATATTTTCACAGCCTTCCAGACTCTCACTTCCGAGAAGGAATACTGATGTTGGAGAAACGCTGGACCAAGTGTGTTGAAGTCAAGGGAGATTATGTAGAAAAATAAAATCATTTTTTAACTGACAATCGCAGTCTTTCATTGTCAGGCCGAGAACTTTTCACCTTGCCCTCGTAGACATCTGCTCGGACAGCAAACCAGCAATTAGCGCGATCACAAACCCTGTGTCAAAATCATGACTAATAAAGGAGTGCAAAATTAAACTGAACCTACTTGCCAGGCGCAACAGAGTCCGCCTTATATGGGTACCGGGTCAAGAAGGTATACCGAGTAACGAAAAGGCAGATGAACTAGCAAGCAAGGAGAGTGACACAAAACTGAATCCTGTAAAGACTATAGGGGTCCCTCTGACAACTATTAAAACGATAATCAATGAGAAGATTAGACAGGAATTCAATAACTACTGGACGAATCTAGACACGTGTAAAGTGGACAGATCAGTGGTAACATAGCAAAAAAGAGCTTTCAACTCAAGCAGATCACAGTTAAGAGCGATGGTGGGAGTTTTAACAGGGCACATCAATCTCAATAAACACTCGTTTAGAGTGTCAAATGTGAGGAGGAGGAAGATATAGAACACTTCCTCTACCACTGCCCTGCAACAGCGAGATTAAGACTGAAGATACTGGGATCCCCAAGGATAACGGATCTAACACACCTCGGTAAGAAAGTATATATTGGAGTTCGCTAGATGAACAAGACGATTTCCCGATCACTATGACATAATCTCCGTTTTGATACTCCCCCTGGTCCCAATACCTACATCCTCTCTCATCACTTAATTCCCATATTACATTACTTTTCCTACAGCTCGACGGACGAGGAGAACACAACGGACCCAGTGGAGGCCTAAGTGAAGAGCATAAGCTCACCCTCTTAACCAACCAATCAAACTCCACCATCTCCGGCAGATATATTTTGCTTCCACTCATAGAAAAGACTTGGGATGCCGACTTGTTCTCTAATGAATAAGAGGAATAACCAATTTGAGCGTGCGAACGTTCAGTTCGAAGATCCGCTAGTCAGGAACAAAGCCGATTTTCCTTGATCACTTCAGCTGCTTTCAGATGATCGAACTGTGCGTCGAGTAAACATACTGTAGACCTCTGCTGTCTCGGTTACTCGTAGTACTAAATTACGGATATAGTTGACGTTGCTAGATCTAGAGAAGCAGAACAATCCAATTACATACCAAACTGCGAGTGTTACTCTTAAACGTGAAGTCTAAGTCGCTGCTGTTATTTGAGTCAATAGGCACGTTCAGTATTTTGGGCACTAACAAGTCAGCCGGGTCGGATTGTTCGAGAGACCTCTATTTAACTGCATAACTAGTGAGTCTTTTATGATTAAACTCTTAGTCAACTTTGCGATCAATATGTTAGGCTTTGACTAAAATTATTGGACGACCATAGCAAAATTGCTGCATATTTAAAAGAATAAACCCATTTGCTACTTTGCCACCCACTTTCACGGAATTCGTAAATTTTTGGTTTTTAAAGGGTTGACTCCCAAAGCTTTACAGCTGCCGCAATATTCTACAAACAAAGTACCTACAGCTATGGCCAAAATAATAGCAACACTTACTACTTTTATTTAGTATTGTACGTAGCGCTACTCTTTTGTCAACATATTATTGTGTAAAAGCATTTAAAAAAAAAAAAGCAAATACACGACCAGTAACAATTATTCTGTGACAAGGTACTGTATTAGCTGGTAAAAAAAAATAGCAACACGCAAATTTAAATTTAAAAGGAACCGCTTTTGAACCAAAATTAGGAAATAAATTGGTAGGATTTATTTATGATTGTTCTGCATTTAACAAACAGTATTATGGACACAGAAAAGCATTGCTCGGAAGCTAAGCGAGAAACCATTTTGGCTCTACGCAATCAAGGCCAATCGTTCCGATGTATATAAAATCACTCGGATATTCCCCAAGAATGGTTTTAAATGCTCTACACGACAGAAAACTTTCCGAGACCAGAGGACGCTTGTCGAAAATGTCCACCAAAGACAAAACAGCGCTAATATGAAAAGCCAAAGCGAACCCTTTTATGTCGTCCAGAGACTTAAAACTCGAAGCAGGACTTGAAGTGACTGCCATGACAATTCGCCGAACCCTGGTGGAAAGTGCCACTGCTGAAAAAAATACACATCCAGAAACGCATTGCTTTTGCCAAACTCTACCATGTGCCACACGATCCCCTTCAGGCAACGAAGCAGTAGAGAAACGTGCTTCGCAGCGATGAAACTAAGATTAACCTCTTTGAAATGGATGGTAAGCACTTTGTTCGTCGTCCAGCAGGTGAAGAATGCAATCCAAGGAACACAAAACCCACTGTGAAGCATGGAGGTGGTAGTGTAATGATATGGGGTTGTTTTTCTTAGTGGGGCGTAGGCCCGGTTTACCTCATCGAAGACATAATGAGCAAACAAAAGTATGTAGACATACTACAGAATGTCATGCTTCCATAGGCCGAAGAAAATATGCCGCTAAAATGGCGCCTTCAGCAAGACAACGACCCCAAGCATTCGGCAAAGCTTATAAAACTCTGGTTTCTGCAAACGCCCGTGCCCTGAAATAATTTAATGGTATTCATATCCCATTTGGAGCGCCCAAATTATTAAAAAAAAAAAAAAAAAAAAATAGTGCCGATGTTTTGCAGTGGCCTTCTCAATCTCCGCACTTAAATCCGATTGAGAACCTCTGGGGCGAACTGAAGATTGAAGTTAATAAACACCACCCCTCAAATAAGCAAGATCTTTGGAGAATCGTCCAGGAAGTTTGGGCTTCAATGCCTTTCAATAAATGGTTATGAACAATAAAGGTTTTGTGACTAAATACAAATTTTCTTTTAAAAATATACTAAGCAAAATACATTATCTGAACGGTTTTCTCTCTTCTGTTATTACTTGGTTTTCCTTTTTTTTTGTCTACGCTATCTGAAGCACAATAGTAAACACTGATAAAATTTACTTTCAACTATACAACTAATTGTGTAGGATATGTTGTAAACATATTTGTCAATAAGTTGAAACTAAAAAAGTTTCAAAAATCTCAATGAAATACGAGTTATCTTTACCACTGATGAAAAATAATAAGTATTACTATTTTTTTTGGCCATAGCTGTACATGCACAAATCTAGCCCATCACGTTGAAGACATTTCCTATCAGAATTTGTAGATTCCCTTCCATAGCAAGAAGTCATAGATGTGTGAGAAAAAAAATGCTGCCCTAGGGTATCTCTACTGACCTGACCTATCCCCTGTTGTTCATGTCTCTTAACTTTCTGTCAATCAAACGCGACAACAATGAACAGACTACCCAAGAATAGCGTGAATTTCGAGAAATGGTCTTCTTTTCGTGTCCATCACTCGCAACCTTAGCACAAGCCTACTCTAATCGCAGACAGATATTAAACTGAACCCTGAGCAGACTATATTAAGGATAGCGTTGGCGCGTAAGTTGTTGGAAATATTTCTAAGGGGATTTTTTATGAACTAGCCACCTTTCTACTGCGCACACTAGTCAATAGTAAATCAATATGACCTACCTTTCATGTACGAATGTTGTGATATCAGATGAGTGGATAAGTAATTGCTTTCAAACACACTCGCAACATACATATGTACATTTCAAAAATGTAATGTCAATTCCAGTCTTCGACAGAAAGGAAGTCAATGGCCTTTAATTTTTCAAGCTTTGCAAAGAAAAATGAAGGGAACCTCTTGCAGATTTTCGGAAACCTAGTCCACCGTAAGACAATATGATTATATTTGCTTGAGGTACGGAACAACGACTTTCTCCTACTTTCGTAGCATAACCGGCTGAATGTCATCTCTTACAAGTGGCTAATATGGATCAAATAACTATATCGCCGCCAATATCCATCCCGCAGTCGTCGATTTATTTGTTGGTATTATCATCCACTTGATTGCAGACCGCCAAATATGTGTCCAGGTGTTTGGGCTGCAAACTTGAAAATGTGGACATTTTCTTTGAGAAGAATTTTTTTCGATTACGCATAGCCAACCCTTTTAAAACATGTAGGTAGCAGTAGGTTTTTGTTGTCTTTTTGATGCATACGTGCTGAACGCTGCAACTTTAATTGTTTCGAAAATGTATAGCGGCGGGTATTCTCATTGGCCTAATGAATAAAAATGCAAGGAAATCTAATGCTACCAATAAGAGTACAAAGGACTTAACTAAATTTAAAAAGACGCATTTCGATTGCGGGATATGTTAGTGTGAAACACTTGGGAGCGCATGCCGACCATTTTCCAAGGGAAATACCACAAATATCGAAAACGAATTGTAGGAATTTTGGTGAATACAAGTCTAGGCGAAGCCCTTAACTTACACGTGGTATTAAGAGCTCTAAAACAAAGCCACGCAAACAAGCTAATCAATTTACAAAGCCTTTACGCATTAGACGCGAAATGTGGCAACTCCATATAAAACTCTTGCCGTTCTACCTAAGCGTGCACATCACAAACATAACGGAACCAAACACGCAAACAAACAGTAGGTCCGCTTCCTTACCCAATTATTAGACGAATGTATGGTTTTAAACTAATTTAAAGAAATAACTCACCGAGTTGTTACTTTTCTCGTAAACTTGGAAAGTAAACCTGCAAATCTGGACACTTATTGAAATGCACACTTTTAAAGAAAAATTGCAAAAACTACTTGCGAATCACCTTTGTTAAATTTAAGAAAACTAAAGTTATATTTTAGTGAGACAAAGCAAGGAGAAACGCGTTGCAGCAAGCAGCTTGCAAAAATCAGTCCGTTCGCAAAGAGATAGCGAAAATAATGGCCGAATCGAAAATGTAACGGTGAATGGAATAGATATGACAACGCTTGTCGATGCCAAGGTAAATTGGGGTGCGTTTGGATAACTTAATTTTTATCGCGCTAAAATGTAAGCAATCAAACTGGTTATAACCAGAGGAAATAATTCCTTAATTAATTAATTAGTGAACAATTTAATCAAATCGAGTATCTATATTTGTTCCTCAAAGAGAAATTAATAAATGAAGCATTTCTGAAGAATTTGCAATATAATTAATTGGTAGCTTCGCGTTTTACCACTAACATAGAGATGACTCTGATAAGCACTGAGGTGAAGAAAAAAAAGTGAAACTACAACTGAAATGTAGATGGCAAAAATAGTGCAGCTGATTAAAGTTTGAGAGTTGAGTTGAATTGTGCGTTTGAATTTTGAATGAATTCTCTCATGAAAAGTGTTAAAATATTGCGAAATAGTTGTTAAAAGTTTAGTGCAGCCTAACTTGCTTCAAATTATTACAAAAAGCAATAAGTGAGTGCATTTTCTTTCATGTAAAACAAGCAAATGGATGAATTAATTGTTCTGTGAAGTAAAAGTTATGGTGCAGTTAGAGCAGATCAGGACCTGTTAAATGTTTGCAAAATTGGTTGAGCCGCAATAAATACTGAAAATAACGTATAAGCACGGTCTTTATTTACCTGGGTAAATATAATAATGTGGGCGCCGTTGCTCAGTGGTTATGTGCGCGATCACTGAGCGGGAGATTCAAGGTTCGCGGTCCCACTCTCGCGAACGTCTGATAAACGCCCGAGAGTAAAATTGTCATGATAAACTTCTCTCAATCGGAAAAATGTCCTTCGGAAGCGACAAAAACTGTAGGTCCCAACTATTCATGCGGCGCACAGTACGAGTGGCTGCGAGAAGCTAGGCATGTCCTTGTATGAGCTGTTGGTGCCAAAATATTTATTTATATTGTACTATGCGAGCTACGGCTCGAGTAGATAAAACGATATTCTGTGAAATTTATTTCTTTATTTTCTAGTCTATAGAACAATCCAGGTTCACACTATACTATTCTTCGCAATTCTTTTCTTACAAGGTCTCTGTCCTCTCAAATCACTTTATCTCCTTTCAATTACTTAATTCACAAATCCAAACTAATTACTTCTTCTTGTTAAATCTCAACTTTCAATTTATCACAAAATTACAACTTCGCCCATTATCACTTTTCTAATCTCTTCGCCACAGTTTAAAAACTACTGCCCCTTTTTGATCGCCATCTGTCCTTATATAGCAGAAGTTTCTGATAGCCAGAAACTTCTAGCAAATTCTTCGACCACTGGAACAAGAAAAATTCTGATGTAATAATTCCAAGATGACAATCATTTCGTGCAGTTATAATTCTCTCTTGTTCTCTTTTGTTAACATGAGCTGTGGAGACTTCATCGCAGACACGAACCTCGAATGAAAGGACACTTCGAACCAAAATTCTGCCAGAATAAAAAGGCACTTCGGAATTTGTTGCATCATGCTTTTAGGGAGCGTAGTTATTATTATGCTACACTGCCCCCCTCTTAGACGTGTTCGTCCCGAACAAGTGCATCCTCATTTCGGCCATTGTATCGACTCATTCGGTCCACATGAACCACTTTCATTTCGGCCCTTGGTCCTCGCTGGATGCGGTAGACAACATCGTTGATGCGGGTTACTATTCTGTTGGGACCTTCCCAGTTCCGCTGCAATTTAGGTGATTTCCCCTTTTGGCGATAGGGATTATACAGCCACACCAGATCTCCTTCCTGGAATCCTGACGTTGTTGCCTCGGCATCATACCGGGTCTTCATGCGGTCGCTCGTCATCTGAATCTGGCTTCTGGTCCTTTGGTGTATGTCCCTAAGCCTTTCCCTAAGGTCCGCCACGTACTCTTCTTCATTTCTGGGCTCATTGGTAGGAGATCCAAATTTCACCTCACTGGGTAAACGAGCTATTCCACCAAATAAGATTTCGAACGGCGTATGTCGAGTAGTGCTATGCACGGCACTTCTATAGGCCATCAAAAACAAGGGAATCTGCCGGTCCCAATCCCGTTGGTAGTCACCTACGACCTTCGAGAGATGTTCGTCCAAAGTCATATTGAAACGCTCCACCATACCGTCCGACTGTGGATGCAGCGGGGTTGTCCTTGTCTTTTTGATTCCGAGTAGTTGACACATCTCTTGGAAGATTCTTGACTCGAAGTTCCGCCCTTGATCAGAATGCAATTCCAAGGGCACACCGAATCTGCTAACCCAATTGTAGACGATCTGCTCCGCCACGGTTCTGGCTTCCTGGTTAGGGATCGGAAACGCTTCCGGCCACTTACTGAAGTAGTCCATCACTACGAGCATATACCGATTACCATTGTCGGTTTCCGGAAAGGGCCCTGCGATGTCAATGGCGATTCGTTCGAAAGGTGCTCCCACGTTGTATTGGTGCATCTTACCTCGAGTTTTGATTCTCGGACCCTTGCTAGCTGCACACCCGTCACATTTTCTGCACCAGTCTTCGATATCTTCCTTCGCTTTTAACCAATAAAAACGTTCTCGTACCTTTTCTAGCGTCTTATTCACTCCCAAGTGGCCTCCGGTCGCCCCGCCATGCATCTCCTGTAACACCTCCTGGACCCTCGCCCGCGGCACGACAAGCTGCATTACAAACGACTTTCCGTCGGAGGATTCCCATTTTCTTCTCAGAACACCTTCTTGGACATGGAGGGAGTCCCACTGCGCAAAATATGCCTTTAAGGTCGGGCTTCTGTGAGAGATGTCCTGATGATCCGGTTTCTCCATGTTCTCCTTCCAGGCCAGAATCGGCTCGATATCCGGGTCTTCCTTCTGAGCGTTCCGGATCTCATCTACGCTCCAGCCGGCGATAGGTTCGGCTCTCATTCTTTGGATGGAAACCAGCTCCCGTTCTTCCTGACGCGCACCATGTTTACAATCCGTTCTGTATGGTCTCCGGGACAGTGCATCCGCATTAGAGTGGAGTTTTCCTTTACGATGCTGTATTTTGTAGTCGTAGATTTGCAGCCTTTCGATCCATCTTGCACCCTGACCCTCAGGACTCTTGAACTGTAATAGCCATTTTAAGGCTGCATGGTCTGTGCGAAGAACGAACTTCCTCCCATAGAGGTATTTGTGAAAATGCTTCGTAGCCAAAATCAAAGCTAGAAGTTCCCGCCTTGTCACGCAGTAGTTCCTTTCTGGCTTAGAGAGCACCTTGCTGAAGTACGCAACCACCTTCTCTTGGCCATCATGCACCTGGGAGAGTACGGCTCCTACCCCGACATTACTAGCATCTGCATCCACAATGAACGTTTCCCCGGGAGGGGGGTAAGCTAGTATCGGGGCATCGCATAGCCGTTGTTTAAGTGCCTTGAAGCTCTTCTCGCACTCAATTGACCATTTGAATTGTTTTCCCTTTTCCGTTAACTGGTGCAGGCTCTTTGCGATCCCGGCAAAATCCTTCACGAACCGTCTGTAGTAGGTGGCTAGGCCCAGAAAGCTCCTTAGTTGGTGTTTGTCTTTGGGGACTGGCCAGTTTTTCACCGCTTCGACCTTCTCTGGATCGGTTCTCACTCCTTTCGCTGAAATTATGTGCCCCAGGTACTTGACTTCCGCTCTAAACAGGGCGCACTTCTTGGGGTTGAGCTTCAGGTGGGCACTTCGAAGCCTTTGAAACACATCCCTTAGATTGTCTCGGTGTTGCGCAAACGTTTTTCCTACGACGATGACATCATCCAAGTATACCAAACAGGTTTTTTCCATCAATCGCTCGAAAGTCGCCGGAGCATTGCACAGCCCGAATGGCGTTACCGTGAATTGCCATAGCCCATTTCCTGCGGTAAAGGCGGTTTTCTCCCGGTCTTCTGGATGGATCTGTACCTGCCAGTAGCCACTCTTCAAGTCGAGAGTGGAAAACCATCGGGCTCCTGATAGTGTGTCTAGCGTGTCGTCAATCCGTGGCAGAGGATAGCTGTCTTTCTTGGTGACGTAATTGAGCTGCCGATAGTCCACGCAGAACCGCGTGCTGCCATCTTTCTTCTTAACCAGTACAACCGGTGATGCCCACGGACTTGGGAGAGGAACCAGCAAGTACAGTAGCCGATCCGGATATAATAAGTCTGCTCCTGCAACTTAAGTCAGTCATGGACGAACAAAGGAAAACAATGGAAGACCAAAAGAAGTCTCTGGAACTTAAGCTCGATGACCAAAAGAAAGCAATAGACGACCAAAAGAACTCTCTAGAACTTAAGCTGGACGAACAAAAGAAAGCAATGGACGACCAGAGGAATTCTCTAGAACTTAAGCTGGACGAACAAAAGAAAGCAATGGACGAACAAAAGAATTCTCTAGATGCTCTGGAAAGTAAACTTGATGAGCAAAACAAGAACTTGGAATCCAAATTCGAAGTGATCGAAGAGATAATCGAGAAGGTCGAGACGCAACTCGAAAAAGTCGAAACTAGATTCGATGAAAATTTTGAGAAACATGAAACTCAGTTCAGTTTGAAAAAGTGGATACGCAATTCGAGATAGTAGGAAAACAAGTCGAAAATCTTGCTAAGGTGCTCAGCAACGTGAAGAGACAGGAAGCACGGGAATATTCCACTGACGGTCTGAGAAGAAAGGAGTTGCAGCCTCCTGTCTTCGATGGTCAAACATCATGGCCAATTTATAAAAGGCAATTCGAAGCGGCCGCAATGACCAATAGCTGGGACGATGAAGAGAAGTCTATTGCACTCACGCTTGCACTGAGGGGTCCAGCTGCGGAGCTCTTGCAGACCATCCCGGAAGATAAACAGCAGAACTACGAATCTTTGGTTCAGGCTATCGAGATGCGGTTTGGGGATGAACACATGCAGCAGGTGTACAGGGTTCAGCTGCGTAGTCGAGTCCAGAAAAGGGGGGAAACGCTCCAACAGTTGCAAGCGGATATAGAGCGACTAGCCCATCTTTCATACCCTAAAGCCGGTGAGGAGCTTATCAACGAAATGGCGGTGGAAGCTTTTATTCAGGCCATAGAGGACAGACAACTTCAAATGGCCTATAGAAGTGCCGTGCATAGCACTACTCGACATACGCCGTTCGAAATCTTGTTTGGTGGAATAGCTCGGTTACCCAGTGACGTGAAATTTGGATCTCCTACCAATGAGCCCAGAAATGAAAAAGAGTACGTGGCGGACCTCAGGGAAAGGCTTAGGGACATACGCCAAAGGACCAGAAGCCAGATTAAGATAACGAGCGACCGCATGAAGACCAGGTATGATGTCAAGGCAACAACGTCAGGATTCCAGGAAGGAGATCTAGTATAGCTGTATAATCCCCATCGCCAAAAGGGGAAATCACCTAAGTTGCAGCAGAACTGGGAGGGTCCCTACAGAATAATAACCCGCATCAACTATGTTGCCTACCAAAATGAAAGTGGTTCATGTGGACCGACTGAGTCGATACAATGGCCGAAATGAGGATGCACTTGTTCGGGACGAACACGTCTAAGAGGGGGACAGTGTAACATAATAATAACTACGCTCCCTAAAAGTATAATGCAACAAATTCCGAAGTGCCTTTTCATTCTGGTAGAATTTTGGTCCGAAGTGTCCTTTCATTCGAGGTTCGTGTCTGCGGTTAGTCTCCACAGTCCATGTCTACGAAAGAGACGGATAATATCACGGATAAGAAAGAATTATAACTGCAAGAAATGATTGTCATCTTGGATTTATTACATCAGAATTTTTCTTGTTCTAGTGGTCGAAGAATTTGCTAGAAGTTTCTGGCTATCAGAAACTTCTGCTATATAAGGACAGATGGCGATCGAAAGCAGGCAGTTGTTTTAAAACCGTGGCGAAGAGATTAGAAAAGTGATAATGGGCGAAGTTGTAATTTTGTGATAAATTGAAAGTTGAGAGTTAACAAGAGGAAGTAATTAGTTTGGATTTGTTAATTAAGTAATTGAAAGGAGATAAAGTGATTTGAGAGGAAAGAAACCTTGTAAGAAAAGAATTGCGAAGAATAGTATAGTGTAAACCTGAATTGTTCTATAGCCTAGAAAATAAAGAAATAAATTTCACAGAATATCGTTTTATCTACTCGAGCCGTAGCCAGCATATTACAATACATAATTTACCTATAAGGACTAACAAACTTGGCAAATTCTGCCAATTGACATTTAATCATAAAGTAGTAGTAGTATTAGAAAATGCTTAAAAAATACACATTCGGGTTCAATATAATGTAATTTGAAAATGTGATATACAAATATTAATACAAAAGTCGAAGATATTAAGCTATGCAATAAAATTAGATTTTATTTTAACTAAAACGAAGATATTACGTGATAAATTATTACATATGTACGTATGAGAGAACCTCCTTAACGATAACACTTCCTTGACCGAAGGCTAGTGGGCTGCACAAGAATATTTTTTTCTACAAATTATACAATACTAGGCATTACGAAAGAGAATTAAAAAGGTGAATGATGCAAAACCTAAAAACAATAGCAATAGCAAATTTAAATGAAAGCAGAAGCACAACAATTGACCAACAACCTTTCTATAATTCTGACCGATATATACCAATGCTTACTTTATAACATTAAAGAAATGCTTTAAAACAAAAAAAGGTTGGATTTGTAATTATTTGGTGACGTTAAAATATTGTAACATGCGAGCTACGGCTCGAGTAGATAAAACGATATTCTGTGAAATTTATTTCTTTATTTTCTAGTCTATAGAACAATTCAAGTTCACACTATACTATTCTTCGCAAATTCTTTTCTTACAATGGTATCTTTCCTCTCAAATCACTTTATCTCCTTTCAATTACTTAATTCACAAATCCAAACTAATTACTTCTTCTTGTTAACTCTCAACTTTCATTTTATCACAAAATTACAACTTCGCCCATTATCACTTTTCCAATCTCTTCGCCACGGTTCTAAACCAACTGCCTGGTCTCGATCGACATCTGTCCTTAAATAGCCGCATTTCTAATAGCCAGAAACTTCTAGCAAATTCTTCGACCACTGGAATCTGCACCTTTTATGCAGACGATAATCTTTAGATAACTTCTGAACTTTACCTAGAAGATCAGTATTACTTTTCTTGTCCAGTGCTGTCCACCAGAGTAGTACTCCATACATCAGGATATACCTCACTATTGCCATATAGATCCAGTGGACTACTTTAGGCTGAAGGCTCCATTTCGGATCCAAAGCCCTTCGACAGGAGTAAAGGGCAACGGAGGCTCTCCTGACACGTGCCATTTAGCTTTGGAGCAATGATACGAGTATATGGTACCGTGTACCTTCTTGTGAACAAAACCAGTCTGGTCTTTTCTGCGTTAACTGAAAGACCAACCTTGTCAGTTCACTTTACGAATTTGTGAAGAGCTGATTCCATAACATATCTTATTGTAAGAAGAAACTTTCCCGATAAGGCTATCGCAATTTCGTCCGCATAGGCTACAACACTGTACCCCTCTTTCTCTAAGATTTTAAGTAATTGATTCACTACCACAAGCCATAGTACGAGTAGTGGCGATAATAATACTTGATAATATTAGTTCAAGCTTATTTCTAGTTCTAGCCTGATCCAATCTTTAATCCAGAAATTGCAAAATTTATACCATGCCATCACACTTTTTTTGTGTATATACTTACGAGTATTATTTGCATTATATTTGCTTATTCATTATATGAGTCCTAATCTGCAGTAATTTGTGAGCCTTTCGCTTCATTGTTCACCGTCAACCTGTAAATTTTTAAGTATTTCCCATTTGTTTCTTTTGAGATTCCCATACATGTATGTACATATGTACAGTGATGGACAAAAAAATAAATACAATGTGCTCTTGCAGTCAATACTGTAATTTTTTCCTCTTCTACCCTCTACTAAATATGCCGCCCTCTTTTGGGAAGTAGGTAGGTAGTAGATAGATAAATTACATACAAAAAACAAATATGATCGCTTACCGTTATCGAGAAAAATTGTTAAATGTCATTTTATGTCATTTGTTGGCTGGGCAAACAAATTATTACACAAGTGCTGAAAATGAAGTGTTTTTTTGTGAAAATAGGAAAATTATTTATTGTATTACAGCTAAAAAGCGAAAAAGGTATGTTTTGATGCTTAAAGAAATAGTTGCATTGAAATTTTACAATAAATCAATAAATGTTTTTATAGAAAGAAATGGAGCGTAACAAGTACTGCTCGAGTGAAAAGAGGGAACTTATAAAAAAATTAAAGCAACGGATATTCCTATCGAAATATAGCAAAAATCGTGGCCTGTTCTTTCTGTATGGTCGAAAATGCATTTAAACTAAAATCAGCACAAGAAACCAGAGGGCGGTCACGAAAAACTAGCAAGAAAACCGACCGTTTAATCGCATTGGAAGCAAAAAAGGACATGCCGAGGATAAAATGCCGATGGTGTGGACGTTCCAAAGGGATAATGATCCGGAGCACATCGCCAATGCAACAAAAGAATGGTTCGCCACTAATGAAGTTCCGGAGTGGCCTGCTAAGTCGCCGGACCTAAATCTTTCAGAGAATCTATGGAAACAAGTTGAAGACGTTGTTGGTACCACAAATCCCAAAAATAAAAAAGAATTGTGACAGTCCGTGCAAATGGCGTGGAAGTCAATATCTTTGGAGGCATGCCGGTGGCTAGTTAATTTCATGCCTAAAAGAATAAGCCAAATTGTGAAAAAAAAGTCATACAATAAAATGTATAATATAAAGTTAAAAAAGTCGTTTTTCTTATATTTTTACCAATACTAGTAAATTTACTGATGGCACATTGAAGTGCATTTATTTGTTTGTCCACAGTAAGACTTGGTTTTTCTAGAAGTTTTAACAATTTTTCTAAAAGGAGCACATAGCCGTACTATTATATATGTATGTGGATTTTTGCCTACTGTCTGTAGGAGTACTTTGTTAAAACAGTTTATTTAATATCAGATTTAAGATAGTTGAAATAGAGCAAATCTTTAAATGGTTTCAGGTGTATTTATTTTGTTGTCCATCACTGTAGGTCAGTTTTGTTTAACTGGATGGCTGGATATTTTTAAGGTGGCTTTAAAGCTGATAGATTGTTTTTTTGTTCTACCACATGTTTGCCGTATCTTAAGTTACGCTTAAACGTCCCATTCCTTCAATTTTCCTACTAAGATCGGATAAGAGGTTTTTTCGAATGGCGCCTACTAAAAATGTCATTTGTTCCCCACGCGAGAGGATGAGTTTATGAAAGACATGAACCATTGCTTAGTTTTAGTTTTTTCAGAGAAAATATAAGATGTTTATGATATTCCTTTGCCTCTCTAGGTACATGATTCTAATGAACCTTGATACACAGGTATACATAATTGTATACCGAACAATAAAAACTTAAACAGAATCATTATAGGTCTTAAATTCCTAAAGCCCTCTCTCGAATTCGCAACAAATCATAATCATAACAATCTATGCAACGCAATTCTAAAACGCAGTTCTCTGTATTGCCTTTTTTAAAACTTGCGAATTCCTCAAAATGAAACAAAAAAAATAACACCACGATCCGTCTGCATAATCCCACTTTTGCATATTTTTACAGAATTTTTCAAATCAGAATTCTCTAACTTAATACACACTTCTAGTATACCTAATTAAGGTGCGTTCGAAAAGGAACTGACAACATGACTTAGGAGCTTTTCTGTTCGTTGACATTTTCTATCTAGAAAATAGGGGTTCCTTCGTACTCGTACATATGTGTATATAATTCAATTAAAATTGTTTATTCCTTGCAAGCTCATTCTCAGAGGACCTCCTCACCCCCTCAAATCGTTATTTGTGCATAAATAAAAACAACTTAACAGTCATCTATCCAACATGCCTTTGGAAAAAAAGAACACTAAACATCGCTACATGGCATGCCACTCTTCGACCCTTAAAACTTGTGTACCTACGTATATATTCCCTGCTTCTCCGAAAAGGGTCATCCCTTCCGTAACACATAACTTGTACATTTCACTCTAATTTTCCTTTCGTTTTCGTTTTCGATTTCTGTTCTTTTCCTCCCCCAACTGAAAACGAGCTTACACCCGAAAAACGGAAAAATCGCAAGTAAAAGTTACACTCGCTGGAGGTCAATGAACTCTTCCCACAGTCAAAGGAAAACACCAAGAAAGACCAACCAACACGGAAAACTCGAAGAAGGGGAAATTGTGAACCATTTACCCTGCCACTCCCACTAGAATGTTACTTGGGAAATTGCTATTAAACCACCGCGAGTGCGTTAGATACTGTTACTCCAGGCATTGCCATTTATTAAATTTTATGATGGAGTTTTCTTAAAATATGTTGTTTGTCCCCTTATTTACAGAAAAAGGATACAAAAGTTTTCCTAATCGTGGGGAGAATTAATGTACATATTTGTATCCTTGAGGGGAAAAGGGACGAAGTGGCTGTTTTAGAGCATAAACAACTTGAAAATAGTATGTATCTACAGAATTTAATCTTCTGTTGCCTTACCTGATGATTTTGTTAATGCAACGGTAATAAACTAATTACTATCTGCGGAGTTATGTTTAGTTGCGGAAAGGTGGAGTAGTTTAATTAATTAATTAGAGGATTTTTATTAGGCGGTAGGGTTGAAGAGGGAAGGTAGTTAAATCGCTGTTTTAATTAAGAAAATGAGCGAATGACAGATGGTTATGATTTCCGAGCGTGGAGTTATTTTATAAGGAAGTTGTAAAGTTAATTTGTGTTTATGGAAATGATTAGCTTGGCACGGGGGGGATCATTGAACTTAGAAGTCGTGTATTACCAGGCCATATGCTTAAACCATGTGACTTATTGTACATACGTTATTTATGTTTATTATCCACTCGCATTCAAAGTGTTATAAAAACCCACAGCACGAGTGGGTATAAAATTAAATAGGATGATGGAGCAGGTACCGCGATGCACCCTGGTCCTAAACTTTTATGAATGTTTTAACAGTTTGATACATTTTACTCAAGACATTCACGTATGTACTTTTAGAACCGTTTACTATTCTGTAAGAGTAAATCTCAATTCCCAACATATGTTACTGTGAATGACCGGAATGTAGTTATCCGTCAACTACAAATTTTGGATATCCACCGGTGATTGTTGATATTCATCAATTACGAGCATTACTTTCTTACTTACTTTATATGGCGCTACAGTCCGGGGTGGACCTGGACCTCAGCCAGGCTAGCCGCCTATAGTTTTGCATATGAAGTTGATTGAAATCCTTTTACACTTGTATGCGCCATCTTATGTGAGGTCTTCCTTTACCGCGTCGTCCCTCTGCGATGGATCCAAAGACTCTTAGGTCCGGAACGTTGATATACATACATACATTCGTTCTACATCGGTATAATTCGTTGCATCTTCTTCTCCATTCCCCGTATACAAAGGGGACCAAAAATCACTCGAAGAATTTTTCTTTCAAAACAACCAAGGTTATTTTCTTTCGTCATTGTATGCACACAAAATAGCACAATTTGTGTTTCTTTGATTGTCAGTAAACTCAAAATTAACTAAAATGCATATGTCAAATTATAAACTACCTAGCTATCTTGAAAGTAATAGCACAAAGTTTTTTAAAAAAAACTGTCAAGTATCCCAAAAAAAATCTAACATTTTGAACACGAAAAGTAAAAAGAAACAGACCTATTGCTTTAACTTCGAGATTCTGTTTTCATTTATAGAGTATTCAAGCTGAGTGTAAACAAAGAAGAAGGTATCGCAAACTGCATTCATCTACTTTCTATAATCATACTCAAACCATATTTACACATCTGCACATAATGTGTTATTTCGGTCGCAAGCAGTGCGTTTGTTTGGACAAGTAGAACATTTTATTTGCAACCCTGAACCAAGTCGACATATAACAGCTTCAGTTGTTTCTTGAAACAAGAGATTGGGATGTTTTTTTTTTCTGTAAATGCATTAAGAGAGCTATGCAGTCCATTCCCTTGTCCATTCATATAATACACGTTAAACAGTAAATGATTAGAAACAATTGAAAGTACATAGGACGACATGAAATATGTTGTGGAAGATCAGTGCTGCGAGGTGCCTTTTTTAATTATTTCGTGCAAGATCAGTGCTAGAAATTGTTAAACTAGTCCTTCAGGGTTGAAGTATTGTAGAAAACTCTTAAAAAAAAACAATGGAGGAATGCACATTCTCTCTACCTGAGGCCATAAATTGCTGTCTTCACAACTTTGTGTTATATTATGTTGCTTTGCCATATGATATGATTTCTCGTATGTCTTACGATTTTATTTCTGGAAAAATGATGGTAGTATTGTTCATCTAAAATTCCTCAAATGATACGATTTTGAGCAAATATTGTATGCAGTTTTCCAAAAACATTCATTTTTTACTTGCATCTATATATGTATAAGGGTAAGTATTAGTTTCCTGAAAATGTTCGATCTCCAGATTGCGATCAACCTTGACATTGCTATGATAGAGAAATGCAATATGTGGGTCTCTCAATTTTGTCTGTTTGTCTGTATTGACAAAATTTGGACACAGCCTAAACGGTTGGGCAACCAAACTGCAAACTTCATAACAAGGATGAATAGGGTCATTCTAACCCCGAAATTGACGGTATTTTACTAATGACCGATTTTTAAAATAATCGATTTTCTCGAAAACGGTTCCAAATATTTTAATCAAATTTGATATTTGAGTTATCGTGGATATACGCTATCAGATGGCATTCCAGGTGTTTTCCTGAAAATACGTTCTGAAAATTGGCTATCAATATTTTAACTCTCACTGTCACTTTATTACATTTAATGTAATGTAATGTCACATGAGAGAGAATTTCAGTTCTTTCAACATCATTAGCAACCAAAAGAATAATTTCGACGATAACACAATCCTAAGATTTGTTTTTTTATTTTTTTATTTTTGTATGTTTTGATGGTCGACTGGGCGTCCATGCTTCAAGCATGTTATTCTTGTTTTTAATTTATACTTTGTTCTCCAACTGCTGATTTTCATTGAATTTTTCACTGTTGGCTATGGCAAAATTAAATTATTCCTGCTGAAAACACAAGATACTCGTAGGTTCCTGTTTTTCTACCATTTTGTTTCAAATAAGAACATCACATTTTATATGTAATATGGTGGCTATGTGTGCTTTGAATTTTAGGTAAATTATTTAGTATTTTCTGCTAAATTTTTGCAATCATTAATAATTTTGACAATAGAAATTAAAATTGTAAGGGATGTGAAGGAATTTTTAATACATAAAAATATATGTATTATAGACAAGCCTATAAAAATTAGTATTGACTGCAATTGATTTCAATTTTGCAGGCAGTTTGAAGCTTAGCAAATAGTTTAAATTTCTCAGATAATGTATTATATTATTAGGTTTTATAGAATAATAAAAGAACTATAATATTAACTATGACTTAAAGTGATTTTTCCAAGTACAATAAATCAAATCTGCTCGCATTTTTCCGTGTCTGCTCCTATTGTTCACAGTTCCTACTCAGCTACTACCCATTTAGCAAAAAAAGACATCATACCAATTTTGATATTTGAAGCAGTGTTGCTTCATAATGATACTTTTGTACCAAAAGTGATACTTTTCCATCTTTCAAATACTAATATTATAATTATCCAAAATAAGGTCAGATTCTTCTCGTTTTTGTGCTATAATCAAAATAATAATATAAAAAAAAAATTATGTCTATTGATGTTTTCTTCTCTGATCAATTCTCCAACATCACAATGCGCAGCCTTATGGGTCCCTTGCTATATGGGTTGTAGCTGATTAAGAACAGTGATTCATATGCAACTGAGTGACGCAGGTTTGTCAACACAAGCGTTAGCCAACTCGGCTACGCCGGTGTTATACATGGCATGGTCAACACTAGTCATTCATTCACGCGATACGCTTAATAATTAAAATAATAATAACTTAATATTTTATACTTAACCGTAGTATTTGTATTATCAATTGCTATATAAAGATTATAATTTGTATATGAAAAGAAAAATGTGCCTCTCATAGGAAACCCTGTACCGATTTAAATAAATTCTTTTGTTGATTACAATGATTTCTGATGCTTTTTTCGTTTTCTGCCTAATATTTTTCCCCAGATTTTTGCGGCAACACTAATTGAAAGATTGACCGGAGAAGATAGCATCTAGGGATACCTCAGTTGGTAGAGCGTTGGTGGATAGAACCATATCTTTCGCACAATTGTTGCCTGCCCTTGAATAAAAATGTGAAATGTTCAAAATTAACCATTCTTTCCATTTGAAATTATTCGATCTGCTTCATGTATCAGTTTTTTCGTACGATAAATTTTCAACAGTAAAGGGCACCTTTACGAAATAAAAACATCAGATGTTGTGCGATTGGACGGTTTTCGCTCATGATTGCTTGATAGTCTCCCGTCTTTGGGAGTTATTGATGGTTGTCGTGACATGACTTGTTTTTAGTCATTCGTCGTTAGTTGTCAATCATGACTCGATGAGGGTCTCTAGTCACTGTTAGTCATTTGTGGTTGGTATTTTATCTCTGGTAGTCAACCGTGGATTGTACCATCCAACAGCCTCTTTTCTTGGTAAACATTTGTGGTGTATACTCCGTCTAGACTGATTGATAGTCTCTAGTCTCTGTTAGCCCTTCTTTATTAATATACTCGTACAATTATATCCCCCCTGTATTAATCATTGTTAGTTGAAAGGTGCTTCCCAGGATCCAATGTTTAGCAATATTTGGAAAACATTACAGTTGTCCTGATATCTACATTTTTGACATAACTAAAGAGTAGTATAAATTTATATCTACGTTCTTTTATCAGTCAAAAAATACAACAATGTTTTACTTTGTATAATATTAGATTTATTATTATCATTTATGTGAAAACTTACAAAAAGCTTTATTTATTTTTGTTGGTAAAATGTTACACCGGTCATAAAAGTACATACAAAAAAACGAAAAACTAAATGTATTCCGCCAAATTAAACTTAGTTCTGTATTCAATTCTATCAGCAATTGAATAAATTTTAATTTGTTTACTTCTTAAAAGAAAGTTTTATTTATTTATTTATTTTTTGCATAATTATTATGTTTCGTTTTTCTATTTTAATTTATTTATTTCTAGCAGTCTATGAATTTAGGTTATTCAGTTGTTTAACTGTTTTTTTAGTTGAATATATGTACATACATATGTGTTTTGTAATGGGTGATGATGATTAATTGAGTGACCCTAAATAATAAATATATAGTTAACTTATTTATTACATTATAATAAATATAAAACAAAACTAAAGAATTAAACTTGTTCAAAAAATGTTGGGCGTTCATTTTGCAATAGCAATATATTTCATTTATCTTCTTTACTGGGAATAAATAAATATTACCACCGCGTTTTTAAGTTGCTTAAACAAATTAGCGGACATTCTTAAGCCTGCCCAGATAGTTTCAACAAAGCAATGGTATTAAAAACACAAATTATCGCATCTCTTTGCTACTTCTTTTACCTTATCTACAAGTGCTAAAACGAAAACAAGATAAAAATGAAGGGCGCTGTTGGGTACCATTGTGTTGCACTGTTTTTAGTCACTCTCCAAACCGCCGCATTTCATGGTAGGTATGAGTTCGCAATGCTCTGATCTTATATTTGAAATCTGTGCATGAAAATGGTTACGGTGGTAAAAGGCCCTTATCTGTTTTGTAACAAAATGTCCTTAGATTTCAGTTGAATACGAGCTTTCTTTTGCAGCAACTAATTAACTGATCCTTGAACAATTTTGAACAAAAACTTGATTTATCCAATCAGGATAAATAATTTTATGTCATCGTTATCAAACTGGTAAGGCAATAAAGAAAACGCTGAAAGATATTTCAAAGATGCTGGGTGCCTTTGAAACTATAAAAAAAATTCCTTGCATATTTTTAGATCAGATACAGTTCAAATTCTGAACAAGTCCTTCTTAAAAAAAAAACTAAAAATTCAAAGTGTATATATCATAAAGATTTTATGTATTTTGTATTTGTATGTGATATAAAATAATATTCGTTAACATAAAATAAACTTACAAACTATACAATAAAAATATTTTTTCTTTCTTTGTTTAAGTATGACAAGACAACTCAAGTTCAAAAGTTCAAACAGAAAATAATGACACTTATAATGATAAATTTAACAAATAAAGATACAAAGTTATTCAATAACCTGCATTCCTAATTCTAAATGAAGATACATATCTCAAAAAAAAAAAAAAAAAAAATAATTACAAATATAATATAAATATTTTTAAAAATAAAATGTTTAACAAATTTGTAACGCTTTCGATCCGAAAAAAAATAAAAATAATAAAATTATTTATTACAGAAAAAATAAAAACCTCTTGTTAATTGGGTCATGCTCCTGAGACAGTCTTTGAATCTTGATCTTAATATTTTTTAAATTATAATTTACCGAACAAAAAGAAGAACAAAATTAAATCAGTACTGTTAATTGTGTTTCTCGTTATTTAATTGTCTTATTAAATATATTTTTTTATTTTATTTTTTATTTCTCAATCTTTATATCATTTATATATAATATATATAGTATTGTAAATCGCGCGTAAAAAAACCTTTTCATTCTAACATTATTATTATTATTCTTATAATAATAATAATTGGTAAAATTTTGCTAAGAATACACGAACAATTATTTTAATATACTTTAATTATTTTAGAATTTTTCTTTTCTCCTTTTTTTTATTTTTCTTATTATTCATTCTTCTAATTATTATTTTATTTATTTATTTCAAGGCTTTTTAGAAAGAAAAAAAGTTGGTGTAATTTTTTTCCTTATTAAAAATTGTACCAGAACGTTTTCGTTAAATGTGTTCAAAATTAAATTAAAATCATTTCCGCTTTGATTTTTTTTTCTTATCCGCTAAAAAAATGTATAAATATTATATAAATATGTATTGACTAAATATAATTTATGGCATTCATTTGGTTTTATTTTAAAGGTTTTTTTTTTTTCTTTTTTTTTAAATATCCTTACAAACGTAGAAAATATTTTTAGGTTTCTTAATTTTGTTTTTTAAGTGGTTCTTAGATTTGCTTTCTTTTTTTTAGTTGTTTATATTTTTATTTTATTCAAGTCTTGTGTTACGTGGAAGGGTGTATAAGTATATTAAGTGAATATCATTAAAAATGCACTTGGGAGATCGTAGAAAGACTTCAATTAATCACAAAGTTTAAGAGTAACTGAAAAAGAATTTGTCACATTCTCTCAGCACTAATATAAAAACTTCGCAATATTTTTTGTTTATAGTCAGCTGTTTCAAGAACGCGAATGTATTTCGAGTACTTTGAAGCGTTTCAATCAGTGGCCCCAATCTAAAAAATTTCTAAATTCAACATTTTTTAAAGCACTCTCCCACAATACATTCATTTGCATTTATATAACGTTGTCTACAACGCTGTTGCAGACTAAGCTGAGTAAGCTGACATTTAAAATAGTACTCTCAGATTGCTGTTAATGAAAGTCGGCTTAATCTGCGCATATCGCAAAAAAAGTTTTAAAAATGTCTACCTAGAACACGGATGCCGAATTTTTAAAATTATTGTAAAATCTCCCAAAATGTCCGAGTTTACTCCGAAGTTAATTGTAGAAATCGTTTTTGAGTGTAAATATTGGGTGCCGTGGTTCAGTGGTTAAGTGCGCGATCACTGAGTGCTAGTTTCAAAGTTTAAGTTCCATAAAACACAAAAAAAAAGCTTTCTCAATTGTAAAATTGTCATGAGGAATTTTTCTCAATCGAAAAAATTGACCTTGTCCCAACTTTCGTGCGGCGCACAGCACAAGTGGTTGCGAGAAGGCAGGCCGCCCCTATGTGGGGTGTTAGCGCCAAAATATTTATTTATTTATTTCGGAAACGATGCACTAGAAGAAACATTTTTAGGATTGAAATTTTAGGTTTCAAAATTCTCTAATACATATACATATATGCTGGATTTTTTGAAAATTTTCGAAAGTTGAAGATGCTCTTCAACTTTGTGAAATGTCCGGCTTTAACCCTAAGTTAATGCAAACCGTTTTTGTTGTTCGTCGGTGGTTTTGAATTTGTACCGAATTTTTAATGTTTAATTAGCCTACTTTTTACCACTATCTATAGTATTCCTTAGCGCAAACTGTACGCAGACAATGTTGCTTTTCCGAAGAAAATTTCTTGTGCTACATCTAAAACAGTTGATTACAGCCTGAAGTCCATGAAATCGAAATTTTGTCATCGTTTCTCATTGAAGAAGTGACAGTTAAGAGCTGGCGTTGTTTGGTATGAGAGTGGGCTTAATTCTGTCAGTCCTTGAAGATTTTATCGGTTTTCCGCATATTATGCAGAGTGCATGTGGTGTTGGGAAGCACGCATTTAGAGCAGAATAGGTCTGGAGACAAATTTAGCACTCAAACTTTGTAACTTAACAGCTTCTATATTTAGGTATCGAATTGAGTCTCGTAACCGAGTTCATTTATTCCTTTCTCATAGAGTTATATGATCTTGTAGTTACAGTCCGAACCGTGAGAAATATTCTAGGCTATATTCGTCAACATTGCGGCAGATTTAAACCAAATATACAATTACAATGGGCGCCCAACGTGGAGCCCTAATTTTAAATAATTCGGTAGTATAATGCTCGTGTGGATGTTACAGACGAAATCAAAACATTCGGATATAAATAATTGACACTATGTAATTGTTCGAAAATAGAATTTATTTCAGTAAATCGACTCTTAATACTTTTGGCGAATTCGAATTCACTCGAATTTCGGAAACGCCAGCAGGCATATTTTGAGATTTTTTTATCAGTGAAGTGGGCAGCAATTTCTCTTGATTCGTCACAGCGTACCAATTCAAGGGGGTAACTCTGTATTTCGATTTGGCACTTTGCAATTCGAAAATTGGATTACAACGTTCGAAATCGAATAGTCTCTAGTACCCAACATTACTTCGTTTTCCTACGAAGCGAAATTTTGGAGATTCACAAACAAACTTTGAAATTGAGTTACATGTTCTAATCGAAAACGTTACAGAATTGCAATTCAAATTAGGATTAAAAATAAACACTCTCTAATGTTTCCTACTTTCGAATCCAAACACAGATTTACCCCATAGAATTAAAGCTAACGCTCAAAACCTTTGACTGTAGCGTTATCTAACGTCATCAATTTTAAACACTAGGAATTTGAAACTCCCCCACACGTACATTTTCAACAATCAATCAGTTAATAAACGTAAAATATTATCTTTCTTTTAAAATTTTAGCATAAAGTGCTTACGATTGTATATGAAATAACCCAGAAACAGATTATTTTTCTAGGTTATATTGAATGCATAATGACGTCATGACTGTTAACTTAATTTATTGCGAATCTATGCTTTCCTCTCTATTTTACTATACCCGCTCCTGATCTATTAGAAATCTTACGATGCCTTTGCAAATTGTATTACCGAACTCATCCGCATGACTTTTGGAACCTCTGCACTCGTGGTTTGGTTATCTTTTAAATAAAGCTTCCGTTTGCGCAGCGGTAATGTCATAACATCACGATCGGCCATCATCATAGAATCACTTTCGGGTGAGGAAGAACGTTCTGGCGATTCTGTTGATGCCGAACGTAGTGGTGATAGGCCAGCACCAGCAATAGCCGCTTCGACCTGGCGAACTATGTCGTTATCGGGTAGGGAGGATCTGAAAGAAACACAATTTGATCAAGATTTGATTCACTTAAGTTGGTTGCATTTGAATGCTTACCTAAATTCCGCGACTGGTGCTGGAGCGAAATAGTTTTGCCGCATCGAATTCGGTAGCACTTCCTCCAGTTCATTGGTATCTCTTGAGCTAGAATCTTTGTCCTTTATTTTGATTCCCTTTGCAGCCTTAAGATTATCCTCTTCCAGTAGTACTCGACGACTAGCCAACGAGGCCGCTTCCAGTAAGGCCGGATTAATAGTTGGTCTTCCGACATATTGCGGTACCTCTATGAGCTGTGTGGGATATGGCTTTTGTTCTTCAATTGGAGATGCCGATCGCGCTTGATATCTATGATAGACATTGCTAAAAGAGATTATTTCCTTCTCCCGAGGTTGTTGCTCCTCGAGTAATTGATTCAGCTGCTGTTGCTTTTGATTTCGTTTATGATGGTGATGATTTTTATGAATTTCAGCTTGAATCTCAGGTGGCATCTCATCCAGGGAGGTGCTACTACTCCCAGTGTTATTAGCACTACTACTGGTCGAGATTGCGACGCCACTATCGAGGCTTTGATCAGTCTCTAGAATAATTGAAGATGGCGATGGAGAGTTGGGAGACAATGGTGCCTGCTTGACTACTACCGCACTTGGAGAACCGGGAGCTTGTTGATTGCTTCCACTGGGATTCTCCTCATCATCGGGCATTTCATTCGCGTGCCCCTTGATGTGCGCCTCCATTTCTTTCTTGCTCTTGAACGTCTCATCGCAAATGGTGCACTTGTAGCACTTGGACCCGTAATGCTGCACACGGTGTAGCTTTAGGACGTGATTGTAGCCGAAATCCCGGAAGCAGATATCACAATGATAGGGCTTCTCCCCAGTATGCGTTCGGGAATGAACTTTTAACTGCTTCGAACAGGTAAATCCCTTACCGCAACCTTCCACTGGACATTTATAAGGTTTTTCTCCGGTATGCGTACGCATATGGATCACAAGCTGACCGGATTGAATGAAAGTCTTTCCGCAGACTGAGCACTTATGAGGTCGTTCACCGGTATGAATACGCATGTGACGATGCAGCTTACCGCTGTGTTCGAAGGCTCGTCCACAGACGTCACACTTATATGGACGTTCTTTCGTGTGAATGCGTCGATGGACTTGCAGGTTCTCCTTTACGCTGAAGAGTTTGTGACAGAATTCGCACTCGAACGGTCGCTCACCAGTATGGGTACGGTAGTGACGGATCTAAGAGTGGACAGAATAATCCATCAAACCAGGCTATTATTGAGTTAGAATATGATTTAACTTACCAGTCTAGCAGGCACTGCAAAAGTCTTCTGACATACATTACACTGATACGGGTCACTTCCAGTCCCGCTCGCCTTAATTTGTGGAGTTTTCGGTATACCCGCTGGGATCTCATTAATGGGAGATACCATGGAAACGCCTCCGGCACCTTCAATCTTTGCATGAGACTTTGTGTGACTTGTGTGGGCACTTTTACTACCAAAGGTCATGCCACATTGGTCACACTTGAATTGCGGTTTTGTTGGTGATGATTTTGCCGACGAGGACGAGGATGAGGATTTGCGACCATTGCTTGTTGTTTGGTCACTACTACCGCTAGTGCTGGACGTGCCTTGCGTGGTTGTGTAGATGGTGATATTTTGCCCGTCATGGATGTGAAAGGTTTGGCTACCATGCGGGGTTATGAGAATATTGTCGCCACTTACAGATGACGATGAAGGTCCCCGTCCTCCTACTCCTCCTCCGATAGGACTTGTAATACTAGTGATGGGCTGTTGAACTACCATATTGGTTTGATGGTAAATTTGTGTTTCATTGCTACCACTTGTGCCCGCCAGAGGTGAGCAGAATGGTGATTGAGTTGCCGGTTCGGTTTTCATTATTAGAGGCATTGATGGGTAGTACACCATTGTGTGAGCTTCTAAAAAGGATTAAAAGAGTTATGAAATTACATATTTTCAAGTTGCAAGTTTTAATTGAGAAAATGATCTTTAAAGTAAGGTCCTTATACGAATACCATTCGCGAGTCTAACTAAAAATTCGGCGAATAAACCTACAAATTTGGTAAACGTAGTGTAAATCGACAACAATTATTTTATGCTGTTTGTATACAAATCGCTCAGATTTAAAATTTAAATAAAATCGTTGAAATGGATTTTTAATTTGTATGATTAAATATTTTCTAGAATTTGGAGTCAATAAAATACCTTTATAGCAATTTTTGCGAAAAAACTAGGGCATTTTTCATAAAAATGAAGAATTGATTGGGTGAATAGTGAGGAATTATCTAAGGTCTATATAGTTTTGTAGTTATCCTGTAGAGTGAGTAACTATTGAGCTAATTTCATGAAACCAGACACTTCGACTATTTATTAATAATAATAATAATAAGTTCTTTATTTCAAATAAACTATTTTACAGGAATTTTCATAGAATTTTTTAAATTTGTTTATACTTAAGAAATAAAGAAAAGAACAAAGCATACGACATGGGCTAACCCGTCGTCGGGAGAGAGGGCTTTTTACTTTAAGCTATGCATTGACAATTTTATTTAATTAAATTCCTCAATTATTAATTTTCTGTAATTCAGTGCGCTAATTATATAATGGATAACATTTTTCCAGTTTCCATCTAAATTTCCATCTAAAATCTCAATTAATTCTTTTTCTAAAAGTAAGATTTTAGTAAAGTATTTGCACCTGATCTCCCTGAGTACGGGACATCTACCCATAAAATGTTGTATTGTTTCCTCCTCCTTTAAATTGCATAACGTGCACAATCTTGTTCCACCGATTTTATAGCTATTTCCGTTTAGATGAATAAGATCTGCTCGCGCTTTCAAAATCCATGTTATATCGCTTTGTGTATTTTTATCGTTGCAATATGCGTTACCCTTAGTAAAATCCAAGTATTTGTATATTCGTCTTTGACTATTTGCGGCTTTAGATACACGATGGTGGTATATCTGCTTCTTCAAATTGTCTGTTAGTAAAATGCAATTCCTGTGCCATTCGGTTTGTGTTAACTGCACATCCCAATCTAAGCCAGAGTCTAAGCTTAAACTCTGCAGTTCTTTGAACCAGTATATCTTTTTGGTTTTTATTAAATTTGACAGTTTGTGTTGTAGCCTTTCTGTGTTATATTCAAATAATGTTTTTGCAATGTATCGCATATGTAAATTTAGGGTATATATATGACCCTCTTTCGCTCCAGTTTCGAGTGCTATGACATAATTTGGGGTGAAAATAGGTAGTTTTAACAAACGTTTAATGAAATAGCATTGTAACTTGTCTACATCTTCAAAGCAAGAATCTCTTTCTTTTTGAAGAAGTCCTTCCATGTTGCATTTATACTAGCTTTAGCCGAAGAGTTTCTGCTGCTTACATGCTTTACAAAAGACATTCCAGGTGTAAATATAACTCCTAAGTACTCATACTCAGAGACTATTTTTATCGGTTCTCCTCTATACGACCACTTCTCTTGCCTTGCTAGTCTTCCGCCTTTTCTGAAAACCATTATTTCACTCTTGTTCAGATTTACCTCCATGCCCCAGGTATCGCAATATGTTTCTAGTTTGTTTATCATTCTCTGCAGGATTTTAATATCGTCGGCCAAAATAACGATGTCGTCTGCATATAACAGTAACCTTATATTAAGCTGGCCTATAAACAGTCCTCCCCCAGATGTTCATGTAGATCATTTATATAAATCGCAAAGAGTAATGGAGACAGCAGGCATCCTTGCTTTACTCCGGAAAGAGTTTTAAAAGAATCTGAAAGTTCTGATCCAGTCCACACTACCGAGCTTGTTTCTTTATACACACTTTGTAAAAAATTCACTATTTTGGAAGACACTCCCATTTCAAGTTGTTTGTACATTAGGTGATTTCTTGGCACTCTGTTGAACGCGGCCTTAAAATCAACAAAAAAACGCATAAACTTTTTTGTTTTCAGCAAATTTGAGTTGAATTATGGAAGTTAAATTGCATATATTATCTGCTGTGGAGTAATGTTTGCGGAATCCAGCTTGGTATTCATTAAGTTTATTGTGTTTCTCAACCCATTCTGATAGCCGTTCATTTATTATGCCCATTAAAATTTTAGCTATACAGTTCATGAATCTTCTTCTTCTTCTTCTTCTTCTTCTTACGGCGAAGTTATGATCCGGAGTAGAAGGATCACAACCTTCCCACTTTACTTCATCCCTACTGGTCCGCTTGTGGAGTTTGGTTGATTCGCATCTCCCTTCTTAAAAATTGGGAACACAATGCTCATACCAAAGGACTTATCTGCAATACCTCTATTTAGTGCCAGCTAATATGCCGAAGCTAACTATTTTAAGAACTCATCCGAAGCATTGATAAAAGAACTCATAAGGGATTCTGTCAACTCCCGCTGCTTTATTGAGTCTTACCTTAGACAACATTTGTTTAATTTCTGCTGGTGAAATGGGCCTATCTAGATTATCATCCAAATTCCACCTTGCAGCGTACAGTACGTCGACCGCAGCGTTTGGTGGATTTAGAAGCGATTCGAAATAGCTTCTGAAATCTTGGAGTGCAATATCCTTCCCGGTTTGAAAGTCTTGATGCCTTAATTTCTTCACCAAAGACCACGCAGCAATATTTTGATAAAACTTTTCTTTTTTCCAGGTGCATATTACATTATATCTGTTTTTTGCGGCTAAATATTTTTGCTTCTCTTCTAAGCTACATGTATTTCGGAATTTTTTCAGAGCGCTAAATGACTTTTCCTGTATTTTTCACATTGGTAATCGAACCATTCGCTTTTGAAATTTTTTTTTTTTTATTTGAATTTAGTTGTAATGGCGCAGACTGCTGTATTATTGCTACCAGATCTTTCAAATCAAATTCGGATTTATGTTGTGCTAACACTTCCAAATTTTCATTTAATTTAGTTATGTAGCGCTCTTTGGCTGTGGGTCACCATAACATTTTTTTACCTAAATGACTTAGATTTTTCCTATTATTTGCAGCGGACCTTGAGTTAACACTAAGTTGAATTGGGAGATGATCAGACCATATTTTCTCTACAACTTCAAATTTATTTACAAGTTCCAGAATTTCCTGTGAGGCAGCACATATATCATATACAGAGTTTCCTACGGTAGAGATAAATGTAATATTTCCTTCGTTGTCCCTATTTGTCCTTCCATTCAAAACTATTAAACCATAGTCATCGCAAAAATCGAGAAATTCTCTGCCTTTCGCTTTTATTACCACATCTTGGGAAAATCTCGTGTCTGTACCTGCAGTAAACGAAACTTTGTAACATTCCTCAATGTTTTGTTGAAGCTGACCGATTCGTACATTCATATCCCCAATTAGCATTGGGTTAATAATATCTCGTTCGCCAAATAAATTGTTCACCACATTGAATTCCTCATTCCAGTTTGCGACCCGAATGTAAAGGGGTACTATTGTAAAGATAACTCTCGTTGTTTTAAATCGGATAAGATCTACGTCACCCACATGATCAAAGAAATGTTCCACGTCAAAGTTACGCAAGTCTTTTCTAACGCCATAAAGACATCCACCTATACTTCTTCCAAAACGACTGTTACGCGTGGCTGATATACACTTCAAGTGAAAATCATTGAATCTATTTTTCAGTTTCTCAATTTTTTTCTCATCGGCATGTGTCTCAAAAAGTGCAAATACTTCAAATTGACTATTTATTACTGAATTATTATTATTATTATTATTATTATTATATATTATTATTTTCACTTCAATTTTTATAAAACAAGCCCATGGTACGTTATTTAATAGCGTATGCTGTGCTGACCTATCTAACTCAAAAATTAAATTTTAACAAAATCGTTGGAGCTGTTTTCTAAAAAATATTTTTTTTATAATCGGTGGTTAGAATGAAAATTCCAATTTCCTCTCATTCTTTCTAATTTTGTTCAGTGTTCCGTACCACGAATGGTATAAAACGGAACAATAATAGATTCAAGACGGTGTTTGTCAAACTCTTATAACTTTTTAACCGTGTGACCTAGTGAATTGAAAGACCCGAAAATAATCAGAAGAAAAAAATATTTGGTGGCATAACGTACCCCAAGAAAAAAAAAAAAAATGTTTCCACCCCATCATGCGACATATTAAATCAAAGCTGATGTTTCAAGCAGTCCAAATATACTATATATGTATAAAAATTTAAATTTAAAAGCTACCTGAGCAAAAAAATCTCAAAAACCATGACAAAGGCGACGTTGCTAAGTTGTACCTAATAAATAAGGTTATAGTGAACAAGCTGAATAACTTGACGATACACCATCGTGGACCTTGATTTAGCTTAACGGTTTTTATAAAGAAGTGAACGAATGTCATTCACAGTTGCATTGCCAGCACCTTTGGCGCCAGGGACATCTTCATAATTTTCTAGCTGTCTAAAAGTTCACACAGCGATATTAATATAACAAAATAGCACAAAGCGAAGGCGATTTTCTGTGTGGCAAAAAGTAATTACATATGTGCAGGGGGGTCCCTGGAACGAACTAACTTGGTTATCAAGAGGTGATTGCGTTATATCCCGCAGCCTATGGCCACAATTAAATGAGGGGAGGACCAAATACTTTTGGGGGAAAAGGAAATACGCATCTTGATAAGTGTACTGAGATCGGCACTATGACCAAAAGACTGGGCATAAACTCCTCGGACTACTGCAGGAGCTGTCAAGATGAGGAAGAAATATAATCCATTAAACACCTGTTCTGCGACTGCCTAAATCTCCACAACCGTCGCCTCCTCGGACTCTTCGGAGAACTGGGTGAGTTGGCACATGCATCGCTTATGGATTTAACGAGATTCATAAGGAGCACACGCTGGTTCGAGTAAGAACCAGCCAACTAGAAACAGTGTTAGATGTGGTAACATAACCCAAGCTCCCCCAACCTAACCTAACCTATGGGGGTCCAAACAGTTTTGGTTTTTTTTTTCTAAAAGATGGTATTACCCAAATTTTTAAAAAAAAAAAAAGTATAAAGTGCACGGCAGGGTCGCACGTTCTTGCACCTACATATGTATTATCTCCAGTTAATTTGGAAATCTCAGATTTTAAATTGAAGAAAAATCCATTTTTTTTAGAACTGGGTCGTGAAATATAAGGCATACTACGAAAACCGAGCTGTAGGATATCGGACAGGTCCCTGGGTTATGGATAGTGGAACGGTCATTTAATGGAAATTTTAGCTATGAATAAGTCCCATGCTTTTACAAATAAACAGCCCCAACCAAGTAGCGGGCTTCCAGTTTGGTGCCTTCGTATATGTAAGAAGTTTGAAGCAAACTCATCCAGCCGTTTAGGCTGTAGTCAAAAGTACATATGTATAAATGGACAGGCAGAATTAAGGGACCCACTTTTTCAGTTTTTCTATTATAGTTCTACATATTACCAAAATTTATCAATATTTCGAGATCGAAATTTTTTACGAAACCAATGTTTATTAAGAATTTTTGAAGACGCAGCGGCGATAAATATCTTACAAAATATCTAAATTTAACATTTAGTTTTAAAAAATTTCAAGAAATAATACAACAGATATTTTACGTCGCACTTGCCTTCTATGTATGTACCTTAACATGAACAAAATCAGCGAATGATGAGTACTGAAATGAAATTCTACAATTTTGGGAGATCTGCCAAGGAGATCAGTAAGCTATTGAGTTATGATGGTTGTTGAGTCAATTGTCACAGAGGGTATAGTTTTGTGATCCGCTATTTCAAAGGTATAGTGAATCGATTTAGAAGTGCTACAAAGCACTGTCTACACAGTTTATAGGTCTTCACTGGAAAGCTAAGAAAACACATTCATTTTCCCATCGCAATTACTTACTATTTATTCACTATATTCAAATCTATTAGTTCATTTTGAGAACAAAGCTTCTGAATATTTTGTTTTATAAGAGCAAGTAAAAAATCGGTGCGGATGAGAACCATTATTTTAACTGTTTCTTAATTTTTGTTTCTCGGTAATTCACAGAAAAACAAAAAGCATACTTGAAAGAATCAGGTCAAGCAAACACTTTTTGTTTCATCTCTGCCCACATGTTTGTCCACACGGCTCACTCGAGAACCAACTAAAGACATTTTGATGATATTTAATTTATATACCTGTATATACATACATATGTATGTACATACATCCTGAGACGTAGGTCATTTTGTCTAAAAATTGTCAGAATCGGCTGGGGATTTCAAACATCATTTTTGTCAGCCGCTAACTCAAAAATTCCAGAATGGATTTTGATAACTTTTTTTTTAAAATACATATGTATGTGATCCACTGCCTGAAAGTAACATTCTTCAGAGTTTAAAACTCCACCCACCCCGAAAATGATGGGTTACATTTTAGTTGTGCGAAAATTTCGTTGATTAAATCAAAAGAAAAGAAATTCAAGTGTGGCCGCTAAAGTCGACTAGTTCCACGCCCTACATCAAAACCTTTTGCACCTTTGTCTGAATAGAAGGAATCAAAAGTGAAGGAGTAGAAAGTTGTTCACATATTTTTTCCAATAATTAGGTCTAAAGAGTGTATCTTCTGTAGGTAATTTTCTAACATGTTATTAATTGTAATTTACCCGGCAGAGGACTATTTATTGTCATTGTCGTAAGTTTTAATTTTCAACAAAAATTATGTACTCTAATTTCTAAACAATGTACTTGTAAAGATTTAAAAGTTGAAAATAAATAACATTTTACATACAGTGCTGGCACGCTAATTAGCAAACCCTCATAGGCTTTGCTTTATATTTTTTTTATTTTTAAAATAGATTGCCTTTCGTATTGGCATTTTAATTAGCACACCCAAACAAAAAATTGCGTTTAATTTAAAGCCGTTATTTTTCATTCATCCTATTGTTGTGGTGAGCTATAAAGTATTATTTTGAAGTGTTTAAGTGCATTTAGAAATAGTTATGGGATTAAACAAGAGTTCTACGCCGGAGGAGAGGAGGTTAATATGGCTAATGTTCCAGAAGGAGCAAAACGTCAGCAAAATTGCACGGAACATAGATTGTTCGCAAAAAAAAGTGCAAAACGCTTTGAAGCATTATGAAACCCATGGAACATTTGCGGATAAAAGAAAATGAAGACCTAGAAAAACAACGAAAAGAGAGGATTCCATTATAGTCCGACATGCTCTTAGAGATCCTTTTGCCACTTCTTCTGAAATTAGAGCGCGCATGGAGCAAGAATATGGTGTAAACATCGCGGCTAGGACGGTGCGACAACGGCTTTTGGAGAACAACCTTCGAGGATGCCAGAGTCTTAAGAAACCGAAGGTAACAGATGGTAATAGGAAGAAGCGAATTGCATTCGCAAGAGGCCATTTGGATTCTCCTTCATCTTTATGGAATTCAGTGATACGGAGCGATGAATCCAAATTTAATATCTGTGGTTCTGATGGAAGAACTTTTGTACGACGACCTCCAAACAAGCAACTAGATCCCACGTACACCAAAAAGACGGTAAAGTTTGGTGGAGGAAGCGTAATGGTATGGGGTTGTTTTAGCTCTCATGGTGTTGGACCTCTAGTCCTTATAAAAGGTAAATTAGATGCTCTAGCATATAAGACTATGTTGTCGAACCACCTCATACCATATCTTGAGAGTTTACCGCTATCATTGTACCGGGAAGCTGTTTTCCAGCAGGACAATGCGCCTTGCCATAAGGCCAGGTCTGTAAAAGAGTGGTTTGAAGAACACCAAATATCGGTAATGGATTGGCCCCCTCAGAGCCCAGATCTAAGCCCAATCGAAAATTTGTGGGCTATTATTAAGAGACGTGTCATGGCTTTAAAACCGAGAAATGTGAAGGAGTTATGGGACACAATCCATCAAGAATGGTTTAAGATACCAAAGGAAGAGTGCACATGCCTCACGTGCTCCTTGAATAAACGATGTGCCGCCGTAATTACCCAAAAAGGGTACCCAACTAAGTACTAGGTAAGTTTACATAAGTTAATTTTAATTTTAACTTGTTATTATTTATTTTTTTATATCTTCAGATGTCTTTGACGAGACTCTGGCGTGTTACGAAAACACATATTTTTTTATTTTTTTATTTTTTTTTATTGTTTTTTTTAAATTTTTTTTTATAAATTAATTAAGTATTAATATCAATAAAAGCAAACATTGAAGATCCTTATTAAATTGTTTTGCTTTAACATTCGTTTTATCTTATCATAACTTTGTATGATAGGGTGTGCTAATTAGCGTGCCAGCACTGTATATACATTTTTTACATAATCTTCTAATAATATTATGATAATTTCAACTTGTAAAATTCAACTTTTTTCCCAAGGTCTTTAGCGAATATCAAGATTAACATCTTCGACACATTATAGGCATAGTTAACCCCTATAAAATACTAGAGTGTGTAATAGTATTTATCACCTTAAGTGTAGGTATATTTTTACCTAAACTTCAACCTACATTTAAGTTGAATTACGTCATAAAAAAACTCACTCACGAGGAGTTTATGCCAAAAAGTGCGCAGTACATAATCATCCCTTCAGTGATATTTATGTTTTTTATTCAAAAAAAATCTTTGCCTTTCCTTACAAAAACAAAATAATCAAATTCAAAACAACAACGCACATACGAAGCCAAACATTGCAACCCTTTCAACAAAAAAAAAAAAAAAAGAAACCCGCTTTTACTTTCAAATACCTAGTTTTTTTTTACCAACCCTCAAAAACAAAAGGACAAAATTTCAAATCCACACATTGAGAGTGACAGTGTTAGCTTTCAACTTGTCTCCGGTAGGCAAAAGAATCTGCGCACCAACACCCCAAGCATGTACATTCAAGCAATGAAAGTAAAAGTTCCTCATGTGCGTCATACTAAACACAAATATATCGAGTAGCTGCACATGAAGGGTGGTTGGGAGTCGTTTTTCCACCCTTAAGATTCGATGGGTGGTCTGTAGGTGATTGGTAAGTAGAAAAACACGTAGGTACAATTATTTTTTATTGGAAAATTTGTTTCCCTTTTTCAAGTTTGTATTTCAACAAACCTTTCTTAATTTTTGCGTTTGATTTTATCTCCATCAAATCTGTACCCGATTTCGAAAGTACGTCTTTAATCCAATTTTGTTTGTTACGCCAATTATCGCCATCACTCATTTTTAGGGATTTCTATTTTTTATTCGGTAAATCCTTGTGTGTAGTAGAGTTCTTAAAAATCTAAGGAACAGTCTTAACTTCAGTCCGTGTGTTTTTTTCTTTCGAAAGTCTTTTTTTTTTATTGATTTTTTTTTTTTTTTTTTTGTCGAAGGAATTTTTTTCGGTGTATTTTATATTAAAACTTTACAAAAACAAAACTTATCTAGGAACTTATTCTAATTTGTACGTTTCATATTGCATCAGGTCTTGAGGTACTTGTTTAACACTGATAAACATAAAAATAAAATCGACAACAACGAACAAAACAAAATATTTTACTATGCGTAGATCTCTTTTCTTTTCCGTGTACCCGAAGTTGTATTTTTTTTATACACAACAGAAAAAAAGAAATAAAAAAAATATAACAGAAACGGAGGACCAATAGAAATTTTGATAAGTTTGCCGAACGAGGGAGTCCACTGAACTGGTGGGTGAGTTCACCCAAAATTCCTTCCTCACTCTATGAAGAACCCTGAAGTCAACACGGGAAGAAGAAAAAAAAATTCCTTCCAATACAATTACAATCTACGCATAGTGCGTATATATAGAAAATCGGAGAATGAGGAAAGGAGAATGTATATTTCCCTTGTGCGTACGGGGAACGCACATTTTGTATATAAAGGTTAGAGTTAGAAATGAGTGAGTGGAATGGGAAAGGGGAAAGAATTTCCCAAAAAAAAAAAAAAAATGATAAAGAAGAGGCAAGTTATTAGAAGAAAAGATGATGGAACCTTTCCCCTTTGAAATGGAAATTTTGTCCTCATCGACGATCTTTTTTTATTTCCCTCTCTCTGTACGTTATTTTGGCTTATTTACTTTGTTTTAATGAAAATTGTCGTTCCATAACTACGTCACTTCTATCTATGATGCGTAGGTACTACTCTAGCAAGACAAACAAAGTAATAGACGAATAAGACGTTTGAATGAGGTGCCGAAAACAGTTTATTAATATTCAAAGTGGTTAATATGGAGAAATGGAGGAGGCGAAGAATAAAAATAACGTTAGATAGGTTCTATTGCCAAGGTTGTAGGCATCTAACTTTTGGTATGAGGTAGGGTAGAAGTGGTTTTGTATTTGAACGGTTTTGTTGGGATAGTTTCGGTAGATATGATGACAAGAAGAATGAGATGCAGATGAAAATAGTTTTGGTTGAATTAGTTTTAAAAATCTACTTTGACAGCTGAGAAAATATTGTAGAATTTTGTTGGAAGATTAATCATTACTTAGTCCTCTATAAAGCACTAATTATTGGAAAATTTGATTCATAACATGTTTTTACCTTTTATCTAGATGCTGCGCTGACTGTCTGTCGATAATAATTTAATACCCACTTGTAGGATACAAGAAGCCAAGGACACCTACTATTTGAAATGAACTTGATTCCTTCTGTTTTCTGCCACGTTCTACGTAAATGCAAATATATGCCACTCTTTTACGTAAATGATTATTTTGCAACGAAAAGCTTTTTTACTCCATAAGGTGTGACCCATCGCTGATCGGTTCTCATATAAAACTACTCCACATTAAAATTCTTCTAAATTCAAACTCCTGCCCATTCGACTTCGATCGGCTGAAGCAATCTTTTCTAAATAGTTTTTCATTTCAACTAAAATTTCTGGATCTGTCCTCCATCCACCCTTAGTGAGCGGCAGAGTTTGAAAGACTGAGGGCTTTTGTCTTGATCGTATTAACCCTCAGCTCGGCTTTACTTGCTCCGATTTTCTAACTGCAGGCTACTTGATGCATATCAGCTCAGATGCTTGAGAGGTAAAATGTCTTTGTTGATTGCATACCGCAGATTTTCCGTCATCACCGCTTTGAACGGGTGTGACTGAAATATGTATGTATGTTCTTTGAGCCACTTCCAGGTGTTTGCAGAAGTGCATATAGTCATGCGCTGAGTTTTTTTTTTTTTTAATACAGACAAATCGGTGTACTTCAGCACTGATAAAGTTGATAAGAGCTCTAACGTTCAAGAATTCTAACGTAGTCAAAAGTCGTTCAGAATTTAAATAATCCGCACTTTATGCTACTACATATGTATATATGCATATGTATGTATATACATACATATATGGCGGTGACAGTCATCAATATTCGGAGAAATTCCCAGATACCATAAAGTGTGGATGGGAGTAAAAACTAATAAAGTACTCGGTTGTAGCGACTCTATTTTTTTTTTTTTTTTTTTCAAAGAAATTTCCAAATCCCGGAGCACTCAGACTCACATGAAGTCCATTGTACTACCAAGCAGAACTCCTTTTTTTATTCGTTTCTCTTTTATGCTCGGGTGGCTGTGGTTGCTGTTCCCCGTCCGAGCTTGAACCTGCACAGTTCGGGTCAAAAGCGAACGCGCTACCCACTACACGGTAA
This sequence comes from Pocota personata, assembly GCA_963082735.1. Lineage (NCBI taxonomy): Eukaryota > Metazoa > Arthropoda > Insecta > Diptera > Syrphidae > Pocota > Pocota personata. The sequence goes on from OY720430.1 coordinate 141,120,897, forward strand.
ACGAAATTGAGTTGACAGCGAAGACAATGGCTGTCGAATCTAGGGTAGACTTTTGTTAGTTGACTCTAGCATTTCGTAGAAATGAAATAAACTTAATAAAAGCTAACTTTTCAGTACTACGAGTATCGTGAGTAATTATTATATCCTCATTGACAGATGCCAAGGAAAAACGTCTTTTCTCTAAACGGTTTTTTATTATTTGTCTGTTTTTCTTCCTTGTTTCGTGTTTACTCGTACATTGTTTGAAAAAAAAAAAATATATATATATATGCATACATATGTATGCATATGTACTGACCGTCACATTAGATTCGACTTGGGTACAAAAGTGACGATAAAGCCATTGAAATTATTTCCTAAATAAGAATAGACATTTATGTATGCCTTTTTTATAGTTTATATTTTTAACCTTAGAGTTGGAGTCAACTTTTAATTTAAGTTGTCTTGTTTCTAAGTGCCAATAAATTTGAACATTTGAGTCACGAGGAAATAAAATTAGGAAACTCTAGTCTAAAGCTACATATAATAATGCATCTATCGTGCAGTTAACCCTCAGGCTGGATGCTTTAGTGCTTCAACTAGGTTCATATTAAAACAATAGTTCATCTACCCTAAGGTTAAAGTTAAAAATCATAACACAAATCAATTGATTCTAAAAATAAGTTCTGAGTACCGATTGCCACTGAACCATTAGTTTTAAGGAATTTGAGTATAAAAACTGGTTGTGTTTAATGCCTACTTGTAAAAACAAACTATAAGCTGATCTTTATAGGCTCTAATTTATTGAAACGTGTAAAGGGTTATATTTTATATCCAAAAAGCGTACATGGTACATCCCCCGTAAAACTCCAAACACACACGAAATGACTCCCCCATTCGCGCGCAAATAAAAGCTTCAAGTAACCCCAAATTTATCAAATTAATTTAGTACCGCTGCGCTGCTTTTATCTTTAAAAGCCTATCCTCCCCCATATGTTAAAAAAAAAACCTAAACTATACTAAACATCAACAAACATACACAAATGTTAATGGCGTAACACCATTTCTTGTCTTGGGGTCAATGTACACGGGCTACGCACAAATCTCTTTAGTGCTTTTTCTTTTGCCTGCTTTCATTCCTTTCCCCTTATCATTCGTACTCCCAATTGATTATAGACCATTCAGTACTACATTGACCCACACACATACGCATGTTTTTATTGTTATTTAACTGTATATCCCCCGAAAAAATAATTGAACATTCAAAGTGACAACAAACTATAGGAACGGAACAAAACTATTAGAAAACAAGTTTGACGCATCGACGAAAACTGACGTTATAGCGATGCGTGCACACGTGAATCATACACCAAAACGACGTGGTGGGCGTCTTTCTTATTTCTGTATATGAGAAATGGGCTTAGTCATATCTAGATTCATTGGTGTAGGTCGTTACACGATTTTCAATTCACAACGTATCCCCCCTTCACCATCACGAAAAGTCTCTTTTTTTTTCTTTTGTTTGTTCGTTTCCTGTATTAGGCCCACATTAGATGCGTGTGACAGAAAGAGAAATGTGTAGATACTGTTCTCGTTTTTTCTCCTTTAAACATATTTGATGTGAAAGCTCGGTGTTCTATCAAAAAATACATTTGATAAAGTTTACTGCAGATACATTTTTCTCTCGCTCACTAATACTATCTAAGAAAACACACCGCAAGAAAGTTCCGTCAAAAACCCACTGGTGACGTGCAGTGCCTCCCTAGACAACTTAGTGCGCATAAACGCAAGTGTGTGCCCGACAGCAATGCTGTCGAAAGCGAGTACGTTGCCTCTGTCAAAAGTCGTTGCAGCGCCGCCACGTGTAGTTCAAGTTCAAGCCTCCTCCGCTGTCGTCGCCGTTGTCGTTGTTGGCTACAACCGAGGGTAAGCTGTTACGAGTGCGTTGTACTCCCTGTAGACTTGTGTACTGTGAATGTATTGGTTGTATGCAATAAGCACAGCCAATGTGTAGTTAAAATGTCAACAGAATTGTTTGAAAGGGAATAATGGTGGGGGGATGAGGTAAAAGTATGGTGCTTTCTTTTGGGGTTGAGAATTGGATATCAGCAGACGACGACGGTTGCAAGCTAAAAAAAACGTCAGAAAGAACGAGACACAAAAAAGGACAAAAAAAAAAAGTTCTTATTCCGACGATTGGCAATAGAGAGTTCATGGTTGACAATTATTGCACACCACCAAAGTCACGGGGTGGACTGTGTTGACGTGAAGGGTTGTTGTAAGTATGTGTAGTTGTATCTGTGAGATGGTAAAAAAAAAACGACTTCAGAGTGCAATTTTGTTTCATTAGAAGCGACTTTCGATTATCTAATTACAATTAAGTACTTAACGACTCCCAGTTGTTAGTGTGAATACGTGTATGCAGTTTTTGTTATTCAATTGCAACAACAAATAGTGTTGTGCTTATGCTAACATTTACAAACGAGATTATTTCTAATCTAGATACCTAGTAAACGAAGACTTCCTAGTTATTAAAACGCTTTATTTGAATGTGCAGTGTTCAATATTTGTTCAAATTGCGGAAGTCATTAGATAGGCGCGGCTTAAGTCATAGTCGTTTGTCACGTAAATCTCTTTAAAGTTTATCAAGTATTACTTTACTAGTAGCTTTGAAGAGGTGTTGACGACACAATATACCAATTAAGTGATAGAGTTGGCAATATAAAAGTAGAAAGTCACACTTAATAACTTGCTTTAATCCAAGTGGGTTTAAGTCGTAATCCAGAAGCTTCTCTAGATCTATCGTTTAGAAATTACTCTAAACCCAATTTTATCATTTTTGTTGTGGACCCACCCCAGAGCTCTGTTCTTCCTCCTATTGTTTTTCTAATTGTTTATCAAACAAATTTCCTGTCTCTCGTACTCACCAGCCAGTACACGAGTACAAAGTTAAATCCGCCTAGTCTTTCACTAGATCGAGCAGATTGCAGGTGCTGCAATAAGTGGAGAATAATGTAAATTCAAGCACCACCAAACAGATTCCAATACTATGTAGATAGTCATTCAAATCGAATTGAGTGGGAGAGAGAGTATGAGAGGTTGAGTGCCAAGAATCATCAAATAGCTCAAGGACCAATTGATGAGTCTTGATAAAATTTGGTTTCTTAACTTAACCTTGTAGATGACTCTGTCTGAAAACCATCAACATTTAACGAAGTCGTGGGAAGATCAAAACGGTCCTTGTAAACCGACGAAGTCAAGAATTATCTAAAGGATTTTTATGATATTTCGTTCGTTGGTTTTGTCTGATGAGTAGAGGGACCGGTCTCATTTCCCATCATAAAAATGGGGTTAACTTGTAGTAAGATATGTGGGGTCAGTACATTGTACATTTTCAACAAGGACTATTTCTTTCATACCACTTCCCAACGTGTGCAAAAAAATCCTGTTACATAAACAGCTCAGCCGGGCTTTTGCATAACAGAGCCTGTAAACTGTTAAACAAACAGCATGGAAATTAATTTAGGCCTTCTTGAGTTAGCATGTTACAACACAAATCAAAAAAACAGACTAATAGACCACTTAATTTTAAATTATAAGTAATTATGGATAAACACTACATTCAAATCGGTTCAGTAGTTTTCGTGTTTATCAAATGCAGATTAACATAACACGACACTTCGAATCATTCCATGAAAAGAGGGACATGGACTGAAAAATAAAAGCATTAACATTTCACCCTTTAGTTAACTTGACAGTGTTATTAAAGAGTGGCAGGAAATAGAGTCCTAGTGTTAAAATTTGGATTTGAGATCAGCTATCAGCGTAATCCTGCAATGTAAAACATATGTAAAAAGCGCAAACTAATAGAAAACCGCATTTACCCATACAAACAAGTTAACTATTGTACTACAAATACTATGACTATACTATCACTAAAATGTTCGAAGATATACAACATTTATTATGAAAATCAATTGTAACGAGAGTTACCAAATTTATGTAACGTAAGTTACCTTGAAAAACTATGATTTTCTTTAAATTACTGAATCATATTTTATTTTCATTAGTTGACCACGTCCCTTTTTCTAACGCGACGATGTTTGTGAATTTGTTTGATTAGTTAATTAAACAGAACTTGCTAAAAGTAGCTTTTTAAGAAAACTTCGTGTCCCAAAGTTGTAACGCGAGCTACAATTAAGTATAAAGCTTTTCTAAATAAATAATATAGTATAACTATGTACGTATTTCGTATTCCTAGTACTAGCAAATGCAACCTGTTCCTCAAATCAATATCGTGTAAATATTACAATAACTAGAACGAATTGTAATGACTATTAGAGATCTGAATGTAACGTGTGTTACCATGGAATGTCCCTCTTTCTTATGAATCCATACTAGAATTCTATTACTTAATTCATCTAACGATCATCTCTAATACTACCTATGTACATATGTATACATGTAGATATCTGCCATCCTTGTTGAGAAGAGTAGGTATGTACGTATTTTCTTAAAGAATGACTCAACTTCGAACTGCGCACAATTTGAATTTATATAAGCACACAAGACAGGTCTTCTTCCATTTTGCGTTATATTTAAAATATTTATGCGTAGCTAGTTACCTGCGTAAGTATGTATGTATGTACATATTTACGTCTTCTACTTCAAATTCTTATTACGTATGTAAGTATGTATGAATCAAATTTGCTACGACATTTTTAAACCAAAAACAAGTTAAAATATTTTATAAAATACTTGCTAAAATAAAAGCAGAAAAAAATCTCCTCAACCTACTTGCATCAAAGAAAGTTCCTCCATCTACACATTGACTATCTTCATCTCTCAATGCACCTGTATTCCAAATATATAAAAAATATAAAAACAACTCCAAGAACTCTGAAAACCGGCTTTAAAAAAGAAAACATTGGTAAACACCAGCTTTTAATACATACTATCCGCCATAACCACCAGCATCAACAAGCCACCGTCGCCAGCCGGCAAAGCATAAGTACAAAAGTCAGATTGACAAAAAAAAAAAGAACTGACCAATCTTAACCAAACACTCATTAGTCAAAATAAAATATAACAAATGTCAAAAAAAAAGAAAGAATACTCATATACCCATACAGCTATAAATGAAAAATATAAAGCCCACCTCCCAAAAAACCGTGCGCTTAATTGTGTGCGTTGAACGTCATCGTCAACACAACGCCGAATACGAATTTTTTGGTGAATAATTTTTTTTTTACGTCTCTATAACAACTCTCTACCACCACCAAAAAAGACGGACGGAAGCCGCCTAAAGTACTCACCAGTTATCGCAGTGAAAAATGCTTTTGTGTGTTGAGAAGTGCTGAAAAAAATGGCATTTGGCAATGAAATTCAAATGACTTTGAATGACCTCCAGTTTGCTCACTGGCTGCCTGTTTTTTGTACTCCTTTTTGCCGACATGTGTGTGTGAATGTGCTTGCTGGCATTAGAACAATACAAGATCACGGTATGCATACCAAGAGAACTGGATTCAAAGGATATGTTGTTATGGGGATGCAGTAAGAGGTGGAAGGTAGGTGTTGTGTGTGCAAAATTCAACACTTGAGTACATATACACACACTGACAATATTGAATTCAGTAAATATCTCTTGGACCCAGGTGTTTATGTTCTCCTAATAAACAAGAATAATATCTAATATCTGCGAAAAAAAAAAATTTCCGGCAGACAAAAATAAATTGTTATGCCAGGTCTGTACTTTTAAAAGGGCAAGACCAGAGTGAGGCAAAAAAAATGGACCCAGGCATAAGCACGATGAATGTACTTATGTATATACTGTTGATTGTTTCACATATAATATGTACATATGTACCTACTCATATCAGAATTATTACTCAGTGCTGGCCCTGATATCAAAAACTGAAAATTTAATGGGGTAGGTACGTACCTATACATTGAAGCGGCATTCTGGTTGTTTTGAATTTCCTCTTTTTTTACCGCAAAGAATCAACAAAAATAAAGAAGCCGTGGATAAAGAGAAATAATACATTTTGTGGTCAGAACGCCATTTTGTGTCAGGTGAATATAATTTTAAATACGCACAGAAATTATACTCATTCCACTTAATGCGAATATCATGAGAAATGTTTGAAAACGCATTTTACAGGATGTGTCGTATTACTGAACTCATCACTTTTCCAATAAGTTACATCGTCCTCGCTAAGAGCACTTACATGTTGACGGTGAATTTTAAAAGAAAAAGCTGAAATCTTCAAAAATATCACCGATTTATACCAATTTGACATCTAAATTTCAAAAACTACATCCTCTAAGATGAAGCAGCAGCTACCTAGGCACTAGGACATCTTTACAAGTCCACAAGATAGCTCATGTCTCATTTTTGACGTTTGTAAATCGAGCACGAGATCAGCTTCTTTCATTCATTTAAAAGCCTACAAAACTTAGCCTATGAAGAAATAAGTATGTACGCGTTCGTCTTATATGCCTATTATACCACTTCATAATGAACAAACTTCAGAAATTGTCAAAGCAAAACATTTTACAGTTTATGATTCTATACTTATCCAGTCATATTTAGTGCGTATTTATTCATAGAAACTAGATCGTATAAAAACATGATTTTCTAAAAAAGGGAGATCTGGCTCACGTGCCTAAGAACTAGACATTTCATAACATTTGAAATAAATTTTCAAGCATTCAACTTGTTATTTGCGTAATTAATTTTAGTGCATTTTGCTCGAAGGACCAAAACGAATTTTAAAAAAATCGGATCAATATGATCTACAAAAATAATTAAATACAGGGCATATGTTCTCGCACCCATTTGTGCCGTGCGACAAACGAATGGAAGGGATCTATAGTTTGACGTAGCGAAGTCTTGCTGAAACCACATGTTATCTATGTCCATATCATCCACTTCGGGTTAACAAAAAAATCGGTAATCATCTCTCGATACCTTTCGCAGTTGACAGTTGCCGCCTTGCCTTTCTCATTTCGGAAGACGTGTCGCCCGATTACGCCGCCTGACTAAAATCCACACCAAGCAGTAAGTTTCTTTTGGATTCATAGGAAGCTTCTGAAACTGTTGTGGATTGGCATCGTCCCAGATCCGACAATTTTGATTATTTATAATAATAATTTTTCACAATTTCGACGCGTTGTTGAAGCGTGTAGTTTTGCATGACTAAATGACAGCTATGACGGAACACAATCGTCACAGAATGACATCGACCAATATCTATATTTTAACAAACATATAGATGCTGCTCTGGCCAGAGCCAGAGGTGCTTTTGCCCTTACAAAGAGACTTTTTTATAGCAAGCAACTCGATGCAAGGGTAAAGGTAATCTGCTACATGGCCCTCATTCGGCCTATGCTCGTATATGGATGCCCCGTGTGGTTCAACGTGGGAGCAAGCTTGTTGGAAATGATTCGAGTGTTTGAGAGGGCTTGCCTTCATTTATACAAAACACCAGAATCCCAGTACATAAAATTCTATCCCAATGAGGTCCCGTACAACAGGGCTAACCTAATAAGGGTGGATAATTTCCTGATCAAGCTGACTCGAAGGTATATTGTAAGAGCAATAAGCTCGATGATGGGGCTTATTACCCCAATTACAGAGGCATTCCTCTATCACGATGAGAAAGGTCTGATCCAGGACAGATTGGTAGTGCCGCTAATCTTCCAAGTTGCTCGGACAGCTGCGGATAGGCGACTCAACTACGACAGAGACGTCGCACACAGCAGTGTGGAGCGTCTCCGGTTTAGTAGAGCGGTATCGAGTTGCGATATAGACGACGTACAACGTCAGTACGGACATTTTTGGTGGCTAGCCGAACAAGAGGGAACTCCTTCGTCGTTTCCCCATAATCCAGGGTAGCCAGTTTGAAGTTGGCTGGTTTTTCTATGGCCAGTTTACATAGCTTAGGGTTAGGTAGTTTTTAGGTAGATTTTTAGATAACATATATATATAAAAAAAAACAACACTTGGATTTAAAAAAATACGTTTAAAATCACGTAGTTAGAGTAAGTAGATTAAGGTAGAATAAGGTAGGTTAAGATTTATTTTAAGATAGTCTATAAGTTTTATATGTATAAGAAACAAACAAAAAGTTAATTTACTAAGTTTTTTTTCTTTCTTAGTAATTATTAGTAATAAAAAAAAAAAAATACAAATTTAAGTTTGGTTACGTCGAAAGACATAGTTTTAAGTATTAGCTTTAGCTTTGAGCGCCCGCATAGGGCCAGTAAGTTAGAATAACATAGATAAGTTAGTTAGGCTAGTTTTAAGCGTAAAGGAGCAGTAGGTACTATTGTTAACTGAGAAAATTTAAATATAATACGTATATACATTTATAATAAATAAATTTCAATGAAACAATTATTAAGTCCACCGCCTATAACTTATCTGAGGAAATTTAAATCTGTAGTGTTCTTTAACGACTTCCCCATGTATAATGAATGCAATTATATTCTTTTGCAGGAGTTGACGTACATATTGCAATATGCATACACCTTGCGGTCAATTAATTACTATGTGCACATAATATTGAATTAATTAGCTGTTGAACATTAAGTGATGATTTGTTGTGAAAAATTGCAAAATTTCAAGTTCCATCAGATATAATATATATACTTGAGGTAGGATTGGTAGTGGCAAGGTTAGAAAGGTGGACTAGGAATTATGAATCGTATAGGTTCTGAACTTTGATACATAAACCAAAGGCTCAGTTTATAGTTGAAGTTGACTGTCTTGAATTTTAAAGTTTCATTCTGCTCTTTATGGTATTACATATGTAGATACTGATTGGGACTCGAGAAGTCGTTGTATTATATACATATGGCAATTGATCTTGACTACGCATTAACCTTTTATTTATAATTATTTGTAATCAATTTCTGTGTAGCAGAATGACAATTAATAAATAAAGAGGGTATAAAAGTTTGTAGAGGAACAAATATTTTTTCGTTCAAATTTTTACTCTACAACACTAATAATTAAAACAGCATTTCCCAAAATCCGACCCCTAAAGCGTTTATATGGTAAACCACAAATACAAAATCCATTCAAGAGATGCCGCGGGCATCAGCTAGTAAGGTATATTATAATACCTGCTTGCTTAGAATATGCACATTTATGTAATTTTTTGATTTTATTTAATTTCCTTCAAGAATATCTTTAATGAAAATTTTTAGCGAATCCCATATTTTCAGATTTGACTAAAATCAATCAAATACCAAAGTTGGGTTTTTGAATATCTATTTTAAATGCTATAAAATATGGGAAGTGGATCTTCATTAGTTGGAGGATCTGATCGTTTTAATAATATTTTATTTAACTTAGCTATGTACTCTTTTTCTACATTTTTCTTTTACAAAACAAACCGTTTTGAACGGAAATTGAGAAAATGTGCAATTTGTTCTACTCTTATCAGAAGAATGGAATCTTACTACGGGTCGATTTTTAAAAATCAAATTTTCAATTTTAACAATAAAAATCAACTTTTACTGAAGTAAGTATAGACCAGCTACTTTTCTAAAGCTAGCCTATACTCGTTTTATCCTGCATTTTGCCTGTGCAGTTGAAGTCATTACAGGTAAATCCTTGCTAATGTTTGGGTACCTGAACTCTGGTTCTGAGACGGTAGATGGTAGGTAGGTAGGCAGAAGTGGCGGTTTCAAAGCTAACATACCTAAGAGCCAATTATTGTTGTAACGCGCCATTTTGTTACCACAACTTTAGTCCTAAATCCAGCCTGTAGATTTTAGGAAGGTCAACCTTCCTCGAAAGTTAATTTAGTTTGTTAAGGATAGATTTACACCGGTGCCTGTATATTTACAAAGGAAGTGGTTAAGGGATTCTTTCTCGTTTACGTCCTTGCAATTGCGTCAGTGGGTGTCAAATGGGATACCTAGCCTAGCTGCATGTTTCCCTATAGCCCAATGACTCGTACATATCGCTACAACATGAGGGATGTAGACGGTATATGGAGTCAAGGGACGATTGACGACCAAAAAAAACTTGTCGGTATATACGAACGAAAACTCCACCTTCGTCTAAATTTTCAGTTGTTTTACAATAACAGCAGAATGAAAGCAGTTTTGCATTTTCGACTCGTCATAGATAGATAACATCTAGTAATCCTTTTTTCGCCTGAATTTCACTACAATTAAATTACTTTTCTAACCGTTTGCAGGTACTTTAAAATTTAAAAAAATTATAACTAGTTCAGAAAAATTCCGCATGGCAAACAAGAACAACAACTAACTGGGTATACTTTCAGTAACTTTTGATATTATCCGCAGTTACCGATAACTGAGTAGAGCACATTTCGACTCTGCGCATGACAAACCTTGAATAACATGTTGCGTGTAGACATGTCTTATTTTTACACGATTTTATTCAAGGTTTTGATTAGTTTTACCTCTTTTAGTACCTACTTAGTTGAGGAAACTTCTAGAAAGAATTCGATCACTTATTATATTCACTTCGTTTCAATAATAACCACTTTCGTTAAGCTCGTTCAATTGTGTGATGAATATACAATCATGGCAAAGTTGGATTTCTTCATGTAATTAGACGAAATGTGGTCCAATCACTTGTACATTGCCTATCATTTGAAATAAATCAGATAATTACAAACTCCTTATCACTAAGTCATCGATGACAAAGAAATAAAACAATGTACCCCCAAAATTTACCATAATGACTCAACTTCAGCTACCAATTTCCTATTTTTAAATCAGAATTTTAAATAAAATTTTAAATGTTAATTCCTTTTGAAAATATGTGATTCAACTCACCTTGTGTGTAAGATGATTAATGAAATCGATAGTGTTAGAGAAAATCTATCCTTTATTTTACTGAAAAACACATCTGTCGTCGACAATTAATTAGCAGAGCTTAACTGCCATCACGATCACACACAAACACTAAAGTATTCTAAACAATTTAATTTGTTTGTTATTTTATTTTTGCTTTTAATTTGTTTTGATGCTCTTATTTCAAGCACAGTCGAAAAACAAAAAATATGTATTCAGCAATAAAAAAATGTAATAAAAAAAACACAAGTTGATGTATCACTATAAACAATATTGACCTAGGTTTAGGTTTTTTTTTTTTCTTCTATCTATTTTGCTGAGTATCTAATAATACAAAACAACTTTTTTTTTTGTTTCTTCTTTTTCGTTCACACTCTGAATACGCAGAAGCTATGTATTACTTATTATTTATTTGTTTGTACATAATATGTATATAAGAAATTCTCTTCTTCGTTTTTAAGACTCAAAGCTTTGTTCTTAACACAAAAATCGTATAGCTGTCAAAATTCGCACTACTTTCAGGATGCTTTCTTTTCAGACCTTAAATTCACACGCTGTAAGGTTCTTAGGGGTTCTTAGGGTTCCTTTTGAATTTCTATCTTTTTAATAAATCTCACACCCGATCTATCTCTTTAAAAACGTCACACACGTAGAAGCGCACCACGAGCCTATGTCTACTACTTGCCTGGCGATGCGACCAATTGTTAGATTGTTAGTGAGAACACTGTTCAGAGCTTTGAATTTTCTAAAATGTAGAAAATCCAACAGATACTTTTGCAAAAAAAACAACAAAATTTAGCCATACACACACTTCTGCTGCTTGTGCACGGGCAGCAACAAACACACTCGTAGATACAAATACAAATTAGAAAAACGTACAACGAATATTAAAATAAATGAAAATTGTTACGATTGCAAATCGAACACCTCTGTACGTTTGGAATCTTAACAATGTATTTGAAGAGACAAACAATGTTGAGGAACCACGAAGTCAGAACGTTTTTTTTGCAGGCTTTTTCAGCTAACGCGGACGGCGGTCACGACCACAAACCAAAGAAATTGTATGAATGTGTAGTATATTGTTTATGAATATTCGCCAGCCGATCATCAATGGAGACTGAAAAGGTTCTATAGAAAGAAGCTTTAGAACAAGCTGGTATGCGAATGTATTTGTGCGAGTGTGCAGTGAGTTACAAACAACGGCAGCATCGTCAAGTTTCAAGATCCACGTGGCGGCGACGTCGTAGTTTTCAACATCTAACGGCGGAGGTTCTACATGAGTTTTCAACAAAACCAAGTGGTGGATGGTTGAACGCACAGATATGCACCAATACTCGGATAAAGTCTGATGGCAAGAATTCAATGAGCAGTGTTACCATTAAGTCCATTAGATACATTTCTTCGAGTATAGAATCATTGATGCTACTAAGTACATAAGTACTTCTCGTTCAACTTGACGGAGTTAAAAAAAATTGTATCTGCTAAGTGTATTTTGTAATCGAGAGATGTAACTATCAAGACGTCCTCAAACGTAGCATAGAGGGCAAATACACGAGAGCGATATGATGAGAGTGGGACTGTGGCATTAATTTAGGGTTCTAATGAAAACTCGAAGTAATTAAAGATTAAATAAATAAATAAATATTCTGTCTCTAACAGCTTTTTGCCACCATTCGTAATCGTACATACAATTTTATGCAGTTTCCAAAGTGCATTTTTTCCCTTTAAGGAAGCATCTCTCAGACATTCGCGACCTGTGAGACAATGGAAAAACTTTTTAATGTTTCTTGGCCTTGAACCTTGAGTCTCCCGCTCAGTAATCACGCACTTTAACACTATGCAATGGCGCACATGTAAAATTAAGTCGGTTAGTTCAAAACGTAGTATACTTTAAGCCGCTGCAAGTCGATATCTATTTACCTTAATAGAAAAAGTTTAAGACAAAAGTTATAAGATATTTTTTAAGATAATTTCTTTAGGAATTAAAACTTTAAGAGTGAAATTTGTTAACAGAGCTCAAAGTGGGATATTAGATTAATAGAAATCTTATTTATGATTTAAGAGAGACGACTTGTATAAAAACACGTAGTAATATATCTTATTGTCAAGTTCAGTATCCTCTAATCGCCAAATCATTCGATATGTAGTCAATTTGTCCAGGATACTAGCATACCTCATATTAAACCTATTCAACTTGGGATAGTACCATAGTAAGACTGGCTTATGGACCAATAAGTCTTACTTTCTTATTACTAAAATCATGGAATGAATCCTAGACATTTAGTATATACACATATCCGTAACAGAATTCAAACCACAAACTACGCATATGTCAAAGGAAAGTCAGTTGAAACAACTTTACGCAATGTAGTCTCAACAGTCGAATAATCTATGGAATTTAAAGAGTATATTCTAGCTGTTTTGTTCGGCAAAGAGGGAGCGTTTAACAATGCGAAAACAAAGCAATAGAGTAGCAGTATTAAAAACGGGTGCTGTCAGAGAAGTGTACAGATGGATAGGAGAAATACTAAAGACTTACACCATCACATCGAGATTATTAATCTTCTAAATTCGTGCAGCACATTTTTTTTTTGGGCGGAACTAGATATTTTACAATCGGCATATCTAAGAAATTGCTAACTTTGAACGCTTCTTCTATATCAATAGCCACAAGAGTGATAACAAGGCATAACCGGTTAACTAAGATCAAATAATAATCAATTTACAGTATTTTTGCAGGATTGCGGCAAACTTGATGTTGAGGAGTATATCTCACATTTCCTATGTCACTGCCCAAGTATCAGCAGATTCCGTTGGAATCTCCTAGGAAGACCATTCTTTGAGGAACTGGAAAAGCTAGCGGACATACCCATATAGGCGATCGTGAGGTTTTGCAGCAAGTCTGGATGGGCGAAGTTTTTGTTCATGACGAACAGAACTACATCAAGCGGTCAGCGGTCAAGTCTAAGTACCACTTTTTGCTACCTTACTTCTTTACTTTTTTCTTACGAAAAATGTACAAACAGTATAAGGGCGAAACTGGGAAAATTTGATTTCCAACTCCAAATTTAATTTCCTGTTGGCTGAAAGGAAGATTTATTTCTATTATCTCTGGGAGGTTCATTATAAGCATGGTTTTTGTACGTTTACATGCAGAGTAGACAGAAGTTAGAAAGAAGTACTTTCTTGACAATCTTGGCAACACTGTGAATACATTTTTTTGTTCAATAAAATGTCACCCCATTTCCCATTAAATGCAAATTGCAAGTGACACTGCCTGAAGATTTTTGCGTTTGTATTTCTTTCTTTTTTATTTTTTGCATTATTTCGCTACACTTTCTTCAAAAAAGACTCAAACAATGTTTAAAGATCTGTAAAAAAAAAAACAAACATACCCACACATACTCAGAGATATTTAACCGAAAAATGATAATGAGTTCAATGACTGTAGATACATTTTTATCTCTCGATGGGGACATGTGTGCAGCCTGCTTTCTTGTGCCCAACGCGAGTATTTATAATCGACAAATATGAAAAAAAACAATCAACAAACAACAAAACTCTGAAATGAACTCATTCACACCTGATAGATAGATTACACATTGTACATTATATGCATTGTATATGACAATCTAAACAGATTATTTGTATCTCAAACTGTTATCTCAAGCTCAACAAATGTACTCATTACCCCGTGTCGTTGAAGTCCGTATTTACTTGTTAATTGAAGTTACGAGCCGCACACTTTGCCTGTTATCGTTATGTACACGGATGGGTTCAGTAGTTATATTTGCGAATCATAGCAACATTGTTTCAGCATCACGGGTTGTAATTAAAATTTATACTTTGACATATCCGCCACTGTTACATGTATGTACATACATATGTAGGTGAATGTGAGTTTGTATTGGATGGCGGGTGTTTTAATTCCCTGCCCCAATGCACGCGCAGTTGTTGCAAAAATTGTTCGATTGCATTTTTTTTTCTCTTTGATTTGCTAAGTAACCAACCCTAGTCAAACATCGCTCTAACTAAACTTAACGTTGGTATTTTTATTGCAGTGTCTCCTCGACGGGGTTGTTTTCGGTTGTTGTTGAATTTGTTTATGTGCTCTTGAGGATTTCCATGTAACATTGGCTGCATGTTGGGTCATTGTGCATTTGATTTATGATAGACTTTTGGTGTTGGATTTTCGGATGAGAAATGTAGTATGCTGTTAATTAATAGTCACCAAGAGCGTAATGGGTAGTACTTGAGATAATTACATGAGATTTGTGATAGACCACGTTTCGACTGCAATCGTGTGGTAGATTTACTTTGTAATGGAATTTGTAAAAAAAAGCACGAAGACGTGTTAAAATGATCTTGATTCTTGTTACACATATGTAGTTAGATAAGCTTCACTCGAGATATTCTATATTCTAAGTTTGTCTAATATATATTAGACCATTCGATAAGACCTTCTTTTCTTATGACAAACTCTCACTTAGCTTGTGTAAATGTGCAAATATTTCTGTTATCACTCTCCGAGCTACCTATGTAGGTACATATCTATGTAAGTATTTAATTTTGGGCACCTTTATTTGCAAATAAAGACGCCATCTGCATGTGTAATTTCTACTTTAACTTCTGTTATTTCCAATGTTGTTATACTTACGAGTACTTTGTAGGTACATACGAGTATGTATGTACATTTAAATGTACTTCTCTATGGTGCTAGTAGAACTTTTTTCCAAAATGCCAATGGTTTGTCTAGGTGCAGTTTTGCGACATCCAGTCTCTTCTTTAGGTTCTTTGTGGACACATGCGTTTTTTTGCGGGCTATGCATCCACGAAGATATTGTTCCAATAAACGACAGCTAAGAGTCCTGTCCGAGAGTTTTTGACGGATTTGAGGTGCAACAATCTCCCTAATTTTTGTGGACGTCAAAAAAGGATTGGCTCTACTTGTCCGACAAATCAGCCTGTCTTCCTTTGGAGTAGTTTTCCGTCCAATCTCCTTTCTTTTGGGGTTCTCAAAATTTTCAGTCTTCTTAAAAACTTGTATTGCTCCGAAATCAAGCTTTGTAGAGCAAACAAACCTTTTCGCTATCAACGCCATTAATTCATTTCCGTTTTGATAGCTCTGCACGATTAATTTTCGAAGTTCTGGCGTATAAGATTTTTTTTACTCATTTTTGTAATGTATAACAAAAATCAATAAAATAATCAAAAGCAAGCAAAGAAAAATATCTTACATCACTAAAAACAAAGTATTTTACACAAATTTGTCACTTTAAAAAGTCGTTTCTAATTCTCTATCCAGAACGAATTGCAACCATAGCCGATTTTGTGCAATTGTGACAGTTTGACGACAACTACTAGAGCTCATGTAAACATATACAAGAAATAAAAAGTCGAACAGTAAATTGATAACGGTACTCGCTAAATACAGTACAGCTTATAAAAAAGAACCGATTACTTATATCCGTTTGCAATCGTCGTTTCTAATTCTGTGGCCACCACTGTATGTATTTAATTTTGGGCACCTTTTTTGCAAATAAAGGCACCATCTGCATGAGTAATTTCTACTTTAACCTCTGTTATATTTTTTTGTTATACTTACGAGTACTTTGTAAATATGTGTGTACCTCCGTGAAGAATCTCTAAAATACCGCAACCTTTATCCTCGTCGATTTTGGGCACGTTGCTAACTATCCAAGCTTACTGAAAACCGTGATCGTTTGATCTTTGATAATGTTCTTTATTCCGTATCTATGTCTCGAACCAAGGTACCTAGTTATCGGGTGGCAGCTTTTCAGAAAACACTCAGTACCTACCTTATAACAGGCCTGATGATGTGTAGAGCATTAAGTCCTTCGAAATAGGAGTTTTAAACCTCGTTTGCCAAACCGAAGTACCAGGCGTTTTGCAGCATTAAACTTAGTTGGATCTCAGCTAGGGTGTCATATGTGAATGTGTGTATTGTGAGCTAAAACTACTTGATGCAAATTCTGTCCAAATAAACACAAAGCAAGTTTGTTGAGGATGATCTTGAGCCTTGTTAGAAGTTGGTACCCACATCACTGCTTATATTGATGAATTTCAGCTCTTGCATGTTTACGATGGCTTTGTTGTTTGTAAATTTACTTGTAACCTGCCATTAAACCCGATTGCCATACGTGAGTGTAGAGCAATCAAAGCATCATTTTGAATCCCCTACACGTGTAGCTTTCTGTTATCTTATCTATTTCTACAATATGTAATCCACAATTGAGGAGCTGCTAAGTGAAACCGTACATAAGGTAAATTGAAAAATGTTGAGTTGTTACTATCTTTTGGTTCTCTTTGGTGATCTCCACTGCTGTGTATTCAGAAGCAAGCAAAACCACATAAAGAATACCTTAGATGTAGGTGAATACTCGTAATGCCAGGTGAATTTTCTGAGGATTGATCCGTACTGTCTGGTTCGTGTCTAGAAATCTTTCCAGTCGGTTCCTAATAGTTATAAGGAATATCCCTATCATTTGCGTAAGCTTTAATATTTAGTCCCTTATATATAGATGTACCTACGTTTTAATATGTATATACGAGTACATCGTTTAATAAAAGAAGAACCCAGAGCAAAGAACTAATAACCCACCTTTGTAATGTGTGTCCCAACTATTTCGCATATTCTGTTGCTTTCTAAACTTTACTTCCTGAGCGTCTCACGGAGTTTACATTGTCCCGTGAGGAACTCCATAAGTATACGAAGCTTATCCCTTCGTAAGCTGATGCAGGTTTTGGATTTTCTTCGATTGTAGTTTCCTAGGAGCGCCTAAAGATTTAGCTCTTTCGATTTCCTCCTCATTTTACTTGCTCATATAAAGAGCAAGTATTGTTTTCATGAAAAATTCGATCTCGAGATTTTGATCAATTTTGCTATTTATTACTATACTCGTAATAGAGAAACTCAAAAAAAGTGGGTCTCTCTATTCTTGGCGTCCGTCTGTATGCCAGTGTATATATATATTGGACTGCAGCTTAAACGGCTGGACGAATGTACTTCAAACTTCATATCTGGAGTCTGTGGGCCTAGACGCCAATTCAGAATTTTCAACGGCTCTAACGATTTCGATAAAAATTCTTATCTGAGGTAATATGTACTTTAATTATTAGCTGAATCACGTAAATCGGCCATATCTTGGTCAAGGCTTGAACGATTTTATTAAAAATTGATACCTGAGGTATTTTAGACATACGCGAGGAAAAAAATGAATGCCTGCTAACGCATTTTTCGAAATCTGAACAATTCAGAAACACTTAGGAAGCAAGTAAGTGCGACCCAGGCATGCCTTTCATTTTTTAATGTTTTCCATCATTTAGAACTGTGTACTTTGAAGTTCTTAAAACCCAGTAATGAAATGAAAAGAAGAGGTATATCAAAGAGTTAAAAAGTGAACAGATAAGGAGGAAGAGTGAGATGAGCAAATTATACATACAGTGCTGTGCAAAACATTGGCAACCAATGATAGAAAGGAATATAACAACCATTTAAAGGTTTTTAAAGTAGCGACAATTAAAAGCATTCATATCATTTTAAAGGCTTAAAGTACTATAATTTATTAAAAAAAAAAGAAAAAAGTTAATTTAGCAAAAATATACAGGCAAAGGAAATGAAAAACATTTCTTGCTGTGCAAAACATTTGCAACTTATATAACACATAAGCAAAACTATAAAAAAATCGTTCAATATATTATGGCATAACTCACATTTTTGATGACAGCGGCGTGGATGCAATGAAAGGAATAAAAGTTTTTGGAATGACTTCCCACTGTTTTTCTACTTCACAGAAGAGACCTTCTTTTTGAAAATGTCGTTCCCAATTTTTCTTTAACTATCTCCCATAAGTTTTCGATTGGCTTCAGATCCGGTGATTGCGGCGGCCATTGTAAGATGTTGATATTTTTCTCCGCAAGCCAAGCTTTTATCAGCTTAGACGTATGCTTGTGGTCATTGTAATGCTGGAACCACTAAACAAGCAGCATTTCCCAATCTGCATAAGGAAACATGGTGTTTTTTAAAATTTGTTTATAGTCTTCGGACACCATTATTCTTGTCCTGAGAAACACCCTCAAACCATAACGCTACCACCACCGTGTTTTACTTTCCCTTTGGTGTATTTTGGATTTTGTCGCATGCCTTTAGTTCTCCTCATGTGTTGTCTTCCATCAGATCCATGCAGGTAGAACTTAGACTCATCAAAAAATATGACGGTTTTCAATTGCTGTAGACTCCAGTCTAAATGAGTCCGAGAAAAATTCAAGCGGGATTTGAGATTCTTTTTAGAAATTAATGGTTTTTCCGCTGGTTTATAACTTCGAAGTCCGGCCTGTAAAGTCCTTTGTCTTATTGTTGATGAGTCAACATCCAATTGCAGTTTTACTTCTTTAGAGGAGGCTTGAGGATTATTCCGTACAAAATTTAATATTTTTTGGTCATCTTTGTATGTTGTTTTACGCGGTCTTCCTCCTTTATGGCGCAAACGCACACATCCACTCTGGATAATGCGGATATTGGATATTGGATGGATGTCTGAATATTGACGAAATTTGTTTTTGAGTAATTCCGTTATTGTAATCACTCAAAATTCTTGATCTTATTTCAGAACAATATTTATTTCCACCCATTTTGGTAAAAAGATACTAATCTGACTTAAACTGACTACATGACTACTTAGCACTATCGCTCGAAATATCACAATGAGCTGCAAATCACTGAAATCAACCAAGAACTGAAATTCAAGCCAAAAATATAGTTTACCCTTATGAAAACACATCACGAGGTAGACTTAAAGGGAGATATACGAGTATGTTGTCAGTTGCAAATGTTTTGCACAGGCAAATCCGCTACTTCCTTTGGAGTCAGACATATAGTTTTTTTTAGATTGACTCCATATATAAAGATTTTAAAGTGAGAATGACAATATTCCAGATTGTATTAAGTAAAAATCCTTATTCTGTTGCCTTCTGATCCTAGTAGCTGGAAGGCAAGTTATTTCATATTCGTGTTGAATGACTAAAATACGATGCCCCATGTTGATCGGAGCCCGCTAAAACAGGCTGTAAGGTACATGCATGTGCAGTAGGATGTGTATGACTATTAAACAGCCGGGACACAACTATATCTTGCGAACATTTGTAGTGAAAAAACTGGTGTAGGAGTGCCAAGCATTCAATATTCCGGCGGTGTTTGGGCGAAGGTATGTATTTGGCTGCGTCTAGCCTGATCACCGATCAGTCTACAAACTTGTCGCTAAACACGATTGAGTAAACTTATGCATGCGAGGGGAGCTTCCGCCCAAATGTGCGAGTTATATTCGGACGAACATAAACTTTATAGATTGTAGTTAAGTCCACAGGAGTGAAAAATCACCCACAGGTTTTGGCGAATTCTGGGCATCTAGCATCAACTTTTGCAACATCAGTAATCTGGTTCCACCGAAGGTCTGAGCTAACATACAATAGAGGTCTACAATGAATGTCTGTTTTATTTCAAAGTAAAATGAATGAATCATCTGATATGTGAAGTGATTCCTATATGAGTATTGCATTCATGAATGGGTATTCATTAAAAAAAAAGTGTACACTACACTGAGTACACTGTTATATGCTAGAAAACAACTAGTTTTGCAATCGTTTTATTCAGTGCACTCAGTGTACTCAGTGTATTCTTTACAGTTAACTTGGTTTCCCTTACAAACTCTGGAACCTGGTTGGGAGTCTTCTTTCTCTCTATCTGGTAGATTCTCAGACAACATACTCCACTGCGAGGTAATGCCTCACTGTTCCTAAGTATGTTACATTGCTCTCTACGCCTAACTTCTAGATGTACTCATGGAGGTTACAATGTCCCGTGAGAAAGCCTGTAAGTCTACGAAGCTTGATCCTGCAGATTTTATTTCATCCTTGATTGTAGTTTCTTAGGAATGCCTTTTCCTGTCTTAGTGTTTGGGAGTTTCTTAAAGAATTCAGCTCTTTTGATTTCCTCCACTTCCCGTAACTCTTCTCAGATGATATTTGCACCCATCCCGCAGAAGGATACTGGTCCTACGAACGGGTTGTCGCTCTCTCCTTGATTTCGTATGAGCTCTCAATGACTTGATGGAAGCTTGACTGTCTAACATGATTGCAATGTCTCTCTTGCCA
The DNA here is from genome assembly GCA_963082735.1 of Pocota personata. Classification (NCBI taxonomy): domain Eukaryota; kingdom Metazoa; phylum Arthropoda; class Insecta; order Diptera; family Syrphidae; genus Pocota; species Pocota personata. The sequence continues at coordinate 141,141,885 of OY720430.1, forward strand.
TAATTTTGGTCGGCTTTAAGTTGAACACACCTTCCTATGGTTTGGAATTTCACCTGGAAATGCCTATCTCAGTCTTCTCAGCTGTTCTTAAGAGTTGGCTATCTATTGCAGCATTTGACCAGAAGTCAGTTTGGACAGATGGAAGGTACTTGGTCACACTATTCGTACGACGCTGATCGTCTAGTGTGAAAAGGCCCTAAGGGCTTTTTCATTTATGTAATCCTTGAGTATAAATTAATGAACTTTATCATCCGGCAGAACTTGCTAGTGAAATGTCAGATTCAAATAAGCGACCTCAGTCTTAAAAGACACGCCCGCTGTCTGAAATCATGACACACCGCGTACAGAACCACCTTTGACCATGGTCAAATTCCAATAAAATTCTTAACAAAACCATACTGCATCTCGAAATTCCCTCTTTTCTCTTCTCTCCATATATGAACAAAAGATTCATCAACAAATTCTCATTGTAACCTTTCTTTTATTTTCTCGAACGACGACAAATGCGTAACAACTCACTTACTAGTCCCCCTTTGCATTCAGAGCGCCTTCCTCTGTGGATACAACATTCAGACTCGTTTTCAATGGGCCACTTGTCAATTTATGGGAACAAACAAACAAACTTACACTCATACATTTTATAGTCCACTTGATTTTTAAAAGAACTACTTGACTGCACCTCCACCCACCACCTCTACCCTCAAAAACAAAAAAAAAATCCACAAAGTTGCATGTTTGCTTTATTTCCTCCCCCAATAAAAAGATGAACGCCCAAGACAGAGTCTTCGAAAAACAATTTACTCTCACCCATACACATACGACCAAAAAACATTGTATGTACCTAAAGTGTTGAAAGAAAGAAAAACGAAAAAAAAGATCAACGAACCACAAAGGGGAGAGGTAACGAAAATTTTATTGTTGCATGTGCATGCAATAAAATTCTCCGAAAGTTTTCGACAAATTCACCTCCCAAGTCCAAAGGAACGCATGAGGCGCTGTTTCGGTTTTCGACAATGTCGAGCGGCACGTGTAGCAGAAATGCGGTCAACGAACTGTGTCTCTTAGCGCGAGTAGTCGCCGTCGTTGTGCTGCACTCCCTTGGCTCCACTGTGCATTTCGTGTTCCAAACAAACACTAACATACTAATCACATTCTCACCAGTGAGAAGAGGTACAGCGATAGTCAGAACTGCACGAACACCATGCGCTGCTGCTAGTAATGCTGTCGTGTGCATTGCAGTGTACACAGTGAGTGGATAACGGGTACAATTGCGGGTGGGCGGGTGCAAGGAAAGCGTTCAGCTTCAGATGCTTAATTTAGACGGAGAATGTAGTAGGAATGGCATGGTGTTTCTTGGTGATTGGGGGAGATTTTGTATCTATCATAGATGGAAGTAAGTAGATTGTTGGGGTACCTAAATTTTGGCGGAGGTTTTAGAATAGTTAATTTGTTCGATAGATTTCGCAGTCAATAAGAATCCTGCTTCCAGTATTGTATCATAAGTTGATTACCACTTATGCCTTAGTGCCTACCTGCCTAATTACTGCGTCCTTCTTAAGGTAAACACATAAAGGACGGCAATGGAAAAGGTTTTTCATGTATTTTTGAAGCTAAAACCTTTGTCTTGCGGTGGGTTTTGTTGCAAACCAGTCTGCGGTCTTTATGAAGCCTATCATGTTCCTAAGTGAAGCTTGTACGAGACGCCCTAGTTCGTTAAAAGCCTGTTTCCCATATGACGGAGGCGGCGGTTTTGCAGATTTGGGTAATCACATAACAAGTGTTTGATGGTTTCTGTTTCCTCTATATCTTGACAGGTCCTGCAGTGGTCGGATGTGTTGATGCCTAGTCTGGCAGCCATTTCCCCTATCGCGCAGCGTCATGTTAGCACGCCTATCAAGATTCGAATTTCTTTTTTATTCATCATCAATAGGCTTGTTCTGTTCATACGTTTTTAGCCTTAAAACCTTACATGATATATCCAAAACCAATCAAGCCTAAAGTATTCCCCCAGAATTTGTTGTTTTGTTATGGATAATGCAGGGCAGGTGCATAGCAGGCGAAGTAGATGCGTTTCCTCTTCTTCCTCGTCCATGCATCTGCGACAAGTCATTGTCAAATTACTTTTACACTAGAACTAACTGGTCAGAGTACGTACAATGGATTGGCAAACGGATACCACATCCTAGTGTGGTCACGATTCCGAACAGTCAATCCATTGACTCTAAAGTTCAGTTTATAACCGACACATTGAACAAAGCCTTTAACAGATTCTGCCCCACATCTCGTAATCGACAGCCCATCAAAGCAACTTGGTGGACAAACGAATTTAAGAAACAAAGAACAGAGGTCAGAAAACTGCATAATAAGGCTAGACAACGCAAAACAGAGGAAGATTGGATTGTTTACAGGTCCAAACTAAACTTATACACGAGAGACATAAGAATCGCTAAAAGAGAATTCTGGAACACGTTCTGTCAATCCATTGAGAATACGAGCGACGCAGCCAGGCTACGTAAAGTCCTATCTAAAATCCCAGTGGTCCCAGAATACATTAAGCGTCCTGATGGCTCCTGGGCGAAATCTGGCCAAGAAACGCTACAACTCTTGATGGAAACTCACTTCCCGGGCAGCAGCGATCTAGAACACTCGGAATATACAAAACCATCCACCAGTAGATCCAATGAATTCAATGAAAACACAACAATGATATTGTCACAGAGGACAAAATACAAGTAGCTTGGGCTGTTAATTCGTTGACTATCATGCCCTGGCTAAAGGTTATTTCCACAAGCTGCTTAATGCTAAGATACATACCGGTCAGCTGGAGGGAGTTGAAAGTAGCATTTATCCCTAAGGCAGTAAAACCTACCCATTCAACCGCAAAAGATTTTAGGCCAATTAGTCTCTCCTTCTTTCTTTTGAAAATAATGGCCTACCTAATGAACACAACTTGTGTAACACCCAACACGCGTACCTAAAAGGTAAATGCATGGAGACGGCTTTACACGAAGTTGCATCAAACATAGAGAAAAGCCTTCACTATAAAGAATATACTTTAGTTGCTTTCTTGGACATATGTAGAAGGAGCCTTTAATAATGTGAAGACAGAATCTATTAAGCGGCACTAGTGGAAATAGAAACTAGGACAATGGTAACGGAATGGATTGTAACAATGCTTAATAGAGGAGTTATTAATTCACAGATAGGCGAGAGTACAATAAAGAAAACAGTTATGAGGGGTACTCCACAGGGAAGTGTCATTTCACCTCTCCTCTGGCTTCTTGTTAACAAAATTCTGAAAGCTCGAAAGTACCAACGAATAAAGACGGTAGCATACGCAGACAACATAGCAATCCTAGTTAATGGTAAGCATTTACCAACAATCAGCGGTATTATGGAATCTGCACTGAGTGATCTTTCCTCATGGGCGGAACCAAATGGACTGATCCTATTCACCAGAAGAAGGAAGATAGATAATTTCAATCTACCAAAACTTAATGGAATACCTCTGAATCTCTCCAATAAAGCTAAATATATTGGAACCATTCTGGACTCAAATCTTACGTGGAAGCGAAACACAGAGGAACATATAAAAAAAGCACTATGTGCGTTCACCGCATGCAAAAAAACCTTCGGTAAACGCTGGGGAATGCGACCGCATATAATCCACTGAATGTATACAGCGATCATTAGACCCATACTTACCTATGGAGCACTAGTATGGTGGAATGCAATGGAAAAAAAAACTGCTACCTTAACAACCTCACTAAGATACAAAGATCAGCATGTATTGGAGTAATAGGAGCATTGAGATTAACACCACAAGCAGGGTTAGAAATAATACTTCACCTTCTTCCCTTACAGGAGTACACATAAGGCCTGGCAGGCAAAAGCGCAATCCGTCATCCAAATCTATACTAATGGATCTAAAATGGAAATAGGAACCGGAGCAGAAGTATTCTGCGAACCATTACAGATTAAAGACTCATACAAACTCCCAGTGTCTTTCAACCTGAAATCTTTGCTATTGATAGAGCAGCGTTGACAATCCTAACAGAGAAAATAAATCCATCTCGGATTACAATCTTTGTGGATAGTCAGGCAGCAATCAATGCACTGGACAGTGAGACAATAAGATCTAGGACAGTATGTAAATGTCGTAAAACCCTGAACAAACTTAGTAATATCCATTAATATAAACATTAGGATCAGGGAACGAACCAACAATGCTTAGTTATCAAGAGGGGATTGTGTTATATCCTGCGGCCTATGGCCACAATTAAATGAGAGGAAGAACCAAATGCTTACTAGCTATAGCGAAGAAGGGAATCCGCATCTTGATAGGTGTACTGACGGGACATTGTGCAATTGGCACTATGGCCAAAAGGCTGGGCATAAACACCTTGGACTACTGCAGGAACTGTCAAGATGAGGAAGAAATATAAACCATCAAACACCTACTCTGCCATTGCTCTAATCTCAGCAAACGTCGCGTCCTCCATATGGGAAACAGACTCTTCGGAGAACTGAGTGAGGTGGCACATGTTTTGTTGATGGACTTTACGAGATTCATAAGGAGCACACGCTGGTTCGAGTAAGAACCAGCTAACTAAAGACAGTGTTAGATGGGGTATCACAATGGACCAATAGGCCCCCGTCTAAACTCTCTTTGAGACGCACAGCCCCCCCAACCTAACCTAACCTAACCTAACCTGCCCTTCTTCTCAAGTTGGTTCAGAGAATTAAATGCCGAGCGACGCCTTCTGTATCGAACTGTGCTGACCCTGAGCCATTTCCTAGCATTTGTCGAAACCTGAGAAATGTCAGTGTCTTTTAAGCTAGCCAAATTTGAACGAATTAAGTTTTTCAACATTCCGTATGAAAATTTCGACTTCGCCGAAAACTGTGATCCCATATACCCCGATATGAAGTTTGAAGCCCTTGGCCTGTGATAACACACAAAATTGAGGCAAGTGGAGAAATCCAGACTTACCCTGAAAACTTGTTGCTATTGAGCTCTTTTAAGACTCATGCTACTAAAAGGGTTGGTAAAAATATTGCTTCCAAAAAATATTGAAAAGATTTAGCATAGGGAGAGAGAGAGAGCAATATGATAATATGGAATTTGCTGCGAATACTGCAGCTAGCAGATTCTCTTTGAAATCCGTGATATTCTTATAATTGTAGACATTTGATGGTGGATGAAGTAGAAAATTGTATTCTTTTAACAAAAGACTAACAAGATTTACTACATACGTTTACGACATCGCAGAATTATTTGCCCAACTTTTTGATCTCGCAAGAATTTGAAATGTTTTCAAATAACGTTACATTCATTTCTATGCCGTTTAGGTGTTAGTTGACTTTCCAAGAGGTGTAGAAACTGCAATCGCATATTTATCCGGATGAGAGGTTAGAAACATGTCTAGAGAGTGTTCGCCGTTACTGTCAATATCAGGAATACGTATCGGTTTGTCCACCAGCTAAATAATACTCTGTCCATCTTTGGGTGGAAAGTTTCGGAGGAAGATAGTTTTTCCGATCACAGAATGATAGAATTTAAGCTAATGGGGTCCACTCGACCTATAAAATCCTTTAGGAATCAGAGGAAAAAGAATTGCTGAAAAGATGCTTCAGCGATCAAGTGGCACGGATTAATCTGCGAGTCGTAGGGGAAAAACCTTCCAAGATCGAAAAAAGCATAGATTTTTACCTCGACGTACATCAAAGTTTTCAAGGAAATATGCACTATGTAAGAGGTAAACGCGAGAAAAAAAAACCCTTGGTGGTCTAGCGAACTTTTGGAGTATTGCAAGAAAACCAAACGATTTTTCAGCAAGACTAAAAGAACAAAAGGAGAAACCGACGGATCAGTCTTATGGAACTCAAAAAAAAGGTTAGAGGGCCAAATGAATAGCATAAAGCGAATTTTGTAGCTGAATAAAGAGCGTAAACGAACCGGCAATACTAAAGAAGATCTTAGCGAAGCAACTATCAGCTTCAGGATTTCTAAAAAATCAAAACGTTTTATGGATATAGTCCTGCTCGCAGACACTGGACTTGCTATTAAAAATGCACTGTAGCTGCAGTTGAAAGCTCATTTAATTTCTTACATAGAGCGCGTTACCTTTATGTGCTACGAATAATACCACCAGTGCATAGCTCGCTGTATGCGGAGCTCAGCCCATTGAATCAATGTGCATATATGTATGTATATATGTATACAAAATTAAGTTCAACCTCCCATAATCACCTTATCCTTGAATTAGGGAAGGCTACTATAACACACAACAAGTTATCACTCACGTTCATACGCATGTATCTCGTCTTTTTAGGCAGTAATGTTTTGCGTCAGAGAAAATTCTAATCGTAAGAAAAACAAACAAATACTTGCACTTTGTATCAAATGTGCCATAAAACTCAATGAAATTCAATTATCTAATCTCAATAGGAAATCATATTTTAGTGTGTGATTGCCACAAGTGCAGTTTTCTCCACCTTTTACTACCTCTTTGTCATAAATCACTTAAAATTTTTCCACTTTGTGTGTTGCCAACAAATACACAACAAAATACCTGAATTAAATAATACAATAAATGTCACCCTACCCGCCCACCATTTGCACAGAATCAGTTGAAAATCAAAAAATTTGCAACAAACTTGCAAACTATAAATAAAGACAACAAATAAATTCATCAACTAACTACGGAGTTATTTAATAAATAAAAGATTAACTAGTAACACACGCGCAGTGTCTAAATAATATTAGTAATTACAAATTTGTTGGTGTCATTTAATTTTATTTGTTGTAAACACTTTCAATAACACGTGTCGCAAATTAGAGTGCCCTTGACAGTTGGTTGGTGTTTTTTTTTTTTTGTTTTGTTTTTGTTTTTATCGAGTAAAGAAATTCTTGAAAATTATATAAGACAAAAATTATATAGAAAACATAAAGTGCACGGCTGAGTCGCACGTACTTGCTCGTGTATGCTGTTCAGTTAGACTAAAATAAATTGATGAGAGAAAATATTGAAATTTGTCTGCAAAATCCACTGTGTCTCAGAACTTTTTTTTTTCAAAACACATGTAACTACTTATTTATATAGTATGTCATGATCTTTTGCAAAACAGGATAACACGAAAAATCCAGAGTTTGAGGTACAGAATATATTTTAATTTCGACTCTATAACAAGCGTTTTTCTTTGTAATTTTATATACAGCACAGAGGAAATTTATATGTAAAATAAAACAACAATTTGCTATATAGCCAGCAACAGGTTTGTGTGGATTTCACGTCCATAATCTCGCGGTATTGGCTTGCTTATATAACGTCGTAAGTATCGTGTTCTTTTTGTAGAATTTTTGTTTTGCTGTTGTATCTGTATATAAAGTTACAAAAAAAAAAAAAAAAAACCGAATAGGTTAGTTAAATTTGTTTTGTGACTTACTCGGGTGCTCAGTTTTAATCAAAACTTTCTGATCCGTATCCTAGAAATAGCCAATTTTAAAATATAATAAATACTATTTAAAAATTAAAGTATTCTGTTATATTAAATTTAAATTAACAAATTGGTACTCTATTTCATTTCCCCTATCGATTTTAGACGAAATTTAAAAGTTTTATAGAAAATATGAATTTTCGAAATGTTATTGTTAGAATGGGAAATACACTTTATTAAGTATACAGTGAAGAAAATATGAACAGTCTCAGTGATTTTTTTTTGTAAAAATAAAAAAATATTTTTCTGATTAAATTCTTTATTTTATTTAGTGATTCGGAATTTATTAAACTTATTAAAAATTAGGAAAACAAACTGTTGGAACAGCTCATTACATAACTATATGCGATAAAGTGCAGAAAATTCTAAAAATTAAACGGAATATGGTTAGCCTCACTATTAAAAACAATGAAATTCTCTTACCTGTAAAATAAGTAATTTTTATTTTTATGTTTTTTATTGATTTTTAGTATGTGGTGTGCTTTCCTTTATTAGAAATGACTTGACAAATTCGGTCATTCATAGAATTAACCAATTTGTTCAATGTTTCGCATGAAACTTCATTGAGCACTTTTACACGCGGAGACTTGAAATGACCCTTTACTAAGTTTTTTAAAATGAAAAATTTTTCTTAGTCATAATTGTTATTTAAGTAAAATAGTAATAAGTAATAGATTAAGTCGAAAGACATAGATAAGGATTAAGTTTAGCTTAGAGCGCCCGCATAGGACCAGTAAGTTAGAAAAAGATAGTTAAGTTAGTTAAGCTAGTTTTAAGCGTTTTTGTCTAGCATGTAAGTATAAATGAATTAAATTAATAAAAACTAAAAAAAAAGACTCGAAATGAAAGACACTTCTCTATTCTCTTTTGGTGTCGTGTGTAACTTTTAGACGTCGAAATTCTATCCATTAGGATTTTTCATATTTCTGTTTCTCGCTTCATTCGTATTTTACTGTGTCTCTGCTTATTTTTTTTTTCTCAGCGTCGAGTGCGTATCGTGTACTTTCTATACTACCACGGCAACCACCACTGAACATAGTAAAATACAAATGAAGCGGGAAACAGAAATATCAAAAATCCCTCTACGTGGTCTCTTCCGCACGATATGCACTCGATGCTGAGAAAAAATAAATGAAGCAAATGAAAATAATTAGAACGATGCAAAAGAAAAAACACGGAAGTCTTTCAGATTCTTCTACCCGGCCGACACGGACTACCTCCTCCACTTTTCACCTCCCTTTCCTAAAAATTTGGCGTCTTTCATTTCGAGTTTCCGCGTGTAAAAGTGCTCATTCCAGCCTTCCCTAATTTTTCCTTTTAACTCAAGAATCGTTTGAAATTGTCTGCCATTGTGATAAGCTTTCCGGGCTTTAATTCTCCATAAGTTTTCTATGGGGTTTACGAGTAAGTCGGGACTTCATGCCGGCCACTGTAGTACTTCTATATTTTCTTCTCTTGAAGCCACTCCCATGTACTTTGGGGCGAAGTCGAGACGACTTTCGCAATGTCGTTTTGTTAGTTTGGGCTTTGGTGCTCTTTTTCGCCATTCTGTTTAAGGATGCTTTTGGAGAATTGGTCGAATACGTCTGGAAGTTACTGGCAACTCTAGACTTGCCAGTGATTATTCATGGATCTACTAACAATACGACGAACCATCCGGCTGTTGATTAGAGTATTTCCTCCCGTTAGCCTGTTTTTACCGTACCTTTGTTGCGATTTCAAATAATTGTCAACAACTTTAGGAGATCTTCCAATTTTTTGGGGTATTTCGCGGTTGGAAAGTTTACATTCCTTGTAAGCCTTAATTGAAGCAATTTCTTCAGGGGCTAGAAATTTTCCACGTCCCATTTTTAAAATAGAATAAGTGAAACTATAAAAAAACCCATAAATAAAAAGCAAAACCAAACAAATATATTTTGCAAAGTGTTCAACTATCTTGTAAAAATACCGTTTTTTATAGAACGCCGAATAAATAAAAGAAAATATCGCAATTACCATAAAAAAAAGTGTATAAGGCTATTCATATTTCCTTCACTGTATCTGTACATAAATTTAATCAAAACCTAGAGATCGAACGTTTTCACAAAACCAATACTTTTACTTTATAGGAGTAAATAAAAATCACAAGTTGTGTGTGGTAATTGATTAAATAATCGTTTTTCTAGTGCTACACGCGGTTGTTGAATTGTTTTTTGTTAATTATACACCACACAACTTCTTGTCCGACTTGTTTCTTATTTATTGGTTGATTTACGTTTATGGTTACATATGTGATTAATAATTAATTTTCTGCTGTCTTTTCTAGGCGAGGGAGTTACATGTGTCGTCATAACATGCAAATGTTAACATGCATCGTGCTCGTTCCTCAAGTAAAACTCGGGGTTTGCAGTTTTGACATACATACATAGATCGTGGAATACTCAACTTGTTCTTCATCAAAACAATTCTAAGAAGAAACTACTCGTATATCAGGTGGGTGATTGATTGTTTCTAAATATATATCAAATGCTCTCACAATATTACTGGAAACAATTTATAACCGTAGAAATATGAATTAAACTTTGAAGCCTACTTAAATGACCGTAATCACTATACCTTTTAAAACCTAAATCACATCCGAATTTTAAATTTTGGTTTAAGACTAAAGCTTTAAAAAATGGGCAATAAATGAGTCAGTTATAATATCAGGAGACTTTTCAAGATCCCTTATAAATATCAGTCCTTCGGACAAGTTCTAGCAGACACCCTAAAATAAAGATTTAGGCTAATCATGCTATGAGATGGGAAATTTTTACTAAATATTATATTCGCTGAATATTTGAGCTAGACAAGCAAAGACCAAGCTGGTGGAAGGGATCGCAGGGCGTTCAATTGAGTTTTTAAAATGATAGTTTATGGTGTACGAGTAAATTGATTGCCCTGACCTACCTTTTTTCAAAAGGTATGATATAACGCGACAGAGCTTATAGCACAGACAATAAATTTATTTATTGCCTGTGCTTATAGTGTATTTTATTTTAAGCTAGAAATAGTGGAAGACTACTGCTACTGAAGTACTTTTATTTCAATAAACTTTGTTCGGTGGGAGGTTTTGTGATGACATATGGTATATTCGAATGTTTTGTATATTGGTAATCGTCAGTGTCTGAACTCTAGCACTGTGATTTTCTTCAGAGGCTTATTGGTTCGTTCTTTTAATAAGCCTTGAATTTTTTTTTTCAATTTTCTGGGTACGTAAATGTCAATCGATATTTTATTGTTTACTACAGAAATAAGCATTGCAATGAACAAATTAAATGAAAAAAAATTCGCACCACTGGGTAGCACGTACTTGCACCCATGTACTCGTATGTGCTGTTTATTTGAAACCACTCAAATTTTAAATTTAAGCGAAATTGTTAATTTAAATTTAATTATTTAATTCATTAAAACAAAAACGCCTTATTTATAAAAACCCCTTATTTACATGTTGAACGTTGCTTAGATGTCGATTTTCAACAAAACTGTTTGAGTCATATCCGAGAAATAATCAATTTTCAAAAATTCAGTAATGAGTAAAGTATACTTACACACTTTTTTCCAAAAACGCCATCCATAGTACGCCATGTAGTGACATATGTGTGTCTAACCCAACACAAATATAAAATTTAAACAAAGTCGTTAGAGACGTTTTCGAAAAAAAACTATTTTTTTTTTCAAATCGGTCATTAGTAAAGTATAGTTAATTTTTGGGTTTAGAATGAAAATTCAGATTTTGCCTCGAATTGTGACCCCACAGACGCTAGATATGAAGTTTGAAGTAAATCCGTCCAGCCGACCAAAATTAGTCAAAATCTCGAGTTCGAAAATTTTCACGAAACCAATACTTGCCCTTAAACATATGTAGGTGCAAGTAAAAATATTCGCTTACTGCATCATGGAAAAATAATATAGACAGGGTCGCTGGCAGCGAAAATGTAAAAGCGGTCATTCTCTTTGACTGTCCACTGTACTCGTAATTTAGACTTCACATCACATGTAAGGCGGATGTTCCTGAAGATTTTATTATCCGAAGTACATCGCAACCCAAAGGTATTTGCTTTAGCCTCCTCACGTCTGTTCGCCCAAGATGTCCAGAAATACAGCCATAAAGACACAATGACAATGCTTAACACTGCACTAAACCGGAATGAGAAAATAATGAGCCGCCGAGGTTTTTAGAAAAAAACATAGTCGGTAGTCGCATATGTATATAGATTTTAGAAGATCTACTTTCTATTCTTAGCTCCATTTAGACTATTGATATTCTTCTTCAAATATTTTTCAAGTTTTTGGAGGCAGCATACCTCTCTTTTAGACCGGGATTCACTGACAAATCCGCACTTGCAAATGTACATATGTATACATAGAAGTGACAGATTTGTCAGACTTCATTTTTTATCTCATACAAAATTGTACGATTAACCCTGTCTCAAAACGGATATGTGGAAAACTACTGAAAACTTCCTTCTTGCCGGCTCCAAAATCACATTCATCTGGCAACTAGGTATGTACATATGTAGTACGTATTTATGTACATATGTATTTTCATTTGTAGGTATGAGCATAGTACCTAAAATAGCTTTTTTCAGTTAACAGTAAAATAACAATTAAAAGCAAAATACATATGTACATATGTACATATGTATGTATATTGTTTTTTGACTTTGTCAAAATTACTGGAGTATTATTACCTAGCTGATACAGGTCCCGAAGCTCCTACATTCTCAAATTATACGTGGGTAAATATAACAAGTACCTAGATTTATAATTAAATATATAACTGAAAAGTACTGGTCCAAGAATTTTTTCTTATCGAAACAAATAAATCATTTTACACCAATGTGAGGAAAATGGCACATCAGTTTCGGTTCCTTTCAAATTTAATACAAAACCCGCTAATGGGGTTGAAAGTAATCAAATTTTCCCTCTACATTATCAACATGAATCTGCAACAATCCGCTGTTGTCTCAAAAAAAAAAAAAACACCGAAATCACAATCAAAATTATTGACCCACGCCATTAACAATGTAGAGCCGCCTGTCGTCGTCTCACTTCGTCAGAATTGACGCACGACCAGCCTCAACATAAAACCAAACAAGCGCATACCGTTTGTATTTGCTCGTTATTGTTAGTGTTCTTGTTGTTGGAGTGGTACAGGTTTATTTTCTTGTTTTTTTGCGGCTGCTTCTTGGTCGTTGGTTTAGCTGTGATTTTTTTTTTACTTTTGAGTAAAATACAGTTATTCATACGCATAACGCATTCATCACTTATTATTCCCATACATTGAAAAAGCCGTGTCGTGTTGTAGAAGCAAGCAAGGCGTACAAAGGTATACGCTCTTTTCTGAGACCGTATAGCAAAACCTACAATGATACATTTATTGTGTGAATTTTGATAATAAATTCGCACACAAATATCAGAACAATTCGTAGATAAAATAATAGACATACATACATATGTATGTATATATGAACGAGTATTAAAGCGAGTAATATCCATACATAGATACACGAATACGCATACAACGCATCAAAAGAGCGACGGAGCTGAACTTTTTGGCAAAAGTCGATTGAGCTTTTGGACGCCGTTTTTGGGCATTTTTTCCACCCTCTTGGTACCTATGCCAATCGTTAAACAGCTGTGTTTTTGTCTATGAACATAAATTTGTTATTCATTAGGGGATACTTGTGACTTGTAATGACGGAAATCTCTCGAAAATACCATTTTCAATGAAATTCCGATTATGTGCATGTGTATGTACATATAATTAAAGCTTTCACTAAAAACACCGGTACAAGAGGCTTGGGTTTTCCCAATCAAGGAGCTTTTTAGACCGGGTATTTTTTTTATTTGCTAAACCACCCCCAAAATTCAAGTTGTAAGAAATAAATTACGGTTAGGACTACGCGGAAATTGTGAGACTGATTGGCGGTACTATGACTTTTACTATCCTTACGCATACATGTACATTCTTGTGTACATTGACAGGAATAATAATTTCAGATGCGTAAATATTTTTATGTGCGCAAATTCTTACAATGAGGTTGATGCATTATGGGACTTCGGAGAAGTACTTTTCATTTGGTAGGTACTTAAGTGAATTTTATTGCACTGCGTTAGCTATGAATACTATGCGTCTCGTAGGCAATATTGACCCAAGTTGGTAGGACCAGTGTTAACCGCCTCTGACAGTAAAAGTGACGTAAATTAGTTGAAAAATAGTAGTGAATAACAAAAAATGGTAGCAAGTTAAAAGTTTTTTTTTTAAACAACGATTTGTTTTTAAAAAAAAGTTGATCAGACTCCGCGCGGTTAGTGCTTCGTACCGTTAAACATTCTAATTTGCTTTCTTGTTAATCCGGAGAAATATAAAATAACTAGCTGTACCCTGCGCGCGTTGCAACGCCACAAACTAAAATAAATTGGAAGGAAAGACGTTACACAAATATTCAATTCATTTTGAGTCATTTTATTGATTTTGTTCATTTCGAAAAAATTGTGACATTGCAGCGTTTCGTTTCAATTCGATATTTATTGAAGTGCTGTGGGATACACAATATTTCTTGTTTTTCCATCTGGTGCGTAAACGAATAAATCAGAAGGTTTTCCGACGAGTGAGCAGGCCACATAGAACTGCCCATGTGAGAAGCATTGATTCTCCAAATTTAATCCACACACTTGCAACGATTGTCCTTGTGCTTTGTTGATAGTCATTGCGAAAGCGAGTCGCACCGGGAACTGCAAACGTTTGAATTCGAATGGCATATCTGTCGGGATCATTGGGATACGCGGCAACAGTACGTCTTCACCTTTGAATTTTCCAGTCAAAATTGTTGCCTCGTAACATTGTTCATCATTTTCTTGACTGAGAGTCTGGTTCCGTTGCAAAGTCGTGGTGGATTTATGTTTCGAAGAAGAATGATGGGTACGCCAATTTTCAATGTAAGAACGTGCAGTGGCATGCCTGGCAAATCAAGCGAATTCAAGAATTCTGTTGGATAGTTGACAACTTCGTCTTGATTCACCACAGTATCGATGGACTTATATGTTGTCGTTTCGCCGGGTATTCTATTCTGAATGGTGAAGTTGATGGTATTGACATCGATGTTTTTGGCCGCTAATATAGCACGCGTACTGAGCCACTGATGATTTTTGTAGTTCTGTGCAATGTTTGGGAAAACTTTTTGCACCAATTCGTCTATACTTTCTGTGATTTTACAGAAGTTTGCTGGCAAGGTGATACATTGCGTAGATTCATCAATTTGCATTCGCCCATTTCCAATATCCATTAATTGTTTTGCAAAATTTCCAGCCGATACATCCCGTTGTAGTTGTACACGCATGTTGGTTTTCAAAGTCAATTTCTGTAAATGACGCCATAAAACTGATGATTTGAGACATGCATTAAGTTCATCAGCGGGTGTTGAACGTGGTATAACCGGCAGTGTTTGTCGAAAATCACCAGACAATAAAATGAGTGCGCCACCGAAGATCCGTGCGTTTCCTTTCAAATCTCGCAGTGTACGATCAAGCGCTTCTAATGCTTTCTTGTGAGACATTGTACATTCGTCCCATATGATAATTTGACGCGTTTGGAGTACTTTGCCCATTCCAGAGTTTTTGCCGATGTTGCATGTTGGTGCCTCAGTGTTTTGCAAATTCAACGGCAGATTCAATGCTGAATGCGCTGTTCGGCCACCATCCAAAAGAGTTGCCGCAATTCCAGATGATGCAATGACCAGTGCAATATTATTTTGTGATCGTATGGTTGCCAAAATGAGTGAAAGAAGAAAAGTCTTGCCTGTACCACCGGGCGCATCTATGAAAAACAGTCCACCGCTTTGTTCTATGATTGCACGCATAATTCTGTCATACGAAGATTTGTCTAAACAAATGTCCCCAGTTCGTCAGAATCAAAGTGTGTTTCTCGTTGCAAATCACGATGGAAAAGGTCGTTCGCTGGTCGGTTCGGAGCAGGCAATCCCAGTTGCACCAGTGCCTTGTTAGCGATTGCCAAACATGTGTCTTCAATCAAAATCAATGCCTCATTATACACGTTTGGTGTGAATTGAATGTCCGGATTTTGATTCGCAGCGCGCAAACGATGTAGAATATCTTCACTCATGTAGTCCTTGTATTTTTCCCAAAGATCTTTTGGATTAGATGGGAAGCAGGTTGTCAATATTATGGCAAATAACGTGCGTATTTGCTGTGGTCGAGCAGTATTCGATACATCAGCGAGTGCAGTGTCCCAATGTGCATCATTCTCAAGAAGATTTAGTTCCTGGAAAGCTTGGCGATAAATGACGCACAACTGACCGTTGACTGTTCTTAAATCTTGGAAGGATGTCGGGTCCACGTACATTGATTAACAGCTGTTCGCTGTTTTCGTTTCAATTCAATCAGCATGAATTGTCACGGCAATATATGAAATTCATTGGAATGACAGTGGCGCCATCTGTCGAAAATTGGTGGTACCAACTCAGAAACCTTCGTGGGCTCATGCACAACAACTTTGCTAAAGATCATCACATGATCAAATGCATAGTTTACGATTCTATAAAGGACATACAGACAAACATTCATTTTTATATATATAAGAAGTCTTCCAAGTTTTTTCAAAAACCGTTTGCGCCAATCGATAGTTTTATTTTTCGTGCAATTTTCTCATGATTCCATATATTTTTAATTTTCCACATCAATACTTTCGGAAATAGATCCATCAAGCAAATTAATAAATTCCATTGAGAGTTCAATTGATATTGAACTTTCTTTTAAAACTAAAAATGTGTTCCACTACACTGCACCATAATTTGTTTCTAGTGTCTTGTTTTATAATATTAAGACTGAAAACGCTATGCAGCAGCGGTACTATGTCCAACGCAACACAATGTAAGCACATAACATTTTATGCAACTCAACAAATATTAATTTGTCAATAGCATTGTTATATACATTTTAAATTTTGCAACAATTCCACAGAATAAGTGTTTTTGTATCCATATACGATTACTAGCAATAATTAAACACCTACATTGTTCATTTAAAATTATAAGTTAAATTCACCTACTATAAGGAAATTCATTAAAGGATCCCAGGATCTTAGTACTCTAATAGTTGCATTTTATTGTCATTTAGGTACATACGAGTGGGTACGTCAAATCAATTATTTATTTGAGTAGATATATATGTATGTAACTGTTTAAATTTGTGAAGGGTTTACCATTTTTGAAAATAGAAGTAAACTACTACTAAAGTAGCAAAGGGAGCAACGCTGAGTATGACGAAACAGTGGCAATCGGATTAAAGTCCTCACATTGGTTAGCTTAGCAGAGCGGTAACCAAAGACTAGGCACCTTAAAGTGTTTAATTTTCAATTTTAAAATTAATGATATTTGTGCAGTCTATGTTACCTAAGTATTAACATACATACTATTGTAATATGCGAGCTACGGCTCGAGTAGATAAAACAATATTCTGTGAAATTATTTCTTTATTTTCACGTCTATAGAACAATTCAGGTTCACACTATACTATTCTTCGCAATTCTTTTTGTTACAAGGTCTCTGTCCTCTCAAATCACTTTATCTCCTTTCAATTACTAATTACTTCTTCTTGTTAAATCTCAACTTTCAATTTATCACAAAATTACAACTTCGCCCATTATCATTTTTCTAATCTCTTCGTCTCTTAAAAACTACTGCTCCCTTTTTGATCGCCATCTGTCCTTATATAGCAGAAGTTTCTGATAGCCAGAAACTTCTAGCAAATTTTTCGACCACTGGAACAAGAAAAATTCTGATGTAATAATTCCAAGATGACAATCATTTCTTGCAGTTATAATTCTTTCTTATCCGTGATATTATCCGTCTCTTTCGTAGGCATGAACTGTGGAGACTAACCGCAGACACGAACCTCGAATAAAAGGACACTTCGGACCAAAATTCTACCAGAATGAAAAGACACTTCGGAATTTGTTGCATTATACTTTTAGGGAGCGTAGTTATTATTATGTTACACTGCCCCCCTCTTAGACGTGTTCGTCCCGAACAAGTGCATCCTCATTTCGGCCATTGTATCGACTCAGTCGGTCCACATGAACCACTTTCATTTTGGCCCTTGGTCCTCGCTGGATGCGGTAGACAACATCGTTGATGCGGGTTACTATTCTGTAGGGACCTTTCCAGTTCCACTGCAATTTAGGTGATTTCCCCTTTTGGCGATGGGGATTATACAGCCACACCAGATCTCCTTCCTGGAATCCTGACGTTTTTGCCTTGGCATCATACCTGGTCTTCATGCGGTTGCTCGTCATCTTAATCTGGCTTCTGGTCCTTTGGTGTATGTCCCTAAGCCTTTCCCTAAGGTCCGCCACGTACTCTTCTTCATTTCTGGGCTCATTGGTAGGAGATCCAAATTTCACCTCACTGGGTAAACGAGCTGTTTCACCAAATAAGATTTCGAACGGCGTATGTCGAATAGTGCTATGCACGGCACTTCTATAGGCCATTTGCAGTTGTCTGTCCTCTATGGCCTGAATAAAAGCTTCCACCGCCATTTCGTTGATAAGCTCCTCACCGGCTTTAGGGTATGAAAGATGGGCTAGTCGCTCTATATCCGCTTGCAACTGTTGGAGCGTTTCCCCCCCTTTTCTGGACTCGACTACGCAGCTGAACCCTGTACACCTGCTGCATGTGTTCATCCCCAAACCGCATCTCGATAGCCTGAA
Organism: Pocota personata; assembly: GCA_963082735.1. NCBI lineage: Eukaryota > Metazoa > Arthropoda > Insecta > Diptera > Syrphidae > Pocota > Pocota personata. The sequence goes on from OY720430.1 coordinate 141,160,135, forward strand.
CCAGAGAGTCGTAGTTCTGCTGTTTATCTTCCGGGATGGTCTGCAAGAGCTCCGCAGCTGGACCCCTCAGTGCAAGCGTGAGTGCAATAGACTTCTCTTCATCGTCCCAGCTATTGATCATTGCGGTCGCTTCGAATTGCCTCTTATAAATTGGCCATGATGTTTGACCATCGAAGACAGGAGGCTGCAACTCCTTTCTTCTCAGACCGTCCCAGTCTGAGAAGTCTTCATCGTCCCAGCTATTGGTCATTGCGGCCGCTTCGAATTGCCTCTTATAAATTGGCCATGATGTTTGACCATCGAAGACAGGAGGCTGCAACTCCTTTCTTCTCAGACCGTCAGTGGAATATTCCCGTGCTTTCTGTCTCTTCACGTTGCTGAGTTCCTTAGTAAGATTTTCGACTTGCTTTTCTACTTCTTCGAACTGAGTCTCTATCTTCCCGAACTGAGTTTCATGCTTCTCAAAGTTTTCATCGAATCTAGTTTCGACTTTTTCGAGTTGCGTCTCGACCTTCTCGATTTTCTCTTCGATCGCTTCGAATTTGGATTCCAAGTTCTTGTTTTGCTCATCAAGTTTGCTTTCCAGAGCATCTAGAGAATTCTTTTGTTCGTCCAGCTTAAGTTCTAGAGGATTCTTTTGTTCGTCCAGCTTAAGTTCTAGAGAATTCCTTTGGTCTTCTATTGCTTTATTTTGTTCGTCCATGACTAACTTAAGTTGCAGGAGCAGACTCGTTATACCCGGGTCGGCTGCTGTACTTGCTGGTTCCTCTTCCACGTCAAACTCTACGTCGTGCGGATTTTCACCTTCCTGCGTTACTGCTTCTTCAAGACGAATCAGCAGGGCATCTTTTCCCCCAGTTGTGTCGAGGTTCCGCTTACTGAGTTCTGCCTTTAGTTGAATTATAGTTAATTTTCCCAATTTGCGACCCATTTTGCGCAACTAATTAACTCAACGCGGAAATCGTTTTTTTTTTTTTTTTTGTTTGTTTGCTTGTGCAATTTCACACCACGGAAATAGTTATTCACAGAATAAGTTTTATCCCGCTTCTGACACCAATGTAATATGCGAGCTACGGCTCGAGTAGATAAAACAATATTCTGTGAAATTATTTCTTTATTTTCACGTCTATAGAACAATTCAGGTTCACACTATACTATTCTTCGCAATTCTTTTTGTTACAAGGTCTCTGTCCTCTCAAATCACTTTATCTCCTTTCAATTACTTAATTCACAAATCCAAACTAATTACTTCTTCTTGTTAAATCTCAACTTTCAATTTATCACAAAATTACAACTTCGCCCATTATCACTTTTCTAATCTCTTCGCCACAGTTTAAAAACTACTGCTCCCTTTTTGATCGCCATCTGTCCTTATATAGCAGAAGTTTCTGATAGCCAGAAACTTCTAGCAAATTCTTCGGCCACTGGAACAAAAGAAATTCCAAGATGACAATCATTCTTGCAGTTATAATTCTCTCTCATCCGTGATATTATCCGTCTCTTTCGTAGACACGAACTGTGGAAACCGCAGGAATGAAAGGACACTTCGAACCAAAATTCTACCAGAATGAAAAGACACTTCGGAATTTGTTGCATCATACTTTTAGGGAGCGTAGTTATTATTATGCTACACTATGTATATACCATTAGTTACTGTAGAAATTGCAACTAGCTAAATACATGCATGTGTATGCGAGTGTTTCATTTTGATACGGGCTATTATCAAGCATTTGCATAACCCCAATTTGTGTAATGTCCTCATCAATTATGATATCGTTACATTATCTCTATAAACGTAGATACATTCGAATACGTAATTCCTAGCCTTTTGGCATACTTCCTCAAGAGGCAATGATCATTCTTAGCCATTTCTTTCCTCAGAGTCTTAAACAATATTTAGTTCGTCCTTTTTGTAAGCCTAGCTTTAGTAATAACCTTTTTAATGATCGAAGGTGGTTTCACCTAATCCGCATGTTGGCTTCCTACTATTCCGCAGTGACTAAGTATACAACATACACAAATCTGATACGGTACTGCACTCACAGTATCTTGAGCATTGTGCGACAGTTCTTAACAATTTCAGATTATAAATTTGATTAGCAGCATCTATCATCGTTAGATATCAATTTTACTGCAAACAAATTCCGCAATTTAAGTACAGCAAGAACCCATTCGATTGGAACACATAGAGAGACTATTTTACTTCCGCCCAGCGTTACCAGATTGAAGATTTTATTGTAAATTTGACGATTTTTGACCTCAATTACAATATGACAATTTTTTTCTTTCCGTAGTACAAACAAATTACGATCTAACTTACGTGTCTAAATTCCTTTCTCCCCATCGAATTCGGTACGTCGCTGGGCCCAAAATATTAATGGAAACACACTCATTCAAGGTAATAAAAAGAACAATTTAAAAGCATCGAAATACTTTCGTCATAATTTCTATTTCCTTTACCAAACAGACGCATTACTTTATCGTGATCTATACATTTTGGTCATCAAATTCCTTTCGTTAAATTTTCTCCAGTATTTCCCAAATATTTCTATACAAAACATTGTTATAACCTTTTTCATAAATAAATAAATACACTATGACTTCGATAAACGCAACTAATAGAAGTCACGGCTGTTGCTAAGGCAGAGGTTGTTGCAATAAATGAGTCACAACATTTTGGAGCTAAAGATAAAAAAAATTAATAACCAAAAACAAAAATGCATCATAAAATACATGGTTTTCAAATGTTTAACAAAAAGCAAATAACAAGAGATGCACTTATGGAGATACATTTATGAAAAGGTGCATTTATCTAGCCATATCTACATATATTATAAAAATAATAACCCTAAGAAAGTATAAAATATCACTGTAAAGAATTTGTTCAGACACAAACAAAAAAAAAAAAATTGTAAAAAGATGCGTTTATCGAGTTAAATTGATTTTTTAGAGTTGCACTTACTGAATGAGTAATGGAACTTACGTGTTGTGATAATCGAGGAGTTGCGCTTATCGAAAGTTGCGTTAAACGAAGTCATACTGACTAATTCACTGATTATCAAATAAAAACCTATAGGAAACTTCCCGTAAACATAAAACCTTGGAATTTAGAGTGTAGATAAAGGAAAAAAAAGAAAAAATTTAACTTTTTGACATGGTTTCTAAAAAAAATGGGCGGGGCAAGGGTTTAAAAGAAGGCATCAAAACCTTCTAATCGACATAGAACCCTGTAAATTGGTACGGAGGTAATGCTTGGGGTATAGACACAGGACAAAATTAATAAAATTAATTTTTAAATATGGTTTCCAAAAAAAGGGTGAGAGCAGTCGACGAAAAATCTTGACATTTAGTACAGTTGTAGTAATTGGGGTGTAGAAGTGTTGATATCTATCTAAAAAACATTAATGTAAAAAACGGGTCAAATTCTCTTGTACAAAAATCCTGTAACTTATCAGCCACGAAAAGGAGTGAGTTCAACTTGTTCCAATACTTTTCAAAATAAAATTTGACACGTGTTTAAATCCACTTATTTACTCGTAAATAAATACTTTTTCTTAATACTTTGCGAATCTTTTATCTACGTTTTAGTTGCGCTGATGCTCGTCTGTAGAGTATCATCAAGTTTTAAGGTTTTTGGTCTCGAAATTTACTAGTCATCACTGTTCTCATTGTGATTAAGTCCAAAATGATATAAATAAGGTCATGTCTCGAAAAACTTGAAGCAGTCTTTAAATCGTACAAATAAGTACCAAGAAGTGTACTGCTACTCCCCGAAAAATTAGTTAAAGTGATAACATTCATGGGGCGAAGGTTAAAGGTACTCACGCTATCATTCAACGTGTCCTCGTTACATAAAATTATATAAGGACATTTAAATGAATATTTTTCCAGTACAGGCTTTGACCTGTAAGCGCTCCAGTTAGTAACTTGTTTTCTTTATTCCCAATTTCTATAAAATGCATTTTCCATGCACTGTCAGTCAGTGTACACCAGGAGATGCACAGTATACCTATACATACCTTAATTCAACTCTTAATAACCCTTATTCCAATATTCGAAGTGACCGATTTCCACGTTACTCTATTTTAGCTGGTACGTGAAAATTCATGGGGAAAGTATTTTTTTTCTTTTTTTATAATTTGCACGTGTTAAAGGGGATATGAATACCCTTATACTAATTTTTTTAGAACACGTACGTTTTATGGAAAGAGGAAGAGACAGAGAGAAAGACAGAGTGGTGTAGTTCGAAACTCAGGTGGTATTAAGTTTCTGTAAACTTCAAGGGTGGCTGACCAGATAACTGGGAAATATTTTGCTTGTTTTCGCTATTATTGTCTTTGCTTATGATTCACAGTATTTTTTTTCGTCCTCCTGATGTCATCATCACGATCAAGTTGCATTTTAGCCATATGACCACCCTACTGCCAGTGTTATGCCTTCACAGTAGAGTTGACTTAGCTTTGTTGATAGCCTTTTTTATTTATTTCATGCGAAATAAATAGGTGATTCTTGATATCAGGATTCGAACCGTGAATCAACAGCGTGACAAGCGATGATGTTACCACTACACCACGGCTACCCTCATGTATAGGAAGTATCAATGCGTGAACAGACTTTTTACAGCCTCAATCATAGTCCCTCATCTTAATGAGAATAGATATTTGTACCTTTTAGGCTAACATGACTAGGAGAATAGGGGTGAATATTTCCACCATCGTCATGCTCATAACCGAATCTAAACACTTGTTCCTAGTTCAGTTTTATGAAGGTTAATTCGGGCACTTTTGTAATTTTTAACCTTGCCAAACGTCAAGTTTCGCCAACTGCGAGAGAAACATATAAGAGAAGCAAAGGTATAAGAGTGAATTTTGTGCTTATTGAACATGTTTATTCACATAGGAACAATATTTGTTTGGAGGCGAATGGACGTCTCCAATATTTCATAAGACATTTTTCTACCCCTCTACTGTGTGTTTTATAATTTAAGTGCATAAAGTCTCATTGAGAAGGGCGCTACTTCACCCTTCATACGTTTGCACTTCCTTTGAAAAAAAAGTCCATTCAGCAAAAACATAAAAACCTAAATTGATAGCTGCCGGCGAAAGTTTTCTCTGTTTTCCTTTTCACTTTTCATTAGGATGGCATGGGGGAGTGAATTTCACTTTCCCCTCGCCGCCCAATAATTTCCCCGCAATGTGCTTAAATATATGGGAGTACACACATATTTGGGGAATTTTTCCGTTTCCGTTTGGTCTTCTACATAATTTCACCCTACTTGGGAGACACAGAATAGGGTGCTGAATTGAACGACAGCTTTTTTTTGGAGGAATACTCGAAAATAAGTTTCGCTTGTCGGAAGGCAATTTCTCTTTGCTTATTCTGTTTTGTGGTGAGACATAAGTTGGTCCCTTAGGTAGTAAATAAGATGCATTTAGATACTTAGACAATTCGGCTGTATAAGGCAGAGTTCAACGAACTTTTTAAGATGTAAACATGCGCATATCTTACGCACTTTTCTGCTTTCGACTAGGGTGAGGTAGTAGTTCATTGTGAATTTCATATTGAATTGTCATGGGGGAAATTGAAGTATTGAAGCAGGAAATTAGTTTTCTTTAACATTTTTAGAGGGAAAGAATTTGCAAAAGTTGTGCAGTTGTTTTTCACATAAGAGAATCTTTGTTTTAGGATGAAACAGTAATGCTTTGGGAGATTTCTTTGCAGTTGTTCTTCATTAGATATAATACTTGATTTCATGGATTAAGGTATCAAGGTATCATATTTTTTCAAAACTGTACCTATGAGAGGTATTCCTTCAATGCTTGAAATTTGTGCGCATCTCAGCAATTAGATTGTGATTGTAACAAAACCATTTAACAAAAGGAGAAAAACATAATAAGTCACTATTTTTTTTATTCTTAAAAATATATATTTTTGAAAAGCTTTGTCTTTAGACTTGCCAGGCCTTTTTCCTTTTCAAATACGCATAGGTACATATTTCTTAATGCCTAGTTCCTTTCAGTCATAAGAGAATGTTCAAAGTGAACTTGTTTCTTCCCAGTGGTCTTAGACTGACAATATAAATTACATTTGGGGTTTCGTACTCTTATGGATATGGTAAGGCAGAGAATATTCATGATCCCGGCTTAAATCCAGTGGCATACGACGTCTAGTAAAGATTGCCCCTCATTTTACTCGTTGGTTGGTTGGTTGGTTTGTTTGGAGTCACCCTCGATGAGGTACCGAACAATAGGCCCATTGTGTTACCACTAAGTAGGGGTAGGTGGATCACGCCGCCTACTCCTGAAACCATTTATTTTTCTGAATAATGCCTTAGTAACCTAGAGGTTTTACAATGGTCTAGATCAGTTTTCGCGAACCTTTTTAAGCAGGTGGTTCAAAATTCAAGTCTTTAAATCGTGGGTGAAATATTCAATTCCAGCAAAAAATCGTTTTCCAGAGCTAAATTTTGGTAATAAGGCTGATTTTAATAGTTTTTGGGGAGTATACATACATATATCTAAATCTTCTTCATTTCATTCGACTTTGATGACTTTACAATGGAACCGTCTGCATGATTGAGCAAATTCCAAATAAAAATTAATGCTTCACAAATATTTTGGATCAGTACTTGAGATCTTCCCGCACTTCATCCAATTTCACAAACTAAATTTAATCAAAATCCTTGAAATTGTTCCTAAATTAGATGTTTGGGGAAGACGATTTTTGAAAATGTTTGCAACTTCAGTTCCGCTACTCTATTCAGATTTTGATAATTTTCAGACGGGACTACTTACACACTAACCCCAACTAACAAATGATATTGCATCGCGAGCCTTTTGTTGACACTCACAATATTTGACGTCTTTTAGCATTCAACGTCCCTATTTTCAATGATGATGATGATTATGCAACTTATGTAAAAACGAAATTTCGTCGCCCAATTGTTGGTTCTGGAATTACCCCTAGTAGATGGACCAATGAAAAAAAGCAGATAGACACACGGACAGCCACAGAGTAATAAAGTGCACGACTGGGTGACACAAACATATGCACTTGTTTTACTGTATTTTTTTTTTAATTCGTTAAAACTCGAAAAAAATAATTTTCCAAAGCTTGGTATGTCATGACCTTGAATGTATCAAATATTGTTTAGATATTGATTTCGAACGAAATCAATTGGGTCAAAGTCGAGAAGTAGCCAAGTATTTAAACGTATTTTTGACCATACTTTATACCCACCATAACTTATCAAAGTTGATCAAATTCGTTGAAGCCGTACCATTAATTTTGGGGTTAGAATGAAAAATTCAATTTCGTCTCGAATTGTGACCCCATTGACCTCAGATATGAAGTTTGGAGAAAATCCGTCCAGCCGTGAGGGGACCAGACGTGCTACTTTCGAGAGTACAGTACTCCTTTTTACAGCTCTGTACTCCTTTAATTTTCTTTACTTCTTTCTAACTTTTTGTACTTAAAAATGAAACAGAATTAAAACATGTTTATACATACTTTCACCAGTAACAACTTTATTCAATTTCAAAACAATTAATTAATAATCTCATTCCATTACTCATCGATCTACCAAATAAAATTGCCTGTTTGTTCTTTTTTTTCTGTTTATTTATCCACTTAAACGTTATTACGTACATCATGGTTTAAATAAACTTAAAAACTACAACAATATTTATGATTTAAAGTAACTGACCTTCAATGTTCTCAATACTTATACTATGATTTTTATACAAACTTAAGACTATCTTATATAAATATTTTTTTTTCCTTATGCAGGATTTACAATATTTTACTCTTTTTTCTATTTGCCTGTTTGTTCTGTTGCCTTTTGCCTCTCATTCATGATAACTTTGGCCAAAATGAACAGATTTGAATGATTATTTCTGTTAAATGTTTACTTGCAGTACATGAAACTAAAGGAGGATACGAAATTTTCAAAATATACACAATTTTGTAATATTGTTAATTAAAATTTCACGTTTTTGATACTTACAACTGCATAAGTACCTAAATACATACATATATCACCTAAGCAGTGATTTCCTTATATATACATCTACATACATATATGTATATATTTTTTTTGATTTTTTGGAAAAATATTTCATAATATCGAAGTCATGTACCTATAGTTGTCAAAACTAATATTTTTTATTTTAACTCGCATATATATATATAAGGCAAGTATTGGTTTCGTGAAAATTTTCGAACTCAAGATATTTATCATTTCTGATGTCACTAGTATAGAGGAACTCAAAAAAGTGAGCCTGCCAGTTCTGTCTGTCTGTTTGTATGCACAACTGCAGCCTAAACGGCTGGACGAATTGTCTTCGAACTTCATATCTGGGGACACAATTCGCGGCGAAATCGGAATTTTTATTCTATGGTTGATTTTTCGAAAACTGCTGCAACGATTTATTTCAAATTTGATATTTGAGTTATGCCAGACATATGCTAATTGATTCGTATCAGTTTTTTTTTTTTTTTTTTTTTTGTAGAGGAAATTTATAAGTCCCGGAGCACTCAAACTCACTCGAAGTCCATTGTACTACCTAGCAGAACTCCTTTTGATGTAGTGGTTGGAGAAACTTGAATTTTATTCGTTTCTCTTTAAAGCTCGGGTGGCTATGGTTGCTGTTTCCAGTCCGGGCTTGAACCTGCACAGTTCGTGTTTCAAGTATTGGTTTCTTGCAAATTTTCAGTTTCGAGATTTTGATCAAACTTGTCATTACTATGATAGAGAACATCAATAAAGTGGGTCTCTCAATTCTGTCTCTCTGTCTGTCTTCAAACTTCATGCTGGGATCAGTAGGGTTACAATTCGAAATCGAGATTTCCACTCTAACCCTAAATTGCCGGTACTTTACTAATGGCCGATTTTGAAAAAATCGATTTTCTCGAAAATGTCTGTAACGATTTTGATCAAATTTTGGTATTTGAGTTATGGCGTAGGTACCAGGATTTTTTTTTTTTAAAAAACAAGTTTAACGATACCTTGCTTTTTAAGCGGTTTCTGAAAGTTGACTATTTATCGGCTATGATTCAATCGATTTTATTCGAAATCAGTATTTGAACCATATTTGACATATACAAAATTATGTCATACCAAGTTTTGGAACATTTTCAAATTATTATTTTTATTTTAACGATTTTTTTCGCTTGGCGAACAGTTGTGACTTGGCGTGAAAATCACTGCAATGATTCACCTCTCATTTAACATTCAAAACCTACATACATAATTCAAAATAATGCATAATGTATGTATGTACGTATTTAAATTAGTTCAGAGTAAACTCTTCCTGCATTTTAATGAGCAATCCTGTTTGAAATGTAAATACAAAAAAAAAAAAAATTATGATAAAACAGCTAAATATTTTTCCTTTAATCGAACATCAAGTATATGTATGTAAGTATATGTATGTACATATGCATGTACTTTGTCTTTGCCGGGTACGAAGGCACCTATAGAAAGTATGTATCCGTATGAATACAGTGCTGGCACGCTAATTAGCACACCCTATCATACAAAGTTATGATAAGATAAAACGAATGTTAAAGTAAAACAATTTAATAAGGATCTTCAATGTTTGCTTTTATTGATATTAATACTTAATTAATTTATAAAAAAAAATTTAAAAAAAAACAATAAAAAAAAATAAAAAAATAAAAAATAAAAAAATATGTGTTTTCGTAAAACACGCCGGAGTCTCGTCAAAGACATCTGAAAATATAAAAAAATAAATAATAACAAGTTAAAATTAAAATTAACTTATGTAAACTTACCTAGTACTTAGTTGGGTACCCTTTTTGGGTAATTACGGCGGCACATCGTTTATTCAAGGAGCACGTGAGGCGTGCGCACTCTTTCTTTGGTATCTTAAACCATTCTTGATGGATTGTGTCCCATAACTCCTTCACATTTCTCGGTTTTAAAGCCATGACACGTCTCTTAATAATAGCCCACAAATTTTCGATTGGGCTTAGGTCTGGCTCTGAGGGGGCCAATCCATTACCGATATTTGGTGTTCTTCAAACCACTCTTTTACAGACCTGGCCTTATGGCAAGGCGCATTGTCCTGCTGGAAAACAGCTTCCCGGTACAATGATAGCGGTAAACTCTCAAGATATGGTATGAGGTGGTTCGACAACATAGTCTTATATGCTAGAGCATCTAATTTACCTTTTATAAGGACTAGAGGTCCAACACCATGAGAGCTAAAACAACCCCATACCATTACGCTTCCTCCACCAAACTTTACCGTCTTTTTGGTGTACTTGGGATCTAGTTGCTTGTTTGGAGGTCGTCGTACAAAAGTTCTTCCATCAGAACCACAGATATTAAATTTGGATTCATCGCTCCATATCACTGAATTCCATAAAGATGAAGGAGAATCCAAATGGCCTCTTGCGAATGCAATTCACTTCTTCCTATTACCATCTGTTACCTTCGGTTTCTTAAGACTCTGGCATCCTCGAAGGTTGTTTTCCAAAAGCCGTTGTCGCACCGTCCTAGCCGCGATGTTTACACCATATTCTTGCTCCATGTGCGCTCTAATTTCAGAAGAAGTGGCAAAAGGATCTCTAAGAGCATGTCGGACTATAATGGAATCCTCTCTTTTCGTTGTTTTTCTAGGTCTTCATTTTCTTTTATCCGCAAATGTTCCATGGGTTTCATAATGCTTCAAAGCGTTTTGCACTTTTTTTCGCGAACAATCTATGTTCCGTGCAATTTTGCTGACGTTTTGCTCCTTCTGGAACATTAGCCATATTAACCTCCTCTCCTCCGGCGTAGAACTCTTGTTTAATCCCATAACTATTTCTAAATGCACTTAAACAATTCAAAATAATACTTTATAACCCACCACAACAATAGGATGAATGAAAAATAACGGCTTTAAATTAAACGCAATTTTTTGTTTGGGTGTGCTAATTAAAATGCCAATGCGAAAGGCAATCTATTTTAAAAATAAAAAAAATATAGAGCAAAGCCTATTGAAATTTCAAAATTTGAACATTTCAAAATGTGATTAGGGATTGTTAAATATGTAATATGGACATATAATAATTTATAAATTATGTTGTATTATGAAATAAGGCACAAGTTTATTCTTTTATGAGGGTGTGCTAATTAGCGTGCCAGCACTGTATATATACATAATATAATATTTTTTTCGCGGCACTTTATCTGTGGGCCCGTAGCTCAGTGATTAGTGCGTTGGATAACTGAGTGGGAATGTCAAGTTCGAATACCAGTAGAAACACCAATAGTTTTTTTCACTGTCCCAGCTCTCGCAAATGAGGGAGTAACTTCTCAATTTCACCGTTCGAATCCGGCAATCAAATATGGAAATTTGTTTCAAAAGTAGGTATCATTCATTTCTTTAAACCGACTTCGTCTAAAGGGCGCGTTCGTACGTACAAAGATATTAGGAAGGCATATTTCACTTTTCGCCAACACCCTTAAAATTAATGTACATACTTTTCGATGACTCATTTACACCTTACGCATTTTTTGGTTCGACTTCACCAAGAAGAAACCCATTTACGCCCTTACTCTAGCCATATGATTCAAACCATGGCATTTACTCTCTCCTACAGGAAAAATTCCAAAACTATCCAGTAAAAAAGAAAGCAAAATCAAATTGAGTAACCTAAAGAAAAACATACATTTCTCCCTTCTATAGCACCCTCAACAACAAAGTTGCTGTGTGACACAACAATCATGCGTATCTCCGTGCCGCAACACAACGGCAACATACAAACCTAATAAGGGTCAACGGCACAATGCAAGAAAATTCGGCAATACCCGAAATTTGAAAAGAGAAGAAAATTATGTGCTCGTATAAGAAATTCACAAATTTCCCTCATCTAAAATATTTCCTTATCCGTTACACACGTTACGTACATATGTATATAACCAATAAACGAGTGCGCGCGTGCACCCACAACATAAAATGTGTTCTATTGAGAAATGAAGGAACAAAAAAAAAAAAAAAACCCAAAAAAGGGGAATAGGCAATTTCCCAAATCACGCACTACCGTTAGACGGGGGGAGGTCACTAACCGCTCGCAATGTTAATTTTTCCACACACATACACCATTCAGAGGGGATTTCACGCACTTGCAGGGGAAAGGGAAATAAATATCCCACGGAAAAAGGCAAAGAAACTATATACAACTCCATCCCATATCTGACCTATTTTCTTAATGTGACTATTTACCCTAGAGTTCAAAGACCTATGTCGGTGGTGGCGCGGTGGGTAAAATGAAAAATTGTTTGAGCGGCATTATCTTGGGGTTTTCTTGAGAGATACGGCAGGGATAGAGTATAGTGCTTTGGTTGTGTGACACGTGCGAGCGGGGAAAATGTAAGAATCAAACATATTTGATTTGTGTTGTTCAAAAGTGCCGGAACGATGCGGAGGGTAAAACACAGAGTCGTGAGGTGTGCATGCTTCGCATAAGATATGTAAAGTACGTACGTCCGCACATGGATAATGGAATAATTTAATTGTCTAACTATATACATATATGTATGCACATACATATATTTTTGTTCACTTTCTTTGTGCTTTTATGTGGAACCTACCTAGTTCGCTTTGGTCTAGCTATAATAGCTTTAATTTAAATCAATTTTGAACTACAATATAGGTATATGTATGTACATATGGTTGATGATGGTAAAAAATTAAAATTATTATGTGCATCTCTAAATGTAGGCATTTAATTTAATTAATTTTTTTAATTTGTCATTCAGGTTAATATGCTTTGGTATTTGGAAAAAAAGGCTAACGTTCCTTACGAGCAGGGACGATAACTGTTACGATTTATACGAGTATATAAAAAATCCAAGAGTAAGAATTATTTCTGGTGGCTAGGCGAAAATCTTGATCCCAACACTCCTCGTGGGTGCCAGGCGGTAATAATCACTACACTTGTCTTCTGCGATGTGAAGACGGTGATTAGCTATGGCCAGGGAACGATGCAAAGGGTTCCTTAACTTTTTTCAATAGTTTAATTTTTTGCTTCCTGACCATCGAATTGAGGTACTTGATTTCAGTGGTGGTCTGAGCGCTCTCCTCTCTCTCTTGTGAAATTGAGGCCAAGCTATACCAGGTTGTGATGGACCATGTACTGGAAAATCAAGGTGGACCATTGTCCTGTTTCGACTCAGCCGAAGTCGTCAGAGAATACAGGGTCATCAAATTTGAGGATCGTTTCTCCAAAGATTTTCTTTGCGATTGTATTGCTTAGATAAGCGACATATGGAGCGGCTTAAAACTAAAGCCCATTCAGCAAACGATATTCCACAGAGACTGAAGGTGCGCATTTTGCTTTTTAACATTTTTAACAGTGATTAAATTGGAGGCTACAAACGGAGAGAGTCTGTTTATCTTATCAGTATACATGCACTGCAACCGGCAGAAGAACTCCAAAAACTGACAACATTTATAAATTAAAAAAGGTTAATCTTTTGATGGTCTGCGACGTCAATGACAGACATACGTTATGGGGCAGTGCAAAAACCAATGAAAGAGGTGGGCCAGTTTTTTAATTCATTATTACCAATAACTTGTCTATTTGTAATATGAGAAACACCAACCTTTATGTTTCCTAGCACTGAAAACTTCAATGTTTGGGAAGCGGTTATTGGCATCACACTAGTAACTAACAAAAAAATAATTAGGGTAGATAACTAGAGAGTTTCCGATCTAAAATGCTAAAATGTTTTGGATTCTCTTCGAGGTAGATCTAGAGACTGAGACTCCCAAGCCCTTTAGAAATACTAAAAAAATAAACTTGATAAAGTTTAGTCAAGTAGTTAAGTCAAAACTGGGTAACATAACAACACTAAAAATTAACTCTATTAGCGAGCTGGATGTGAGGGTCAAAACATTTGAAAAAGCAGTGAATGCTGCTTATAAAGGCTTGTGTCCCATCAGGTACAGCAAAAAGAAACTTTCCACATGGTGGAATGAAGATCTGCCCAAGCTCAGGACGATGTCCAGAGCGATATTCAACATCTGCTACTATCACAAATACTGGCAGCTCTACAAGAACAAAATATGCAAGCAATCCATTAGACACGCCGAAAAAGACAAGCCTGGAAGGAATACTGTCAATTTATCGAAACTGTCAAGGAATCCGCTAGGCTCAGTAAAATTCTGTCCAAAGGACGTACGAATCCATCTCTTTTGTGTAAGATAGATGGAAGCTGGATAGATTCTGCAGCGGAATCCTTAGAGCTTTTAATGAACACTTATTTCCCAGACTGCAATGACGGCACTGCGGAACAAGATAGTTCCACCCGTGAGCAGTACACATCATGGGATGGTATTTCTACCGTTATTACGGAGGAGAAAATCTCCCGGACCATTAACAGCTTTTCACCATATAAATCCCCGGGCTTTGACAGTATTTTGCCCATCATGCTGCATGATTTGCAAGACATAACAATTACATGGTTAGCAATCGCCTATAGGAGCTGCTTACGTTTAAACTACTCCCCATCCTGGAGACGTGTAAGTGTGATTTTTATTCCGAAAGTGAGATGGCGAGGACCTGGAATCCACGAATGATTTTAGGCCTATTAGTTTTACCTCTTTCGTCTTTAAAACCTTGAAACGTATCCTTCAAATTCACATTCTCAAAATCTTAGATGGACCGCTTAGCCGTATGGTCACAGTACAGCCCTGGAGACGATACCAAACGAACTGGTTGCGTCTTCGACTGACTACAAAACCCTTTCACTAAACTTTAGCAAACGTTTCTCAGTAAAGCTTCCAACCAGAGAGGAATGGAAGAACGGGAGAGTGACCAAGGACTACGATGCTACTACTTATACGGACGGCTCAAAAATGGACTGGGGACTTGGCGCAGGCATTTTTTCATATAAACTGTCTCTATCGGAAAGAGTCAATGTCCCGTTACGAGTCGTTAAGTACATCATCACTTTTTACAGCTGGCCAACCTCGGATGGAATAGGCTTACTAACTGTGCTGTACAAGACAGATGTGGCCCATCTATAATAAATCAAAAGCAAGTGAGCTACTGAGCAGATCAAGATCAGATATTGCAAGAGTCATAACTATTAGCATAGGCCACTGGCCTGTTTTGAATTATTTTTGGATTTTTATTTATATAAATTAATAATATAAACCCGATCACTATTTTTATTTGTAAAAATCAGAAGTAAGAATTAAATCATGATTTTTACTTTTAATGATGAAAAGTAAAAATTAATCATTTTTTTTAAAAAAAAAAGTAAATTAAAAGTAGAAATAATAAAGAATCATTAAAATCAAATAATAACTTTTATTTCTCATACAAAAAGAAAAGGATTGTTTCAACAGCAATCTAGGCGCAGCAGCCAACTCAACGCCTAATGAAGATATCGTGATCGTGATGGGAGATATCTTTTATCTATCAAACATGTGATGGGACCACACGGCCTCGGAAACACAAAGAACGACAACGGCGAAAGGCTTGTTGACTTCTACAACGTCAACCACCTGGTCATTGGAGGCACACTGTTTGATCACAAGGACTGTCATAAGATCAGCTGGGTCCCGACCGATCGACGACTTACATCTAGCCAGATTGATCACTTTACCATTAGCCGACGCTTTAGAAATTGCATCCCAGATGTCCGTAACAAACGTGGAGCTGACATTGGAATAAAGAGGGACTACCATCTAATGGAAGCTACTATACGTGTTCGTACTGCATCTGTCAATAGCAACCGATCCAACTTGCTAAGGATATCCAAGCATAATACCGACAGGCTCCGGGATCGCCAAGTGCGCCAACAGATAAGGGACTACCTTGCCACAGATACAGAAACAACCAGCAGCTTCGCTCCTGAAAGCATCGACGACCACTGGAACGCTGTGAAAAATGTTTTTACGTCTGGGGCAGACACCATTGTCGGGAGAAGACGAAAAAGCCAAAGCACATGGCTGACAGCAGACAGCTAGAGACGGATCGATGAACGTGTTGAACTTAAAGCACGGATTGCAGCAGCCTTAGTAGTAGAGCACCCCGGAAGAGAAGTTCAGTTCTGCACGAAGAGAAAAGAAGTGCAGCGTAGTCCAAGGCTGAAGAAGCAGCAAATGTCCGATGGCAGGACCGTCTATAGTATTACTAAGGAACTCGCTGGTGGTCCAAGTTCCAAGCTATGTGCATCTAGTAAAAGGACTAGACGGAAATCTGTTGACTTCGGATGAAGAACATCTGGCCAGATGGTGGGAACATTTTGCAGTAGTGCTGAACCACTTGGGCTACAGTGATTTGGACCTGGTCAGAGGAATTGAAGTTGACATCATTCTTGACTCCACTTCTAGCAAAATGTCAACAAATATTTCTTTACTTACCCTAAAACTGTTTTTAAAACTGCAAACAATCATAATATTAATTACTTTTCTTCAGTTGTCGCACTTCTACTTAGACTGTTTCGAGAAGATTCAAAATGTTAGACTTATCTCGCAAAATCTTTTCTTCGCGGTTTACTCCTATAGCATACAGTAAAATATCATCAATTTAAAAAAGAATAAAAATATTTTATTAAATTTTGTATTCACTTCCACAAGAAAAACCAAACTTTTGACTGAAAACCTGAAATAATTTTAAAATGATTTTAAATTTACAGCTGATTTCGACATTTCAAACAAGAATTCGAAGTGGATTCAAAATATTTGAATTCACTCGGAATGCAGAACACTGAATTTCATTTTGAGAGAAATTTAAATTCGATTTCAAACCACTTTCCCTCGAAATGCAGAACAGGGCTGATGGTGTTGTTTTTGTTGAAGTAGTTTCTCTGTCCCAAGCTATGATTCAAGGTCCTGTAAATACTTCGACTTTCAGATTGAGTGGCGCTTTCTATAAACCTAGCATGGCTGGTAAAAATCCTCATCCTAACCCTCCATGTGGGTGCCAGCCGGAAATAACCACCACAGCAGTCTTGTGCGATGTCAAGATGGGGTTAGTTTAGATCAGAAAGTTTTGTTTAGGATTCTTAACTCCTCAATAGTTTAATTCTTTATATAAGCTTTCTGATCATCGGATCAAGGTACCTGATTTCAGTGGTGGTGTGAGCGCTCTGTACGAAACCGTGCCCAAGAATGCAAGGCTGGGGGTTAAATCAGTCATTAACGAGCTCCTTCAGGTGCGGTGGCAGGTCTGTCGTAACTGATCCTGGTAAATTGGCTCTGCCAGGAACCGACCTTCGTTTCCGAATTACTCGTGGGAATAAAATCTTAAAAAAGGAATCAACAAAAAAAAAAAAAATAAAAAAGTTAATCAAAATAAAATAAGTAAGGAAAAAAACATAATCAGCACCTCATCAGAAGAGGAGCTGCTTGCCTCAAGCCAAGAGGCAGGTGAACCTTTAGGCAGCTTGGTTAGTACCAAGTACCGACGCCTCAACCAGCCACATCCATATCTGAGGTTGATGCTAAGGATACCAGCCATAGTGTCCCTAAGCAAATACCAGCAGTGAAATACACCAGCCTCCAGAAAAGACATTTCTATGAGAAGGCCCTTTTTATTCTTAATAAGATTGCTAAGAATGAAGAGGAGGGAACTACAAATGAGAGGGACCAACAAGACAAGCTAAGGTACCAGACCATTGTTGAAGACTACAACAAAAGAGGAACCGTTCTCAAGAAGAGATGGCTCACTCTAGCAAACGCAGCAAAGTCGAAAGCGGCGTGGCAAAAAGGCTCCAAAATAAGACTCAGCCAAAAAAAAATAAAAAAAAACAGCGTCATTGTTTCCACGCGAACCGTCAGCGAAGTGGTTAGGGATGATCTCCAAGTGGCCGTGATGAATGAGCTGTCTAACAGCGGCAAGTCCATCTTGAATATTTGGGGTGAAATCGAGGCCAAGCTATCAGATGGTGCTGGATCAGGCATTCGCAGTGTGCCTCAGACAATCTGCGTGTCTTTATCAATGAAGAAAACATTGATATTGGCATCATTCAGGATCCCTGGCTAAGGGGATCAACTATTAGACAACCTTTATAATCTTTACTACAACCAAAACAACAGTAACGGTAAGCCCAGAACTTGCATTTTAGCTAAGAAACATTTAAAAGCTTTTCTATGTCCTAATCTAACAGTGATTAGATTGAAAACTGCAAATGGAAGGGACGTTTCATTGCATCCGTCTACATAGACCGAGATCGGCAAGTACCGCCCGAGGAAGTCCATCATCTAACATCCACCATCAATGCAAATAAGGCAAACCTTCTGATGGGCTGCGACGCCAATGCCAGACATACGCTATGGGGCAGTGCAGAAACTAACGACAGGGGTGAGTCTGTTTTTGACTTCATTATAACAAATAACCTCTCCGTATGTAATACTGGTAATACCTCAACCTTTGTTTTTCCGAGTACGGACAATTTTAATGGGTGGGAAGCGGTTATTGACATCACACTAACATTAAATAACGAAAACTTAAGGGTTAATAACTGGAGGGTATCCAATTTACAATCTTTTTCAGACCATAAATGGATACTCTTTGAAGTCTGTTTTGGGTCTGAGACTCCTAAACTCTATAGAAATCCCAAACGAATAAACTGGACAAAGTTTAGTCGTATAGTTAAGTCAAAACTGCGAAACACACCAATGCAAAAAATCGACTCGACCACGGTACTGGACTCAAGTCTCGTGTCCAGTCAATTTCAGTAAAAAGAAAGTCCCAACGTGGTGGAATGAAGATCTGTCAAAACTCAGGAAGATGACAAGAGTGATTTTCAATATCTGCTATAATCACAACTTCTGGCAGCCCTACAAGGACTGCCTAAAAATATATAAGAAATCCATAAGAATGGCCAAGAATCAGGGATGGATAGAATACTGCCAATCTATCGAAACTCTTAAAGAATCCGCGAGGGTCAGCTAAATTCTGTCCAAAGGACACAATAATCCTTCGTTTCTTAAAAAGGCGGATGGTAGTTGGACGCGGATTCGCTCGAACTTCTTATGAATACTCACTTCCTAGGCTCACTCTAGGGACAGTAGCACAGAACAAGCTAGTTCTGTTAGGTTGCCGCCGACGACTTGGGAAAGTATTACAAACATCATTACGGAGAATAAAATCTCCTGGGCCATAAACACCTTCTCTCCATATAAATCACTCGACCTTGACTGCATTCTGCCTATTATGCTTCAGAATATGCAAGACTATGCATAGCTATTCCCTGGCTACTATCGATTTATAGGAGCTGCTTATACTTAAAGCATGTCCCCCAAACTTGGAGACTTGTTCGGGTGGTCTTTATTCCGAAGGTAGGCCGGCAAGGTCATGAATCCGCGAACGATTTTAGGCCTATTAGCCTGTCGTCCTTTGTACTAAAGACTTTCGAACGTATCCTTGATTTCCACATCCGAAAAACCCGGGAGAGTTCTCCACTGCCGAATTCCCAACACGCCTACCTCAAAGGACGATCTACAAAGACGGCTCTTCATGAGGTAGTGCGATCGATAGAAAAAACTCTTCATTATAAAGAATACACACTTGCTACCTTCCTAGACATAGAAGGAGCTTTCAACAACATTCATACCCAAGCTATTCAAGAGTCTCTCACCGAGTTAGGTGTAGAGTCTTTCCTTAGACACTGGATTATAAAAAAATAAAATAAATACTTGGCGCAACAGCTCTTTAAGTGCCAGGGCCTAGCTTCTCGCAACCACTCGTGTTGTGTGCGTTATATTTTTCACACGAATGGAAGGGACCTACAGTTTAGTGCCGTATCCGAACGGCAATTTGTTTTGAGAAGCTTTCTCGTGACAACTATACTCTCGGATGTTTGTCAGACGTTCGCGAGAGGTGGGATCGTGAAAAAACTTTTTGGTGTTTTCTGGGATTCGAACTTGGAACCTCTTGCGTAGTGATCCGACACACTAACCACTACGCCCACTGGTTTATATCCATGCTTAACACTAGAATAATCAAAGCTACACTAGGTTATAGCAGTACAACTAAGATCGTAAATAGAGGATCCCCACAAGGTGGTGTTATCTCACCCTTGCTATGGATAATGGCAATCGACAAAATCTTGATGCGACTTGAAAGGGAGGGGGTTAAGGTGGTTGCGTACGTGGATGATGTGGTTCTTTTAGTGTCAGGAAAGTTCCTCTCCACGATAAGTCAAATCATGGAAAGTGCTCAGGATAAGATACACTCTTGGGTTAGGAGATGTGGCCTGGGAGTAAATCCAGACAAGACCGAAATGATGCTATTCACCACGAAAACCAAGCTACAGGAATTCACTCCCCCCAAGCTAAACGGTCAACCACTCTCACTAAGTTCCAGTGCAAAATACTTAGGCACAATTCTAGATCCGAAACTTAAGAAAGTTAAGATAGCAAGTGTGGCTTTCTATGCCTGCAGCAGAACATTCGGCAAAAAATGGGGTCTCCAGCCAAAGATGACCCTATGGATGTACCCAGCCGTTGTGCGTCCAATTCTCACCTATGGCACCATAGTATGGTGGCCCGCCTTACTTAAAAAATATAACATCAACAGAATCAAAAAAGTACAAAGATCGGCGTGTATAGGCATCACAGGAGCATTGAGATCTTGTCCAACAGATTCTCTAAGCGTGATCCTGCATCTGATCCCCCTTGAACTCCATATTAAATTTTCAAATATATGCAGTGCAGTCCGACTCGGGGAAACTGGGTGCTGAACAGAAAGGTCATATGGCCACTGTAGGGTCCTGGAGACGATACCAAGTGAACTGGTGACATCTTCGACCGATTACAGGACTCCCACGCTCGACTTCATCAAACCTTTTTCAGTAAAGTTCCCTACCAGAGCAGAATGGAAGAACGGAATGGTAATCAATAACTTTGATATCTGTATATATACGGATGGTTCGAAAATTGATTGCGGAGTTGGCGCAGGCATTTTCTCGGACCAACTGAATATATCGAAATCCTTCCGTCTCCCAGACTCTGCTAGTGTCTTTCAAGCGGAGCTTCTTGCGATTCGGGAAGGCTGCCGCATGTTAAAAAATCTCCCAACGTTCAACCTAAATATAGGTATCTTCTCTGATAGCCAAGCCGCAATCAAGGCCATTGATTCGGTTACCATATCATCAAAACTGGTAGAGTAATGCCGGTTTGAAATAAACGAACAAAGTATCCATTCTGGAATTACCCTCATTTGGGTCCCAGGACACAGCAATTATGAGGGAAATGAGCGAGCAGGCGAGCTAGCCAAGCGAGGGTCAGCCCTTAACGTCTCGCTAGCGGAAAGAGTCAATATTCCGATAGGAGTCGTTAAAGGTAATTTACACCTCCACTTCCTCCAGCTCGCCAATCTCAGGTGGAACAACCTTACCTAAATCAAATGAGCTACTAGGCAGATCAAGGCCTGATATTGCCAGAATTGTAGCCATTATTACAGGCCACTGGCCTATAGGGGACCACGCGGCCAAGCTTGGCATTCCTCACAACACCTTCTGTCGCAGCTGCAAAGACAGTAACGAGAGGGAAACTCTTTTCCACTTTCTTTGCAGTTGTTCTGCCCTAGCAAGGGCTAGACAACGCACGCTAGATAAACCCTTCTTTGACGATTTCAGAGAGATAGCCTCTAAACGGATTGGAGAACTAATCCTGTTTCTGAACTCCACGGGCTGGGTTTAATTATATTTTCTATCTCCAATAACACACGTTAACAAACAGGGTACACGAGTTTTTGTGGTATCAAAACGGCGCACTTAGCGCTAATTGGGTTCTTCTGAACCACCACTTTACCTACCTACCTAAACCTAGCATGCATCCTTTCATCGAGTTTCCGCAAAATAGCTTTCAACGCTGACCTCCAACTATGTTTGTCTTCCCACCTTAGCGTCAGTACGATTTAAAATAGTGAAGCTTTCCTATTCAACAGATGAAGAAGCACAATCTTAGGAAGACGATGATTCGGCAGGTCGAACAGTTTTAAAATGTACTTGGAGTGTAGCCTCAATGCGTACAAGCGTAGAAGAGGCAGGTCCGTTTCCATTTACAACATATGTATATGTTGGCGTGTTTGCTGGTAGTCTAAGATGGTGCCTCGTAAAGTTCATACTTCAACTTCGTTGTGACATCCTTTGTACTCAAAACTTTTTTCCAAGTTCCTATTGGTTTGTCGTGCAGATTGTGGAAAATGACAATCTCGGTTAAGAATCTTATAAAATTCATTGATACATTCTTGAAAAACTCAGAAGAAATCCTACCTCCCCTGGTGCTTTACTGCTTTTGGCGATGGCCTTTTTAAATTCCTCTAATGAAATTGAGCGGTCGAGTCTTTCTTCCGATATCAATAACAGAGCGAAATGATTAATCGTTGCATTGTCGTTTATATTGAGCAATCTATTAAAATGGGTTGCCAGAACATTGGCGCCAACATTTGATCCTTAATACTGAAGCAATATTTCAAAATTCTTATTACCCTTCACTACGATTTAGAATCTTTTACCACTACCCTCAAAACCATGATAAGTCTGAAAATCGAGTTTGACACGACATGCGCATATCCTAAGCAAATATTTAGGCCCTAATGTTAATACCTATAGACTATTTGTCGCTTATCTTGACTTTTAAAAACTATTTTCTTGTATCTCTCCGAGTAGAGAGGAATGAAAACGGAACAAATATTAAAGACCAAATCCAAATGTTGTTCATAGATACATCGACAACGACTATTCCAGAATGGAAATAGACCTAGGCGCTGGCCTCTTTCCTAAGGAACTAGATTATCTAGGAGGCTATAAAAGCAATATCTGCAATTGATATACAATCAAAACTTGTCAAGCGCTGTCCCAAAGAGCTAAAACTTCTGGACTTACAGCTCAGTGTAAAACTCTGCCACAGGACGTTACCAGAAATGAAACGGCTAACAAACTGGCGAAAAGGGGTCTGCGCTAGGTTTTGATCAATCATGGAATTACTATAATAAGGAAACTCAAAAAAGTGGGTCATTCAATTCTGTCTGTCCGTCTTTTATATGTACGCAAGACTGCAGCCTAAACGACCTTTTCTTGAAACTTCATACTGTGATCTATAGGGTTACAATTCGAGGTTAAATAGGTATTTTAATTCTAACTCCAAAATTTAAAAAAAAAAGATTATATCGAAAACGTCTTTAACGATTTTGTTTATATTTAATACCCGAGTTGGTTTGGTACCAAGTTTTTAGAAAAAATATCGTTTACCGATACTTTAATAATTAACGATTTTGTTGAAAATCGATATCTAAACAATATGTGGCATATGCAAGGACATGTCTTACCAAGTTTTGGTAAGTCAAAATAAAATTTTAATTGTTTAACAATTTAGCTTAAATTTTAAGCCCGAGTGATAGGTTTGCGCATCAGATGCATGAATTTTGCAAAAAATAACTTTATACGATAAAAGTGATGCGCAGTTTTGCATTTTAGTAAGCTATGCAGAGCTGATGTCGCAACACAGCTACAGTGATGCGTTACCGAGTTAGTACACAATCTCACAGTTAAGCTACATCTTAACGTTGGTGACCTATGCAGTGGATGTACTGACGAAGACGCCCGTGAGGATACATCCCATTTTCTTTGTCACTGCCACATAAGAATCATTTTAGGAAGCTACCTACTGATTCAATGGCATTGAAGTGTTACCTTGTGCTTTTTCTGTAGATTCTCAAAAACTTCAGGCTCACTGAGAGTCGCCAATAGGGATCCACAAGCGTAGGAAGGACAATGATTCCAAAATTCTGGAACTACCTCCAATGGACATCACAATGGGTCAAGATATTTTCTTCATCAACTCATAAACTTAACGTAAGGCAGCAAATGATACAACTTTTCAATCCCTATAGGCTCGGAGAGCATGCATGTTCACGATTTCCTGCGGGTGAACCCCACACATAGCAATAACGTTATCTTTATCGCGACTGTATGCTGTTGTATACCAAACTCTTTTGTTTTAAAAATAACATTTGAACTTAGTCAAGTGCAAGTTTTCTCCTAGGGTAAATTCTACACCTTCAAGCCATCAGATCAACTTTACTTCGTGGGTCTGTCTCAGGTTCTTTTTCGTAGTGTTACATTGAATAGATCTGATACCAAAAGATAATTATATACAACTACGTTAAAATCCATTTTATTTCGCTTATTCCACAGAGATACACATAAAGATTACAACGTAAATGATTAAGTTAATAATTAGAAAATAGAAAAGTTACGAGTCTGCATTCTCGCAGCCCTTAGTATCCTCCACGACCTGGTGGGGGACCACCACGCATCATACCTGGTGGTGGACCCCGCATTGGTGGTGGTGCGCCACGACCCATATTCGCAGGCATTGGTGGCATTCCAGGCATCATCCCCGGTGGTGGGGCACCCATCATCGGATTTCGTGGAACCCCACGCCCCAACGGAGCCATATGCTGTTGTGATGGTCCACCTACTCCACGCACTGGTCCTTGTAGACCGGCAGGTACCGATGAAATATTGACGGGTACACCGCGACCAGACGCACGTCCCATACCAGGACCAGGAGCAGCACCAGGAATTGGTACCCTGGGTAGTCCCTCCTCTGGTGGTGGTGGTCCTTCAACTGTGAGCGAGACAATATTTTCACCGCGCAACAGAACAAAGCCCAGCACACGCTTTTCTTCTCTTTCTGGCAGCTTCGTGTTCTTCGGCCGGATTTTCCTAAATTCCTCACAATCCCCAAGAATTAGGTTCATGTGTTTGTCGAAAGCTTTGAATGTACCGATGAAAGTACGCGAGTCTTGCAGGACGATCCGCACCCTATAGTTAAGGTGCTGGATCATTTTATTGTTCTTGCCGATCGTCTGGAAATAGAAATACATAGAGTTCATTCAAAAGAGTAAATTCCGTTTTTGTTGACCATTTCTTAAAAGAAAAACAAATTTGCGTGGAGAAAACAAAACGTTTGCAAAACTTAACCTAACAAAATTAAACCGTGAAAATATGATTTTTACCAACATAGCCCGACAAATCTTATACATACCATTTTGGAATTTGTTTTTTTGGGATTCCAAAAGACTAAAGAAGTACTTCTCTTCTGTTTTTCAGGAAAATAAACAACTTTTGAGGAAGAAAACGCTCAGAAATGCACAAGCCCGCCGGTAATGACCGTACGCAAAAATCGAAGTGCTTTTGGTGTATGGATGGATGTAAACGTCAAATTTGTGGAGTGATGTCAAGCTTCATGCTTTGAATGGTATAAACTATTAATTTTTTTTTTTATTATTTATACCTCATAGAATCGTCATTTATGGCATTTTCATCTCTCAATAAAAAATGCCTTTAAAAGCAGTTTTTAGATTTTAACCCGTACGCGCAAAATTGTACCTCCTTTGAGCGAAAAATTAGGCCAAAGACTATGCCCCATTTTATTCTAATTTATTAGGTTTGCTAACCTGTTATATGTAGTTCTGTCAAATGTCAATGTTTAGCAATGCATTTTTTTTACAAAATGATTCACAATTTCACTATTATTTTTATTTCTTTTACTGGCATTTTGATTTTATTTTTTTTACTTACTTTCTAATTTAATGCTAATATACAACAATACATATTATGAAATGTGAAAAGGACAAATCGAATGCATTCGTTTTGTCCTTGTCTAAAAAATTATATATAAATTACTTCCGTTTTTTCGTTTCAGTTGGCATTTCTGCAGGATAGAAATTGTTGCTCGGTGGAAATGCACGGTGCAGAAAATTCTGCATTTGTTATAGGTATCTATTTAGGCGGTTAACTTTTTAGGATAGAAAACTAAAGAAAGTAAACAAAAATAAATAGTCCGATTTTTTTAGAGTAAAAAAAACGCTATTAAAAAAGAATCATCTCTGAAATCGTAAAAATGTTACATCAAAGGATCTGAAGATATGTACAAACATACATAACGCTTTCGATCCTGTACGTTTCATCCGATCCGCTGTTTGTGGAAAAATACTGCACATAATGTCTCCAATCCATGCATCATTGTTGACGTTTCGACATTCAATAGGAAAATTACAAATCAAAATTGAATAAGTGATAGATTTTGAAACAGTTTACCTTACTTACGCCTATCTACCACCGAAGATCAGATCAGAAAAAAATCGTTTGACAGTCATTTTCCAGTCGTGCACTTGCTTTTAAATTGCTGTTCGTCCAGTGGCGATTAGCATTGTCAGTTGTTGGGCGATTATTTCATTTTGCAGTAGTGAGTAAGGAAAAATAATGAATAAAATCGAGTAATAATAGGTACTGGTCAGTGTGACAATCAGGGATCGTTTAGCAGGTCGTATTGTATCCGGTGGGAGAACTGTTTTACCGTTTTATTCATCATAATAACAAATATTTCCGAACATTTTGGCACCACTCTATAACTTATGTAAACAAATTAAACATCTATTAAGTGGTTCTCGTATCGGGGACCGCACGACTACTATCCGATCAGAAAAAAACTCCCGGAATTCGTCCATTACTCTTACGATTGTCTTAGCGAATGCTTCATTTCCGAGAAGCAAAGTAATTAAAAAAGTAATAAAAATTGGTCAAGTGCGAATCGGACTTCGCGCGGTTAGTGTTCCATATCGTTATTTTAACTATGTTCTAATCATTCTTTCTCATTAGTCTGCGGAAAAAGAGGAAACTATTGAAAGGGTCAGGTAAAAAAAATCTTTTAATTCAGCGGCTGCCCATATGTTTGTTTTCACACAGACCGCTCGAGAACCACTAAAACATTTTGATGAAATTTAGTTTGTATTTATGTATGTATGTCCTAATATGTACATAAGTCTTTTCGTTAAAAAAACTTTTAAAGCCGGATCAAGTATACTATAGGAAGCGAGGTTTCAAAAATCTTTACATCATCTTTATAAGCCTAGCTAAAGAACTCTTGACCAGATTTTATTGAAATTTGACTTGTAGACTAAAGTGCCGAACAAAATGTTTCCGATCTGATTCATTCCCGTGCTTTCGAAAAGTTGAAAATTTGACAGCCCATATATGACTTGCCGGAAAGTTGTACGCAACAAACGGATCGGATCGAAAAGATTGACCTTTGTCGGATAGGTCGGAAAGCATAACCTATGAATTTGCTATTTGTTGGTAGAATTGATGTAAATAGCTTCATAAAGTGTTTTGCAAAACAATTTGAACAACGGAAGAGTTTGTAGAGAAAATTTAATTGCCCACAAGAAAGGAATTGAGCTTATGTTCATACAAATCAGACACATCATCTTGTTTTTTTTTATTGTTTTTGTTTGGTTGTGCACACAATGTGTAGGAACATTTGAAAAAGTTCCAATTAATAAATCGCTTATTTGAGTAATGGGGAAACGGCGAATGCCGGATCGAATCGGAAGCGGTTTTGAGTTATGCCGGATGTGTGGATAGGTTTTTCTGAAAATCATCAAAATCGAATGACTTCACACCATACGTATTCCAATATATTTTAAGAACTGTTTATGCTAGATGATTTGTGATAATTTTTCTCTTACTTCCTCATAAATATACATATCCTCATTTTTTTGAAAGAAAATTTATCGAAAATAAATATTTTATAGTTTTGGACTCATTAAAAGTTCTGCTTTAATTTGGTATGTCAAATGATGGGGTATAAAAACATTGGGTACATTATGCGCCCCAAAGCCAACGACAAATATAATTTTTCAATTTATTTCAAAGATTATTTTTGGTTATTTTGCTCAAACAGTTCAAAACTTACAAGAGTGTGACCGACACACGGACAGACACCGTGTTGAATCCATTGAGGGTGTTCACACAGGACTGACGGACTGGATTTTTGTTGACATTTACAGGCAAATGGGGAAGCGGAGAGGTGACATGTTACGTCAATCCGGATTTTTAGATTTTTTAAAATTTTAGGATTTTTTCTGACGTTTGAAAATGTCAATCGGTTATCACTCGACAAAAGTGTTAAAAAATTGTGAAAATAAAAAAATAATTCCATATTCACTCATTGTTTAATTAAATTTCTTCAAATTTGCGAAGTAAGAAAAAGAGAAAAGAAAACAAAACAATCCAAATTGATAGACACAGACAATTAATATGTCAAAAAGAATCCGCGGAAGTGTTCAGACAGGACTATCAGTCCGAACACGAAATGTCCAAAAAAATCCAGTCAGTCAGTCCAGTGTGAACACCGTCATTAGTTTTTCGTTTATACCATTCTGGCACGGTACACCTTACATTATCAATCTACAAAATTCTAGTACAGTGTATCCTGTATCATGTATTTAGCAGTAAACATTTTTCTATCAAAAATATTCAAGTGTGTTAACGCTATGCATTGCGTAGTTCTGAATAATTACCCTCTCTCTTCATATGGCTCCCAATAAACCAGACGGAACATTTTTATTTCTTCATTTTAAAGCAACGTTTACATTCTGTCCTTTATATTATGCTAATTTTTTTTTTCTTTCAATTTTAATTTGTAATGAATATATATGATGAAATTTGAATGCTAATTTTGTTAGAACTTTCTCATTTTTTATATTATTTAATTTAGTTTTTATTCTTAATAATTATTAAGTATTTAATTATAGAACTGTAAATGCTTAAAATACAGTACCCATTAACCGATTAAATAAGGAAGTGATGCAAATTTCCAATTACGTTAGCCAATTGCTTTATAGACTTAAATAAGAAACTCTGTCAATAAATTCTAATAATTGGCCAGCAACCTTTCTATAATTTTGCCGGAATATACCAATGTTTACTTTATAAACAATACGAAATTATTATTTTTTGGTATTTGGTAATATTAAAATACCGTCTAACTTCAAACATTAAATACACCGTGAGTTCGAAAATCCATATATGTATGTATGTATATAACTACCGTTCATAAGTTTAAGACCACCAATAAGTTCTATGAAAAGAATGTGTTATTACAAAGAAGCGGTACACTATTTTTTCCCTTATTTTTATTTATTGGAGTATACTATTTAGATACATTTTAAATAGTATTTCAATGAAATGAACAAAATAAATTATTTCTAAAGAAACATTAAACTTTAATTTCTTCAAGTATCCTCCTTTTATAACAGATTTAACAAGTCTGGGTATCCTTTCTATCAATTTAGATATTGCTTCTGTTGGAATGCTATTCCAGGTGTCACTCAGTGATCACATAAAAGTTCAATTGGGTTCAAATCTGTCGACAATGGTGGCCAAACCATGTTGATTAACACCCCTTTTTCTTCCTTCTGTTGCAGAAATCTTAAACACAACTTTGAAGTGTGTTTAGTGTCGTTATCTTGTTGAAAGACGAACCCTTCTCCAATCAACCGAAGACCACTTGGAATAGCATACTCATCTAGTATGGTTCTGTAGTCATTTTTGTTCAAAATGCCTTCGATACGAACGAGATCTCTGGTTCCGCTGAAGGAAAAGGCTCCCCACACTAAAATCGATTAATCTATGCTTTATGGTGGGCGCAATACATTGCAGCAAGACTTGTTTGTTCTCCGGAACGTCGTAAGAAAACCCTTCTCTTCATGCCAAACAATTCGAACTTGGATTCAGCAGCCCAAAGAATCCTTCACCAGTCCTCAATGTTCCAATTTTGTTAAGATCTAGCCCACTCTAGACCCTTCTTCTTATTTTGCGCCCGATGTAACGGCTCTTTTTGACAATACGTCCAAACAAATTTGGGAGGCAAATTTGACGCCTTTTGATTGTTGTAACGGTTACTGAGATTTTTCTATTTTCGTTGCTCTTTTCGCAGATTTCTGGTGCTGTAAGCTTTGATTAAGCTTGCTTGTAATCACAATCAAGTTATCTTCCTGCTTACTGTTTTTTCGTGAACGTTCACTGCTCCGTTTGGGATCACTGCTTCCGGTTTCATGAAACCACTTGATGGTGTAATGGATTCTAGAATTAGAAATATTAACTTCCGGGGAGATAATCTCTTTTGGATTTACCCATTTTAGGAAGACAAATAATTTCACTTCGCATTTCAATGGACATTTGCTTATAAAGACCCATTATTATATTTATATTAATTTTTTCTTGTTATTTAATTTTTCACTTTGACAGCTGATATGTTTCCCCTCCTCTGCTTCTGCCGCACACTACAATATCACTCATCACTATGAAAATATTCAGAAATGTATGGTGGAAACACGATCATACATTGGCTTGGCCGTAGTTAGTTTAAAACAATAAAATAGTAAAAAAAAGAGTACGATGTGCGTATTTTTTTAATATCAAGTAAAGTTTTTACTTTAATTGCTCCAGAACCCTAGACACATGAAGCTCGTTCAAGTTTGACTGTTTTTTGCCAAGGGTTTCGCAAATAGCCACTGAACAGTTATTTTGAAGGTGCCTTCAGTAAAAGCAAAAGTCGCATAGGCATGTAACAATGTAATTGCATTAAAATTTTTAAATTTGCTCCCATAGAGGAGGATAATGCTTCAATAAAATTGGTCCAATAATCTAGAAGTTATTGAAGAGAATGGCCGACAGAACTCTCTGTCTGCTTTTCATATGGAATAATAGTTATGGTTTTAAAGCATTTTCGTTCTAACTGAACCCTGTATGTGCGAACGGAGTCGTGCTTGATGAATGTTGTTATAGTTTCCCACTCATGTTTTTAATGCAAAATAAAAAATTGCCGATATATCGATATTTGTTTTTATATATCGAGCACCAATATGGATTTTTTTAAATATCGGGTTGCGATATAGATATGTCCATACTTTTTCTCGATGTGTACTTGTGTTTTCTTGAAAAAAACAAGCTGTGTCACTTCAAAAAGTGGCAGAATAATTTGGTATAAATTAAAAAATTGACTTGGCATCACTGTACATCAGCAAAAAAATATCTAGTTCAGTGTATCCTGGAATGATTTTTTGTATGTTTCCCTACAACAAAGCTGTCAAAAGTGTTGGCATTCAACATATTTTCGACTTCCCTTGTGGGGCGTAAAGTTTTTCGTTTTTCTTTTTGCGAAATTCCTAATTTCCATTGTAATTTGCGAGCTATTTGAAAAGCGCAATTTTCGGCCAATCGAAACAAAAATATGGCTGCAGAAATTAAACCTGCGTTGCGGACCACAAGCGATCGGTTCAGCACCGCAAAGAAGCCCGATTTACTAAGCAAATTGGAAGGGAGCAACGATGACGTGAATGCGGCAATTTTGATTCCCGGAGAAAACGGAGTAATTAGTGTATCAGATGATAAGTAAGTTGAGCGTTCTCGTTATTTCTACACATCGACGATTTGTGATTGCTAAATAAAATTGTTTTCCTGTTCCTGTTTTTTTTTTTTTTTTGCAGAACAATCAGGGTGTGGCTAAAGAGAGATTCTGGCCAATATTGGCCATCGATTTGCCAGTATATGCCATCTGGGTGTACTTCGTTGTTCTATGCTGACGAGACCAGGCAACTGTATGTGGGCCAAGAGAATGGAACTGTGTCGCAGTATACACTGTCGGAGGACTGCAATCGGTTGTCCTTGGTGCGTGACTATTTGGCACATCAAGCGCGTGTTGTGGGCGTAGTATTTGCCAAGGTACAATCCTGGGTATTATCGTGTGCTAAGGATAAGTTTTTTGCATATCATTGCACGGAGACGGGACGCCGTTTGGGCGGATATACTTTTGAGACACCATGTACTGCCTTGCAGTAGGTTTGATAGGGGAAACAAATAGTATTTGTGATGAATGGGATTTTCGCTTACTTTCAGATTCGATGCAATGGCCAAATATGCGTTTATTGGTGACTATGCCGGGCAGATAACAATGTTGCGATTGGACGTGCAGGGTTCGCAGTTAGTCACAACATTCAAGGGTCACACAGGTAAAAATGCTTTTGGTGATTCAATGTTTACTTTTGTGTCTCTAGAAGAATTTTAGCACTTTTTTAGGTGAAAACGACGGATAATGTCTTCCGCAAACGAAAACATTTAAAGAGTGCGATAAGTACTTAATGATAAAATATGTGGCGGTATTTATCTGTTGCTGACTCACTGCACTTATTTTGCACACATTTGCTATAATCTTCGTCTTTCGGGTCGCAACTGGGGATATTATGATTGAGGCTATGAAAGATTCTGCCAAATTCAACAGCACACTGTCGAATCCTATAGAAACTGTTCTTTGGAGAATTGTGATCGCTTTATGACTTGGATAAGTCGACATGTGCGGAGCTATGAAGAAGCTGTCGTTTGTGATTTTGTGTCATCTCTATTGCAAATGCATAAGATTGCAGTAGGGTTGACAATGGATTTTGTTTCCAATATTATTAGATGTCAACTATTTATGCATTATAGTGTACAACATATTTCTAAGGTAGCGTTTACCAATATTCATGGGCTAAGGGGCAACTGCCTAGATGTCGAGATCCATTTTGTGCAAAATAAATCAACAGTAATTGCTTTAAGTGAAACAACTTTGCAGACACTGATCCCAGTGAAATAGCTGTAGAGGGTGCCAATATTCGTAGCTTACTCAATAGACGTAAATGCTGCAGCTGACATGTCTATAAACCTAATATTACGCTCCTTCATTCCAAGTATATCAGTTAGCATAAAAAAAAAAAAAGAACTATGGTTTAATTCGACTTAGCAGCTCCTATCAGGAAGAAGGAAGTGGCTATCGCATTATGGCGACTGACACCTTCTGAGGAAAACCGAAGTACCAATAAACGGGCTAGAAATAACTGTACAGCCATCTTAAAACATGCCAAATTCTTGCGAGATCAAAAGGTGGGGGAAAAAATATTGCAATATCTTAAAGGCAGTAAATTTTTTAAGTCTCGTGAAAGAATAAAAAGTTCTGCTTCATCCACCAATGATCTTGAATTCCAAAGAGAAAGCTAATCTACTGGCTGCAGTATTCCTGTTCTCTCGCCACCTATCAATATCGGTTCAATATTCCCAGGGACAAATATATTTTCCAATCTGTTTAGTAGCTCGAGTATTAAAAGATCTCAATAATAACAAGTGTTCAAGGCTAGATATGATTTTTTCACGTGTTAGAAAGAGGTGTTCTACCCTAGCCAAACCAACTGCGTAAGATCTTCCACTTATCATATTCCACTATTCATATTCCAAATCGTTGAGTTTCAGCGGTAGCAAATGTCTACTGAACTCAGTCATCAATTGGGGTGTAAATAACCGAGTTGTCTTCAACGTGTCCAAAAACCCAGTGTTGTCTCCTGTCTATGAAGCGGGGTACTAACGTGGTCAAAGTTGATCTTGAGGAATCTAGTCGCTGGTCAATGCTGTGCATGTATGTTGGCCTAGACCTTCTATAGAACCAGCAGATTACTGGTACAAAGGTGGTACTAAATGGCTAGCATCCATTAAAAGGTGTAAACAACAGAGATAAGGCAGTAATAGGTAAATAATAATTACAAATAGGAGAAGTTAAATATTTTGCATTTTAAATCTGGTTTTTAAACATTTAATGTATTTTGTTTTAAAAATCCTGAAATTATTGCAGCTTCATTTGTGTGTCGTTAGCGCATTAAAAGGACAAAGATTTGTTGATGTATTTTGAAAACGCACTTTGAAGTCGTTGGCATTACGTAATGGGTATGGTTGTACCTCTCCCATCCGTAAGACACCCCTTGTTAAAAAACTTACTGCGGCTCCGTATTTAACCTTAAAGACAACTAAAAGTGTATTGAGTTCAAATTTTTGTTTTATACTTAACCACTTAAGAGCATCCAGCATATATGTCTATTACATTTTAGAATGCTTCTCATCGCTTTGTTTTGAAGCTTTTGGAGCCTTTCCACCTGGCCTTAATTGCAGCATAAGTATCAAATTTTACCACAGTACTGAAAATGTGGTTTCACTATTTCGTTTGAAAAATTGTTTGCCAATTTTCTTGAATATGTAATCTATTGTATATGTTCATTAAAGTTTAACTCTTTATCAATAATCATTTATAAGTATTTAATGTTTCTGACATTTTGGATTGTTTTACCATTTATTTCAATGCAGGTTTCGTTATTTAAATTAATTAAAATTGTTTTGAGTTTACTCAATTGTAATTTATTTATCTTTAGCCAATCAATATCGCATGTTAATTTGTATTTGCATTCTTCTGCGTCTTTTCCTTCAGCGTATATCAGAGTGTCATCCGCGTATAGGACAATCTTACAGTTTTTCACTACTTTTGTTATATCTATATATATAATGAATACCAGTGCACCTAGAAAATGTTTCACTTCGGTAAAATCAGACACGCTGTTATTTACTTAGTTCGCTGTACTGTGTTGGTTAGAATGTCCTAACACATATCAATTCCTTGTCTTGAATGTCGTACTTATATATAATTTTAAGATGTATTTTTCGCTTTATTGTTTCAAACGCTCTTTTGAAATCGAGTAAAAGTGCTATCACTTTTTTTCGTTTGCCTCCATCCTTCCATTCATTAATAACGTGGTTCACTGTTGTCTAACATGAGTAGTTTTTTCTAAAGCCTGATTGATATTCCGAGAAAATGTTGTTTTCTTCCATATACACTCCGTCTCACTTGATTACGAACAGGCAGTTTTTTGTTTTAATTTTACGATATTTTTCAAACCCTTCGCTAATCTGGGAAAAACCAATTGCACAAGCAATGAAGGATATATTATGTTTATATTGTACAATAAAAAAAAATGGGATTAATGTGATAAATGCAACTCTTATGACGCTTTTTCCAAAAAGGTCATAAAATTTACATGTTTTTTTTGTCTCATTTGATTACGGACAGTAGCTAAATCTACCTTTTAGAAGCTTAAAAGGTAAAAAAACAATACAAAATTTGTTTGTATAAATAAATGTTGGTTTTATTCACTCCTGATCGCTGAATCACTTCAAGTAGCCTGCTGTGTAGAGATTCATAGAGTGCTGTCAAATAATCTAGCGAAATTTCGGACCAGGCTCGTTTTATGGCTTCAATAATCTCTTCCGTTTCATCATATTGCCTTCCTCCTTCGTAGACTTTTCTTGAAAGCCAACCCCACACGTTTACCATGATGTTCAGGTCGGGTGAATATGGCGGCCATGCAAGTAGGTTCTGAATTCAGGATTTTGTTGTCCGTGCGGTATGTATCGTATATGTGCATTGTCTTGTTGGAAAGTCCATCGCTGTCCACCAAATATCTCCGAAAACTGTGGAAAAGCTCTTTCCAGTATCGATTTGTAAGTGATTGCCGTCATTTTGGAGCTTTGGAAATCCAGCTCCACAGTTCCGTAATAGCTTATTGCTCCCCATACCATTACACCACCTCCTGTGCCGTGCCGCCTTTGAAGATGTATTTCTTTTTTTCTCAAATCATGGAAATAACATCTGTATCCATCAGGTCCGTCCAAATTAAATTTTTTTTCATCAGAAAAGTCGACGGTATGCCACTCTCGATTCCACTGATGTGACTTGTTGCAAAATCAAGCCGCTGGATTTTACGTACCGCATTCAATGGTGGTTTCCTCTTCATTTTTTCATGGCGAATATAGCTGGCCTTCTGTATCACGCAATGAACAGTCGATCTGCTAGCTGTAACTCCAGTTTCTGCCTTAATTTTACTTACGGAGAGCCTTGAATTTGAAGCAACTCTCTTCCATACTTCTCCGGGTCCTTAATAAAGCTGTGTACAACAGTGGCGCCTCTTCCAATCTTGCTGGCTATGAAACGGATGGATTTTCCTTGTCCCCGGTAAGCTCGAATTTGGCCTATTTCCTTCTTGGTTAATGTCTTTCATTTACCCATAGTTGTGGATTGTATGAAGTTATTTCTTGAACTAAGCTCCCTAATACTCTAAGTATCCTTTTATTTGATTTAAAACATGGTAACAGGTAGATTTAGCTAATGTTCGTAATCAAGTGAGACAAAAAAAAAACATGTAAATTTTATGACCTTTTTGGGAAAAGCGTCATAAAAGTTGCATTTATCAACTTAATCCCATTTTTTTTATTGTACAATATAAACATAATATATCCTTCATTCCTTGTGCAATTGGTTTTTCCCAGATTAGCGAAGGGTTTGAAAAATGTCGTAAAATTAAAACAAAAAACTGCCTGTTCGTAATCAAGTGAGACGGAGTGTATTTCATGAGTTGTTGTTTTACTACGGCTTCGATAATTTTCTCGACAGTACGCAGTGTATTTATGTGTTGAAATTCTTCATTCTTTTTGGTATTTGGGACTTTTTCTACTAGTGTTATCAATAAATCTTTCAAAGAGTTTGAAAATTCTCCCGTTGAGATCGTTATATTTACCAGATCTAGTAAAGTTTTTCCCAATTGACTCCAGTTATCCAGTATTGTTCCAGAACTTATTCTATCGAAATATAGTATGTTTTATTCTTTAGCAACTTGCAGACTTTTTTTAATTCATCTATTGTAATTTGGCGAAATTTGAATTTGGATGTTGTAGGAATAACGTAATTCACATGCTCTAGACTAGATCTTCTATCGATTCTCTTTTTTCTTTAACGCTTTCAATAAAATATTGTTAAATTTCTTCGAAATTGTTGGCTCATCTTTATATCTTTCCCAATGAAGACAATATTTTTAATATTATTTTTGTGTTCTCTGAGGACAACATTTTTAATTTCTTTCCACATTTGTTTCTGCGCTAATTTTGTTGTTGTACATATTGGTTTTTGGCGTTATTAATTTTCACTTTATAATGGTTTCTTAATGCTTTGTATTCCCTCCCAGCTTTCGGCTATTACTGACCATTCTTGCCATTTGATACTCTTCAAATTTTTTGTTTTACTGTCTAAGTTAATCTTTTTTCTATCGACAAATTTTAAATTCTTGTAATTTTTTTCGCGTTATCGTGTATGTTCGTCACCATGTTGTATGATAGATTTGATTTTCTGAGTTCGTGTAAATATTTTTTTTGCGATATTCATCCATCTTCATATTGGCTTTCGATACTTATATTATTATTTCGATACTCTCATATTTTGCATATTCGTTATGACGTAATCAACTATTGTATTCGATGTATGTATATGTATTATTCGTGAATATTCCTTCATTGATTGTATTAGACAGTTATCATTCAGAACTCCTTCTATCTCCAGCTTGTATGTTAGGTTAGGTTAGGGCTGATAAGTTAGCAGCCTAAGGCATTAAGTGAAAGAAGAGATCCGATTAAAAAATTGTATTTCTCAATAAAATCTCCCTCGTGTGAAATGCATTTCTCACATCGGGCATACAGTGAGTTAGGTTAGGTTAGGTTAGGTTGAAATGGCTTTCAGCAAAAAAGAAGCCAACACACTTAGACCAATAATAGGTCCATTGTGATACCACATGGGTTTGAGACGCGGTCTCTAGCCTACTCCTTGAACCATTTGAAGTTTCTAATGAAGCGTAGAATGTACATAATGTCAATATTACTGAGATCATTTAGTTCATTGAAACAGAAGGCTCCTAAGTGGAGTTTCCTTCTTTGGGAGAGAGCTGGGCAGGTGCCAAGAAGGTGAAGAATAGTCTCTTCCTCCTCCTCGTCCATGCAGCTTCTGCAGAAATCGTTAGAGAAGACGCCAAGCCTTGTTGCATGCTTTCCTATTAGACAGTGTCCAGTTATGACACTTATAACAGCGCTAATGTGCTTTCTATTTAGAGAAATCAAATTCGTAGAGCGTTTCAGTTCCAGGATAGGCCAAATCTGTTTTGTCGCTAGACAAGTTGTACCCCTTGTCCATCTAGAATTTGTCTTTACGATAGCATCCAGCTTTAATTTAAGTTTGCATGTGGCGATAAGAATACCCAGTAAACTTTTGCCTGGAAGGATGGGTATTGTTGTTCCATGTCTGGCAATTTCGTCAGCCTTGCAATTCCCTGGAATGTCCTTATGCCCCGGCACCCAAATTAGGTGAATATTAAACTGCTCCGCCATCTCTATAAGAGACGATCGGTAGTCTAGAGCTGTTAAAGAATTTATTGAGGATGATTCCGACGATTTGATTGCAGTTTGGCTGCTGTCTGAAAAGATGCGGTTAACAATGGACGATATCACGTTTTTCTTTAGCCAAGACAAGACTTCCCTAATTGTCATTATCTCCGCCTGGAACACGCTACAATGGTTCGGGAGACGAAAAGAGAGGTTTAAATTAAGCCTATCAGAGAAGACACCACCACCCACAACGTCGTTAGTTTTTGAACCGTCGGTATAGAAATGTACCGACTTATCTTCCGTAAAACCACATTCTTCAGAATACTCTGGAATGGATGGTAATTTGGAAGTTTTTGTCAAAATTTAACTTGGGTATGGTGTAGTCAATGTCTTCAGGGGAGATATTAAACTTGTTTAAGATGGAGGCGTGGCCATATACTTTTTTGGACCACTGTGAAGTATCTTTAAGGCGAATAGCTGAGTTAGCTGCCATTTTGTTTTAAATTAAAAAGAATGTCCATAGCTGCGGAAGGTGTCGTCCGCAGTGCTCCGCTAATGCACAGACAAGCTAAACGTTGGACTTCGCTTAATAACTTCTGGTTTATCGTCTTATCCAAGGCAATCCACCAGACTTAGGACGCTCCCTTGAGGGGTACTCCTGCTGACATATCTTCTGACAGATGATCCACCCAGCTTTGAGTTGATAATCCGACCATTAAGCAGTAAATTAATCAGCTCGCCGAGGAACTATCTATCTTCAGATTTGACAGTGCTTTGATTATCACAGATGAGTAGACGTTGTTAAAAGCGCCTTCAATATCAAGAAAAGCTACCATAGTGTACTCTTTATGATACATGGAGTATTCGATTTTATTGTTAAAAGCGCCTTCAATGTCTAGAAAAGTTACCATAGTGTACTTCTTATGATACATGGAGAATATTCCATTGACTAACGTATACAATGCTGTTTCGACTGATTTGTTCTTACAGTATGCATGTTGAGCCGTTGGCAGTAGTCGTGTGTCAATACTATCACGTAAGTGGATATCAATCATTCGTTCTAGTGTTCTTAGAAGGGAAGATGATAGACTAATAGGTCTGAGGTCTTTTGGACTGGCATGTGAATATTTAACAGCTTTGGGTATGAATACCACATTGACTTCTCTCCATATATGCGGAATATGGACCAGATTCAGACAGCTCTGAAAAATATTTTTTAGAAGTGGCAGGATAATGTCAGATGACATTTGTAGTTCAGTAGGTGTTATGCCGTCTGGTCCAGCGGATTTATATGGTTTGAAGCTATGTAGCGCCCAAAGAAGTTTGTCCTGCGCAATAAGTCTTGAGAGGTTGGCTTTTTGAGCATTTGACTTGATAGAGTCAATATTGTTGGCAGTCAGGGAATTACTTGGGAAGTGTGTGTCAATAAGTAAATTTAACGTGTCTATACGAGAAGTTGTCCAAGACCCATCTGTTTTTAGTAAACAGCTTGGCACTGAGGGATTTGTCGAGAGGATTTTTCTCAGCCTAGACGCCTCGGAAGATTCTTCTATTTTACCACAAAAGAGTTTCCAAGTATTACGTTTGGCTTTCCTCAATTCTTTTTTATATGTTTTTAGGGATTCTTTGTACGAGTCCCAGTCAGATGCATCTCTTGTGCTTTTGCCTTTGTTGAAAAGTTTTCTGCAAGTATTTCTGAGTGGCCCAAGATCAGAGATCCACCAGTGTGGTTTTTTCTTTCCCCTAACCCTAACCAAATGACTCACTCAAAAAGGAACTCACCTCTTTCGTTAATGTCAGAGCTAACCCACGCGGAGTGGTGAGCATTAGCATCACAGCCAACTATGGTTCCCGTTTTACTTTTTTCAGCGTCTGCGACCAGTCTTGCCATATTGGGTCCAGGAAGGTGTATGATATCGTGGGCGAGATAAGCCGATGTTAGATAATAGGAGCGTTTGCTTGTTACTAGCAACGCTACGGTTATTCCCGATCACTGTAATTAGGAAGTAGAATTACTTTAATGCTACTTTTTACCAATATGCAGGTTTACCTTTATCATTGATATATAGGGAATAGAGGCCTGAGTCCACAAACCAGGTTGTTAACAACCCAAGGTTCTTGGATCAAGACAATATCTTCCCTATCCTTTGAGAGACGGAGAAGAAAGCCGGCCGAAGCCGTTTTGGAGTGATGAAGGTTAATCTGAACTAACTGCAGCATTGTTACTACAATCAGACAGAAAAACCTCCACCGCAAAAGTATTCAAGCCCTCCGAGTCTGAGGACAAGCCAAGAAGTGCATCCTCACTCAAAGGTGCTTTGTCTGAAATATCAACCATCTCCCAGTCTGATAGCGAACCGTCATCGACTAAAGATGGTTGTATGGTAGACTGAGAGTCATCATCCTCCATAGAAGGGAAGGAGATTGATTGTCTTTAATACCTATAATAGGGTCTGAAGGATGAGGGGGAAATTTCTCAACATCCACCTCGTCCTTTTTGTAAACTTTCAGGGTAATGGCATCGAACCCATACCTAATCACACCTTCAGTCTTCGCTAAAGAAGCAAGATATTCCTTATTGATCACAATTAGCGCACATCTGTAAAGGCCTCTCTGCTCCTCCAGTTTGGCGACTTTCCAGTTGTGAATAGGAAGCGACGGGTTGCTGATTTGGAGGATCCGGATAATGTCCTCCGTGTTGAAGGGATGACCGCTTCACGTGCCTGAGTCAATAAATTTGCGTAATATTGACCATTCATCGTAGTCCCCTTTGACAGGTAATCAATCAGCAACACACTCGCTGTCCCAAAAAACAGTCGCCATAAGCTTCGAAGCCGACTTTCCTACCTTGAATTTCTTCGTCGGCCTCTCCCCTTTTTTAATCCACTACATAGACTCTTGTTTGGACTCCGGATCGTATTGGCGAACCCAAGTCTCATCTGCAGTTCCGATTCGGTTGCAAATTTCGTCGAGATTATCCCCAGCACTTGAGTCGTCGTTGCTTGTCGAACGGCGTGAGCATTTTCGGTAACCAGGGCGCACAAATTTGATTCATGTTTAAATGCTACTGTAAAATTTCTCCAATCCGTTCTTTGCTGATGTGTAACTCGTCCGCTATCTGTCACATTTTTATTTTTCGGTCGGTCAGAACTAATTTTTCAACTTTTCCGTCATTTTCTTCAGTGACCACTGACACAGGACGCTCTGGGCGGGAGCCCTCTTCACAGCTCTCTCGCCCTTGGATGTTGTTTGACCATGGTATACTATTACTTCTACTATGGATTCACATTTTGCCCTTTAGGGTTTTGTTAGGATTCAGAAGAGCATCAGGATTAGTGCTGAGATTAGCAGAGGGACTCAGTTATCCAGAGAAGTTTAGCTATCTTGAACCTGCTTTTTGTAATCCATCAGCATCTGTGCATCTGCATGAAATGCAATCGGTTGGCGTCTGAAATGGATTCACTGGCTTTGCTAAATATTTTCCCCACTCTTTTCCCGATCGGACAAAGCTTTGCGCCACATGCCAGCCCGATCGGTATATTAGAAACAGACGTGTAAATGGGATTGTCGTGCCAAGTTCAGAAGGAACTTTTCGTCTTTTACTATAAAATAAAGCTCAGTTTCTGTTCAACTGTGCGATTCACTTTTGACTATTCTGGGGTGGTTAGGACGGTCAGCTGTACTGTTTAGCTCGTAGTGAAACCAATTCTTTTTTTCTAATTCCAGGCGGCATCCGTTGCTTAAAATGGGTAGAGGGTCCACAACTACTTTTTAGTGGTTCAACAGATCAATCGGTAATTGTTTGGGATGTCGGCGGCAGACGTGGAACGGTATACGAACTACAAGGACATAAGTAAAGCAACTTATTCTAGAAAATTAACAAATGTTTTTAAATCAACTTTCTATTAACTTTACAGCAACAAAGTAGCAGCGTTATCCTATGCTAACCATACACAGCAGCTGATTAGTTGTGGCGAAGATTCGGTCGTCGTATTTTGGGAAATGAACGCTATGCGCAAGGAGGTTCCTGAATGGGTTGAGTCCAATAATTGCCAGCTATGCTCAAGGCCATTTTTTTGGAATTTCCGTTCAATGATGGATCAGAGGCAAATTGGTAAGTCGTCGTCTATATTTTCCCAAGTTTCCACTAAAATTAGTACTTTATTTTCTTAGGCATAAGACAGCATCACTGTCGCCATTGTGGCAAAGCTGTTTGTGACAAT
This sequence comes from Pocota personata, assembly GCA_963082735.1. Lineage (NCBI taxonomy): Eukaryota > Metazoa > Arthropoda > Insecta > Diptera > Syrphidae > Pocota > Pocota personata. The sequence continues at coordinate 141,202,237 of OY720430.1, forward strand.
TGTTCATCGAATCGCATTAATATTCCTATTATGGGATTTGAATTTGATGTACGTGCTTGTGATCCGTGCTTTAAACAATTGCAGACTGTTGAGTGAGTTTCTTAAAAAAAAAAGTAAGCAAATCAATATTTTATAATTGAATGAACAATTTTCAGACGCCCATCACTTGCATCTTTCCACGACGCCAAACATTCTATAGTTTCCATTGATCTCGATGAGGATCGTAAGCGTATGTTAACTGTCGGCCAGGACCGGATCATCAAAATATGGGATCTCTCCCCAATCTGGGCATAATATTCACCGAACAGTGAGAGTTCGTCATCTCAAGCGCCAACATCATCGACTGCATCATCATCACCAATCATCATCAATCAAAAAGAAGAAACGGAGACCTTTTTCAAACGCCCAACGAATGACCATGATACTAATTCTAAAAATGACACCACAAAATCAACCGCCGCCGCATCAGCATCATCAGCGACCAATGAGTTTCCTTCAGTGTATTATCTCCAGAAGAAGAGTAAGAATTAAGTACATTTCCATAGGTGTCCTTTATTTCATTTCATTTTATTCGCATTTGAGTTTATGTATGTTAAATGTAATATCAAGCGAGAACTGACTGATTCAGACCTGTAACACGTAGATTGTGTTGTGCTTAGAAAGCATATTTTGTTTCCTTTTTTTCGGTTCATATTCGAGCAGCATACTCCCACATGTGGTAACACCAATTAATCATTTTTAAGTTGCTATTAAATTTAGGTAATTGTCGTAGGTGGGGGAGGTAGAAAAATAGGTATACACCAAGAACATTACAGTTTTTTTCTATACTTATGGCCCCTTTTTGACCCTTTTAAATAAAAAATTAAAAAAAAAACACTTAAAACATATACACGAATGAAGATGTATGTATGTATAATGTTCTACTAAATATTAAAATTGTAACAACTAATCGTACTATTACTACTATTGTGTTATCTATATATGTATATTGTAAATAATTTATAAATTCAGAGAATGAAAAAATGCATAAAATGTATATTAAAAATGAAATTTCTGTGTATTTTTCAATTTAAGATGCCTTAGCTGCATTTCCCAATATGGTACCGTTATATAAACAGCAAACTAGGTAAACTACCTTAGAGGATATGTCAAGTTCTCCTCACATATCAAAATTCAGCGCAATTCATAGAGCCGCTATCAAGAAAATTGACATTTTACACGCGTTTGATTTCTGGCAGGTCCCGCTTACTGCCACATGTGGTAAGCTATCTTGTTGCACGCGTTAACCTTTCACGAGATACCAAATTTTAGGAACATCCATCGAACAGTTTTTTATAAACTCGACATTTTATGCGCACTTGGATTTGAAGCATGCCCACTGACCGCCGCATGACACATTTCTTACACTAAAGCTGCCCATGTTGTAGATTAACGAGTTGCAGTTCTCTTGGTCCATCCCTTTTGTACTTTGTTGAAAATACGGCCAAGATAATCAAGAGGAAGTCGAAAATGTCCGTTTTCTATCGAAATTGTGAAATCTGGAAAAAACTTAAAAATCGGACGGACTGATGCCATTTTTATCCAGATTTGTGAATTCCAAGCAACTTTGTCGCAAGGAAGCTAAAACTGTTGGCTTTCGTTACAATTGCAAAATCTCACTTTACAGAGGTATTTGGATATGAGGCAGGCCTCACTTACTGCCACATGCCACAAGTAGTAAGCTACCTTGATGCCATTTACGAAAAAAAAAAACACATTTTATGCGCATTTGGCTTTGAGGCATACTTCACTGACCGCCGCATGCCACATATCTTGCAACAAAGCTATCCATAGTGTAGATCAACGAATTGCAGTTCTTTTGGTTCAACCCTTTTGTCCTTTGTTGCACATTTGTCCCAGATAATAAAGGGGAAGTCGAAAATAGCCGTTTTCTGTCGAAATTCTGAAATCTAGAAAAAAAAACATAAAAGCTTGACTTGTCTTTTTTATCCAAATTTGTGAATTCCAAGCAACTTTGTCGCAAGGAAGCTCAAAAGTGTTGACTTTCGTTACAATTGTAAAATCTCACTTTTCAGAGGTATTTGGATATGAGGCAGGCCTCACATACTGCCGCATGCCACAAGTAGTAAGCTACCTTGATGCCATTTACGAAAAAAAACACATTTTTTGTGCATTTGGATTTGAGGCATACTTCACTGACCGCTGCATGCCACATATCTTGCAACAAGGCTATCCATAGTGTAGATCAACGAATTGCAGTTCTTTTGGTTCAACCCTTTTGTCCTTTGTTGCACATTTGTCCCAGATAATAAAGGGGAAGTCGAAAATAGCCTTTTTCTGTCGAAATTCTGAAATCTAGAAAAAAAAACATGAAAACTTGACTTGTCTTTTTTATCCAAATTTGTGCATTCCAAGCAACTTTGTCGCAAGGAAGCTCAAAAGTGTTGACTTTCGTTACAATTGTAAAATCTCACTTTTCAGAGGTATTTGGATATGAGGCAGGCCTCACATACTGCCGCATGCCACAAGTAGTAAGCTACCTTGATGCCATTTACGAAAAAAAAACACATTTTATGCACATTTGGATTTGAGGCATACTTCACTGACCGCCGCATGCCACATATCTTGCAACAAAGCTATCCATAGTGTAGATCAACGAATTGCAATTCTTTTGTTTCAACCCTTTTGAATTTGATGCACATTTGTCCCAGATAATACAGGGGAAGTCGAAAATAGCCGTTTTCTGTCGAAATTCTGAAATCTAGAAAAAAAAAGTAAAAACTTGAAGACTTGTCTTTTTTATCCAGATTTGGGAATTCCAAGCAACTTTGTTGCAAGGAAGCTAAAACTGTTGGCTTTCGTTACAATTGCAAAATCTCACTTTACAGAGGTATTTGGATATGAGGCAGGCCTCACTTACTGCCACATGCCACAAGTAGTAAGTTACCTTGATGCCATTTACGAAAAAAAAACACATTTTATGCACATTTGGATTTGAGGCATACTTCACTGATCGCCGCATACCACATATATTGCAACAAGGCTATCCATAGTGTAGATCAACGAATTGCAGTTCTTTTGGTTCAAACTTTTTGCCCTTTGTTGCACATTTGTCCAAGATAATAAAGGGGAAGTCGAAAATAGCTGTTTTCTGACGAAATTCTGAAATCTAGAAAAAAAAAAACGTAAAAACTTAGACTTTTCTTTTTTATCCAAATTTGTGAATTGCAAGTAACTTTGTCGCAAGGAAGCTCAAAATGGTGACTTTCGTTACAATTGTAAAATCTCACTTTTCAGAGGTATTTGGATATGAGGCAGGCCTCACTAACAGCCACATGCCACAAGTAGTAAGCTACCTTTATGCCATTTACGAAAAAAAACACATTTTATGCGCATTTGGATTTGAGGCATACTTCACTGATCGCCGCATGCCACATATCTTGCAACAAAGCTATCCATAGTGTAGATCAACGAATTGCAGTTATTTTGGTTCAACCCTTTTGTCCTTTGTTGCACATTTGTCCCAGATAATAAAGGGGAAGTCGAAAATAGCCGTTTTCTGTCGAAATTCTGAAATCTAGAAAAAAAAACATAAAAACTTGACTTGTCTTTTTTATCCAAATTTGTGAATTCCAAGCAACTTTGTCGCAAGGAAGCTCAAAAGTGTTGACTTTCGTTACAATTGTAAAATCTCACTTTTCAGAGGTATTTGGATATGAGGCAGGCCTCACATACTGCCGCATGCCACAAGTAGTAAGCTACCTTGATGCCATTTACGAAAAAAAAAACACATTTTATGCGCATTTGGCTTTGAGGCATACTTCACTGACCGCCGCATGCCACATATCTTGCAACAAAGCTATCCATAGTGTAGATCAACGAATTGCAATTCTTTTGTTTCAACCCTTTTGAATTTGATGCACATTTGTCCCAGATAATAAAGGGGAAGTCGAAAATAGCCGTTTTCTGTCGAAATTCTGAAATCTAGAAAAAAAAGTAAAAACTTGAAGACTTGTCTTTTTTATCCAGATTTGGGAATTCCAAGCAACTTTGTTGCAAGGAAGCTAAAACTGTTGGCTTTCGTTACAATTGCAAAATCTCACTTTACAGAGGTATTTGGATATGAGGCAGGCCTCACTTACTGCCACATGCCACAAGTAGTAAGCTACCTTGATGCCATTTACGAAAAAAAAAACACATTTTATGCACATTTGGATTTGAGGCATACTTCACTGATCGCCGCATGCCACATATCTTGCAACAAGGCTATCCATAGTGTAGATCAACGAATTGCAGTTCTTTTCGTTCAAACTTTTTGCCCTTTGTTGCACATTTGTCCAAGATAATAAAGGGGAAGTCGAAAATAGCTGTTTTCTGACGAAATTCTGAAATCTAGAAAAAAAAAAACCTAAACTCTTAGACTTTTCTTTTTTATCCAAATTTGTGAATTCCAAGTAACTTTGTCGCAAGGAAGCTCAAAAGTGGTGACTTTCGTTACAATTGTAAAATCTCACTTTACAGAGGTATTTGGATATGAGGCAGGCCTCACTTACTGCCACATGCCACAAGTAGTAAGCTACCTTGATGCCATTTACGAAAAAAAAAACACATTTTATGCGCATTTGGCTTTGAGGCATACTTCACTGACCGCCGCATGCCACATATCTTGCAACAAAGCTATCCATAGTGTAGATCAACGAATTGCAGTTCTTTCGGTTCAACCCTTTTGTCCTTTGTTGCACATTTGTCCCAGATAATAAAGGGGAAGTCGAAAATAGCCGTTTTCTGTCGAAATTCTGAAATCTAGAAAAAAAAACATAAAAGCTTGACTTGTCTTTTTTATCCAAATTTGTGAATTCCAAGCAACTTTGTCGCAAGGAAGCTCAAAAGTGTTGACTTTCGTTACAATTGTAAAATCTCACTTTTCAGAGGTATTTGGATATGAGGCAGGCCTCACATACTGCCGCATGCCACAAGTAGTAAGCTACCTTGATGCCATTTACGAAAAAAAAACACATTTTTTGTGCATTTGGATTTGAGGCATACTTCACTGATCGCCGCATGCCACATATCTTGCAACAAGGCTATCCATAGTGTAGATCAACGAATTGCAGTTCTTTTGGTTCAACCCTTTTGTCCTTTGTTGCACATTTGTCCCAGATAATAAAGGGGAAGTCGAAAATAGCCGTTTTCTGTCGAAATTCTGAAATCTAGAAAAAAAAACATAAAAGCTTGACTTGTCTTTTTTATCCAAATTTGTGAATTCCAAGCAACTTTGTCGCAAGGAAGCTCAAAAGTGTTGACTTTCGTTACAATTGTAAAATCTCACTTTTCAGAGGTATTTGGATATGAGGCAGGCCTCACTAACAGCCACATGCCACAAGTAGTAAGTTACCTTTATGCCATTTATGAAAAAAAAACACATTTTATGCGCATTTGGATTTGAGGCATACTTCACTGATCGCCGCATGCCACATATCTTGCAACAAAGCTATCCATAGTGTAGATCAACGAATTGCAGTTATTTTGGTTCAACCCTTTTGTCCTTTGTTGCACATTTGTCCCAGATAATAAAGGGGAAGTCGAAAATAGCCTTTTTCTGTCGAAATTCTGAAATCTAGAAAAAAAAACATGAAAACTTGACTTGTCTTTTTTATCCAAATTTGTGAATTCCAAGCAACTTTGTCGCAAGGAAGCTCAAAAGTGTTGACTTTCGTTACAATTGTAAAATCTCACTTTTCAGAGGTATTTGGATATGAGGCAGGCCTCACATACTGCCGCATGCCACAAGTAGTAAGCTACCTTGATGCCATTTACGAAAAAAAAACACATTTTATGCATGCCACATATCTTGCAACAAAGCTATCCATAGTGTAGATCAACGAATTGCAATTCCTTTGTTTCAACCCTTTTGAATTTGATGCACATTTGTCCCAGATAATAAAGGGGAAGTCGAAAATAGCCGTTTTCTGTCGAAATTCTGAAATCTAGAAAAAAAAAGTAAAAACTTGAAGACTTGTCTTTTTTATCCAGATTTGGGAATTCCAAGCAACTTTGTTGCAAGGAAGCTAAAACTGTTGGCTTTCGTTACAATTGCAAAATCTCACTTTACAGAGGTATTTGGATATGAGGCAGGCCTCACTTACTGCCACATGCCACAAGTAGTAAGCTACCTTGATGCCATTTACGAAAAAAAAACACATTTTATGCACATTTGGATTTGAGGCATACTTCACTGATCGCCGCATACCACATATCTCGCAACAAAGCTATCCATAGTGTAGATCAACGAATTGCAGTTCTTTTGTTTCAACCCTTTTGAACTTTGATGCACATTTGTCCCAGATAATAAAGGGGAAGTCGAAAATAGCCGTTTTCTGTCGAAATTCTGAAATCTAGAAAAAAAAAGTAAAAACTTAAAGACTTGTCTTTTTTATCCAGATTTGTGAATTCCAAGCAACTTTGTCGCAAGGAAGCCCAAAAGTGGTGACTTTCGTTACAATTGTAAAATCTCACTTTTCAGAGGTATTTGGATATGAGGCAGGCCTCACTAACAGCCACATGCCACAAGTAGTAAGTTACCTTTATGCCATTTATGAAAAAAAAAAAACACATTTTATGCGCATTTGGATTTGAGGCATACTTCACTGATCGCCGCATGCCACATATCTTGCAACAAAGCTATCCATAGTGTAGATCAACGAATTGCAGTTGTTTTGGTTCAACCCTTTTGTCCTTTGTTGCCCATTTGTCCCAGATAATAAAGGGGAAGTCGAAAATAGCCGTTTTCTGTCGAAATTCTGAAATCTAGAAAAAAAAACATAAAAGCTTGACTTGTCTTTTTTATCCAAATTTGTGAATTCCAAGCAACTTTGTCGCAAGGAAGCTCAAAAGTGTTGACTTTCGTTACAATTGTAAAATCTCACTTTTCAGAGGTATTTGGATATGAGGCAGGCCTCATATACTGCCGCATGCCACAAGTAGTAAGCTACCTTGATGCCATTTACGAAAAAAAACACATTTTTTGTGCATTTGGATTTGAGGCATACTTCACTGACCGCTGCATGCCACATATCTCGCAACAAAGCTATCCATAGTGTAGATCAACGAATTGCAGTTCTTTTGTTTCAACCCTTTTGAACTTTGATGCACATTTGTCCCAGATAATAAAGGGGAAGTCGAAAATAGCCGTTTTCTGTCGAAATTCTGAAATCTAGAAAAAAAAAGTAAAAACTTAAAGACTTGTCTTTTTTATCCAGATTTGTGAATTCCAAGCAACTTTGTCGCAAGGAAGCCCAAAAGTGGTGACTTTCGTTACAATTGTAAAATCTCACTTTTCAGAGGTATTTGGATATGAGGCAGGCCTCACTAACAGCCACATGCCACAAGTAGTAAGTTACCTTTATGCCATTTATGAAAAAAAAAAACACATTTTATGCGCATTTGGATTTGAGGCATACTTCACTGATCGCCGCATGCCACATATCTTGCAACAAAGCTATCCATAGTGTAGATCAACGAATTGCAGTTGTTTTGGTTCAACCCTTTTGTCCTTTGTTGCCCATTTGTCCCAGATAATAAAGGGGAAGTCGAAAATAGCCGTTTTCTGTCGAAATTCTGAAATCTAGAAAAAAAAACATAAAAGCTTGACTTGTCTTTTTTATCCAAATTTGTGAATTCCAAGCAACTTTGTCGCAAGGAAGCTCAAAAGTGTTGACTTTCGTTACAATTGTAAAATCTCACTTTTCAGAGGTATTTGGATATGAGGCAGGCCTCACTAACAGCCACATGCCACAAGTAGTAAGCTACCTTTATGCCATTTACGAAAAAAAAAACACATTTTATGCACATTTGGATTTGAGGCATACTTCACTGATCGCCGCATGCCACATATCTTGCAACAAAGCTATCCATAGTGTAGATCAACGAATTGCAGTTCTTTTGGTTCAACCCTTTTGTCCTTTGTTGCCCATTTGTCCCAGATAATAAAGGGGAAGTCGAAAATAGCCGTTTTCTGTCGAAATTCTTAAATCTAGATTTGTGAATTCCAAGCAAGGAAGCTCAAAAGTGGTGACTTTCGTTACAATTGTAAATCTCACTTTTCAGAGGTATTTGGATATGAGGCAGGCCTCACTAACAGCCACATGCCACAAGTAGTAAGCTACCTTTATGCCATTTACGAAAAAAAAAACACATTTTATGCACATTTGGATTTGAGGCATACTTCACTGATCGCCGCATGCCACATATCTTGCAACAAGGCTATCCATAGTGTAGATCAACGAATTGCAGTTCTTTCGGTTCAACCCTTTTGTCCTTTGTTGCACATTTGTCCCAGATAATAAAGGGGAAGTCGAAAATAGCCGTTTTCTGTCGAAATTCTGAAATCTAGAAAAAAAAACATAAAAGCTTGACTTGTCTTTTTTATCCAAATTTGTGAATTCCAAGCAACTTTGTCGCAAGGAAGCTCAAAAGTGTTGACTTTCGTTACAATTGTAAAATCTCACTTTTCAGAGGTATTTGGATATGAGGCAGGCCTCACTAACAGCCACATGCCACAAGTAGTAAGTTACCTTTATGCCATTTATGAAAAAAAAACACATTTTATGCGCATTTGGATTTGAGGCATACTTCACTGATCGCCGCATGCCACATATCTTGCAACAAAGCTATCCATAGTGTAGATCAACGAATTGCAGTTATTTTGGTTCAACCCTTTTGTCCTTTGTTGCACATTTGTCCCAGATAATAAAGGGGAAGTCGAAAATAGCCTTTTTCTGTCGAAATTCTGAAATCTAGAAAAAAAAACATGAAAACTTGACTTGTCTTTTTTATCCAAATTTGTGAATTCCAAGCAACTTTGTCGCAAGGAAGCTCAAAAGTGTTGACTTTCGTTACAATTGTAAAATCTCACTTTTCAGAGGTATTTGGATATGAGGCAGGCCTCACATACTGCCGCATGCCACAAGTAGTAAGCTACCTTGATGCCATTTACGAAAAAAAAAACACATTTTATGCGCATTTAGCTTTGAGGCATACTTCACTGACCGCCGCATGCCACATATCTTGCAACAAAGCTATCCATAGTGTAGATCAACGAATTGCAATTCCTTTGTTTCAACCCTTTTGAATTTGATGCACATTTGTCCCAGATAATAAAGGGGAAGTCGAAAATAGCCGTTTTCTGTCGAAATTCTGAAATCTAGAAAAAAAAAAGTAAAAACTTGAAGACTTGTCTTTTTTATCCAGACTTGGGAATTCCAAGCAACTTTGTTGCAAGGAAGCTAAAACTGTTGGCTTTCGTTACAATTGCAAAATCTCACTTTACAGAGGTATTTGGATATGAGGCAGGCCTCACTTACTGCCACATGCCACAAGTAGTAAGCTACCTTTATGCCATTTACGAAAAAAAACACATTTTATGCACATTTGGATTTGAGGCATACTTCACTGATCGCCGCATGCCACATATCTTGCAACAAAGCTATCCATAGTGTAGATCAACGAATTGCAGTTCTTTTGGTTCAAACTTTTTGCCCTTTGTTGCACATTTGTCCAAGATAATAAAGGGGAAGTCGAAAATAGCCGTTTTCTGTCGAAATTCTGAAATCTAGAAAAAAAAACATAAAAGCTTGACTTGTCTTTTTTATCCAAATTTGTGAATTCCAAGCAACTTTGTCGCAAGGAAGCTCAAAAGTGTTGACTTTCGTTACAATTGTAAAATCTCACTTTTCAGAGGTATTTGGATATGAGGCAGGCCTCATATACTGCCGCATGCCACAAGTAGTAAGCTACCTTGATGCCATTTACGAAAAAAAACACATTTTTTGTGCATTTGGATTTGAGGCATACTTCACTGACCGCTGCATGCCACATATCTCGCAACAAAGCTATCCATAGTGTAGATCAACGAATTGCAGTTCTTTTGTTTCAACCCTTTTGAACTTTGATGCACATTTGTCCCAGATAATAAAGGGGAAGTCGAAAATAGCCGTTTTCTGTCGAAATTCTGAAATCTAGAAAAAAAAAGTAAAAACTTAAAGACTTGTCTTTTTTATCCAGATTTGTGAATTCCAAGCAACTTTGTCGCAAGGAAGCCCAAAAGTGGTGACTTTCGTTACAATTGTAAAATCTCACTTTTCAGAGGTATTTGGATATGAGGCAGGCCTCACTAACAGCCACATGCCACAAGTAGTAAGTTACCTTTATGCCATTTATGAAAAAAAAAATACACATTTTATGCGCATTTGGATTTGAGGCATACTTCACTGATCGCCGCATGCCACATATCTTGCAACAAAGCTATCCATAGTGTAGATCAACGAATTGCAGTTGTTTTGGTTCAACCCTTTTGTCCTTTGTTGCCCATTTGTCCCAGATAATAAAGGGGAAGTCGAAAATAGCCGTTTTCTGTCGAAATTCTGAAATCTAGAAAAAAAAACATAAAAGCTTGACTTGTCTTTTTTATCCAAATTTGTGAATTCCAAGCAACTTTGTTGCAAGGAAGCTCAAAAGTGTTGACTTTCGTTACAATTGTAAAATCTCACTTTTCAGAGGTATTTGGATATGAGGCAGGCCTCACTAACAGCCACATGCCACAAGTAGTAAGCTACCTTTATGCCATTTACGAAAAAAAAAACACATTTTATGCACATTTGGATTTGAGGCATACTTCACTGATCGCCGCATGCCACATATCTTGCAACAAAGCTATCCATAGTGTAGATCAACGAATTGCAGTTGTTTTGGTTCAACCCTTTTGTCCTTTGTTGCCCATTTGTCCCAGATAATAAAGGGGAAGTCGAAAATAGCCGTTTTCTGTCGAAATTCTTAAATCTAGATTTGTGAATTCCAAGCAAGGAAGCTCAAAAGTGGTGACTTTCGTTACAATTGTAAATCTCACTTTTCAGAGGTATTTGGATATGAGGCAGGCCTCACTAACAGCCACATGCCACAAGTAGTAAGCTACCTTTATGCCATTTACGAAAAAAAAAACACATTTTATGCACATTTGGATTTGAGGCATACTTCACTGATCGCCGCATGCCACATATCTTGCAACAAAGCTATCCATAGTGTAGATCAACGAATTGCAGTTCTTTTGGTTCAACCCTTTTGTCCTTTGTTGCATATTTGTCCCAGATAATAAAGGGGAAGTCGAAAATAGCCGTTTTCTGTCGAAATTCTGAAATCTAGAAAAAAAAACATAAAAGCTTGACTTGTCTTTTTTATCCAAATTTGTGAATTCCAAGCAACTTTGTCGCAAGGAAGCTCAAAAGTGTTGACTTTCGTTACAATTGTAAAATCTCACTTTTCAGAGGTATTTGGATATGAGGCAGGCCTCATATACTGCCGCATGCCACAAGTAGTAAGCTACCTTGATGCCATTTACGAAAAAAAACACATTTTTTGTGCATTTGGATTTGAGGCATACTTCACTGACCGCTGCATGCCACATATCTCGCAACAAAGCTATCCATAGTGTAGATCAACGAATTGCAGTTCTTTTGTTTCAACCCTTTTGAACTTTGATGCACATTTGTCCCAGATAATAAAGGGGAAGTCGAAAATAGCCGTTTTCTGTCGAAATTCTGAAATCTAGAAAAAAAAAAGTAAAAACTTAAAGACTTGTCTTTTTTATCCAGATTTGTGAATTCCAAGCAACTTTGTCGCAAGGAAGCCCAAAAGTGGTGACTTTCGTTACAATTGTAAAATCTCACTTTTCAGAGGTATTTGGATATGAGGCAGGCCTCACTAACAGCCACATGCCACAAGTAGTAAGTTACCTTTATGCCATTTATGAAAAAAAAAAAACACATTTTATGCGCATTTGGATTTGAGGCATACTTCACTGATCGCCGCATGCCACATATCTTGCAACAAAGCTATCCATAGTGTAGATCAACGAATTGCAGTTGTTTTGGTTCAACCCTTTTGTCCTTTGTTGCCCATTTGTCCCAGATAATAAAGGGCAAGTCGAAAATAGCCGTTTTCTGTCGAAATTCTGAAATCTAGAAAAAAAAACATAAAAGCGTGACTTGTCTTTTTTATCCAAATTTGTGAATTCCAAGCAACTTTGTCGCAAGGAAGCTCAAAAGTGTTGACTTTCGTTACAATTGTAAATCTCACTTTTCAGAGGTATTTGGATATGAGGCAGGCCTCACATACTGCCGCATGCCACAAGTAGTAAGCAACCTTGATGCCAATTACGAAAAAAAACGCATTTTTTGTGCATTTGGATTTGAGGCATACTTCACTGATGGCCGCATGCCACATATCTTGCAGAGTGCATTCTTCTGCTTTGTGGTTCTTTCCACACTTAACGCATCGAGGATTCATCTCGCAGATCGACGCGGCGTGCCCAAACCTTTGGCAGCGAACACATTGTATAATGTTTCGCTTGGTAGTCTAGGACTATGATACTCTTTAGACCATCCAGTTTGCTGTTGGGTGAGAGCTGAAGAGCGGTAGCTTCCGCTTCTCCCTTTTGGCGATTGCTGTGGTGAATAGCTTGACCCCTACGAAATGGAACTTGTCGCACTCCGATCGGTAGACGGTTCTATCCCCTCAGCAGCACGAGAACTCCATCGTTGTCTTTAAATACTTTTTTTTGTATTATAATGCTCCACTGTATTATAGTATGCCTATTTTCGCCTATTTTCATTCAATCTTTTAATGTAGAAATTATTACCTATGGTCGACTAACATAGCTCAATGGTATCTCGATCTTGAAAGTGTTGATCGGTGGCTCCCTGGTTTTTGTAGTGTTTTGCTGCGGTTTCTGCTGGTGTTCCTGTTGTTGTTTTTGCAACAGCTGGTTTTCTGACTTAGTTACTGCTGTTGTTGGTGCTGAGCGCACCATTGGGCTATAACGGCACATACGGTTTCCATGGAGATCGTGGACGCTGCTCTGGTTTATGCTGTTCTAAGGCTTTCCAAATTTCTGCGGGGAGTCTTGCAAGCCATGTTTTCCAATTCTGACCACAAACCATAATCCAGTGGATTCAGATCTGTACTTCCCGACGGACAATCTTCTGCTGCTATAAAGTCAGGAATATTGACTCTGAGCCACTCCTGCGTGGTTTGGCTGTATGCGCTGGAGCAGAATCCTGTTGGAAGATCCATCTGTATCCATTGAAAAGGGTATTGGTCAAACCCTTCACAACACCCTCTAGCACATCTACTTGGTAAACCTTTGCACCAGTTTTTACGCCTTTTTCACAGAAATGGGGGGATATGACCCCCACCAAATCATTACAGAAGCGGGGTGATGTCCACGTTGAACCCTTCGAACAACTCTTTTCGCTTCCTTAGATGAAGTGGCATAAATTTTGTGATCTTGTTTGTTAAAAACTTCTTCCACGGTAAAAATTTTCTCATCCGTAAACTGAATGTTTTCATGGCCATTGTCCGAGTGCCTCTGCAAAAGTTGAGGAGTTAGAAGATGACCCGTGGACCGACGATATGCTTTCATATGCGGATCATCCCGAATCGGCCTAGACATGGATCTGGTTGATATATCCAATTCCTTGGACATGATCTTCTGCTTCCTAAGGGGATTTCTCCGAATTCGTTCACGCACTGCCTTTACTGCCGCACTCGTACGGACAACGCGCGGGCGACCACTTATTGGCCTGTTCTCTACTCCAGACAATTCGCCGAAGCGAGCCGATAAAAGAATATTCTCGATATTCCGAGTGGTTTTAGCAACTCGAAAATTTGGCCAGCACTCTTTCCGCACCTATGCAACCGCGACTCAATTCTCTTTAACTCCATGTTAATAGTTTGCAAACTGAAACCAAACTGACTAGTATTCTTCACTGATCAGTGCATGTGTTCTGAAAAAAAAGTTAACGGTTCTATTCACGCAAGAAGTTTTGAACGATAAGCGCTGGAAATTGAGTAACAGAACTTATGGCAGGACTAGGTATATAAAAATCAATTGACGTGCGTTAGTCTCGCAAAAACTGGAGAACGGCTCTACCGACTTGGATGATTCTTATTTTGTTTTGTTCGTCTCAATACTGGGGTGGTTTAGGAAAATTCGGAAAAACCCAAAGGAAAGCCGTATAATCGAAAAAATCGAAATTTGCGTTTTCTGTGGGAATGCATTTAACACCACCAATGAGAATTGTATTTCGACAATGAGCATTCATTTATATAGCTACTTCGGACTACTTTCAATAGATGGCGTTGGTGGCAGAACTATCGTTTGACAGCTGCGCCATGCATTACATATTTCTGATTCGATTGTAGCGAGACTCGATTAGTTTTGATACACGCGGATTTCAATATTGTAAAGTTCTCGATTGCAGGCACCCAAACCAATAAAAAAGTCAGTGCTATGAATTTTTATTCATACAGACTTATGATCCGTGAAGGTGAAGAAAATCAGATTTTGAAGATTCGCCGTTTTTTCCATCAGTTCGCGGTTGACATGTACTTATGTCCAAATTGAGACTGAACGACTGACATATGTATATTCGTTTGAACCAAAAGCAGCTCCAATCTGAAGGATACATTCATCTCCGCGATACGATTAATGCTGCTGGCGATGTAAACAACGTGAGAAGAATGACAATTTTGCCGGCCACTTACAGCGGAAGCCTTCGCCACATGCACGAGTACGCGCAAGATGCGATGTCGTATGTTAGACAATATGGCCGTCCAGACCTATTCATAACATTCACCTGTAACCCTCAATGGATCGAAATCAAGAAGGAACTGCTACCTAGCCAAACACCAGTTGACAGACTTGCCATCACTGCCAGTTTTTAAAGAAAAATTAAAATCTCTGGGGGATTCCATCATAAAGCACCGTGTGTATTGCCAAGTTCGTTGTTGGATGTACACCGTTGAATGGCAAAAACGTGGTCTGTCTCATGCGCCCATTTTGGTTTGGTTCGTTGACAAAATCAGATCGGATGAAATCGATTCCATCATATCAGCCGAAATCCCGGATGAAGCTGTTGATCCGAAATTGCATACAGTGGTGACTAAGAATATGATCCATGGACCTTGCGGAGTTTTCAACAACGATTCACCCTGTATGATCGATGGCAAGTGTTCTAAGCGATACCCGAGAGACCTGATTACCGACACCATCACAGGCAATGACGGATACCCATTGTATCGTAAGCGATCAGTTGCGGAAGGTCAAAGGGCAAGATGTTGACGTGGACAATCGTTGGAATGTGCCATATTTGCCGATATTGTCCAGGGCTTTTGAGGCTCACATCAATGTGGAATATTATAACTCCGTCAAGTCGATCAAGTACATGTGCAAACATGTGAACAAAGGCAGCGATATGGCTGTTTTCAGTGTGACAAATGCAAACGACGAAGTATCTCAGTATCAGATGTGTCGCTATGTGAGCAGCAACGAGGAGTTTTGGCGCATCTTTTCCTTTGCGATCCACGAAAGACACCCTACAGTTGTACATTTGGCAGTGCATCTGGAAAACGGCAACGAGTGTATTTCAATTCAGAGAACGCAGCGGACAGAGCGGCACGGCCACCGTCCACAACATTGATAAGCTTCTTCTCGGTTTATCAAGTAGATGCTTTCGCTCGCACTTTACTGTATGCTGCCACGCTACTACACATGCAACGCAACATTGAAATCATTTCAGCGTAGGAAACAAGGAACACCAGTTGAAGGACAATTCGCATTGGGACAGTACGCTCAAAGATTCCGTCATATCTTCATCACCGCTTTAAATTCGCACATTGTTTGCCATTATCATATACACATGTTCCCCTTCGAATCCGAACCATGTCAATTATAAGGACGATATGTCTGAGGATGTTTTGTAACGTATACGTCACCAAACTTCAAATTTGACATTGCAAATGACAGCAGAAATGCAAAATGAGGCATTGGTCATGATAGAAGACATGTGTTTATTGATGGCGAATAAAGTGTTGTCGCATTTGGGCATGATATCATCTAATCGTCCAATGCACGATGCATTCAACCACGAATTACAAAGAGAACAACGAGCATTAGCCGAAGCAGTTCGTACAAATGCTTGAAGCAACAACAAAAGATTGTATGCGACTCTTTGATGGAAGATGTGAACAATGGAACTGGTGGCATTTACTTCCTGGATGCTCTCGGAGGGAGTGGAAAAACGTTATTAATTTCATTGATTTTGGCGTCAATTCGATCGCAGCATGAAGTTGCCCTGGCATTGGCTTCATCTGGAATAGCAGCGACTTTATTAGGAGGCGGACGAACTGCACATTCTGCACTGAGATTGCCCTTGAACATGTAAATCAACCAAGCACCAACGTGCAACATCGTCAAAAACAGTGCAATGATGAAGATTCTACAAAGATGCAAATTGATCGTTTGGGACGAATACCTGATGGCCCACAAAAGGTCACTGGAGGCGCTGGACAGAACGTTGAAAGATCTTCGTTACAATCAAAACATTTTTGGTGGAGCCATGATTCTGTTGTCCGGTGATTTTCTTCAGACTCTTCCTGTTATTTCACGTTCAACCGCAGCTGACGAACTAAACGCGTGCTTGAAATCATCAAATTTGTGGAGGCATGTGAAGATCCTCCGATTGACGACTAACATGCGAGTGTTTTTGCAACAAAATGGAACTGCAGGTGTGTTTTCGAAGCAATTGTTGGACTTTGGTAATGGGAAAATCGCAGTTGACATCTCGATTGGATTCATCACTTTTCTCACTGATTTCTGCCAGTTGAGCGAATCGAAGAAAGAGCTCATTCGACGTGTTTTTCCGAACATAGTGCAAAACTTCAAAAACCATAATTTGCTGAACGAACGAGCCTTTGGCGGCTAAAAACAAAGATGTCGATGATCTCAACGCGACCATTCAAAATTTCATTCCGGAACAGTTGTTTTCCTTCAAATCAGTTGACACAGTTATCAACCAGGATGAAGTAGTCAACTATCCCACAGAATTCTTGAATTCGCTGTTTACGCGCCGGAAAACAAAACGAAAAACGTAGTTTACCACAAAACTTTGCATTTGAAGCAACAAAATGGGCTTTTTCATATCATAAGAAATAACTTGAATATTACTTTTGAATAAATTTTTTTAAATTAGTTGTAGTCATCCGAGAAATAGCCAATTTTTGTAAGTACCGTTATTCGAGTATGGTACAGATAGCCATGCAGAATTGCGAGACCAACTTTCTGAGTTTTTCTATTATAGTAATATTAGTAAGATTGATCAAAATCTTGAGATCGAACATTTTCACGAAAAGAATACTCACCCTATAGGAGCAAGTAAAAAATAAAGTGCACGACTGGGTCGCACGTACTTGGACCTACATATATACTGTTTATCTACAAACCTGAAATTTTTTTTCTTTAAATCCGTTAAAATGAAAGAAACAATATTTTTGGCCATACGTTAAAATTAAAAAAAAAATAGTTTGAGAATATTCCTAAACTTGGTATACCATGACCTTGCATATGTATGTACATATATGAAATATTGTTTAGTATATTAATTTAGAAAAAAAAATGAATCGAGTCATAGCCGAGAAGAAGCCAATTTTTCAGAACCAGTAATAAGTAAAGTACATCATCTGATAGCATATGTCTACCATAACTCAAATATCGAATTTGGTCAAAACCGTTAGAGCCGTTTTCGAGAAAATCAATCAAAATTGGCCATTAGTAAAGTTTAATTTTGGGGTTAGAATGAAAGTTATGATTCGCCTTGAATTGTGACTCCACAGACCCCAGATATGAAGTTTGAAAAAAATCCATCCAGTCATTTAGGACATACATATACGCATACAGACAG
The DNA here is from genome assembly GCA_963082735.1 of Pocota personata. Classification (NCBI taxonomy): domain Eukaryota; kingdom Metazoa; phylum Arthropoda; class Insecta; order Diptera; family Syrphidae; genus Pocota; species Pocota personata. The sequence goes on from OY720430.1 coordinate 141,220,029, forward strand.
ACAGAATTGAGAGACCCACTTTTTTTCAGTGTCTCTATTGTAGTAACGTCAAGTTTGGTCAAAATCTCGAGATCGAAAATTTTAAGGAAACCAATAATTGCGCTTATAGGTGCAAGTAAAAACTGGTACGTATGGTTAGTATGCATATACATACATAATGTACATATGTATGTGTGACCTAACTGAAATGTGAAAATTGAATATAATAGGAGCCATTATCGTGAAAATCGATTTAAATGGGCCATTATTATATTTACAGCTCTCCGCAAAATATTTTGATTGGTGTTCCACAAGGGTCAGTTTTAGGTCCTATTCTGTTCTTAATATATGTAAATTCTTTGTTTATTCAACCTTTCAAAGGTAAAGTTACTGCCTTTGCTGATGATACTGCGCTTTCATACTCAAATAAAAGCTTGCTGAATGTTTTATCGGATGTAAACTATGACCTCGATTTACTGAGAAAATGGTTTTCAATACACAAGCTCATAAAAAGTGATAAAACGAAATTTATGATATTCAATATCAACAGTAAAATTTGTGATGATTTGTCGTTATTCTATCACTCTCCGAGTTGGTCACGCTTTCGCTTATTTAATAACGATGATAATACTTCCTCCTTTAACAATTTAACGTCTTGTTGCAATAATTGTTTTAAAGTTGAGTGCGTTGACAATTTTAAATATCTAGGTATTGTCTTAGGTATTAACCTTAGTTGGTATAATCATACAAGTTATTTTAAACAATATCTTAACAAAGTGGTAAGACAACTGTATCACCTAAGCCTTTATTGTCCACAATCAATTTTAAAACTTGTATATAAGGGTCTATTAAAATCTAAGTTGGAATATGGTATTTCTTGTTGGGATGGTGCATTTTCTAAAAAAAACTGAGCCTTTACAAATAAAACAAAAACATGCAATTCGAATCTTATGGCGAGTAAATCGCAAAACTCCAAGTTTTAATTTCTTCAGAAACCTTGAAACTCTTCCTCTAAAGCATCTCTACTGCTATAAAGTCCTAAAAATATTTTTCCAAAATGCTCGTTTTTACTCAGTCAGAAATATCGAAAACTAATTTGCGAGGAAATACTAGAAATTTTGTAACCGTTCCTGTAGTTCACTTTGCACGATTTTACTTTGCTACCGCACCCCGTTTATTCAACCTACTTCCAGATACTATGAGACGTGAAAGAGTGGAAAATGCATTTCTTAATGCTATTAAAAAATGGGTACTGTCTTTTGACTACTCAGCTATAAATAGTTTGTTTATTAATAATGAATTTTGTTCTTTGAATGTCTAATTATTCTTTTATATGTTGGTCTTTTAAATTATTGTAACTTTTTGCTAACACATTGAAACTCCCCATCAACTATTTCAATATTTTATTTTTTTGTAGACTTCTTGGTACATTCAACTCTTGTCACTTGGACAATACATTGTGCCTAACTATTTCATTTTAATTAAACAATGAATTTGTAAAATCAAAGATGTGTTAATCAAAAAAGTGAAATAAAGCATATTTTATAATAATATAATATAATAATATGAAGTTGGTACAAACAGACAAACGGTCCGTGACACAAACAGTTACATGTGGTCGTAGAGATAGATGAATAGAGATGTAGACAGGCAGAGATAAAGATGGAGAGAGACAATGTTTTAATAAAAACTAAGCTGAAACCTATGGTACGACAGATATGTAATCGGTGCAATGTTACAAACTGCAACATTATTTTCTCCAACAAAATTAAATTCTTCTTCTTTCTTCACAAAATTAAAAAAAAAAAAAAAAAAAAAAAAATAAATACGCGACTTTTAAAGTTTTAGGTGCAATCTACTGATTTGTTTTCTGCCGTCTGCACATCTGAAAATAGATCCTGGTAAAGCTCACTCTTTCGATGATGTGAAAACCAATTGTTAAAGTCCAATCGCAACAATAACTGAGACAGTGGGGTTGAGCTAGGTGCTGCCTTTAATCCAACCAGAAGATTAATAAGCTGATCCATCAGTAGAGCAAGGCTGTAATAAAAAAAAGTTTATACTTACTCTATGAAGAATAAAAAAAATTAATAAACCTTGAATCCAAGTGCATAATTTCATTCTCCTTTTCAATTTTCCCTATGGTCTTCGACGTAATAGTTGTATAAAAATCTTGACACAGCTTAATAACGTCGTGGAGAGTGATAAATATTGGATTAGTCGAACGCAGGGTTCTATTGAAATGAGGTTTTGTAAAATCCTCCTGAAAAGAAAGTATGTATGTATGCTTTTATAATAATAAAAAAAAAAAAAAAATATACACTACATCGTTTAATAAAAAGCACAAGCTCAAGATATTCGCCTGAAAAACCGTGTGTGCTCGTTGAATTTGCTCAAAATCTGCCTTATTCAATATGGTGTTCATTAGGATGCTGAATTGACCTGCATAAGAATGGTATTAATTGTGATTCAGGTTAACCTACATTTTACTTTCTTTCCAAAACGTCAGCTTGAATGTAATACTGCAAGTTGTCTACAAAAAACATCAGTTGATTACGCAAGTTTCTCCCCAAAGGATTTACAAATTCGCCGATTCTACCACTCTGAAGATCGTTAAGCCAGATTGAATGGATTCTGAATTGAACTCGCTTGACGAGTAGCAGAAAACGAAAGAGTAGATTGTATCGTTCGATGACTATTGGTGAGAAGAGCAAATGCAGAGGCCAATTGATTTTGTACTGTAGCCGCATGTGTTGACAGAAGTTGAAATCACTTAAGGAATTTGTTGTAACGTTGAATTTGCCCACTTGTAGACTGAATTGTTCTAGTTCGTCGGTGATACCAATGCCGTGGGCAGATGTCTGAAAAGAGATATTTTTAATTAGTTGTGCAGAATGTCAAATGTCTATGCCTGAAGAAGAAAGAGTTTGTGTTATGTTTCCGTGTCTAGAGCAGTGCAGTATTATTTTCGAACTTTTTATAACCCCGATCCCTACGAGCGTAATAAGAGAATCTATTGTGTGGTGGACCCCCCTTAAAATTTATAAAAAAATAACTTGTCAAAAGTTGGACGTTGGTATATACATACATATGTACATCGCCAACATGGTTATGGGTTTCCAAATTCTTAACGATCAGCTGTTAAGTTAGGTGTTAGCGTAGCTAAGTAGTTCGATCACAGAACATTTTCAAAAACCGGCAGCGGTAAGTAAATTCAATGAGGGACAGAATGTCGCTGGCTATTTTACCGCTTGTGAAAGCAATAAAGCAGCGAGAAGTTGTGTGTTGGAGTAAGTCTATAGGTATAGGTACAAATTTCGCTATAATTCCATTCACTATTAACGTTCGGGTTTGCATCATTCAATAGGTTCAGTGTGGTTTTAGATTAGATATGGGCTTTATACTCAATCCTAGGACGAATGTGTCTTATATATTGTAGTAAGATTAGGTCTACAATATTTTTATTTTTGCGTTTGATACAATTCAAATATGTATTAATTGTTAACTTATGTAGGTGCTCATTAACACACATAACAAGAATTGAAAGTGATTTTGTCAAAGATACAGAATTTAAGCACAGGCGTAAATTTTAAATAATATAAAAGCCAAAGCCCACTTACTGATTCACTCATCTCCGAATCCCCGAAACCCCTGAGCATAGAAACTTGAAATTTTGAATGGTAATTACTTTTAGGCGCTAGGCGAGAGTTAATTCGATGTTTTGCGCAATTCAAACTCATCAGTCTATTTATCAGGATGAGAGATAAGTAACAAGTCCGGGGTGTCCATAAATCATTTTTTGCAAATGCCAGTAGACATTTTTCTTCTTCTGCTTATGGTGTTTCTCCTCTTAGAAGGTTGTTTATCATCCTTCTGGTGCCTTCTCGCGATATGACATAGCTAATTAGTTAATTAATTGCTGAAAGACCGAACAACCCATCTTGTAAATTATTCATCCATCTTGTTCTTAGTCTGCCTATTGTATTTCTCATTTCTTATTACGTGTCCCAGATATTCGTTACCTTTTTTGATTTTGTTCAGGAGTTCCCTATTAGCATTCGTCTAGAATTCTTCCGGACAGCCATATTTCATAAGCTTCTAATCTTTTTATTATTGGCTTGCTTAATGTCCATCCTCTGTTCCATATGAAAACGGTGAGAAGCGTAGTTAGATATCTCGGTATCTGGCTCGACCAGTATCTATATTTTGACAAACATGTGGATGCTTGTCTTGCCGTGGCCAAGAGGGCTTTTGCTCTGACAAGGAGACTATTTCATAACGGTCAACTTGCCTCCTGGGTGAAGGTCATATGCTACGTGGTCCTGATAAGGCCAATCATCGCTTATGGTTGTCCATTGTGGTTCAATATAGCGCCTAGTTATATGGAAAAGATTCGGGTTTTGGAGAGACAATGTCTTAGGACATGTCTCCGGTTGTTCCGAACACCTGAATCCAACTATATAAAATACTATCCCAACAAGGCCCTATACGATACGGCTCAATTGAACAGGATTGACAATTTCCTCATTGAAGTGATTCGAAGGCACGTTGCAAGGGCGATGGCCAGCGACAATAGTCTGATCTTTGGGGCTTATTACCCCAATGAAACATACCTCGAGAGTACGCTCCGGTCTGGCTTCATACCGCCGGAGGCATTTATCCATATCGATGCAAAAGGGCTGGTACAGACGAGGGATGGTATCCCGGTATTATACCACCGCCACCGATGTTCCTGAGCTCCTCCGTTTTAGTTCCGCAATTGCGGAGAGGGACAAAACGGATACTGCAAAACAGTACACCACGTTCTGGTGGCTATTCGAAGGGGAAAGTGTCAACACGCTTTCCCAGGACGGTGCGTTACTTTTGGTAACATCCTCTTAGTTTTAAGATAGTTTAAGTTAGCGAGGTTAGTTAGGGGGTTTTTGGGAGAGGCCGGGCTCATCAACATGAATTGGTGCTTCCGAGAGTTGACTGACGCCTCTTGGCCTCGGTCAGCTCTCGGCGGCGCATGTGCACCATGTTGGTGACTGCCAGGCGCCCGGATAGCAATTGGGATGGTGACCACTCGGAGCGTGAGGCAACGAGTGCTCACCACCCTGATTATAGTTATTGTAGGTTAAGTAGCTTAGGTAGGTTAAGTAGCGTAGGTAGCCTGTAAGAGTTTTATTTAAAACAAAATAAAGATACCAAGTTTTTATTCTATTTTATATTTTCTTGGTAAATAATAATATGTAAATTAGTTCGTAGAATAGTTTTTAGGCCGAAAGGCAATATGTTATATGATATAGTTAAGTTTAGAGCGTCCGCATAAGGACCAGTAAGCTAGAATAAGAAACCTGTTAATTTTTAAGTTAAATTTAGTCATTTTTGTCTAGTATGTAAGTTTAATAAAAATAATAAAAAAAAAATGAAATTAAAAAAAAAAAAAAAATTAAAACGTAGACCAATCGTAACACTTAATTAGCTTTTCCTTCAAATAGAAGGTCACTGCCACTGGTCACCTTTAGTATCTTCGATATTTAGTTCTACATTCTACATTTCATAATGGTCATCAAGTTAAATTCTTTTAATTTTTTACAATGATTATTGAATCATCAACATACCTTAGGTTGTTGATCTTCATACCGTTTTAATTTTTTTAAATTTTTGCTCCGAAAACATATTAAATGAGGGGCGTGACAAAATGCACTCTGTCCTTACTCCTCTACCATCTCCATTTTACATATGCATTCTGATTATAGGGATTCAATAAAATTTTAGTTTCTGTCGTCGAATTCTTAGTTTCTTAGTATATCTAGTAGTTTCCCGTGCCGGACTTTATCGAAAGCTTTTTTATCTACGCTAGCGCTAGGATGTTCAGTGCGGCGATTTCCGAGCCAAGCTACGGAAAACTTATGGAATTCTTGCTGATGAAATTCTTAATATAGGAAATCTTGCGAAGAATACACACAGCATGCAAAAGAAAAATATGTGTACTGCTCAGGTGCATGCTCCATTAAAAGAAATGGTTGTGTCTGTATAAAACTCTAAAACATTGCACTCCTACACTTCTACTTCTACAGCTAAGCTATCAATGAAAAAAAAAACTGGGAACCAGACCGTTAGCAATATACAGGTACATCAAGTGTACATTTCAAGCAAAAGATATCGGAAATTTAATGCGCTAATGACAAAACTATTTAGCAGAAATTCCTTACCTCAAAAGCTTTGACAATATCCCGTATTTTGTTCTCATCGTTAGATCCCGATTGAAACTCAAATGTCCTCTTGATAAATTCAAGAAACAGCTCCCCTCTGCCCAGCAGATAGAAGTCCTTAATCAACTTCAATTGTTGCACAAGATCAGCTTGATTCACTGCAATCTCCGATAATCTAGTCGTAACATACGACTTGATCTCATCAATCACCCTCTCGTAGTGTGAAACATTCAACTCATCATCCAATTGCAGCGCTTGAATTTTCTTAAAGAAAACATGTTCGTTTTCATTCCAAAGAGATTCTTCCGATATGAACTTCTTCCCCACGTCTATATTCCACATCTCCTCATTCTTGTTCAACTTATTCTTGTCCACTTTGAAAATGAGCACAGTCTGTCCAATGAAGAGCACATTCTCTGCCCAACTAGCAGACAAATAATGCGGCAAGAAGTCATAGCAAACTTCATATCTCCAGATTTCAGCATACGTGCTGGCTGCATCCTAAGTAATAGTTCATTACAATACAAAGTAAACAAAGACTAATTAGATATGATTTCCTTACAGAGAGCGTACTAGTGGTGTGCTTACCACTACTAGACGATGTACACCGTTCACTTCCAATGGTGCTATTGTTGTTACGAGATTCTGAGCACTGAATGAAAAACTCTCCATACGTGTCGATGATCTTGGCGTACAAAATCCAATGAGTCAGCTGTTTAAGGAACACAACATTCACTGTCAATTGAATCCTGTAAAAAATACTCTAATTTACAAGGAAGCCACCAGCCTACCAACTCACTTCTTCATAGCAGCATTAATCTTTCGGTCACCATGGAGAATATTCTGATGTAAATACTGAATTATAGCACATCCATGGAGTTTCTGTGCCCTAATTCCACGAATCAACTTCTGCAGAAATAGAAACAACGGTTGGAATACATTTATTTTCTGATAAATGAAAAGCAAAGACTGTGAAGGGTTCTGCAAGTAGCGACGTTCGAGTTCTGTGATTTCCTCCAAATAACTTTCCAAAACGAGATCGATGCCATTGGCAAATGCCTTCAGGTACAATCCATTCTGTAAAGGCTCTAAGAATTTGATATTAGAACCGCAGGAACTTTATACATACCGCAAAGCTCACCATCTGTATCGACTAGAGACGTGTTAAAGGTTTGATTGTGGCTGGATCCATAGATTTTTGTAAATTTCGCAATATCACGATGCAAATTGATGATACGAATTATATCTTGGAGGATTTTCCTTTCGCCAGGATGTAGAAACGTTGCGACAGCATCGGAGATCTACATAGAAACGAGCAATCGAAGGAATGGACAAGTGTCTCTGTTTGCATCTTACCACAAACTCTTCAATAGGTAATCGTTTTGGATAGGGATTAAGTAGACAGAGGAGAATATCGTGAATCATTTTGTCATGTATTTTATTTGAGAAAAATTACATTTAAAACGGAAATTCACGAGATTACGTACAACTTCTCCCAGTTTTGGGCAAAACAACAAATGGCGCCGAACTGTTTTATGTCAAATTGGTATTCTTCTAATCGAGATTTTGAACGTGTTGGTAACGAACGATTAGAAGATATGTGGCGATTGCAACATAAAACACCAACACATAGATGTCGCACCAAACAGTTCAGAGGATTCAAGAAGATTCTCAACGGCGGAGATTACTGGGACATTCTGCTTCTGTTCTTCCGACAATAAGTTAATCGTTTAACTTTTTCTTTGTGTAGTTTTTCTGGCGCCGCAAGATTGCGTCATCCTTTTCTATTTAATTTAATATAAAGTAATTCTAAGCAATAAAGTGTTAAATTATAATGTAGTTGGTTCCTTTTATTTTTGACATTGGCACACCTAAGTGCCCATAGTGGTGACCCCGACGATCAAGTAAAATCTATAATCAACGATGACAAACGGTCGATCGTCAGACGCAGATGCAGCCAGCTCAGGCGCTCCAACTGGCACAGTACCTATAGTCGCTCCATCTCTAGCTCTATCCGACATACAGATTGAAACCGCTGCTCTAAAAAATCTCCGCATTCCTGCATTCTGGAAGATTAACCCAGCGCTATGGTTCGTAGAAGTTAAAGCGCAATTTCACAACAACCGGATCACCTCGGACAACAACAAATCAAATTCAATGCCATCATCGCTGCACTTGATCCAGAAATATTAAACGAGGTGTCAGATCTGGTCCAGAAGCCGCCGGACACAAATAAGTATATAGAATTTAAAAAACAAATTATACCCAGGTTTACTGAGTCTAAAAAGAGACAGCCCAAGAGACTCATGCCGTTCGCAGAACTGGACGACAAACGTCCGTCGAGTCTCCATAGAGAAATGAGAAGGTTGGCAGGTCTAAATGTGCCAGACGACATGCTGTCCACATTATGGATGGCACGAATGTCTAGCCATGTACGTGGAATACTTTCAGCCAGCCAGGGCATTGAGCTGACTGCGCTGTCTGAAATTGCAGACAAGATAGTAGAGAACACATCCGCTCATGCCACTTTGTCAACCGATGTTTGTAATGAAGACCTCGATGTCCAAACCTGCAACGCTCCTAGTGATATTAACCAACGTCTCCTCACAACTGAGTCTGCTCTTTCAACTCTTACGGCACAGTTGCAGTCTTTAACAGCTGACAGGTCTCGGCGACAATCAAGAAACAGCAATACTGTTTCAAGATCGTCCACACCTCAAGATTGTTCAGCATTATGCTATTTCCACAAACAATTTGGCAGCAAAGCTCGCAACTGCAATAAACATTGCAGTTACATTCCAAAAAACTGGCAAAGTGTCGCTCGAAGTGTACTGACGTGTTTTACTGTGCTCTTCAAAGTTAACTTTCTTTTTAAATAATCACAATGTCCGAAAGTGTTCTAAGTGCGATAAAAAGATTTCATTGTATGCGGCGGTATTTGCGATTTAAAATTCCATGATGAATGTGCAACTTTATCAGAAAGTGCCTTGAACTTTTTAAAGTGCTACTGAACTAAGCAAAACTGTTCAAATCCTACATGAGGAAATTAAATCCTTAAAAAATAGTGTAAAAATCAGTCCATCTGAAACAAAAAAGCCAACACCCACATCTAATAAAGACAAAAAAATGCACAAAAACAATAATAACAAGCAAGTGCAAAATGTAAACACTGCGGTAACCTACGCCAATACTGTTCATGAAGAACCTCCGGTTAGTTCTGTAAGTGTCACTGACCTCTCGTCCAACGTTAATTCTAACGAGTTGGTTGAACCAGTGAATCTGCAACGGAATATAGTAAATAATAGGAGACGGAACACAAAAAAACAGCCAAGAATCATCGGTAAAGACTCTGCATATACAGAAGTTGAGGTAATATCGGCAAAGAAATGGCTTCATGTCCCTCGCTTCTCCACAACCACAAAAGCGGAATCAATACTGGCATATGCATCGAAGAAGCTGAATGTTCCGCTAAATCTTCTCTCTTGCTATCCCCTTTACAAAAGAGATGCCGTTTTGTCGTCATTCAAATTTGTTAATTTTCGCCTTGGTGCCCCTGCATGTATTATCAACGATTCACTGAATGCTGATAACTGGCCTTTGAACGTGCATGTAAGAAAATTTCGTTTCATTCCAAAAAAGCGCAGACAATGTGCAAATATAAACAATGAGGGAAATTCTTCTTATTCCTCTTTATTGTCCTCTTCGTCAACAAATGTTATCACTGTCTATTACCAAAATGCTGGTGGAATAAGACCCAAAATCAATGATGTTTTTCTTGCTGTTTCTCTACATGAGTATGATATTATTGTCATCACAGAGATATGGTTAAATGACGGCTTCTCAACTGCTGAAATCTTCGATGACTACTACACCGTTCATCGGCTTGACCGAACAGTAATGAGTGGTCAGTCGTTCACAGACTTTCACAGTGTACAAACGTGTTTCGGCTTCTCCTTTAAATCAGTAGTGCTTTGAAGTAGAATAATAGACAGTGTAATTTCAAGTGGCGAGTTAGCCTATTGGTAGTGGTGGTGAACCGTCAACCCAGGGTCTTGGGTTCAATTCCCAACCACGGAAATTTGAATATAAACTTTTTTTATAATTTACACTAAATTAGTGGATAAAATTAATAATAAATAAACATTCGATGGAAAGTGAGCGGTCCGCGCTCCCAGTAGCGGGACCAGCTGATAACAAGGTATCAGCCGATGAGGCAGTGGAATCAGGCCACCAAGCAACAGTGGCACCAGATGGTACGTCGAAGAGGAGAAGGAGATTGAAACCATCTCCCAATTTGGTTAAGCGTCCCTCCACATCAGCTTCAGCTGTAAAGCTGCCGGGTGGAGTGAGGGAAGGGGCGCCGACCACAACAACAGCAGCAGCAACAGAAAAGAAGCGACAGAGGTCGGATGACTCTGTCGACTTCCCGTACATCTCCGACGGCGGGGAAGGCCGCTATGTAGGAGACGATAAGAATTGTTTCGCAGTTCTGGCATCCTCGGAATCAGAGGACGAAGACGAGGAAGTTCAAAGTCTGACTAGCAGCATCAGACAGCTAGAGCAGAGGGTGCTTGCCATTAAGGCCAAACAAATGGCCAGAAGAGAGAGGGAGCGGCAACAAGAGCTCCAGCGCTCCCAACAACAACAACAACAGCCGCCAGAAAGCCAGCGACAAAGCCAAATACAGCCGCAAGTACAGCAGCAACAACAACAGCTGAAAAATCAGCAGCAACTACAACCGCAGCAAAAAACGCTGCAACAACCACAGCAGCAGAAAAAGCAGCAACAACCGCAGCAGCAGCAGCAGAAACAGCAGCATCAGCAGAAACAACAGCAACAGAAACAGAAACAGCAGCAGCAGAAACAACAGCAACAACTACCGCAGCAGAAGCAACAGAAGACGACTACAAAGGAGAGGGTGCCGCCAATAAATACCTACAAGGTGGAGTTGAAGGATACCATCGAACTATGTAAGTCGGCCATAGGCAAAAACTTTAATATTAAAAGATTAAATGAAAATAGGCATGCTATCCACTGTAATACAGTGGAAGATTATAAAAAAATTAAGCAGTTACTTAGGGACACGACGACGGAGTTCTTCTCCTTCACCCCGAAGGGGGAAAAGCGGCAAACAATGCTGCTGAAGGGGATAGACCCGTCTACTGATCCGGAGACGCTCCTTGCGCTGCTTAAAGAGAAAGAGTGCAACGAGCTCGAATTCGTAGGGGTCAAGCCATTCACCACAGCTAAGGCAAAAAGGGAGAAGCGGAAGCTGCCGTTCTTCCTAGTTCAGCTTTCACCCAATAGCAAGCTAGATGGTCTAAGGAGTATTAAAGTCCTAGACTACCAGGTTGTTGCCTGGGAAAAATTAAGAAGGAGCGAAAACATTTTACAATGTGTTCGCTGCCAAAGGTTCGGTCACGCCGCGTCGAACTGCGAAATGCAGCCTCGATGTGTTAAGTGTGGAAAGAACCACAAAGCAGAGGAATGTACTCTGGGTAAGGATGGAGTTGCAGATAAGAGCCAGCTCTCGTGTGCTTTATGCAGGAACTCGGGACACACCGCAAACTATCGGGGTTGTCCTAAGTTCCAGTACATTAAGAAAGTAAATCTAGTTCGCCAGGAGAAGGTCGTAGTGAAACGTCCACCTGCTCCAATTCAAACACCATCCGTGACTCCCCAAGTGACCTACGCCCAAATGGCGGCAGGTCGGGGAAACGCGGAACAGAAAAGACCGAAGGTTGCTTCTCAGGCCCCAGCGCCTAGAGCACCGGAGGCTCAAACTGACTTGCTTACCATCTTGCTCTCTATCCAAGGGCAGATGGAGCAGCTTCAACGTCAGGTACAGGAGCAGGCGAAGCGGGTAGACCAGATCTACGCACTTCTGCCGGGCTTAACGCACCTTCAGTCGTAATGGGTACGAACATAGAGGAGCAATCCTTGAAGATCCTTGCGGTGAATGTGAATTCACTGATTAGGATCGAGCGAAGAGCCGTATTGTTTAAGTTGCTTGAAGACCAAACCCCTGATGTGCTTATGGTTAGCGAAACAAAGCTATCCCAGAAGCACAAATTGGGGCACAATAAATACAATATTGTCAGAAGAGACCGACCCAACTCCACACGAGGAGGAGGTGTTGCGATCTTCATACGCAAACAACTGCAATTTAAAGTTATGTACAGCGGTGAAGTGCGAAGGTTCCAGGAGCTGGAAGCGTGTATCGTGTGCATCCCTCTCCGTAGTGGAAAGAGGATGTACTTGGTCGCACTCTATGCACCTGAAGCTACTCAATCTACTTTATTTATTTCAGAGCTCGAGACACTTTTTCGATTCCTAAGGCTGGAGTCAGAGGAGAATTATTTCATCATGGCCGGAGATCTCAATGCCAAACATAGAGATTGGGGAAATAACACACCAAATCCTAGAGGGAACCTACTATTCAATTGGTGGAGTCGGCACAGTGTCGAGTATAAACTCGATTTGAAAGCTACAGATAGTCCGTCGTTTCCTAGAAGCGGCTCCTATCTGGATCTTATGCTGTTCGACGTACGGTTACAACTGACCGACATGGACCGACAAACTATAAACTGCCTGCACACATTTGTGTATGACAGTGACCATTGCGGACTCAGTGCCGTAATAACGATTCCCAACGAAATTGCGGAGTTAGAGGAGTTTGTCCAAACGTACTCCTACAATTATAGTAGGACGCGTTGGACTCGCTTCTCAAGAACTTTGACAAGAGCACTCTCCTCGAATTCGCTCTACCCACCGTCCAATAGGAATCTGTCAAACGAGGAGATTGACTGGTACCTAAAACAAATGGACGAGACAATTAAACGAACTATGGACAATACGATACCTCGGTATCAACATACTGACAACGCAGACATATTCCGCAATGCAACAATTGACGCACTACACCAACACAAAAGTAGACTGCTGTCGAGACTTAAAACCTTGTACAGACAGTTTACTGACAGACAAAACTCGGAGGTTAGGACGCTGAAGTCGTTGATTAAAAACCTCCAAAAATTAATTAGAGAAAATTACAGACTTTCTGTAAATTTGCATTGGAACAGCAAAATTCGGGCTGTAAAATCCAACAACCCGAGTATGTTCCCGCAAATAAATAAAATATTTCGGAGGAATAATCAAAACGACCTTCCGTGTCTTAAGATCCCCCGAACGACGAACAATGGACAAATACTAATAACAGCAGGTATAGATCCAGATAACGCTGTAGAGGATGACAACTTCTTTGTGATCGAAGATCCGCAGGAGAAGGTAGAGGCTATAGGAGCGACTTTCCAGGAAGTGTACAAGGTGAATGATACCATTTGCCCGAACCACGACCTGGAAAATCGCGTCCTTGTGCACAACTTCTACCTTCGAAATGATATAGAGCACTGGCGATCCGAGAACATAGGTTTTACCGAGTTCAATGACGATAACATGGCAAATAATGTCATCGCCGATGAAAGGGTACATCCCCCGTACATATCGAAGGTGGAGCTCCAAGCGATCTTCGACTCATTGAGGAGGAAAAAGTCTGCAGGAATCGACGGAGTGTCGAACATTGTGCTTCGACATCTCCCTCTAGAAGCGGTGGACATTTACACCACTCTGTTTAACAATGCGCTGAATAATGCACATTATCCAGCGCATTGGAAAACAGCAGTGATACAACCCATCCCCAAACGGGGTAAGGACACTTCCAATCCGGCAAATCTCCGGTCGATAAGTCTCCTTCCGAACATCAGCAAGGTATTCGAGAAAGTGATCAATAGCGCCCTGCTTAAGTGGACTGAGAACAGTAATATAATTCCGGATAACCAATTCGGTTTTAAGGCGGGGCATGATACAATACATGCCGCGTCCAAACTGGTATCGGATATCCAATGGAACAAAAGCAAGAAACAGTGCACGGGTGCCTGCCTGATTGACTTGGAGAAGGCCTTCGACACCGTATGGTTAGAGGGACTCTTCTACAAGCTGAGCAGGCTGGGCATAAGCAAACCACTGCTGTACATACTTCATAACATGCTCACCAGTAGACAATTCATTGTCAAAAATGGCAATGTGACTTCTGCTGGAACATTTCTAATTAAAAACGGTCTGCAACAAGGTGCGGTTAATTCACCGATCCTTTTCAATATTTACACGAGCGATCTCATAGGATCACTTCACCATGCCATAGCGTACGCAGACGACTTGATCGCGTACAGATCAGGACCAAAAATCGAGGTCATTGCAATTCTCTTGCAACGTGACTTCGATAAGATTCAGCGATATTGCGATGACTGGAAGTTGAAGATCAACTTCCAGAAATCGGAAACCATTCTTTTTAGGACGCCGTTGTCTGGGGCCTCTAGGGATACCAGAAAGAATTGGCGAAAGTTCTCAATCGTTGGACCGCACGGACAGCCACTTGCGAGTCGAAGTGTAGTCAGATACCTAGGGCTCTGGTTAGACCAATATCTATATTTTAACAAACATATAGATGCTGCTCTGGCCAGAGCCAAAGGTGCTTTTGCCCTTACAAAGAGACTTTTTTATAGCAAGCAACTCGATGCAAGGGTAAAGGTAATCTGCTACATGGCCCTCATCCGGCCCATGCTCGTATATGGATGTCCCGTGTGGTTCAATGTGGGAGCAAGCTTGTTGGAAAAGATTCGGGTGTTTGAGAGGGCTTGCCTTCGGGCTTGCCTTCATTTATACAGAACACCGGAATCCCAGTACATAAAATTCTATCCCAATGAGGTCCTATACAACAGGGCTAATCTAATAAGAGTGGATAATTTCGTTATCAAGCTGATTCGAAGGCACATTGCAAGAGCAATGAGCTCGACGAACAACCTGATCTTCGGGGCTTATTACCCCAATTCCGAGTATCATGAGAGAGTGCGCCTTAACGGCTTTGTTCCCCCAGAGGCGTTCCTCTATTTTGATAAGAAAGGTCTGATCCAGGACAGATTGGCAGTGCCGCTAATCTTCCACGTTGCTCGGACAGCTGTGGATAGGCGACTCAACTACGACAGAGACGTTGCACACGGCAGTGTGGAGCGTCTCCGGTTTAGTAGGGCGGTATCGGGTCGCGATGTTCATGACGTACAACGTCAGTACGGTCATTTCTGGTGGCTGGCCGAAAGAGAGGAAACTCCTTCGTCGTTTCCTCCTAATCCAGGGTAGCCTGTTTGATGTTGAAAGTTGGCTGTTCTTGCCCATGGCCGACTTACATAGTTTAGGTTTAGGTAGTTTTTTAGGTTTAGGTAGGTGTAAGTAGTGAATAATAAAAAATAAAAAAAATAAAAAAAAAAAAAAAAAAAAAAAAAAAAAAAAAAAAAAAAAAAAATTATAAATATATCCACAGCACTTGGATGAAAAAATACAAAAAAAAAAACACAAAAAACACAAAAAACATAAAAAAAAAATTATAAAAAAACAGCACTCGACAAAAAAAAAAAAAAAAAAAAAAAAAATTAAAAAAAAAAAAAAAAAACAAAAAAAAAATTTACGTATAGAATACGTAAGGTAGAATAAGATAGGCTAATTTAGAATAAGATAGTTTTAAGATTTATTTTAAGGTAGTTTATAAGTTTTATTTATATGAATACAAAAAAATGTTCAGACACTAAGTTTTTGACCAATTTTCTTAGTTCAAATTTTAAAAGAACGAATAAATAAACAAGTTTCATGTTCGTTACGTCGAAAGACATAGTTTTAAGTGTTAGGTTTAGCTTAGAGCGCCCGCATAGGGCCAGTAAGTTAGAATAAGAATAGTTAAGTTAGTTAAGCTAGTTTTAAGCGTTTTGTCTAGCATGTAAGTTATAATGAATTACCCAATAAAAAAGTGCATTAAAAATGAAAATGACAGTAATGAGTGGTCATCAGCGCGGCGGGGGAGTGTTTATTGCCGTGCGTTCAACTCTCACAACTAATGCCTTTATTCTCCCACATGATGATTTTAAAAGTGAACAACTATGCGTTTCTATGGATCTTGGTGGTGGGGCAGCGGGACGAAAAGAAGTTTTCTTCGTTGCGATCTGCATACCCCCAAAAAGGCCGCTATGTGTGTATGAATGTCATCTAGCCAACATCGAATTCATCGCAGTACTCTTTCTGCAATAGAATCAAATTCAAATATTTATGAAATGAGTTATAATTATAATGCCTTAAACAATTATTTAGTCTCGATTGATTGGTTGAGCATTCTTTCTGGTCTACAACTTAAAGAAGTCTATGATACATTTTTGAGTATTTTAGACTATGGAATTACTCAGTTCGTGCCTCAACGTATTTGCCAATTGCCCCGCGAATATGAATTTTTGAATAAATTTTTGTATAGGCAATATGTAATGAACACAAATTTCAAGGAATCCTAAAGGTTTTTGGACATTTTTAAACAGTAAAAGAAAGCTAAATGCTATTCTGCAAAATATCGAATTTGAAGGTGCTGTCTCTTGTAATATTGATTCAACTTGTGAGCTCTTTGCAAAGTTTTTTGAATCAGTTTATGTTGATCACACGAATCTTAGTCCGTTTTTTGATAATGATATAAGTGATTGTAGTGTATGTATAGGATCTCTCTATCTTTCGATTGATGATGTTTTGCAAGGCATACAATATATAAACTGTTGTCAAAGTGCTGGCCCTGATCGTATTCCATTTGATGTTCTTAAACAATGTAATTCTTCCTTGAATTTTCCTTTAAAATTCATTTTCAATTTATCCTTAACTTGTGGGACGTTTTTAGATGAATGGAAATATTCATATATAACTCCCATATTCAAAGCCGGATCCCGACAAAAGGTTGAAAATTATCGTGGAATATCTAAGCTCTCAGCTATTCCGAAACTGTTCGAGTCAATTGTTATAAAAACACTTCATTTCACAATCAAGGAACAAATATCATTGCAACAACTTGGATTTGTATCTGGTAGATCCACATTAACCAACTGGACGCTGTTTACGAAATATCTTTTTGATTCTGTTGAGTCGGCATATCAAGTTGATGTTGTATTTTGTACAGATTTCAAGAAAGCTTTTGACACAGTATGTCATTGTATTCTTATAAACAAATTAAGATCATTTGGTATTCATTCGATGCTGCTTAAGTGGATTTCGAGTTACATTTTGAATAGAAAGCAGTATGTAACAATTGGTTGTTCTCAATCTTGACTCATTGAGGTCTTATCTGGTGTCCCTCAAGGTAGCCACTTAGGGCCTTTGCTCTTTAATATTTTTATTAACGAGATTCCTTCATTGCTTAATCGTGCTAACTGCTCGATGTATGCTGATGACTTAAAGATCTTTTTGCGCGTTAAAAATATTTATGATTGTGAATGTCTTCAAAATGATTTAAACACAATAGTCAATTGGTGTGAACTTAATCGACTTACCTTGAACATAAATAAGTGTCATTCTTTTTCTGTGTACCATACATTAGTGCCTGTTATTAATGACTACACAATTCTGGGACCACCCTTTCTCGAAAAACCGAAATTAAAGACCATGGTGTGATTTTTGACTTGGATTTTTGGTTGGATTTCTTAAGCGAACGTGTGCTGAATTTTCTAACCCATATGCTCTTAAGTCTGTCTATATGTCTCTAGTACGACCTTTCCTTGAATATTGCTCTATAGTTTGGTGTCCAATATATGCAAATTCTATAATACGACTAGAAAGGTTTCAAAAGCCCTTTACAAAATTTGTTATAAGGCAAATGAAATGGAACCTTGATACAATGCTCTCTTATCCAACAAGATGTGTTTTAATAGGATTAGATACCTTAGAAAAAAGGCGAAATGTTCACTGTGTACTGTTTATTCATGATGTCTTTTCTTATCGTATATGTCCCGATGTACTTCAAAATTTTAAATTATATGCTCGAGAAAGAATTCTTCGAACAAGAAATTTTTTATTGAATCCTAAACATTTCTACAATTATGGTCTTAATGAACCAATGACTAAATGTATAAAACTTTTTAATTCTGTTTGTACTGAAATAGATTTATGTGATGATAGATCGAAATTTAAATTGTCTCTATTGAATATTAATATGACTAAAAGATTATACCGCTAAATATTAATGTATCTTGAATTATTATATCATTTAATCCAAAGTCTGTTAGAGTTAAGCTTGGTAGATGAATATAGAATAATAATAATAATAATAATAATAAAAAACTAGAACAACTGTTGAACACTGAGGCGTTGGACAACAGTTCTAGAATCAACAAAGAATACCGCCTCCATGTTTTTGATAAGGAAATGAATCAAAGATTCCTACGTGATTCCGGTTCCACAATCAGCGCCTTACCTCGTCCAACAGACTGCAGGCATAGCAGGGGAGCACTCACACTCCTAGTTGCAAATAGCTCACCGATCCACATCTATGGGGAGAAAACACTCACACTCAATCTTGGTCTCCGGCTAGCAATCACTTGGCCATTCATCATCGCAGATCTTAAAACAGCAATAATACTTCACCCTTATTCCCAAAAGACAAGACTGGGAAACCAGCTCATCGATGAATGAACAGGACATTCAAATCTACACTGATGGGTCTAAAATACAAACCGGAGCAGGAGTATTCTGCGAACCATTACAGATTAAAGACTCATACAAACTCAAGTATGTATGCAGTGTCTTTCAAGCTTAAATCTTTGCCATTGATATAGCAGCGTGGACAATCCTAACAAAGAAAATAAATTCATCTCGGATTAAAATTTTTGTGGACAGTCAGGCAGCAATCAAGGCACTGGACAGTGAGACAATAAAATCTAGGACAGTGTGTAAATGTCATAAAACCCTGAAAAAACAAAGCAATATCCACGCGGTCAATCTCTGTTGGGTTCCCAGACATAGTGATATAGAAGGGAATGAGATAACAGATGAACTAGCCAGAAAAGGATCAGCACTAGGTACAGAACATATACACACACAAATAGACGTTCCTATTGGTGTAATGAAAGAGAATATAAAAATTAGGACCAGGGAACGAACCAACACTGCTTGGTTATCAAGAGGGGACTGTGTTATATCCCGCATAACCAAATGCTTACCAAATGCTTATGGGGAAAAAGGAAATCCGTATCTTGCTAGGTGTACTGACGGGAAATTGTGCGATCGGCCCTATGGCCAAAAGACTGGGCATAAACTCTCCGGACTACTGCAGGAGCTGGCCAGATTTTTTTTTTTTTCGTGGGTAGATGAAAAATCTTCATAGACACTATGAGCCCGGTGCTCATAGTAGTGTGAGATTTTTATTCACTAAACAACACCTCCCTTCGACTAAGTTTCCTTACCAAGTAGTTTCAGTTTGAGAGCAATGCACCAAAACTTTGTCCACTCGCAAATTTTGTCCAAAGCTCGCTGAAGCTTTACAGTTGCTGACTCGACTGATTTTATCTGTTGTTAATATTTGTATCGTCCGCGAACGTATGTAGCTACCTGTCTTAACTGAAACTTCAAGTCTTCATGCCATACCTTTTCGAAGGTCTGAGAGACGTCCAGAAAAGCCCTAGAACATATCTTTTTCTCCTTTAAGGTTTTCTCTATTTCATTTGTTATTCTATAAACCTGATCAATTGTGGAATACTTTGTTCTGAAGCCGAATAGATGGCCAGCTCTTTAACAAAAGCTTTCTAAATACCTTGCCTATAGTAATAGGCGGGAGCGATACCAGTCTGTATGATTTTTCGTCGTTTGGAGGCTTTCCCGGTTTTGGAACTACTATAACCTCGGTGACTTTCCATTGCCTTGGAACGTATAATAATCTTAGGGCGGCATTTATAATATGCAGAAGCTTGATCAGGGCTTTTTTGGCAATTCCTTGAGGATCTGTCCGGTTATTAAATCATATCGGGGGCCTTGTTATTTTTAAGATTTTTTATTATCTGGCAAAGTTCGACCAACAACACGCTATTTATTTTAAAGTAGCCAGGTGTCGTAATCGCACTATCAAGGTCTTCTGTTAGCACTTGTCCGTCGAATGGTTTAAACGCTTCTCCAAGTGCACGGCAATCGAACGTCAGTAGTTGAATTGTCGTGGGGCGCGCGCTTTTCCCAAAGTTTTTAAAGAAATACGTCTCTATTCATACCTAAAATGAAGTGTCTTATTTGCAATGAACAAATAGAACGCAGTGCTGTAGGAAAAATTTCTTGCTCTGATTGCACTGGTTTTTTTCATTCCGCCTGTAAGAATATAAACGATTCAGACATTGAATACATGAACACAAACAATGTAAAATATAGATGTGATAAGTGCACTGTTCTAAGTAGAAAATCGCTACAACAACAACCCATTGGAGCTATGAATTCAGCGACAACCGCAGGAATACAACAACATCAGCACAACGAGAAACTTAAAAGAGCAGCAAACCCAAGCAAACAGCAACAACAACAACAACATCAACATAAACAGAGCGCAGACAAAAAGCTAGCAGCAGCAGTGAGTACTCGACAGCCGGAAACTCTATTAAGCCCGCAAACAGTAACATCTACCCCGCCACAAATCAATAAGATGACTGTAAGCGAGCGACAGCACGATTCTACACTGACTCTGCGATTCAACAGCAACATAACAATCCAGTAACTATGCAGCTTCTCTATGAGGAAACTCTTAATTTGAAAAGAATAAACACCGATTTTCTTAACACCATCCAGCAGCTAAGAGAAGAAAATGAAACTCTCAGACTAAAGGTCAATAGTCTTGAGAGCAGATTGAATTGGAGAGAACAAAAGCTTGTGGAAAACGTTATTGAAATTGTTGGTGTTCTTGAGACTAACAACAACAATGTTGAAGAATATGTGCAAAAAATCTTCGTTGAAGCTTTGAACATTTCGGTCACTTCTGATGATATAAAAAAATGCTACGTAAAAAGTTTTCCGAAAACGAAATCATGGACTGTTCGAGACACAGCAGATTATTAGTGTCCATCTCTCGTCGCTTAAAGTTAAGCAGGAAATTATGAAGAGCAAGCAACATGCTAAAAAGAAGAGTGAACACCGCGCTATTTGCCGATGGTACTAAGAAGAATTTATTTATTCATGATTGTTTAACTAAATACACCCGTGCATTATTTATGGCAGCTAAAAAGCTTAAAACAGATAAAAAATTACAAGTATTTATGGTTCAATAATAATAATATTTTGTTAGGAAAGGTTGAAAATGGTGAGGTTGTGGTTATAAGATCTTTTGATGACTTAGCCGCAAATTAAAAAGAATTTGAATCCTGATTTTCAATGTTATCTAATATAAATGAAAGCTTTGATCTTATAATAGACAACCTTACCATTGAAACCACAAGAATCGGTTCTGATAGTATAATTTATTCAAACAATAGCAAATGCGGCAAAATTTTGATTTACTAGTTAGCAACCTTGAAGCCTTTAAGATCATGCCTGAAATTATTTTCGTTTCTGAAATTTGGATTTATTCCTTTGAGCTTAGTGATTATAGTATTCCTGGCTATACACTTTTTGCAAATACCAATGATTCGTATTCTTCCGGTGGAGTAGAAGCTTTTGTGCGAGATTATTATGATGATTGTGTGGTGGAGCGCTTTAGTTTGATAAGTGCCGACGTTATAAAAATCTGTTTTGCCATATGCAATGAAGATTTTACTTTTGTTTGTGTATACAGATTTAATTCGCAATCATTTCATGTGTTTTTTGATGAATTTAAAACATTTTTACGCGATGAAATATCGAATAACCTTGTTATTTTAGGTGACTTTAAATTGGACCTACTAAATACTAGTCCAATGTTAGATTCATATCTTGCACTTATGGCCGAACATGGGTTAGCTTCTTTAGTAAATGAGATCACTAGACCAATTGGAGGTACATGTCTTGACCACGTGCTCGTTCGTTTCTTGAAAGTTCCACTAAATCTATATTCTGGTATTAATTTTGAACTTCAGATCTTTGATCATTGTATGACTGGCTTAGTTTTAAATGGTTTGGATAGTAAAGAAAATAAAAAGCATAATTTGTCAAAGAGGTTGTTCAAAATTAACTTTGAGCAGCTTAATAATGTACTGCGTTTTGAAAACTGGGAGGCGGTTTATGCTTAAGACAATGTTTCTACGGGTTATGATATTTTATTAAATTTATTAAAAAACTATGTTAACTTTTCAAGCTACGTCATTGTCCCTAGAAAATCTGCTCTAAGGCTTAAGCCTTGGATAAACGGTTCACTTCTTAGGAAAATTCGACAAAACACAAATTGCGGATAAGTTGCCACAAACATCCACAAAACTGTAGTTTACAGAGTCGTTATAACCGTATGAGCCAAACAATTAACAAAGAAATACGTAAGTGTCGAGATAGTTACTACCAAAATCAGATAAGGGCTTCACAAGGAAATCTTAAAAAGAAGTGGAAAGTGATTAATAACATAATCAATCGTAATGCTACTAACCAAAATAATGCTATTTATTTAAAAAAAACGGAAGTGTTACTATTTCGGAACCTATAGCAATAGCTAATGAATACAATGATCATTTTTCATCGGTTGGACAACAGCCGCTTCAAAGTTTTTGTTCAAGTTATTGCTATTGTTACTGTACCGGATCCGGGCTTGAAATTCTAAAGACTATTCATTCCTTAAGGAATTCATATTCCTGTGGTAGCGATGGTATTTCTAACAGTATACTGAAGAACGTTGCCTTTAATATTGCTGATATTTTGGCACATCTTTTCAATTTGAGTATCGTGTCTGGACTCTTCCCTGAAGAACTAAAATGTGTCATTGTTATTCTTCTTTTTAAAAGGGGTGACAGAATTGAAAAAAATTACTACAGACCAATCTCGTTATTGTCTTAATCTCCAAAGTATTTGAGAAATGTGTTAAAAAAAGGGTTTTAGAATTCCAAAAAAAAAATTATTTTTTCAGCCCCATGCAGTTTGGGTTTAGAGCTGGGCTATCTACTGAAGATGCGCTCTTAGATTTCTGTTCCCTTATACAGAAATGTTTGGACAACAAAAAATGTTGTGCTGGACTTTTTGTTGATATAACAAAAGCTTTTGACATGGTGGATCATAACATGGTTTATGTCCTATCTTAAAAACAGAAAACAAAAAGTGAAGGTGGAAACTAGTTTAATCTTGGTGTTTCCCAGGGCTCCTATACTGTTTCTCATTTATATAAATTCTCTGTTTGTCCAACCATTTGTAGGAAAAGTTAGAGCTACTACTGATGATCTTGGTATCGCATATGGTTCAGTCAATCCCTTTTACCTAGTAGCTGAGTTTGCGGAAATTGGCTAGTAGTTAGCTTTTTCAGCCTAATCAATCATGATGCTCCAGATATCGAGATCATATATCATGCATCTAATTGTGCAAGGTACAACTAGTTTCACTGTATGTCTTATGACCAATGTTCTTATGCCTCCTTCGATAGGAATGTTCATTTTGATGACAATTGCTTCAAAATCGAAAACGTAAACTATTTTAAATATCTAGGCGTTACAATTGACCGGAATTTGAGTTGGTCTAATCAAATTTTAGGTTTAAAACATTATCTGCTCTCAACCATTCGTTGTTTCTACCGCCTTAGAAAGTTTTGTCCCAACAATACTTTAAAAACAATCTATTATGGAATATTTCGTTCAAAATTGCAATGCGGGGGAAGTGTTGCCTAAATAAAATTCAGCCGTTGATTGTCTTAGAAATGCGCCATTAGGAAGATTTGTAATTCCTTCCGTTTAGCCCACTCTATGGAACTTTTTCGTCTTATGAAAATCCTGCCAGTTAGACACCTCTTTTATTTCAAGGTTCTGAAGATATTTTTTATCAGAGGTGGTTATCTGCAAACTCCGATATCTGATTCCTATAGCTTGAGAAGAAATCAACAGTTTCTAGTTACCTTTCCTGCTTTTCGTACAACATGCTATAGAAATTCTTACCCCATCATTTCTTGCAAACTGTTTAATAGGCTTCCTGTAGGTGTGCGAATCATTGGTAACTCGTTCACTTTTGTGAAAGAGATAAAACAGTATTTTCTTAGCTTTGATCACAATGAAATCGAAATTTTGCTGCGCTACATTGCTCGTATCTATATACTTGTATTGCCTTGTTGTAGTAATGAAATTGCCTTTTGCTTTCTAAATTGTTCTCTTTTTTTTTGTTTTCTTTACTTTTATTTTAATTTGTTCACCCTACAATGAATAAATATATTACAAAATGACATTTATCTCTATTTTATTTAATGAAATACAAAATGTCTCTCACTATTCTGTTATACCTGCAGTCTGTTAAAAATATGCAAATATTATAATTGTTTTAAAATTGTAATTCGAGAATAATGAATTTAATAAAAAATAAATAAATAAATAAATTCGCCTTCTCTTTATCTCCTTCTGCCCATTCGCCATTGTTTTTCTTATCGGTAGCGATTACATTTGGAGTTTTTTAATACCTTTCATGGCTTTCCATAGTGAATAATTCAAACTTTTTTTGGTAGTCAAGCTTTCAAGATACGTAGAGATCTCTCTATTTTTGAAATCTTTGATTGCTTTTTTGAGTTCATTACACAGATGAGAAAAGAGTTTTGTGCTGCGGAGCTCGGGATTGTTCCCATATTTTGCGTGCTCTCCTCTTTTGGCATGTCAGTTCTTTTATTTCCGGTGGATATTTACCTTCGCTTTTTACAACTTCTTTTCCCCTGTAGGGAATGTTCTTCCACGTGGCGTTCTGTATAACTTCAATAAATCTGCCGATTTCGTCTTCTATTACGTATGTTTTTTTAAGCGACACATTCAGAACAATATTTTCTGTACAATATTTCCTAAAGCCGTCCCAGTTAGTTTTGTTGGTAGTTAATCTAGGGGTCCCTTCTTTATTCATTAGACGCTCGCTTATTGTCATGATTACTTTCCTCGACGTTTGTAAAGTCTTTAGTTACACCTCTTGTAATGAAGAAGTCTACTACGAGTAGGTCAGGAGTTTTTGCTCTATCGGTGGGCCAATATATCGGTTTCCCGTCGAAAAGAAGTCAACATTAAATTGCACCCCGGCTTCGTAAAGTAGTCTGTCTTTAGTTGAATCGCATCTTGAATCATGAAAGGCAGGAAACCGTGTTGCAACCAGAAAAGGTTGCGATACTAGTGACCTGAAATTGACTGTTGTGGGAAAGTCCGCCAATTCAATTCCACTTAGCCTTCAAGTGAGTGCGAATTACGGACGATTACGCAGATTAATCTGCATTTATCCAGAAGCCAAACTCAGACCGAGACAAAAAGTAGAGGATGCTGTTCAAAACCTGAATGACGCTCTTACCAGATGTTTTGAACTGACGTGCCCTTGCAGATCACCAGTTCCCTGGTGGAGTGCAGATCTGCAAAGACTGCATAAAGAAATTATAATATTTTTAAGCATGTATTTAAAGACTAGTTTGGAGGAAGACTGGAATCTTTACCGATGGAAGCAAAAAAAATAAAAGTTGTTCATTCGAGCTTCGAAAGGTGTTTCTTACCTTATCGAGTACGGGGATTTTCGCTGCAGGTCTCTCGTACAGTCCATTAATTGTTTTTACTAGCGCACTTCCCACCCGTCCATCCGAGCCGGTTCGTATTCCTATGATCCTTCCCTTTGGCCAAATGTTCCTAGGGTGGTCGGGATCGACTACATAAACTACATCACCGACCTCGATCGGCTTTACCTCGTCGAACCAAATTGCGGATGGCCATGATACAGGAGTCCGTGGATAGCGAGTACGCTATTTCGAGATGTAATGCCCTAGTTGTCAGACATGTCAGGAGTACACCATACCTTTTCGCGCTGCTGCGGCGAACGGATATAGAAATAGGTCCAAAATAGTCGACGCCAATGTAGCTAAATGGCCGACAAAATGATGCTAGACGCGCTGCAGGTAGAGGACTCCCCCGTGGAAGTTGTAGTTGAACTCGAAAATTTAAGCAAGTTTGACATGTCCGGCGTACTTCATTCAGAACAGCTCTAAGTCTCGGAATCCAGCATTTTTGCCGAATTTCGTTGACTACTATTTCGTGGTTAGCGTATTAATACCTGGAATGGTAATCAGAGACAATCAATTTAGTTAAGTATTCACCTCTAGGTAATATGATTGGGTATTCTCCGTTGCTAAGTTGTTTTCGTCAAGATAGAGGGAAAGCTTATAGATGGAACTTGATTTTTTAACAGGCCTTCCTGTCGAAAGAAGTATTATTTCTTCTTGAGATGGTGAACTGCATTCCGACGAGCACTTGCGGGTCTTGTCTCTCCACTTTCGTGCACAAAAAATTACTGCAGCCATCACGATATGAAGGATTTGAAGATTGGATCAGCATGATATCCGACATCTGTACTTCTTATAATTTGTTCATCCGGCCAGGTGCTCGGATCCGATTTTAGGAACGCTGGTTCGTTAAGCCATCTGCAATTATTCGAAAAATCAGGAATTCGTTGCCATTTTGTAGCTTCGTCGGCTACATTCTCCGCAGTAGGAATTCACCGCCAGTTGGAAGCGTCCGTCAGTTCAAGTATTTCACTCACACGAAAGGCTACGAATTGTCGGTAGCGCCTGTGATCGGACCGTATCTACGTAAGTACAGTGCGAAAATCAGACCAAAATGTCACCTTTGAAGTTCTATTGAGTGAGTGGTGACAATGTCGTTTGTCAGCCTGGCTCCCATTACAGCAGCTTGTAGCTCCAGTCGGGGTACTGACATCATCTTTGGAGCGGCTACTTTAATTTTGCAACCTAGCAAAACGCAGTCCACGAGATTACCATCAGAACATTTTAAATAGCATACAGCCGCGCATCCATCCTCGCTGGCGTCGACAAATGTACGGACTTCCATATCAGGAAACCGTATAAAGCTAGCCTTCACGTACCACCTTGGTATGCTCATTTCCGTTACTTCTGGCATAAGTCGAATCCAGCACAGCCATTTAGTGTATTGTTCCTCATGTATTTGTTCGTCCCATCCGCAGCCAGAGTGCCATATATCTTGAAAGATAATTGTAGCATACAACTTGAAGACAAAGCAGTCATCACTGGTAGGCCACCACATGCCTAGAACCTTGCCAGTTGAGGTTTCGGGATCGACATTTTAATTCACGACTGTGTCCCTAGCCTTAGCCTTTAATGTATCTAAGACTTCTCTGGAATTTGAGACCCAGTTACGCATTTGAAAGCCTCCTTTGGAATGAACGAGATGAACTTCAAGTGCCAGTTTAATGGCTTCTTCTTCCGTGTCAACGCTGTCTAACATATCATCGACGAATGGTTTTCCAAAATACACTTTACTGCTTTGGGATTCTGATCGCGAAATTCCTCCGCATTTTTGTTTTTGACTTATTGAGCGCAGCTAGGTGAGCAGGAAGCCCCAAAGATCATTACCGTCATAACGTATCCCACTGATTCCTCGGAGTCTGGTCCGATCCAGAAAAAGCGCTGATATTGTTGATCCTCTTGACGAACTTTTATCTTCGGCGATGTCTCCTCAGATTTCTACCCGCCTTTGTCGAAAATTGGGATTGGTTGAAACTAATGATGTTAGTAGATCCGGCCCCTTTAAAAGCAAACTATTTAGGAAATACCTTCTACTCTAGCAGCAGCGTCCCACACCAGGTGAAGCTTTCCGGGCTTGTTTGGATTGCTTACTGGGAATAACGGCAAGTACCAGCATCTGTTGACGTCGATTTCATCCGGATTTAACTCTCTGGTGTATCGCTTAGCGATATCGTCATCGATTTTAGCTTGTAGGGCCTGACCTAAAACAGGATCTCTCCGCATCTTGGAATACAGACATCGTGCTCTTTGCTTGGCCATAGGAACGCTGTTTGGGAGAAGTTTGTTTCCACCTTTCCACAACAGCGTAGTTTCCAAACGATTTCCTATCTTGCGTGTGAATTTCTGCAGTTGTTGGATAGCATGTTGAGTATCTTTGAACATTATTTCCCCTTCATTCGGCTTTAGTGCTAGGTTGTCTAGACAAAAATAGTTGTTTACAGTTTCAAGTAACTCGGCGTTTGCTCCGATCTCATAATCTCACATGTGAAAGGTGATGTCTTGCTCCTTCTTCGGTAGCGGGCTGGCCTTTTATGGTCCATCCTAGGGGAGTTTTCTCGGCTATCGGCTCGAAGTCGGCACCTACCCTTGATCGTGAACTTAGTCCAAGCTTGCAATTATTCAGTCCAGTTAGCAACTTTGAAACGGCATTAAAATAAGATTGCAAAGGAAGCCCCTTAGATGTTTGTATTGGGCTTGTAGCTTCTGGGCATCGAGAGTTTATGACGGAAGACCTAACTCCTTTACCGTGTGAACATTCTTAAGAGGAAATCGGCACTCACCCCCAAGTCCTGAAATTTCTAAGTCGACGAGGTGCGAATCATCTTCGAAACGATGGCTGTTTGCTGTCCATTTTAGACAAAGCGGCTGCGGAATTCCCTTCCGATTCAAAGTATCTATTAAATCCTCATCAGCTAGCGTAAGAGATGATCCATCATCAAAAAAGGCAAAGGTTGATAGCTGCATACCATTTCCATGTAGAGTGACGGGAAGGACTCGAAATAGAGTTTGATTTTGGATTTGAGAATGAGTATTACACTCCATGTGTGCATACGAGTCATCAATAACTTGAGGTTTCTTATGTAGAGGGGAATGATGAAGAAAACGGCATCCGTCAACGCCTCATATCGTTGTTGAAAGGCACTCTGTTGGTAGATGCGCGAGAAGAGAATAAGGTTCTAAAGTACTCTCATCTCCAAAAAGAACGCGAAGGTAGCCCACCCCGCTCAGCTAGTCGTGAATATCACACAGACGAAGATGAGCTAACACGAGAAACGGAGTTAAAGAAAAGACTAAGTAAAAAACGAAGAGCCGGTTCTTCACCTGAAGTCGAGCCACAAAGAGAAGACAAGCGTAAAGAGTCCCGAGCGAAACAAATCCAAATAAAATTACGTCCTCCGCCCCCAATAAAAGTAATTAGAATTTCGGATTATAATAAATTGCATTGCCTAATCAAAGGAATGTTGGCATCGACATTCAAGGTAACGTCACTGCGCAATGACGTTTGGAAAATTAACGTCGATGATTCCTACGATTACCGAGCAGTGTCGCAGAAATTAAATACCGAGAAGGTACACTTACGAAAACAAGCTAGAAAGGCCATTGCGTGTTGTAACAAGAGGTCTCCACCCTTTGTGTACCAAAGAAGACATTATGAATGATCTTCAAGCTAAAGGCTTTAAAATTCTTGACGTTATAAATATTATCAAGAAGGAGAAACAGCAGACAGAACGACAACAAGAAATCGTGGTTAGGCGTGGACTCCCGCTGTTTATGCTTAGTTTTGACAAGAAAGAGAATATAGACGATATTTACAATATTAAAACTATACTAAAATTCGTAATCAAAATCGAGCCATTGCGTAAGAATACAAAATCAGCCCGTAGTATAAGCGTTGTCATGGTTTCAGTCATACGCAGACTTACTGTCAAAAAGAACCGCGATGCGTAAAATGATAAACAGGCTCCAGCGACTTGTAAAAACTGCAGAAGGAATTACCCAGCGAACTATAGAGGCTGCGAAGTTGTCAAAGAGCTCCAAAAAAGGCGCGATGCCATTAAAAAAAACTTACGCCCGAACCCGAAACCACAGGAAAAATCTAAAGTTTCTAGGAGAAAGCAGCGACAGAAAGAAAACTTGTCAAGGAAAAGACGAAAGTTGTGCAAGAAAAGTCCAAAAGAAAAGCCGTCATCTTCTGGTGGGCAAGAAAT
Organism: Pocota personata; assembly: GCA_963082735.1. NCBI lineage: Eukaryota > Metazoa > Arthropoda > Insecta > Diptera > Syrphidae > Pocota > Pocota personata. Next base: position 141,249,956 of record OY720430.1, read on the forward strand.
TAAGAAAAGTGGTATTGCTCCAGATCCAACCTCACAAGCTGTTTCTATAATTCTCGCGAAACTTGAGGAACAAAGCAAAACAAATAAACTTATATTTGAAAAATTGAGCAATCTCGAGCATAAAACTCACAAAACAGGAACTCAAGTATGAATATAAAACAGTTGCTTAAAATATTGTAATATGCGAGCTACGGCTCGAGTAGATAAAACAATATTCTGTGAAATTATTTCTTTATTTTCTAGTCTATAGAACAATTCAGGTTCACACTATACTATTCTTCGCAATTCTTTTCTTACAAGGTCTCTGTCCTCTCAAATCACTTTATCTCCTTTCAATTACTTAATTCACAAATCCAAACTAATTACTTCTTGTTAAATCTCAGCTTCCAATTTATCACAAAATTACAACTTCGCCCATTATCACTTTTCTAATCTCTTCGCCAAAAACTACTGCCCCCTCTCGAAAGCCATCTGTCCTTATATAGCAGAAGTTTCTCATAGCCAGAAACTTCTAGCAAATTCTTCGACCACTGGAACAAGAGAAATTCTGATGTAATAATTCTTGCAGTTATAATTCCCTCTAATCCGTGATATTATCCGTCTCTTTCGTTGACATGAACTGTGGAGACTTCATCGCAGACACGAACCTCGAATGAAAGGACACTTCGGACCAAAATTCTGCCAGAATGAAAAAACACTTCGGAATTTGTTGCATCATACTTTTAGGGAGCGTAGTTATTATTATGCTACACTGCCCCCCTCTTAGACGTGTTCGTCCCGAACAAGTGCATCCTCATTTCGGCCATTGTATCGACTCAGTCGGTCCACATGAACCACTTTCATTTTGGCCCTTGGTCCTCGCTGGATGCGGTAGACAACATCGTTGATGCGGGTTACTATTCTGTAGGGACCTTCCCAGTTCCGCTGCAATTTAGGTGATTTCCCCTTTTGGCGATGGGGATTATACAGCCACACCAGATCTTCTTCCTGGAATCTTGACGTTGTTGCCTTGGCATCATACCTGGTCTTCATGCGGTCGCTCGTCATCTTAATCTGGCTTCTGGTCCTTTGGTGTATGTCCCTAAGCCTTTCCCTAAGGTCCGCCACGTACTCTTCTTCATTTCTGGGCTCATTGGTAGGAGATACAAATTTCACCTCACTGGGTAAACGAGCTATTCCACCAAATAAGATTTCGAACGGCGTATGTCGAGTAGTGCTATGCACGGCACTTCTATAGGCCATCAAAAACAAGGGAATCTGCCGGTCCCAATCCCGTTGGTAGTCACCTACGACCTTCGAGAGATGTTCGTCCAAAGTCATATTGAAACGCTCCACCATACCGTCCGACTGTGGATGAAACGGGGTTGTCCGTGTCTTTTTGATTCCGAGTAGTTGACACATCTCTTGGAAGATTCTTGACTCGAAGTTCCGCCCTTGGTCAGAATGCAATTCCAAGGGCACACCGAATCTGCTAACCCAATTGTAGACGATCTGCTCCTCCACGGTTCTGGCTTCCTGGTTAGGGATCGAAAACGCTTCCGGCCACTTACTGAAGTAGTCCATTACTGCGAGTATATACCGATTACCATTGTCGGTTTCCGGAAAGGGCCCTGCGATGTCAATGGCGATTCGTTCGAAAGGTGGTCCCACGTTGTATTGGTGCATCTTACCTCGAGTTTTGATTCTCGGACCCTTGCTAGCTGCACACACGTCGCATTCTCTGCACCAGTCTTCGATATCTTCCATCGCTTTTAACCAATAAAAACGTTCTCGTACCTTTTCTAGCATCTTATTCACTCCCAAGTGGCCTCCGGACGCCCCGCCATGCATTTCCTGTAACACCTCCTTGACCCTCGTCCGCGGTACGACAAGCTGCATTACAAACGACTTTCCGTCGGAGGATTCCCATTTTCTTCTCAGAACACCTTCTTGGACATGGAGGGAGTCCCACTGCGCAAAATATGCCTTTAAGGTCGGGCTTTTGTGAGAGATGTCCTGATGATCCGGTTTCTCCATGTTCTCCTTCCAGGCCAGAATCGGCTCGATATCCGGGTCTTCCTTCTGAGAGTTCCGGATCTCATCTACGCTCCAGCCGGCGATAGGTTCGGCTCTCATTCTTTGGATGGAAACCAGCTCCCGTTCTTCCTGACGCGCACAATGTTTACAATCCGTTCTGCATGGTCTCTGGGACAGTGCATCCGCATTAGAGTGGAGTTTTCCTTTACGATGCTGTATTTCGTAGTCGTAGATTTGCAGCCTTTCGATCCATCTTGCGACCTGACCCTCAGGACTCTTGAACTGTAATAGCCATTTTAAGGCTGCATGGTCTGTGCGAAGAACGAACTTCCTCCCATAGAGGTATTTGTGGAAATGCTTCGTAGCCAAGATCAAAGCTAGAAGTTCCCGCCTTGTCACGCAGTAGTTCCTTTCTGGCTTAGAGAGCACCTTGCTGAAGTACGCGACCACCTTCTCTTGGCCCTCATGCACCTGGGAGAGTACGGCTCCTACCCCGACATTACTAGCATCTGTATCCACAATGAACGTTTCCCCAGGAGTGGGGTAAGCTAGTATCGGGGCATCGCATAGCCGTTGTTTAAGTGCCTTGAAGCTCTTCTCGCACTCAATTGACCATTTGAATTGTTTCCCCTGTTCCGTCAACTGGTGCAGGCTCTTTGCGATCCCGGCAAAATCCTTCACGAACCGTCTGTAGTAGGTGGCTAGGCCCAGGAAGCTCCTTAGTTGGTGTTTGTCTTGCCAGTTTTTCACCGCTTCGACCTTCTCTGGATCGGTTCTCACTCCTTTCGCTGAAATTATGTGTCCCAGGTACTTGACTTCCGCTCTAAACAGGGCGCACTTCTTGGGGTTGAGCTTCAGGTGGGCACTTCGAAGCCTTTGAAACACATCCCTTAGATTGTCTCGGTGTTGCACAAACGTTTTTCCTACGACGATGACATCATCCAAGTATACCAAACAGGTTTTCCATGTTAACCCTTGCAGGACACATTCTATCAATCGCTCGAAAGTCGCCGGAGCATTGCACAGCCCGAATGGCATTACCGTGAATTGCCATAGCCCATTTCCTGCGGTGAAGGCGGTTTTCTCCCGGTCTTCTGGATGGATCTGTACCTGCCAGTAGCCACTCTTCAAGTCGAGAGTGGAGAACCATCGGGCTCCTGATAGTGTGTCTAGCGTGTCGTCAATCCGTGGCAGAGGATAGCTATCTTTCTTTCCACGCAGAACCGCGTGCTGCCATCTTTCTTCTTAACCAGTACAACCGGTGATGCCCACGGACTTTTGGAACTTTCAATCAGACCTTCTTTCTCCACACGTCTAAGAGGGGGGCAGTGTAGCATAATAATAACTACGCTCCCTAAAAGTATGATGCAACAAATTCCGAAGTGTCTTTTCATTCTGGCAGAATTTTGGTCCGAAGTGTCCTTTCATTCGAGGTTCGTGTCTGCGATGAAGTCTCCACAGTTCATGTCAACGAAAGAGACGGATAATATCACGGATAAGAGGGAATTATAACTGCAAGAATTATTACATCAGAATTTCTCTTATTCCAGTGGTCGAAGAATTTCTGATGGCCAGAAACTTCTGCTATATAAGGACAGATGGCGATTGAGAAGGTGCAGTAGTTGGTTTAGAACCGTGGCGAAGAGATTGGAAAAGTGATAATGGGCGAAGTTGTAATTTTGTGATAAAACGAAAGTTGAGAGTTAACAAGAAGAAGTAATTAGTTTGGATTTGTGAATTAAGTAATTGAAATGGGATAAAGTGATTTGAGAGGAAACAGACCTTGTAAGAAAAGAATTTGCGAAGAATAGTATAGTGTGAACTTGAATTGTTCTATAGACTAGAAAATAAAGAAATAAATTTCACAGAATGTCGTTTTATCTACTCGAACCGTAGCTCGCATATTACAATATGTTACTGTATTCAGCTTGAAATACTTAAGTGCATCATTGGGACTATGTATAAGTGTCTATCGATACATTTTTTTCTATGTCTCAAATCTCAAAAGAATTGAAAAAACATCATCCTGGATTGTTGGACCAGTCGATAGTATGTCGTTCAGCGATGAAGTTTTTGCAGAACCATCAAAAACTACCCTAAGCTTGGTTGTGCTGATACCATGTGACACAAAGATGTGGTAGAAAGTAGCAAGGTTTATCTTGATCTTGATAACTGACTTATGCATAAATTCAGTATACTGCTTGTTAAGTTCCTGTGATCTGGCAAATCGACTTTCAAACGATATCAATCTTTGGAAGGCGATATCCCTTGATTCTCCCATATTTTTATATTTCTTAAATGGAAAAAAAAGAGTTATGGAAAAAATGCCAAAAAATGCAGCATTTACGCCAAAATATTTGCGTGTTTCTTCCTAGGAAAAAAAGCCACAAATTTGTATGGAGATTTTCGGGCTTTTTTTCCATTTCCTTTTTTTGGCGTAATTTATTTTGGCGTAATTTCAGGGAACCGTATTTGAGGTTGCGGTTAGTGACCATTGACAGTCTTAGCCTTCCCGCCCAACGATTGTAGGGACTCGAATCGTGTTTCTAAAAATCCAAGAAAGTCATTAAGGGTCTTTCCCATAATACGTGCGTATTGTTGTCTAACTTCTTCATAAGAGTGTATAGAAGTTTTGAATCCCAAGAACCAGTATTGACTCCTAAGCCGTCTAAAGGCAATAGGCATTCCTGAGTGGTGTCGTTTAATAATGCACGTATTGCAGAAGCATTTTCAATTGTTGGCGTAGGTTGTGACATCTATTTGTCGAGGACAGCTGTGACTAACAGACGTTTGTTTTCAAATCTGTCGTTTATAATTTTCCACGCTGTCTCTTAGTTTGCTTCCATTGGTATTATATGGCGTATTAATTTTTCAGCGTCACCAACCAAGCTTGTCTTAAAGAAATAAATCTTTTACAATTGGCAATGGGTTTGCTTGTGTATTAATTCCACAAAAAGATCATGAAACTGTCGCCATTTCATGTAGTCCCCATCGAACTTTGGTAAGACTATCTTTGGCAATTTAAAATCGCTTGATGTGTTTGCATAATTTCTTTGACCTGATTGTTGCTGCAGATCCTGATTTGATAACTCACCCAGCTTAACAGGTTGCTGCTGAGTTTTTTCTTCTAAATCAACAAAACTGCTGGACATCACCTTTATCATCACCTAAATCACTGTTTAGCTCAGCTTTATCTTCATTATTAGTGTGTATGCTAGAGTCTGCGCTTCCCTGGTTATCTGCAGTTTCCGCGATATTGGCCAGTTCATCTTTTTATGTTAGCTCTAACTTAACCAATATTCTTTTTATTGATTCATATGTTTGTCTTATGGTATCGTAGTATCCGGTTGAAAAGTAGCCATGAGACAATTCATCTCCATGTTCTGCACGGCTGACGTTGTCAGTAGCCTCAAAATTGTCCCAAAGTCAATCGAGCTCCCCTAGACGCGCAGTGTAAAGTTCTTTTATTCGTCGATGCAGAGGTTCTTTTCCTAAGTTGGAAATGATACATTGTATCTCTGTCCTATTTCATTCTACTGAGATACTAATTTGCCCAATCCAGCTGTCATGTTTATAATCGTATCAAATTGGATTTTGTTTTCCTCTGCTGGCACCAGTACACACTGATATATATATGTATGTATAACGTTGAAGTTACCAGTGTATAGCCCTGGTGGACGCTTTTATTAATATCTTATTATTTTATGATACCCCTTCCCTTACCATTGGTGGGGGGAAGCAATTTAGACGTCGGGGTCACTAAAATGTTTAATGCACAGTTCTGTACTGGGCCTACCCTTGATATTACTAGTTCTGTACCAGAATATCACAACAATTGAGAAGAATTGCCGACCCCTCAAGCAGACACACTTGAGGAATAATATTCTTTGAATAACTTCTATAAAGTTCATGATTTATTTACAGTATTTATACATAATTTTTCCTTACTCTAGCATACAAGGGTGGCCGTGGTGTAGTGGTAACATCAACGCTTGTCACACTCTTGGTTCACGGTTCAAATCCTGATGTCAACAATCATCTATTTATTTCGTCTGAAATAAATAAAAAAGCCGATCAATTGCGAAAGCTTAGTCAACTCTACTGCGAAGGCATAACACTGGCAGTAGGGTGGTCATATGGCTTAAATGCAACTTGATCGTGATGATGACATCGGGTGGAGGGGGAAAAAAATTACTGTGAATCATGAGCAACGACAAAAAGTAAAACAAACAAGCTCCCCAGTTATCTGGACGCCACCCTTGGAGTTTACTGAAGCTTAATACCACCTAAGTTTCAAACCCACCACACCAATCTTTCTTTCTCTCTCTCAATTTAGACAAACGCCCGTGCCCTGAAATAATTTAATGGTATTCATATCTCATTTGGCGAGCACAAATTATAAAAAAAAAAACCAAATTAGCTTACTTTACAAAATTACTCTACATTACATAAAAAACGTGCATGTGGTGCTAATTGATTACTGTGCGAATATAGTGCAAATATAAATATCAATTATGAATGGACGTAAGCAAAGGTATCATGTTGCACCCGCATTTGGGTTGAACTCAGTTCAATGTCAGGCAAGTGATGTACTTGGTTCAATGTCAAGCGATCGTTAATCTGCTGATAGTGTACGATGGACACTGACCGTACTCAACAATATTATTAACCCGATTACAAATCTAGCTCAGGCAGGCGTAAAGCCAGAGAAGTGTGCCACAAACGCAGACAAGGTCGGAAGTGTAAACCGGAAAACCCGGCGATGGTTTGAGCTAGCGGAGGTAAGGTTTAGTCAGTAAAAATCTGGCAATACTTCGTAACCTGGAGCGCGGTGCCTATGCAGTGTCCTCCCCCCCTACTGCGGGTTCTTTCGTATTTTCTTCTTTCTTTGTCTATCCGACCATGCCTTTTCTTCAGCGAGTAAGTCGATGGGTAGCATTGAAGATACGATGAGTATAGCATCGTTCGCGAAAGTTCGAAACTAGCTACCTTTAGTGTGCTAAGACGGTGGACGGATTTAACTCCACCCACGTACGACTGAACTTTCGCGGGACTTGACCATGTTTCTGCTGCGTACATTTGTATATATAGAACTAGCAGCTCCTGCAAGTAGAAGAGTCTTTTATTTATTCTGTCTTGGGCCTCCGATATTACTCATTAGCTTTGAAAGTGCACTAATCGCTTTTGAAAATTTGTTTGTATGCATACTCAAGGTGGTGTTTGAAACTTAATCCAGCATCAATAATCACAATAAGGTACTAAATATACGGTTGAGAAACCACTTCGTGCCGTCCGACTCTAAACGATATAGTTTCGCGAACTTTTTTACTTGTAAGAAGCACCGCCTCAGTTTTATGGTCAGCTAGCTGCAAACCAGCGGTAGCTAGCCAATGGCGTACCGTTGTGATTGCTCGTTGCAGTGGAGTTCAACTTCTTCTAGAGTTTTTGTTATAATCCCCACCGCGATGTCTTCCGCAAAGCCGATTAACGTTTCTCTTGGAATTGGTAGGCATAGGATTTCGTCATACATACGTTCCACAGCAGAGGCCCAAGGACCGAACCTTGTGGGACCCAGCCAGTTACTCCGTATGTTCTCAAAATAGTTCATTATTATTTTGCAGAGATAATCCGATATTTGTATACCGTCATAAAGCGTTCCCAATTCTCTGAGTTAAATGCATTTTTTACGTGTGCCTTCTGTAGCGAATCGCTTTTTTTAACCGAGTTCTTGCTTCTCTATATGCGTTACAGGTGGGTTGCAGGATAGCATGGTGATCACTATGCTTATAGTGGTCGCTCACGCGCGAAATGGCATCCCTTATCAAGCTGCTGCTTGCAAAAGTGATGTCAACGATAGATCACGCTCTAGCTGTGCTAAAAGGCTTCCAGCAGAACAGTCCCTCTACGATTCGTATATAAACTTCCCCGTTTATATATATTTTTTTCCAAAATAGTTTCTATAGGCTGCTAGTCTTTATAGGCCGCTGTTGTAGGATTCGCATATTCGCTCAGCGAAAGTAGGAGGTCACCACTTACAGTTTTCCGTATTTGGCTTACATTTGTCCCTACTTCTTTAAGTGGAGGATCAGCCTTCAATTTCCGAAACATGTCAGCATATGCTAGAACTCAGGTCTTCTTAATTATTATCGCATCCGGTCGCGATGGTTTTCTAACATTCGTAGTCTGCATTTACTTGGTAACCATAGACCATTCTTGCGCCGACGTGTGTTCTGGATTGGACATAGGTTTTGTCTTACTCGGCTTGCCCATTTCTTTTCGCTGATCTAAAACTGAAAATTTCGTAAATGGATCTAAGCTGATGTCACCACTTGATGACTTCGGTGAGTTCATCCGCGTCTTTTTCGGAACATGGGCCTTTGTTGGTTACTCCTCGGCCGGTTACCTGTTCCGTCATCATCCCTATTTCTTTATGCAGGTCGTACGGACGTGGAGCTCTTGTCAGTCGCCTGTGCTTCTTTACCTGTCACGTTTCCTACTGTATTTGTTTCGATCGGGACTATAGCCGTTTGTGTAGATATTGTCACTTGGCTTTTCTGCGCATTATGGCTGAGGAGCTTTAGCTGTTCTCGCAGATCGGGTATCTTTCTTCGAAGATTAGCGACCTCGGATTCCGCATCTCGGAAAACGGACTTAATGAGCATATCCATTTCTTCATTTCTCCATGGACGTTATGCTTGTCCCTATACAAATTAATAAGACCGTAGATTTTCAACCAGAGTTGTAGAATTTTAGTGTTCTCATGTTTGTCACTACTGTTTTTCACGCAGTGAACAGTGTCAGTTGCCTTTATTGCGTCCATATTTTTTATTTTTTTTTTTATATATAATTTGCACGTGTCAAAGGGGATATGAATACCCTTACACTAATTTTTTAGGACACATGCGTTTTTGTGGAAAGGGACAGAGAGAAAGGCAGATTGGTGTACTTGGTTTGAAACTCAGGTGGTATTAAGATTCAGTGAACTCCAAGGGTGGCGTCCTTGTTTTTGCTGTTATTATCATTTGCTTATGATTCACAGTATTTTTTCCGTCCTCCTGATGGCATCATCACGATCAAGTTGCATTTTAACCATATGACCACCCTACTGCAAGTGTTATGCCTTCGCAGTAGAGTTGACATAAGCTTTCGCAATTGATCGACTTTTTTATTTATTTCATGCGAAATAAATAGATGATTCTTGATATCAGGATTGATATTTTTTTTATTGTTATTTTTGTTACTGTTGTTGTTTGAATTTCATTTCTGTTGCGTCCTCACTCAAAGCCGTTATCAATGTTCGGATGTGTAGTCACTTCAGGATCTCATGGTTATCTATGTAAACGATGGCGCAATGCAAGGGTTGGCAAAAGCCGTTATGGGGTCTTATGCCAAAGCCAGATTGGTGCTAACCAGGACCTACACCACCAACTGAATGGCTACGAAACTTTGACCGTTCTTTGAAGCCTGCCAAGGTTTTAACGGGACGGGAAGCATTAACCTGAAAGCCATTTCAATAAGATTTTACTCTTGCTTACTTAGGTAACAGAATACTACAAACGTCAGCCCCCATAGCTGTCATTCCAGTCCGTTTTCCAGTATGCCATAATTAAGTCCTTACTGGTCTCGGTCTTAAGGTTTTAAGGTAATAATATAATATATAATATATTATATATTATATGCAGTCGACTTCTGGAGCAGGAAGCTGCGCGTTTCTCGATGTAGCGGGTAAGTTCGGATCTCGCCACTTTCTGCTAACGCTATCCCTCGTAGCCACCTTATGAGGTGGGAAGCACATATATGGAAGACGGTACTTACTCGTCTTATCACAGAAAGTTCATAGGGGTTCCTTTGGCCTTTTCAGCGACGCCCTCCTTCTCTAACGCTCTTGGTCGGGGACTGCTTATTGGGTATTCGCAGTTAACCCATATTACTGTTGGCCGTTCACTACACTTGTGATCTCCATAGTTGCTTGAGCTTAGCCTCACCAGCCCGTCCGTCTTGATGACTGTGGGGTATATATAGGTATTATATATACATACAAATGTCTGTATGAATATACAACATATATATACATATGTTCGTACATGAGTATTTATGTTTGTATTTTGAGCTCTGGTCATATCTGTCAGTAGTATTGTTCCAAAAAGCATGTATTCGAAATATACTCTCCTAGCTCCAACTGAAATGCCTGAAAACTGGTGTTATACAGGCGGATCAAAATGGCTAAATCGATGTTATTAGAATACCCAATGGGTTAAAGTATAGAAATGGACAAGCTAGGCGACATTGAGGTATCTAATCTACCTTGTTATCACAGATATACATAATATGTGTTTTTTTTTTCTACTTAAGCTAAAAAAATCTGAAAAGAAATGCAATTCTGCGTTGACACTTTAGCCATCAGCTGCTTATTGAAACTAGAAAAAGAAAATTGTTTATTAATAATATATAAAACACAAAGCAAGCATAAATAGTATAATTTTAATGAAAGAAAGCGGATAAGTTTGGCAACTCAACACAGACATTCGGTTCACAGGCAGCAGTCAAAACGTACTGGTTTATTTTAAGAAGAATGTAAAAAGGTGATTTAGAACCTAAATATAGGTAATAAATGTTGTGCTGTTAGTAAAACTAACAGACAAAATACAAAATGTTTAAATTTTAGTGAATTAGACTACTACTACCATAGGATTAATTTATCATTTGATAAAGAAATTTGTGTGCTAATTAAATTGAAAAAAAAAAAACACAAGATAATTTTTTTTTCCACAAAGCACTTTGTTTACATTTTCATACAAAGCATGATTTCATTTAAACTAAAGCGTTTTATAACTTGAAAAATACTTTTTTGTAAGCTCACATATTTCGACGCGACATTTTAATAAAAAAATAGTTTGCAAATAATACACTTTGTTTTAAAAAAAAAAACACTCTTTCTTCTTGCGACGAATTTATTTGTTTACAAAGAATATTGTACCAGCTGACCATCTGTCAAAAATCTATGTATCTCTGTATTGAGTTTCATAAAAATTCTACCAAACGGCGCTGAAACCAATTTCCCTAGTCTCAATACACCTAATAATTATTTTTCATTCTTCGAACTGAATGCAGCCACCCGTAGGTGTCACCCATCTCTAGAGCAGAGATGTCAAAAAAGCGGGAAGACGGATGGAGAAATGACAGCCGGCGTTTAAAACAAACGTTTTTATTTTTACGAGCAGAAATCTTTGTGCATTTTTCATCCTGTTCCTTACATATTTTTGTTATTTTAAGTTTTTTCGAGTTCTAAGCTACATTTTAAGACATCAAGTAAGAAAAGCAAAAGCCAAGATTAATTAGACACAATGAACCAAACACAAATGATTGCACAAGCAGACTATCTGGACTATGCCGGCAACATGCTGGAGCGGCATGACCTTAAGGACATCTCATCTCCCGGACTATTGGAGGTAAACTTATTGAATATTCACCACGAAAACGTGTCTAAAATTGATTAATTTTCTTTATAGTTAACGGGAGTGAGTCAACATGGTATGGCTTCAGCGAGTGGCTTGAACGACTATGACTATGAAAATCTGTCTAAACTCTCATTGGGACACAAGCAGTTGAATCAAGTCACCACGGTGAATAAAATTCCTATTCCATCGGAGATTTTGGAACATTTTAAACGTAAGTGGGGTTTCGATGAGACCAATATAGGTGCACTATGTAGCAGTGAGTAGGATCCTTATCTACTCGTACTATAATCATTTTCTTTTGATTAAGCTATTAATTTTGGCAGAGGAGTTTTTCTTCGGATCGCTCAGATCGTTCCTAAAGTAACACTTGTTATGTGGGCAGGGGAGGGATATGCGCGAAGGAAGTAAACTATAGTCTATTCCTCTTCGGTTTTGCAGAAATTATTACTATTATTATTAAATTTTATTCACAAATAATAAATTATCTGCTAATAATAAAATTACAGCGCTTGCTACCAGGGCTTACGGCTATATTGTAAAAAACGAAAAGAAGGAATTCACTAATTTGATGTTGGATTGGGAATCATTTGGGATAGTTGGGAGTTGGGAGTTGGGAGATAGATCGTGTAATTTGACTTGAACGGTAGTGCAATCAAATATTAGGTGCTGTATATTGAGCGGTTGGTCGGAATTGCTGAGGTGACTTTTTTTTTCTAACAGGATTGTGGTCACACCCAAATGGCGTGTAGGCACTGCGACCAGAGAGATCTATTGTGCCCGAGACCACTATTTAAGGCAGCAGTACTTCAACTTTCCTTATGAAAGCTATAATTAAGGCTGCGAAGGAGATCCTTAGGTCTAATGGAGATATTATTTCCTCAAGAAAGAAGGTTCTCCTACTTCTACACAGAGCTACACACTCACATAGTATGTGTTCTGCAGTTTCGTCCTCTTCTAGGCAGAGGCGGTAAGTAATATCCTTTAAAATTCTTATTTTATTTAGGTGGTAGAGTAATTGGCAGTGACCAATAAGGAAGCTCACAAGACTTCTTATGTAATTTCTGCTATATTTTAGGATATCAGCTGCCTTTTTTTTGGAAGGGTTAGACAGCTTAGGATTTATTCCAGTGGGAAATGCACATGTTGCGTTTCCAATTGTTTAGGGTTAGTTTGAATGCAGAATCAGATATTCCGCAAAAGGGTTCAGGTCCAATGAACAACTCAGAGGAACCTTTTCTGGCTAGCAGATCTGCAGTTTCATTGCCGTCAACGCCTACATGACCTGGTACCCACCCACATTTTTACTTTATTTGTATCGGGCCAAATTTTGTAAATTGTCGAAGCACCTTAGAACTGATTTTGAACTGATCAGGTGGGAGATCAGTGCTTTAAGCGCGGCACAGTGGTTTGAGAGCGAAAATAAGGTCATTGGAGAAAGTCATATGTAGCCTTTTTAGTTTTATGTCTAAGTACTCTTAGATAACCCGGGCGTATGATTTCAAAGTATTTTTTAATATGTATATTTTATGTACTTATTTACAAGCCCTTGAACAAAATGTTAGATGTCTTTTTCCGAAATTCCTTAAAATAAATTCTGTATCTTTATATATCATTTTAATGGTCTATTCTTGACTATCTGAAATTAAAAAAAAAGAAAATAATTCATAAAAGAAGCCTTCTATAAGTAGCCTCAAACATAGGTACTAAAAAAAATAGTTTTGATGAAAACTTTTTGAGTTTTAAAATTAGCTACGCATTATGACGTATATTAACATGTGCTCCATACTTTCAAGTTACAGCACAGAAAAAATGAAGTGCATATTCTTGCATATTTCGGAGTTCTGTTCAAATTTGTCTCACTGAATCGGGTATCAAAAAACTGTCTCTTGACGGTGGTATATATCAAAAAGTTATAATTTCTGCGGTACTAATTGTCAGAATGAACTGGTTAAACCCATTATTCGATTTTTAGCGAAACCATTTATTTCTGCCTGTAAAATTTTTGAAATTTCCACTCAATGTTCTTGGAAAAAATATATGAACAAATATTATTATTTTATGATAGGTTTAATTATATGATAGAGCTTAATAAAGAATAAAGGAAAGGATTAGGGATAATCCTACAGTTTTTTGATTTCACGCAAAAAGTAGGGACAGGTAAAAATAAAAAAAAGGTGATTTTTCTGATTTTTGTTTGTGAATGGGGTTTTCCCTGTATACCTGTTGCGTTTTCCATATAAATGAAAAAAAAAAAAACAATTTTTTTTTTATTGTTTTTTAAAGTTTTATTGCTTTGTTTTTGTTGCGTATTGCTTAATTTTTTATGACCTTTAAGGATTAGTAATGCCTTATAAGAATGTTTAAGCTCTTACATTAAACTATATATATAAAGGATAAAAAAAATAAGTCAGTATTGAGTGATTATTATTAGAAAAATTATAACTCTTTGATTAACCAATAAGTGAAGTGAAATATAAATACAAGCAGATAGCGAGTTCAATGGATTAAATCGCAATTCCTTATTCGGTGTTGTGTAGCGAACTTAGGACTAATGGTCATAATGTACAAAATCTACGTCCATATTTTGAAAGGGAATACCCCAACTTAACTTCTGAGCAAATAGAAACCGTGATATCAGAAGTACATAAACGTTTTATTTCTCGATTTTCATTTCGATGGACCTCAGTTCATAGAATCAAAAGTATTTATTTATAATAAATACAAGGATTGGCTCAAATGAGTTTTCGAAGTAGAATTCACCCAAAATGTACTGCCCAAAACAGAAGAAAAAAATTCAGCAAGAATTTCGTGAAAAACTGGGCATCATTGTTGATGTAAAACAGGGTACGGGGACAAGTAATGACGGCAACACATCCAGGAGGTTCTTTGCCAATCCAACAATGACTTTAGAAATCACTGGAGTCAGTGAAGACCTAATTCGGCGGTTTGCTGTTATTCTTAAAGTAATAACATCGAATGAAAAAGTACATTTCATCAAATTTGCAGAGTACGCGTGAGAAACTGCACATCTTTTTGTTGAGAATTATAAATGATACAACATTAAAACCCTCAAATTTTAGAAAAATGTCAATAACTTTTTTTCCAACCATTTTTTCTTAACCAAATTTTAACAAAATACGTACAATACTAATCTTAACATGTGTGACAAATTTCATTAAAATCCGTTAAATAGTTTAGATTTAACAGACTTTTCCGCTCTCCCATACAAACCAAACCAATGTGAGCCGCTTGGCTGTGCGGTCGGTGAGTATGTGTATGGCGGCACCTTTGATTCCTGATTGCAAGTTTATATTTGCACAGGTCTCAATAGCGTAAAGCTCGGCCTGGAAAACACTAGGACTCTTTCCAAGTGATTGGGTCCATAAACACCGGCGGGTCCATAAACTCCTGAATCCATTTTTGATCCATCGCTATACCAAACGATTCCTTTTGGATCAAGCAACGGTCCGCCATTATTCCATATATCACTATTTGTGATCTCAATCTCACACCTTCTGCCAAAGTAGAGTGATTTGAGCGTAAAGTCAAAAACCGTGCTGAGCATAGAGGTGACTTTCTGGGCGGTTGTCCTTACTGAATAGATGTCCATGGGTTAGAAGAGTGTGGCCTAACCGTAGTCGGATAAAGGCGTTGATCTTGTTTTTTTGGTGCTTCCTTGGGGTAAAGGACTGTTGTGCCGTCTTGGTTAAGCAATTTGTGTATGTTGCTCAGCATTTTTTTTGTTTATCCTGCGTATAAGCTCGGATATGCTTTTTCATTAATAGCATCCTGCTTCATCCGTGTCTTCGTTCCCCTTAATTCCCGCGTGCCCAGGAACCCATAGGAGCTTAACCTTTCCATGATTTTTGATCAATCTATCCCGAATGGTTACAATAATCGATGTATTATTGTCGCTTTAGTTATGGCTGTCAGAGTGGAGAGGCTGTCTGTGCATATAATTGTTTGAAATAGCAGTCGCTTCTGTTGAAAATACAGAAGCAAAAACGGGAAGCAATCCTTTGGAAAGGGTGTTGCCATTCTCATCGACAACGGCAAGTGACACACCGGAAACGGTCTTCGTTCCATCGGTGGATTATAACCCATAACTACAGAAACATTAATAATGTCCTCATTATTTAGTGCCCAGGCTGGAGAAGTTTTGAAGGTGCTACGATGATTCGGAGGTTGCCTTGTTTTGCGGTGCAGTGAGATTTAATATCGTCATTAAGGTTATCATCTCTACTCTTTGATGGATCGTGAGAAATCCGGATTAAGCGACTATGTTTTTAATCGGGGTGGATCTGAGAGGTGAATCTTAATTATGAGTTAATACAACTATGCCTGTCTTTATTAAAAATTCATTAATTCTTTCTATGCTGGATTTGTTTGGGTTTTTTAAAATTTCGATGACGTCTTCTCCACCCAATATTTTGTTGATGAATGGTCTTACTCGATTACAGTGTTGAAGCAGGTGTTGAAAATTTATGGCGGTGTGGCAGATATCGCAGGTTGGTGGAAGCTCCTTCTTTAGTAGGTGGAGGTGAGTGTGTGAAGTGTGACCTATCCGCAGTCGAACGAAGTTTGTTATATTGACTTTTGGGATGTTTGTGGGATAAGCAGGGTGCGATTTTGTGGGATTGGTTTTGGTGTAGTGATACAGATTCCAATCAGTTAGTTCGTCTGAAGAGATCTGAAGGTCAGCCTTGGTATAAACATTGAATAGGTACACTGGAGCTTTGTTTGCGAATTTGGCAGCTTTGTCTGCCAGCTCATTGCCTCGAATACCAACGTGCCCAGGAATCCACATGAGTTTTCTGGATTTGAAAGATTTAATCAATATATTTCTGATGTTACTGATCAGCTCTGTGTTGTTGCTTGTGTTTGTGATAGCTTTTATGGTGGAGAGACTATCGGCACATATCACATATTTTTTCCCCGATTTTATTGTTGCCTTAAGGGCTATAAGGATGGCAAGAGCTTCTGCAGTAAAGATGGACGCGAATTGTGGGAGAGTTCCAAGCCTTAGCGTGGAACCGACGTCGAATGTTACTGCAAATGATGTATTGTCCATGGTTTTGGATCCATCCGTGAATATAAAATTCCAGTCTTTGGCTTTGAGATTGACTGAAATACTCAAGAATAGCTTGCGGTGTATCTCGTTATTTGTGTCCGTTTTCCCATTTATTGCTAAATTCATTATGAAACAGTCAGAGCCAATAAGCCATGGAGGTTGTGGAACTATAGGGTTGATAAAATCTCGTTTAGGGGGTTCGATGTCATCATTGGATTTGAGGATATTAGAGATGGCGGAATGAATTCTATCTATCCGTTTGCGTACCAGCGTAAGGTTGAGTTGTTTGGAAAGGTGAGTTTCGAGTAAAGCTTTGAAATCACTGCATCTCTTCGCTCTTCGATAGTAGGGAGACCAGCTTCAGTCAATATGTTTTTAATATGCGTTGTGGGAAAAGCGCCAACGCTGCATCTGGGTGCCTGATGGTAAATTGGTTTTATGATTTGCAGAGTTGAACTTGGAGAGTTGCCATAGATGTAGATGCCGTAGTCGATTTTACTTAGAATTATCTGTCTAGTAATATTACAAAGTATGTTAATATGTACACTACTTTTTCTACAAGATAAATACTTAATGATATTAGACCTTGCAGCTAGAGACTTCTTAAGATCTAAACAATGGGTACTCCATTTATATTTATGATTAAAAAGTAGTCCTAGAATTTTTAAGTTTTTAACATTTTCTATTTCTACATTATTGATATTTATAGTAAGGGGTATACAAGATTGCTTGCGGCAAACATGTAGGAATTTACATTTTGGTAACGAGAGTTTGGCCCCGGAAGAGCTTGCCCATTTTAAAATGGCTTTGAGTCCGTTGGATAAACGTGTTTTTATGTCGTTTACATTTAGGCATAGTATGTATATGTCATCTGCGTAAAGGCAGTGACTTAAATACTTGTGCTTTGCTAAGATGTCGGATATATGTTCAAATGCAACGGAAAATAGAATAACGGATAAGGGTTATCCTTGGGGGATCCCGTTATTGGATTTAATACAAAATTTCCTATTACTGAGAAACGATTTCACATAATAAAAAATGTAAATGGATTCCTATTCTGTCAAACGCTTTTTCGAAATCTAGGGTAAGTATTGACACATGGTTTTTGGAGCTCAGTGCTCTAGAGATATAGTTATCTATGTAGAGTAGGGCATCGGTGCATCCTCGATTGGCTTTGAATGCGACTTGGTTTCGACTAAAGTGGTGTTTTGTTTCTGCATACCAAAGTATTCGATTGGCAACTATTTTTTCTAGTACTTTTGCAGCGCATGGAAGGAGAGAGATTGGGCGGAAACCCTCAACTGTATACTTGTCTTTTTTGGGTTTAGGTATGGGTATTATAGAAACTGTTTTCCAGCTTTGTGGGATGACACCTGTGCTAAAAATGCTGTTATAAAGTCTGAGGTGTTTTTTTTTTTTTTTTTTTTTTTTTTTTTTTTTTTTTTTTCTTTCGGGGCGGGCACTCAGACTCAAAAACAGGTCCATTGTACAACCAGACAGAGAACCCCATATTAATGTGTTACGCTTCAGTGATGAAGAGCTTAGGTCATCAGCACTCACCACATCAGCACCGATAATCTGATCCGAGCAAGGGCAGGACAATCACATAGGAAGTGTTCCGCAGTGTCATCGCCCTCTTCACAGGAGTTGCAGACAGGGGTAGCGCTCAAACCTAGCACATGGAGGTGCTTGGCAAAGGCAAAGTGGCCCGTAAGAGCGCCAGTAAGTTGTCTTTTCTGCTAAGGGATAGCAAGAAAGCCGCGGATTTCTTACAGACGACGGGGACCATTCGTTTAGTCAGCCTGCATCCTGGAGAGTCATGCCACCTTCGATTGTGTTCACTGAAAACCCAGTCGTCAATGTAAGCCCTAACCAAGAACGCTGGCAAACCCAACGTAGGTTCAAGTCCTGAGAAATTCTCTTCTGAGCCTTGTCTAGCAAGCTCGTCAGAGATCTCATTTCCTGTTATCCCTTTGTGCCCTGGGACCCAAACAAAGTTCAGTGAGTTCAGCCTTCCGACCGAATTCAAGGATGTTTTGCATTCTCGAACTATTTTGGAAGTGGTTAAATGATTGAGCAAGGCCTTAAGCGCAGCCTGACTGTCACTACAGACGCAGATACTTCTTCCCTTCCACCTGTTCTTACCAATATAGTCCGCTGCCATTAGGATAGCACATATTTCTGCCTGGAAGACAGATGTGTGTTTTCCCAATGAGAAGTGAAGCCTAATGTTGTCGCATTCCACGAAAACACCAGCACCAGACCCCTGTCCAGTTTTAGAGCCGTCCGTGAAAATGCGACACATTCCTTTCCTGGCTCAGACTCCTGCTAAAGCCAATCCTGAACATGAGGAAAGTTGACTTCAAATTTGCACCGCAGCCGTAATTCAGGTGTCATTGCATCAGATGGCATGTCCATGAGACAGGGGTCGTAGGATAATCGTCGCGCAACGTCATCAAAACTCCAGTGCGAATCGTGCCAGAAACCACTTCTTTTTAAACGGAAGATGGCTCTGAGTGTACACCCCATGATATAAATATCAAGAGGGGGAGGTTCATCAAGGCATCTAGAGCAGAGCCAGGCGTACTGGGGAAAGCTCCCAAGCAGCCGAGACAGACCGTTCTTTGCAGTTTGGCGAAAGCAGCAGTAACGTATTTACGTGAGAGCTTATTCCACCAAACAACTGACACATATGAGAGGAAAGGTCTTATCATTGCCGTGTAGATCCAAAGGACTTTCCTTGGCGACAAGCCCCATGTCTTGCCGAAAACACCTTTGCATTGCCGGAAGACTGACAGAGCTTTGGAAGTTTTCAGCTCGACATGTTTCGTCCAAAGAAGCTTGCTATCTAAGATTACTCCTAAATATTTGGCTTCTTTGGAGAATTTGATAGTGACGCCTTTTAGCACTGGCTGAATCATACCAGTCAATTTCCTCCTTCTCGTAAAAGCCCATTCCTAGCGCACCAATCGTCGATTGCGTCTATGGCCATCTGCACCTTAGAGCAAACAGTCGCTAGGCACGATCCGACAGACTGAACGGCGACATCATCTGCGTATGCTTGAGCGTAGACGTTAGAACTATTGAGTGTGGAGTCAACCAGCATGCACCAAAGCAGTGGAGACAGAACACTGCCTTGTGGGCAGCCCCTATTTACACCTGCCATGACACGCCGGCCACAATCTGCATCTACAGTCAATGTTCTGTTCACCAGCATTGCTTTTATCCACAACACTAGTGATTCTTCTACGCCGTGACTTCTGGCGGAGCTACACATGCTGTCAAAAGTCGCATTGTCAAAGGCACCCTCAATGTCTATGAAAACGCCTATCGCGCATTCTTTCCTGTCAAGCGCACATTCTAATCTGCTGACCAGATTTTGAAGAGCAGTCTCGCAGGATTTTCCGCGTTGATAGGCATGTTGCATCTCTGACAGAGGATGTACCCTCAAAGCAACTTTGCGCACATGTAGCTCAACCAGTCTTTCCATTCTTTTCAGCAGGAAGGACGTCAGACTAATAGGTCTGAAGCTCTTGGCGAGAGAGTAGTCATCTCTGCCGATTTTCGGTATGAAAGCTACTCTAACTGTTCGCCAGGGGGTTGGTATATATGCCAGTTCCAAGCCAGCAGTGAAAATTCTCTTCAGAGTTGGCAGCAACTGACTAATACCTTGGTTCGGCATAGCTGGGTATATTCCGTCAGTACCAGGTGACTTGAAGCTGTCAAAAGATGCAACAGCATATTTGATAGCTTCATCCGTCGCCACGCCCGATGCAGTATACCAGCTGCGCCGAGTTGTTCGGCTCAGCCCGCTAACAGCTTCACTAGTTGAAACCGGTTGCGAACCGATGGTGACCTGATTTCCTGGGACGTGAGTCTCCAGCAGAAGACTGAAAGCATCCGCTTTCGACTCAGTGAAAGTACCATCAGGTTTCCTGAGTGATTCCGGTTTGATTGGTTTTCCAATCTTGAGAACCTTGACCAACCTACTGGTTTCACCGAGAGTTTCGATCTTACCACAAAAATCTCTATACGAGGTACCTATTTAGAAGTTTTCTGGTTTCCCTACGAATTCGTTGCAGATCTGGGTTCCACCACGGAACTGACCTTCTGCAGGGGTTTTTTGTCAGCGGACACGTTAGTTGAAAACATCTGGTAAGGGTGCTGTTCAGGTCTTGAACGGCTTCCTCTACCTTTAGGCTCCTGGATAGATATTATGTGAGGTTTTGTTCTATTAGCTGCAAGTCTGCTACTTATAAGAGCGGTAGCAGCCTTGCAGTGTTGTAGGTTGATCTGAGTAAATATCATTAAATACTAGGTGTTTTTTTTCGACCATTGTTCGCACTACTTGGTATCGAAGCCGAACTGAATCCTACCAAGATGCAAATATGGTCGCATTTCGTACCTAGACTTAATGGCCTCGGCAGAACCCTTGTCCAAACTCACAACCAGAGTAGAACCATCTTTATTTTGACGATTCTGTCTCTCCCTGTGTGAATGAACAGTCCACTTGGTCGTCTCGAGTCCAGGATTCTGGGTACGCAGGCGCGCTAGCACATCAGACGGCACGCGTCTGTTTTGTTGTCCTGAAGACCTCAAAAGTAGCGGTCGCAAGGGAGGGGATTTTCGGCACCGACATGCTAATCCATTCAGAGTTTTGCTGTGAAGAGCACTTTACCATAAAGGTTCCGCTCTTTAACTCACAGCCCTCCACCTGAATGAAAGCATTCGTTGCTTGAGCCAGCTCTAACAGATGAACTTCGCAGTGTTTGCACTCCACGTCGGTCATGCTGTTGTCATTGCCAGCCTTCCCAATTCGGACAGTTAAAGAGGAGATAACAGCTTTCTTGTAAGAAACCTGCTTTTCTCGCTCCCTAACCACCGGGTTTTTCTCTTTATCAGTAGATTTGTCCGCGACAGCCATCTTCCGTCCACTGGGAATACAACTGGTTGTAAAGGGTGGTTAAGTTTTAAGGGCCGATGTTGATTTTGAATAAATCACAAATTATTTAGGAAATTACTGTCATTTCTTTTTATTATGATAATATTGGTATGGTTCAATTATGTATGGAACAAAATATCGGCCAAATGGTCGCCGCAATCTCGGCGGCACACCTCCATCCGATGGTCCAAATTTTCGATGACGCTGAGGCATAATTGAGGTTCTATGCCGTTAATGTGCCGAATTATCTCATTCTTTAGCTCTTGAATTGTTGCTGGCTTATCGATGTACACCTTTTCTTTCAAATAACCAAAGAAAGAAGTCCAACGGTGTCAAATCACATGATCTTGGCGGCCAATTGACATCGCTACCACGTGAGATAACACGGCCATTGAATTTGTCGCGCAAAAGAGCCATTGTTTCGTTAGCTGTGTGGCAAGTGGCACCATCCTGTTGAAACCACATATCGTCCACATCCATATCTTCCAATTCGGGCCATAAAAAGTTCGTTATCATCTGACGATAGCGAACACCATTCACAGTAACTGCCTGACCGGCCTCATTTTGGAAAAAATACGGCCCGATGATGCCGCCAGCCCATAGACCGCACCAAACAGTCACTCTTTGTGGGTGCATTGGTTTTTCGACAATCACTCTTGGATTATCATTCGCCCAAATGCGGCAATTCTGCTTATTGACGAATCCACTGAGGTGAAAATGTGCCTCATCACTGAAGATGATTTTCTTCGAAAATTGATCATCCACTGTTGCCATTTCTTGCCACCATTGTGACCATTGACGACGCTTGAAATGGTCAAGAGGCTTTAGTTCTTGAGTCAATTGCACCATGTAAGCGCGTAAATGCAAGTCTTTATGCATAATGTTCATCAACGACGAGCGTGAGAGGTGCAATTGTTGGGCACGACGACGAGTTGAGGTGGACTGCTCTTCAGCCACACTATCGCGAACAGCAGCAATATTTTCTGCAGTACGAGCTGTACGAGCATGCACTGGTGTTTTCACATCTCCTACAGACCCGGTTTGCACAAATTTTTGCACGATTTTTCCGATTGTACGCACATTTGGACGATTAAATTGACCGAAAGAATCACGAAATGCACGATATGCATTTTGATTTGAACGCCCATTTTCATAATAAGCCTGAATAACTTTAATACGTTGCTCGATTGTCTATCTTTCCATGGTTCAAATTGAGTTAGTCTGAAATTGAGAAATGTCAAATGAAATGCAGAAAAAAACTTGACGTTTAGGTGTGGTTCACATTCGGAATTTGTGCGCGGGCAACGCTACCAATAAGAGGGGTTTTAGAGACATTTAAGTCAGTGGCCTTCCCTGCGACATCCAGTTTCTATCCACCGGTACTACTGCCATTACTGGCTGTAGCGCCCGTCTTCAGACCTTGAGCGCATGCAACGCCACCGGCTTGAGGTCTCTCGGGAGATACACGCGCATGAAGTGCGCACATGTGCCTACCGGCAGGAGAGCTTGAAACCTTCTTCCTTCGTTTGCTCTGGTTCAAGCTATTAGAAGAGGAGGCAGCGTCGGGTACAAGTGCCTTGCCGGTTTCGGTTGGGGTAACTTCCACCGACCTGCTTCTTTTTGCCGTCTCTGCCAAAGGACTGTTGTCAGCACTTGCGCCTTCAACTTCTGCAGTCTCTTTGCGCCGCGCCGCCGCCAGTTTTCTTCGTTTCCTCTTCCTCTGGTTTTTGGACGGGAGCCCATCGGAGCGTGCCGCTTCTGGAGCTCATTCAACTTTTTCAATTTCCCGAGGCAAACCTTCAGCAGCAGCGCTACAATCAGCCTTCTGTCCATTAGAATGAAGATTAAGAGTATCAGGTTGGACCTCTCCGCTACTTTCTCCACCTTGCCAGCTCAACTTACCGAACGTGTCGGGAAGAGAGCTGCAGGAGTCTTCAGAATCCAGAATTCTTGCTACTCCTAAATACGCGCCAGTGTTGGCGGGGGAGGGTATGATGGGTAGGGCCTCCAGAATCCTTGCCCTAGCCGCAGTCGAGAAGACCACGGGTGGATTTCCGCTTTTGCGAGTGCCACCTGGAGTAGTCATATCATTTGTTTTCTCCATTCATACTTTTTCTTCTTTTAACGTCAAAGTCGGACGCCTTCAGCGCTTAGTTTGAAGTCTCACCTGGGATCTTTTCAGACCCTTAGGATCTTTGACTCTTAAGCCTTTCCACCACGACAAGGCAGCTGAAAGATGGGAAGGTGTCTTTGTTTTGCATCGTGTGGGAGGTTTTTAATCATTGGGTATGATATTTTATCCCAGCCGGGGGTTAACCCTTTAAGTTTACTTAGACATGCTTCAAGTTCGGTTACGGAGATATTTCTCTCAATGAGTTGAGCATATGAATTACTCGGACATATGACAGTGGTATTAGAAATGGCCTCGTGTTTTTGATTGTTGAAGGAGTTTGTAAAGTTAGAGCCATCTGAGTAGCTGGACCAGGTGTGGGCAATGTAATTACCGATTTGAATTGGGTCGGAGAGTGTTTGAGTCGGTGTTTTAATGTAATTTATGGCAAGTGATGTGGGGTTACCTGTTAAACTTCGAATTCTATTCCAGATTTTAGCTGGGGAGGCGTCAGGGTTGGTGCTGGACGTAAAATCCTCAAAGGTTTTTGTTTTTGCGATTTTGAGCTGTCTCCGAAATTTGGCATTGGATTTTTTCAATGCTATTAGGTTATCTTGATTTATGCTTTTTTTATATTTTTTCCAAGCTGCCATTTTGTCTTTGCGGAGATCTGCGAGTTCTTGGTTCCACCAGGGGACTACGCGTTTGTGGTGTTTAGGAGATGTCTGAGGAATAGCTTTGTCTGCAGCAGACCTGATAGATTTTTGGATAAGTGCAGCCTCTTTGTTTGGGTTGTCAGATTGGTTTTTGTCGGTTAAAAAAGTGGATACCTCACTTTTGAAAACTCGCCAATTCGCTGAGTCGATTTTGTATTTAGTGAGGGGGGAATTTTGTTTGGAATGTGGATCTAAGTTTACCGTAGTGATTATTAGTCGCTATTGTGGAGGTCATCAGAAATGTACCAGTGTATTTTGGGTAGAAGCTCTGGGGAAGAGCAGGTGATATCGACGTGTGTAAGGGTGCTGTGGGTGGAGAAGTGGGTTGGTGAGCCATCATTTAAGATAGAAAGATTAGAATCTGTAATAAAACTTCCCATAATCTTCCCTCTTTTATTTGTGGTGGATGATCCCCAAAGGGTGTTCCATGAATCGACATCTCCTGCAATTATGACTGGGCAGCTAACTTGGTTGAACCTCGACTCCAGATCGTTTTTCGAAAAGGTTTGCTGTGGTGGAATGTAAAAGGAAATAATACTAATTTTTGATGGTAGTAAGATTTCTATGCCGGAACAAGCTAATTTGGAGTTGATAGGAATTTCTCTATGCGGGATATTTTTTTTTAGACCGACACCTTGCTTTGCAGTTGTATTCGAAGGCAGATTTTTAAAATAGGCATTGAAAGCTTTAGGAGAGATTGGTGTGGAATCGTATGGGCAGTGGGTTTCTTGCAGGCATATTACTTCGGAATCTTGATCTTTTATTAGCAAGTTTAGCTCATCATAGTTGTTCACGTAACATTTGAGGTTCCACTGGAAAACCTTAAGTAGAGCTTTATGCTGAGGAAGGGAGGACTTCTGCACAGTATGTTGCGGCGCATACTGTGTAAAGCTCTATTGGAGAGAATTATTGGGGTGAACGATTCGACCCCGACGACCAAGACCTAGGTCAATCGAGCTCGATGAGGAGCTCGGTTGATCCAGTCCATGAGCGCCAGGGTCGTTTTTGTTGGGGGCAGTTTTATATTTATGTGTCGAATTCATCTATTCGTTCGGGTTCGTTAACAAAATATTTGTTTTGTTTTATTTGTTCTTGTGTTAGGTAAGATATTGGCGAGGATCGTGGAAAAGCTGTAAGTTGAGTATTATTAGTTTGGTGTGTGCGTTTTGGGTTACTGGGTGGTGATTGCTGAACGGTGGTATTGAAGCTAATCTGGTTTTGCTGGTGGCAGATTGAATGGGTTGAAGTTGATTGGGTATTGGAATCGTCGTTGGCAGTTACCAACGGATTTGGAGTAAGATATTGCGATTTTCCTATTTGGGTTTTGGAGGTTGTTGTTAATGTGTATTCGTTTAGGTGTGACCGCGGGTTGGAGGCTGTGGGGGAGTTGGAGTTATTTTCGACGCTATTTTGTATGGGGGTTTTATCTACTTGGTTGGTGGATTCAGTTTGAGTTGAATTTCTTGCAACTTCAGAGTAAGATGGGTTGGATGTTCCGGGGGGGTACTGTTCCTTAAGAACTTGTCTGGCTTCTGCCATTGTACATTTCCTAATGGTTTTGATTTTAAGTACTTCCTTTTCTTGGATGAACTTTGGACATTTTTTGAAAGATGATGGGTGGCTTTCGGAGCAGTTAGCACATGAGATACGCGTGCATTTTTCGGGCGAGTGGGGAGGAAGATTGCAACCTTCACATGAGGGAGTGCCATTGCAACACTTGGCGGTGTGACCTATTTTTTGGCAACTGCGACACCGCATTGGATTGGAGTAATATTCATCAACTTTGATGTTGTACCAACCAACGTTTACAGTAGTGGGGGGTCGGAAAAGGTCGAATGTGAAGAGGACTAGGCCAGATGGACTTTGTTTACCTTCAACAGTTTTGTTAAATTTGTACACTTCTTTTACGCCTTGTGAACACGTTTCATCCACTATTTCTTTCTCTGGTACATTAATTAAGCACGGAACATATGCAGTTCCTTTACACGTGTTAAGTTGATCATGTAGTTTCACGGAAATGTCACATACATTAGAGGGTTTTTTTTGGATAAGAAGATTTTTGCGATTTTTTCGGACTTTACGAGAATTAACAAGCTGCCATCACGCAATTGAGAAATGCTCTCATATGCTGTACTTATGCTATCGATACCTTTTTTGAGAAGGAAAATACTGAAGTTAGAGAGAGGTTTTGTGGGATCGGAGGGGGAGATTACTATGAACTTTGGGTTTGAATCGGAGGTCAAAGGAGTACACTTTTCGAAATTTGGTCTTTTTCGTCTTTTGTTTTTGCGTTCCAACAGGATTTCTTCTGAGAGAAAGCCATATGGATTACCCTCTAGCACACCACGTGGCCCTGGGGCCATTTTAGATATTTCCTTTTAACCACTATAATCGTTAGACTTGATTTATTTTGCGCAAGCAAAACTAAAACGCGTGTGAGTGAGAGAGAATGCTATGGAGATAGCGGGAAAGACACCAACGAAAACAGATGTAGATAAGTTAAGTAAGTTATCTACATTGTTTACAATAGTATCTGCGGTAACAATACTATTCTTGGTATAACTGGTTTTCCTACATACATATATGTAGGATTTTGCATTTTTTTTAAAAAAATGTTTGCGCCTGAGGATATCCCCCAGGTATTAATGTCAGCTATGAGTGCAGAGTAAATTCTGCACATTGAATTAATGTCTTTACATTTGGAAAATGTAACCCACACGGGGCTTTTGCCATTGAAATCGCCCGTGAGGAAATGGGGACATCGAAGGAATTAATGGGATATAATTATAAGTTTTATTTTCATTAGAATTTCCACCATAGGAAATGAGAATGGAAAAGTGCCATTGACTTGCCGTATTTTGTGTGGTATTGATTTGTGTACCAGTAATCCAGTCTCTTGTTTGGTCGAGTCGATCGTGTTAATGTTATGCAAATATGCTTGATACCTCTTGAAGGGGAGGGATATGGTGGTGAGGGGTAGATGCGTTTCTTGGAGGGAGATGACTGAGGGGATAATGTAATAGTGACTGTTTTTGATTAGGGATTGGGTTACAGAAGACAACTTGTTATGGATGTTGTTTTTAAATAATTGGTTTTTGAATGGACAGAGGTCGTTGAAAGTAGTCAGTTTCTTGGGGAAAATTGAATTCCTAGTAGGGTGTGAATTGTTTTATTGTCGTTTGTTGGAGGTTGTTTGAATGGGGAATGAGAAGAATTACCTCAGTGACAGCTTCGGCGCAAACGTTGACATCAGTGGCCCTGAAACAAGTTTCAGTCCATGGAAAATCGCGTAGTTCATCCCAGTTATATATTATAATTTGTAATTCCAAATCAGGCGATTGCGATTCTGTTGCCCTATCATAGGTTTTGGTAGCGTGTGTACGCTGATTTTTGGGCATGGTATGAATTTCCCAAAGGAGCAGAAACTGATGTTATAGCTAGCAGGTTTTGATGAGAGAAATAGATCCAGAGTATTTCCGAAATTACCTGGATTGTCTGGAAACCGTGTGGGCGAGCTTTTCAGATTGTCTTCCTGTATCATCAGTTCTATTCAAGTATTGTAGCCTGTTTGAGTTGTATACGTCGAAGTCGACGAGGACAATGATTTAGCTTTGCCGGTTGGTCGGCATTCGGTGAGCGGTAAGGAGAGCACAAAAACTTGGTGCAACCATGAACGATGAGTTTCAGCCATGTAACGTTGAGTGTATCCAGTTAGATCGACTTCTCCCTCTGACAAGTCAAGTCTGCTTTAGCAAATACCGAGTTAACCTTATCGAGTTAATTCGTCAGCCGAGCAGAAAATGATATTAAACTGTTTAGATATCTCGTTAAGAGTTTGCTGACTGGCTGTCAATGTGCAATGTCACTCCTAGATACCATCATCATCAGATAGCAGCCTGATGAATAGCACCGACATCGGCTTAGAAAACACTGCAATGGCTGGGCAGGCTGAAGGATAGGTGTATGTGTATATTCGTTTGTTTTCGAGCTATCCATAATGATGGATATTGAATCATTGTAAAGGACGTTTTTGTGTGTCCACACTTCTTTGTACGGTATTAAATATTTCAAATGCAGGGTTGAGTCGATTTCCGTTGGTAGAAGATTTGTTGTGGAAGGGAGGTTGCGATGTAACGTAGGTAGTTTGGCATGTTCTACATTCTTCCATTGTCGCTGGTCTCTCTTAGGCTGAGTGAGAATATTTCAAGTCTGGTTTGTAGAGCTATAGTTGGTTAAGTTCTCAGCGCACCCGTGATGCCGAGACATGCCATTTGTTGAGTTTGTCCGAGTATTTTTACATTGAATTTGCAGATCACCATACAGATACTATTACAAAAAAATTAACACTGACTCTATTTGGGAAATCTCTTACAGATATAAAGTGCCACTGTATGATGGGACTGTTTCCAGAGATTGGAAGAGCGTGGTTGACTATTGATTCGGAGATTTATGTAAGTGGGAGAGCTGTGGCAGTACTGTTCAAGCCTAATGTGAATATTTTCTTACAGATTTGGACATATGAACAGGCAAGAGACGTCGCTTATTACGATGGACTGAATCATTTAATAGTCAGCGTTGGATTAGTAGGCCCCAAGGCTGGAGTTTTTATTGGAGATGTTAAATATTTGCTGGTTTTGGCTACATCAACAGAAATTATTGTTTTGGGTATGAAGCGAGAGACAATTTTTAGTGTAAATTTCTAATATAAGCATTTCAGGAGTGACATTTGGTGATTCGACAAAAACAATCTCATCGCCGAGTAGAAATATGCAGAGCATAGCAACTTACGAGGAAATGCAACTAATGAACAAACCGATTTTCATTCTAACCACTGATAATGTGACCATTAACGTAATCCAAGGCAGTAACGATGGAAGAATCTTCCTTGGAGGACGAGATGGATGCCTCTACGAGATTTACTATCAAGCAGAGTCAAGTTGGTTCGGAAAACGATGCAAAAAGATTAATCATTCACAGGGTATCGTGTCATACATGGTACCAAGCTTTCTTAAAGTCTTTTCGGTGAGTTAAAATTTAATTTTACATGAGTGGGACACTAACTTCGATGTTATCTAGGAAACTGATCCAATAGCAATGATCGCAATTGATGACAGCCGTCAGCTGCTCTACGTACTAACGGAAAAGGGTTCGATAGAAGTCTGGGATATGGGTCAAGACTGCAACTCAATGCGGCGTGTGGCAAAGCTTACTCAAAATGAGATTGCTCACGCTTCTGGCAACATTATTAAGTATGAATGCCTACGCCTTAAGTAGGCTTTTAGAATACATTTTGTCTTCTCTAGAACTGTAGATCCATCAGTGTTTAAGACTATCAAATCGATATGTCCGCTCACAGCAGAAGATTGCCAAAATCTTCACCTCCTGGCTATCACGCAATGCGGTGTTCGCTTGTTTTTCTCTACCACTTCTCTGATTCAAAGTCATTATCAGCAGCAACAACAATTACAACTGCAGCAACAACAGCAGCAACAACATCAACACCAACAGTTACCACCCTCTCATGACCAGAGCAAGCCACAGGGGCTTTATCTGCTTCATGTGCGCCTTCCTCCTGGTTACACTCCAAATACTACCATCAACAAACCAAAGCAGGTGCATTCAGCTCACTACAATGAAGGTGAGTTTTCGACTTTCCTTCTCTTCTGCAGTTTGAACATACAATCTGATTCTAGGAACACTTCTCTTGGTCTCAACTCCACAACAAGATCAAGACATCCTCTGGTCAATTAGTTCAGCTCCCTTTCCTAATCGTCAATTTCTCACAGAGTCGACAACTGTTCTGCCTCTTGACGGAATTGTATGGAGTTTGGCTGAAGTCAAGGACCGGTGCAAAGCAAAGCTGAATTCTATTCTGCGAAACGCTCAGAAGCCCAAAAAGGTCGTACTGCTCACGAATCAGGGCGCACACATTATTGCTCTCCTCAAACCGACTGATATCCTGCAACAATTACTTATCGCTTGCCATGGGCCACATCATGAGGCGGTAAAAGCTTTTTTTCAAGTTCTAACAGAAAGAGAAGCCTGTGCCACAAGTTTACTTCTGGCCTGCTCTGAGTTATACCGGGGCACAGACCTAGCGATGTGGGCCGCTCAAGCGTTTATGCTCTATGGTGGAGAGCCTGGCTTTCAGCATCAAATGATGATGGGTGGTCCTGGTCAGAGAGGTCAACATAACCTAATACAGTCACAGATGTGTCCTTCGGATCGGAGTTCTCCCCAGATGTTTATGTCGACACCAATGTCCATGCGAGGTATGCAGGCACAGAGTCCCATGCAGCAGTCGCAATACCCCCTAAGCCCAAGTAGGTGCTTCCTCTCTTCTTAAATGTATTTAATAATGTAATTCCGTTAAAGTTATTAATCAAACCACAACCTATGGATCATCGATGCAGCAATCAATGCAACCGACAATCGGTGATATGACAAGCATTATTTACTCTGCCAAGCATGATGGTCTTTATCTCTATGTAGCCCGTCTGATCCGCCCTATATGGAAGAAGCGGTGTGTTGATGTAAATTTATGCAGTACTCTGTCTCGGGAAGATTGCACTTTGATTCTGGAAGACTTGTACGCAATCAAGGCATTTCTAGAGGCGAATTCTGTAAATGAATTGTCCTCCGTAATTCGTCCGTACAGCACCCAGAACACGATGACGAATGGATTCAGTCACTTGCTGCAGAATACCAATATAAATGATCAGCGAAACGCCAATGAGCAGGCCCAGGCGGAGGAAAAGAGATCGCTGACGGCTCTAAATTATTTTACAAGTAAGTAATTTCTAGTTGACTGTCCATCAACAACTAAAAGAAGTATATCCTGTCCAGAACACACCTGCGAAGTAATCGCGTTGTGGAAGATCCTCTGTGAACATCAATTCCAAATTCTTATCAATCAGCTGACCAAAGAACAACAGAGTGTCCTGGCTTCATGCACATTTCGTGATCTCACTCTCTCTCGTGCAGATTCCTGTGCACTCCTCATTGTCGCGCTTATCAATTCTTATCTGAAGGATAACGCTAGTGTTAGTTCAATCTCCACCAAACTTCGTGATGTCTGTCCCAATCTGTACCGTCACGAAGACGCGGTGTCCTTCAAGGCCACTGAAATTTTAATGATGTCAAAGAACTGCAGTGTACCCGAGGAGAAGGACGAAAAGTTAAGAACCGCTTTGCAGCTATGCAAAGATGCTGCACCAAACTTGCCGTTGCAAAATATTTGTCAACAAGTAAGTGTCGTTAAACTACTTATTATGACGAGATTTCACGAAATGTTTTCGCTTTAGTTCACTTTGGCTGGTTTCCAAGAGGGTGTGATTGAACTGGCGGCTACGTGTGCTGCGAAAATTGATCCTGAAGAGTTTGCAATTCACTTTTACAATAGTAACGAGCCGGCAGATGATAGAGAGGGCTACGCTGCATATGCTGCAAGGATGAACTGCTACAAGGAAGTGCGACTAATGCTGGACCATGTCTACCAGACTATCTGCAATACAAGTGCAAATCAAGAGTTCGCACGGCCTGTTTGTCCTCCAGACGACCAGAGTCCCAACATGCAAATTATGCGGATTGTGGCGCTAGCTGTTCAGATCACAGATCCCCTGTTGCACGTTTGCATCTATGAATGGCTTATGTCTCATGATATGCTCTCCGAATTGTTGGCATTGGCTGAGCCGAGTTTAGGTGAATTCCTGCGACGAGCTGTGGTTAGAAATCCAGAGAATCTAAAGCTTATTGATCTTTTGTGGAAGTATTATGAGAAGAATGGTCATCATTCTCAAGCAGCGAGAATTCTGGACAATTTAGCAACCACTCAGAGTGACAATATTCCTCTGGTGCAGAGGATTGAGTATTTGGCGAGAGCTGTGATGTGTATGAGAAATGATGGAGTCGGATATTCCATCACAAATGGTATTCTACTAAAGGATTTGGAGGATAAGGTGAGTAGGATTCGTTGACTGACTGAATTTGGATTAAGTTTGTTTTTCATCCACAGTTGGAGATAGCACGAGTTCAGAAAGTTGTTTTGGACGCCGTTTCCGCTCTGGCAATCGATAACAATCCGACGGCGAGAAAAGCTGTCGCCGATCTCAATTTCACTCTCTACGACATTACTCAGCTGTATCAGAACTTTGCGGATCCCTTTGAATTATGGGAGTGCAAGCTGACCATCTTAAACTGCTCCCATCACAATGATCCTCTCTTGATTGAGTCTGTATGGGGCCAGATATTGAATAATGCGGTAGAAGAGCCTGGCAGCCAGCAGGAAAAGTGCACACGACTCATAACAAAGGTACAGTCGTTGGTAAAGGAATTCGGAGAGTCAGGGCATTGTTTTCCGTTGGCATTTCTGGTGCGTGAACTGGAAATCAAGGCGTGTCAGTTAAGACTCAGTGAAGGTGCCATACCGGAAGCGTTAGTCAACATGGATTTGGATGTAGAATTACTGATGGATTATTATGCAAGGTATAGTAAGCTTTTGAATATATTGAATCCCTCATGAAATTTTTTTTTCTTTGCTTTTCAGAATGATTTCAATGAACGAACGAGTTTGGGCGAACGAAGGTAACGAGTGGCATTTGGTACAATCATCAATTAAAGTTGTCAATCTGTTGGCCAACAGTGCGAGCACCATTCCAACGAGATCCAAGTAGGGAATTCATATTTTTTCTACTTAAGTCTCTTTTGTAAATTGTTTTACTTTGTAGACGACGAATTGTAGCTAAAGCTCAGGATATTGTATCAGCGTGTCTGAATTTGTGTTATCCAAAACCTGGAACAGATCGGCTACAACAAGCACTCAAGGAATTACAGAGTCGACTACAAAGGATTATTTAATGACATACAACGCAATTCCGCTTGAATATGTATTTTGTTTGAGTTTTTAATTATTTTTTTCTTTAATGTAAACTAGTTCTTTTTTTTTCTTATAAAAATGTTGAATAATATTAAATATATTGTTTACTTCCGCAAGTGATACGTGGTTTTTTGTGGAAAAATATAAATTAAATACAAAATAAAATAAATATCTAGGCTAAGCACAAACCATAGTTAGGTACGGGAGAAGGTGACTCATAGATCGACATAAGGCACCGATAAGAATGAGACCAAAAGGCTAATGAGCTACATGGATATTTGAGGCAAAAAGACAGATGAGATACAGAGAAAAAAAAATTAGGCGAAGGGACAGATTAGGAACAGAGACAGATGAGGTATAGAGACAGATGAAGCAAAGAAACAGAGGTGGCAAACAAATAGGGCACAGACAAATGAGGCAAATAGAATAGATGAGTTCCAGAGACAATATATGTATATCACGACTATTTTTTTCCATTTTTGTTTACAGTGAGTAGGATCTAATTCTCTTTGAATTAGTAAAAAAAACAACTTGGTTTATAAATATATGTTGGACTATATTAAAAAAGCGAATGTAGCTGTAATACATTGAAAATGTTCTTCTTTTCTATTTATACTTAATAAAAATCGAACGAATGCCGATTATTCTTCTTTTTCTTAAATTTGAATACGTTTGATGTCTTCCATGCGAAAGTCAGTCCTAGAAAAACAAATTCAAACTATCTCCCTGGCCGGTTTACTTGCTTTACTCACCTCAACGTCAAAATTGTTCTGACCTCATTCGGTGTTATTCGCCAGGATGGCATATCGCCGCTATTGCCTGGGCTCCAATAGTCCGTCAATTCGGCAATCTTTTCCAAATTCAAAAGCGTCGCAATCTGTGAAAGCCTTGTCATCTTATCACGAACTGACCATGATGTGGCCCCGGTGAGATACGCACCCAGTGCCCGCACTTCTTGATCGAGAACTAGACCACCAAGCTGAGAAGGGTCATCATTTATATATTTTTTTAACTGAGAAACCCCTGACTTACTCTATTGAAAGTGGATTTCTTGATCGCTCTCTCTAGTCGTACGGTAACTTCACTTGCCAAAATACTTACTAAGGCATCGTAATTTCTTGGACTAAGAAGGTTTTTAAATGAATTCAATAGACCATCGATTTGTACAATTAAAAACTGTACGAAGGTCTCTCCGGCTTCGTATGATGCAAGTTCTTCCTAAAACCGAAAAATTGTGAGCTAAAGACGTTGGGCAAGAGCCTATTCTCTCACCTCTGTCAAGTGATGATTGTAGCTAAGAAATTGATCAACCCATGGATTCAAACGTGGTTTTATTGCACTTGACCGCAACTGCTGTAGGCCAAAGTCAACAACGGCCTTCAATGAATCGCGAACCGTTTTCAATTCTGATATACAACTGTCAATTATTTGACGTTCGGTTTGTGTCATTCCCGAGAATGCACCGTTAATTTCCTGCTCCATGGCTTTCCACAGGGTCTCAATGTACTCCGTAGACATGTCAGCATTATTTAACTGAACAAGGAAATTCATTCGTGCCTTCTCCGAATCACTGGACTGTAGTTTACCCTGCTGCAGGGAAGTTTGAATGGCATTATACGCCTGCGCTAGATCAATGTAACCCGAAGGATAACCACTTTTCAATGGCCCCTTTAAGGCATTCACAAAATCCCCATCTAAACAGGCCGCCGCATTATTGATCACTGCACAAGTGCCGTTTATGGACTGAGTCGTCAGCGAGCGGCGAATTGATTTGCGAATAATGAAAAAGACATCGTCAACCATCGATGAGCACTGTTGCCCAATTTCATAGGAATCTAGCGCAATTGCTTTGAGAACACTCTCCTCCATGAAATATCTGAACGGGAATAACAATAATGTTTCTTGATTAAAACAAGCAAGCAAACTCACTTCTCAAAGAGCAGATATGTCCCGAGGAGCTCCTGCATTTGACGACTCAAATCAGATTTTTTCATCAGTTGTTCCAGTTTGTCGATTTTCTGTTTGATTTCTTCCTTTTCCGTTGTACTAGCTTCAATGTCGGCCTTAAAAGTAACGGTGTTAGCGAATATCTGTTATAACTTTTGAAAAGAAAACCTACCAATATCCTTCTCTTCATAAATCTAAAATATAACTCCGCTCTAGAGTGCATTACAGTAATTTCTACGATAATTGCATCAATGTCTTTCGGGTTTAGTTTGTCGACTGACCCATTACCCGATGGCTTTCTATAGTGGCCCAACGTTTGAGAGCTACCACCCCCCGCCGACCGTTGGCTCTCGTTGATCTGGCTAATCCTTCGTGAAATCTGTCTGTTC
This sequence comes from Pocota personata, assembly GCA_963082735.1. NCBI lineage: Eukaryota > Metazoa > Arthropoda > Insecta > Diptera > Syrphidae > Pocota > Pocota personata. The sequence goes on from OY720430.1 coordinate 141,285,480, forward strand.
TTGTTAAACTCTAGCACCAGATTTTTCACCTCCGAGTCGCATTCCCTCTGTAAGATCTCGACCATTTGCATTAAATACCCCGATCCATAACAGGCATCGATTATTGGTTGATTGACCTCCACCACTCGAGCAAAGTTCTCCATCAGAGTGGTCAAAGTGTCGGCGAAGGCTACTGGCAAACGTTTCTCTGCCTTCGCAATTTCTAGTGAATTTCTTAATTCCTTCTGGGATTTGGCTGCCAATTTCAAGCAAATATAGTTCGAGAACTTTGCAATACCATCGGAGTGCTTCCCAACCAACGGGAAAATCTTAAAGAATCTCTCAATCGATGCCAGATCATCTTTCTTAACTGCTTCATCGAATTTCTTGAATATCAGATCGCGTACATTTTCAGTTGCTCCCTCCAGTGTCTTTACAGCATCACTCACCGACGTTACAGAACCTTGAACATCATCCGCGGTCCTCTGCAGCAAATTCTGATCCATAGACAAGAATCTTCCAATGTGTCCGGCACACTTCTCAAAATCTTCATCACGAATGGCAGCTAACACTCCTTGCGAGCACAGCTGTAAGTCAATCAAATCGTGGACTCTCTGCTGACACTCGGACGCACGACTTCGTGCCACATCTAGCCGGCGCACCTTAGCACTAACCGATTCGGCCAGCTGGGCAGTATGTGTGATCTGATCATCGAGTTTTCTCGAATCATTCGCTATAACTGATAAACTGGACATTGCACGTCCGATGCCACTCATTTTGGACTCGATAACGCATTGTTTGGCAAGGACTGCTTCCAAATTGGTATTGATTTCGGCCTAAGAGCATTCAAATCGGTAAAACAGCACGAGTAGGGGAGTCTAAAAGGAGATTATTACCTCTTTTTCGGTGATTAATCGGATTGCGTGGTCAACATCCGCACATCTTGAGATGCTCATTTCACCAATGATGTCTTTTAGATTCATTTTAATGTAAACTTTGTGAGATTTCGATTGGAAATAAACATTTATTTACGTTTTTATATGAAAAATACTTGAGGATGGAAAATTGCCGACTTGTCAGTAGTGAATTGTCATGTTGGTCGTGTCAACAGCTGGGGCAGAAAGAGTTGCCATAATCAAATAATGCGTACAGTCAGAGACGAAAATTGAATAATTATATTAATATTTTACGAAACATCTTTCTATAAGTTCTGTATTCGTTTTTATAGCAGTGGTTACAATATTTATGTCAAAATCAACCCTTAACCATAATGAAATTCCTTTCCGAATCAAATGTTAGGATTGTATAGTTGATACTTCACTTCGCAACTTTATAAATTGCTCTATGATTAGTGTAAAAAGACATCCTCTTCGATTACTTACCTTGTCGCGGTGGGGATGCTCAGTAGGATCTAGTGATCCTAGAGGGCGATTGCAGCAGGATCACCCAAGCTGTAAGGTCTCCAGAGGAAGGTCCGAAGCTAAAGAGTAATCAACCTGATTCCAGTAGCGGTGTGAGCAGATAGTAAACCGTACCCAAGGATGCAAGGCTGAGGGTCAAATCAGTCGCTAATGAGCTCCTTAAGGTGCCCTGGCAAGGACCTGTCGTAAGTTGCCTTATCGCAGCAGAACCGGCTATGTTGCGATGGACAGTTCCCATACCGGCTTACTCGTGGGAACATGCATAAAAATAAAAATAAACATACAAACAAAACCAATACAAATAGTAAAACAGATGAGACCGGTCCTCCTTTGAAACCGGACGGTAACACAGCGATCAAGCTGTTTATCGGTAATACCAAAATTAATACACAAAATATTCAAGATGAGACCGGTCCTCCTTTAAAACCGGACGGTAGTACGGCGATCAAGCTGTTTAAAGGTAAAACTCCAAAGGCACTGGACAGCAAAAGGATTGTGGATTCACAAGGTCCTTCTGCTGCCAAAAGCCGCACGGAGCCCAGCAAAATTACTTTGCAAACTAATAAAGACTCTTCGGGAGCAGGTCTTAGCTCCGGCTCACGACAAGTCGCTTCAAAAAGACCTAAGGTGCACAACACCAGCACCTCCTCCAGGCCATCCAACGTCATATCGAAGTCATATAGTGAAGCACTCAAGGACAGGTTTGTACTGGCTGTCATCGATAAGAACGATATCGATGGTACAATCACTCCGGATAAATGGAGGATGGTTCCAGCCAAACTGCTTCCTTGACATTATGAATTAAAATCCCGGCCCTCCTCCCAACTATTGTGACGGCGGTTGGCATCAAGGCCATGTCAAGCTGATCGCTTGTGCTGACAAGAGATCCTGTGATCTCTATAAGCTAGCTATTAGCAAACTAGGAGAGGTTTGGCCTGGTGCTAAGCTTGAGGTCGTAGCTAGGAAGGATATCCCATGCAGACCAAGAACTCGCACGTGGATCCCAGCCGAACACTCTAACACGGAGCGCATCATCCGGATCCTTCAAATCAGCAACCCGTCGCTTCCTACTCACAACTGGAAGGTCGCCAAGCTGGAGGAGTAGAGAGGACTTTACAGATGCGCGTTAATTGTGATCTGTGAAGGAATCTCTTGCTCCTTTGGAGAAGACTGAAGGTGCGATTAGCTATGGGTTCGATGCCATAACCTTGAAAGTCTATAAAAGGACGAGGTGGATGTTGAAAAACCTCCCCCTTCATCCTTCAGACCCTATTGTAGGTAATATAGACACTGAGAAATCAATCTCCTTCCCTTCTATGTAGGATGATGACCCTCAGTCTACCATACAACCATCTTTTGACTGTTCGCTATCAGACTTGGAGATGGTTGATATCTCAGACAAAGCACCTTTGAGTGAGGATGAACTTCTTGGCTTATCCTCAGACTCGGAGGGCTTGAATACTTTTGTGGTGGAGGTTTTCTGCCTGATTGTAGCAACAATGCTGCAGTTAGTTCAGATTAACCTCCATCACTCCAAAACGGCTTCGGCCGGCCTTTTTCTTCGTCTCTCAAAGGATAGGGAGGATATTGTCTTGATCCAAGAACCTTGGGTTATTAACAACCTGGTTTGTGGACTCAGAACTCCCGAATACTATTCCCTATATATCAAGGATAAAGGTAAACCTAGATCATGCATATTGGTAAAAAGAAGCATTAAAGTAATTTTACTTCCTAATTACAGTGATCGGGAATAACCGTAGCGTTGATAGTAACAAGCAAACGCTCCCATTATCTAGCATCGGCTTATCTTGCCCACGATATCATAGACCTTCCTGGACCCAATATGGCAAGACTGGTCGCAGACGCTGAAAAAAGTAAAACGGGAATCATAGTTTGCTGCTAATGCTCACCACTCCGCGTGGGGTAGAGGTGAGTTGCTTTTTGACTATATTTTAAAAATTAACCTCATTTTGTGCAACATCGGTAATGAACCGACATTTATAATTAGAAACCGTCAGGAGGTTCTAGATATAACTCTTGTCCCCGACAACATTAATCAAATGATCAAGAACTGGAAGGTATCTGGTGAACACTCTTTATCTCACCACCGATACCTTCAATTTAGTCTTGACGACGATCCTCAGGCCCATTGGTTTACAGAAATATCCGTAATACTAACTGGCTCAAATATAGGGAAACTTTAAAGAAATTGGTAAATTCCGACACTTTAAAGTCCCCGAATAATACTCAAGAGCTTGATTGCATGGTCAAGGACCTTACCTTGGCCCTCAATAAAGCGATGTTTTGCTCTTGTCCTTTGGTTAGGGTTAGGGGAAGAAAAAAACCACACTGGTGGATCTCTGATCTTGGACCACTCAGAAATACTTGCAGAAAACTTTTCAACAAAGGCATAAGCACAAGAGATGCATCTGACTGGGACTCGTACAAAGAATCCCTAAAGACTTATAAAAAAGAATTGATGAAAGCCAAACGTAATACTTGGAGACTCTTTTGTGGTAAAATAGAAGAATCTCTGAAGCGACTAGGCTGGGAAAAATCCTCTCGACAAATCCTTCAGTGCCCAGCTGTTTACTAAAAGCAGATGGGTCTTGGACAACTTCTAGTGTAGACACGTTAAATTTGCTTTATTGATACACACTTCTCAAGTAATTCCCTGACTGCCAACAATATTGACTCTATCAAGTCAAATGCTCAAGAAAGCAACCTTTCAAGTCTGATTGCGCAGGACAAACTCCTTTGGGCGCTACATAGCTTCAAACCATATAAATCCGCTGGACCAGACGGCATAACATCTGCTGAACTACAAATGTCATCTGACATTATCCTGCCCGTTTTAAATAATATTTTTCAGAGCTGTCTGAACCTGGTCCATATTTCGCATATACGAGTATGGAGAGAAGTTAATGTGGTATTCATACCCAAAGCTGGTAAATATTCAGATGCCAGTCCAAAAGACCTCAGACCTATTAGTCTATCGTCTTTCTTTCTAAAAACACTAGAACGACTGATTGATATCCATTTACGTGATAGTATTGACACACGACTACTGTCCACGGCTCAACATGCATACAATAAGGGCAAATCAGTCGCAACAGCATTGCATAGTTAGTCAATAAAATTGAATACTCCATGTATCAGAAGGAGTACACTATGGTAGCTTTTCTTGATATTGAAGGCGCTTTTAACAACGTCTACTCATCTGTGATAATCAAAGCACTGTCAAATCTGAAGACAGATAGTTCAAATGGCGAGCTGATTAATTTACTGCTTAATGGTCGGATTATCAACTTAAAGCTGGGCGGGTCATCTGTCAGAAGACATGTCAGTAGGGGTCCCCCTCAAGGGGGCGTCCTATCCCCACTTCTTTGGAATCTGGTGGTCAATGAGCTACTGTTAATCCTGGAAGCTGAGGGTTGCGAAGTTATCGCTTATGCGGACGATGTTGCTATAGCAGTCTCCGGTAAACATCTCCCTATCTTAAAAGAGATCCTACAAAATGCTTTGAATAAGCTATCTAGATGGACAGCTCGGCGTGGTCTAAGAGTAAACCCCCACAAAACCGAACTAGTCCTCTTCTCAAGGAAATACAAAATCCCACCTATTGACCCTCTATCCCTTAACGGAACAAGCTTAATTTTCTCCAACGAAGCAAAATACCTGGGTCTTATTTTGGATAGGAAACTAAACTGGGAATCTAATATACAGGAAAGAGTTAAGAAAGCCACTGTCGCACTCTTCTCTTTAAAAAAGCCATCGGGTGCAAATGGGGCTTACAGCCCAGACTAACTCACTGGCTCTATATCTCGGTTATTAGACCGATCTTTATGTACGGGGTAGTTGTCTGGTGGACTGCCTTGGATAAGGCAATAAACCAGAGGTTATTAAGCAAAGTCCAACGTTCAGCTTGTCTGTGCATTAGTGGAGCACTGCGGACAACACCTTCCGCAGCTATGGACATTCTTTTCATTTAACACCCTTGATATTTATGGCAGGCAAATGGCAGCTAACTCAACTATTCGCCTTAAAGCTACTTCACAGTGGTCTAACAAAATGTATGGCCACGCCTCCATCTTAAATAAATTTAACAACTTCCCTGAAGACATTGACTACACCATCCCCAAGTTAAATTTTGACAAAAACTTCCAAGTTACCATCCCTTCTAGAGCATTCTGGGAAGAAGGTGGCTTCACGGAAGATAAGTCGGTACATTTTTATACCGACGGTTCAAAAACTATCGACGGGGTGGGTGGTGGTGTCTTCTTTGATAGGCTTAATTTAAACCTCTCTTTTCGTCTAACAAACCATTGTAGCGTGTTCCAGGCGGAGATAATGATAATTAGGGAAGTCTTGTCTTGGCTAAAGAAAAACGTGATATCGGCCATTGATATCCGCATCTTTTCAAACAGCCAAACCGCAATCAAGTCACTGTAATCTTCCTCAACATATTCCTTAACAGCTCTAGACTGCCCATCGTCTCTTATAGAGATGGCGGACACTGTCTAATAGACAAACATGCAACAAGGCATGGCGTATTCTCTAACGATTTCTGCAGAAGCTGCATAGACGAGGAGGAGGAAGAGACTATTCTTCACCTTCTTTGCACCTGCCCAGCTCTCTTCTAAAGAAGGAAACTCCACTTAGGAGCCTTCTGTTTCAATGACCTAAATGATCTGAATAATATTGACGTTAGGTACATTCTACGCTTCATTAGAAGCTCTAAATGGTTCAACGAGTAGGCTAGAGGCCGCGTCTCAAACACACGTGGTATCACAATGGACCTATTATTGGTCTAAGTGCGTTGGCTTCTTTTGCTGACAGCCACTTCAACCTTACCTAACCTAGTGTATAAAGAAAATTAAAGCATTCGTGGGTTCGTCTCGTATGCTACTGTTTTTTTATAATGTTACTATTTTTTCGTTGAATTAAGCTTACTATTCGTTATTAACTACTAAGTAATTTATTGTCATATTCTGTTTATTTTAATTTATTAGTGAATAGTTTACCTATGTGAATGCACATATGTATGTAGTTTAGAAGTTCAAACAAATACCTATATACATAAAATTAGTTTGTAATTTATTTATTTTATCGGCTGCTTTCCTTCTTGGGTTAAAAATCTTACGGTGCATGGTTGAATGCTATATGCGCTATTCTAATGTTCACTCAGCACTTCTTCAAAGTGAAAGAAAAAACCTATTGGTAAATCTTGTCGGGAGTGGTCTGCTTATCCAATAAAACTTTAAAAAAACCGAGAGGTGTATTTCATATGCACTTTGAATGGTGTATTTGTAATCCACTAACTCGATCGAATTACAATTCAGATGAGTTTGGCTGTGGTTACTAAATCAGTAGCTGCTGCAATGTTTTTTTCATTAATTTCCTACTCGACGTTGAACTTATTTTTGGATCGTCTTCACCAGAAAATCCAGAAAATAACGCATTTTTAAAGAGAAATTTGAGCCACTATATTTATCTTCTGTGATTTCGTATACGAAGTGACATTTCTTTCTATCCTCGAAGGCATACTAATTCTGACACATAATTTGTAAATAAAGATTTAATAATGATAGACACTAAAAAGTTATTCCAATTTAGTTATGTCCATCCGTATGAGTCTTAAAATCTGAGCTACAAATTCATATATGTATCTACATTATCGTGCTTAAGTTTAAGCCCACCAATAAGTTCTATGAAAATAAGGTGTTATTACAAAGAAGCTGTTTAACTAATTATTTCCCCTTATTTTTATTTGTTAGAGTACATAATATAGATACATTTTAAATAGTATATCAGTGAAATTAGGATTAGGAACCATAATTGAAGAAAATAAATTATTTCTAAAAGAAACCATTGAACTCGTCGAAGTATCCTCCTCGAGCTTTTGTAACAGCTTTAACAAGTCTGGTGTTATAAATATATTGTTTCTATTGGGATGCTATTTCAGGTATCATTCAGTTGCTGCCAAAAGATTTCTGGTGAAGCAGAAGAAATTTGGCGAACTTTCTGTTCAAGTGATCCCATAAAATTTCATTTGGGTTCAAATCTGGCGTTTGACACCCATTCTTCTTTCTTCTATTGGAGAAAGCTTGAACACAACTTTGAAATATGTTTAGAGTCGTTATCTTGTTGAACGAACAACCCTTTTTCAATCAACCGAAGACCACTTGAAATAGCGCTCTTATCTAGAATGGTTCTGTATCCCTATTTGTTCAAAATACCTTCAATACGAACGAGATTTCTGGTTTCGCTCAAGAAAAAGGCTGCCCACACCAAAACCGATCCACCACCATGCTTTACAGTGGGCACAATTCATTCCAGCAAGGCGGTTTGTTCGGAGGAACGTCGAACGAAAACCCTTCACTTCGTGCCAAACTGTTCGTACTTGAAGAATCTTTCTTTAGTCCTCAATGTTGCAATTTTAGTGAGCTTTCATGCCTCCCAAAGACGCCTTTTGATAGTTGTAACGGAGACTGGGATTTCTCTATTTCTGTTGATCTCTCCGCAGATTTGTGATGCCGTAAGCCTTTAGTTATACTTGGTAGTAACCACAATCAAGTTATCTTCCTGCTTAGTGGTTTTTCTTGGATGTCCACTGCCCGGCCTGGATTCAATGCTCCTGGTTTCACGAAATCGTTTATGGTGTAATGGATTCCAGATTTGAAAATATTAAGTTCTTGTGAAATTTACCCATTTTATGAAGACAAATAATTCGACTTCGTATTTCAATGGATATTTTCTTCGAACGACCCACTATTTTATTATTTTAATTTGTTCATGTTTTTTAACCTTTCACTTTGAAAACTGATAGTTTTAAGCAAATCCTTTATAAGCGAGATCATACATACTATTGTCAAAAGTATATATTTTCCCTAATATTAAATAAAATCGTAGAGAATTTTGGAAAAAATCCTAACACTGGGAAAACCGTTTACCTCTAAGGCTTCATACGTGTCTACATGTAAGTAAAAACTGCAGGTATAATGCAATTAGGTATAATTATTGTTACTACATATTGCTAGTCTAGGAGTGAATCCCCACAAAACAGAAGAGGACTACTTCTGTTTTGTGGGGATTCACTCCTAGACTAGCAATATGTAATAACTTTTCAAGGAAATATAAAATCACAAATAGCAGCTAACTTAGCTATTCGCCTTAAAGCTACTTCACAGTGGTTTAAAAAGGTATATGGCCATGCCTCCACCTTAAACAAGTTTAATATCTTCCCTGGAGACATTGACTACACCATACCTAAGTTAAATTTTGACAAAAACTTCCAAGTTACCGTCCCTTCCAGAGCATTCTGGAAAAAGGTGGTTTCACGGAAGATAGGGTGGGTGGTGGTGTCTTCTCTGATAGGCTTAATTTAAACCTCTTTTCGTCTCCCAAACCACTGTAGCGTGTTCCAGGTGGAGATAATGGCAATAAGGAAAGTCTTGTCTTGGCTAATAAAAAACGTGATATCGACCGTTGATATCCGCATCTTTTCAGACAGCTAAGCAGCAATCAAATCCTTGGAATAATCCTCAACAAATTCTATAACAGCTCTAGACTGCCCATCGTCTCTGAAAAATATGGCGAAGCAGTTTATTATTCACCTAATTTGGGTGCCGAGGCATAGGGACATTCCAGGAAATTGTAAATCTGACGAACTTGCCAGACATGGAACAAAAATACTCATCCTCCCAGACAAAAGTTCACTGGGTATGCCTATCGCTACATGCAAACTTAAATTAAAGCTGGATGCTACCAGGATTTGAACCGTGAACCTGCAGTGTGACAAGCGATGACGTTACCACTGCAAGCGAAAGAAAAACACACTTTTAACTTAAACTCTAACAGTCTTATTCATCGAATTAGATAGTTACTAACGAATTAACTACTTCACTACATATGACAGACACAGAAAATCTTGATTTTGTACAGGTTTTTTTTTTTACTCCTCTATAGTGAATGTTCTGAGTTCGAATGATCTAATACGGGAATTGATGCTAGTGGCTGTAATGGTAGTATTTCTAACTAACAATTGATAAACAGTCTAACTGCAAAATGTATCTATGTTTTTTCATCAAAACCGTTAAAGCCGCTGTCAACATATTTCTTTTTAATTAGTCTTAACCCACATATGCTTGTTTAAATATTAAATTGATAAAAATATTGATATCGAATATTTATAAAAAAAAAAATCTTTTTCTAATACAAGAAATATAAAAAAAATTGACTTAATAATATTCACGGTTCCTTATACAGACCACTGAACCCTATTGCTCTAGCTAGTGCGTCCGTCCACCTTCTAGATCCCAAACTGTAAAACCTATATGCACGCTTTTCACACAAGTTATGCAAAACAATAACCCAAACACAATGCCGAAAATATTTCTTTGGAATGAAACCTCGCAGTACGCGTTTCCAAAGTACGTAACGGACAAAACGCCCTATCTGCATTCTTGCAGTTTTAAAGCATCTTCATTCTAACGGAACCCTATATGTGCGAACCGAGTCGTGCCTGGCGAACTTTTTCTTTGGTTGCACACAAGAGTTATTAGGTGCGCAACTAAGTTCTCGCTGTTTCTCAATAGATGGCTCCAGCAGTAAATGCTGGTCGATTTTGGCATGTCCAAAACGTCATGAACCGAGCTTAGGCATATGGTAAACAAACTGTTTTGACGCATTAGTGATTTTGTTTTGGCGTCATATACTTTTGGTTGTATGAAAATATCTGATTTTGTGCCAAATAATCGTCATTTGCGGGAAGTGTTGATTTTCTTCTTTCATTCGAAGAAAATGGCGGCTGAAGAGCATCGAGAGCTCCAAAAAGTTTACGGAGATGCTGCTCTAAGTGAAACAACGTGCCGTGATTGATTCCGTTTCTTCAAAGACGGTGATTTGGATGTTGACGACCGTCCGCGTGAAGGAAGGCCAAAATCCTTCGAAGACGCTGAATTGGAGGCATTGCTCGATGAGGATCCGTGCCAAACGCAAGAATAGCTTGCTTAAGCATTAGGAGTTACCCGTCAAGCCATTTACAAGCGATTGCATACGTTTGGAATTATTCAAAAACAATTAACTTGGGTCCCTTATGATTTGAAGCCAAGAGACGTTGAGCGTCGCTGCAGCGCGCGGCAAAAAAGGAAGGGTTTTCTTCATCGCATCGTGATGGGTGATGAAAAATGGATTCATTACAGCAACCCAAAGAAAAGAAAGTCATGGGGATTGTCCGGTCATTCTTCTACGTCGTCGGCTCGGCCGAATATTCACGCTGCGAAGATTATGCTGTGTATTTGGTGCGACCATGTCGGTGTCATTTATTATGAATTGTTGAATTGTTGCACTGCGCGAAAAACGGCCACAATACGAGCAGAGGCATGAAAAAGTGATCCTACAGCATGACAACGCTCGGCCTCACGTTGCCAAACCAGTTAAAACCTACCTGGAAACGCTCAAATGGGAAGTTCTACCCCACCCGCCATATTCCCCAGATATTGCGCCAACCGATTATTACTTGTTCCGTTCGATGGCACATGGTCTGCCTGATCATCAGTTCCGCTCATATGAAGACATCAAAAAATGGCTTGATTCGTGGATAGCCTCAACAGATGAACACTTTTACCGTAACGGTATTCGAGCTCTGTCAGAAAGATGGGAACAAGTTGTAGCTAGCGATGGGCAACACTTTGAATGATTCATTTGTAACCATTTTTCACAATAAAGTTGCATTTTCATCAAAAAAAGCGAGAACTTAGTTGCGCACCTAATAGTTAGTATCTCCTAGTGCAATTTATTTCAAATTATCACAATTTGATTTTTTATTTGTCACTAAAAGAGTTTAAAAAAAATAAAAATTCTCATCAAATCAAGCGTAAAATCGTAATTAAATTAGTTATACCGGCGGATTTGACCATCGCCACCTTCGATTCAATTTTTATTTCATGACTCAACCAATTAGGATTTTCATTGTTATACTTTAAATAGCGTCGTAGGTCCTGATTGAAAAAGTACCGCATATGGAAAAAAATATTGAGCTAAGACGTAAGCAATGAATTAAAAAACAGAAAAAACACCATTCAATGATTTTGGTACTACGTAATGACACACATTAACGTCTCGTCAAGTCATTAACGTCGTTTATTTACTCTTTTATTTCGAACATAATCGTGGAATGTATTGATCAAAGAATGCCTAATCATTTCACTTCTAGATCCGCTGTAGATCACATCATTGGAACGAAATTTTTCCGGTACGGTATGTGATGTCATTGGTTCTGAAATCATCCCTCTATTTGGTGACAAGATTGGGGTGACACTCACGTGGATTAATATCCATATTATTTCAATAAATTAGCTAAGGAATTTTAAGTATGCTACGTTTAACAGTGATAAAAATGACAAAGTGACGGGGGATTAGTGTGTCAGTTGTATTTTTAAATCCTAAGGCAGTGTAGATAATACTGATTATACACCTACAGCGATTTAAGTAGAAAAATCTGAATAACAAACTTTCTCTAAATAACTAACTGTCAAACCGGATAGAAACTTAAGGAGATTTTTCTAAATTGCTGTAGGTGTAAAAAGCAAGAATTTTCAAAGGTCACATACATTTCCTTGTCCTTACAAATGACCTCTGCTTCATAAACTTCACATATGTATGTACATACATATATACACAATCGAGTTAAGTTTTCCACTTATTTCATTTCGATAGTCGCATTTAATCACCGTCAAGAAGTAACTGCGTTTGAGACTCAAATACAAACTACAACCCTCTGCGGATAACTAGTATGAATTTGAATATTTTATAACACTTAACTGAATAATGAAATTCAAATGTCTTTGACCACTCAACGCGCGAGTCCATAGTGCACAAATAATCTCGATTCGCAAATGATGACCCAAAAACATGCTTCACACACCCAGCAGCGGCTGACAACTATGGCGGTGACGACAAATTGACTAGCATAGCCAACAGCAAGGTAAACTCCACCAGAAACCGGAGCTTAGATTCTCGGTAGGTAAACGTAGCGTTTTTTTTTATTTTTTTATTTTGTATATCTTTTATTTCATTACGCTCCTCTTGTCCTCTTATACTTAAATAAATATTTAAATTAATCTAAAATTAGTTTTAACCGATTGAAGATCTCCTGTGTATGGAAGCTTCAAAGCTTTTCTTGTCTCGCAGATTTGGCAAAGCCACCATATGCTTTTGAAGCCGCAGTCTTTACTCTGCGCACTATAAGTTTTGTTATCTATATTCAGAGTCTGAGAGAGATCGTGATTAATATAAAATTAAGTTGTGTTTCGAGTAAAGCTTGCATTTCGCTATAAAAACTTAACCGGTACGGATCGTTCTCGCGCGGAAGACATTTCGGCGACACGGTTATAATTTGCCTGTATTAAAGGCTTTTTGAAAAAAAAATCTTTAAATAAATAAATAAAGATAAAATTAATTAACAATTATGATAAGTGATATTTTTGTTGATACAGAATGATGGAAGTGTGAAAATTTAATATTATAATAAAACAATGTGAATTGTACTAGAAAATAGATAAACAAAGAAATCAAAAATTTATTTAAGTGCAAACAAGAAGAATAAAAACAATAAATTAAAAGGAATAAAATGCTGCTCAGAAAACCTCATTGGAATTGGCGGTTCAAATCACTATTCATTGTTTTCGTTGTCCTTGACACAGGTAGCTACATAGCATATGTTTATTTTTTTTTTTTTAACTTTTTTGGTTTCCTTTTTTCTTTTTCTGGTTAATGGATGCAACATAAATTGCATATTTATCATATTGTGTATTCTGATTTTGTTTCTTCTTGTTTTTTGATGACTTTTTTAAGTCTTTTTGCGTTTTTTTTGCAACGTAGTGAATATATTAAAAAACGAATCCGGAAACATGATATTTTTAGAGACCAGAGTCTCTCATCAACTTTGCAAGCGAGTGGGGGAATAGAAATTTAAATATTGCACATACGCCTAGGTTTTCACCTGGTAAATGGCTTACTGCTAGTAGTTAAAATTGAATATTTTCCTTACGCTCGTGTGACATTGTGAAAACCTTCTACCATCATTATTCAAACTAGTACCCAATGTATCAAAGAAATTGATGGGTTTTATTTATGAATCTATTTGTTTTAAAATTTGTTTGTGTTTTGATACATATCTCGCTAAGAGTGGTTGATTTACGAGTAGTTTGAATGCGTTAGATGATTACCCTGAGATAGTTTTGGGGTATATATTTCACTAGTTTGCTGTGAAGTGTAAGCACTATTCTTTTGCAGAGAATTTCAATTGTTATACAGCAACTGTCACAAGATATTGTTCTTACAGTTTGATGTTTATTACTACTAGCTTGCTGTGTTCGCTGTTGGATATCTATTTTGCATACAGTGAAGTAAAAGGAACTCAACGATTAAAGGCTTCTTAGTCAATTTCAAAACTTGAGATAGAAACCGACTTTGATAATCTAGCGATTTCTGCAACTTTAGCGATTTTAAGTTTTACTTTACAACTTTTTGGAAAGTAGCTTACTAAAATATTTTACAATTCGAGTAAAAGGAAGAAAACTTGTGTTAAATCCTCGGAAAGTTGGAATTTTACATACTTTTGAAGAGATTATTCTACGATGTGATATAACTTTGAAGATCTCATCTCATCTCATGCACTCAATTAATTGCTACTATACTATTTTCACTAAAAACACAAATAAATCGCTTGAAAATCAAACAGAACAGATCGTTATAACTCAAACTTGAACTCTTTCAGTGATTCAAGTGATCTGGAGAATAAGTGTTGTGTCACTACGCTCATCTGATATAATGCAGATTTCGCTTTCATCTTTGTTAGCCGTCTATCTAACTCAATGAAATTTAATATGTAGATTTAGACTGATATTTTAGTAGTTCCACTTGAAATTGATCGAAATCGAATGCAGCGAGAGTAGGATGTGGGGAGGGGTTTAAAACATTTTCGAATCATCTTTCTCATATGCCTAACTCAAGAACAACTCAACGAATTTTGACGAAATTTGGGTTCTGATTTATGTTGGACATGTTCCAACCCCCTAGTATTCCAATATTTGACAAGAATTGTTCATGCCGGAAGATGTTTTATAATTTTCCCATACAATTTACATGCTTCCTTTTTTTCTAAATTTTTAGGATTAATAGATAGAAATACAAGGGGGTTTTTTTAAAGAAACATTATTCTAAAAAAAATATTTTTTATATTTTTGAACTCCTTCAATTTAATATGTCGCATGATGGAGAATACAAATACTTTTATTTTTTTTGGGATACAAAAGTATTTCTTAAAATTTGTTTCACTGACTGTTTTTGGTCCACCACGTAATATTTGTGTGTAAAAGTTCAGCTCTCTAGGTGAAATGGTTCAAAAGTTACAATCGTGCAACAAACGCACGGTCAGGCAGACACGATGTTGAATCTATTAGTATTCCTTTTATACCATTCTGGACGGAACACTAAAAAGAGCATGTACATATGTACATACGACTTGTCTCAAAATTAAAAAGTGATGGAGATATAGTTTAGTGCAAGAGTAAATTCTACAGCGAGTTTACAGGTACACCACTGTAAGCATGACGATGATTGAAAATGCTCGTTCTTCAATACCACTAGGGGTTTCTGAAATATCGTATTGTAAACTTTAGTGCGAAGTTCCCAGGCCAAAATATCAGACACTATCTTTTAAAAGTGAGTGCAGCTACTTTCCTATGCGGATGACATTAAAATAATCGACAGAGCGAAGTGTGCAGTCAATGGCTAGAAAGTATGGAATTAGAAACGGCTAAGATTGGCCAGATTATAAACGAGGATAAAACAACAAAGAACGGGCAATCATTCGCCAATTAGCCGGGCATAACTTCGTGATGATTCTGATTCGATCGATTATTATGCTTACATTATATTGAATCTCTGAACTTAGAAGGCACTTGAATAAAGCGCTCTAAAGATGAATTAAGGAAATATTCAAGGTGAAATAAAAGTACTCTGTTTTTACGGTATACGGAGCAATATTCACGGGCTATGCACCAACTTTGACTTGATGAAGAAGACACGAATTAAGTATATAATGATTAATGAAGGATCTACGCAGAAGGGGAGATGGTATCTTTGATGGCGTGCCCAGTTGAAATGGGCATACGCAGCCAGGGTCACTTGATAAAGGATCGTGCTACCTGGTAGTGTCCCCTGGACTGTAGTGGAATCGAAAATAAACAAAAATGTTCAGGGTGAATAGAAGGTCACAAAAAATAAATATATATTTGGCAGAAACAGCGTACATAGAATTTGAGACTATATAGGTTCGAGCAGTCATTCGACCTACTTCCTACAACCTACTGTAGGAAGTACCCTTACAGTTGAATGTTGTATCCGAAAAACCTAAGGAGGTTTGTCAGAGTGATAGGATTGGGAAAAAAACTTCTCAAACGTGTTCGAATCTTCAACTTTACGCTCAGTAGTTCAACGCAATAATGACTGAACCACCGCCCTCCACCCACAGTACAGTCACAGGGATGAAGAAAAAGACTGAATTCCAAAACGCAGTTCTGCATCGTCAAATGTTCCAAAATGTTAACTTACGTCTGCAATGGTGCAATGTACGACTTTTCGAAATGCATTATGAATGTGTCAACTGCATAAAAAATAGCCAAATAGTCCATTGTGAAACTGTATGATGCGTATTGTGATGCAGAGCATCACCGCTTTGTATTATGGGGGCAGTATGCAAATATGATGCAATTTTTTTTTGTTTGTTGACATTTTGAAACTCAGCCAAATTTCTGGGTAAATAGAAACAACTAGTGAACCCGTCCGGCTTCATCCGAATCGAAAAAGAAGTGGTGATTGCAACTGCACTGGACAAATCGATTCAAGTAGCCCATAAGATACCAAGTTTAAACGAACATCCAAACAACTTACCTATTACAATCTAATACCCTAATTTTTGGCGAATTTTCCTCAAATTAATTACTTAATAACTCAGAAATTTATAACATACTCATCTAATATTTGACAATTTTTTGGACCCTCCACATAGCTACAAATACACAATTAAATTATTATTATAATCATTTCTGGGATATTCCATTCTAGACTACTTACTTAAAAATACAAAAATTCCACAAAATTGGGATTTTTTCTATTTTCTCGTTCTTGACTTAAATATTTCAAGAGGCTCTTTAAGAAGTGCCCACTAATCACACACTATATGTGCCACTGTATCTTTAGCATAAAAAAACCTTCGGATCATGGGAATTCCATAGCAGTACGTTGGAAAATTTAATTATTCGCATCTTCAATATTTAATTTTTTTTGTTTGCGTCTGCATTGTGTTTCTGATTATGTTAAATATCCTAGGCTAATAAGTTGTATTCATCTCTAAAATGGGGTAATTTAAATGCCTTACACGAAGCATTGCGATTATCAATTGAATAATTAATTAAGTTGTTCACTTTTATAGTCTCGACGAATGACAAGTGAGAAAATGAGTGGGTGTGCTTCACATGTGTTTTATTGTCGCAGACTATTACTATTATTTATTTTGTTTTTAAATTTTTATCGATGTCACCCCATCGAATTCTTGAAAGGATGGAATTTGAAAAAAAAAGTCCAAAGTCAAACATAGCGCGTGGACACTCTAACGTCTCTCGGTTTCACTACGTCACAAATAAAGTTTTATAAACACGAAATTCGGCTTACGAAAAGCATTGTGTAAAAAAAAATTAAATAAACGAAATTCCAAAACTATAACCTAATCAATAAATGTTTGTTATTGACTGTCACTCATCCATAGTACTTATCTGAGCAAATGAACAATAGGTAATAGTAAAAATACATAACAATAGCAAATCGGTGTGCAAGTAATTCAATTTTCATCAATGAAATAAGTTTTGATTATATCTACATAGTTACAAATTGAATTATATTTTATTATTATTTTCTGTAGTGACAAAATGACATCTAAATTGATTTGACGACGCTAATATAGAAGTCAAACGATCAATGCGGATGTGAGAAAAAAAAATCAAGACCCAGTCAACAGCGGCTAATTAATTTGCATTTTTTCACTGTGTATAATATTAATATACCGGCCGATACGTTCAATAGATTGCTAATTTTTTTTTTTTTTGTTCGCGATGAGTTCAGATTGAACTGAGAGTTCGCTTAAGAGTTTACACTTGGACACTTCACGTCTCTATCTAAACACCAAAAACGATTTGGTGATCGCTTTGTTGATACTTACTGGAGATAGTATTTTTTTGTTTGGCTAATCCTCGGACGTTATTAAAATATTTAAATAAATGTGAGAACCTATTTGTATGTCCGGTAGTGGTTTGGCTAGTGTAGAATTATTGTTAAGTATATTATAATCGCTCTTGTATCATGTGTTTTTTTTTTTTTTGATTATTATTTTATCATTCAAAATCATTATATTTTTTATCAATGAAACAAAAATGGTATTGACCGGGCTATTTCATGTTGAGAGGCTGATTTCAACTTGTATCGAATTGAGTTGTTGAAAGAGAGTATGAAGTGGATTATTAATGAGTGTGTAGTCAAATATTCTCGTAGACAGAAGGAAAGTTGTCTGTCAATCAGGCATGCTTTTAGAAAATGTTCTCGAAGAATCAATCATTGTATTATTGTTGATTTAGTGTATTCTCTTGTACGTAAAAGTGTGAAGTAAGTAACAACAATGACTGTTATAAGTGAAGGGAAATCCCAGAAATTTGATGTATTCAAGGGTCAATGGTTCTCGTTCGAAAGTCTCGAAAGTCACATGATATTTGATTCCAGTTCATTGACAGTATAATACTAATTTATGTTTCACATGGAGACATTTAAGTCAATAGCAGATATTTAAAAGCTAAAAAGTCAGTCAGACGATGAGCACTAATACAATGGGAGCAAGGGTGTATTGCACAAAGAGTTCTGGTACAGAGGACAATTAATTCAAGACTAGCTTCTCACATTCATTCATGTGGTGCGAATTATATTTTTTTCGCACGAATAGAAACAATGGCGACACATCCACAAGAGCAAAAGAATATTCGAACCCCATTCTCGTTTCAAAAAATTCTACGTAAGACTTTAAATTCTAAAAAAATTTAAAACACTTTCACAATGGATTGCTTTTCATTCACATAACTCTGACAACAACGTCTTTGTCTACCAACATTTTTGCAGAGTAAATATTGCAAGTGAATGAAATAAAATTGCCAATCGAAAGAACCTACATGGAAAAACTAACCACCTTTTGAATAGAACTATTCTTTCTTCAAAACTATACAGTAAGAAATAAGGTGTGAAATCTTTAACCTCGGAAAGTGTTAGATATAGAATATAAGTTACATTTTCCATTTTGAAGTTGAACTTGTCACTTTTTTCCGTATCACCTATTTCATTGATATGTAACATTTCTAAAAGGCTTTGGTTGCAGTAGAGTTTCTCCCATTTCAACTTGATCAAAATTAAAATATCTACTCTATTGGCTAACGTGATAGCATCAAGATCATAAAATTCACAAAAGTTTTCACGTTTTCTCATGTGGTGTTCATTTATGAACAAAGTTGTGTATAATGGAGGAATACGTTGTTCAGTGACCTTCAGTGTCTTTGAAAATCTTTAGTTTTAGGCATATGAACTAAATCTATTTTCTTATACATTTTCTTCGCTTGGGTTTTCGAGAAAATGAATAATAACAGTATACCGGTTCTACATACTAGTCATCTCAATAGTCTGCATTCGCACATAAAAAATGTAAGTTTGGTTTGTATCCTTAAAACCAAAAATATTCAAAGACTTTCAAGGTCACCACACAACTTACTGTACACCTCTGTTTATACTCCATCTCATAGGGTATATTAATTCTGACACATAGTTTGTAACAGGGAAATACTGAAAAATATTTACTTTCCAAAACAAATAGCCGATTCTATTTTCTATAATTCGATTATACGTTGTACAGGACCACGCTTACATTTTGAGGGCGTTTTCTACAAAAACTGCATATTTCTTTCTCGAAGATATTTACGGTGTTAGTTAAAATGGCTACAGCCATACCCATTTTCTTCTAAACAAAAATCTTAGTAAAAAATTATCTGGTAAAATGTCTTAAAAGTCAAAAGAATACTTTCTGAGTAGAAGAATGTCATTGCATTTGAATCAAAAACTTCAGAACGCCACGCCCACTTTATAAGGGATGCGTTAGCAGATGAGGGATAGGGTATCCTACAACCTGTTCCAGACGGATTGCAGCTTTGTTTTATGTTTATATATGTTTTTCTTCTAGACATAGCGATTTCTACAACTTTAAAACTTTTTAAAAATCTTTTAGATATCTCTTAAATTGGCAAGACTCTAGTGCCGCTACCCAGACTACAAGTTGTACGAAAAGGTGGCATAGATTTGTTTGATTTAAGAAATGTAGATGACACTGATTTGTGAAAATAAATGTCGTATAACTAATGTTTTTCATTTAATATACATAAATTTGTTTTGGAATTAACGCAATTCCCACTTGTGTACTAGAGAAGTGGAAATTCCCACGATATTCCAACACTGACGTATAAGTTTAACATGGAGTGCGTATGTATCTGCCAATATATTTACATATTGCATAGCCTATGTACGTTGCTTTTATATACCGTGTTTTTTTTAAAAATAGGAACCGCTATTTTGAGATCCGGTAGAGCATTGAATTTTGATCAACAAATATGTCAAAAGCGTGGGTCTAATTTTTACCAATTATTACAGTCAAAGTTTTAAGCTTTAGAATTCTTTAGAAGATGGGTGCCGAATTTTTCAAAATCTTTGAAAATAGAAGATACGCAATTTTCCAAAATATTCGACTTTAGCTGGAAGTTAGTGAGATACGTTTTTCAATGCGAATATCTCGAAAAAAGTGCGTCACATGAAAAAAAGATCGAAATCTTATGTCTCGTAATGGTCTACAAGATAGACGGCGAATTTTTACATTTTTCGAAAATTGTAGGTACGCAGTCTTTCGAAATGTTTACCCCAAAGTTTATGGAACTCATTTTGAGTGCGAATATCGAGAAAATGGTCCTTTGAACAAATATATTAGGATCGGAATTTCAGGTTTTGAAATAATTTACAAGATGGATATCGATTTTTACAAAATTTTCGAAAATTTAAGGTACGAGTATCCAAAGTGTCTGACTTTACCCAGAAGTTAATGAGAATCAATGCGAATATCTCGCAAACTGTGCGCCCTACGAGTTAATATTGTGTCGGTCGGAATTTTAGGCTTTGAAATTCTTTACAAGTTAGCTACAAAAAATTATAGTTATAAATTTTTTGCAAATAAAATAGGTAGATAGTGTTACAAAACTATTACTTACTTCACTTTTGTTCTGAACTTATTGTTATTATTGTTTTAACTTTAAAACGAACAAATGAAGCGTAAATCCGTTCATATGTTCATTTATAAAATATGAATATGTTCGACATTTTGAATGTTGTCGCTGTCAAAGTCCAACTGAGTCTTTGCTGACGATGGAGCTATCATAAGTGAAGACCAAACGTCCCTGCAACGAGCACTTGGTGTATGGATGGATGTTTTGGAGGGAAATGGGTACCGTATTAGTTCAAAAAAGACAAAGTATATATGCTGTCCGTTCTCTGATCCACACCGGCCTATTCCAGACATTTACTTGAATGGAAAAGTGCCTACCAAGTGCGAAAATTTCAAAAATTTGGGATCTATGATCAATAGCGAAGCATTTTGTGATGATGACATCAATCATCGCGTAATCGTAGGGTGGATGAAGTGGCGGGAAAACTCCGCAATCTTCTGTGACCGAAAAATGTCCCTTAAGCTGAAAGGCTCACATACGGTTCACAATGCTGGACAATGTACACAAAGTATGAGGTCAAATTAACGGCATCTGAGATGAAGATGCTTCGCATGACAACAGAAGTAACAAAGCTTGATAGAATAAGAAGTTCGAAGATTCGAGGAAGCCTTCATGTAAAAGAACTCATCACAAGCAATATAGAGCACGACCGGCTCAGTTGGTATTGTCATGTTCAAAGGAGAGATCCTTCGAATACCGTCAAAAAGGCAATATCACTTAACGTCCCTACACAATCGCGCAAAAAAGGCAGGCCAAATAATAATTGGCAATTGATTGGATGTGACGAAGTGATTCGAAACCGGGAAGTCTGCCGGTATTTCCTGGGATCAAACCAACAAACCCCACAGGCGGACCAGTAGCAATGCAGTAAAGTGGGAGAGTTGTGATCCTTCTACTCCGGATCATAACCTCGTCGTAAGGTAAAGAAGAATCCAATTGCATTGTAGCTATCGAGTAATTTTAATTAAAGTGATTAATTAAAATTATAAGTAATCAATTACATAATTGCAATTACAGGATATAAAATTAAAATATTAATTAAACTACTGTAATTATTGTATAATTAAAGCAATGTGGTTGATCACAATACAATATAATCGTACATGAATAGATGTATCAAAGTGGCTTTCATCTAGTAGAGAATCTCATGGTCTGTTTTGGCCATAATACTTTTTTGTGTTGGACTAACGCCTCCCGAGATATTTGCAATTAGAGCTCGAGTAAATATTTCTTCCCAAATAAGCACAAATTGCTTCATTTACAATATTTGAGAAATAGGTGCATCCATTTAAAATGAGATTCTCTTTCCTGTAACTTTAGTCATTTACTTTCAATGTAAAATAAGAAAAGTGTTTAATTACAATTTCATTATTAGTATAATTGTAATTACTAGTTCAATTACTTGAAATGATAGTATCATTACTAATTTAAATTAATTCTAATTAATAGTAAAGGTAATTGTGATATAATTGAAATTTTAATTACCCATTACTGCTCATGACATATGCAGTTGGACTTTGACAGCACTTTGGGGTTCGTTACTTTTCCTTCAAGCAGATAATCAAGGACTGCAATAAATAGCAAAGGACTGAGGACGCTTCCCTGGTGTACACCGACTTTGATTGGGAACTCTACGGAGACTCCTGTGGGACATCTTACTTTTGTCCTTGCTCCCTCATACATGTTCATGATCATGCGAACGAAGGTTTCTGGAACTCCTTGTTGTCTTAGCGCCACCCATAAGAGATCTCTTGGTTGTCTACCAAAGGCTTTTTTCAAAATTAACCAACACCATATGCAAATCCTTTAAGGAATCACGATATTTTTCCATTATGATCCTTATACTTTGAATTGCATTTGTTGT
The DNA here is from genome assembly GCA_963082735.1 of Pocota personata. Classification (NCBI taxonomy): domain Eukaryota; kingdom Metazoa; phylum Arthropoda; class Insecta; order Diptera; family Syrphidae; genus Pocota; species Pocota personata. Next base: position 141,308,162 of record OY720430.1, read on the forward strand.
TGATTTACCAGAGACAAACTCGCATATTATTTTCCGCAGTCGGTCATCTAATACCCGCTCAACGATCTTCATGGTGTGTGACATCAGCTTAACAGAACGGTAGTTATCGCAGTTTCGCATATCGCCCTTTCCTTTGTGCAAAGGAAGAAGATAACTTCCCCTCCACTAATTAGGCATTGGACCACTGCTCATAAGGTTGGAGATAAGAATCATGAGCCATCTGGACCCGATGTCTCCCATCTTTTCCAGAACTCAGAGGGTATCTCGTCTGTCCCAACCGCTTTACATTTTTTGGAGTACGAGTCGTATTTGACCGCATTCCTAACTTCCTCGACAGTAATGTCGGATACTTCGTCATGGTACGGGAAACCAGGGAACTGTTCATTCAAAAGTCTTTCGCAATACTGTCGCCATCTGTGGTGAATTTTGTCGTCTTCCACAAGAAGCTCGCTTTAAGCATTGTTAATGAACTTTGGGGAACCAATCTCCTGAGCATTTCTTCTTCTCTTGGCTGCTATTTTGAAGATAGTTTTTCCCTTATTCAAGTTGTTTTGTCGAAGCTCAGACGCCGAAGACTATACTTCCTCCAATACCAGATAGAGGCGATACTTTGTGCTTGAAATTGGGCGAACTTCTTCTTCGCGAGACTTTTGTAACATCTATATATCACTTCAATGTGAGCTTTTTCATCTCTATTAGTAGAAAAGCACTTTGAACAAGTCTTGAAAGCCGTTTTCTTTCCCGTGAACTACAATGCAATTGTATTACATCTAAATAATTGGTTAATGTAAATTACAAAGATAATGATTACGATTCATCACTGATAATGAGACGTCACTGAATGGAAGGTACCTAAAGATTTCCGAATGGCTAATTTAGAAGCTTCTCGTGATAATTATACTCTCAGACGTTTGTCAGACATTAAGGGGAGATAGTGCCGTTAATAAAAACTGATTAGCTCTGACTACTTGAACAACGGTGCGGCGCCGTATTAAGCTATTGGCATACTACTATTACTCCAAAGAGCAGTTGCTCACTGATCGATTGAACGTCTTTTATGATAGTCCAAATTTAACTGATGAATTAGTTCAAATTTTCATGTTATAGACGTTATTGGCAGCGATATGTAGTATGAAGCACTAAATATGTTAGCCACTGCAGTTTAATTAACTTTTAACTAACTAAAAATTTACCTTTTACTTTTAAAATAACCCATCACTCTTTTAAGTTGAGTTATCATTCATTAAAATTAGTATATATTCTCGTGTGCAAGTTCTGGTTAGTCACATGAAATGCAATAGCTATACTCGTTTATCCAACTGAGTAAAGTTCAATATGTCTGTCTTGACTTGACTGAACTATCACCTTTTCTTTTTCTTTTCAAACATTCACCGTTTAATCCTAATCAAACTAACACATGTTTATTACCTTAATTCTGTATAAAGATTATTTCTACTAATTCAATGACACAGAGAGAAATCCTGAAATTCAGCACTTTCTTAGTCATCTTATTTACATTTTCCCTCAATTTTGTCTCTCATCCTACATGACTATACTACAATCGATAGATTTAGATGATATTTTTATACTTACATATCTTAATTTTAATCACATTATCATTTTGATAATGAATTTAATAATTTGTTATTATTACCGGTTTCGTCCATTCACAAATATTAAAAAAGAAAAAAATAATAATTTAATAAATACAACTTTTATATCATCATCATCTTCAACATAAGATCAAAGTTAAGAGAGACTTTTTAACCATACATACATACATAGATTGAAGAGATAAATGAATGGATTTCTTTCTAAAAGACTCGGAAATAAGAGGATCGAGGCATTTATGTATTTTTTTTTAGAAGTTTTATAAAGAAAACTTTCTACGGTAAATAAAAACCATCCTTTTAGTTGCAAAATGGTGGACTATTAGCTGAGAAAGTGTTTTTCTCGTTATCCAAATGGAAAGCATTTTAAAGAAAGATTTCATCCTGGTTATTCCGGGTTTGTACCCAGTTTCTTAGATATTAATGGGATAGTAGTAAAAAAAAAAAGTGTAAACAGGTAGATATTGAAAGCTATTTTTGCACAATATCTAACAATAAGTGGTCGTACACTGTTACAATTATTTTTATGTCGATTAGGATCAATTTAATAGATTCAATTTTTTGATTGAATTTATATAATAGTATTAAAAAAAAAATCCTATATGTTTTTTTTTACTTTGATCCGTAGGCATGAGGATATTTGAGTAAATTTATGACAACAAATTACGTGTTAGCATAAAATTAGTAACCGCTTTAATTCGTTCTGGTGAATTATCTTGCAACACTGGTAAGTGCTGAATTTCTAAAACCTATGTTTTTACTCGTATTTCTGTTGCAATTCCCGGTGGACCAATTCACGAGCACAATCCAATCATTATCACCATCCAAGAGGAACACTGATGAATGTTGAATCTGTCCTGCAGCACCGTTTAAAAAAAATATATTCTGAGCCAATTGCATGAAAATAATTTAAAATTATACACGTAATCAAAAAAATAAAACTGTTGAATATTTCCCTGTCTGAATGTTTGTTCCAGCAGTTTTTAAACCCCTCAATATATTTTGAAAAATATGTGCCCACATGTAGATACCGATATTAATAGATATTAATTTTAATCGCAAGTGAGTCGAAATTGAGTACCATTCAGTTGAATCATTTGGATCCAAATACGAGTATATTCTTAGAAAACCCTGCATAGTTAGTAGTTCACCTATATCAATAAAACTGGTAAGCATTGATCTGTTTATTTGTTCCATAACAGTTTATGATAAGGTATCCACTTCATATTTTGAATTTTTTTTTATCAAATGGTTATTAATTTTAACATAATTTGTTGGACTCATTTGGGGAAATATTAGTTTCAAGTAGATCATTAACTGCAGTAAAACGTGTACACCTTGATAAAATGAACGCATTTGATCAGTTGGACAGAATGGATGTTGGAAATGTTGTTGAGCCATATTACACCAGAGTTGAATGTGATGCCAAGAAGATGCATTGTTTGCTTGGGTTGAAAGATTGAACGAACATTTGAAGCTCTGGTAGAGTAAATGAGTTCTTTTTGAAAAAGATGGTGATTTGAGTTTTATTCGCATTGAAGTCTACTAAGTTTGTTTTTCCCCACTGCAAGATTTTCTGCAGGTCTGATGATGATTTGGTTGCATCTTTTACGATTTGATGTATTTGCATTCACCGGCATGTTGTTCGAGCAAAATGATATTGGGGTGCTGTTATCAGCAAAACTAAAAAACCTCATGTATGGTTAGTGGATCATTCATATGGAGTAGAAATAGTAATATTATACTATGTAGTAATATCAGAATTGATCAATTCCGATATCGAAATTGACCTATAGGTGCCAGTATACAAATCGTTTGTTCTTTCCCACACACGAGACAAACTTGTTCGCACAATTAAGAAGCACAGCGTGGACAGATGTAGTAAGCTATGTGGCTCAAACACACTGAAAAACCACACCATTTGTGGCTATTTTAAGAACCTCATTATTCCAATTCTGCAGAATTCATAGACTATCTAAGTAAAGTTGGCTTGAGGGGATAAAATATGTTGGTTACAGTTTATCCATATTGTAGCCAGTATTTATTTTCAAACTTGCTACGATAGTCGGCACGATCGTCTTTATCTGCCCACACTTTTGCCTCTGATAATTGTATCCATGAGCTCCAAGTCCCATATCAGCTTATTCCAGAAGAAGATTTGCCCACATTTTTGCCTCTGATAATTGCATCCATGAGCTCCAAGTCCCATTTCAGCTTATTCCAGAAGAAGATTTGCCCACACTTTTGCCACTGATAATTGCACTTTTGCCTCTGATAATTGCATCCATGAGCTCCAAGTCCTATTTCAACTTATTCCAGAAGAAGATTTGCTAAACAATTGGGCGTCTTCCTTCCAATGAACCACATACAATATGAATGACAAACAATTGAATGGATGGGGAGCCGATAGTGATTTCATGATAATGCATCGTTAGATAAAATCTTTGTGGTATAAATTCAACCAACTCAACAATGTAGTATCGATTTATCTATGAAATCGATATCCAATTGTAGATAAAAAAAAGCATTCTCATCGGCATTTTATTGAAATCACGTTTCTATCAATACTTCCTGTTGAAAGGTTGAAATTCTGTTCTAAATGAGCTCCTCACGTTTTATTTTTCAGCAGCACTATAATTTAAGATCTTTACCACTGCTAACTGACAACAAACAATCACCATGTCGCACGAGAATCCCATATACCGCTAATAACAAAACTAAACACTAATAATTGCCATAAATCTTCCATATAGTTCCTAGCCAGTGAAAGACCGTCTCTTCTTCTTTTTTTATCAATCCGGATGTGTATACTATATTTACCTGTCTCTGTTATATAATGAACATATTTTTTTTTTCTCATTCAGATTTAGAATTCAGCAATAATAATAATAATGGTGAAAACAACAGATAGATAGTGAATGGGGAGGAGAAAAAAAAAGTGAGGGTCATCAACATGCATAATGAATGGACTCCGGGTCTAATCCGATCCGATTTTGTGTGTTACCCCAAAGCGGTGGCTACCCGCTGATCGTTTTATTATTTCACAAGCGAATTTTATACAAAAAATCTACCTCAATTTAAATTTATTCATGCAAATGAAAGATGGAATTTTGTTCTTCGTCTCCAACGTGCACCGCTTTAAAGCAGTCACCTTATAGTCTGGCATCTCTAAAATCAATGAATGAATGAGTTATGTATAATTTATCCATTAGAATAGAAAGAGATCCGTTTGGTCACTTGGAGGTAGTATCTGTGTTGTATCTTAATTACAACATTCTGGTGTCGCCAATTCGCCTACCGCATAATTTTCCCGACAAAACGATGAATTATTGGATGTGTGGCTTGAGATTCCCTGAGATACGCTTTGATGATCTTCGTCTGTGTGTTCTCATAAAAATCGAAAAATTGAATTGTAAATTAGTTGGGATTACCCTTATTTCGAGTCTTTAACGGTTTTTTTTTTTTTTTTTTTAATTATGAATCTACAAATGCGAGTATAATTTATGTCACAACAAACAGGAAAACGATTTGTTATATTCGCTACGGCCATTTAGTTAAACGCTATGGGCAACAATTTACTTAGGCATGTTTAAAAAGCGGAATTCCGGACAGATATTTATAAAAGAAGAATAGAAAAAAGGCAATAAAACGTTAAGCGATGAAAATAGATGGGAATCGATTATGGATAAATGATGAGAGATAAGAATCTCTGCGTGCGATTTTGAAGTGGCGCCAATTAATAATGGATGAAATAATTAAACGGCGCTTATGTAATTAGGTGGGCGACACGTTTTTACAATTTATTCAATCGCTTGAAGGTACTGGCAAATTATGCTAATAGCTCTGCGTATCTTGATTAATAGTTTTGCGAAAGGGTTGTGTGAATCTTAAAATTCTTGTTTTTTTTTTTTTTAATTTTGGGACACTTTCGAAATAACTTCAGAGTAGTCTCCTCTTTGAAAGGGATATAATAAATATTTTGGAGAGTGAAATTATTTTACTCAATGGAGATTGTCAGGAAGTTTAGAATCTTCTCCGAGTTAGGAAAATTTGCTAGAGTAACTCAAGAGGAAGTTGGTTGCTTACTGTAGTGGAGGGGAGCCAGACATTCAGAAAGAATTTGAAGAGAGGTTAAGCCACAAATGCTGAATTACAGAAAGGAAAACAGTGATGGAAATTATCGAATAAAAACGATCGACTTATTCAATAGTATCGAAATAATTAATTAATCGAAAGCTATTAATATTCCTTCATTACTATTTTCGCTTATTGCCATTTTCGATTATTAGGTACTATTTTACTTCATTACTATTTTCGTTCATTACTATTTTCATTCACTAAATTTTTCTTTTATCAAGTTTATTTCATTCGATTGCTCCTTGAATTAGCTGGGTAGGTATGCAATTTACTAAAATGTCCAACTTTACTTCGAAGTTGATGGAAGTTGTTTTGATGCGTCCTACGGTTTCGAAATTTTCAGAAATTTTATTTTGAACTCCCGACTCTCACTGTTTCATTTTCCGGTTTCTGTAAGAATGAGTGAATGAAGTCATTTAGTAGTTCAAATTATTCAACTACCAACTATTGATGGTAGAATTCATTTGATAATGCCAAACAGTAGAGACCATCTTCTCCCCCTTGGCTTAGGTTTCAAATCTTGTGCAAGAGTGAACGTTACTACTCTCAGGACAGGCTGTGAAATTTTAAAATTTAATTTTGAAGTTCGAAAGTTCTAGAGTCCTTAGTCAACTTAAATTCCCCTTTTTTTCAGTTTCTGTTTCTGTATTTTTTACACCAAAATGCTATGAAGAGTCCTCTAGTATTTTATAAAGTTGTGTTCCAAAGTCATCGTCCGAAAAACTTGCACTGGGTAATAGAAAAAATCGATAAAAAGCATCGATATTTGCTGTTCGATACCTGATACTTTTGTACTCGATACCATTAGTCTGATACATATCGATTGTATCACAAAATTTACTTGGTATCAAAAACAAAGTGTCGGCTACAAAAAAATAAAACGCGAAACCAATAAAGATTTCGAACCCTACGACTTCTGGTCCCATCGCAAACAATTGTCACATGGCTGTAGGAGGAAGCGCAGTGAAGGCGAAGATCAATCCCCTAACGAACTAAGTATTTTTTTTTTTTTTTTTGAAAACCAAATAAACAGTTTCAATTATATGCGTCGAGAGTCGCAAGTTCAAATCCCGTCGGCACGGATGATTTGTTGATATTTTTATTAATTTTTATTTTTATTAATAATTAATAATAAAAATTCATTCTTGTTAATGTAAAAAAAGAAACATTGTTGGACAATTGTCACAAGAAGAAAACATTTGGTGCAAGGGCAGGGAACGATCCTGCTATAGATATGGTTGGTAGAACGTTGGTGGCTAAAACCATATCTATCGAAGGATCGTTCCCTTCTCTTGGATTTAATCACTTCCTCTTTACATTATCACTCGCATTAGTACTTACATTAAATAAATAAAGATAATCTCAAAATGTCTGTGTGCTTACGTGACTTTTAACTCATAGTGGCGCCTATAGATATCAATTTTCTTATAATGCTTTCGATCGACTTGTGTCACCCGGATGTTTGGTAGTGTTAAAAGTCTCCCGCTGTATTTTGACTATATTATTTCTATAAACAAAATTAATAATTGCCTTTAAATTTATTCAAGAATTCTAAAATTGTAACCTGAAAAAAGTTCATATTTTAATATGATTAACTATACACGGGACCGCGTTTGAAAATATAATAAGGAAGTGCTAATTAATTTATTATTGGTTATTTATTTACATTTATCATCTGTTAGGCGTCGCTTGACAAAATTTCCAAAATTAAAATTTAAATTTAGAAGCATCATCACTGGAAATTATTAAAGCCATTTCTAATAGTATATAACTGCGATAAATCTGGTCTAATTAATACATTTTTCCAGTCAGTAATAATTCGAATAACTCATTAGAAACGTTGCTTAGAAGTCGTTTTTATTAGACTACAATACATACTGTGTAAACCACAGATAGCTCATCTGCAGAGGGAATTTGGTCCCGCGACAAAATATTCCCGACTACTGTCCCAGGTAATTAGCTTCCCGACTACTATTCCAGGTAATTAATCCCTCAGACTATCGATTCCATGAACAAAAAAGGCACATGTTTCAACAAAGCTTTTTCATTATGCTCAATGTGCAGCAATTATTACTATAATATGGCTGTTGGTAGTCATGGCGCCAAAGTTATTGGATTCCCACTGGCAAATCAAAGAAACTAAAAACAGGTTTTTCAACGGAAATTTAAATTATCATAAATTTGATAAATCATAAGAATCTCACTGAACAAAAATAAATTAGTTGGTTTTTACCATTGTAAACAATCTCTAAAACATACGAGAGAGAATAACTACTTTACAAAATTGTTTGGATTCGAAAAAAATATTTTTGATATATGTAAACTCAAGAAGAAGAAGAAGAAACAATTTTCTCAGCGGATTTTGCTTGTATTGGAGTCACCTAAAAAATAACGGTTTTTAGAAAGTGGTGACAGACAGACAGGGGAACTTGTGAGCGAGAGCAATAATTCTTCTAGAAAGATCTAGTTTCATCACTTTAATATTCTGCGAATAATAACTACATGGAGAGTCGATAATAAGCTTCTATAGATTGTCTCAGTGATTCACGTTATTGAAATAATCAAATATATGGATGGATTCAAGTAAATAACAGCTGGCGTTCCAAAAGAGACTTGCTGAGTTATGCAGCCAAAAAACGTTCGATCGAATTTGGCATAGAGTCCTATTAAGCAAAATAGCTGGGTGGAAAATCCTCTGCAGTACAGATCAGTTCAAGTTGTGGTCAAATTTGAGTGCCTCAGAAATTTCTCCTTTCATTAACTCTGTTTCTGCTCCATAGAGTCGCCAAACAACAAAATCTTTAGTTTCGCCTATCGATTTTTAAGATTCTGTAGATTTTTTTTTATGAAAAAGGGAAACCCAATCGCGAAGCACTCAGACGCGATTTTAGTTCATGTATTTGTACTACCAGGTAGAAATCTACTTCAGCTATGTTTTTTTTTTTTTATTAGCTTTTTATTAATTTCAATTCATTTTCGTACTTACATGCTACATATTTTAATATGATTAACTATACACGGGACCGCGTTTGAAAATATAATAAGGAAGTGCTAATTAATTTATTATTGGTTATTTATTTACATTTATCATCTGTTAGGCGTCGCTTGACAAAATTTCCAAAATTAAAATTTAAATTTAGAAGCATCATCACTGGAAATTATTAAAGCCATTTCTAATAGTATATAACTGCGATAAATCTGGTCTAATTAATACATTTTTCCAGTCAGTAATAATTCGAATAACTCATTAGAAACGTTGCTTAGAAGTCGTTTTTATTAGACTACAATACATACTGTGTAAACCACAGATAGCTCATCTGCAGAGGGAATTTGGTCCCGCGACAAAATATTCCCGACTACTGTCCCAGGTAATTAGCTTCCCGACTACTATTCCAGGTAATTAATCCCTCAGACTATCGATTCCATGAACAAAAAAGGCACATGTTTCAACAAAGCTTTTTCATTATGCTCAATGTGCAGCAATTATTACTATAATATGGCTGTTGGTAGTCATGGCGCCAAAGTTATTGGATTCCCACTGGCAAATCAAAGAAACTAAAAACAGGTTTTTCAACGGAAATTTAAATTATCATAAATTTGATAAATCATAAGAATCTCACTGAACAAAAATAAATTAGTTGGTTTTTACCATTGTAAACAATCTCTAAAACATACGAGAGAGAATAACTACTTTACAAAATTGTTTGGATTCGAAAAAAATATTTTTGATATATGTAAACTCAAGAAGAAGAAGAAGAAACAATTTTCTCAGCGGATTTTGCTTGTATTGGAGTCACCTAAAAAATAACGGTTTTTAGAAAGTGGTGACAGACAGACAGGGGAACTTGTGAGCGAGAGCAATAATTCTTCTAGAAAGATCTAGTTTCATCACTTTAATATTCTGCGAATAATAACTACATGGAGAGTCGATAATAAGCTTCTATAGATTGTCTCAGTGATTCACGTTATTGAAATAATCAAATATATGGATGGATTCAAGTAAATAACAGCTGGCGTTCCAAAAGAGACTTGCTGAGTTATGCAGCCAAAAAACGTTCGATCGAATTTGGCATAGAGTCCTATTAAGCAAAATAGCTGGGTGGAAAATCCTCTGCAGTACAGATCAGTTCAAGTTGTGGTCAAATTTGAGTGCCTCAGAAATTTCTCCTTTCATTAACTCTGTTTCTGCTCCATAGAGTCGCCAAACAACAAAATCTTTAGTTTCGCCTATCGATTTTTAAGATTCTGTAGATTTTTTTTTATGAAAAAGGGAAACCCAATCGCGAAGCACTCAGACGCGATTTTAGTTCATGTATTTGTACTACCAGGTAGAAATCTACTTCAGCTATGTTTTTTTTTTTTTATTAGCTTTTTATTAATTTCAATTCATTTTCGTACTTACATGCTAGACAAAAACGCTTAAAACTAGCTTAGCTAACTTAACTATCTTTCTCTGACTTACTGGCCCTATCCAGACGCTCTAAGCTAATCTTAATCCTTATCTATTTATCTTTCGAATTAATCTACTACTTATTACTATTTTATTTAGAGAACAAATTACGACTAAGAAAAATTTGTATTTTAAAAAAAAAAAAAAAAAAAAAACTTAATAACAGTACTTTTTTTTTCATCCTATATACAAAACTTAAATGCTACCTTAAAATAGATCTTTACCTAACTACATGCATAATATGCACATTTTTACGTGATTTTTTTTTCTTTGTGCTGTGTGTTTTAATTTTTTTTTTTTCGTATAAATAAACTTAAACTACCTAAACCTAGACACCTAACAACTATGTAAGCCGGCCAAGGCAAAAATATGGTGGCCAACTTTGCCGTACTGGACCTACCGCCGATCAAAAAGGATCGATAAGAGAGCTCCCTCTATTAACCACCAGAATTGCTGGTGCTGCTTCAACGCATCTTTAATATCGCGCCCCGATACCGATCTACTGAATCGGAGACGATCCTCAGTGCTCTGTGCGACGTCTCGGCTATAGTTGAGCCGCCTGTCCACAGTCGTCCGGGAAACGTGAAAGATTAGCGGCACCGCTGATCTATCCTGGAAATAGAGGAATGCTTCTGGGGGGACATAGACGTTAAGGCGCACCTATAGTTGTGGTAATAAGCCCCGAAGATCAGGTTATCCATCGAGGTCATTGCTCTTGCAATGAGACTTCGAGTCATCTTGACCAGGAAATTGTCCACTCTTATCAGATTCGCCCTGTTGTATAGGACCTCATTAGAATAGAATATTATGTAATGAGCTCTGGTGTTCTGTAGAAATGAAGACAAGGCCCTCTGAAACACCCGAATCTTTTCCATCCTACTTGTCCCTATGTTGAACCATACGGGACATCCATATGCGAGCATGGGCCGTGTAGCAGATTACCTTTACCCTTGCATTGAGTTGCTTGCTATAAAAAGTATTTTTGTAAGGGCGAAGGCAGCTCGGGCTCTGGCCAGAGCAGCATCTACATGTTTGTTAAAATATAGATATTAGTCTAGCCGAAGTCCAAGGTATCTGACCACGTTTTGACACGCAAGTGGACGCCCGTGATGTCCAATTATAGAGCACTTTCGCCAATTCTTTCTGGTATCCCTAGAGGCCAGAGACAACGGCGTTCTGAATAGAATGGTTTTCGACTTCTGAAGGTTGATTTTCAACTTCCAGGTTGATTTCAACGTCGCAATATCGCTGAATCTTATCGTAGTCACTCTGCAAGAGTGTTGCAATGACGTCGATCTTAGGTCCCTAGGTCCCTGCGTGCTGAAGAGATCCTATCAGATCAGCCGTGTAAATATTGAAAAGTATCGGTTAATTAACCGCACCCTGTTGCAGACCATTTTTAATTTCGAACGTCCCAGCAAAAGCCACATTCCCATTTTTCACAACGAACTTTTACTGGTGAGTAAATTAAGCAACATGTACCGTAGTGGTTTGCGTATGCCCAACCTGCTCAACTTGTAAAAGAGCCCTTCCAACCATACGGTATCGAAGGCCTTCTCCAAGTCAATCAGGCAGGTCCCCGTGCATTGGTTCTTGCTTTTGTTCCATCCGATATCCGCCTTGAAACCGAATGGGTTATCCGGAACTATGTTATTGTCCTCAACCCACTTAATCAAGGCTCTATTGATCAATTTTTCGAATACCTTGTTCGTTGACATCGTTCCCCCAAAATATTTTATTAAATGATTTTATGTTGAATCTTATCCTATTTTATGTTGAATCCCATCCTTATTTTGCTTATTTTTTAGCTTTAGAATAACGTAGGAAGATGATTTATAGCTTAAGAGTTTCACTAGTTTATAAGATAATCGATTAGCTTACATTCAAATCGGATAAGTCACTGTGAGCGTTTTGACGGTATAAATTTGAAATTTGCGTGCGGCGTAAATGCGTTACAATTGGTCGGCTTTTGCATGGCGGACCGTGATGTTTAGTTATGCAAAAGTATTACAATTTAATTTTCTAAAAAAAAAATACAAACTGCAACGAAATCGATTTAGCCGTTCTTGAGATACACGGCCACAATGCTCAAAAGCCAGTAACATACGAGTACCACTTAATTTTATATTATTAGGGCACGAGGGCAAGGTCAAAAGTTCTCGGCCTGACGTAGAGATGGCGTTCCAATCAGCAAAAATTTATGTTTCCTGCTTGGGTGCCCTTCTCATTAGTTTGTATGACAAGTTTCAACTTGTTCTCTCAAGTAGTTTCTTTACACGAATTTTTGAAATTTTGGATGGGTTAACCCCTAAGGAAATTCATCCAAAGTTGACAAAAGTTTACGGGGACTCTGCTCCTTCCATGTCAACCGTTAAAAAGTGAGCAGCTGAATTTAAACGTGGTCGCACGTCCCTCGAAGATGACCCACGTGAAGGACGGTCATAACCGCAACCACACCCGAAACCAAAAAGTGCATGATATCTTATTGGACGATAGGCGAGTGAAGGTGAGTGAGATAGCTGAGTCTGTGTGTATATCGGAAGAGAAGTTGCGAAACATCTTGCACAAAAACTTAGGGGTGCGAAAGCTCTGCGCAAGATGGGTGCCACATTTGCTGAATGCCTATCAAAAGCAAATGCGCAAAGGAATTTCGCGGCAATCTTTGGACCGATTCAATAGGGATCCGACCGATTTTGTGCGGCGATTTGTCACCATGGATGAGACATGGGTCCACCACTACACGCCAGAAATGAAGCAGCAGTCGAAGCAGTGGGTGGAAGCCGGTGGTTCAGCGCCAAAGAAAGCGAAGTCGATCGCATCTACCGGAAAGGTCGTGGCCAGTGTGTTTTGGGATGCGAAATGGATCCTGTTAGTTGATTACCTTGAGAAAGGCAGAACAATTACAGGCGAATATTACTCCAACCTTCTTGACCAGCTGGATGCCAAAATTCGCGAGAAGAGGCCTGACTTGAAGAAGAAAAAAATCATCTTTCACCAGGACAATGCACCTGTACACAAATGTGCGTTGGCGATGGGAAAACTGCGGGATTAGGGGTATGATTTGCTCGGCCATTCCCCCTATTCACCTGATATGGCACACCCGTAGACTTTCATCTGTTCCCAAACTTGAAGAAATTTGTTTCTGGGAAGCGCTTCGCATCTAATCAGAAGTTGAGAGGGCCGTAGATGAATATTTTCACATCCTTCCAGACTCTCACTTCCGAGAAGGAATACTGATGTTGGAGAAACGCTGGACCAAGTGTGTTGAAGTCAAGGGAAATTATGTAGAAAAATAAAATCATTTTTTAACTGAAAATCGCAGTCTTTCATTGTCAGGCCGAGAACTTTTCACCTTGCCCTCGTATGCACCACGGAACACATAGATACATATACCTATATACTATACGAGTGAGTGGCACAGGGCTGAGCTTAGGCTACTGTGGGGGTCAGCAGGTGGCGGATCGCTGAACGGCCTGTGATGTACAGGTTAGTTGAGAATAACAAAATAAGCAGCCCCCGACCAAAAACGGCAGAGAAGGGAGGGTGAGGCTGAAAACGTCTCAGAAACCCTATGAACTCTCTGTGACAGGACGAGTCGGTGCCGTCCACAAGTAGGTGCCCCCCACTTTAAGGAGTGGCAACGGGGGAACCATCCAAACACGATAACAACATGTGAAGCACTGCATATTAAACCTATATGCTAGGCGTTAAGACCGAGCCCGGTAAGGTCTTAATTACGGTATACCGGACCACCGAGTGGACTTGATTGCTGTGGGCTGACGGTTGTAGTATTCTATTACCTTAGTAAGTTAGAGTGAAATCTGAGTGAAACGGCTCTCAGGCTAATGCTGCAACCGCCTCCGTCCCGTTAAAACCTTGGCAGGCCTCAAAGTACGTTCTCCGTCACGTCGCCATTAAGTTGGTGTTGTATGTTCAGATGTAGCATTCCTGATCTGGCTCGGGCATAGGCACCCATAAGGTCCTGTGTCAACCCTCGCATGGCCTCCCTGCCTACATAGATAACCATGGGATCACAGAGGTGAATACACATCCGGACGGAGATAGCGGCTTTGAGTCGGGACCCACGAGAAATGAGTACAAAATCAAATACAAACAATCAAAACAAGCAAAACAAAAAAAAAATACAGGTGATACACCTGAAAAAAAAAAAATATTAACACTGAAGAAAACGGAACGGAGTGCGATTTATCCATCCTGCAAAATCCATTCCGGAGGAGCTCAGTACTTTTGCTATCGCCACCAAAGGTGATCTCAGAGGAGAAGTCACCGTACTCGAAGCCAATTGAGACAGGCGACCAAAAGCCAGAAGGAAGGGAACGTACACCCAGTGGGGAAGTAATAAAAACAGGAGATCCCAACGAAGAAAAAGCTGAGAGTGATGCCATGGATACCCTCGGCAAAAGAATTGAAGACCTGATGAATTTTTATAAGGGCAAAAACAATGTTCATCATGAGATCAGGAGACTGACAAGTCTGATACGTTCAGCGTATAATAAGATAGTTGACGCAGGCTATCCAAGACCTACACGAGAGGAAAGTGGGCGTACTCCCATGGCCGCAACAAAGGCAACCCAAACAGCAGGGGAGTTAGATAATCGAGTATTTTGCCTGACCAATACTGCGACAGCAAAACGCTCCATAAGCCATCAGGGGGAAATATGCGACACACCTAAAAGAAAGAGGGACATAACACCTAAGAATGCGCCCCGTGCGAATATGTTGGCCAAACAGCTCCCACCATCAAAAAAGAAGAAGGCGTCTGTGGAAAAAGGTGGCACGGAAGAAAAACCCCAGAGAGCGGAGGAAATATCCACCCAGTCGCTGACGGAAGCCAAACAAATTGAGCTTGAGTGGATCAAACATAAGCCACGAATAAAAGTTCGGAGAAAACCAACCCGCCCCGACGCGTTAGTTCTAAGAACAAAGGGCAATCTGACGTACGCAGATATGCTGTGAAAGGTCAAGAAAAACCCTGAGCTCAAAGAACTTGGCGAAAATGTGAACCGCATCAAAAAAAACGCTGAAAGGAGACCTTCTCATTGAGCTCAAAAGATCTACCAGCTCGCAGGCCACGAAATTCGAGGGAAAAATTAAAAGTATCCTAGAAGAACAAGCGGAGGTGAAAATCCTAACACACGAGACATTGATAGAGGTAAAAGATCTTGATGAGGTCACCACGAAGGAAGACGTGTTTAACGCGCTAGCAGAGAACCTGTGTCATGAAAGCACTGGCAATTAAGTCACTTAGGAAAGCCTACAGTGGTACCCAGACGGCAACCGTGAGTTTACCTGCAGAACCAGCCAATCAGCTCATCGAAATGGGCAAGGTACGCATAGGATGGGTTGTGTGCCGAATACGCGAGAAAATAAACCCAACCAAATATGGACTTGCGGCAAAAGACCCTTCCAAGAAACAGAGGTGAACCCTGACACATTCTACGTTAGGGCCAAAATCAATGGCTATCATATATACAGCTGTTATGCTCCACCGAGTCTTACGATCGAGGAATATTATAACTTCCTAGACAGGTTGACAATGGATGCTAGGGGTCGAAGTCCGGTTTTCATAGCCGGAGACTTTAACGCATGGGCCACAGAATGGGGCTGCCGAAGGACAAACAGGAGGGGAATCAAACTTCTGGAGGCCTTAATGATCCTTGACGTAGTTCTCTTAAACATCGGTAATGAACACACTTTTAGCAGAAATGGGACGGGCTCGATAATCGATCTTACTTTTGTAAGCAACTGCCTTGCTCAGAAAACAACATGGAAGGTTAGCCCCCACTATACTCACAGCGACCACCAAGCTATACTGAACGAAGAAAGGCGGCGCCAAATTACTTCAAGGAGAATAGTCAATAGATTAGGGTGGAAAACAAACACATTCGACGAAGAGGCTTTTGCCCTTATGATCGCAGATGCTACGTTGACTGGTTCGGCCAACGAGAAGTGTGTGCAGCTGATTACCCACATTACATCGGCGTGCGATGCATCTATGGTAAGAAGAAGGACGAATACACGCTACTAACCAGTTTATTGGTGGAATGAAGATATCGCACTGCTACGCGCTAAATGTCACCGCGCAAGAAGACAGTGCCAGCGCAGCAGAGGAAGAGACGATTTCACCGAACTCCACCATCGGTATAAGGTAGCGCGAAAGGAGCTGAAAACGGCAATAAATACCAGCAAACGTCAGAGCTTCGTCGAGTTATGCAATGAAGCAAATGAAGACCTCTGGGGGAGAGCATACCAAGTGGTGATGAAAAAGTTGAAAGTTTTTCGAGTCCCATCCCAGATGTATTGGAGCATATAGTCGAAGGTCTGTTTCCAAGACAACCGGAGAAACCGATTAAAACAAGAATGGACTTGTTTGTGGACGTTTACAACGCCTGTCTGAGTGAGGGAGTCTTTCCTGATCAATGGAAGAAGTAGAGGCTCGTGCTACTGCCCAAGGGAGGTAAACCCGCAGGAGATCCATCAGCCTACCGCCCGCTCTGTATGTTGGACACGGCAGGGAAAGTGTTGGAGCGAATCATCGGTAACAGGTTGGAAGCTGCGATTGAAGAAGGAGGTGGACTATCAGCACATCAATACAGATTTCGAAAACCCGCAGGAGATCCATCAGCCTACCGCCCGCTCTGTATGTTGGACACGGCAGGGAAAGTGTTGGACCGAATCATCGGTAACAGGTTGGAAGCTGCGATTGAAGAAGGAGGTGGACTATCAGCACATCAGTACAGATTTCGAAAGGCACGCTCGACTGTTGGTGTAGTGGTTGACACAGCGAAAAGGGCCATAGAAGGAAGACGATGGAGAAGAGGCGCAAAACAGTACTGTTGCGTCATAACACTGGACGTTAAGGACGCGTTCAACACAGCGAGCTGGAAACAAATCTTTCAAGCACTTCGAAGTATGCGCATACCAAAAAAGAAAAAAGCTATCAAGTATCTTGGCGTTATGATTGACTCAAGACTTACTTTTAAAAGCAACAAATCCTCGCGTGTGGGTGCCGCCATTGTGCGGATTATGCCGAATATAGGAGGGCCAAGATACAGCCGAAGGCTATTCTTAGCTAAAGTAGTCACATCCGTAGTCCTATACGGATCACCAGTTTGGGCCGGAGCTATGACAGTGACTTCATACAAAAGAAGAATCATTACAGTAAACTGACTATGTGCACTAAGAGTGAGTAGCGCTTTTCGCACAAACTCGGACCACGCAGCCTGCGTTATCGCAGGATTGTTCCCAATTGATATATTAGCGGAAGAACTGCCTTTCTTCCAAGGGCCGATGGACTTACCGCCTTATCCTTAGAGACTTGGATAAACCGCAGACATTGTGAAGTTAACTTCTATTTAACACAACTGCTTACGGGACATGGTTGTTTCCGGTCATATCTATATCAGTATAGGAACGATGAATCCCCCGCTTGTCCATCGTGCAGTGATACTCCCGAAAACTATTACTCAGGTTTGCGAATCATGCATGCTAGTAGCACTCGGGCTATTATTTTTATTTATTTTTTATTTGTTTATTCATCTACAAGTAATATAACTTAACAGATTACAAGAAATAACTATAATGATGAAGGAATAAAATGAAATATTTACAAGAATTTACTCAATTAAACAATAAAAATTAAATAATGCACTTTTAAAAATAGATCTAGATAAACTTAAGTCTACTACAGACCAAACTGAGTTGAAGTTTGAAATAGCGCGAGACATAGGCTCGTTCAACCCATAATTAGTTCTATGCAAAGTACGAAAAAGAAACTCTCTTTGCCGTATAGGTCTCTCGGGTGCATATATTGGAATTAAACCCAATAAGCATGGGCTTTTTACATGATAACAGAGGATGTCTCTCACAAACATTACATCATGGATCTTCCTCCTAGTCGTAATCTTAGCTAAACCAAGTAGTTGGCATCTAGTTTTATATTCTGGCGAAAAATTCCAGCCCATTTTGAAGAAAACAAATTTAGAAAATCTTCTCTGAACTCGTTCCACCCTATCAATATGCACCTGATAAAAAGGACACCATACGATGTCGCAGTATTCCAAAAGGGATCGAGCAAGAGCAGTGAATAGAGTTATTAGGGAGTGGGGATTAGAGAATTCAACTGTATTTCTTTTGATGAAGCCGACCATGGAATTCGCTTTAGTTGTTATGTAATCTACGTGATCACAAAAAGTCAAAGCCTGATCAAAAACAACACCAAGATCTTTAACCTTATTTACCCGAGTGAGATCTTTAGAATCGATTGAGTATCGGTGAATAATTGGGTTGAAGGATCTACTGAATGTTGTTACGTTGCATTTCGCTATGTTAAGTTGGAGGCAATTAACTTTACACCAATTTGAAAGCGCATCAATATCAGACTGAAGCTTTATGCAATCGTTTATGCTTGATATACTTAAGAACAATTTTAAATCGTCTGCATACAAAAGGCTTTGGCAGTAGCCAAGAACAGATGTTATATCATTGATAAATATGATGAACAGTAAAGGCCCGAGGTGACTGCCTTGAGGTACGCCTGAGCAACAGTGAAACGGGTTTGAATGAACAGAATCGAGCTTAACTAACTGCACTCTATTCATTAAAAACGAAGAAATCCATCTCAGTATGGATGAATGGAAACCAAAGCACTTCAACTTATGTATTAAGACATTGTGACTCACAGAATCGAATGCCTTACTAAAATCAGTATAGACCGTGTCCACCTGATAACCCCTTTCGAACGAATTTAGTACAGACGATGTAAAATATACGAGATTGGAGGCAGTAGATCTCCTCGAAACAAATCCATGCTGAGATACTGAAATATGCTCTTTGACGAAAAATTCCAGTTTGCTTTTGACAATACTTTCAAAAAGTTTAGGAATAGCTGACAATTTACAGATTCCCCTATAGTTCTTAACATCATTTTTAGAGCCAGCTTTAAAAATTGGAACTAAAAACGATAACTTCCATTCATCTAAAAAAATGCCATGCTTTAGCGACGTGTTGAAAATTTGCAGCAGTGGGTAACAAATGCTATCCTTACATCTTCTTAAGACAAGTGCAGGAATTCGATCCACACCTGCATTATTTGATGGTTTTAGACTGCCAAGAGCCAGAGTGACGTCCTGCAGGTCCAAATTAATGCGTCCAATATCCACTTTAGGATCGATATTGGTTATTGGTGTGAACTGGACATGGGCACTTTTCACATAAACAGATTTGAAAAATTGAGCAAACAATTCGCAGGAAGATCCAACATTGTTTGATTCCGTGTTTTCGTATTTCATTACTTCCGAAATACCATACGTGTTACGTTTTTGTTTAATGAAATTCCAAAAACTTTTACTATCTGTTACTAACTTACTCTCGATATCCATGATATAATTTTTATGAAGAAACCTACTGAGCACGCTAAACTCTTTTCTAAAGGTACAAAAAGTAGCATAATCAATCAAGGTTAGGATATTAGTATCTATGAAGATTACACATCCCTGGCGAGATCCAAAAAAAAAGAAAAAAAAATAATAATAATAATTCGAGTGAGTGGCCCTCTATGATACTAAGAGGCAAATCTTCTAAATGGTGATTCAAATGGAGGTTAGTGGTGGCAGAACCATTACTGTGGTTCTGTCAAGAAACTCTGCAGTTCCCTGCTCGCTAACCCCTCAAAAGACATCTTGATTCCTCTTTCAAATTTCGTGTCTGTGAATACGTCATCTGAACGTACATTTTCGGCCTTCTTGAAAAATAAGATGTCAGAAACTGTGGAAAGTTGTCATTTTCTATTTTCTTAGCGAATTCGCTGCATTTTCAATGGTTATAAGCTAAATGAAAATGAATTAAAATGTTGATAAAAATCATTGATTTACAAATATTATTTTAAATATAGGCTAGTTATTTATAGCTTGACGTTTAAATAAAAAATGATGGAATAGTAAATATATGTATGCCAGTCATCAGGGATTTGAATTAGGAAATAACCCCTATAAATTTGGAAATGGTTTCAATTGTTTTATTATGAGTCCGCAAACAAGATAACAACTTTCCTTAAGAGGTATCAATAATATAACTGACCTTAAATAAAACAAAACCATTTCATTACAGTTCCCCAACCTGTCTATGCGGACATTAAGATAAAATGCTCCAATGTTGATGAATTTTATTACTCTACTCCCGAATCTCACTGTACATCGTATTACAAATGCAACACTCGGGGGCAGCGCGATGCAAAAGAATGTGGACCTGGATCGATGTTTGATTTTTATACTCAAATATGCACTAGGTCGTCAGGTAGGCATTACAATGATATCAAACTATTCTGATAAATTAAAATTTCTTTCAATTTCAGGTATTTGCTATGAACCCATTTGCACTGGACGAACTAATGGCGTTTATCAGGACACTACGCATGCCTGTCGCCGTTCATATACCTGTTATTCAGGACGGGTCATCAATATAGATAATTGTCCTCCAAAACACCTGCACAACGGCGTACGATGTGTTAGTCAAGATCTTGTGATGTGTGATCTACCACAAAATACAGCTATTGGTTATCCTTTCGCTGGTGATAAACGATGTATGGGGAAATCGGATGGATTACAAGCCATCAACAATTGTCGGGAGTATGCAAACTGTCAAAACGAAGAGGTCAAGGATGTGAAGCGATGTTCAGAAGGATATCTATTTAAGGCGGATAGTCAAAAATGCACTCCAGAGCGATATGTGGCTCATTGTCCTGTTGGAAATGCATTTAATAACGAGCTGGTTTGTAAAGATAAGCCAGATGGGTTACACACAGATCCTGCTTCGGCAGACTGCTCAACATATATTGTCTGTCAGAGTGGGAAGTTCGTGTCCCAACACCAATGTGGTCAGCAAGCGGTCTTCGATGGGTCGAACTGTGTGCCGAGTATTTTGTTTTCGTGTCAAACCAGCGCCGAATTGAAGGTGAATCAAGATATTTGTCTTTCGAAGCCGAATGGTTTTTATATAAGCCCACAACATGGCTGTTCTAACTATGTTCGCTGCATGGGAGAGCGGGCGGTTGAGATTAATCAGTGCCCAACAGGCCAATATTTTGATCCCGACGAACGAAACTGTGTATTTGAAAAATTCACCGACCGGCGAAAATGTATAGAAAAAGGACTTTCCCACGGCTGTAATGGAAAGCCGACAAATTTCTATACCGAGTTAGGTTGTCAATCGTACTACTATTGCTATAATGGCTACAAGACGCAGTATAAATGTTCAAATGGAAAAATTTTCAATGGAGATAAGTGTGTCCCAAAATCACAGTACTCTTGCAACCTAGGGGCTGATGATTTCTGCCTGAATCGACCTGATGGATACTACAAGGACAACAATGGTGGTTGTCGTTCCTATCACTACTGTTCTAGTGGTCACAAAATCACCTACCTCTGTGAAGACGGTCACACATTCGATGGGCAAAAATGCATTCGTTCGAATCGAAACAACCAGTGTCGGTCGGATTTCTTGTGCTATGGAAAATCCGACGGTTACCACCCAGATGTTCGGTCTAATTGCAGGAATTACGTTTTCTGCAAGAACTATGAAAAAATCACTCAATTAACTTGTCGTGACAACAATGTCTTCAATGGACAGAAATGTGTCAGTCCGAGTGAGCACGCCTGCCCGAGTCTATACAATCACCGGCAGCTGAATTGTATGCCACGACAGTGCTTGGAACAACAGTGCGCCAATGATGGATTCTTTCCTGACATAGATTCAGCATGCAGAAAATATTTCTTCTGCATCGGAGGAAAAGCATCGTCACTGTCATGTCCGACTGGAAAACGATTTAATGGAGAAATATGCGTGACAGAGGACAAATTTACGTGTCCTGTGTATTGTGATACAACCTCTAGTACGGGGCCATTTAGCTGTCCACTAGGTGGATTGAAATAATTTTAGTATTTCCTAGTGAACGGAGCTTTTGTTTTGCTAGTGCTTGTCTTTTGTGAAGAACACTCAAAATTCGAACTCAATGAGAGTTAATTTTTTTTTTGTATTTAAGTCGTATATTTAAGTTTAGGTAGTTTTTAATTATAAGTCTAATTAAAGCGATTAATTTAAATGAGGATTGTGGTTTTAAAATATTATTCTATTACTATCATACTGAAGGGAAATCTCAAAAATCGAAGAAATATGGTGAGCAGAAAAATAACATTTGATTGCAAAAAATAAGATTTACTTATGCAAAACTGGCAACAGATCTCCCTCAGATACAAAATCTTTCATACCCATAAGTTTCACCTTCCTCTTTCTGAAGTTTATGGAAAAAATTCTAGATAATCGTATCCGCAGTTCCATCCTTGTAGAACATTCACTAAATAACAACCAACCCTGCACCATCTAGTAAACAAAATCAAGGTCGTTGCCGGTAAAAGAATCAGCAATCTGTTCCTTTCTTGACCTTTGAAAACGCGTCACGGCCTATGCTCACATAAAAAAAAAAAAAAAACCAGCATCAGTTAAGACTCTTCGGCAAAAGTGATCTATTGGGCCTACCTCAGCATTGTTGTTTCGCTGGTTTGGTGGGTAGAGGGCGAACGGACATCTGCTCAAATCGCACTGCATAGCATCCAAAGGTAGGCCTGTGTCGGCAATACTTGTGCTATACGCTGGAAACCCTTCTGGGACTGCCCTAACTATATATTAAAATAAAATGAAGCCGCCGCGCCGCTTCTAGCGCCTTAATACTACATCTAATACGCAATTTCAAATCTGGCAACCTAACAGGGGACTAAATTTAATTCCTCTACTTATCAATCCAATGATGAGCGTCACAGACTCCATGCCTAGAACCATCAATTTAAATCATCCGTTACAAATCAATATCCTCGAACGCGGAGCCCCGAACTACGAGAACTCGCATCCTATATAGTATGCAGATGGATCCAAAATGAAGTATGAAGTTGGCGCTGGCATTTACAGTCCCAATTTTAAAATAGCACTCCCTCTCGGAAGCGCACTTTTATTTTTGAGTGTACGCTATAGAGCCCTGTACCGCAGGTCACACATACACATTTTCTCAGACAGTAAGACCGCGCTGAAAGCTGAAAAATCCTATCACTCGTATTTTGACTGAAAACTAGTCTCACTCCATTGAGTACCCGTCATCATGGTATCGAAGGCAACGAGATTACGGATGAACTTGCTAAGGAATGCTCACAATTGCTGTTTGTTCCTGAACCCTTCTGTAGTTTACCCACCAGTCACTTAAAGCTAGAGCTCCAAGGGCAACTGCAGAAGTGGAACTCTGCTCAAGAACTTAATCAAGTCAAGAGACTCTAACTTCTCCGACAAAGAAGCCAAGAACTATTATCCTTGAGTAATGTGTGACATAAAGCTCTTAACGGACCGAAAGTTAGGTAACCACAGAAAACATTTCATGTCAATATTTTGCCGTTGCTCGGTGTAGATTAAGACACTTCGGCAGAGGGTAGGCAGTTGTTACCGTGAATTGACAGAACCCATTTTCTGTCGCATAGGCGGGTTGAAATAATTTCACGATCTTCTGAATATACGAGTAACTGTGGGGAACGAATCTCCTGCGCTGAAAAAACGGTGAAACTGTGGATGTACTATTTTCTCTGCAGTACCTACCTATTTTTTTTTTTTTTCTACTTCATCATCAAAAAATTCCACATATTCCATGAGTCAATTTACAATCCAAGTTGTAAGTTGCAATCCAAGTTATAAATTCATCTGTCCGCTCCATGCGTTTAGCTTCATCCTCACACAAGAAGTGGTGAGTGGAGGGTCTAGAGCAGAAGGGGTATAAATACATATTTGGGAGTATATGTATAGTTTAGCTTCATCCTCACACAAGAAGTGGTGAGTGGAGGGTCTAGAGCAGAAGGGGTATAAATACATATTTGGGAGCATATGTATTTATACCCCTTCTGCACTAGACCCTCCACTCACCACTTCTTGTGTGAGGATGAAGCTAAACGCATGGAGCGGACAGATGAATTTATAACTTGGATTGTAAATTGACTCATGGAATATGTGGAATTTTTGGATGATGAAGTAGTTTTTTTTTTATAATCTTCTCTCAGAATAAGTGAATTTACATATAATACTAGTATAAAGCCTCGGGGTGCCTTTAGATGCATTGCCTGTGTTGGCTTTTAGATTGGTGCATTGGACAGTTGATGAGTTGGTTAAATTGTTTCTAATTGGTTAGAATGACATTAAAAAAAAAAAAAAAAAATAGGTAGGTACTGCAGAGAAAATAGTACATCCACAGTTTCACCGTTTTTTCAGCGCAGGAGATTCGTTCCCCAAAGTTCATTAACAATGCTCAAGGCCAGCTTCGAAGACGACAAAATTCTCCACAGATTGCGACAGTATTGTGAAAGACTTCTGAACGAACAGTTTCCCCGGGTATACTTTCCAAGAGCCGCTCCTAACCATGACGAAACATCCGACATTACTGTCGAAGAAGTTAGGAATGCCGTCAAATACTCCAAAAAAAAGAAAAGCGGTTGGGCCAGACGAGATACCCTCTGAGTTCTAGAAAAAGATGGGACACATCGGGTCCAGATGGCTCATGATTCTTGTCTCCAAACTTATGAGCGGTGATCCAATGCCTAATTAGTGGAGGGAAAGTTATCTTCTTCCTTTGCACAAAGGAAAGGGCGATACGCGAAACTGCGACAACTACCGTTCTGTCAAGCTGATGTCACACACCATGAAGATCGTTGAGCAGGTATTAGATGGCCGACTGCGGAAAATAATACGGCTATCTGATAACCAGTGCGGGTTTGTCTCGGGTAAATCAACAACAGATGCAATCCAAAGTATAAGGATCATAATGGAAAATCATCGTGATTCCTTAACACGTTGAGTGCCACAGTGTAATCCGAAAAACTGGTCCCACAGGCTGAAATATTTTTTTTTTGTAGAAACTTGTAGATTATGACTAATATACATAGACTTCTTCATTTTTATATTCTTGATAATATTTTACAGTTTTTATTTTGTGGTGACACCCTCTACCCGCCGTTAGCTTCAAGGTATCATACGGTGACACATTGGTCTCAATAGCAGGCCATGGATCGGTAAATGTTCTATGGGATGTCTAGTTTATGATGGTACTTGGTTCTGTAAATTTCATGAGTCTAATCAGGTTTTACTCAGCTAAATCTTAAATAAACTACTGTGAGACCACCCTGGACTCACGCGGCACAGTTGTCCCAAATTCATGTGAAGCAACATTGCTCTCATATGGCACTTAACGTGTTAAAGGACTTGCATATGGTGTTGGTTGATTTTGAAAAAGCCTTTGATAGACAACCAAGAGATCTCTTATGAGTGGCGCTAAGACAACGAGAAGTTCCAGAAACCTACGTTCGCATGATCATGGACATGTATGAGGGAGCAAGGACAAAAGTAAGATGTCCCACAGGAGTCACCGTAGAGTTCCCAATCAAAGTCGGTGTACACCAAGGAAGTGTCCTCAGTCCTTTGCTATTTATTGCAGTCCTTGATTATCTGCTTGAAGGAAAAGTGACGGACCCCAAAGTGCATCAGTTATTCTTTGCTGACGATGGAGCTATCATAAGTGAAGATCAAACGTCCCTGCAACGAGCACTTGATGTATGGGTGGATGTTTTGGAGGGAAATGGGTACCGTATTAGTTCAAAAAAGACAGAGTATCTGTGCTGTTCTCTGATTCACACCGGCCTATTCCAGACATTTACTTAAATGGAAAAGTGCAGTGACGAAGTGATCCGAAACCGGGAAGCCTACCCGTAATTCCTGAGGTCAAACCGGTAAAGTGGGAGGGTTGTGATCCTTCTACTCCAGATCATAAATTCGTCATAAGGAGAAGAAGAAGATTATATCTGGCATCGAATGTACGTTGGCGGATATCTGGGTTGAAGTGTGTGCAAGTCAATGAGCGCGTTCATACATTAAAATAGGACCCGATCATATGTCGCTTCTATACATTTCGATGCAGAATAGCTGTGAAAAGCGGATTAACACGTATTCGAAGTGTACGACTTCTTCGTTCCAAGAAGAGTAGTTCAGGCAGATATTCCGAAAACCTCAATGGGATGATTACTAGATATGATTTATTTGAGGGACTTACCAGACAAGTCGCTAGGACCCCACTTGGTAACAGCGCGAGCATAAGCCGGTATCACGCTATATGGAGACCCATTTTTGATGTAGTGGTTAGAGAAGTACAGCTGTTGAATCTGCAGCGTTTGAGTCACAAGCAAACACACCTCAGGAGATGAATTAATCTTACGTGAATTTCAACAAGTATATAATAGAAACAAATAAGTCAAATCTTTATTACATAAAAAAAATAATCAAAACCAAACCACTATTGTCCTCAGGGCGCACTTTGATCTTCAACGTCTTGTACTCCCTCATCTTCATCGACAGCCATTTCGCCCGCCTGTATTCTCTCCAAATGGGCTTTTAAAACAATACATTTGGTCATGTGGCAGTTACATGGCATAGGATGCTCCACGCTCTCCGGATCTTCTACTTCTACTTCCAAATTATATCTTCTAGGATTGATTGGATTCCGCTTCAAGGTGATTACAAAACTGATTGGTTCATTCTTTACCACATCGACACAAGCTTCCTCGGGTAAAACCACGACACACTGTTTCCAATGTGTCTCTGGTGCATCTGGTCCAGTCATCAAACACACATTATCCTCAACTTCCAAACTTGGAAACTGTACTTCGAACCAAATGCAAAAACCTTCGAAACGTCCCGCTTTTTCTATTGGCATGGAATACGAGAATACGATTTTTTCAATTTCCTCGAGAGTAACGTCGCTCATGTTCATATAATACATCACAGTTCCTTGGGTCAAAAGATCACTCTCTTCCAGGCGGCATATTTCGGGTTTGGAAGATTTCTGTGTGCGCAATTTTTTCGCGAAGCTAGTCATCTTAATGCCATCGACATTGTCGTAGTACTTGTACAGGCTTGGAACGGAACACGGTGATATGTGTAATGTGGCCTCTTGTGGAAATATCATACCATCCTCTCTAAGAAACACATCTCTAGCGTATATCAACGAGTCCAACATACCTTCATGGAGTAGATAGAAACCCATCCATTCGGAGACTAACACGTCCACCTTCCCCAGTGAAGCGGGAAGTATAAAATCCTCGACTTTTGAACGTATCACCTTTACCACCGAAGTAAGTTGATTCTCCTCCATTACCTCGAGAGCGATTTTAGCCAAATCAGATGCTTCTACCGCAAACACCAATTTTGCTCCGACTTTAGCGCAAAAGGCTGACAAAATACCAGTTCCAGCGCCGACATCTAGTACCACTTTATCCTTGACGAATTCCCTATTGTTGTAGATTGCCTTCCAGTAAGCTTCATTGCGTGGTCTGTCTTTCAGCATGAGGTCGTGAATCTAGGAAGGATGTGTAGTGAGTTTCAGTATATTCAAGGGTGAAAGATTTACCTCCAAGTCCTGGTACTCTGTAAAGTAACAGTCAGGGTCCGAATTCATTTTCGCTGAAGTATTTAACAAAACAACTCGAAATTACTTCGAGAATTAAAGTAAACTGTGCAGCAGAGGTTAGGTGGATGACAGTTGACATTTCACTTATCGTCATTAAATGCAGTGCTGCCAGTCCCAAATATATGTTTTGATATATGGTATGATTTACATGGCCACGCAAATGAGTTCCGCAATTAAAGCGAGATGATGCATAGCGAGTTCTAACGAATTTGGACGTCGTTCATTAGTAGAGTTTCCTAGAGTTTCCTTTCCTACTGTTGCTTGGCATAACGCGAGTATGTAAAACCAGGAACATACAAAGTCCAGGCGCATTAAGCGTCTAACGGAATGCTCCTGATCCGATTTGTTCTACCCAATCCATTGGTTCCAGTAAAGTTGAAAACTTGGCAGCCCATGTATTTTATAATGCCTGTCGAAAAGAATAGATCGGATCGGAAAGATCGACCTTTGCCGGATAGGACGAAAGACATAACTTAAGCTTTGTTCAATAACTAGGACAGAACAGCATAATTTAGTGAAAACTGCCAGAATAAGTTGGAACAAAAAAGTACAGTCTTGTGTTCAATGAGCCAGAGCATGTTTTTCTTTTTAGCTGATAAAATGTATAAAAGGAAATCCAAACACTTTGTTCATCGAGAGGAATTCGAAGTCAATTGACACTTCAATTGATTTGAATATCACTGAAATGTTGTTGCTTGAGTTTTATGTGAGATCTAGGGAAAGGCAAGTTTAATAAAAATAAATTAAAAAAAAAGAATTACACGCAAAACACCTGATTTTGAATCTTTTCACGAATATGTTGTACATCAATTGTCGGTGCAGAAAATCGTATGCTGAACCATCCGGAAAAGCGCAATTGAACAAAAAGAAGGACACTTTCGAATTATATTGTATTCTTTCTCATTGAACACAAAAACCGGTAATTTTCTATTCCAGACTGTTCAGAACAGAGTCACTGAATAAAGCTATAAACTTGCTATTAGTTGGTGAGATTGCCGAAAATAATTTTGTAAAGTTGTTTGCATGGTAATTCGAATAATAGTTGAGTTTGTTGAACAAATTAAATTGCATTTAGAAAAACACAGTAAAATAGTTGAGGTTATGTTTACACAAAATTAAAGAATTTTCTTGTTTGGTTTTGCACAAAATATGTTCCATAAATGTGTAAACACTTTTCCGCAAAGTTCAATTATTCATTTTCCATTTACAATTTTGCTGTTTTTCACTTATATTAAGTAATAAGGGTTGGAATGGCGAAATGTCAAATGACAGATCGGATCCGATGCATTTTTTGCAGCAATTCCTTCCGTCAGATAAGGAATCAATGAATCTGACGGAACGTATCGGAAGCATTCTGTTCGCCGCTTTAGAAATGCTCTGAAATGGCGACAAAATTAAATAACTCAAAATAGATAAATAAAAACATGGATTAACGGGTTTCTCTATCTCGACTGATTACTCACAATTAACTTAAAAACAGTTGAGTTTAGGTAAAAATACATAAGACTAAAATTAAATAGCATAATATTTCCTATGAGATAAGAAGTTTAGTTTTCCTTGACGTTTTTGGTTCATATGGAACCAATGGCAAAATGTGACTCGTTTTAAGATTTTTTTTTTTTAATAAAGTTCAAATTTTCCATTGCTTATTAAAAAAAAAACAACCATCTTTAAGCAATTCATTGCACATTACTTTGTTCTAAGGTCAATAGTTTCAGATTTATATCACCCAATTTTAGGAGGAAGTGAAGTTACCATAAGTCGGGTTAGTCAAAACTTTTAGTATGTTACTTAAGTAAGTTAACTAAAATCCCCATCTACCCTTATAGAAGTTATTATGGGGCATAATACTCTGTGGTATCATATGAAAAAGCTACGTATAACAGAAAAAGTTTTATATAGAGGTTGCAGTGACGATGACATCTTGAAGTTCATCAAATCCGCAGGTTTGTAGCATAACAACAGTAAGTATGGCTATATACTCTTTTATAGGAACCTCACGCGTAAGGTACTTTTACAATGGGTATCACAATGGGTCTGTAGTGACTTGCGCGTGGCGGGGGGATTCACCCCTCGGGGTAGCAAAAACTCCACTCGAGTACACAGACTCAATAACGGTCCATTGTGCTAACAGGAAGTAACCCCGTTTACGAAACTTCTTCGTCTTTCGTAGAAATGTGAGTAAAAGCTTCAGTGGTGGGAAGCTTACACTATCAGCACTCAACACATCGGCACAAAATATCTGCCACTTGATACGAGCATAGTCAGGATAATCACAGAGGACGTGTATCGCAGTATCGTCGCCTTCTCAACAGGTGTCGCAGATAGTGGTGTCGCTTAAGCCTAGTACATTAAAATGCTTGGCAAAAGAGAAATGGCCCTTAAGAACGGCAGTAAGTTATCTGCAATCTTTTGTGCTGAGGAACGTCAAAAATGCCGCGGATTTCCTACAGACATTCGGGCGCATTCAGATTCAGGTCTTAAGAAATTCTCCTCCGAACCTTGTCTTGCAAATTCATCGGAGATATCATTACCAGTAATCCCATTGTGACCTGGGACCCAAACAAAATAGAGAGCTCTTGCATTTTCGAAGTATTTTAGAAGTGACACAGCCTGACTATCGTTTCAGGAGCAGATACTTCGTCTCTTCCACTCATCCCTTAAAATATAGATCAGTCCCATTAGAATTGCATAAGTCTCCGCTTGAAAGACAGACACATGTTTACCTAACGAGAAGTGAAGCCTATGGAAGGATAGACTATAAACAATGTATCATACGGAAACTTAAGTCAAATAAAATCTTAGAGCTACATTCTGATTGAACCATTCTCTATTGAAAACATATGAGTTTTGAGGTACTCAGAGTGGATATTCTCAGTTTAACTTTGACACTCTGCATTGGATTTAAATTGTTATTCATGCATATGCCAGATATTTAGCAAATCTAAAGACGGTGTACAGCTTATTAACCTATTTTTTATACTCGTGAGCAGCGTCTTATAAAGGGTTTTAAAAGATTTAGACCAACTTATAAATTCATTATTATCCAAAATCATGCAAAGAAACCGGGTGCTGTTTACACCCGAAATATTTACATAAATCGTTCCTCCGGCAAATCAAGTGCATCTGTGGATTGCCTCAACAGTCTTACTTCGGAATACTAAGGCGGTTCTAACACTACCATATTTTACTAGTAATAACAACTGTTTTCCCGCTTTTAGAAATTTATCGATAGATTTATGTCCTATTTCACCAACATACACTATAAGCGGTTTTAGCTGACAGCATTTAAAAATGTATATGCTAGACGGTGAACTTTTAGCTAACCGGCTGTTAATGTTTTCTCCCTGTATTACATTAATATTTTTTTTTTACAGTACGTCATATTTGCATATGTAAGAGTGGAATAGAAATATATTTTATGAATTTACACAATGTAAACAAATCAATCTTTCACTAGTGACAAACAAATTAAATTAAAATAATAACAATAAAAAAAAAAAAAATTATGTATATTAAGCCAAAAATTTATGAACAGGTAGTTCATTCAGATTGATATTAAACAATTTCAAATTTCGTCGGCAATTTTCTTGTGGTTTGTTGGTTAGGGACGTGGTTTTAAAATGTAACTGAAGAAAAATTGCCGTTTAGTATATGGGGGCGTTTAAAACTATTTTAAACTTGAAAGTGGTTGCTGAAATAAAACTATGTCATTTGTTAATGTAACTAATTTGTTAATGTGGTTGGTAAAACCGGACATAGAGAGTCAAATAAGAAGCCCACAGTTTTCCAAACAAAATTAAGCTAATGTGGGTTCCCGGTCATTCTGGAATACTCGACAACGAAGAAGAAGATCGAGCGGCTAGCTCAACAAAGGATGCACCTGTTTACTACTTCAACATCTTCACAAAACAAGACTTGACGAACACTATAAAAAAGTCAAGTAGAAAGAGACAGTTAAACGATTGGAGCCAATACCATCATCATTGCAAGGAAATTTATTGCGATAAATCCCAGCCTCGATACCCTAACCTTCTAAAACGCAAAATAACAAACTTTGTCCGCCTTAAGCTTGGGCATAGTACAGTCACCCACGAGCATCTCCTCACCAATCAACGTCCTCCTTTATGCAACACCTGCAATGTAATACTAAGTCTAGAACACTTATTAAAAAACTGTAAAATATCAAAAAATCACTTAATAGGCTCAAATATATATGAAATTCTTAAAACTCCCAATCCTGTAAATATTAAAATAGTAAACACACTTTTAACTAATCTTAAATGTAAAATTTGATCTATTCAAATAACTTCAGAGCTAATAGTCCCCACAGGTAAACTCTTTTATTTTTATTTTCACCAGGCTACTTTTAAGTACCTGTTATTAAATAATAAATAAGCGAAAGGCAAAATCGGGCTGCTGCTTATTTAAAAGCGAAACGTGTATTAGCAAAAAGGTATACCAAAATAAAAACTGTGAATGCATTCATTAAAACAACTACAACCACCTTCAAGTACGTCTGTAAATTTTGACATTTTGCTCGCGAGTGTCGCACAGCTGTGAAAATTCGTGCGTCCTCTCGGTGAAGGAGGGAAAGAAGAATTTTTTTTTTCAAGCAAATCTTTTGTGAAATTTCTTGGATGCTTTTTCTCAGAATATTTGCTGCATTAATTTCACAATTGATTAGAAGCATTTTGTATTTTTCTAACTTAACAAGTTGCCTGTAGCCCGAAGATTTTCCATTTAGACAATTTCTTTTTTTCTCAAAACATGTCTCAATCACTTT
This sequence comes from Pocota personata, assembly GCA_963082735.1. Classification (NCBI taxonomy): domain Eukaryota; kingdom Metazoa; phylum Arthropoda; class Insecta; order Diptera; family Syrphidae; genus Pocota; species Pocota personata. Next base: position 141,340,702 of record OY720430.1, read on the forward strand.
CCAAATCGAGCGTCAGTGATTTAAGACAATTTCGCCTGCAAAAACCAAATGAATCCCCTAAAACTGGTAATTATGAATTTTAATAGAACCCTCTTCTGTGGTATTATATAAGAATTACTTAAGGTACCCCGGTAACAGAACGTGTTCCTGGTAAGAAACGTATCCAGGTCCTGGCAGACAGTGACAGTGATGGAACCGATATGGGCAACACTCCAAAGAAAAACAAACTTGAACTTTCCATAAAGGAAAAGGAGCAACGCTTTGCTGCAGCTGCTAAGATTTCTCCATACTACGACACAATGGTAAGCAGCAGGTGGGGTTACCTTCATATTTTTATCTGAGTGTCTTTATCTCATGTGTAGGATATTCAAGATTCGCTGGTTCGAACTAATTGGGATGTCTCGGAGTCGGTGCGATATCTTAAGGAGCATTCACGGCCCAAGCAGCCGCCTCCGAGAATGCCGACGAAAACAGTTTCCCCATCATATTCTGCCACTAATCCGGCCACGAATGGAACTAAGTACGCATACAGACCACCTGAAGCTAGCCGAAGTGTATCCTGTGATGAAGATGAAGACGATGATTCTCGAGATGGTTATCATAAACAGAGGAACGATCAAGTATATGACAGTGACGAAAGCGACACAGAATCATCCAACGCAATGACCAAACAAAGAAAGGCAGTCTTTGATTTCATGAACAAGGCGGCAGTCGCAGAGTTGTTGACAATTAGGGCTTGTTCGGAGAAGAAAGCGGCAGCTATTGTCCAAATGAGACCATTCACCAGTTGGGCAGATCTTCGTAAGAAAATGGAGACAACTAAACAGCTGACTGGGGATGTTTTAAACAATTGCCAAGAGCTGATCAACAAACAAAGAAATGTGGCAGAGTTGCTTTCGAAGTGCAAGAAGCTAGTTAAGAAATTGGAAGCGGCAGTGGAAGCTGGAGCTGGAATCACAGAGCAGCCAACGATTCTAAATAATTCGTGAGTTGTTTAGTAAAATCAGGTGGATCACATTTAAGTCGTCTCTTTCGCAGATTCAAATTGGCTGATTATCAAATAATTGGGCTCAATTGGCTGACAGTGATGCATAACCAGAAAATGAATGGAATACTAGCAGATGAGATGGGTTTGGGAAAGACGATTCAGGTTATCGCGTTTTTAGCCTATCTAAAGCAGAACAATCTGGCAAAGGGGGCTCATTTGATTGTCGTCCCATCGTCCACCCTGGATAATTGGGAAACTGAAATCCACAGGTGGTGCCCCAGCATGGTCGTAGAGAAGTATTACGGAAGTCAGGATGAACGCAGAAGAATGAGAATACGCTATGCAAAGGAGGGCTTCAAGGGATTCGATGTTTTACTTACAACGTTAGGAATTTACAATTAGTGTTGGGCACTATCGAATGAATTTCGGCTAACGTTAGTCAGTAACTGAATGATTTCATTCATAGAAAATTTCAAAAACTGAAAGAAGGTCCCTAACGTCTGTTTTATTCAGATCATTCAGGTCGTTGAAACAGAAAGCTCCTAAGTGGAGTTTTCTTCTCTGAGAGAGAGCTGGGCAGGTGCAAAGAAAGTGAAGAATAGTCTCCTCCTCCTCCTCGTCCATGCAGCTTCTACAGAAATCGTTTGAGAAGACGTCAAGCCTTGTTGCATGCTTGCCTATTAGACAGTGTCCAGTAATGACACCTATAACAGCGCTGATATGCATTCTATTGAGAGTAATCAAATTCTTAGAGCGTTTCAGATCCAGCTTAGGCCAAATCTGCTTTGTCGCTAGACAAATTGTACCACTTGTCCACCTAGAATTTGTCTTTTCAATAGCATCCAGCTTTAATTTAAGTTTGCATGTAGCGATAGGCATATCCAGTAACCTTTTGCCTGGAAGGGTGGATTTTTCTTCCATGTCTGGCAAGTTTGTCAGCCTTACAATTTCCTGGAATATCCCTATGCCCCGGCACCCAAATTGGGTGAAACTGCTCCGCCATCTCTATAAACGATGGTTGGCAGTCTAGAGCTGTTAAGTTTGAGGTAAAGTAGGACAATTTGAAAGATTGCGGACTTGTAATTTTTGTTAATTTTAAAAAATTCCTCAAAAACGATTCCTACGATAAACTCCGGTTAGGGTCAGAGATTTTGTAAAATTGCGTACAATTCAATCTTTGAAAATACAGCATCTATTTTGTAGAGAATTTCAAAACCTAAAATTGCGATCGATATAATTTTTTTCGTGCGACTCACCGTTTCCAAGATATTCGCACTCAAAATGATTTTCATTAACTTCGGGGTAAGTATGCCAATTTTGAAAATGCATACTCACAAATTTCGAAAAAAAAAATTCGGTAGTCATCTTGTAGATAAACTTAATTTTACTATCTTAAATTCAGGTTGTAATACAATATTTTTTTTTTTTCCATTGATGCAACGTTTTTGAGATATTGGCACTCAAAAACGATTTCCGCAATGAAATTCGGGATAAAGTAATTTTGTAAGCCTTTTGCTGACTCAACGAACAATCGAATGAAATAATTAACTGAATGAAAGGAAAATAGTAATGAGCGAAAAAATAATGATCAGATTTTAATAACCCTCGAATGTATGAATAAGTCGATAGTTCCCATCACTTCTTACAATTCACTGGAAATTAGTAGTTGAATTTGTGTTTTACAGCTACCACTTAGTTGCTTCAAGTCCAGAGGAACGCAAAATGTTTCGCGTTTGCAAACTTCACTATGTAGTCTTCGATGAGGCTCACATGCTGAAGAATATGACAACGGCCAGGTATTCCAACTTGATTACAATCAATGCAGAGATGAGGATCTTGTTGACGGGAACACCTCTGCAGAACAATCTCCTCGAGTTGATGTCTCTGCTCTGCTTTGTTATGCCGTCCTTTTTTGCAAAGAAAATCGACGACATTAAGACGTTGTTCGTGAAGGTATGGGAGAGTGTCACAGTTTCTTTAAGAACCCGTCCAATGTTTCTCTGACTTAAATTTATTTCTTTAGAAAGCAAAGACAGAAATTGAGGATACAACTCAGTTCAATGAGAGCCAAGTTGATCGCGCCAAGCGAATAATGAAGCCGTTCGTCTTGAGAAGATTGAAGAAAGATGTGCTCAAGTACTTGCCCAAGAAAACTGATTACATTGTAAATTTTGTCCACTATACTCAGTCTACCCTTCTAATGTTCCCATCTTCCAGCACAAAATTCCAATGTCCGCTATACAGAAGGAGTACTATAAAGACCTTGTCGAATACTATACTAATCACAGGGGTGAAATTTATGGTAGTGCTGAGGCTGCAGGCGCCTCTATTATGATGGAAATGCGTAAAGCAGCCAATCACCCACTCCTGATGAGACATTTCTTTTCTGACGAGAGATTGCGTAAATTCTCCAAACAATTGGCCAGTTGCTCGACCTACAAGAAGCAAAACGAACAATACATCTTTGAAGAATTGGCTGTAATGTCGGACTTTCAAGTTTGGCAGCTATGTTATAAGCATGTATAATTTCATCACACTTGTCTTATGAACCTATCAACTAATTTTCTTTCCTCTTTTTAGGACCTCCCCGATGTTAAGATTCCCGATTCGCTTATCGTTGACTCTGGCAAACTCCAGCACTTAGACAAACTCTTGCCAAAGCTCAAAGAAGATGGCCATCGAGTTTTGATTTTCAGTCAATTCACAATGGTTTTGGATATTATCGAACAATATCTTGAAATCAGAGATCATACATATTTCCGCCTAGATGGCGCCACAGCGGTCGATGAACGACAAGATCTAATAGATGATTTTAACAAAGATTCAAACATTTTTGTATTTCTTCTATCGACCAAGGCTGGAGGTGTGGGCATTAATTTAACTGCCGCTGATACTGCAATCATTCATGACATCGATTTTAATCCATACAATGATAAACAAGCCGAAGATCGTTGCCATCGCATGGGGCAGACAAAAGAAGTTAGTATACATCGGCTAATTTCTGAGGGAACTATCGAAGAGGGTATGCTCATGATTGCTCAAGAAAAACTGAAGCTTGAGCAAGATATTCATTCCGAAGTCACTGATGTACAGGAGCAAAAGTGCATGATTCGTTTGCTTACCATGGCGCTTGGCTTGAGTGATAACAAAGACGAAGAGGAGGAAGAGACGGAGGCAGAAAAGAAGAGCGCGTAGAAATTATGAATTATTTAGGCTGTATTATTGGTTCATACTTCAGAATTGTTAAGAAATCGATTATATTTACAGGCACCATCGGCTAGGCCTCCCTTTTTTTTTAAGTAAATCAAATTTTATTTTAACATCAAATTGTATTTATGGTAAAGTTTTGTGCACTTTTCCAATACATTTTAATTTCTCAACTAATTCATACTATTTTAATTTAATATTAAAGTTTCAACTATTGTTATAAAAGATAAAGAATAAAACGGAATGCAAAGTAAATTAATTTATAATGTATTTAAGACAAACGTGAGTTTTATTTGATATCCCCTGGCGATGATAGAAACTGGAATATTTTTATTTCCTTCGACTGGTATAGACATGAACAGCATCTTCAGAAGATAAGATACAACAGTTTTCGAGATATTCGCACTCAAAAATAGTTTCTATTAGTCTCGGGGTAAAGAATGACTGACATTTTGGACGCGTTCCTACAGTTTTCGAAATTTGCAGGAATTTTGAAAACCCAAAATTTCGACCTTAATTTTTTTTCAACTCGCGAAATATTCAGAAATACTTGCGGGCAGATCGAACTTCTGTAAGCATTCCTCGAAAATTTTATAGAATTCGGCACCCATTTTTTACATAATTGTAAGGTCCAACATTTAACCCCAATACATTTTTTCGTAGGGCTCACCGTTTTTGTGAGTCAAGAACATACACAGAACCTCATAACTGGAGCACTCCGTAATCAGGACAACCACCTAATTGGGTCACCCCTTTCGCCTATCCTTCATACAGCACACGTGACACTTGAAATCGGGTCACCTCATAAATGGGACAGTAAATCTTCCAATATTATACTTCCATAAAGCCTCTACAATCGAGTCACACTTCTTAAATGATTCTCTAGACACAAAAGTCATCAATTATGACAGTCAAGCTCCAGAAGTAAAATTTGTTTAAATTCCAATTTATAAACATACATACGAGGACATGTACATGCATCATGTTCTCCACTAGCTAGAACCTTGTTTCTTGAAGTTTGTAAAACCCAGAGATGGGGTGAAAGGAAAAGGTATATGGTGGAACAGTCAGACAATGGATAGATAACGAGAGAGTGTGGTAACGATGCGCGTTACCCTTTAAGCTTTAAAGTACATGCTGTACAGAATGAGCTACACCTGTATTACGATTAAACAGATTCACAGATATTTCGTCCGAATATTTATGGTAGGAATAACGATGCAGGCCAGTGTCAAAGTTGAGATCAGTAGACATTCGCTGCCGCTGAAGAACGGATTGAGACCGTTCCAATCGGTAATCTCGTACTGCCAAATTGTTCTCGTAGGGAATTTGTTGTCCAGACAATTAATAGAAGGATCTGTAACAATGTTAGTAAAAGGCATTGCTTTTAACATTATGTAAATGAAACAAATGCATTTAAACTAAAATGGTTACTTGCGATATTTTGTTTAAATAAGATTAGAGGTCTATGTGCTCATGTGCTTCTATAGAAGAGCCTCCATCTGTATCTCTAAACAGTTCACTGTCGACCGAAACAATACTACTAGCGTAGTAGAAATTATGTTAACTTGTGCAGTCAATAGGTTGTTTGGCTGAATATTTTTATTATAGGAGGCTCATATGGATTTTCTTTAAGAGCCGATTGACGAAGTACTATGAAGAAGGTCACTGGTATACTTACAGCAATGTCGGACATCACTTCCACTTTACCAAATCCAATTCCCCGAAATGCCTCACCTGCGTAAAGCAAACCACATAAATTCTTCGTCCACTCTCTAGTGTCTTTTTGAAGTAAATTTTAGATGATTATTCTCACGTTGTTGTTGTGCTCAACGCAGAGGACCCAGAACGGAAACATTTTTATTGAGAATGTTTTCATAATATTCCTTAATGGAATCGCAATCCATTTCGACTATAATATTATCTTGACAACTGCGAGAAGGTCTCAAATATCGCCTCAGTTCGCACACGATGTTAAGCTGCTTACCATTGGAAGCTTGAAAATGCTCTATATCATTTCGTTATAATCGAAGGTCTCGGCGATTGCAGAAGGCTAGTGATGTTGGAGCTTTGTTCAAGTTCTGCCACTTCACTTGTTTAAAAATGTAACGATATTGTTCTTGTGGATTCGAATTTTGAACATATGTACATACGTATGGGGAATACCTACATATTGTAATATGTGAGCTATGGCTCGAGTAGATAAAACAATATTCTGTGAAATTATTTCTTTATTTTCTAGTCTATAGAACAATTCGGGTTCACACTATACTATTCTTCGCAATTCTTTTGTTACAATGTCTCTTTCCTCTCAAATCACTTATCTCCTTTCAATTACTTAATTCACAAATCCAAACTAATTACTTCTTCTTGTTAACTCTCAACTTTCAATTTATCACAAAATTACAACTTCGCCCATTATCACTTTTCTAATCTCTTCGCCACAGTTTAAAAACTACTGCACCTTCTCAATCGCCATCTGTCCTTATATAGCAGAAGTTTCTGATAGCCAGAAACTTCTAGCAAATTCTTCGACCACTGGAACAAGAGAAATTCTGATGTAATAATTCTTGCAGTTATAATTCCCTCTTATCCGTGATATTATCCGTCTCTTTCGTTGACATGAACTGTGGAGACTTCATCGCAGACACGAACCTCGAATGAAAGGACACTTCGGACCAAAATTCTGCCAGAATGAAAAGACACTTCGGAATTTGTTGCATCATACTTTTGGGGAGCGTAGTTATTATTATGCTACAATATATTGTAGCATAATAATAACTACGCTCCTACGACTATGCAACAAGAATTATTACATCAGAATTTCTCTTGTTTCAGTGGTCGAAGAATTTGCTAGAAGTTTCTGGCTATCAGAAACTTCTGCTATATAAGGACAGATGGCGATTGAGAAAGGAGCAGTAGTTTTTAAACTGTGGCGAAGATATTAGAAAAGTGATAATGGGCGAAGTTGTAATTTTGTGATAAATTGAAAGTTGAGATTTAACAAGAAGAAGTAATTAGTTTGGATTTGTGAATTAAGTAATTGAAAGGAGATAAAGTGATTTGAGAGGACAGAGACCTTGTAAGAAAAGAATTGCGAAGAATAGTATAGTGTGAACCTGAATTGTTCTATATACTAGAAAATAAAGAAATAATTTCACAGAATATTGTTTTATCTACTCGAGCCGTAGCTCGCATATTACATTGGTGTCAGAAGTGGGATAAAACTTATTCTGTGAATAACTATTTCCGTGGTGTGAAATTGCACAATACAAAAAAAAAAAAAAAACGATTTCTGTGTTGAGTTAATTAGTTGCGCAAAATGGGTCGCAAATTGGGAAAACTAACTATAACTCAATTAAAGGCAGAACTCAGTAAGCGGAACCTCGACACAACTGGGGGAAAAGATGCCCTACTGATTCGTCTGGAAGAAGCAGTAACGCAGGAAGGTGAAAATCCGCACCACGTAGAGTTTGACGTGGAAGAGGAACCAGCAAGTACAGCAGCCGACCCGGGTATAACAAGTCTGCTCCTGCAACTTAAGTTAGTCATGGACGAACAAAAGAAAGCAATAGAAGATCAAAGGAATTCTCTAGAACTTAAGCTGGACGAACAAAAGAATTCTCTAGAACTTAAGCTGAATGAACAAAAGAAAGCAATGGACGAACAAAAGAATTCTCTAGATGCTCTGGAAAGTAAACTTGATGAGCAAAACAAGAACTTGGAATCCAAATTCGAAGTGATCGAAGAGAAAATCGAGAAGGTCGAGACGCAACTCGAAAAAGTCGAAACTAGATTCGATGAAAATTTTGAGAAACATGAAACTCAGTTCGGGAAGATAGAGACTCAGTTTGAAAAAGTGGATACGCAATTCGAGATAGTAGGAAAGCAAGTCGAAAATCTTGCCAAGGAACGCAGCAACGTGAAGAGACAGAAAGCACGAGAATATTCCACTGACGGTCGGAGAAGAAAGGAGATGCAGCCTCCTATCTTCGATGGTCAAACATCATGGCCAATTTATAAAAGGCAATTCGAAGCGGCCGCAATGACCAATAGCTGGGACGATGAAGAGAAGTCCATTGCACTCACACTTGCACTGAGGGGTCCAGCTGCGGAGCTCTTGCAGACCATCCCGGAAGATAAACAGCAGAACTACGACTCTCTGGTTCAGGCTATCGAGATGCGGTTTGGGGATGAATACATGCAGCAGGTGTAAAGGGTTCAGCTGCGTAGTCGAGTCCAGAAAAGGGGGGAAACACTCCAACAGTTGCAAGCGGATATAGAGCGACTAGCCCATCTTTCATACCCTAAAGCCGGTGAGGAGCTTATCAACGAAATGGCGGTGGAAGCTTTTATTCAGGCCATAGAGGACAGACAACTGCAAATGGCTGTAAGGATGGCTGAAGAGCGAACACTCCCCGAGGCATTGGCATTCGCTTTGTCAATGAAGGCTGCAGACCAAGCATACCAGGGAATACACCGTGTCAGGGAAGTGTCCGTCGTGGAATGCTCATGCCAGAGCATGGATGAAGACAAAGCTCGCGGAAGTCAAATCCGTTGCTGGAAGTGCAACCAAACCGGACACCTACAACGGCAGTGCAGAAGTGCACCTAGACGAGGAAATTGTCCACATTGCGGAAGTAGGAGAAGCAGAGAGGAAGCATCTGGCTGTCAGTCAGACTTACCAAAACCAGCAGTCGGGAAATGCGTAAGGACCAACTTCGCGGGGCAGAAGTTGGTTACTGGAATCGAGGCCCCCAGGACCACCATTCAAGTTTCGCAAACCAAACGGGGTAACAAGAGCCTGACAGTGGAGGCACTAATCAACAAGAAGAAGTGCGTAGCCACCATCGACACAGGCGCCACTGCCTCCATTGTAAGAAGAGATATCGTCAGAAGCGCCTGGCTGCACAACACCAACAGCTACTGCCTGAAGACTGCAACAGGGGAAATGGCGAAAGTGTTTGGAGAAGTTCGTCTTACGATTACTCTGGCGGGACTGACGTTCTCCCATGCGTTTCTGGTGGCAGATATATGCGACGAGTGCATCATCGGAATAGACTTCATGAAAGCAAATGAAGTAATCCTGGACATCGGGATGCAAGTACTGTGGTATCGAAATGTGGAGATTTCGATGGTGTACGGAAACGAGAATGCCGTAACTCTCAGGACAGTCATCAGCAAAGACGAAGTTTTGTCGCCGTCCTCAGAGACAATCATTTGGACGAAGCTGGAAGGTGATCTTGGGAGCCACCGATTCTACATAGTAGAACCAGACCCGGAGAAGAATTCTCAAGACTACATCGTGGGAAAGACGTTAGTCGAACCAAAGAACACCATGGTTCCAGTGAGAGTTTTGAACGCAACACCGCACACTGTCAAACTAAGGCGAGGGGAGGTGACTGGAAAATGCACGCCGATTACCGCCGTCGCAACAATATCTGAACGTGATGCTCCAAAACCTCTTCCATCACCTTGGACAGCGGAAACGAGAGAGACGATTCTCCAGTCCAGTGAGCTGAATCAGGAGCAGCGAACTATGGCAGAGAATCTTATCAATGAGTACGCTGATGTATTTGCCTCACAGGACGGAGAATACGGCCGAACACACCTGGTACAACATCGAATAGACACTGGTGATACTAGACCAATTCGTCAGCTTGCTAGGCGCCTTCCATTCGCAAAGCAGACAGAAGTTGCAGAGATGGTGTCGGCAATGGAGAAAGAAGGTCTGATTGAAAGTTCCAAAAGTCCGTGGGCATCACCGGTTGTACTGGTTAAGAAGAAAGATGGCAGCACGCGGTTCTGCGTGGACTATCGGCAGCTCAATTACGTCACCAAGAAAGATAGCTACCCTCTGCCACGGATTGACGACACTCTAGACACACTATCAGGAGCCCGATGGTTTTCCACTCTCGACTTGAAGAGTGGCTACTGGCAGGTACAGATCCATCCAGAAGACCGGGAGAAAACCGCCTTCACCGCAGGAAATGGGCTATGGCAATTCACGGTAATGCCATTCGGGCTGTGCAATGCTCCGGCGACTTTCGAGCGATTGATGGAATGTGTCCTGCAAGGGTTAACATGGAAAACCTGTTTGGTATACTTGGATGATGTCATCGTCGTAGGAAAAACGTTTGCGCAACACCGAGACAATCTAAGGGATGTGTTTCAAAGGCTTCGAAGTGCCCACCTGAAGCTCAACCCCAAGAAGTGCGCCCTGTTTAGAGCGGAAGTCAAGTACCTGGGGCACATAATTTCAGCGAAAGGAGTGAGAACCGATCCAGAGAAGGTCGAAGCGGTGAAAAACTGGCCAGTCCCCAAAGACAAACACCAACTAAGGAGCTTCCTGGGCCTATCCACCTACTACAGACGGTTCGTGAAGGATTTTGCCGGGATCGCAAAGAGCCTGCACCAGTTGACGGAAAAGGGAAAACAATTCAAATGGTCAGTTGAGTGCGAGAAGAGCTTCAAGGCACTTAAACAACGGCTATGCGATGCCCCGATACTAGCTTACCCCACTCCCGGGGAAACGTTCGTTGTGGATGCAGATGCTGGTAATGTCGGGGTAGGAGCTGTACTCTCCCAGGTGCATGATGGCCAAGAGAAGGTGGTTGCGTACTTCAGCAAGGTGCTCTCTAAGCCAGAAAGGAACTACTGCGTGACAAGGCGGGAACTTCTAGCTTTGATCTTGGCTACGAAGCATTTTCACAAATACCTCTATGGGAGGAAGTTCGTTCTTCGCACAGACCATGCAGCTTTAAAATGGCTATTACAGTTCAAGAGTCCTGAGGGTCAGGTCGCAAGATGGATCGAAAGGCTGCAAATCTACGACTACGAAATACAGCATCGTAAAGGAAAACTCCACTCTAATGCGGATGCACTGTCCCGGAGACCATGCAGAACGGATTGTAAACATTGTGTGCGTAAGGAAGAACGGGAGCTGGTTTCCATCCAAAGAATGAGAGCCGAACCTATCGCCGGCTGGAGCGTAGATGAGACCCGGAACGCTCAGAAGGAAGACCCGGATATCGAGCCGATTCTGGCCTGGAAGGAGAACATGGAGAAACCGGATCATCAGGACATCTCTCACAGAAGCCCGACCTTAAAGGCATATTTTGCGCAGTGGGACTCCCTCCATGTCCAAGAAGGTGTTCTGAGAAGAAAATGGGAATCCTCCGACGGAAAGTCGTTTGTAATGCAGCTTGTCGTACCGCGGACGAGGGTCAAGGAGGTGTTACAGGAAATGCATGGCGGGGCGTCCGGAGGCCACTTGGGAGTGAATAAGACGCTAGAAAAGGTACGAGAACGTTTTTATTAGTTAAAAGCGAAGGAAGATATCGAAGACTGGTGCAGAAAATGCGACGTGTGTGCAGCTAGCAAGGGTCCGAGAATCAAAACTCGAGGTAAGATGCACCAATACAACGTGGGAGCACCTTTCGAACGAATCGCCATTGACATCGCAGGGCCCTTTCCGGAAACCGACAATGGTAATCGGTATATACTCGTAGTGATGGACTACTTCGGTAAGTGGCCGGAAGCGTTTCCGATCCCTAACCAGGAAGCCAGAACCGTGGCGGAGCAGATCGTCTACAATTGGGTTAGCAGATTCGGTGTGCCCTTGGAATTGCATTCTGACCAAGGGCGGAACTTCGAGTCAAGAATCTTCCAAGAGATGTGTCAACTACTCGAAATCAAAAAGACAAGGACAACCCCGCTTCATCCACAGTCAGACGGTATGGTGGAGCGTTTCAATAGGACTTTGGACGAACATTTCTCGAAGGTCGTAGGTGACTACCAACGGGATTGGGACCGGCAGATTCCCTTGTTTTTGATGGCCTATAGAAGTGCCGTGCAGAAATGAAGAAGAGTACGTGGCGGACCTTAGGGAAAGGCTTAGGGACATACACCAAAGGACCAGAAGCTAGATTAAGATGACGAGCGACCACATGAAGACCAGATATGATGCCAAGGCAACAACGTCAGGATTCCAGGAAGGAGATCTGGTGTGGCTGTATAATCCCCATCGCCAAAAGGGGAAATCACCTAAATTACAGCGGAACGGGGAAGGTCCCTACAGAATAGTAACCCGCATCAACGATGTTGTCTACCGCATCCAGCGAGGACCGAGGGCCAAAATGAAAGTGGTTCATGTGGACCGACTGAGTCGATACAATGGCCGAAATGAGGATGCACTTGTTCGGGACGAACACGTCTAAGAGGGGGGCAGTGTAGCATAATAATAACTACGCTCCCTAAAAGTATGATGCAACAAATTCCGAAGTGACTTTTCATCCTGGCAGAATTTTGGTTCGAACTGTCCTTTCATTCGAGGTTCGTGTCTGGGACGAAGTCTCCACAGCTCATGTCAACGAAAGAGACGGATAATATCAGGGATAAAAGGGAATTATAACTGCAAGAATTATTACATCAGAATTTCTCTTGTTTCAGTGGTCGAAGAATTTGCTAGAAGTTTCTGGCTATCAGAAACTTCTGCTATATAAGGACAGATGGCGATTGAGAAAGGAGCAGTAGTTTTTAAACTGTGGCGAAGAGATTAGAAAAGTGATAATGGGCGAAGTTGTAATTTTGTGATAAATTGAAAGTTGAGATTTAACAAGAAGAAGTAATTAGTTTGGATTTGTGAATTAAGTAATTGAAAGGAGATAAAGTGATTTGAGAGGACAGAGACCTTGTAAGAAAAGAATTGCGAAGAATAGTATAGTGTGAACCTGAATTGTTCTATATACTAGAAAATAAAGAAATAATTTCACAGAATATTGTTTTATCTACTCGAGCCGTAGCTCGCACAATATATATAATATGTTTCAATAAGCTGGGAAAACATTCAGTCTATCTTCTTAGCTGAACCTTATTCAAAGCTAGCAGCTTCACCATGTAATGCACAATTTGTGTCTGCTTGCAGTTACTTCGGCTTCCTCTTTATACGGTACTGGGATTCAAGTTCGATTATACTTTCTGCGTGGTTAGCTCCAAAGCAAATTTTAAATTATTTTCGCTTTTCGATCCGTTTTCAAATAAATGCGCCCAACCACAATGCTATTACTTATTTGTGATCTCCCAGTAAAACTTCCTGATTCAAGTATGTACATTTTCACAGCACTCCAGTAGTCTTCTCTGATCGGTGGGAAAACTCTGCTGATTGAAATAGCATCTTTCGCATTGTTGGATTCCTTAAACGACTGTGGTAAAAGACGAATGAATGTTATCATAAGCTGATGAACTCACTCTTTGGGCTAAGAAGTCAAATTGAAAACTAATCCCCTCTCAAGAACGACTATAAGACCCTCACAATCCCAGTCCAGCTATATAAAGCCGAAGTATGAGAGTTAATAAAAGCAGATGAAATTATCTTTTGTTAATTCGAAAACAAGATGATTCTTCCTGTGATGTATGAGAAAGTGTGAAGAAGAAGATTCAATCATAACAAAATGAGCGTTACAGTGACATTTACCCAACCAAAAAGATACGAATATGGTGCCTAAGATAGCTGAGATATACATATATTCAATCCACCTCGGTGAGACAACGCAGCAGGTGAAGCGCGCAGTTGGAAAGCGACCTAAACTAGCTTGGAGTGCAAAACTAAGGATGTGAATAGGCTGAAATCGACGACGAGGATACTACTCTTAGTTTTCTAATTTGATATTACCTGTCGGAATAACTTGCAATATTATTATTTGAATTTACAGCTAAGCCTAGGTAGTCCTTAACCACCTCAAAATTGAAGATGTCTATTTTGACGTTCTGGTGAAGACGCAGATGTTAAGTGTCATTTTTTGATGACAGCGTACATTTCGGCTCACCCTCTTTGGCTACTAAGCCAATTTTTTTCGACTCTGTTTCAATTCTAACAAACGCACCACTGATACCCCGCTGCGTTCTTCTAATTATGTATGTCAATGTCATCAACATACGCAAGTATAATAGTTGTACAGACTTTTGAAAGATTGTACCCATGGTGTTAGCTTGAGAATTTTGTACAATCATTTCAAGTATGATTTTAAAGAAATCTCATGACAGAACGTCACCTTACCGTAGTCATTTTCTAACGTCAAACGTTTCTGTGATGTGGCCGACCTTGATGGACAAGTTTGGCGGGCATGCTGAAACTAGACATGGCTTTGTATAGCTCGTCTCTATAAAAGCTTTTATAGGGGACTTTAAAATCCATAAAAAGGTGGTGAGTATTAATTTGAAGATTCTGATTTTTCTTTCCAAAATCTGCGGCAGTGTGACTTTCCGTGCATAAAACCTCACTAATTTAGACCAATCAAATTGGTGACAAAAGGTTTAAGGCATTCGCATAATATGTGATATTGAGGAGACTGATACCTCTGAATTTATTGATATAATTTTTATAACCTGCAGTCATATAGAAGTGTGTTGAAGAATTCGACTTCGGCTTTCACATCTATGTACATACCTCAAAATTTCAATTCAAACTATTTTATGGCGAGCATTATATTCTCATATAGTCGCCCATTTCACCCTTTTTTTAGCCAACTAACAAACATTGCCGATAATCAGCAATCAAAAAATAATTAATTGTAAATATGGCGATGAGAAAAAAAAGTACGTATACGTCCCGCTGCCTATACAATAGTTGTAATCTTTCCACTTACATATTTTTCTCTATTTCATTAATTTTAATTAAGACGGTGGTTATCATTGAAATTTTGGCAAACACTTGGCACGTGATCTCAACGTCACTGTCGAACAGGAAGTGCAACATTCAGTGCCGTGATATTCTTCAAACAAATTGTTCTGCACATATGTACGAGTAGAATTAATTTTATCGAAATAATTGAACATTTCTGTCAAAATTAATTATGAAGGGGAAGCAACAAATTTATGATAGTTTACTGTCTCGGACAGTTTATTATTTGGCACCACATTTGGTTTAAATTCTAGCTCATAGTTCATTGAATCATCTATAACAATTACTTATAAACAATAACATACATATATGTATGTATATACTCTGTAAATAATATTTTTATCCCACTGTCATTGTCTTGATTCTGAGTACTACGCTATGTATCATTCGACATTTTTTATCGTAGTTATTCTCGATCAATATCACACATCATCGAATGTCTGTCTCGAAAATCTGTCACAGAAGATATCCCCTCTAAAAATATTATAATTTTGTCAATGTATCTAACGAACAACAACTAGCCATTAAGACATTTTGCTACACGAAAATACGCTTTTGGGGGCATTCTTCTCTGACTAATATCCCATGCATGAGTGTCCGCGACCACGCTCTAGTGAACAATTAATAATAGAAATAATATAAACTTCCCACATTCATTCGTTTTTTAGGATTAACTGAGAGAGATACTCGTACATACCTAGAATCCAGAGATATAAAAATGTACTCGTATCTCGAAAAAAATCATTTTTTTTCCATCTCAACGAACATGAGGTGGGACAACAAACCAGAAAAATAGGAATATTGACAGTAATGTATGGTCTCAATAGGGGTTCATGTCAGAAAGCACACAAATTACGAGCACAAACGGAAAGTGAATTTATAAGTATTAACAGATATATGTATAACCTAATAAAATTAACTAATATTATGAAACCGTCAGTTTAGTTTGTCATTCTTTAAAAATAAAGTAAAATTTTCGAAGAGAGAATCTAAAGAACTGAAATCACTCTCTCTCTCTTTCCATTTATCGATCACCGTAGCATGACTCAGTGTCTGCGAAATTCCCAATTCAATAAAAAACAACGTACTTTAAGATATACTAAATCAATTTGCAAAGAAAGAGAACGAGCCCTGAAAGAATAGACAAAAGCAAAAATAAAAATTTATCAATGGAGATACATACATAGTGCTACTTGAGTATAACACGCCCAAGTCGCTTAAAGTTTTGTATAATAGTGCAGCTTTAAATACACTTTTTTGTTGGTAAATACTTTTGCTATCGATGGATAGATATGTAGTTTATTTGGAAGTTATGGTGCGCGCGCGTCTATTTTATGCTCGTAAGTTCGCTCAAAGAGTGTTGGCACTTTTTAGTATTTGAAAGAAAGTAGTATTGTGTTGTAAACATTTTGATCGAGGTTTTGATGCATCTTTACTCGTAAGTTTCCACTAGAAATAAAGTGCCCAACTGGTCGGTACGTACTATGTATTATTTATCAGCAAATTACGAACTGAAATTTAAGCAAAATAATCAAAATATACTTATATATTTGTTAAATATGTACTAAAGTACAAATATAATTTTTTACCAAATTTGTTTTAGTAAAACCCGAGAAATACTACTTTTTCAAAAACTCCAACTCAAGTAAAAATTAGTCAAGAAATTCTGTCCGATCATAAGAATGAGAACTAAGGTCTAACGAATGTTGACAACTGCAGAATATTTTACGTTAGCTATTTTTTGAAGTTGAAATCACTTAATTGATAAAAGTATAAACAAAAACTAGTAAAAAAATCATTTCGCCTGAAGTGCTATTATACTTGTATTTTTTTTACTGCTCTAAATTATGCACGAAGTATGAGTTTTACGTAAAAAACTATGTTAATAAAAATGGTAGCCTTTTTAGTTGCCTTTCATACTGTATAATAAAAAGAAAATATTTTCCACTCACTTTTTCTCAAACAATGTACTTTAAGTGGGCAAAAATGTAAAAAAAAAGTATAGAAAACGAGTTAAATTCAAATTTACAAAGAAACTGTTGATCTAATTTATTCATAATGTTCCAAGAATTTAAGCATTTGACAAATTTTGTCCAAACAGAAATAGGAATCATTGAAATTGGTGAAGATTTGGTGAAGGAAAAGCCAAGATAAGGAGATGGTAGTAAAAAAAAGGAAAATTGATATAACTCTGAAAATCGAAAATATATTTATTAAGACTTTATTTTTGCTATCCGTACATGTGGCTATACCTGCATTTTCGTCGATTCAAAGGTTTATTTAAAAAATGTTTTGTCACACCCCAACGACGCATAAAAATGTTCATATAACTGCAAGTTCTTCGAAGCCATAGATAGAGCAGTACTGACTTAGAACTAATCCAAAAAGTTATTGTCAAATGCGGTAAAAAGCTAAACAAAACTTTTTTGACCATATGTTAAAAATTTTATTGCCATGTCGAAGGTGACTTAGAGATTACTTTTGAACAAAATCGTCTTAGCCATATCCGAAAAATAATAAATTTTTTCACGTCTGCTAATAAGTAAACTACCGTTATTCGATATATTTACGGAAAACTGAGTACGCAGTCTTATCTAATCTAAACATTCACATTACCTGAGAAATTAATTTTAATTAATACTGTTTGAGCCGTTTTCGAGAAAATATTTTTTTACAAATTTGGCCTTAAGTGTAGTGGCCGTGGTGTTGTTATAACATCATCGCTTGTCACGCTGTGAAATAAACAAAAAAAAAACTATCAATTACGAAGTCAACTCTACTGCGAAGGCATAACACTGGCAATAGGGTGGGCATATGGCTGAAAATGCAATTTGATGGTAATAATGGCATCAGGAGGATGGAAAAAAATACTGTGAATCATAAGCAATGATAATAACAGCAAAACAAAAATGATCCCAGTTATCTGGACGCTACCCTTGGAGTTTACAGAAACTTAATACCACCTAAGTTTCAAACCTCTACACCAATCTTTCTTTCTTTCTCTCTCTGCCTATCTACAAAAGCCCGTGCCCTGAAATAATATAAGGGTATTCATATCCCCTTTGCCGCACGCAAATTATAAGAAAAAGTAAATTTTTTAAATTACTATTAATTTTGAAGTTAGAAAACCGCAGAGCCCAGATATAAAGTTCGACATATTTTCGATTTTCTCTATTATAGTAATACCAAGGTTGATTAAAATCTCGAGATCGAAAATTTTCACGAAAATAATAACTTTGAGATGAGAAAGATAAAAACAAGGAACGGCTGTCTATGAACAGCTTAACCTAACTTATTGCTCACGTTACTAATCCCTTCTACATGTTCTGCGATGTATATCTTAAAATAACTGATCATTCTTTAACAAGTATTCAACTTAACTCTGGTGTTTCCAGAACAAAGTAGTTCGATGTCAATTAATTTCAAAAAATTGATTTTGCTAGTCTTAAATCAGCTTTGACTTTTTTTGGGATAATGTCTATAGTTCAAATAATTCTTCTATTGCATTTGATTTATTCCTTAGTAAACTTGAATCCCACATAACGAATTGTAGCTTGATTGTAAATAAAACTACTAATAAATTAAAATGTCTTAAGCAGTGGATGACGTTACGTCTATTAAGAAAAATAAGAAAGAACCAAGACCTTTACACACGTCTTGTCAAACATCCCAACAATGTAAGGTTAAAATGTTATTACGAAAAGCTATGCTTTAAACTGCAGACTGAAATTCCTCTTTGTAGAGATACATATTTTAGAAGAAGACTTTTTGAAGATGCTGGCAACACTAAAAAGAGTGGCAAGTTATTAATGAAATTTTAAATAGAAAAAAAACCCAACATGGATATTGTTTTAACTAACAATAATGCCACTATATCGGAGCCTTTAGAGGTCGCCAATTTATTTAATGATTATTTTTCGAATATTAGCTCTGATACATACTTTTCAGCGAGCGCTTGTTCTTCATGTCAAATCAATAATTTAATTAAAGAAGAACATTTACAAAGTGAAAGCTTTTTCTTTGAAAATTTTACTTCCCATGAAATACACAAAATAATACGATACTTTCACTAAAAAATTCTAATTCATCATCTTTTGATATGATCTCAAGCAGAATTCTTAAAAAGATTTCTTTTTATTTGTCTGATGCCTTATGCCATATTTTCAATCTTAGTGTTTCAGACTCGCTGAAGACGGCAGTAGTAATGCCGCTGCATAAAAAGGGAGATACAACGATTTTGAACAATTACCGTCCAATTTCCCTTTTATCAGTTTTTTCAAAGATTTTTGAAAAAGGTATTAAGTCCAAAATGTTGTACTTTTTAAATAATGCTAAGTACTTTAGTGATTTTC
Source organism: Pocota personata (assembly GCA_963082735.1). Taxonomy (NCBI): domain Eukaryota; kingdom Metazoa; phylum Arthropoda; class Insecta; order Diptera; family Syrphidae; genus Pocota; species Pocota personata. Next base: position 141,359,930 of record OY720430.1, read on the forward strand.
AGTTCGGTTTTCGCAGTGGAAGATCAACAGAGGATGCTTTGTTAAAGTTATGTAGTGAAATTTGTACCAGTTTAAATGACTCTGAAAATCCTGCTAAAGTAGCATCATCATCGATATAACAAAGGCAATTGACATGGTGGATCACGCATTGTTACTGAAGAAGTTGTATAATGCGGGTTTCAGAGGATTTGTACATGACTGGTTCATGTCCTATTTAAAAAATCGTAAACAAAGGGTCAAAGTAAGAAATATTCTAAGTTCTGAGAATTATATTAATTTAGGTGTCCTACAGGGCTCAGTTTCGGATCCTATCTTTTTTCTTATATTTGTGAACTCATTATTCCTCCAATCATTTATAAAATTACAGCATTTGCTAATGATACAGCTGTGAGTTACTCAAACAAGAGCTGCTTCAATATATATATTGATTTGAACAATGATTTGGATATATTGCGGAGATGGTTTAAACTACATAAATTAGTAATTAATAGCAAAACTAAATTCATGTTATTTATTTAATCTTATAGGTTCAATCAGTAATGATATGGTTTTGCAGTATCACACGCCCAGTTGCTCCAGATTTCCTATAAGCAATGTCTTTATACGTGACCATTGCTTCCCATCTTTTAACGAAAATGCAAACTGTTCAGATGGTTGCTTCAATATTAAACGTGTCACATGCTTCAAATGCCTGCAAATCAGTTTGGATTCTAAGCTTAGTTGGAAGGACCATACTACGTACTTGAAGCAATATCTGAACAATGTTGTGAGACAACTATATCACCTTAGTCTCTACTGTAATGCGTCAATTCTAAAGTTGGTGTACAATGGTCTATTTAAATCCAAGCTTCAGTAAGGGGTATCTTTTTGGGGTGGTACACACTTTAATAAAATAGAGGCTATGCTTACTAAACAAAAACATGCAATTCGAATCATCTGTAAGGTTAACCGGAGAAGTCCTAGCTTTGAGTTGTTCAAGAATCTAAAAATTCTTCCATTAAGGTACTTATATTTCTACAAAGTCTTAGATTCCATGAAAACTACAATTTACGTGTCAATAACAGGAATTTCGTTATTGTACCTACAGTTAAAAAATCACACTTTTCTCACTTTTACTACGTCACTGCGCCCCGTTTATTTAATAGCTTACCGGAAGGTCTCAGATGCGAGAGAGTGAAATCAGTATTTTTAAGAAATATTAAATCTTGGCTTTTCCAATATCACCATTGTATTATAACCTTCTTGGTCCAATAGTTTAATTTAAATTTGCTAATCATCGCATTTTTAAATTTGTTTCTATGTACATACATTGTTATTTACGAATACTTGTAATTTTCTTTTTTCTTTTACTCTTTTTTTTTTCTGTTAACTCCCCATCAACATATATGGTAATTTGAATACGTAAATTGATGGAACATTCGCAGCTTGTCTTTTATGGCATATGAATGTCCCTATCTATTCCATTGTATGTAAAATATGTATCTAAACTTTATTTATTTATTTTTTGCTGAAGTAACTGAATTCGCTAACCATTTTTAATATTTGATTGTTAAACTTTAACATTATATTATGTTTCGCATGAAATGAAGATTTTATTATTATATTATTATTATAATTTATAAATATACCTAAAAAATAGGTCTAATAAGGCAAGGAAGTAACATGATTTATTCTCCAACTTTTTCTTCTATAATTATAGACATGAGCGTTACAATATGATTTAAATAAGAAAACACTTGCCTCGCTTTCTGTAATTATTGGATAGAATGCGGAAGATTTACCTGAAAAGAAGAGAAAATATTTAATGTATTCAGTTTTATTTAAAAATGAATTATAATCTAGAATTCAATTTGTTAAACATAAAATAAGAATAACAAATTTCAAGCGGAAATCGCGGTGACTAAACAATAGTTCATAAGAACTTAACACTGGTAGCGATAAGAACTCTTAAGTGAAGGTATTGCCAACAAATTGTTCAGGTAGGAAGGTGATTAAAAAGTATAAAGTGAAGTGAAAGTTATTGTCTATTAATATGAGGAAAGCAAACCCCGAGTAAATTTAACAACTCTACGGACCAAAGGAAGTTTAATCTTAGGGGTTTTGAAGGAAATATTTTTTCTTTGGACGCTTTAAGAAAGCTTGTAGTATAGGTATTGTAGCCTGAGAGTTATACCACCTACTATGGTACAATTGACCTAATTTGTTTAATCTTGACAATCAGTGACAGCACTTACAAATTAATGCTGTAACAGATCTTTCAATAACAATGAAATGTTTGTGGGCATGATTGTTAGATTTTTACAACGGGTCCCTATCCGTTCTGCAGGACTTCGATGCAACTTGAAACTATCCGATTTTCGCCTTGGTGGCTCTATTAATTGGACCTTAACATGATCAAAAATATCTGGAGGGTCGAAGTAGGATTTATGTTGTTAAATAAATTTTTTTTAAATATTAAAATTTATTCCTTTTTCTTTCCAACTAAAATTTCGAAACTACATAATATCAAAAAATTGTTAACTAATTTTTTATTGACAACTTAAAAAATTAAATATACAAAGATAGAATAGCGAAAAGACTCAGGGTTCGAAAAGATGAATGCACTTTGCTAAACTTTGTTTTGTTTTTTCGATGTGTTGTGTTCTCTTTAGCCTAAAGTAAAGATGCCTCACGTGAAGGGAAAAGTAAAATACTTATTAATTTTTATTTAAATTTTAAGATGAGGGTGGCCGTGGTGTAGTGGTAGCATCATCGCTTGTCACGCTGTTGGTTCACGGTTTAAATTCTGATGTCAAGAATCATCTATTTATTTCGCATGAAATAAATAAAAAGGTCGATCAATTGCGAAAGTTAAGTCAACTCTACTGCGAAGGCATAACACTGACAGTAGAGTGGCCATATGGCTGAAAATGCAACTTGATCGTGATGATGACATCAGGCGAATGGAAAAAAAATACTGTGAATCATGAGCAACGACAAAAGCAAAAACAAACAAGCTCCCCAGTTATATGAACGCAACCCTTGGAGTTTACAGAAACTTAATACCATCTACATAAGTTTCAAACCACTACACTAAATCTTTCTTTCTTTCTCTCTCTCTTCTTCACAACGCCCGTGTTCTGTAATAGTATAAGAGTATTCATATCCGCGCAAATTGTAAGAAAAAAAAAATTAATTTTAAGATGACTCGGTCATATTTTTAATGCGTTTATCTGTAATAGTATAAGAGTATTCATATCCGCGCAAATTGTAAGAAAAAAAAAATTAATTTTAATATGACTCGGTCATATTTTTAATGCGTTTATCTTTTCGAAATTTTACTGTAATTATAAATAAAAATTAGAAAAACTTTCCATTTTCCTTTATTAAAAACACTCAAAAGCAATATCTTCTCCTTTTCTGTTTATTAAATTTTAAATTCTCTCGATAGACACTGACATCTATCAAACATTAAGCTTCTGTAAGCTGCAAAACTTCACCGATTTTAAGGGAATGAGGTTACTTAATTCTATATGGTCTCTATTCTATGTTCTAAATTCTGATTTTTCTGCTTTTCCAAAATTCTGTATTTTAAAATTTAAAAAAATGCCCACTTTTTTTTTTTTTTTTTTTTTTATAATTTGCGCGCGCCAAAGAGGATATGAATACTCTTATACTATTACAGGACACGGGCGTTTGTGAAGGAGAGAAAGAGAAACAAAGATTTTTAGTGTAGAGGTTTAAAACTTAGATGGTATTAAGTTTCTGTAAACTCCAAGGGTAGCGTCCAGATAACTGGGGAGCTTGTTTGTTTTGCTTTTGTTGTTGCTCATGATTCACAGTATTTTTTTCCGTCCTCCTGATGTCATCATCACGATCAAGTTGCATTTTCAGCCATATGACCGCTCTACTGCCAGTGCTATGCCTTCGCAGTAGAGTTGACTTAGCTTTCGCAATTGTTCGACTTTTTTATTTATTTCAGACGAAATAAATAGATGATTGTTGACATCAGGATTTGAACCGTGAACCAAGAGCGTGACAAACGTTGATGTTACCACTACACCACGGCCACCCTACTTTTTTACATTATCAAAACGATTTTTCTTTTATTAATTACAGAACTTTATTTTACACTTAGATTGTAAGGCCGAAACATAATATTTTTTAAATTTATTTATTTATTTCCCTTTTTTCTAAAACTTCTTAAGCATACTATATTTCAAATATTGTCAAGTTCGTATGAAACAATATAGAATTAGAAAGTTTTCGAAAGTTGCAAACAAAATTATGAATTTTCAGAATTATGTAAAAATAAAATGTTGTTCATACCAAATTTATTTGTGATTTACAGAACTTTTTTCAAACAGAACTTTCAATCAAGCAAATGAAGCGGAGTGTACGTCCAGTTTTTCATAACCTTACCTACATATGAATACTTTATTTTTTTATTTTTTTACTGATCCATATTTTATATTTTACAGAATAGGTTTGTTTCTTAATGACTATAGTACAGTTTATTTAGTGATATATGTATTTTAATCAACTACTTATGAATTAGATTAAACAATTTTGATAATATTCGATAATATTGTATTGATTGGGGTAATTTTAAGTTCGGATATAAGCGTCACCCAATGTCTTTCACGCTATTTTGTCTTTGGCTATTCTTTTCCACGTATTACAAACTTGGAAAATATCATATTTACCACTTCTAAAAATCCATTGTGTTGCTTTAACGATCAAACGATTATCTTTCATCCTTGGTATATGCCCAGCCCAGTTCCATTTTTGTTGTCTTGCCTTTATATCGCATCTGAGAAAATTGTCGTATTTCTGATGGTTTCATTCCGTATCCGTTATTTTCTGAATATTTTTAAAATCTTTCCATTGTCCTTTGTCCTCAGTTTTTAAGTTGATTTAGCAGATAAGTTCCAAGTTTGGGAGCCGTAGGTCATGACAGGTAGTACAATCGCATTAAAAAGATATTTTCTGGAGCTTGAATTAAGATTCGAATCGAAAATTTGTTTATGTCTCCAAAACTGTTTCCAGCTTTTGGAAATCCTTCGGTCGATTTATTTTTCTTCTCTATTTTCGAGTGAAATCAGATGCCCTAGGTAAAAATATTCTTCAACATATTCAATAGATTTGTTACCTACAATAATTTCCTGTTGTTCATCTTTGCTCATTAACTTCGTTTTTTCTGCGTTCATTGTTAGACCTTTTTCTTAATCTTTTATAATTTGTTTCATATTTTCCGCTGTTGTTGCCATAAGTCCGATATCATCCGCAAATCTTAGGTTGTTTAGGTATTCACCGTCTAATTGTATTCCTAATGAATTCCAATTCATTGAACCAATACTTACATAATCTCAATCTAACTTTAGTAGTTGATGAATTGCAAAATCAAAAAAATTGATATTTACATTTCTCTCCGAAGACAAGTGGCAACACTACACCCTCGCATTCTCTCGAATTCTCTCAAATAGATCTCAAAATAAGTATCTACACTGTCTACTATCCCAACAATCGATCGAGCAAACGTGAACTTTTTCAGTCTATCTCTGATCGCCCGATGCTGTAATAGTACATTTTAATTAAATTTAGGAAAAACTCTCTAATTCGAATTCTAAAAGAAGACAAAAAACGGAAACGGAAAAAGAAAATAAAATAAAAAAGAAGAAAATTCTCCGACAAAATATCGAAACTAAAAATAAATTTAATGAGAAGAAAAAATATTTTTTTTGTTTGTTTTTATTTTTTTATATATCTATATCTACGTTCTATAAATTTAGTAAATCATTAATTTCGCGCGGCTCGTGTATCTTTTAATCTTCATTACAGTTTTAGTTTTATTTTTCTTCGTTACTCTTGTGTCTTCAAATTCTTATATTCTATCTATTATTAGTGTATTGTGTGTAAGATACGAAAACGGAAGTAAAAAAAAATGCTATAAACGAAAAAACGCATCTAAAATATTTGTCGTTACACTCTCGAATAAATTTTATTTTAATCTACTATTTTGTTCGCTTGTTTAATGTGGTTTTTCGAACATTTTCATTTCTAAACATATAAATCAGTGTACCTAAGTAGACACTTATTTTGGGTTATATAAAACAAAAAAAAAATATTGTGTGCTGCCAAAAAAACAAAATTCGTGAACTAACGAATACCAACGAGCGTAAAATAGAATATATATAATACAATACATATCTCAGTATCTTGTGGATGCAACAAAAAAGTTTATGCAGAATAAAATAAAAAAATATTAAAAAAAAAAGAAGAAGCAGTTTATATGACGCACACCAGATGGGTGTACATTCAATAACAATCGCTAATAGTGGATAATTAATTAAAAAAATGTTCCATATGTAGAGTTTATCTCAACTGAAAAAAAATATAATTAATAAAAAAAAAACGACTTCGACGAACGACGAATTACTCAACTGTGGCTGCCTTTATAGACAAATCGCAACGCAGGAGTTCTGAAAATATAAAAAAAATAAAACTTTCACAGAGTTTTAACGGGATCAACTCGAAAAAAGGTATTCTAGATGCACAAATATTTGGATAGAGATATTTTCGCGAAAATTTAGCTATTTTGAGTGATTGTGCTCTCCAAAGGGTGAACAGAAAGACAAAGAATGAAGTATTCATACTTAGTGTATGTACAGTGAGATATTTAGTATTTTGAGAAGCAATTATGGGGAACCAACTCATCTGCTTATGATATCATTCTAAATGTTTTTTGCGGTTTAATTTTTGAGATTCAAAATTTATAGTATCGGCGAAAAGATTTTCATTACCCTTGAAGGGTTGTATATTCTTTTGTTTCGCGAAGGATTTGATAGTTTATAGAAATTATAAAACTGCAAATTAAATTAGACAAAGATGTAACGGTAATTTTTGGCGTCGCAATTAGCACGATTCAATGTCAATGATTTTTGGGCAAGATCTTATATGGAAGTCGACAAGAGTGATTCTTTGTATAAACTTAGAACAGATGTCAGTAGTATATATCAGTCTAAAATTGGAGGTGTGATGCAGCCCAACCAATCTAGCTTTTTGGACTACATCCTCATACTGATAGATGCCAGTATCGCTCCCAGAAGAATTTAAAAAATCACTCGAAAATCACACACTATCGGGATCCATCATTTTGTAGGGATGAATCACATGTGGTTTTGTAATTGATGAAATAAATGTTGGATTACATACATACATACATGCATATGCAAGACCAAAAGTTCACAAAAGATAAGATCTTGTATGGCAACATTTAGCAAGGATGTGCTTGAATATAATAGGTATCGAGATAGGATCGCGCTTGCAAATGAAAAAACTTAGTCTAAATAAAAAAAAACAACTAGCATTTCCATGAAAATATTATCTCCCTCATTTATGTTTTTGTATATGGATCTGATGGTGAATAATACTAATTTTGAATGCATGCTCGATCACATCGGTTTAGCCATTTTTCAACAAGGTCTATGTTGGAAAATATTAGTAACAATTTGTACAAATTCTTTAACTTGCAAACTGATCCACCCGGCTTCGCTTGAGTTTAATTTTATTAATTCATTGATTTCAACTACGAAGTAATCGGTAATTATAAAAATTTACAATTACTGTAATTTGTAATTGTAGTCGTTATCGATTACTATAAAATTGTGCATTAGTGGAGCACTGCGGATGACACCTTCCGCAGCTATGGACATTCTTTTTCATTTAACACCCCTTGATATTTATGGCAGGCAAATGGCAGCTAACTCAGCTATTCGCCTTAAAGCTAATTCACAGTGGTCTAAAAATATGTATGGCCACGCCTCCATCTTAAATAAATTCAATATCTTCCCTGAAGACATTGACTACACCCAAGTTAAATTTTGACAAAAACTTCCAAATTACCATCCCTTCCAGAGACGGTTCAAAAACTAACGACGGGGTGGGTGGTGGTGTCTTCTCTGATAGGCTTAATTTAAACCTCTCTTTTCGTCTCCCAAACCATTGTAGCGTGTTACAGGCGGAGATAATGGCAATAAGGAAAATCTTGTCTTGGCTAAAGGAAAACGTGATATCGGCCATTGATATCCGCATCTTTTCAGACAGCCAAGCCGCAATCAAATACCTGGAATCTTCCTCAACTCATTCTTTAACAGTTCTAGACTGCCGATCGTCTCTTATAGAGATGGCGGAGCAGTTTAATATTCACCTAATTTGAGTGCCGGGGCATAAGAATATTCCACGGAATTGTAAGGCTGACGAACTTGCCAGACATGGAACAACAATACCCATCCTTCCGGACAAAAGTTGACTGGGTATGCTCATCGCTACATGCAAACTTAAATTAAAGCTGGATACTACCGTAAAGACAAATTCTAGGTGAACAAGGAGTACAACTTGTCTAGCGACAAAACAGATTTGGCCTATGCTGGATCTGAAACCCTTTAGGGATTTGATTTCTTTAAATAGAAAGCATATTAGTGCTGTTATAAGTGTCATTACAGGCCACTGTCTAATAGACAAGCATGCAACAAGGCTTGGAGTATTCTCTAACAATTTCTGCAGAAGCTGCATGGACGAGGAGAAGGATTCTTCACCTTCTTTGCACCTGTCCAGCTCTCTCCCAAAGAAGGAAACTCCGCTTAGTAGCCTTCTGTTTCAATGACCTAAATGATCTGAATAATATTGACGTTAGGGACCTTCTACGATCCATCAGAAGCTCCAAATGGTTCAACGAGTAGGCTAGAGGTCGCGTCTCAAGCACATGTGGCATCACAATGGACCTATTATTGGTCTAAATGTGTTGGCTTCTTTTGCTGACAGCCACTTCAACCTAACCTAACCTAACCTTCTATAAAATTACATTTAAGTTTCAAGAGGGTGTGTGTGTTGAGTGGGGTGGATATTGATTATGGAGGGTGAGGTGATTTTTTAGAGAACAGTTGGTTGATGATCTGCTATTGTGAAAGTCAAAAACGGTTTGCATGTGATTAGCTCTGCGGAGCATTCTCGACATTGGTTCATGGTATCCATAATTTTTTATTTTTTATTTTTTAAACGGAAATTTCCAAATCCCGGAGCACTCAGACTCCATTTTGCTGTGTCCATTGTACTACCAGGCAGAAACTCCTTTTTTGTGTAGTGGTTGGAGAAACTTAGATTTTATTCGTTTCTCTTATATGTTCGGGTGACTGTTCCCCGTCCTGCAGAGTTCGGGTCACAAGCGAACACACTATCCACTACACCGTGGCCACCTCTTGTATCCATAATTGGTACTGTGAGGAATAAGGCGGAAGAGGAGTGAGGACCTGAGGTTAGGTGGGTTGGTGTTGAAAAAAATCATATGCAGCAGCGCGGGGGAATCAATGTTATCAGTTAATAACTGATTACTATACAAGATGTCAGCAACTTCGCGCCGTTTATCAAGAGGCTGTAAATTCGTTACTTGGAACGGTCAGCATATGAGGGTAAATTGTAATTATTAGTCCAAGCAAGACCATGTAAGGCAAAGCGGATTAACCTACGCTGGACAGCTTCGATTCGCAGGATATGGATTTCGTAGTACGGTGACCATACCTGGCAAGCACGCTCAAGGAGGGGTCTGACTAAGGGTTTGAAAATTCCTTAGACCATTGTGTAATGAAACCGAGTGCAGAGTTAGCTCTGTTGATAATGTTATCAATATAAAAACGGAAGTTGAGCTCCCTATCACAGATAACACCCAAATAGCGCAGTGAAGATACAGAGGGTATAGGCTCACCTATATAAATGAAGATCATTGGACAAAGATGGCTACCTTAAGGGACTTCCGATGTGGCTTTAAAAGGGCCAGAAATTGAAGATCTGAGGAGGACTTTATATTGGCGTTTTTCCAAGTAAGATTTGATCCATGAGATAAACCCCGATTGAAAACCAAGAGCTTTAAGTTTGAGGAGAATGATTGCATGCGAAATTTTGTCGAAGGATTTGCTGAAGTCGGAGGCAACTACATCGACTCATTACCATCTTCCAAAACGCACAGAGTGCTAGATACAAACTCGAATCTGCCCTTAAGGAATCCATACTCGTTCTAGCAGTCAAAAAACATTGTGTTATAAACAGTGCTTTCAAAGAGCTTAGGTATGCAGGACAGTTTAGCAATGGGCCGGTAGTTGGATATTTCACTTTTACAACCTTTTTTATGAGTGGGGATTATGTTGGAATAGAGTAGTAAGGGGTTGGACTAAGTAGATCACGCAGGGCATCAGGGCCGGGGGAGTATTCGCCCTTTAGTTTGTTGATCTTATCAACGCCGAAGTTATATCAATTGTGACTAAGGAGGTTTGGGGACAGTTGCCTAAGTAGCGGAAGTAGCTATGATCAGGTTGAGTAACGTGATCCGTAAACGATTGGCTGAAAAAATTAGCGAACAGGTTTGCGATTGTTTTAGGGTCTGCCGAGGATTTATTAGCAAATTTCAAAGTGGATGGATAGCTATCAGATTTCCGTTTGGCATTAATGAAGTGGTAGAAACGTTTGGGGTCATTGATTAACATGGATTGCATTCTGTCAAGATATTCGATGTAAAGATATTCACAGAGTTCAGAGAATTGGGAGTGGATGTGCTGGTAATGGGAAAAATCAGAATCAGATCGAGATTTGAGGAATGCTTGCCATATTTTGTTTCTTTTGTTATGAAGTGAGCGTAGGTCTTTATTATACCATGGCGGGGCTGACGTAAAGATCTTCTGAGGTACAAAAGGGACTGATTGAATGAGGTAGGTGAAAATGTTATCGTAAAAATATAATAGAGCATTGTCGATGCTATCAACTTGGATAAGACTAAAGTTAATATTACTGAGAAGATTATTAAGGGTTTGCAGCAACAAAATGGGACTCATCTTCAGACTGGGCCCATGGGAAGTTTAAAGTCTCCCAGAATCATGACGTCGTCGCAGGGTTCTGCAATGTCACTTAGGGAATCGATCGCATCTACGGCAAGCTGATAGCCTTGGATTGGTTGAAAACTGCCAATGTAGCAACACAGTATGTAGAGGTTACGCCTTGGGAAGGTTATTTTGACGCAATTATATATAAGTCAGCTGTAGACGAGGATTTAACAAAATTTAAGTAGAAGCTATTATGTATCGCCAAAAGAACTCCACGACCAAAGGAATAGTCATCTTTCAATTCACCATCATCTCGAAAGATAATGAAATCAGAGGTAAATAGCTCATTATTCAAGAAATTAGAAGATAAGTTCGTTTCAGTGAGAACCAAAATATCGTAGGGGAGGTTTTGAGAGTTAAGAAATACAGAGGAGGTTTTAGTTCGCAGACCTCTCACGTTCTGGTAATAAATAGACAAGCATTCAGCGGAGGTAGCAGTAACGTGAGAGAGGTTTGGGGTTGAAACTTTATCAGGAGGAGTAGAGTGAGACGATAACTGATTAGGGGCGAAAGTAGTTATTATGGTCGGCGCGAGTTCTTTGGAGGTGGACTTATCTTTGGAGCTGATGTAAGATGCGAAAGACGAGAGATTGTTTATTACATTGAGAGGTGGTATATTGAGACTCTCATGGAACTGAACAAATATACGTATTTGCATCAAAGCATTCTTGTCAGTAGAGAGAGATAGAGGCCTTGTGCAGTAATTAGGCTGAGATCCATGTTAGCATTATAGAGTTCATCATGCAGGGATATGTTGTAAGATAGCAGTTTTTCACAAGAGATTAGGTCTAACTTGCTGGATACGAACTTTAGTTCCTCTGTGATTTCGGTGATAACAAGCCTGGTGGAAGCCGATTCATCACTCAGAGAACTTAAACAAAGATAGATCTCATCTACGCGGTTCACAAGAGCAGTTATATGAGCTGTCGATTTAATTAAAAAGGAGTTCTAGACAAGGACTCAGTTAAAAGATGCATATCCGCTTAAATAGAGTTACGTAAAGATAAGTTAAGTTCGTCAATACTCGAAGCTACGGTTTAGAGAGAACTAGTCATTTTAGAAAATCCCGCTTCAAGGTGTGTTCTGGTAAGCGCGTCGCGAGATGTCTTTAAAGTGGATTTATTAACACCACGAGTTTCTTGTCGATATTTTTAAACTTCAAGTTGTTTAGTTCACTAGTAGGGCCTTAACACATTTAGTTTCCTTATCAACCTTAGCCAGTTGGTCAATCATTTTTTTAGAAAGTTTTAATTGGCTAAAGTGCGAGTTTGTCGATTCGTTATAGCATTTAATAGCAAGCATAACGGGCGAGAGTGAAATTTCTTCGCATTCATCGCAGAAGAAACAGAAATTGTTCAAGAAATCTCTAAGATAAATCACAGATCTCTTACTAATGCCAGTACATAAGGGGTGGAACCACAGAGGCCCATACAAGCGACAAATTCATGTATAAATTATTGTATCATTGATGTAGGGGTAGAAATTGAGTTAAAATGGTGTGGTTGAATCTTTCTAGGATGCGTGAGTGAAAATGGAGTGCGTGATGGGCGGTTGATATTTGTTCCATTTCCTCCCACACATCATAAACAAAATTCCAACGAATTACGTCGCTAATAATTCAACCTTAAAGCCCGCTAAATGAAAATTAATAAAACTAAATTACAGGACCCTACTTTAATAAGTGAATTGCAAAAACAATAGTTATCAAAGTAATTGATTACTGATTACCTGTAAACAAAATTACGTGCAATCAAAATTATACAAAATCAATACTGCAATTACTAAGTCATTACGATTATACTGTAATCAAAAATATTATATTTTTATAAATATAGCTTGTGAATTTATTTTAATAATTCTTTTTATTTTTTTTCTTAACAACAAATCTCAAATACTTGGTTTATAAGTAATTCGATTACTTTGCAATTTTATTTAATGCAATTGTTTACTTCTTAATTGATTATGCCCGAATCTGCTTAAGACTATGTCTTTTAAGGTCTATTAACCCAGTAATGGAGAGAGAGGAAAGAGAAGAATTAATCAAGGGAAAGGATAGAATTTGCTAGATTTTTACGGTGCTAGCATTGCGTGTTAGGGAGGTCGCAATTTTAGCTGCTCTTAACCTGGATAAATAGACGCTGTTCCCAGCCACCCATTTCGGGTCAAACGCTGCTCGCCTTCTCGATAATAGACCGAGGTATATCAATGAAGTTTTTCGTAGAAAATCGCAGAGCTAGACTACAATTCTTCCATTGCTATCTAATACCAGCTGCTTGTTTGAGATTATTTATTTGTAAATATATAATCGGAATAGTGGTCTCCGATTCCCGCTACAGCCTTATTTCAAATACAACATACAATCCAAAAGAAACAGATGGCGCAAAGGAAAATGTACCAAAATCCATCTACTACCGGTACCTCTGATACCAGTGGTACCCACTGATCAGAAATTAATGACGATGATTTGATGATGAAATCAATTTTTTAAAAGTAGATTGCTAGTTTAACATCTTTGGTAATAAATAACAATACAACAAAAAGAAAAAAAAAATCGGACAAATTTGTATAACTGATTCAAGCCCAAACTATTGTATATATCACTTTTTCGAGGGATATTTGGCTACCATGTTTTTCTCTTGAAAAAATACCTAATCAACAAAGCAAACGGCATCGAAATCGGTTCAGCCAAGCACTTAATTTTATGTTATTACGGATTGCCTGAATACTTTTGTGAGGTACAGTATGAAGTTAGACATAGCTTCAACCCAGTTTTCGTTTCTAAGCTCCATTTAGTTTAGACCAGATTTGAATTTCACTATTTCTGCACGGTGATACACCTCTATGTATGTATGTAGTATGTGACATTATTTTGTTTAGGAAACATTTTTGCTCAAGACAATGCGGTAGCGAAAATTTCGTGTTGAAAAACATTACTATCTGGTCAGTTTCTCTCATCCCAAAAAGTTGTATACTCTATAAAATGTCAGTTCACAAGTATTTCTGCATCTTTTTGGTTTTGGGCTATCTATTCAGACAGGGTAAGAGATAATATAATAAAAGAACTAAATTGTTCATCTATCGAAGATTTTGCAAATGTTATTATGATATATAGCGCACTTCAGGTTTTGTTGGTAGGACGCGGTGTCCTAAAGTTCATCAAAACTTTAACCAACGCTATGGAAGAATATATCACATCGAATTCTTATTTTTAACAAAAGGCCATGCAGTAGAAACATCTTAGGGCCAAACACTACAAGTTAGCTATAAGCGAAGATACTTATATCAGGTCCAGATACTAATTCAGCTTCAGCCAAGACAAGACTCCTTCAAAGTCCTGCAAAACACTATAAGAGCCAGTTATAGTGTTTTGCACATTTTCTTTGAATTTTTTGGAATAAATTCCTGGTTTTTCAGAATTGTAGAATGACTTATTTGTTGCATGACTGTGAGGTGGCTGTACTGGCTATCAAAGAGTGTGTGGTGCGACTAAAAATGAACCCATGAGAGTGCCACTGATGCACATCAAGCTAAACTATGGATTTTGTCCAAATTATTCAGACATTAGCATGAGTCTGATAACACATTTGTAAAGCCATTTCCAGCGATGCTTTGGCAGGAAAAAAAGCTTTATTGACGTTTTCTTGAATTGACGTGGCTTTCCAATTTAGTTTTTTTTTTATCCAAAATAAGATTCGAGTATTTTGCTACTTTGAGTATTTTGTTCCACACTTATCACATCTGTGTAGCCGTTAAAAGGGAGGGGATAAATTTCACTGTTTATACTAATTCGAATGTTGGGAGATTAACCCTGCAGTCGTCGCGCGGATTACTATTGTAATCCACCAAAGTTCCTTTTTTTCTACAAGAAATTCGAAATTTTTATTTTTTTAATTAATTTTTTTTTTTTTTTTGTATTATGAAGTAATAATTTATGTTTTTTATCTTTAAGTAATATGTAATTGCATTTTGCAGCAAAATAAATTTGAAAAAATTAAAGCATACGGGTTTTACTTTAATTTTAAAATGGATTACATATGTAATCCGCGCGACGACTGGTGTGACTTTTTGGTGCGCGACGACTGCAGGGTTAAGAATTGTCTAATATGGACATGTTACGCCGCTGGCATTAAGTTGGGATCAATCATCCATTAATTTTACTGAAAAATATGTGACAAGCTAATTACCCTAAGATTCTTGGAACAAAAGTGGTACTTTTTCCA
Organism: Pocota personata; assembly: GCA_963082735.1. NCBI lineage: Eukaryota > Metazoa > Arthropoda > Insecta > Diptera > Syrphidae > Pocota > Pocota personata. Next base: position 141,375,057 of record OY720430.1, read on the forward strand.
AACAACCTAAAGCTTCGAAGCAAGATAGAATGATATCCAAGGTCTGCTGAAATTCATAGTTCGCAAGAATTCTGACGAAAACATAAGAAATATACCATTACGTTTTACATTGATGGGTTTAATCGCAAGTTTTCATGAGAATTGTGGAAGTTGTTGACATGAAACGTGCTGTTTGCTGGAAAAAGGCTTGGTGGTATGAACCCGTTACCTAGAAACATCCATCCCACAAAAGGTAGGCGCGCGACGGTGTAACCGTATGAAAATAGGGGTAAATTGCAACTGTTTGACCATGTGACCGAGAAGAAAAGCAAGTAAACTATTTTATATGGTCGAATCCAAAGAAAGGGTCTTTCAATATGTGTGCTCGATCTTAAAAATTGAATAAAAAGAGCTGAATTATTTTTGCATATTAAAGTATATTCAAAGGGTGACCAGGTTGTAGTGGGTAGTATGTTCACTTATGACCCGAACTGTGCAGGTTCGAGCCCGGACGAGAAGCAGCACTTAAGTATAAAAGAGAAACGAATAAAATCCATGATTCTCCAACTACTGCATCAAAAAAGGAGTTCTGCCTGGTAGTACAACGGCTCCGGTCGAGGCTGAGTGTTTCGGGATTTGGAAATTTCCTTTATTTATAGAAACAAAAAGAATATTCAGTGCCATTTTTTTTGTAAAAATAACATCATTCAAATGGCCTCCACTGCTTCATTTGCAGGAGGCGTTCCGAGACACTCATTTTTGGATGACTCTTCCATATAAATCGGGCTGAATGGCTTTGTTGTCCAAGTCATGAATTGTTATTATTGGCATAGGCCAGAGATCTAATGTAGCCCCAAAGAAAAAATTTCCTCAATTTCCCAAAAAAAAAAATAGGTTATTATATCTTGATACCTTTTGCCGTTGACAGTTACCGCCTCTCTCAGTTCGGAAGACGTATGAACCGATGACGTCACCTGATCAAAATCCACACCAAACAGTGAGATTTTCTGTATGCAAAGGAAGCTCTTGGAACTGCTGTGAATTACCATCGTCCCAGTTCCGATAATTTTGATTGATCAAAATTGAACTTCGGCGCTGAAGATCATTTTTTTCTTGAGGATAATTTTCTTTTGCACACTAGCATGAACTTGTATAATAAAATTGCACAATTTCGACGCGTTGTTCAAGCGTGTAGCTTTCCATGATTAAATTCCAGCTATACAATCGTCACAGAATGAGAGCGCTGTCATTTCAAATATAACACAATCCGCTATCAAAGTTTAGGCGTGGCTATTGAAAGTTAATATATGAATATTAACAACCATTTAGGACGCATCACAAGGACTTCCAAATCCAATGCAATTTTCTTATAGGATATATTTTTTCTTGCTCCTATAAAGAGCAAATATTTTTTTCGTGAACACAATTCGAGACTAAATTAGAATTTTCAATCTAACCTTAAAATTAATTGTACTTTACTTAACGACAATTTTAAAAAGTGCAGTTTTTTTTAAAACGGCTCTAATGATTTTAATGTTGATACTTTACTTATTAAACTTGCGTAAATTCGCCATATCTCGATTTCGGCTTAGACGATTCTATTCAAAACTTATATTTAAGTTATTTTAGATATATGCGAATATGGTGAAAAGGATTTTTTTGTTGCCTCTTTCGAATTTGCATTAATTTGAGATATGGAGCAATTACGTGCGACCCACTAGTGATTTTTTTGTGCAGATAAGAAACGTTGGGTCAAATAGAGAAAAGTGGGCCAATTCAGAGCTTGGCGTAATGTTTTGTCTGAACTTTGAAAATTGTTCGATGGAGTTGCTAATTGCTCTGAGACCATTGTGCTACTGTCGTCTTTTGACTTAAGGTGAAATCCTTCTAAATATTTTTTTTTTCTGCGCTTCGGTTAGTGTTTGTTGTAATTATAAGTATCTTCACATTGCTTCCTAGTTAATCCGTCTGATACAAGGAAGGGATGCACAAGGTCATTTAACATTTTAAAAATATTATTGGTCTCTAGTTTTCCCTATTATTCAGTTGATTTTTGCATGCAGGTACCGATTTTAAAAATTTTGCGCTAACTAGAAGTATCCTATAAGTTTTGATGCTTCACTCGTATATCATTATGGTGTGTACCAGTATGTTCGCTAGGTGAAATTGTTTCTCCGAAACTTAAACATTTGTCCATGCAATTGCTGATTGTTGGCTCCGGGGCACAGTGGTTAAGTGTGCGATCACTGAATGGTTCGAATACCAGAAAAAAAAAAATGTTTTCTAGCGGTCCCACTTCTCGTGAACGTTTGACAAACATCCTAAAGTAAAATTGTTATAAGAAACTTCTCTCAATTGAAAAAAATTGCCCTTCGAAAGTGACATTAAACTGTAGGTCCCAACCATTCGTGCGGCGCACGAGTCCTGTATAGACCTTGACCCTATTCTTCGATTTGTATTGTAAGCGCTTGGCGAAATTTCGATACCACTTCAACGATTGGGAATGATTTATCATTCGCGTTTACTTATACTTAGGTCATTTGTCCCCTAGATTGTAGATTCTAGATTCATTGTAGGGGTGTAAGTGCACTGCGACCTTTGTAGATCTATTGTGCTCCCCCGACTTGAGACTCTAGTCGGTGAAACACTCGACTTAGAGTACCTCCTCCAGTCCCATTGTCTTCATGACCCGAATTATCTGGAGTGGTTATAATGATGGTAAATCTTCTTCTGGTTGCTGATAGGCATCTAGGTGGTTCCTCCTTTTATGGACCAGTATCTCCGTTTTGTTCTACACCCAGTTTCCGGTTTTCTTAAGTCTACAATGATCCGTTAGGAAGCGTGTAAAAATGCGAAGCCAGGTTTTGTTGATTTTGTCCGATCGCCGTAGAGGGTGACTTTGTTGCTCTGATCCAGCCGCTTTCAAAACTTCGCTTTTAAAACTTCAAAAAAATTGTTTTTCGGAGAGATGGGGCAAATTTTTGAAATTCAATTTTTTTCTTACTCTTAGTTGATGGACGAAATATGTACGTTACTGAAAACAAAAGCAATTGCTGTCCCTAAAAAGACCGCATTTTAATGTGTAAATTACTAGCTATAAAGCGTGATGGCTTACATACTTTTGCTAACATTTGGCAGCAACAAATTGCAAAGCATTCAGTCCCCACTATAATTAAACTCCTTCTGTGCCCTCTCCAGTAAGTAGTCATAAAACAAAAGGCGAATTACAAATAAATAGATAATAAAAATAATACTTGTCAACTTTTTTAAATAAATTCACCTTCATATGTGCTAGTTCATAGGTATACCTAAACAAAACATATTAATTACACAAAAATTTAATTTATTTTCCTTGATTCCATATTCAAGATCGCTCATAATGTAAACGATCGTACACACAGAGTTCATTCATTGTGAACATTGATCGTCAACTCAGACACTGAGATTGTAATGAGATAATAATCCACAAGCAAGAACGGAAGCTCAATTTATATAACTTAATTAAAAAAAAATAGTTCTCTTTCAACCTACAGAACGAGTATATCTATTAAAATCTATTTTAATATATTTTTATCCAATCTATGAAGTCATTTACTTGCAAATAAATTACGCATTCGCCTCATGCATCATCCACACCAGCTCCAAATTTGGCGTCAAAATGCTTTTTTATGAATTAATTTATTCCATGCGAGACTGTATTTTTTTTTTTTTTACTCATTTACCGCCCAAATAGACTTCGAATCACGATTCAAAGTTAATTCTTCGTACAATTGTTATTTAATGAATAAAAACAAAATAAATTATTAAATAACAAAAATATATGCAAAATGTATCTTTGTATCTCAAAGAGTCACGTATGTATGTACGTATATTTGAACATCGCTATTACGAGCAGGTGGTAAGCGATTTAATATAAATATATATATATATATATATATACTCATATATATATAAAGTAAATAAATCCCTAACAAATAGCAAGTGATTGTCGGCGGTTTGAGTGTTTATGATGATGTCATAAAGCACACCTACACACATGGAGGTCGGTTATTAGAAAATATTTTCCGTTCTGTAGTGCCAGTTGTCGGTTGCTCACCATCTGACAGTTGTTCGAACTGAAGATACTACACAACTTGTTCAACTTGAAGTGTTGCCTGCCCGCTGCTGTTGAACTGGGTGTTGATTCATCTCTATTTGGATTATAAATTTGAATTTTTGTTATTTTCTTACTTTTGGCATTTTGCAAAATGCAATTGGTCTTACTTGTCTATTAGTCGTTTGGTTAGTAGTGCTGGTGGCCTAAGTGAATATCTGCTGAGGTACTCCAGAGGGATGAATGTTCAAGATGAAATTAATTTAGAAGAAGACAGTGTAAGTGTACACTCATTTCCGTCCAATTGCGTTCTTTAGTTAAATTATTTTTAATTATCTATCGTTTGCATAAGGATGAGTTTCCCTTTTAATTATGGAATTTGCTTTTGAATCGAAATAAGTCACCACTGATTCTAAGAATTTAGAAGATGAGTTGGAAAGTACGAGTGAATCTAGTTGAGAATTTAGATTTGATTTAGAACTGAATTTTATTACTTTTTTTCCTGGGGGCGGATTTCACAGTTTTGTCATTAATGATACACTCAGAGGATTTTCAAAATTTCTTTGCTGATGCTCAATTTAAGGTCGCGTGTGTTCTGTTTTTTACACCAACAGATACATACATATATTTTTGGTTTAACATACTTCTTGGAAAAAAAACATGACATTCAAAATATTTTGATTTAAATAAGTTGAAATCTTTTCGTAGCAAAAAAGGTTTTAGAGTTTTTGTGTTCAAATTGTAGAACAAATAAAGTGCACGTCTGGATCGCACGTATGTATAGGTATGTACTTGAACCTTTATGTTGTTTATCTGCAAAAACTCAGATTTGAATATTTTTCTTTTAATCTGTTAAAATAAAACAATTTTTTTTTCGAAAATCCTTTAAAATTAAAAACAAAAAAAATTACAATTTTCCTAAACTTGGTATGCCATGACCTTGCATATATCAAATAATGTTTAGATATTAATTCCGAACAAAATCAATAGAGCTATAACCGAGAAATAGTAAAATTTTTAAGTACCCGTTAATTTTTTATTTTTATTTTTTGCCGAGAGCAGGTGGAAAATCTTCGAAAGACACCATAAGGCTCGACCGCGCGTGCTTATGGTAGTGTAAGATTTTTACTCACTAAAACCATCTTTCTTCAAGATTAGTACTACAACTAAGCCGACGCTTATCCAGCAGTTTTATTTTCGCTTACGAGACTCATGATTTTTGAAAAAAGATGTTCGTTCGTATTTAATTAAAAAGAATGTAGCACTTTAGACAGGTTAAATTTCAAAGAAAGTTCCTGCGGTTTTCACGACCAGCATATGCTACGACGCGAGGTCAAAAGGTTTTATCCTTTGCAAACGACGAATTGAATTGATCTCGTCAATTAGTTGAATGACGGTACGGTTACAATGGCCATGAACACGATCTTTGTGTTTACGAGCAGTCCCAGATCCCGATGAATATCTTCGTTACATACGTACCACGGTACGCTAACGATCGTTCTAAGAACTTTATTTTCAAAAGCTTAAAGGATGTTTTTATTGCTTTTCCTGGTACAACCCCATAGTTGTAGACCATACGTCCACACTGGCTTTAGCACTTGGTTATAGATAAGCAGTTTGTTATGTACCTATAGGCTCAACTTCGAATGTTTTCAAAGTAGCCAATACATTTGTCGGTATTTGTTTTCGAGCTCGTCGCGTTTTGTTTTTACGTGCGATTTCCATTTAAGCTTAACACCTAGAGTCATTCCTAGATATTATGCTTCGTTCGCGTACGATATTTAAACCGAATTTAATCTATCCACTTTTTTGTAGGTAAATTTGACGTGAGTAGATTTACTTTCGTTCAGCACAATACGCCAAGAATTCGTCCATGCGTGGACTTTATTAATAGCATGTTGCAGCTTTTCAGTTGCTGCTTCAATTGTATCGCCCGTTGTCAATATCGCCGTATAGTGCGCAAACGTGGCGACGACGTAGTTTCTTTCCTGCGGGATATCACGCCTGTAGAGTACATACTGTACATACCGACACTTCCTTGTGGGACTCGGGCGCAATCTCCTTGAAGTCAGAATAATCATTTCCGTGCTTAACACGAAAAAGTCTTTCGGTGAGGTACGATCGTAAGATTAGAAAGAGTTCCCGTGGCAGTAGTAGTTGCAATTTATACTACAAGCTTTCGTGCCAAACCTTATCGAAAGCTTGTGAGACGTCAAGAAATACACCACAACAAATCTTTTTTTCTCCGAGAGTTTTCTCAGTCACGTCAGTTATTTTGTGAACTTGGTCGATTATAGAATGTTTCATTCTAAATCCCAACTGATGGTCAGGAATCAGACGTCTTTCGTCGATTACGGTTTGTAGTCGTTTTGAAAGTAGTTTTTCGAATATTTTAGAGATAACCGGCAATAGGGAAATAGGTCGATATGATTTCTTCTCATTCAGACGTTTGCCTGGTTTCGGGACCATTATAATCTCGGCGACTTTCCATTGTACAATCTAAACCAAGCGTTAATCAAATATAGCAGTTTGATAAGAGCTTTATTCGGCAATTCCTTGACCACCTACGCCGCTATCAAGTCGTAACCCGGTGTTTTTTTCCTCTTTAAATTTTTAATCACTTCCCTCAGTTCAATCAATGCGACTTTTTTTACTTCAAAGTTGTCGGATGTCTTGACTGGGGAGTCGGACGTTATCAAAGGGCCGTCAAATGGCTTAAACGTTTCTTCTAAGTGCAAAGCAAAAAGTTCTGCCTTTTCTTTGTCGCTCTTGGCCCAATTTCCATCGTTTTTCCGATTTGGTGGCGCTTGTATTTGAGGTTTCCGGATGCCTTTTAGCGCTTTCCAAAGTGAATAATTTGATTTTCTTTCAGCGGATAAATTTTCAAGATAGGTCGCTATCTTATTGCTTTTAAATTCCCGAATACTATCTCTAAGGCGATTGCATAGTCGGTTAAGGACCTTTTTATGCTGCGGCGCACAAGTCATTTGCCATTTCTTTCGTGCTTTTCTTTTCTCCCTCACCAGTTCAATGATTCCATGTTATAATTTTAAGCAAAGAGTCCATATCTACTTAGATTTAGATATAAGGATAGCCATACAAAAGCTTTCGACGTTACTGAGACGTTCGAGAATTCGTTTGTTCGTTTCACATTGTTCCTCGAACTTAGCGTAAATGCAGTTCAGAATTTCTTTCAACGGATCAGAGGGTGGCCCGTCGTTTCGTCTGGTTGCTTTGACTGCAGCCTGAGAATACGTCAGAAAACTAGGATTCGTTGGCTTATCGGAGGTTATTTTTCATTCAGTCTTTTAAGTGGACGACTTCGACGTACTTTTAATCGGCTTAGAGGGCTGATTGACTGGTTCAAGAGACTGCACTGCTGATTCGAGCGGCCTTTCAGCCGGCTTAGGAGTCTGTACAACTGGCTTACGAGCCCGCTGGGAGCCCGATCGACTAATTGATTTCGTTCCCCGCACAGTCGGAGTTGTAGATTTTCTCCGTCGCATCTGTAGTTCCTTTGCGACCTCGAAACCGCGATAATTTCCTGGGTGCCTTCCTTTGCAGTTAACGGAAGTTGCTTTTTCATTTTTGCTTGAACTGCAATTTTCAGAAAAGTGTTTTCCAACGCACTTATCGCAGCGCAGCTCTTCCGACAGTACGCCCTGCATTGCTCCAAAATACTTGTTTTCAGAATTCAAGGGATTTGTCATTGCGTTTCAGTGCGAACTGCATTCGGAGTTTAAAATTCTAACTAGAAACATATACTTATACCCTTTCCCAGAGAGTATATTAATTTTGATACATATAATAATGAAAATAATACAAATAATAATGAAAAAAATACTAAAGCTATCGCACAATCTACAATGTCCAGAGTACAGAGATGTGATTTACATGACTATATCTTTCTACTGAAAAATTATATATAAATTTTTAAATAAAAATAAAAAATTCTTGAGGAAACAACACTAAAAAACCTAAAATTAGAAGAGAAAAAAAAAAACAAAAACATATACTTATATTTGTGATCAGCATCGAAAGTTAAGACTATCTAACCATGTCCGTCCCTCCGTCCGTTCATATGCCACCACTTTACCGGCCTTATATTTTAAGCTAGGAAGATGAAATGTGGTATATAATCTTTTTAATACCGAAAACAGTACAAGTATAAACTTTTTAAAAAATGCCCTTTAAATACCCTATACATGGTATATTAATGTTGATACATAGTTTGTAACATAGAAAAATAACAACGGTAGACCCTCAAAAGTATATATTGGTGCGATTAGCATCAAAGGTTACGTCGATCTAGCCATATCTGTCCGTCTGTCCGAATGTCACAAATATGTGGCCTTAAATTTTGAGCCAGGAACATGAAATTTGATATATAAGCTTTCTAGGATCCGAAGCAGTACAAGTGTAAACATTTTTGTTAGGAACAGAAAAATATAGTCCACGTGAAATATGTAGACGTTTACTTCTCCACATTCTGTCCGTACATTATCCATGAACGCGTCACTTTTTGGTGGCGTTTCTTAATAAAACATATACTGCTTTTTCAAAGCTATTTATTGTCTTATTGTGAATATCTCATCAGTATCCGTGAACTTCGGTTACAAATTTTAGGAACCACACCCACTTTCTGCTAAAAGAAATTGTTATGACAATTTTGTGATACCAATTTTTTGATTGCATCTATTTAAAAATTTCACAACTCTTCGCTCACTCATTTAGGGGTGAGTTAGAAGATGGCGGATAGGGTATCATACTCGTATGATCTAGACACATTGTAACTTTCCTGTATCTTTTTTCAAAATTAAATAAAATGTGAAATTAATTTTGTAATTAAGTACATATTGCCTAAACTATTATTTGCAAGGATTATGATGTCTCTGAAAGGCTCAAAGTTTTCAAAAACAAGAACAATGCATGTTTTAATATTTTACGCAGGAGCTCAGTTATTTTAAGATTTTGTCACTTCTAAACTTTTCGATTTTAATACATTTAATATTCCTTTTAATTTATTTCAGATATCCGTTAAAAAATCCTCTGACATATAATTTATGTAGAAAAGTAAGGAATGAAATTATTCATAATAAAATATGCAGCTGTACTACTCATAGTTTTATATTAGAAAAAATAAACGAGGAAAGGAAGAAAAGGGAAACAACATATTGTGATAAAAAAGTAATGTTTTAATTGACGTCAATTAACTCGTAATACATAAAGTAACCAAGTATTTATAATATATTTTTGTACATAAACATTTATATGTAAAAAAAGAAGATATATACATATAAGAGAAAAGCATACATAACATAGCTGATAAGAACTATCATACACTCACATATTAATACCAAAGAAACTACAACACCATAAAGGAAGCATTAAATAAGGACGTTGGAGTATTACATACTAAGTATCACGGATCACTAGAGAGGTCATCGAAAACGAAAAATTATTATTTTAAAGAAAAACAATGGCTGAAAAAGTCGAGCAACAACAACAACCAACACAAATGAATAATAACAATAATCAGCGCATTCATAAATCACCAGAATTTCAAATATCTGGAATGGTTCCTGGTGCCATAACAAGGGAGAGGAGCTTCGTGAGGACAAGCAATCATCAGGTATGTTAACTAGGAGAAATTTCAAATCTTAAAGATCCTTAAAATGATATTGCACTGAAGCCATGTAGGGTGTTTCATAATTTTTGTCGCTTGACTTAATGCAGTTAGACTTTTTCAAAGCAATACATTTTGATACTTTCAGTTTGTAATATAGGGACATCATAACGAGGGACCCCCAAAAGTGTGTATATTTGTGATCAGCATGGAAAGTAATGTCGTTCGAACGTCTTACCGTCCGTCCATCTGTCTGTATGTCACCAGTTTTTGGGCCTTTAATTTTGGCGAAGAACATGAAATTGCACTGGACCGCACCCACTTTTTAGGGACATTTTCTTCAAATGCAATATTTTGATTTCTCAAAGCTATTTAAGTTTTATTGTAATATCTCATCGGATGCCGCGAATTTCTGCTACAAATGTCGTCAGCCACGCCCATTTCTTGTAAGAAAAAGTGGTTAAAATTTTTGTGATACAATCTCAAAAAAATACGGAAATATTGTCGGAGTACAAAGATGCCATTGTATTTGAATAAATAAGTTCACAAGACAACGACCACTTTATTAGGGGTGAGTTAGAAGACGAGAGATGAGGTATTGTACCGTAACTTTTCTATACTTGTACATGCATACAAAGCAATCATCAAAGCAAAATTCCGATCGCTCCTTCGGTATCAAATCAGACTCTTCTAAAAATGCCCCAGTTAGCTTCTTTTCGGTAGAAAAGTGACGGTTTGTTAGGTGCGTTGTAATATAGGGGAACAAGCTTATGTCACAAGAGACTAGATCTGGACTGCACGGAGGGTGATCTAAAAGACTTATTCCAGTACTCCTCAAATACCTAGTCTAGTCACAAATACTGATACAAAGAAAAACTACCATTTGCCTCCGAAAATGGTCCGAAAGATATCACCTTTCGTATCCACTACAACGACGCGATTTTCAATGTCACCCCATTCCATGATTGTAAACGACTAAAAACAAATATCTTTTCCGCGACAAAGAAGCATAAAAGCAACGGGTTAAATAACGGTTAACATGAAAAGAGTACAACTAATACTTTATTGCTCCAATAAAAATTGTATCAATATTTATGACTAGACTAGGTAGTTTGCAATGAACATTGCTCTATATACCGCTATATTTTCATGGTGTAGCTGCCACGAGCATAGTGCACTGTCTGGCCGCAGATTTGTGAGGGCTGAGGACTTCAATCAATTGCGGAAGACAATGTTCTGTGCAGCCTTTGGCAGTGACCATGCGCCGATGCTCAAGTATAATTAACTTAACCTAACTTATTATCTAAAAAAAAATATCATCATCAAAATTTGTTAATCAAATCATCTTTTAAGGCCAATAACTTGCTCTGGGATTTTGTTAGAACGTCTTTATATTTGGAATAGATTTTCCACTATTGAATTTCTTGATCATGTTACATGCCCATTTTACTCTGGAGTCCTTTCCGTGTGTAAGGGCATAAGGTACGTAGAGAGTATCAAGCTTTTTTATTTCTGAGACGATGGCCCATAACTCAATGTAAACTGGATAACTTAATGTTTAAGGCCTCCTTTATCTCCCTATAGGTAACTGGTCTGTCTTTGAGCATTAAATCCTTGATTCTTGTCACCGTTTTATCAAAACATTTCCTTATTAATTTCAAATACCAACTTCGGACACTACTGAACCATTGAGCTGATAAGAAAGTGGAGAAGAAAAGGGTGCAAAGCAGAAGGCAGTAACTGCATTCAGTCGACCATATGACAAAAAATATGGAACACCTTTTGCACTCAGTTCTCAACTGTTGAGTCTAAAGTCATGGTATAATGGCCGAAGCTAATTCTAACCTTTAATGATGCATGATTTGATTTGATTATGATTTCAGAACATCAACAAAAGAAGAAGTCTGGCTTTCAATGTTCAATCAGGCATCCAACCAGCCCAGATGAGGGCCAAACCTGCTATGGACATCTATCGACCTCCAAGTAAGTATACCAATCCTCCCCCAAAAACCTTGACAACACTTTTTCTTCTCCCACTCTTCAAATTCAAAACTAATTTGGTGTTTTGTTCTGTTTCTTTTTTCCATGTGTTTCTCCCGGTTTCTGAACGCTATCTATGTACTGTGTTTCAAACATCTACATCAAAAAAATATATAATATCCTTTTTCATCTTTCCTGCACATGCACTTCTCAATTATCCCATTCAAAACACAAAATTTAAAAACAAATAATATTAATTTATATTTTGTTTATTTGTTTTGTGTTCTTTTCTTTTATTTTTTTTTACATAATTATACATACAACGACACAAAACAGACATTCGACTCGATGGTAATTCCTTGAATAATAACAATAACACGAACAACAAATTAAATGTTCATGCCCAGGAATTCACCATGAATCGAGCACAACAACAACAACCACAACTATCACCGGGCGATCTGCACAATCCTCGGTATGAAATATTCCAAGGCAAACAAATTTAATTTTTCGATTTCGATTTTTTTTTTCTTTTTTGCGCGCGCTCTTCGGCGTTTTACTCTTCCAGAATTAAACTACAACTTACAACATTCTTCCAGTTCATCGATGGTCTTCCCAGCTCAAGGAGGAGGCGGTGGTATGATGGCCCAGCAAAAGTCAGCCAGTATTCATCAGCAGATGCAAATGGCTGCAGCTGCAGCAGTGATGGCTGGACGACGACATGCTGGATTGTCTGTGGGTAGTATGTCACCGAAGGGTGTACATCCAGGACAGAGAACGATATTGGTGTCACATCCAATGCAACTGAATAGCATGGGTGGGATGAGTGTCCCAATGCCATCGTCTCAGTTGCCATTGGTCAATTCACCATCAAGTGGAAATATCTTTCATGTAAGTGTGGTATGCGGATAAATCACCACGATTCCCGTTGTCGTTTCTGAATCGGTATTCTCTAAAATCTTTTACACGATGGATTTATAACAGAATTATAGATGACAAAAAAGAATTAGAATCGCAGCTGAAAGTTGACAGTATGCGGCGACGACAATGGGAATCTTGACGAATATTTAATGGCTCTATTATCATTCGCGAGTCGAACGTTGTGCGTGAATTACCTTAATTGATAAATCATTTACTACTTGATACCACGATTGAGGAACTAAAAAATTAAAGGCGAAAGTAATGAATTGCGGGAAATTATTTTTGCTTCTCATTCGTCAGTCTTCTCACTGAAAATTCTGTTTAGAAATTTTAGGCTATATTTGGATCGAACTTCAGAACAAATAACATACTATTGAATATATCGAAATAGGCTTTAGTCAAGTGTACTGAACAACAAACGAATACATCTTAAAATTCCCCTAATTTCCCATGTGCGCGACATGAAATTAATGCAGAATTGTCAGAACTTTCACTTGTGATGCCCCTAACTGAAGAACCACTAAACGGATTCTTATGAAGTTTGGTCAACAATTTTAGTGTGGTCAGATAGATGCGTTTGGAAAATATTAGCCAGATTTTAAAATTTTGTTTTTTTTTATAATTCGCGCGCTATGAATACCTTTATACTGTTACAGGGCATGGGCTTTTAGGAAAAAGGGGAAAAAGAACAGAGGAGAAGCCTGGCTTTAAATGTTTGAAGGGTGTAGTGATGGGGAAATACAGAGCTTGTTAGATCATTCCACATTCGTGTCGTTCGGCTTATAAACGAATCCCTATATTTGACAGTACCATCAAAGTTAGGCTTTAGGGCGAACTGATGTGCATTCGAAGCATGTCGCGTATTGCGGGTGAAATCCTCCGGATGACCTAGAAAGCTGAAACTTTGCACACTTATAAAAAGTTAGACAAAGAGATTTTCCAAGTACAGTGTATTAGCCAGAACCATTATCTTCTAGTATTGTATTTTATTTTTTTTCTTCAGACACCTCTCTAGAAGTTTTCGAATGACCTGCAAACCTGAAATTTTCCAGACTTGAATTAAGGATGACATGTTGCACATGATATTTTCCTTTTGATTTAGAATATATATTATTTCCTTTGTGTTTGGCTTCCCGCAGCTCTCTGGTAGTTCTCTGAAACTTAGCAACCTACTAACATGAATCACGCAGAAGAACATAACGTAATAGAACTATTGGATTTCAAAATATAGGGTGATGCACTATTGCACAGAATATTTTTCTTCTCATTTATATAAAACTAGTCTATTTCTTGACGTTCCTCTCCAGAAGTTCTCGGATGACTTACAAACATGAAACTTTGATGAAAGATATAGTTTAGCCCAATTTTTGATTTTCAATAATAGGGCATTACATAGAATATTTGCCTTTCGATTTATATATATTTATGTCCAGAAGCCCCCACATAACGTAAAAAGCTCAAATTTTGCATATTTGTTTCAAGTGCCAGGCAAAATTAGAAGATTGATCGAAAGTTTTGATTCTAAAAATCCATTGTGTTGCAGTGAACATTTTTCTTCTGACTTACATACATACATATACACAATTTGTCTTTGAGTACGCCTTTCAATGCGCCTCTAAATGCGTCTAGATGACTAACGGCTGGAACTTTACACATTTATAAGTACCTTGGATCTTAGGAAAAAACTTTAAAAAAGCTAAATTTTTGTTTTTCGAAATACAAGGTATTGGAAAAAAAATTATTCGCACTTATGTATGTATGATTTTCCAACATGTACACTCCTCAAGAATTCCCCTGATGATCTAAGAAGCTAAAGTTGTATACACGTGTAGAATGGATTAGAGGGCATATTCGATTTTTATAGCTTCCTAGCTTACGGGTATTAAAAAGGTAATTTTTCTTATTGTTTACATACATACATACATATATACTATAGCAAGTTTAGCTGACTTATACCAACAGACTCATGCCAATATAGGACTGCTCACAATTATATTATTTAGTAAGGCCAATTTTTAAACTTAGGGGGTAAGTACTTACTTTATGTAAGCTTTTAAAAAATGAGTTCTGTGGAAAAGTATTGTAATATGCAGGCTACGGCTCGAGTAGATAAAACGATATTCTGTGAAATTTATTTCTTTATTTTCTACTCTATAGAACAATTCAAGTTCACACTATACTATTCTTCGCAAATTCTTTTCTTACAAGGTCTCTTTCCTCTCAAATCACTTTATCTCCTTTCAATTACTTAATTTACAAATCCAAACTAATTACTTTTTTTCTTGTTCACTCTCAACTTTCAATTTATCACAAAATTACAACTTCGCCTATTATCACTTTTCTAATCTCTTCGCCACAGTTTAAAAATCACTGACCTTTTTTTGATCGCCATCTGTCCTTATATAGCAGAAGTTTCTGATAGCCAGAAACTTCTAGCAAATTCTTCGACCAAAAACAAAAATACCTAAAAACAAAATCCCTAAAAATTATGACAATCATTTCGAACAGGCAACAAATTCTCTCTTGTTCTCTTTTATCCGCGATATTATCCGAGCTGTGGTGACTAATTTCAGACACGAACCTCAAAAGAAAGCAATGAAAAGACACTTCGGAATTTGTTGCCTGTTCGAGGGCGTAGTTATTATGCTACATTATGTTACAGTATGTTGCTCAGTACATTTGACTAAGCTTCTTTGGAAATTTTCAGCCATAATTTATTTTTCCTGAGGTGAAAACATAAAAATCTTAGGCTAATAATTAAATTCACCGTATTTTAAGCTTCACTCGTGATTGGTAATATAACCGAAATTGCCAGAAAGTTAAAAGGCTCTATTTTATTTAGCACACTGCCGGTTCTCAACGGGTAAAATTTGCCGCCGAACCGCAAAAGATGCACAACAATGGCGGCCAGATGAAACCGAATCACCATATAAATAACAATAATGGTCAATATATGAACAACAATCACATGAACGGTGATGCATACGCTAACTTGCTGAATTCGAATCCGCTCCAGAGATCAAAGTCATTATCGTCGGCTGACGCACTGACTCGTGGAATTGCTGGCTTGGGACTGGCCTTGGGTAACGAGGTGACTGATATCGGGCAATTTCCACCGGATATTCAGTCTTTGATTGACACGGCTTTGGAGGATCCAAATCAGCTAAACTCACGATGTTTGATGGAGTTGACTTCGCACTTTATAAAACGTGCTGTGGAGGGAAGACGTTATGCCTTGCCCATTTCAAGACTTTGTTTAACAATTATCGCTAAGGAGCAAAAGGAAACATTCTTGGAGGCGCTTTTAAACACCTGCAGGCAGTGGTACCAAGAGAGGGAGAAGGTAGAGATAATTTGTAAAATATGTTAACTCCTTACCAGCTGAGACGTACTTTCTATTCCTACAGCTTCTCTACACTATACAGGGAATGAAATCACCATCTCGTGTACGTTTCACAGCCTTCATGGCATTTTTAACTGAAATGTTCTGCCAATTAAAGCGACGTCAATTGCAGCTTCGTACCCAGTGCGATGGTGCCCCACCACCACTTGTATTGCTCACTTTATTGGCAAAGTGTTGCGAAGATTGCGTCACACCTCCAGTTAGATCATTGTCAGAGGTAATCGTAGTCCTTGAATTTTAAAAATATTTTTAACATATTCTATGCATACCTCTCTAGATTGAATGCCTGTTTTTTGTCCTTACATGCATCGGAAGAGATCTGGAACAACAACTCCCCCAACAATTGGAGATTTTGCTGTCGTTGGTGCGTGACGCTTTCTTAAATGCAAGCGATTCAGCCCCAGCCATTCGTCGAACCCTGCTCCAATTAATCGAACTACAAGCATCACATTGGCAGCTACCTGGCAATACAGTCCTTTATTACTATCCGTCATCAAAGTAGGGCGGATGACTTGGATTATTTTCGTTTTTGGTTTTTTATTTAACCCCTCTCATCATCATTTTCATTATAAACATAATTTTTGACTTTTGAAAGCAATAAAGCATTTATTTCAGATGCATGCATATACATACATATACATATACATATAATATTAATAATATTTAATTATTTTTTTTATTTATTTAATTTTTTTTTAATTTAGAATGCTATATTTAACTAACTAAAAAACAAACACTTTAGTACTTAGTGAAATATAAAAATTAGCTTTTTGGTTCTTTTAGTTTTCTTTTTTTATAAAGATTTTAGAAAAAAAAAAAAAACATTTCACAAAGTACATACCTAAAAAGTGTAAAAAAAAAAAATATGAAAAAAAAATGTATACTAGTCAAGTTGTAAGCAAAAACAAAGCAGATTATTATTGTTTAAAAGAAACTCAATTAAATAATAAAAGAAAATATGAAATCCGTAAAGGGATTGCAGAACAATATTTAACATGTGCCAAGAATTTTTTTTTAAACAAATATATTTTGTGGTTTTTGTAAAACTGTGCGTTTTCTTATAAATTTGTACAACTATGCACTAACGACATCTGTAAGGAAAGCCATTGCCAAGACAGTTGGTAAACTTATGTGGTTCAAATCGTCTGTTATCTTGAGTTAAGGTTCGATAAAAGAAATATGTATGGGTTTGTAAGGCAGATATGTTTAGGTAGCAAAAAATTTCTTATGATATGTGCAGGCCTACTTAGAAAGAAGTTTATTTTTTAATGTTCTGAATCACTTAAAACTGGTTTCCCTTTTCAAACGCTTCTCATGACAATTTTCGTTCCCCGATGTTTTTCAGATGAGCGGTGGGAGCGTGAAAAAACTTTTTGATGTTTCATGGGACTTCTTGAAGTTTGAAAAACCCAGTGATAAAGTGAAATGAAAAGGTATAGGGAAGAATTAAAAATTATACAGAGACGGAATTAGAGTGAAGTACAGCCATGGAAATATCCTCTTCATTATCTTCATTTTCTTCTTTCGCATAAGAATCAGGAGCATTAAGTTACGTATCTAACGCTGCATAGAATAACAAGAAGAGCTTACGACATATATGTACGTATGTACAAGCAGAATAAAAGAACACCATCTTCTAAGAAAGAATGTGAATAGCCCGAGATCGAGTCAATGCAGGAATGATGTTCGAAATTTGTACCAGAAGGTAAATAGAGCATGCCAAAGCTACCCAAGCGAACAGAAGCCTTTGGGATGAAGAAGGAAATCTAGTACTAGAGACACAGTCGGTGCTGAGAATTTGGAAAGATTACTTCTGCAGACTGTTAGCAAAATGCTCCATTCAACCCGGAGGATGTCGATCAACAAATCCGTCCACCCGACCAAAGTGAGATGAAGATAGCAATATCTAAGCTTAAATCAAACGAGTCTGCTGGACTCGACGGTCTAGCTGCCGAGCTATTTAAAGCATCTTTGGATGATTTGGTACGGACTATTCATCAATTCATCAAAGTACATATATTCGACGAATGAAACCTTAGCATTGTTTGCCGATCCTCAAGAAAGGAGACCCTCTTAACTGTGCCAACTACAGGAGTATCAGTCTCCTCAACATCACTTATAAGATCCTATATTCCGCGGACGCCTTAAACCTTTAGTCAAGAATCTGATTGGTCCATATCAGTTTTAGGCCAGAAAAATCAATCACAGATCAGATATCATCAGATATACATAAATATCATATAAGGGCAGATCTTGGAAAAAACTAAAGTCGCCTGATATAGCATTTATAAAGACGAGCAATTCAGAGCCATGTCTAGTCTTGGAATCCCTGACAAACTCGTTCGTCTGTGCAGGATAATGATGGAAAATGCACGCTGCTCCATCAAGTTCGGTAGCAGCATCACTGATTTCTTTGATGTCAGAAAAGGACTACGATAAGGTGACGCGCTGCCATGTGATTTCTTTAATATCGTACTTGAAAGGATAGAACAAAATTCTCAAGCTAACATCAAGGGTACGATCTTTTAAAAGTCTGTACAACTACTCGCGTACGGCGACGACATTGACATGATTGAAAGAACGCTGCAGGCTGTTAGTGGTGCTTTCGCCAGTATTGAAACAGAAGCGAAAATGGGTTTAGCGGTTAAAGAGTTAAACAAAAAAATATATATGCTGTTATCAGAAAATGACAGTCAACATCGGCGACTTGAGCAGAACGTCACAATAGACAGTTACAATTTTGAGGTAGTAAAGGACTCTGTCCAAATAGGCTCCACTATAAATTCAAATAATGACACCAGCGCAGAGATAAACTGAAGAATCACTCTTGCAAACCGCTCTTTTTTGACATAAGAAAGCAATTGAGTAGAAAACCCCCCTTATGTACAACTAAGGTGACTTTATGCAGAAGCATGGACGTATGAAAAGCGGATGAAAACGTCCTTGATTGTTTTGAAAGAAAAAAAAAAAAAAAAAAACTATGTATATCGGTTGTACAATAACATCGACCTAGTCAGAAGAGTTCGAATTCATCGACTTCACCTAGCGCACAAAAGTAGAAAGGGTCCTCAACAAACTTCGTGCGTAAAACTGGAGGCGGTTAGCATCAGAACGAGATGGCTGAAGACGGCTGTTAGTTGAGGACCAGGTAAACCTCACACTGTAGCGCCATCTAAATTAAAGTAAGTAAGTAAGGTAAATATCATATTTTAATCAGTTGCACAATTTTTTCCTTGTACCATACTTGTTTTCCACTTTTAATTTACTTTCATCTTCATCGACCACAGAAAACATTTAACTTAACGACTTCAAATGGAACATTGGAAAAACGTTTTGCAAACAAACGAGAAACAAAATTTGTGGTCCACACGAAAAAAAAAAAAAAAAATTTGAAAACGTTTCAGAAACTTTTTGGCAACATTTGTTTTTCTGAATATTTCCGACACATTTCTGAAATGTTTTTGTGAATGTTTGTTTGGTGTGGACAAACCTTTTAATAGCTTAATTCAAGCCTTGTGCTTAGTAATTACTATCGTGGACCAAACAAGATTAACGAAGTCGAGTAGAGTTTACCTAACTTGAAGTAATAACATCCTCTCAGGTGACGCGGCGAAAAGTAAACTATTGACGAAATCGTTCAATTATAGGTATTCCAGAAATAAGACTGGAACAGAATTTTGGAATATGTATAAAAAACAGTCGACCCACCTTCGCTTTCGACAGACGATATCGGCAATATCGATGATTGCTCCAAAAATGAATCTATTGCCTATATCAGCTGTCGAAAGCAATAGGCGAGTTGAATCTTTTACCACACACATTCCATGCAAACGGGAGAGTTCGGATTGTTTAAGATACTGTTCGAAAAGTTTGAAGAAACTGCACTAACTTGCGTCTGACAATACGAATATGCTTATTTATTGTGTAATGTGTGTGGAAGAAGATTCGACTCGTTTGTCGCTTTTGTCAGATAAAGGTCGCAAAAGGGATGGAGAACGATTTGTATTCATCAGCACACTTAGGCTAGGCGAGCACATACGATTTCAATCGCGCGAATACTGACACACACACACATTTCAATAGGATGTTATGTTCTCTACGAATGCGCGCAGAGAACATCTAAAAATCGAAGCGATTATTATTTTTAATCGCCTCGACAGAAAATCGCATGTGCGCGCCTAGCCTTCAAATTCAATTTTTTTTTTTTGTTTTTCTTTATTTTTGGCATAAATCACATTTTTGATAAAAGTCATAGCCTATTTGTTAATCAAATAAATATTAGTTAATCTTATTCTACATACGAGTACAAGATACGTAAACTAAGTTCAAATTAATTTCCATAAACCTGCTGTGGAGCATAACCTATGGACGGCGACACCCCTGTATGAAATTGCATCGGTTGCAATTGAATAAAATGAAATGGAACTGTAAATGGTTGCACCTGAGTCATTACTTGTTTTGTTTCTTGCGGTTGTGGCCCATTATCCTCGACAGAAATCCGAAACTGTTCGTTTTGTTTCCTATTCTCTGTGGAGATGGCATTCTGTCTGCTCTGAGCTTCTTCCTGCTCCTGTTGGTGATGTCGATGATAGCCGAAGTTATCTATCTGTTGCTGCATTAGCTGTGCTCGCAAATTACTGCTGTGCCTAGCGGCAGTGAATTTTGCATTAGGACTTGATGAATAGCCAGATTGATCATAATTTTCGTGACCACCACTGTGAGATTCATGTTCAGACTGTATTTGATGGTGCTCCTCCTCCTCCTCCTTTATTTCATGGTATTCTTCGTATCCTCCATGGTGTTGGGCTGGTTCGTATTTGTAGGGAGCATGAACATAGACAGGAACTTTCTTTTCAACTGTAACTTGCTTCTCGACTTCAACTTTATAGGGATAGGGAACTTTCTTTTCCACTGGATAGGGCACATGTTTTTCCACATGAATTGGCACTTTCACTTCTACAGGATAGGGCACAGCTTTGTATACTGGATATGGCTTTGGAACATGAATGATCTTATTAACGATCTTCTCGACTGGATAGGGCTTTGGTACGTGGATGATTTTCTCGACAATCTTTTCTACTGGTACACGGACGTGTACTATTTTCTCTACAGGGTAAGGGACCTTCACTTCCACCTTTTTCTCGATATGAATTGGTTTTTCCACAATCTTCTCGACTGCGTAGGGCTTGGGAACATGTACGATTTTCTCCACTGGAACATTAACGATTTTCTCTACGATTTTTTCCACTGGATAAGGCTTTGGCACGTGAATAATTTTTTCAACGGGTACATGGACAATCTTCTCCACTGGATATGGTTCCTTTTTGATTATGGTCTTTACGTGATTATGATGATGATGATGGTGGTGATGTTTTACTTTGATGTGCTCCTCATGGCCTTCGGTATATTGAATATCCTCATGATGTTGTTCTTCTGGTAGCTGGTGAACTTCTGATTCCTCTTTAACTTCCTCCTTATGCTCAATGTGTTCATGGGATTCCTCAAAAGTATGGTGGACCTTTTCTTCCACCTTTTCTTCAGACTGGTGGTTATAGTGTATTTTAGTCGGAACAACCTTTAACTTTTTAAAATGTTTCGAAGGTTTTACAAAGTGAATATAATGCTTTGTGCCTCGTTTATCCCGGTTTGGATTTTCTGGTTCAAACTTATGGTCAACATCCGCTATCATGTTTTTATCATCAAGATTCAGTGATTCTTTAGCTTTTTTGGTTCTTCGACATGTTGTCACATTGACTATTAACAGAAGAAGCAGCGCAGTGAGCTATTCGGGAAAATAAACAGTTGGGTTACACAAGCTATTCTTGAGATACTCCACTTACCACCAGTTTCATTTCAGATTGTATCCTTTTTTCAGAGGTTTCGGTTGTTGATCGGAAATTAACTGCCCAAGTGTCTTCAAGTTGATGGTGTAAGACAATTTGCTTAAATTCAAGCGTGTGCTATAATATTTATAAGCATGCAAACACCACCAGTGATGGTGGCGGTAATCGGTATTTTTTGTTTTCTTTCCAATTGCTTTCTCTGGTGAATAATATGGGGAGGAAGATGATAGCAAAAGTGTTAACCAAGTAGAGGGAAATAACAATCGCGTGCTGAATTGTTCTGCATGGTTATTAAAACAACAGAAATTCATGTTCAGTATGAACGCTGTCTATTAGGGGCCAGCGTTTCGGTGCCTGGACACCATATGGTTGAACAAGTATCTTCCTGGAAGGCCATAGTTGGGGGGAAGTAATAAATAAAATATCACCGTTTGAACTTAAACCGAATATTTATAAATTAGTGTACTTTATGTGTTAAATCTTTAAACGTAATTTATATCTTCCCACAAATTTTATATGAAATTCCGATCAAAACAGATCGCTTTACGTTTGGAGAGTATAGATTTATGTGATATCATGAAAATGTTGGTTTCCATTTTCTTTGACTGGATTTACAATCCAAAACTTTGAATAGTTAATTTTGTAGGTATTTCCTTGTTGTCCGGAATATGTTAACTTCATCAATTAAAAATTGATAAACATAAATTTACTGCAATTGCGTTGTAAAAGTTCATTTTGGCAACAATTTACCTATTGCCAGAGATAGTCTAAGAAAATAAAGTATGTGTCTGGGGAAGTGGTGGCCACAGTGTAGTGGGTACTGTGTTTGCTTGTGACCCGACCTGTGCAGGTTCGAGCCCAACTGGTGAACAGCAACCAATAGCAGATAAAATCAAATCTAAGTTTAACCAACCACTACACCAAAAAGGAGTTTCTGCCTGGTAGTAAAATGGACCGTAAATCGAGTCTGAGTGCTCTGGTATTTGAAAATTTTCCTTTAAAAATATGTATGTCTGGGAAAATCGAGGCCCGTCAGAGAGCTACTTTAAAGCACAACGTGAGCTAAAGTCATCTAATCTCCCGAAGTATCACATTAGTACATGAATATTGACAAAGCCAAATATATGGAGAACGACTCAGGCCAGGACTCACACTAAATATGATAATAACCGATTTAATATGACTAGTATTTAGGACAAAAATGTTACTGCTGAGGAAAAAAAGAATAACTACCTGAATTAGTTTAGCACGTTGCTATGTTTTACAAACATTTTCAATGACACAGAACTTTGTTTAAAGACAGTTTTGGACTATAAGAACACTGGAAAAATTGAGATAATGTAAAAGTGTACTTGGCACTTATATATGTATGTACCAAAAAGTTAACGAACTGTAATGAAATCGAGTGAATTTGATCTTAAGAATGAAAGTTTAAATGAATTTAATTCGGCTTAAGTAAAACTTCATAGAGCTTAAGTTCTAAATATTATACTCATGTGGATATACACCAGTGGCGTGGGGTGAAATTTCAAGAGAGGGAAGCCGAAAAAATGTTAAGTAAAATGTTTTATTCAAGACTTACTATTTTGGTTCTAATTCGAAACACAGACTTAAGATATGCAATCTAAGCCGCCTTTGTTATACCTTAAGTCATTAGAATTTACGTAGACAATGAGCTCATCTTCGAAAGAAGCCGTTCTGGGCAGAATAATCTATATAAGTTATTGATAACTCGGAGCGTTGTTAACTACAAAAAATTTAGCAATTACAATTATGTACGTAAAATTTAGCAATTACCTATTTGTACTCTAAAGCTATCCTACGATTCTTTTTTACGAATTCTGCTAAAACTCTTTCATAAAAATTTATAGTTATTTTTAATTTCTAAAAGAAGGTGCTTTTCGATAGATAAAAGTGCCAGGTCTGAGAGTCTTTCTTCTTTTTGGGAATTTCTTAAGTGTGGACTATTTTTAAAGTCGAAAAAGATCTTTCGACAGAGGCCACAGTCAAAGGCAGGGTTAAAAACATTTCACACAATGTTAGAGCTTGAGAAAAAGTATCTCTAAGCATTTCCGTATTAAAATGCTTATAAAGTTGAAAAACCTCAAGCTTTTTAAGTGAAGGGGTAGTGTATAAAACTCGAAGTTCCTTTTTTTGAAGTAGTAAAATTAAAAATTCCATGAAATAGGGTAATTAAAGAAGATATTTTGTAATCCGGCATTGAAATAGAAAAATATTCATATTTTGATTTGTTTAATAAATCAAAGAAAATATATGAACTAAATGAACTATACCTATTCTTAATCTGACTTGTTTTTTTTTTTTTTTATTGTTTATTTATCCACTTATACACTAACACAATATATTGTTCCAATAAACTTAAAACTATACTATTATGCCTTAAAGTAACTGACCTGAAGGGTGCTCAATACTTATGTTATGGTTTTAGGAAAACTTAGTTCTAATATTTTATTTAAATCGGTATTTTTGTTAATTTCAAATTAATTATTATTATTATTATTATTTTTATTTCATTTAAAGGAAAAACGTGGGAAAACCTTTTCGAACGCATTATTTTATTTTTTAATAAAAAAAAAAAAACTAAAAACTACCTTAACTTAATACCAGGGCCGAACCCTGATATGTGATCTGTGTCCCGCCACCGAAAAGACCAATCAAATGATAGTTAAACCATCCAATCGGTTACTCAGCGGCGTTTCAGAAATCACATATCAGGGTCCGGCGCTGCTTAACCTAGGTGCTAGCCTCAACCCAGTCGAGCCACCAATATCTCTCTCTATTCAACCTGTTTACGTTTTCTGAATCCCGCTCAGGCATGCTTACGCAGTATTTCAAGTCAGCGTTTCCTTCTCCTGAGTCCAACGGCTCGTAGAGAATACGTTTATCTGTCGCCCTTCTAGCATGATGGTAAATAATCGGAACGTTCAGCGAATCTGACAAGTAACCATGTGCAACCAGATACAAGAATGCTTCCGGGGGGTTAATCTGACTTGTAACATTATCTATAATTGCTACAAAAATTCGGCTATAATTTGTATTTGAATCAATATTAAGTAGTCGGCGTTTGCGTGGAGGTTCTGAGCAGTTACTTGCGCTCTCATAGATTGAGTCAAATGAGTTTAAAAAATTCAGAATGAATCCGTGACTCAAAACCCTCGACCTCTTGCTTCGCAAGCTCTATGTCTTCTCTGCAATTGAATAAGATGTTCACTATACGCGAATGATATTGCCATCGAGTCTCTGATACTCCGGAATGCCAGCTCTTGTTTTCCTAGAAGAACTACAGTGTCTATGAAACGCTTCATTAAATCGCGATTGCGATCAACTTTTCTATTATGAGCCTCGTAAGAATTCCCTAAAGAAGTTTCTATGCGATATTCGCCAAATTCATGCAAATGCAAGCAGCTGCGTATATGCTTTTCCGTTTGAATATGTTTTTTGGAAGAATTAATAAAATTGTTTATATCAAAGAAACCTGTGTGACTCCAAACACTATGAGAATTAGAAAAAGGAAAAACAAGGAAAACAAAACATTCTATTTAATTTGCAACTGCCAGTCAGCCATGGATCCTTTTTGTAAAAAGACTCATGAAAATGTTTTTGATACCCATCCTTTCGCGTATAATCAATTTTCATTGATTGTGTCGAGCGACCTATGTAGTTCTATAACTTTTTTTTTTTTTTTGCAAAAAAGAAAGCTTACTGAACTCGTGGGTTTTTTTTAGAAGAAAATCAGTTAAACAACACTCAAAATTAAGTAGAGACATCTTGTCTAAGAATAATAAGAATGTTCAATGGGGCACCTCTTGAGTAGATTTATAATTACTTACTTGGTATATAGCTAATAACTATTCACTTAGCTCACTCACTATTTTATAATAATTTAATAATTTAAAACACTAACTTAACTACCAATATGCCGTTCGAACCACTACATCACCCAATAACCCGATTTTCGTTAGTTTATTTTGTTGCCTACAATAAAAAAAAAACTCCTTTGAACTAAAACCTTTCTCCTCCACCAACGTTCATCCACAAAAGCCGAGAAATCGCGGGTTATTTTCCTCATAAGCGAATGTATGTTAGACAAAGAAATCGCAAATAAACTTCTACTATATGTCAGAAAGGGATAGAGTTGAAAGTTCGTACTGTGAAGAAATGAATGCATAAGCCGGTAAATGAACGGCTTCTCAATAAAATTCATTGCACCCTCTCTCGCTAGAGGAGTTCATACTAGTCTCGCCTATGTGTGCGAATTTGTGTATGAGTAAAAATGAATAAACAACCGAAGTGGTCGCAGCATTTCATCTTCGAGCGTGTATAAAGTTATGAAAAATGGTTTGATGAACAAATAATTGAAAGTGATGGTTGGCAAGTGGCAAAATAAAAACGGAAGGAATCGGCTTGTATGGACGCCACGCCACTGATATACACATATACATATGTACATACATGTAAATTCACGGAATTTGATCACTTTAGTAAATTTGAGTGATCTTAAGTAAGATTGAGTTAACTTAAATAGACTACAGTGAACTTCAGTAATAAAAAAAGCATACCAGAAGTTCCCTAACTTCCCATTTGTGCATCGTGAATTTTTCCGCACAAAAGGGGCGTCACTCAAAATTGTTTAATAAAAATTTCAAAAAATTGTGTTCTTTTTTGCACCCTCTAGAAGTTTCCAACTATTATAGCTGAAACCTAGGTCCGGTCTAGAAAAAAAGTCATTAAGATCAAACTGAGCCGGGATAAGATATATGTATTACATATATATATATATATAGTTAAATCATTGAGTGCTAAAATTCATAAAATATTTTGATTGTCAATTAAATGTTTTTGACGCCTTGGTTAAGAACCACTTAATGAATTTTGATAAAACTTAGTTTGTGATGGTCCTGTCTGAAAATCATACATTTTTAACAAAGTGGTTGTAAGATATGGCTGGTCGAGTCTCAAACATTTTCGAAAATGGTTGTTGTAACCCAGCTGACTCAAGAAGCACTTTATGAATTTTTATGAAATTTGGTGAGCAAACTGGTGAGCAGACGATCCAAATCGGATAGTGCACGATTTTGACGTCGTTCATCCGTCATATGTCCTGTCTAGGAGCTCGTAGAAGCATTCGTTTGTTACGCCATCTTTCTCTTCTGTGGGGGCGTGAGCACATATCAGCGTGATATTTTTGAATTCGGCTTTAATGCGGATCGCAGTGATATCTGATTTCCGGCAGTCCAGGCTGCACGTGCCTGTTGATGGTCCTAACATCCACTCACAGATCCGAAGGTCATTGTTATCATTTCGTTTGCTAGGGTCGTCAACATTGAAATCATCCATATGCAAGGTTTGTGGTTGATTTGTAATTATATTTTTTTCCTATGGTAGGACAGCATGGTAGCGACGCACAACACCCAACCGGGAGGGGCAGATCCTTAGTTACAACACCTAGGATAAGGGGCCGGATAAACCGACGTCAGCAACTCACTACGGCTATGTTCATCCGCCATCTCTTTTCCAAAACCCTGACTCACTCCTGAAAATCCTTATGCACTTGAACTCTGAATATGTCGAGATAGCCCATATGATATAAATATAAATAGCCCATCTAGAGAATATTTCCGCTGCCGCCTGGATCCAGGAAAAAGTGCCTTAGGAACGCATTTCACATTCGTGTTGAATGGATAAAAAATGATACCCTGACTTTTATGGTGCTTGTGAAAGCACTCGGTTTTTCGCGATCTAATTGATGATGGCAGCAATAGCGTGACTCAATTATTTGAGGCCCTTGCCGTGCAGTCATTAGAAAAGAGGCAATGTCAACAGTGCTGTCGTCCGCGAAGGAATAAATCAGATTACGAGTAACAGAAAGGTCAGAAAAAGGGTTGGAGAGAGTACTGAAAATGTTCTTGATTTACGTTGCCTTTAGCTATAATTTAATAATTCATGCTTATTTTGAGATTCGAATGAATAGACAATTCGATAGAATGCCTCTATTCATTCGAATGAACTTCGTGTACTTTCACATTCGAATAAATACTGTTCATTCACTAGTTTACACAATATTTGTTGCCTGAAATATTTTAGCTGTTGCTGACTTCTGAAAGTATGCTGATTAAAAATATATAAGTATTTTTTTTTTTTTATCAGATCTTGTTTTCGAGTTACAGGTGATTTATACTTAGAAAAGAAAGAAATATGTACTTGGTAAGAACAAATTTATTAAAAAATAAGATTAATTATTAAGTTCCAAAAAACTTCGTTTTAAAGCTTTTCACTTATGTGTATCCCAGATGCTCCTCTATTATGCGGAAATCCTGATGCATACGTTCTCCCTGCTCCTCGCTCAGATCTCCTAGATTTTCAGGAAATCTGTAGAGGTGACTATGGAGAAAGTGGAGTTTAATACTCATATTACATCCCATGTGTTTTAAGTGTAAAAGAAGGTCTTCTACTAGTTCAATATAATTGTCCGATTTTCGATTTCCAAGAAAGTTTTGCATCACCGAGACAAAAGCTGTCCAAGCATTTGATTCAAGCTCAGTCATCTAATCTATAAATTTAGTATCTTTCGTAAGATGCCTGATTTGGGGACCATCAAAAACACCTGCTTTAATCTTCTCCATTGTTAGCTGAGGAAATGTTCGGCAAATGTAAGAAAAACAGTTTCCATTTTTTTTAAGAGCTTTAATAAACTGTTTCGTTATGCCCAATTTTATATGTAATGACGACAGGATAATTTTGTCTCGAGGATTGCGAAGTACATTTTCCTTACCAGGCGTCATATTTTTTCTTTTTTTTGTCTTACCCAATGTTCTTGTTTAGCTCTGCTGTCCCAGAGACATATAAAACGGGGAAACTTAGTGTAACCGCTTTGTTGGCCGAGAAGAATGTTCACCATTTTTAAATCAACACAAATTACCCACTCGCGTTCATAATACTTTAATTTTGTTAAAACTAGTGCGATCCCGGCGTATTTATTTCCGTTGTTTAACAAAATGCATTTAAGACTACGTCTTGAACTGTCAATGAATAAACGCCATTCACTTGGTTGATATTGTGTCAAACCCATTTTAATCAACAAACTTTTAATATCTGAGCAAAAAAAAACAACATTTTCTTCTTGGGCAAAATAACTCCGTAATTCTTCATCTCTTTTCCGATATTTTTTTTTTTTTTTTTTGGTTGCGCCTGGAGGTGCAGGAATCTTCAAAAGATAACAATGGCGCGTACCATTGGTTATGCCCGATTCATATATCTGACCTGATGATTCATAAGCGTCGGCCAGTATATGCCTACGGGCTAAACCTCACCCCCCAGAGAGGCACTATGAGAACCGGCCGCTCATGCTCATAGTAGTAGGAAAATCATTCCTCTCATTTTTTTCGTTTTGTGGTGACTACGACTAAGTTACCTTAACAAGTAGTTTACGCTTCTGTAGTGTTAATCGCGTTAGGTAGGTAGCTTTCCAGCGAAGGCACCTACTAATACCTTCATTACATGCGGTTTTCCCTTACTGCGCCAGATCGTACGGTCTTGTTCTTTGTAGTCGGCGCTCGAGGTTTGTCACGTCCAGAGTATGGATTATTTCATTATTGCAATGATCATGAAGGCGAGTACGAAGTTTGTGAGCAAAGTTTGTTACTTCATCCCTCACGGTAGCAATTCTAGATCTCTGTGAATATCACTATTCCTTATATACCATGGAGCATTCACAATGGCTCTTAGTGTTTTGTTTTGGAATGTTTGCAGTCATATTGCTTGGCTTGGTACAACCCCAAAGTTATATACCGTATGTCCAAGATGGTTTTAGCACTTGCTTGTAGAGAAGCAGTTTGTTGTATACGCTTAACTTCGAGTATCTCTCGAGTAGCCAGTACATTTCTCTAAGTCTGATTTCGAGCTCGTCGCGCTTCTTTTTAACATGTGGCTTCCATTTAAGTTTTGCGTCTAGTGTCATTCCTAGATATTTTGCCTCATTTGCGTACGGTATTTGTACCGAGTTAATGGAAATAGGTAAGTTGTTTATATTTTTGTACGTAAAATTGACATGCGTTGACTTGGTCTCGTTAAGGACGATTCTCCAAGTCTTTGTCCACTCGCATACTTTGTTTAAAGCTCGTTGGAGTTTTCCAGTTGATGATTCGACTGACTCATCTGTTGCGAGGATAGCCGTGTCGTCTGCGAACGTTGCTACGACAGTCCCTTCATCTTGTGGTATATCGCTTGTGTAGAGGAGGAACAGGATTGGGCCGAGAACGCTTCCTTGCGGAACACCGGCATGGATTTCTTTGAATTTCCAATATTCTGCCCCATGTTTAACACGAAAGAGTCTGTTATTAAGGTAAGATTCCAATATTCTGTAGAATCTATCTAGTAAGATTACCCTTAGCTTATACATCAGTCCTTCGTGCCATACTTTGTCGAACGCTTGCGATACGTCGAGAAAAGCGGTAGAGCATATCTTTTTCGCTTCTAGAGCTTTTTCAATTTCATTTGTAATTCGATACACCTGATCGATTGTGGAATGTTTAACCCGAATTGATGATCCGGGATCAATCGCCTTTCTTCAATTACTGGGTGCAATCTTTTTAGCAGAAGTTTCTCAAAGACTTTAGATATTATCGGCAGAAGCGAAATGGGTCTATATGATTTCTTGTCGTTTGCACATTTCCCCGGTTTCGGAACCATTATTACTTCGGCGAATTTCCATTGCCTTGGAACATATAGAAGTCTCAATGAAGCATTTATAATGTAGAGTAACTTAACTAACGCTTTTTTCGGTAGCTCCTTCAAAACTTCGCCAGTGATTAAATCATATCCTGGAGCCTTGTTATTTTTCAGTTTTCTTATTGTCATTCGAAGTTCGGACAGGGATACAGTTTTTAATTTAAAGTTGTCGGGTGCCGTATTTGCATTCGGATCTTCGATTAATGGTTGTCCATCGAATGGCTTGAAAGTTTCCTCTAAATGTTCGGCAAATAATTCCGCTTTCTCTTTGTCTCCTTTTGCCCATTCGCCGTTAGCTTTCCTTATTGGTGGCGAGTGCATTACGGGTTTCCTTATGGACTTCAAGGCTTTCCATAGAGAGAAGTTTGAACACTTATCAGCGGTCAAGCTCTCGAGGTAAGTAGAAGTCTCGCGATTTCTTAAGTCCTGCAGCACATTTTTTAGCTTGTTGCAAAGGTGGTTAAGATAAGTTTAATGTGGTGGCACGCGGGATTGTTGCCGTCTCTTGCGCGCTCTTCTCTTTTCTCATATGAGGTCTTC
The DNA here is from genome assembly GCA_963082735.1 of Pocota personata. NCBI lineage: Eukaryota > Metazoa > Arthropoda > Insecta > Diptera > Syrphidae > Pocota > Pocota personata. The sequence goes on from OY720430.1 coordinate 141,406,190, forward strand.
GATATCAGACTGGTATTTGATTTTGCTGTTCCGTGTTGCTGTTTTTCGAAAAGGGGTATTTTTCCATGCTGCGCACTGAATGGCTTCCACGAGCTTGTCAATTTCGTCTTCTATTTCAAGTGGTGTCTTTAGCGGCACATTTAGAGCAATATTTTCCTTGCAGTCTTTTCTGAAAACGTCCCAGTTTGTTTTGTTACTAGTTTACTTTTCCGATATAAAGTAATTTTTGCGCCTGGTGCAAGCAAATATTTTTCTTTTAGTCGTGATGCCAACAATTCAGAAGCTTGTTTAGAAAGATTCAAATCTCTTACAAGATCATCCAGCTCATTCTGCAAAAAGCATTGGGGTTTATCGCCTGGCAAACTTTCAAAATCAGTATCATATTGTGCTATGAGTTCAGATATATTGTCATTAATCGAAACCGATGGAACTGAGACGTTAACTGAATGTTGTACGGGACGCTGCACAGACGTACCACTTGGGTACTCCCATTTAGATCGATTTTGACTATTATTGCCCTTTGTGTTAACACTACAAAAATAATAATCTCGCCAATTAGTTGGGATTCCAAATTTAAATGCACTTCCTTTGCCGCTTTTCCACAATCGTAAGTATTCAACACAAGATTTACAAACACAATTAGGAGCCCATGACTTGTTATTTTTGTCCAGAGGCATGCCAAAATACAGCAAACAGGTACTTTTAACGAACTCGGAAATATTTTTTCTACAATATTTGAAAACATATAAATCAGCTGTTTGAAATGGTTTGACATTACTTCTTTTTGTGTGGACTTGCGGAATATTTTTATTATTAAAATTATTTATATATTTTATTGTATTATATTTATAAATTTTATAAAATGTGTTTTCTAACTTCTAATTTTTCCATACCCATATTAAAGCAAACAAAATAAAATAAAATAACAATAACAAGTTGCTCCGTCCAATTACTAAACACAAATCTTGTACTGTCAAAAGTAAAATATGAGCGGCGGTTGATAAGTTCGCGGCCTGAGATACTCAACAACGGGTCATCTTCTCATTAGTGATAGCACTAACTGTGGCACTCTTTAGTATTATAAATGTCACCTCGTTCCAATGATAATCTCATTTTGTTATTATCTGTGTTAGGATAAACATCACAATGTCGGCCGAAATCAGAAATTTTCACAATTTTGAGCACCGCGCCATGAAAGTACCTCGTGAAAAAATCGATTCTTCAGGATTCCGGGCCTTCGTATACCATGCTCAAAAAATGGGCTCGCTTATTTCAACAAGGGCGAGAGAGCTGTGAAGACGACCCCCGCCGAGGGCGTCCTGTGTCAGTGGTCACCGAAAAAAACGTCGGAAAAGTTGAAAAATTAGTTCTGGACGACCAAAGAATGCAAATGTGGCAGATAGCGGACGAGTTGCACATCAGCAAAAAATGGATTGGAGAAATTCTGCACGAGCATTAAAACATGAAACAAATTTGTGCGCGCTGGGTACCGAAAATGCTCACGGCGTTCGACAAGCAACGACTCGAGTGCTGTAAAGATTTTTTGGAGTTAGCCGAGGACAACATAAACGAAATTTGCAACCGAATCGTAACTGTAGATGAGATTTCGGTTCGCCAATACGATCCGGAGTCCAAACAAGAGTCTATGCAGTGGATTGAAAAAGGGGAGAGACCGCCGAAGAAATTCAAGGTGGAAAAGTCGGCTAAGAAGCTTATGGCGACAGTTTTTTCGAACAGCGAATGTGTTTTGCTGATTGATTACCCGCCAAAGAGAACTACGATGAATGGTCAATATTACGCAAATTTATCGACTCAGGCACGTGAAGCGGTCGTATGGAAACGACGTTGGAAACTCAGGCACGGACTATTGTTTTTGCAGGATAACGCGCCTGTTGACACGGTGCTGGTATCGAAACAGACCTTAAAAGACACAGGTTTTTCAACGAAAGACCACGCACCCTACAACCCAGACACGTCGCCCCGAACCACTTTTTACTTTTTTTCCAATTTGAAAAAAAGGAGTTACGGGGACGGAGATTTGCAGATAAAAACGAGATCAAGATCAATTATTTATTTAATATTTTTTCGGTGGTATTAAGGCAGGGAGATTAAATTGAGAAATACATTTTTTTTAATAGGATCTCTTCTTTCACTTAATGCCTTAGGCCGAACTTGTCAGCCCCCTCGTATGTATATGTCGCCGATATTTGTTAAAGTTGAATGATAAAAGACATGACAGTTGAATTATTTATGGATACTGAAGAGAAGTATATGGATAGTAGGAGAAGTATAAGAATGGGATGGGTTAAGAGGCTGACAATTCCAAGCACGTATCTTAATCTATCCATTAGACATTCATTTAAGTATGTGTTGGACGGATTGAACCTTGCAGATTTCTCCTCCTACCTTTACCTGTTGCATCCAATTCCACATCTTCATCTAGCATGGATATCATGGACACATCTCTGAAGGCGGCCGAGGTAGAAGCTGACGGAGCAGCTCTTGGAATCTTCGCTGTCTCAGATCACAGCCTGGATAATGCCAAATAACCTGGCACTTACGACCGTGACTGACTGGTTTAGCGACGTTATTCTTACCACAGCTTCCTAGATTTGGGAAAGAGCTTTGGAAATAACCCTTTGGAGATTTCAGGATTTTCCCCCATCAGCCTTATTAATTGTCCAATTGGAATGCAACCTATATTAATAGAATCAATAATTATTAATTTAAATTATTTCATTTAATTTTCAACCGAATATTTAACAAAAATACTTATGTACTTACATTTGTGTGAATCTATTTGACTGGAAAATTGTGTACTACGAATAAAAAATGACATTTGTTTCGAACGATTACAAACTCAAAATATGCTCAACATTCGACCGATGAAAGAACTTTCGATTGAGAAAATGTATTTATTTTTTTTTTTTTTTATTTCCAGGCCCACTTATTTTTAAACTATAACTAAAACTACTTAAAACTAGATGCTTAAAACTAATTGTAAGGCGGGAGATGGTGTGAAGGAAGTGAAGGAGAGTGAAATCGATGAACCTGCGTTGAACCGCTTCTATTCGGAGAGAATGGACATCGTGGTGCGGGGACCACACTTGGCTAGCATATTTAAGAATTGGTCTGACAAATGTGACGTTGAGGGATTTTGTGACATAGGGGTTCGAGAATTCCTTGGACCAGCGTTTTACGAAACCCAGCATTAAGTTGGCTCTGCTTTTAATTTTGTCTATATAGCAGCGAAAATTAAGTTGACTGTCGCCGATGACACCCAGATCGCGAAACAGAGAGACGGGGGAACAAGCTCATTACCGATGAAGTATGATCGGGGGACTGGTGGAACACGCTTGCGGGAATATGTAATATTTTGACATTTATTCACTTTAAGCTCAAGGAAATATTTTGGCACCATGTTGAAAAATTGTTTAGGTTTTCTTGGAGTGGGTAAGAGTCGGCGGGAGTTGAAATGTGTCTGAAGATTTTCATATCATCAGCGTAAATAGAAAGATATGAATTTTTAATGACACAATCAACGTTATTGGTTGACAATATGAATATCAGCGGACCCAGGGGCTGCCTTGAAGAACTCCGGAGGTGGCTGTAATGGGATCAGATACGGAGGATCTAAATAAAACTTCGTACTGACGTTCATCAAAGTAGGATTTAATCCACATAATGAACCCCGGTTGAAAACCTAGAGCTTTTAGTTTGAGAAGAACTATGGAGTGGGAGATTTTATCAAAGTCTTTACTAAAATCGGTGGCAATTAAGTAGACTTCTTTACCATCTTCCAATGCGCATAGAGTAGTCGAAACAAATTCTGTTAAGTTTGTTGTAGTTGACCTTCCCTTTAGGAAACCGTGTTTATATTATTATATCGTATAAATTTCGAAGAGTTTTGGTATGCAGGAGAGTTTAGCGATCGGTCGGTAGTTTAAAACTTCGTTTTTAGGACCTTTTTTGTGAAGAGGTACTCGTATTATATAAGAGCTCTTCCAGAGCGTTGGAAAGACACTCTCTGCGATGGAAAGCTGGAAGAGAGTGGTAAGGGGTTGAGCCAAATGCTCTATGCATTTTTTCAGAACTATTGAGGGTATACCATCAGGACCGGCTGAGTATTCGCATTTGAGTCTTTTTATCTTTTCTTCGACGAGTGCTACACATATATCAACTGAAACTAATGACGTTTGGGAAGAGTTTTTCATGTAGGAGAAGTAATCATAATTAGGTTCCAGGACATGGTTGGAGAACGATTGGCAGAAGAAATGAGCGAACATATTTACGATGATTTTACGATCATTCGACGATGAAGTAGATAATTTCGAAGTTGAAGGGTGATTATCGGATTTTTTTTTTGGTATTAATGAAGTGAAAAAATCGCTTGGGGTCAGAGATTAAGTTGGATTGCATCCGAACTAAATATTCATTATAAAGAGATTCGCAGAGTTCGGAGAAGTTAGTATGTATATGCGTGGAGGTAGGAGGAATAATCAGATTCAGTGCGAGACATAAGATATGAGTGCCAGAGTTTATTTCTTCTATTACGAAGCGAACGTAACTCTTTGGTAAATCAAGGCGGTGATAACGAGGGGTTTTCTGGGGTACGGAAGGGACGGATCGCGTGAAACAGTTGAAAATCTCGGTGTAAAACTTGGAGAGAGCGTTCTCGGTATTAAGATGTGAGTTGAGGTTGAAGTTGACACTACATAAAAGGGTGGTTAGTTTCACGAAGTCAGCTTTACGGAAGTTAAAGCTATATAGCTTCTCGGAGTGTAGAGATTTATTGGCGTTATTGTAGGAAAAAGTAAGAGACAAAGGTGAGTGGTAATGATCTAATTTAGAAAAGAGAAGTTTACTTTCTGACACGGCACAGTTATCGGCATCCGTTGAAAAAATTAGGTCGAGTTGTCTTTCTAAGTTGTTAGTGACGCCACTTAGCTGACAAAGTCCGGAGTCGGAGAGGCAGTCAATGAAAAGGACCTCCTGCCAGAGGAGGGATTGATAGCGACATAATGAGTCTCGTCATCCGATACAGACCATTAAATTAAAGTCCCCGAGGACAATGACAGTGTCAATGGCAAGTTGACAACCTTGAATGGGCTGAGATGGCCGAATGTAGTAGGAAAGAAAGTAAATAATGCGCTTTGAGACAGCAATTTTGACACAAATGAACTCGAAATTTGAGGTGTGTTTCGAGAACATCATCACGAAAGACATGAAAATCTGAGGTGAACAATTCGCTGTTATTAAAGTCACAGGTCAGATTAGTTTCGTTTAGCGCAAATATTTCGTAGGGGAGCATTTGGGAATTCAAATATATGGTGGAGGTTTTAGTTTGCAACCCCCTTACATTCTGATAATATATGGACCGGCTCCGGGGACGGGTGCTTGGAACTACTGATGGAGATAGAGATGAAGAACGGTTAGGAACAAAAGTAATTTTTAAAATCGGCGCGAGTTCTTTGGAGATGCGAATGGCGTTTAGACCTGATATATGATGCGAATGAAGATAGGTCGTTTTTTACTTGCAGTGGAGAAATGTTAAGGCTTCCGTGAAATTGGGTGAAAATTTGCATTATGGCTTGCTCATCGGTTGGAAGGCCTTCCTGAGAAATCGATACCTTAATGTTTGTGTTGGTTTTACCATCAATGCAGGTGGAGTCGGGTTTATCGTGCAAGTAAGCTAGGTAAAGGCACACATTATCGTAAATCCTACGATCTCTCAAGTGCGACATAACATAAAGGCCATCATCTCCAGAATCTGCAAATTGTTTTGTTTTGTTAATTTAACGGTAGTAGTGGATCTAAGAAGGCAGGTGGTGAGGCGTTGGTGTTAGTGGCAGTGTTGGAAGAAGCTGTTGAGGAGGGAGGGGTGGATAATGAGACGGCGGTGTTAGTGGTATTATTGGAAGAAGCTCATGATGAGGATAGTGTCCAAGTCGTTCCGAATTTTTGAACTACTTGAGCTGGAACAGGCATAGCTAGCACAGAAACATCTTGTGGAGTAGGTTCAATAGATGGATCGGCATGAAGATCAATTTCGGTAAGAGGATAAGTAGGGATTACATTAAGCAACTCGTCAAGAAGCGATTTGTTGTTTGGTATCGGATTACCACTAGAGATGTGGTCTAGCTTGCCAGATGCGATTCTTAATTCTTCTAGAATTTCAACAATAGCAAGCCTGGTAGAAGCAAATTCATCCCTCACAGAATTAAGGTTTTGCTGGATAGCCTCGACGCGTTCCATCTGAGCAGCAATATTTATTCCCAGAGACTCCATCGTAAGTGAATGGGTCGAAATCGACTCGTTGACTAAATTCAAATCCCTATGTATAGCATTGAGTAGGGATAGCTTCAATTCCTCGATTAAGCTGCGAAGATCAGAAATGGAATTCAGGGTTTTTGATGTTTCAGCCATGAGAGAAGGTTTAGTTACAAAGTCGCGAGATTTTTTGGAAGTTAATTCCGTTAGCGCCACTAGTTTATTCTCTAAATTATTGAGCTTTGACTTGCAAAAATCGTCTGAGGATGCTAATGTATTATTCAAGTCCTCAATGCATTTAATAACCTCATCAAATTTTTTCAGTTGGTCCAACACTTTTTTAGAAAGGAGTTTGAACTCGGAATGCATTGCGTTTGACGATTGTTTATGGCACTTTATAGCAATCATAACATGCGTGAGCGAAATTTCCTTGCACTCATCGCAGAAGAAAAAATAATTATTCGACAATTCTTTTAGACAATTAGTCGATCTTCTGCTGACGCTAGTGCAAATGGGGTGGAATGATTTACCACAGAGGCCCCTGCATGCTACCCATTCCGAGTTGGTATTGTCTAGCCCACAATTGTTGTTACTGCATTTTTAAATTTTTTGTTTTATTTATTTTTCTTATGACAAAGTACAATAGGTTAGTTACTTTTATGTTTATAAGCACTTTTATATGTATAAAGGGGCACAAGGGTGAACGCACTAGATAGGTCGAAGAGACAACGACGGAACAAAAAAGAAAAACGATGAGTGGGGAGTTGATGGTGATCGCGTATTATTCGAAGTTTGCTTGGCCAGCGAGGCAGGAGATAAAGAAAAACACGCCCGAACTGTACGACGGCTGTCAATTTTCGACACTTTCGTACTTTCTATTCGTTCGAAAGTTAAAATACAGATCATTCGAATTCGACTAACTTTCGAATGAAATCGAATGTCAAAATAAGGCTGATTAACAAAAAAAAAAGGTTGAATTCATTGTGTTATACACATTTGTTAATTCTTATTTTAAGTAATGAGTTCCCGTGAGTGATTAAAAAGTTCTTCAGTAAACAAATTTACATATAAGTTCAAGCGAACTGTGGCTCTTGGATCCACAGAAAATAAAACACTTTTTTAGGAAAAAATATAGCCATTAACAAAAGTAAGTCTAATAAAATACTAATTTGTGACTATAGTTCATCAATAATTGACATCTTTTAAATAACGTGTTTTTAATTCACTTTCAACGAACAATGAACCAATCCGCAAGCTAAACACTTAACGAATGAAATGTACGAAAGCTTTCGAATCACAAAGTGCGAATTTTCTGAAAAAAATTTAATCGATTCACCAATATTCTAATATTTTATTATAATATCCGATTTTCGGATTACTAAGTGCTAATCATCCGAATCGAAATACAGAGCAAGGCCCCTGGTTGGAAGTTAGAGGGGGATGTTTTATCGCCTTTTGTTGGTATCGGTAGTACGTGTGTAGGTTACCATCCAACCGAAAAAACGCCTCTATAATACGATAAATGAAAGATCTTATCCAGAGGTTTGACCAAGGTATAAGAACATGGGGGAAACTCCCATCTGGACCTGAAAACAGAACGGGTTCCGATCGATGTTCAATGATTTTGAGAAAAAAAAAAAAAATAGTTCCGCGCTTATTGGGTGACAGGGTATTCAGGGATTCACATACATACAAGCACCCTTAACTAAGCATATTTATTTACGGCAAATTTCTTGGGCTACAAAAGGAGGATATATAAAAATAAATGGAAAATTAAAAGAATATTTGCCACATTTAAATTTTCTTTATTTTCCCATTAAATATTTTCATTTATACAACAAAATATATGTACATTTATTGGTTAGTGTTTTTTTTGTTTACATAAATATGGTTATGCAATATTTTAGATTCTTTGTACTTATAAGTATGCTTTTACTTAACAACTAGACAAACATTGTTTTATTTTTCTTAAACTTGTTAAGCATTTTATTTAGCTTTCTTCGATTACCCGTATTCGTTTTTGGCTTTTGTTATGCACGCATAAAGCATAAACTAATAACTAAACTGAACAATAAAATGTAATAGATTCATTGAATAAAAAGATAAAATAAATTAATCAAATATAAACATTAGAGTTAAAAAACAAAATTTCAAACAAAACACCTGCTAATTTATTCCTGCTTAAGGACACCCATTTCCTCAAGCAATCCTTGGAAACCGTCCGGAAGGCGTCCTTCATTTAGCTCAGCGGTCCACAATTTATACTATATAAGAAAATAAAATAAAATAAATGGTACAAATAATGTAAGGTGGTAGAACTGACTCTATCCAATTCAGCGCGAAGTGCCAGCACTGCCTTTTCACGATCAGCGACGAGTTCCTCTAGATATTGGTAGCGTAGCTTCTTACGTGCACGACATTCTCTAGCACTTTGTCTGCTTCTCTCTAAGAAATAAATTAAATAATAAAATAAACTTTAGCAGCTTAGCGCTACTTACCAAGCTTAGCTCTGATGTCAATTTTCTCTGTTGAAGCTTTACGGCCAGGTTTACGTCCTCGTTTGCCGCCCTCCTTGCGCTCCTCAAATGGGAAAGTTATCATAAGATTAGATTAGAGCCATAAAGGGGGATGTATTTTAATGACATGAATCGAACATAAAGAATACTATGTTCTTGCAATGATATGACGGAACATTGATTTGTTTTTTGTGATATTGTCAACGTCTTTTGTACGTCGTATTTTTTAACACTAACGAGTATTGTATATTCCAGCTAAGCAAAGGTGGAATATTTTTATTGCCTCTTATATCATGGTCTTTTTATTTCCATATCCCCGAGTATTTAGACTCGATTTTCGGTCTATTGTACTACCAGACAGAAACCCCTTTTTGATGTAGTGATTTGAGGAACTTCTTTTTATTCGCTTCTCTTTTATGCGTGTACCCGTTCGGCTCGAGCCTGCACAGTTCGGGTCACAAGCAAACACACTACCCACTACACTGGAGCCACTGTAGATTTTCAGGTTGGTCGATATATAAATCGCGAGAGGGTTTAATAGTCATTTTCGCATTGGATTGTCTAAATCCCGTTGCCTTTTACGATGCGCATTGCTAATAGAAGTTTACTTAGTGAGCAAAAGGTATGAATTTAGAGACCTATAAATCCCGCATACAGTTGGTCAAAAAATAAATCGAACACTTACCTTTCCCCTCTTTAAACAACAAAATAAAATAAAAACAAAACTCAATCGATTAATGTTAATGCATTTTTTGATAGCTTTTATTATAGGCTCGTAATATACAACAAAACAAATTTCAATCCACACTACATGTTTGTATAGATATTAATGTAAAAACAAATCCATTAAATTTTACCTCAAAAAAGAAATCGAACACGTGGCAACACCTCACTATTCTCAAATTCTCATAATTTAGCCAAAATACATTCAATTTGGAAAAGAAAGCCAAGCTGGAAGTGCGAAGTATTGCAATAAAATATTTGAAAGAAGGAAAATCTGTGCGCGAAATTGCAAAAATAATTAAAGAAGTCCCTCTATAGTAGGCGATATTATAAAAAGCTATAAAGCAACAAAAATGAGGGTGGCCGTGGTGTAGTGGTAACATCATCGCTTGTCACGCTGTTGATTCACGGTTCGAATCCTGATGTCAAGAATCATCTATTTATTTCGCATGAAATAAATAAAAAAGTCGATCACTTGCGAAAGCTAAGTCAATTCTACTGTGAAGGCATAACACTGGCAGTAGGGTGGTCATATGGCTTAAATGCAACTTGATCGTGATGATGGCATCAGGACGAAAAAAAAAAAAAATGTGAATCATAAGCAACGACAATAATAGCGAAAACAAACAAAATACTCCCCAGTTATCTGGACAGCCACCCTTTGAGTTTAAAGAAACTTAATACCACCTGAGTTTCAAACTACACCACTCTGTCTCTTCCCCTTTCCACAAAAACGCACGTGTTCTAAAAATTAATATAAGGGTATTCATATCCCCTTTAATATGTGCAAATTATAAAAAAAAAATCAATTGAAAATTTACCAAAATCTGGAAGACCGAAGAAATTCAGTTTGGCGGTGCAAAAGAATCCTCAACTAAGTGCACCAAAGTAGACTGCAGAGGAAAAAACATAATTGCATAGAGATGTTTATCCGGAAGCCGTTAGGATAGTTTTACGAAAAAACAATTTCCATCGAAGAGTCGCCCAAAGAAGTTGTATATCAGCAAGCAGAATCGAATAAAACGAAAGGAACTTGTTAAATTCAATTTATTTCGATCTGATTGTATGGAGAAAACTGAATGAAGAACTCAGAAAGAGGAATTTGCGACCAACTGTGATGCATGGGGGTGGATCAGTTATGGTTTAGGGTTGGATGTCCGCTGCTGGGCTAGGAAATCTCGTTTTTATTAACGGAAACATGGACCAGTATAAATATATAATTTTAAAAGATAATTTGAACCAAAGTGCTAGAAAATTGGGAATTAGGGATGAAACTATTTTTACCAGGACAACAACCCCAAGCACAAAGCTCATAATACTCGGTTGTGGCTGCTATATAACTAACCAAATGTGCTAGAAACGCCTCCACAATCAATGTTTTTATTTTTGAATTTGTTTGTTTTTTTCCTAATTGTTGTATAGGTATAAATATCCGATTTCTTTTTTCATATAAAATTTAATGGATTTTTGTTTACATTAATTTCTAAACAAACATGTTAGCATGGATTGAAATTTTTTTGTTGTATATTTCGAGCCTATAATATAAGCCATCAAAAAATGCAATAACATTAACCGATTGAGTTTTGTTTTTATTTTATTTTGCGGTTTAAGAAGGAGAAAGGTAAGTGTCCAATTTCTTTTTTGACCAACTGTATATTATAATAATTTATTTACATACAAGACCAAGACAGTGTGCTGTGGGAAAAACATTTTCATTGTATGTGACAGCTGCAAATGATTGGTCTACTAAGTATGTGAAGCAAACATTCGTTTATTCTTCCCCTCCTCTACACTCAGTTTCAAGGTATGGTCTTTTACTGAATATTTGAGAAATTCAACTACAAAAATTACAATTTACATAAACAGTAAGCTAAAACAATATGACTTAAACAAATAATTACAAAAATAAAAATGAGTAATTAATAGCATTTCATGGACTGTTGAACAATGTACATACATACATATGTATGTAGTACACTCCGGGACAAAATGATAACACACCCCCACAAATTCTTAAATAAGAACAAGTGTGCGTAACATTTGCCAAATCTGATTAAATCATTAGGTAGGTAACAGTATGTATTTAGATCACACTGCCATAAAGTAATTTCTGAAAAAACCCTTAATTTTCTTATTTTGGGGAAAAATGGGTGGGACAGGTGAATTTTAAAATTAAATAAAAAGAATCTTACCATTCCTGGTAAAAAAGGAATTAAACCACTAAAAGTTCTTTTATGAGTTGGTATCGGTTGGCAATATTTCGGGACAAAATCAATCATAAATGTTTATTATTCATTCCAAGAAAAATGAAAATTTAATTTGTCTATAATTTTTCACAGCACTGTATTTGTTTTTATGTTTATTTTCGAAGATGCTCTATTACCAACATTTCAAGTTTTTGGGTACACATTAATTTTTCGCAGACTTTCCTACACTGTGAGCGAAAAATTACAAATTTTAATTTAAAATGTAGCCGTGAAATAAGTAAAAACATTGCCCTTAGTAAGAGAAATACTTCATTTGTGCAGTTTGTATACGAGTACATGCACTTTGCTGTGAAAATTTAAAACTTTAAAAGTAAAAAAAAAATAGAAAAAAAAAGTTTCCGCAGAAAAATTCTTTTACAGTACATCTTAGAATAAGTCAATTTAAACAAAAAAAATAAAAAAAAAAAAAAAAAAATTTGCTTAGTGCGCGTAATGGAAGCCTCAGCCGACTTATTCAACTATGTAACTTCGTTTAAAGCGCCAGGTGATTTTCACTTAAACTGGCAACACTGTTCTCAACTATAAACAAATGAAAAACATGTCAAAAAAATTGTTCATTTCCTCAAGAAAAAAAAATTATATTTATGTTTTTTAGGCCATTTTAAGCCAGAAAAAAGAAAAAAAATGTTTGCTCAGTGCGCATAATGGAAACCCGCCCCTAGATTTGACTATAAATAATTGACCTGATAAACTAGACGTCTCACATACAACCCTGCTCTGCTACCCTATGCAAAAAAAAAAAACGACTCCTTCATGACATCCCTGCCTTATTTACAATCGTTTTTCTAACTACGCAATTAGCTTTTGCAAAGGAAAATCATTTTCACAGCATCCTGCAACTATTTCTAACTAGAAACCAGTTTTGAAATTATTGTTCGAAGCCTTTCTGCCAAATTAAACCACAATTGCTTTAAATAGCGATACATGCCGTACACCTCCCAAAAGGAATAATTCACATATTCTTTTACTTACAGACAAATTTGGTTCCTCTGACATAATCATATCCTCACAATCCATATTTAAAAATCGCAAATTTAGACTATTTACTCAAAAAATTATTACAAAACCACGCAAATTCACTGTTTACGAGTCACTTGTAAGAAAACGCTCTGTTGGACGTTTGAAGTTCTTTGTTCAGCGCTTGTTGAATGACAGGCAATTCTATGTGTGCGAGTGAAAGCGCAACAAATAATTTGAAAAATTGCTACTAATGAAATGATGCCAACTTCAGTGTGGTTCCCATGAACCTGATAATGCAGCGCATTGTTAAAATCGGCAAGGAGTTTAGCAATGGTAGGTAAAGGAGTTTAGAAACCTAATTTTGATATGATAATTGTGCATTTACTCTGACCATTCCTATTATATAATATTTATCACCAATGTTTCTCTGGAGATGCATTTTTATTCCGCTTTCAATCCTGCATTGCAAGAAGCATTGAGGAGAGCTTAGACATCTAGCTGAATAACTGAGTTAGCGATTACTCATTCAAAATTTATTTCACAAGTCCAAACCATCTCAGCTATAGCGAGTGAATTAAATAATGATCTTTATAGAGGGCAAAATTATTAACCTCTTATAGGTAGAATTGAAAGTTGAGTATTAAGTAGACCTCTATGAGTACAAACTCTATTCCGATGTCGGACGTCTTCATTTGCTATGTGAACATTATGACGGTCTTTTTAATGTCAATAATCAGTTTCAATACAAGTAAGAGACTAGAACCTACATTTTCACTCGTACTTGAAAACCATTCAAAATAAGTTTTTATTTGTTTTTATTGTTATTATGTACTATTAGTTTACATATAAACTAATGATTTGTCGGTCCACCCTTGTTTTTGATGATTTCTTGAATGCGGTGGAGTAAGCTATCCACCAATCGTTTGCATATAGAAGGATCTATACTTTCCCACACTCTATGAATTGTACGTTCTAACTCCAATTTGTTTGTGCACTTGTGGGGACGGGTGTTTTTTTTTAGATGAGCCTATAGATGCTCAATTGGGTTAAGGTCTGGTCTCTGAGCGGGCCACTCTACGACCTTAACCCGATTTTGCTGGAACTAAGCCTTTGCTTTTGCTCGCCGTGTAGCACGGAACGTTATCCTGTTGGAAAATGGATTGATTCTTTCACCTTCCAAATAATTTTGCAATGGACGGCTAAAGAGTTTGCCCCAGCATGTGAATGTTTGGTTAAAAAATGTTGTGTTTCCAGTTAAGATTGTGGTTTATTATTAATTACTATGATGCAATGAACTTACCTCGATGTTACATTCATCGGACCATAAGACCTTCTCCCAGTCTGAAGCTGCCCAATCGTTATATTTTTTGGCCAAGCAAGTCGTTTCTTTGTGTTAGTCTCTGAAAGCAAAGGCTTATGCCTAGCCTTTCTTGCTTGGAGGAAAAATTCGTTAAGTCGAACAGTTTTAAAGGAAATATCGATTCCATGGTAACTTCTAAGGCTAGTCGTTAAGTCAGAAGCTGCCTGCCGACGATTCTTCAACGACTCCCTTTCTATAATGCGGTACTCCCTCTCCCTGGTTTAGTCCTTACTCCTTGGGTCTCGGCACTTCTTTTGGTTGTGGTTTGCACGGCATAACGCGAACACTTCACATCCTTTGCAATCCGGACCAGAGAAATTCCCATGGAGTGCAAAGTAGGAATCTTTATACGTTCGGCTTCACTTAACTTCATTGTTTTTGGCTTTTATTATTTATTTATATTGCCTTCAAATAATCACAAGCAAAATACACCAGTCGATGATCCACACGAAATGATGCATTTTTACGCAAAAGTTGTTTTTCTTCAAAAGAAGTATAATGGATTTAAGAATCGTACCGTTACGACATTCCAGTCATAACGGTACGTTGGGAAACAGTAAGAAGAAAGGGGGTGCCTAATAAATTTATCCATTGCGGTACGTTACAAATATCTAATAGAAAAATTTCGCAAAACGAACGATTTTCAAAATAATAGCGCAAAATCGAAGGAGTACTACTATAGTAGTACGAATGACAGCACTGCGGGGGTAATTTATAATAAGTAATAAGTAAATACCTAATTTATAATAAGTAAACAGGAAAAATAAATTCAAATAAGATTTTTTAAAAATATTGAACAAATTGCCCTTCGGACCTAAAGTTGTACTTATACTTAAGGCTAACGTTCAGACAAAGTAGGTAAAAATCAGAAAATCTTTTTTTTTTCCAGGATAGCAGTTTGGAAGTTACCTATATATTTCGTTGTACACATACTGTTAAAAAGCTAACATCTTTGTATGTTACAGATTTGCGCCCATTTCAACTTTTCCATATTAAGGTATTGGTTAACGTGATGTTATCAAGATCAGAAAATTAACAAGAGGGGTGATTTCTAAATTGATTTCGTTTTGGTTTTCGAGAAAATGCATAACGTATGCCAGTACTACATATTGGTCATTCCAATGATCTGATATTTGAAATCATAGGTAGTTTGATATATAGCTACAAGTTTACGCTTTAAAACTATTCAACCCTAGGTTAGATTAGGTAATTGGGTGGACACAGACTCATTATTAAGCCCATTTGGGGTAAAGGTATCCCTCGCATGCGTAGCAATCTCTGCCAAAAAATAATTCCATATTGCAGTTGATTTTCAAGCCACACTGCAACTTGGATGATCGTTGTTTCATTGTTGTTGCGCCCGCTAAATCCGACAATTATTAAGCTCACATATGACGGAGGTCAAAGAAAATTTAAAAATTTTTTCTTACTAAAAGATTTGTTCAGTGCTTAAAAATAATTTTCTTTGACTTTCAAATTTGTTTTTGTGTTCTTCAGATTATGCAGCCGCAGCGATGATATGTCGCTCAAGGGCTGATCAGAGGAATCATGACTTAAGTGGTAGAGGAAGTGGAATGTAGTACTTCCTCATCACTAAACCCCCTCCACAGGTCGTCAAAGTTCAGTCGGTCGTGGCTTTAGTGTAGAGTTGCCGCAATTTATTTGTCGTAACAAATGTGTCCACCGAGCTCCATATTTGTTTGCCTCAGTAAGAGCCTTATTTTCCGCTGCTTATTTCTTGTGCTGTGCTCCACGACTTCTGAGATCCCGAAAACACTTACATTTTCTTCCCCCAATGTCGGTGTCTCTTTACAGAAATTTAAGATATTTATTAAATAATTATTTTACTCATGTTTATTTCGTCTTCTCCTCAGAAGAAATTTTATGTATGAATTGTATAAACTAATTTTCGTTCTTTTCCATAATGAAAAAAAAAAAGCTGAACTATGTATAAAAAAAATGAGGAAAACTCTAGTTCGTGTAAGTCTGGGTACTTGTGGAAAATAGTGCTAGAGCTCCACTAGCCAGACCAACTGAAAATATATAATTCACAGCTGGTGATGAGTTCTTCAAGATGAAGAAGCTAATAAAGATGATGATGGTCAAGTACAGAGCATTATTGTAGAAAATCGCATAAGTAGTTGCTTCATAGTCAGCCACTTCGTTCTTCTTCCAAAGGATTCGCTCATCTTTCTCCTTCTTGGTGATCTTTTTATCATCGCCCAGCTGACGATTCATTTCACGAGTTACAGCATCCTCTCGTTTCACAGCAATCTTGTGCTTCAGACTGAATTTTATATTCTTGTAAGCCATGGCCATGAGGTAAGTACTGGCAGCAGTCATTAGAATGAAAAAGATAGCACTCGACAAGAGATCCATGTTATGAATACGCCAAAATAGCCCTGAAAAATTGTGTACTCCTGGGTAACTATACCGTTTGACGTGTCACAGTAGCTTCTTACTTACAAATTGGGATGGCGGAGACGATGAAAGCATTGCCATAGAAAACAGCTGAGGACTTTGTGGAGACATTACGACTGAAATCCTGTAGCAGAAGCTCCTCTTCTTTTGTAAAACCAGATGAACCGACTTTTTGTGTTTTAGTTTGACCCATTTTTTGCATTTATTTGTCTTATTTTAACGAAGTGAAAGTCTTTAACGAGAGACGATATGAATCTACACTTTTCGGTGGTTAACGAGTAGGATTTGCCGACGACACGATTTCAGAAATTGTGTGTAGTGCTAGAAAGAAATGCGTATTTTTCGTGACGTGTAAACTTGTCAGCGACAGAAGTGACAGTTTCTTCGTACTGACATCTCTGAGAGAAATTTTGAAACAAATTAAGGTGGAAACAAAAGAAGTACTTACTCTACTCTTTGTTGCTAGGAAAGTTCCATTTTAACTACATCTTTATTTTCTTTTTCCGCGCGTGGTGCATTTTTGTTTCCTCTCACCTGTGTGATCAAGAACCTCTCAAGATATTTTGATGAAATATAATTCGTATGCTTGTGCTGATATGATAGATTGAGAGTCATTTGGCACTTTTTTTTTCTATTTGAAAGAAGAAAAAGATTGATCTTCTGTACCACGCTTAAGGCTATATGCATACAAACGATTTGTTGTCGTATGAAAGGTGTGTTGTAATTCAAAAGTGAATAGTATATCATTAGATGTATGCGGGAGCTTTTCAAAAAAAATTAAAAAAGAGATTTTTCTCAAATTTTGTTACTCATAGTTTTAATTTTTTCGTGAGGTTAAATACCTCTACCTACAAATAAAAAAAATCATATCTGTCTCAATTTCGTTAAGTCCTTCAGTAAGCGTACGGTTTGCTGATGTTTTCAGACATTATATTACGTTTGCATATGTATGTGTGCATATGAGTACCCAATTGAAAATAAGATTTGCAAATTAATTGTATATAATCTTAAATTGAACAATACAGCGGGGGTCCTTATGTTGTATTAGTGAATTATAGTGAAATTCGATGTTTTGTTAACAATATATTTTTCCGATTTCTTTTGAAAAATGTAAAAAAAATGTTATTAAAAATATACTCCTCTAGATATGTTAACACCAGACAGAGTCTAGCATAATCTCCGATCAGGCACTGTTCTTGTTGACAGACTTCAGAGAATATACCAGACCTAAGCTTATGCGAGTTAACGGATCCTTTGAAGGGTATTCCTTAATTAGTATAAGGGTATTTATATCCCCTTTGGCAAGTGCAAATTATAAAAAAAAGGAATCTGGGATTTTTTGAATTTTCTGAGACAACATTTTTTTGGATTTGAATCCAGAGAGCGGTACTTTGATATTTAAAAATAACAAATGCGAGCTATAGGGTTGGATGGTGAACGAGATTCTTCAAATCAAATCAAATCATTTATTCGTTATAGTCTCACACAGTAAAACACAAATCTTTTAAAATAGTACTTATTACAATACTGTAATATATTGTAACATAATGTAGCATAATGCAACAAATTCCGAAGTGTCTTTTCATTCTGGCATAATTTTGTTCGTGTCTGCAATTAGTCTCCACAGTTCGGATAATATCACGGATAAGAGAGAATTATAACTGCAAGAAATGATTGTCATCTTGGAATTATTACATCAGAATTTTCTTGTTCCAGTGGTCGAAGAATCAGAAACTTCTGCTATATAAGGACAGATGGCGATCGAGACCAGGCAGTTGGTTTTGAACCGCACGAGGAGATTGGAAAAGTGATAACAGCCGAAGTTGTAATTTTGTGATAAATTGAAAGTTGAGAGTTAACAAGAAGAAGTAATTAGTTTGGATTTGTGAATTAAGTAATTGAAAGGAGATAAAGTGATTTGAGAAGAAGGAGACCTTGTAAGGAAGGAGTTTGCGAAGAATTGTATAGTTTGAATTGTTCTATAGACTAGAAAATAAAGAAATAATTTCACAGAATATCGTTTTATCTACTCGAGCCGTAGCTCGCATATTACATTGGTGTCAGAAGTGGGATAAAACTTATTCTGTGAATAACTATTTCCGTGGTGTGAAATTGCAAAAGAAAAGAAAAAAACCATTTCTGTGCTGAGTTAATTAGTTACGCAAAATGGGTCGCAAATTGGGAAAACTAACTATAATTCAACTAAAGGCAGAACCCAGTAAGCGGAATCTCGACACAACTGGGGGAAAAGATGCCCTACTGATTCGTCTGGAAGAAGCAGTAGCGCAGGAAGGTGAAAATCCGCATGACGTAGAGTTTGACGTGGAAGAGGAACCAGCAAGTACAGTAGCCGACCCGCGCATAACAAGTCTGCTCCTGCAACTTAAGTCAGTCATGGACGAACAAAAGAAAGCAATAGAAGACCAAAAGAAGTCTCTGGAACTTAAGCTCGATGACCAAAAGAAAGCAATAGACGACCAAAAGAATTCTCTAGAACTTAAGCTTGAGGAACAAAAGAATTCTCTTGAACTTAAGCTGGACGAACAAAAGAATTCTCTAGATGCTCTGGAAAGCAAACTTGATGAGCAAAACAAGAACTTGGAATTCAAATTCGAAGTGATCGAAGAGAAAATCGAGAAGGTCGAGACACAACTCGAAAAAGTCGAAACTAGATTCGATGAAAATTTTGAGAAACATGAAACTCAGTTCGGGAAGTTAGAGACTCAGTTTGAAAAAGTGGATACGCAATTCGAGATAGTAGGAAAACAAGTCGAAAACCTTGCAAAGGAGCTCAGCAACGTGAAGAGACAGAAAGCACGGGAATATTCCACTGACGGTCTGAGAAGAAAGGAGATGCAGCCTCCTACCTTCGATGGTCAAACATCATGGCCAATTTATAAGAGGCAATTCGAAGCGGCCGCAATGACCAATAGCTGGGACGATGAAGAGAAGTCTATTGCACTCACGCTTGCACTGAGGGGTCCAGCTGCGGAGCTCTTGCAGACCATCCCGGAAGATAAACAGCAGAACTACGACTCTCTGGTTCAGGCTATCGAGATGCGGTTTGGGGATGAACACATGCAGCAGGTGTACAGGGTTCAGCTGCGTAGTCGAGTCCAGAAAAGGGGGGAAACGCTCTAACAGTTGCAGGCGGATATAGAGCGTCTAGCCCATCTTTCATACCCTAAAGCCGGTGAGGAGCTTATCAACGAAATGGCGGTGGAAGCTTTTATTCAGGCCATAGAGGACAGACAACTGCAAATGGCTGTAAGGATGGCTGAAAAGCGAACACTCCCCGAGGCATTGGCATTCGCTTTGTCAACGAAGGGTGCGGACCAAGCATACCAGGGAATACACCGTGTCAGGGAAATGTCCGTCGTGGAATGCTCATGCTAGAGAACAGCCGTCATGGATGAAGACAAAGCTCGCGGAAGTCAAATCCGTTGCTGGAATTGCAACCAAACCGGACACCTACAACGGCAGTGCAGAAGTGCACCTAGACGAGGAAATTGTCCACAATGCGGAAGTAGGAGAAGCAGAGAGGAAGCATCCGGCGGTGATAACATCCATCCTGTTGGTCAGACTTCCCAAAACCAGCAGTCGGGAAATGCGTAAGGACCAACTTCGCGGGGCAGAAATTGGTTACTGGAATCGAGGCCCCCAGGACCACCATTCAAGTTTCGTAAACCAAACGGGGTAACAAGAGCCTGACAGTGGAGGCACTAATCAACAAGAAGCAGTGCGTAGCCACCATCGACACAGGTGCTACCGCCTCCATTGTAAGAAGAGATATCGTCAGAAGCTCATGGCTGCACAACACCAACAGCTACTGCCTGAAGACTGCAACAGGGGAAATGGCGAAGGTGTTTGGAGAAGTTCGTCTTACGATTACTCTGGTGGGACTGACGTTCTTCCATGCGTTTCTGGTGGCAGATATATGCGACGAGTGCATCATCGGAATAGACTTCATGAAAGCAAATGAAGTAATCTTGGACATCGGGATGCAAGTACTGAGGTATCGAAATGTGGAGATTCCGATGGTGTACGAAAACGAGAATGCCGTAACTTTCAGGACAGTCATCAGCAAAGACGAAGTTTTGCCGCCGTCTTCAGAGACAATCATTTGGACGAAGCTGGAAGGTGATCTTGGGAGCCACCGATTCTACATAGTAGAACCAGACCCGGAGAAGAATTCTCAAGACTACATCGTGGGAAAGACGTTAGTCGAACCAAAGAACACCATGGTTCCAGTGAGAGTTTTGAACGCAAGACCATACACTGTCAAACTAAGGCGAGGGGAGGTGACTGGAAAATGCACGCCGATTACCGCCGTCGCAACAATATCTGAACGTGATGCTCCAAAACCTCTCCCATCACCTTGGACAGCGGAAACGAGAGAGACGATTCTCCAGTCCAGTGAGCTGAATCAGGAGCAGCAAACTATGGCAGAGAATCTTATCAATGAGTACGCTGATGTATTTGCCTCACAGGACGGTGAATACGGCCGAACACACCTGGTACAACATCGAATAGACACTGGTGATACTAGACCAATTCGTCAGCCTGCTAGGCGCCTTCCATTGGCAAAGCAGACAGAAGTTGCAGAGATGGTGTCGGCAATGGAGAAAGAAGGTCTGATTGAAAGTTCCAAAAGTCCGTGGGCATCACCGGTTGTACTGGTTAAGAAGAAAGATGGCAGCACGCGGTTCTGCGTGGACTATCGGCAGCTCAATCACGTCACCAAGAAAGACAGCTACCCTCTGCCACGGATTGACGACACGCTAGACACACTATCAGGAGCCCGATGGTTTTCCACTCTCGACGAAGAGAGTGGCTACTGGCAGGTACAGATCCATCCAGAAGACCGGGAGAAAACCGCCTTCACCGCAGGAAATGGGCTATGGCAATTCACGGTAATGCCATTCGGGCTGTGCAATGCTCCGGCGACTTTCGAGCGATTGATGGAATGTGTCCTGCAAGGGTTAACATGGAAAACCTGTTTGGTATACTTGGATGATGTCATCGTCGTA
Organism: Pocota personata; assembly: GCA_963082735.1. Classification (NCBI taxonomy): domain Eukaryota; kingdom Metazoa; phylum Arthropoda; class Insecta; order Diptera; family Syrphidae; genus Pocota; species Pocota personata. The sequence continues at coordinate 141,427,737 of OY720430.1, forward strand.
GGAAAAACGTTTGCGCAACACCGAGACAATCTAAGGGATGTGTTTCAAAGGCTTCGAAGTGCCCACCTGAAGCTCAACCCCAAGAAGTACGCCCTGTTTAGAGCGAAAGTCAAGTACCTGGGACACATAATTTCAGCGAAAGGAGTGAGAACCGATCCAGAGAAGGTCGAAGCGGTGAAAAACTGGCCAGTCCCCAAAGACAAACACCAACTAAGGACCTTCCTGGGCCTAGCCACCTACTACAGACGGTTCGTGAAGGATTTTGCCGGGATCGCAAAGAGCCTGCACCAGTTGACGGAAAAGGTGAAACAATTCAAATGGTCAGTTGAGTGCGAGAAGAGCTTCAAGGCACTTAAACAACGGCTATGCGATGCCCCGATACTAGCTTACCCCACTCTCGGGGAAACGTTAATTGTGGATACAGATGCTAGTAATGTCGGGGTAGGAGCCGTACTCTCCCAGGTGCATGATGGCCAAGAGAAGGTGGTTGCGTACTTCAGCAAGGTGCTCTCTAAGCCAGAAAGGAACTACTGCGTGACAAGGCGGGAACTTCTAGCTTTGATCTTGGCTACGAAGCATTTTCACAAATACCTCTATGGGAGAAAGTTCGTTCTTCGCACAGACCATGCAGCCTTAAAATGGCCATTACAGTTCAAGAGTCCTGAGGGTCAGGTCGCTAGATGGATCGAAAGGCTGCAAATCTACGACTATGAAATACAGCATCGTAAAGGAAAACTCCACTCTAATGCGGATGCACTGTCGCGGAGACCATGCAGAACGGATTGTAAACATTGTGCGCGTCAGGAAGAACGGGAGCTGGTTTCCATCAAAGAATGAGAGCCGAACCTATCGCCGGCTGGAGCGTAGATGAGATCCGGAACGCTCAGAAGGAAGACCCGGATATCGAGCCGATTCTTTCCTTGAAGGAGAACATGGAGAAACCGGATCATCAGAACATCTCTCACAGAAGCCCGACCTTAAAGGCATATTTTGCGCAGTGGGACTCCCTCCATGTCCAAGAAGGTGTTCTGAGAAGAAAATGGGAATCCTCCGACGGAAAGTCATTTGTAATGCAACTTGTCGTGCCACGGACGAGGGTCAAGGAGGTGTTACAGGAAATGCATGGCGGGGCGTCCGGAGGCCACTTGGGAGTGAATAAGACGCTAGAAAAGGTACGAGAACGTTTTTATTGGTTAAAAGCGAAGGAAGATATCGAAGACTGGTGCAGAAAATGCGACGTGTGTGCAGCTAGCAAGGGTCCGAGAATCAAAACTCGAGGTAAGATGCACCAATACAACGTGGGAGCACCTTTCGAATGAATCGCCATTGACATCGCAGGGCCCTTTCCGGAAACCGACAATGGTAATCGGTATATACTCGTAGTAATAGACTATTTCAGTAAGTGGCCGGAAGCGTTTCCGATCCCTAACCAGGAAGCCAGAACCGTGGCGGAGCAGATCATCTACAATTGGGTGAGCAGGTTCGGTGTGCCCTCGGAATTGCATTCTGACCAAGGGCGGAACTTCGAGTCAAGAATCTTCCAAGAGATGTGTCAACTACTTGGAATCAAAAAGACACGGACAACCCCGCTTCATCCACAGTCGGACGGTATGGTGGAGCGTTTCAATAGGACTTTGAACGAACATCTCTCGAAGGTCGTAAGTTACTACCACCGGGATTGGGACCGGCAGATTCCCTTGTTTTTGATGGCCTATAGAAGTGCCGTGTATAGCACTACTCGGCATACGCCGTTCGAAATCTTGTTTGGTGGAATAGCTCGGTTACCCAGTGAGGTGAAATTTGTATCTCCTACCAATGAGCCCAGAAATGAAGAAGAGTACGTGGCGGACCTTAGGGAAAGGCTTAGGGACATACACCAATGGACCAGAAGCCAGATTAAGATGACGAGCGACCACATGAAGACCAGGTATGATGCCAAGGCAACAACGTCAGGATTCCAGGAGGGAGATCTAGTGTGGCTGTATAATCCCCATCGCCAAAAGGGGAAATCACCTAAGATGCAGCAGAACTGGGAGGGTCCCTACAGAATAATAACCCACATCAACGATGTTGTCTACCGCATCCAGCGAGGACCAAGGGCCAAAATGAAAGTGGTTCATGTTGACCGACTGAGTCGATACAATGGCCGAAGTGAGGACGCACTTGTTCGGGACGAACAAGTCTAAGAGGGGGGGCAGTGTAACATAACGTAGCATAATGCAACAAATTCCGAAGTGTCTTTTCATTCTGGCAGAATTTTGGTCCGAAGTGTCCTTTCATTCGAGGTTCATGTCTGCGGTTTAGTCTCCACAGTTCATGTCTACGAAAGAGACGGATAATATCACGGATAAGAGAGAATTATAACTGCAAGAAATGATTGTCATCTTGGAATTATTACATCAGAATTTTCTTGTTCCAGTGGTCGAAGAATTTGCTAGAAGTTTCTGGCTATCAGAAACTTCTGCTATATAAGAACAGATGGCGATCGAGACCAGGCAGTTGGTTTTGATCCGCACGAGGAGATTGGAAAAGTGATAACAGCCGAAGTTGTAATTTTGTGATAAATTGAAAGTTGAGAGTTAACAAGAAGAAGTAATTAGTTTGGATTTGTGAATTAAGTAATTGAAAGGAGATAAAGTGATTTGAGAAGAAAGAAACCTTGTAAAGAAGGAGTTTGCGAAGAATAGTATAGTGTGAACTTGAATTGTTCTATAGACTAGAAAATAAAGAAATAATTTCACAGAATATCGTTTTATCTACTCGAGCCGTAGCTCGCATGTTACAATATTAATGTTACACTACTAAGTGACAAAAAAAAAAAGATAAAAAGATATGTAGCGTTTATAAACTAAAAATAAAAAAAAAATAAAATTAATAACAAAAATTTAAAATTTGAAATTAAGTTAATTAAAATAAATATATAACCAATAATAATAATAATGAAAAATTAATTAAATAATTAGCAAATAAAAAGATTCTTGTAATTACACATAATTTAGAAACAAAATTACTTTCAACTTTATTTTACAATTATTTTAATATGAAATGGCTACAAGAAATGTACAGCACACAACAGAATATGCCTTTTATATTATTAAAACCAAATTGGAAAGAATTTTGACAGATAATTTCCTCCTCAGCGGGGAGTTCGTGTTCCACTTAACAAATATTGTTCGCTAAGGAATCAGAGGAATATGCATATTCATCTTTAGTCATCACTAATTTAATTATTTTTCTAAGCTGTATTATCTTTCACATTTAATTGAACAATAAACATTAAAGAACATCATTGTTTGTCACGCTGTGGGTTCACCGTTCAAATCCTGAACACTTACCTTATTTTAATTTTTTACGATAATACTTACTGTCTTCGATGACATATCTGTCATTATTTAAAACTTTTACGATCTGATATGGCCCTCTGAACTGCGAAATAAGTTTTTTAGATACAGCAGTGTGTGAGTCGAAGTTCTTCACCACCTGACGTCTCCTATCTACATACTGCTTGTTATACGTCAGTAATTTCTTTTGTTTTATTGCTGCTAACTATCTCGTTCGTCTATGATCTTTCTGTTCTAAAGCCTTTTCGATCTCGACCAAATTTTCCTTGAACTGATGTGGTTCACTCCCTCTTTGTCGGATTCCACAAAGCATTACGCTAGGATGTTCGTCTATAGACCTGCACAACGTGTTATTCAGAGTGTGTTCAACCATCTCTACAACTGAATCCTCATTGGCCCCAAACTACGTTTACTCTTTCTAAAATTCTTTAAATTCGTCTGACGAACTATACAATTAGGACGACTGTACGATCTGAAATAATCCCTAAGTGCTCGAATAACTTCTTTTGTCGGCCTTTATTCCTTGTCCTGTAATCGTATAACCTAAATACCCAACGCTGAATTTCGCATTTATCTATTCTTAGTTCAAGCTTACTTTTGGCTATCCTTCTAAAAACCTCATCCAGAATCTGCAAATATTCTTCATATGTCTTTGTAGCTACCATAATATCATCAAGATATATTATTAGCTTATTTTCCCTAACCATATCGGCAAATATCTTATTTATAAATCTCTGAAAAGTTGAAGATGCATTTTTCAGCCCAAATAGCATTCTTAAGAATTCATACTGGACTAAAGGCGTAACGAAGAAGGTATACTTAACTGAATCCGGGTGCATATAAACATGAAAGAATCCCTTTTTTAGATCTAGCTTTGTATAAAGTTGCGCATTCGCTAATGTATCCAATAAATCATCTACAAGAGGGATTGGATAACTATCTTTAATAGTTACTTTGTTTAGCGTACGATAGTCAACGCACATCCTCAGATCACTTGTTTTCTTTTCCACTAACACAATGGGAGAAAAAAAAACCGACTCACTTGACCTAATGTACCTTTTCATTAAATATTAATCTAACAATTTCTGCAAACCGGGCTTTTCTACGTACGACAATCGACGCGGTGAACAATGAAACTGTTTCGCGCAATCTAATGTTAACTTCATCTCACTCTTCATTGTTGGTTTATCTGGACGTATAGGACTAGTAATAGTAAAGTTCACTAAACATTTTAAGGAACTGTTCCATGTTCTCAAAGCTTACCTCTCTTCCCATATCTAGATTTAACAATTTGCTTTCATTTTCATACGCGATAGACAAAAGTGATTCTACAAAACTATCTCTATCATTTTGCTCCTCCAAACTCTCATTTTCAACTATCTTTTTCATTCTTTCGTCTTCAAATGCCAAGCTAATTTTACTTTCCTTCAAGAAATCTCTACCTAAAACTACTTCTTAACTCATAGATCAGCTACCACAAATAGATCCAATTGTACTCTATGTTTCTGAAAATTTATAACGCATGAAATCTTTCCAAATATGTGAAGTTTAATTTTATTAATGACCACATAACTAACATTCCGAATTGCAGACAGTACTGTACTTTTGGGTAGAAAAGACTTCTGGATATAACTTATGGGAATTCTCGAGTCTGTGAAGCATACTAAAATTAAACTAAAGCTAACATCACTCTTTACAAAAATGTTAAGTACATATTCGCTCTCTTTCACAAGCTGGATGGACTTCTTCCTGTCAGGGCAAATAGTTGCGTGATGGTCCAGACTGCCGCAAGAAAAACAAACTCCTTACTCTATCCTCGGTTTCTTACACTCAGCGTCCAATCGAGCTGCAATTGTAGCATCTCAACTTACCCTACGATGTTAGCGAACTGAAATCTGCAGCTGATGACGATGATCCTTGTGCCAGTACACGTCGCTTCCTGCGGTTATAAAGATTTGGACAATCACATAACAAGTGTTTGATGGTTTCTGTCTCCTGCAGTGGTCCGGTGTGTTGATGCCTATTCTAGCAGCCATTTCCCCTATCGCGCAGTGTCCTGTTATCGCACCCATCAAGATGCGAATTTCTTTTTTATTCATCGCCAATAGGCTTTTTGTTCTGTTTTCATCCACTATCGGCCATAAGCTACGATACATGACACAGTCGCTTTTGGCGGACCATGCAGATTTAATCAGTTCTCTTGCTTTTAGGTCTATTTTTCTTTTTAGTTCACCTATTGGAGCTTCTACTGATATCCGAGTATGTTGAAAATCCAATTCCAATCCCTTTTCAGCTAGTTCATCTACTGTCACGTTTCCTTCTTTATTGCTATGTCCAGAAACCCAGCAGAGAGTTGCATCATGGGTTTTGCATATTCTGTTCAACGTATTACGGCATCTGGAAACCGTTTTCGGTCTGACTTCCACGATCTCTAGTGCTTTGATTGCCGCTTGTCTTATCTACGAAAATTGTAATCTTTGAAAGATTTAGTTTTTATAGTCTGTGCAGCCCTATCAATGGCGAAGACCTTAGCTTGAAAGATGCTACAGTCATCCGGGAGTTTGTATGAGTAGTTGGAGTCCCACTCTTGTCTTTCGGGAATAAAAATGGAGTAGTTTTTATCGAAATCTATGTACTCGTAGGGTATGATATAATCTGTTGTTCTGTAGAGAACGGTTGAGTATAGATCCGTGTCCATAGGAGTTTTGCTTCCATGCGCCCGATTGTTTGAGACGAATTGCAGTTTTTCATCGTATGTACTGATCTAGGAGAGGGATATTTAGCATCATCTTTAAACCCGCTTGTGATGTTGACCTCTGTGCTCCTGTTATGTTTACGAGTATGCATGCTAATTTGTGTGCCTTTGTGAGTAATTTAAGATAGAGGGTTTTATCTTTTGCATTCCACCATACAATAATTCCGTAGGTAAGGGTGAGTCTGATGATAGCCGTGAACATTCAGTTAATCATGGACGGACGCAGACCCCATTGTTTACCGAAGGTTTTCTTGCATGCATAGAATGCGCAAAGTGCTTTCTTCATTCTTTCTTCCGTGTTCTTTTTCTAGGTGAGCTTCTAATCAAGGATGGTTCAGAGATATTTAGCTGTTGTGGAGAGATTCAGAGGAATTCCATTCAGTTTAGGGGGATCAAATTCATCTACTTTCCTTCTATTGGTAAACAGAACCAGTTTAGTTTTAGTCGGATTTATATTTAGACCGTTTTGTTCTGCCCAGGAAGACAATTCTTTTAGTGCAGATTCCATGAGGTTACTGATTGTAGGTAAGTATTTCCCACTGATCAGGACTTCAGCGTTGGAAAACGCCTGCAATAGCTGTAACTTCGAGGAATAACACTGGATGTTGGCTTGCATCCTCAGCTTTCCGTCCAGGATCATTTCGATGAGGTAGTCCACCATCTTGTTGTCTTCGATGTGAACCTTATTTGCTAGGATCACCTTGTCGTTGTAATACTCCGCAAGGCTGTCGGTGGCTTGCCACTTCCGAGCTTTAAACTTACGCTGCAACTTCAACTTTTTTTCTTTGGACCCAAACAATTTTTGCATCTGTCTGCTGCTGACGTTGCTGTTCGTCCCGTTGAAGCGGAACCTTGACTTCTTCGTCGTCTTCACCTGGCATCTCAACTCGTTCTTGGGCTGGGACTTTATTTAGTCTCATCACCAGGGTAGGTGTTGCTCCAAACGTTGGGAGGTTTAACCTTTGCAGCCATCTGCGCAGTTATGCGGCACTATATTCGTTGATGTTAATGGGATTTTTCATGGCGTCACTAAAAAATTGGTTTTTGGCGATCCTTTGTTCACTCGTTTTTACTATTTTTTTTCCTGTTACGTTCTTTTAATTAATTCTTGCTAACAGAAGGAAGTATCTAGTTGGCCTAACTAGAGACTTGGAATCCGAGCGTGTCCACTTTTTTCCATTTGCTGATTACCTGAACCCCATCAGGCTATCACAACTATGTATGTAATTTTTTTTGAGTGAAAAAGAAAAAATCCTCAAACATGTTCGTAGGCAGAGGGTCCACTTGTTGTTTTCCTGGCAGACTGACCAAAATTAGAGGGGGATGTAACGCACGATCCATTGCCATTTAATTTATTTTTTAGCAACGAATTATTTCTGCAATTGCTTTCATTAGTTTAGCGTACATTGGTTGTCAAAGGAGTGATGTTAGCTAAATAAACATAAGTGCACATGAAAAATACTAGTGCTTTCAAAAGTACAGTAGGATACGACACAATAAATATTGCGCCCAGAAATCACGGAAAAACTAGGTAGGAATTCCTAGCTAGGGGCTTCAAATTCGAACGCGCTCAATACGAAACGCACCAATAGAATAAACCGAAATAAATCAGCTGGTCTTAAAATGAGCTGTTCCGTGTATGTGAACCAGGATTTTTTTTCCGTAACTCGAAGGGGAAATTATTGGATGGTTACGTGTGCCACTTAACTAATCAGAAGAAAGCACCTAGTTGCCTATCACGCCAGTCTTCACTTGCGATAAATTCATAACTTGCGATAAAGCATGCTATCATTATAGAAAGTGCAGACCATTATAGCAGCTATATTTCAATAGTTTGCGATAGAAAGCATGCTTTTACCGCATACTATAACACAAATAGAACTGTTGTTTTGCTGGCACTTATGTCAGTTTATATTGAAAAAGTATGCGATGAAATGCCCACCAAGGAAAATCTGACAGTTGCTCTGCTGTATACTTTCTGCTTTTGCTTCTGCTTTCTGCGATGCATTTATCGCAAGTGGAAACACAATTAACTAGGCACTTGGAATCCGAACGTGCCCACTTTATTTCCATTTGCTGATTGCCTGAACCCCATCCGGCTATCACAACTGTGTATTTTTTTTTGAGTGAAAAATAAAAAAACCTCAAACATGTTCGTTGGCAGGGGGTCCATTTGTTCTTTTCCTGGCAGACCGACCAAAGTTAGAGGGGAATGTAACGCACGATCCACTGCCATTTAATTTATTTTTTACCGACGAATTATTTCTGCAATTACTTTCATTTAGTTTATTTTTTTTGTTGCCATTCTATGTGAGTACACCTTTGGTATTGTTTTCATTTCGACGTCGGCGAGGGGTTAAATTAAAATTTTCTCCATCTCTGGATTGAATCTCTTCAGCCGATCAAAGTTCAATTTGAAGATAATAATTCAGTTTTCATCTTCACTTTACAGTTTGCATTACGTAGCATAATGAGAAACATCGCATGGAACTACGCAAAGACTTTGAGGAGCATTTTGCCTGGGGTTAGGCAGATGGCTTCGTCTAGTTCGCTGACCACTGTAGAGGTAAACAAAAAGAGTGGGGTAGCCGTACTGACCATGAATCGTCCTCCGGTAAATGGACTGAATCTGGATCTTCTTACATCCATTAAAACCTCACTGGAAGAAATCGAGAACAACAAGAGCAAGGGACTAATTCTAACTTCGGTAAGTTCTACTGTTCTGCCAGAAGTCCTAAAGAATTAATAAAAGAAATACTTTATCCAGTCGTCTAAGACTATTTTCTCTGCTGGATTAGATATTCTAGAAATGTATCAACCTGACCCAGAAAGAGTAAAGAACTTCTGGATCACTCTACAAGACGTTTGGCTACAACTCTACGGCTACAGCCTTCCTACTGCTGCATTGGTCAATGTAAGTTCTCCCACTTAAATATTTAAACAGCTCTAATTAAATAATTTTTAGGGTCACTCTCCAGCTGGAGGTTGTCTCCTCGCAAGCTGTTGTGAATATCGTGTCATGTTGCCCAATTATACCATCGGACTTAATGAGACCAAGTTGGGTATTGTCGCTCCCAAATGGTTTATGGCATCGTTTGTCAATGTACTTCCACGTAGAACTGCGGAATTGGCTTTGACGCAAGGTAAACTATTCACCACTGATGAAGCTTTACAAACTGGCCTTATCGATGAAGTGGCAGCTGATAAGGAAGAGGGGTTGGCAAAATGTGAGAAGTTTATAGCTTCATTTGTCAAGGTTAATCCATTAGCAAGGTCACTGACTAAGAAACAATTTAGGAGGAAAGACTTGGCAGACCTCGAAGATACAAGAGAACAAGATTTGCAGCAATTTTTGTTCTTTGTTAATCAACCGATGGTACAGAAGGGATTAGGCGTTTATTTGGAGGGGCTAAAAAAGAAGAAGGCTTAGATTTAAGTTTAGAGGTATTTACTAGTATAATGTATGTTTTTATAGCACGATAAGTTCAAAGTAATTACTATTTTGTTATCGGAAATATAGAAAAAGATATAAAAAATGTTTATTAAAAACCAAAAAAAGAAGGAGGTTAACTTCTGGTGCCCTTTTGTGTTTTATAACCGAGACACCTGTATTTCCTTTCGGAAGCCAAGGACTCGGAATCTTTACGGACGGTTTATTCGCAGTGATCTTTTTACGTTAATTGTCGTATGCATAAATGTATTTCTTAAATTTAAAGAATTCGGTATAAGGTTTCGAAATATGGATCATTAAGTTATTTCGGTTTCCGAAAATTTTGAGCTCTGGAATGGATATCATTCGGTCTAAATATAGTTGAATGTCATCTTCGCTCTGAAAACAATCTTACAGCAAATTGAATTATGCCTCTTATAAAGTTCTTAAATTCACTATAACAAAAGAATGCTGAAATTCAGGTCAAATAAACATGTATCTAGATGGGTATTGACTAATAATTGACCGGCAAAACGGTTTTCGCAGCCGCCGTTCAACTGAAAACATTTTAAGCCAGACCGAACAACTCAAGGAATCAAGAGCGTTTGGTCGAGCCTTGCGTAGAGCCTCATAAGCAATGGACTAGGTACCGCAACAGCTCTGTGAATTAGGGATCTGTAGCACTTTTAGTTTAAATAAATCTTCTTGCAAATATTGATTTCGAACAAAGTCAATCGAATCATAGCCGAAAAATTGCAAATTTTCAGAAATCGGTTAATAAGCAAAGTACAGTTAAACGTATTTTTTCGGAAAAAAAATCTAGTACGCCATCTGATAGCATATATCCACCATAACTCAAATATTAAATGTTATCAAAATCGTTAGAGCCGTTTTCGAGAAAATCGTTTTCAAAATGGGTAATTAGTAAAGTATCCTTAAGTTTGGGGTTAGAATGCAAATTCCGGTTTCGCCTCGAATTGTGACCCTACTGATCCTAGATATGAAGTTTGCAGAAAATCCGTCCAGCCGTTCGTACAGACAGGCAGACAGAATTGAGAGACCCACTTTTTTTTATGTTCTTTATCATAGTAATGTCAAGTTTGATCAAAATGTCGAGATACTTGCCCTTATAGGTGCAAGTATAAAAAATGGTTAATATGGCTAATTTACTGATATAAAATTGTTAATTATAAATTATTAAAAAATAACTAAAAATGCACGTGATGGAAAACCTCAAGTTCAGCGGTTTAGGCACTTCAGGCTGAACTATACTAGTAGAATGCTTTCGTACGACCACTTCGTAAAAAAGAGCGAATACACAGGATTTGTATTGTGTGACCATAATAGCTTTTTGCTTCGATTCGTTCACTTTTGCTCACTTACGAAAGAGCGAATGGATTCGCTCTTTCGTATGTGCACGTATGAAAACTTGACAAGCGGTCCCCCATCTAAGTACTAACAGCGCCTGATGGTGCTTGATTTCGGTGATCGGATGAGAAGCTTTGCTTCCGAACACATACGCCTGTTATGGGCTACTTAAGCAATTGACAGTACTGAAGGAAACTTAACATAGAATTATGACATTAGCTTCTGATTGCTTCCGACTATTATAGTTCAGCCTTTCGACTGTGGCGGTGTTGGTCTGGTGATGTCGAAAGGCATAATTGTCCGTTCTGCAGGCATGCAATAGCAAAGTCCGCATGAAATGTTTTAGCAATTGGATTTAAACTCTATAAATGGATTTTAAATTCAATCGAATTAAGCCGAAATGTTTATCTTGTAACATTTTTGAAGATATTCTCAGTAAATCCTAAGGGCTGGTAGGCTTCTTATGGCTAAACGTACATATGTATTATGAGTTAAATCACGTTAGATATCTTTACTCCCAAACGAGTATTTAAATTACAATGGTTTCACCATTTCTGGAATGTGAAAGAATGGAAATTCGCGCGACCAACTTTCTATCAAAATTCCTTTTTTTTCAAATGTTCTCAACCACTTAGAACTGTGTTCTTTGAAGTTTTGTAAAATCTAGTGATAGAAAACAAAATGTATAGGGATAGATAAGGAAAGAGAGTGAATTAAATTAAAATAAATAAATAAGACTTTCCTTAGTGAGATATATGTACATACGTATGTATATGGAAGCCTTCCCTCATCTCATTCTTGTCTAATGGTTACACGTTTAAAGTACCTATTATTCGATGGGTCTGTGCAAAGTATGGTTAGCATCCTATTCTCCTACTCTATCCTATATTTAGCTCTAAGTACATTCTTTCTTTTTTATCCAAATTGGGTTTTATAAACTTTAAAGGACGTAATCCTAAATGGAAATATGGCCCGAAATCAGCTCATAAGAGTATCTATTTTCTCTGACGACATTTTAAAAGTGGACGGAAATGCTGGATCTGGAATTTGTCCTCCGTTCGGGACATCAATCTTTCGCAACATGGCAGTGTGTTCCAAGCCAAAGACATTTGAACAAAAGTAAAACTGAATCTTTTTCATTGTTTCAAAATATAAAGGTACATATGTACGTTCACCAAAAACAAGGGAAGTACATAATTCATAAAGTTGGCCGACAAGAGATACAGGGCCGAGCAGACCATATTTACTTTGCATCTTAAAAACAAACTGCTCGCATTCTATCTAAAAAAAAATACACTCAAGTGCAACAGCATTTTGTAGGGGATGAAGCGACGTAGGTGCGTGGGGTAGACCCAGAGTACTATTTTCTTTTCCAATGCCCAAGCCTTACAAAAAATAGAAAGGCTGTTCTTCCAGAATTGTCCGTTGAGATAGACGAATTATCAATAAAACTCGAGTGGTAGCGCTCTGAAATTCATTACACTGGTCAACAGACCTTTTGATCCAAGAAAGTTATGAAGGGACCGCTAAAGAAAGTAAAATTTAATTTAAGATGCGAGTTTTTCATATTTTAGCCAATTTGCAATAGTCCCTTTGAAACACATTGTATGTCTCACGTATCTTTGAATGTGTAAGCAATATTTTTCTCGTACCTACAGTTTATTTTTTTTTCTGGTCGGTAAAATCCTCTTCCGAACTCTCCCAGTGGGTTCGGCCGTTAATAATCTATACAATTGTTTTGTGCGATATCAAGATGTTGATTAGCTAAGGGCAGGGGCATTGCTGTGGTGTTTCTTAACGTCTCAATAGTACAATAGTGGTGTGAGCACACTAAGTGTAAAAAACCGTACCCATGAATGAAAGTGAATGAAAGGCTGTCACAAACCAGTCACAAACAAGCTTCTTCAGATGCCAAAGAAAGGTCAGTTGCACAATCTGCTTATCCCAGTACATCCGCTCTGCTGGGACGTATGTACCTACTTTCCTACTTGCTTGTGGGACCAAATAACTAGCACAAAAAGAACAAATAAAATAGAATACTACTCGTATATAGATATGAGCAGTAAAGCACAGAAGGTCAAATTTAAGTCGCCCCCTGTAAATATCGACCAGGAATGGGCCAGCAAAGTTTCTACAAGGCAAATAGATAGTAGATCATAACAGGTAAAACCAAACCAAAACCAGACCAACAGAATCTCTACAGGTACGAATGTCGGTACCTTGGATCTGACTTAAAAAAGGCCGAGAAGATGAGGCAAAAGATCGGCCGACGAACAATTTGCTTATCCGAGTACATCGGCTCTGTTCGGACGTATGTACCTACTTTTCGACTCACTTGTGGGATCAAATAACTAGCACAAAAAGAACAAATAAAACAGAATACTATATAGATATGGGCAGAGCACAGAAGGTCAAATTTAAGTCGTTCCCTGAAAAGATCGACCAGGAATCGGCCAGCAAAGTTTCTACAAGGCAAATAGATAGTAGATCATAGCAGGTCAAACCAAACCAAAACCAGACCAGCAGAATCTCTACAGGTTCGAATGTCGGTACCTTGGATCTGACTTAAAAAGGCAAAGAAGTTGAGGCAAAAGATCGGTCTTCAAAGAAAACAAAGCTTTCAGCTAGTTTCGAAGCTGTGGCAATGGAGCCTCAAGCAGCTATTGTGGACCAATAAGTATTGGGTAACAGAGGCAACTACCCGATCTACCATAATAGAGTCAGGGAAGAAATTCTAGACCTAACCTTAATGAGTAACAAAGAGAAAGTTGTACTATGAGACTCGAAATTCTTACCTAAAAATTCCCTTTCGGACCATTTTAGGATCCAGTGACCCCAGGATATATTAAGCGTCGCAATGGCTCCTGGATGTCTTGATGGAAACTCACTTTCTAGGTTGTAGTGTGATATAGAACACCCTGCGTCGCTAGATCCGGATAATTCGATGACTATACAGATGATATTATCACAGAGCATAAAATAGCTTGGGCAGTCAAATCGTTCAAATCTTATAAATCTGCAGGACTCGACTATATTATCCCAAAGATGAAAGGTGAAAGTGGTATTTATTCCCAAGGCAGGAAAACCTACACATTCAACCCCAAAAGACCAATTAGTCTCCTCCTTTCTGTTGAAAACACTGGAGTATTTAATTGATCTACATGTGGACGACTCAATGAACAGAACGTAACACCCAACACGCCTACATTAAAGGTAAACCCGTCAAGACAGCTTTACACGAAGTCGTATCAATTATCGAGAAAAGCCTTCACTATAAATAATACACCTTAGACATAGAAGGAGCTTGTAATAACATGAAAACAGAATCTATTAAAACAGCTCTAGAGGGGATCAAAGCTAGTACAATGATAACGGAATGGATTGAGGCAATGCTTGGAAGCGAAGTTATTAATTCAAAGATAGGCGAGAGTACTATAAACAAAACAGTTACGAGAGGAACTCCACAAGGAGTAGTCATTTCACTCCTTTTGTGACTTCTTGTCGCTAACAAAATTCTGACGACTCTAAACAATAAAGGAATAAAGACCGTAGCATAACATAGATGACATAGAAATCACAGTAAATGGCAAACACCTATCAACCATCAGATACATTATGAGGTAGGGATTCAAAGATCTCATGGGCGGAATCAAATAGACTACAGGTTAACTCAGAGAAGACCGAACTGGTTCTATTCAGAGGAAAGAAAAATAGAGCTACCTCAATAACCTCACTAACAGGAATAATAGGAGAACTGAGATCAATACCACAAGCAGGGCTAAAACTAATGCTTCAGTTGTCTTTGAAATGCTATTGCTTTCATAAAAAGCACAGTAATTGAAAAACTATAGGCAGCCTATACTCGTAGGTATCAGACAAATATTTTTGAATTTAGCATATATGGATGTATGTAAACAATTCCATTTTAGAATCAAATTCATAGATACCTAAGGTATGGAATATGTTTGACCATTGGCAAGTAGGCTTAAATGTCGAAAATTCGTGTCCTAAATAAGCCATAACTCAAAACTTTACGTTCTGGGAAAATTATGTTTTCATAGTGGAACTCAGCGTAAAATGTCACTTTAGAAACACAAAAAAAAAAAAAAAAAAAAATTTAAATTAGTGAACAAGTTTGTTCACATTTCACTAGTTTTGTATAACATAGCATACATAGCATGGTATTGGACAAGTTTGTTCACATGAGAACAATATTGTTGGTACGCGAATGGACGGACCTATTGCAACTACCAAACTAAAATCTCCACATTTGAGGCTGTGACCCCAGAAGACACAAAATATTCAACCAACTCGTATGTACACACCTTTCATCTCCGAATGTATAATTTCTTGTCGAAGTTATCCTTTAGGGGTTAACCATTCAACGTATACAAAGTTTTCAATCATTTCCATACTTAATCTGAAAATAAAGTAAAATCCCAGCGTGTATATCTCGCGCTCGCCTTGGAATGGTACAAAGTTTACATTCGATTTTGACACATGATTCCATAGTATTTCAGTTTGCATCAAAGAACTACGCTCTTTCATCGGCGTGAGGGTGACAGAGCCCGCTTAGCCGATATTTCTAGATATTAGGTAAGTTCGATTAATAGTGTGTGCATAGTTAACATTATCTGCTCTATTCAAAGTCAATAAATAAGATTATTCCGTCCCATACTATGAAAAATTATGTCTATTGCGAAACATTTGTGTTTGTTTTTATTTCTATCAGCAACAACAGCATACGCACTAGCGCCATCAAATAAAAATTATGACACCAACCGCCTGGAAATATGTCAACATTCTCAAAACGATTTTTCTACTTGGAAAACGACAAATGTCTACATCTCCAAATCAGAATCTTACAATTCTCGATATTAACAACAAAACTGGAGTGGCTACTCTAACTATGAATCGTCCACCAATAAATGCTTTAAATGTAGACCTTTTGACAGCGATCCGAACGGATCTTGAACAAGTGGAAAAAAGCAACTGCCGTGGTCTTATCTTAACATCGGTAGAGAGACAGTTGTCAGCTAAATATAAATTTACGGTATTTTTGATTTCAGTCTCTAAGAAGTGTATTCTCAGCTGGATTGGATATCACACAGCTTTATAAACCTAATAAGGAACGTTTAAGTGCCCTCTGGAAAGGTATGCAAGATGTTGCGCTCCTTTTAAGTGGTCAAGCCGCCCCGGTGGTTGCTTTAATCAATGTAAGTTGTTCCACAGTTCAAGATATTTAAAATTTGAAATGTGTATATTTTTCTAAGGGTCACGCACCAGCTGGTGGTTGTGCGTTAGCCATAAGCTGTGAGTACCGCATAATGCTGCCTAATTACACAATCGGACTTAATGAACCTGTCTTGGGACTGTCTCCACCATTATGGTTGATGCAGACTCTGTTAGAGGCACTGCCCAAGCGTATAGCAGAATTGGCACTAGTTCAGGGGAAATTGTTTCTAACAGAAGAGGCCTTCAAAGCAGGTCTCGTCGATGAAATTGTCAACGACAAAGAAGAAGGCCTGCTGAGTTGTGAACGTTTTTTTAACCGCTTTAAGGAAGTTAATCGCACAGCTCGATCGCTGACTAAGAAACAATTTCGAATTAATGATCTGTCGCTCAACCGAAATACAGACTTGGATTGGTTTGTGGGATATGTTACACAACCGGATATACAGAAGAGTGTATGCGCCTACTTGGATAGTTTAAAAAATAGGCCAAAAAAGTAATTTTAAAGCAGTTTATTAAGAAATATACTTTTGTATAAAATATAAAAATATATATATTTAAATGTTTTTATTAAATAATTGTTCTTTAACTTCATCCTGAATCGATTGTAAATTGTTTGCCATTTGTTCGATGTAAGAGTTGATTTCTATGACTTTCGAACGATTTCGTTCCAATTCGTCCCTGAAAGAATAAATTTTAGTAAGAGTTAGCTAATAGATATACAAGAAGTTCCATGCATGTTAAGTGCGGCTACGGTGTAGTGGGTATTGTGTTTGCTTGTGACCCTAAAGTTGCAGGTTCGAGCACCAGCGGGAGACAGCGTCCAATAACTTCAAAAGTATTAAGGAGAAATATATACGTATAAACCAAATTTCTCAAACCACTTTATGAAAGAGGGTGTTTTGTCCAGTTGTACAATTAACCAAATTGTGTCCGAAAGTATGAACACTTGTGCTTTTTAGAAGTTATCACTGGCTTTCACCAAGTCCTAAGGAAACTAACTACTTGAAATGACTTTAGTCAAAAGAAAGTTTTATTGACCCACTTGTTCGAAAGCTCTGTCAAGTGAAGTTAAGCTCCTGCAAGTAAACGCTATACTATAGCGTACTTGTAAAATTTGACGGAAAGCACTATTGACGAGTAGCAAGTATTTCTTCTCTGAGCTTGAATGAGCTTGAAGACCTATAAACTGGAAGCACGATAAAAGAAAAAAACCAGTGATATCTTTTATCGAGATGATTCTTGGCAATTGTCAGTAAACAAAAATACATAGTTCTAGAGCTATAGGAGTTCCAGCACACTTTTTAATTTTTCATCAGATTTACCACACTGCATCAAATGTATTTACCACGTACGAAATATGGTTGCTGCATTTACTAAGCTATTATACAACAACAAATTGTTAATGACATAAAATGCGGATGGGGAAGGAATTCGGATAGACCAACAATTTTAGGTTTTCATCTCAGATAAAATAAGTTATGGCTGAAAAAGGCTAGTCGAATAGGTATACTGAGCAACATGTCGCGCACTGAAAACAAAAGTGGCATTAAACAAAAAATTTAATTTTCGAATATGGTCGATTAAAGTTTTGGACTTAATTCAATGGTCAATAGCTCTAAAAAAAAGTTTTAAAAGTTTTCCACCTCTTTTAGAAATTAACCGAAGTATCAGGACGGGTATCTCCACAAAGGGTGCGTGGTATATATCGGAACCTAGATGTCGCTCTAACTCAAAAGTGTAAAATTTTGTATAGTGCCACTTTTGTTTTCAACGTGCGATGTGTGTTTCATGTTTTTTTTTCACGAAAAACACGAAACTGTTTTTTTTTTTTTATATTAAAATTGAATTTATTATAAGTAAATAATGTATTCATGAGCAAGAATATAACCATTCACAGAATAGGAGTCTGTTGGTTATAAGGTAACCAAACCTGCTGGAGAAGAAAAATAGAATTTCTCAAAATCAGATTCTGCCCTATGATTCATTCATTTATTTATTTTGGTTCAATTTAATTAATTAATTTTTATCATGAAATATGTAAATTAAAATTTTCCCGCCAAAAACAAAAAAGCTGAGGACACGAAACTGAAATTTGGATGCGTAAAAAGCTGCAATTTAACCAACATTACAATTTTATGAGAATCGCATCCAACGCGAAGCCGTCGTGTTTGCCCGTTTCTATGTCTTTTCACATAACTTGACAGTTTTTTGTTTTATTAGACCGTTCCTCATGTACGGGGTAGTTGTCTGATGGATTGTCTTGGATAAGGCAATGAACCAGAAGTTATTAAGCAAAGCCCAACGTTCAGCTTGTCTGTGCATAGTGGAGCACTGCGGACGACACCTTCCGCAGCTATGGACATTCTTTTTAATTTAACACCCCTTAATATTTATGGCAGGCAAATGGCAGCTAACTCAGCTATTCGCCTTAAAGCTACTTCACAGTGGTTTAAAAAAATGTATTGCCTTCATCTTAAATAAATTTAATATCTTTCCTGAAGACATTGACTACACCATCCCCAAGTTAAATTTTGACAAAAACTTCCAAGTTACCATTCCTTCCAGAGCATTCTGGGAAGAAGGCGGCTTTACGGAAGATAAGTCGGTACATTTTTATACCGACGGTTCAAAAACTATCGACGAGGTGGGTGGTGGTGTCTTCTCTGATAGGCTTAATTTAAACCTCTTTTTTCGACTCCCAAACCATTATAGCCTGTTCCAGGCGGAGATAATGGCAATAAGGGAAGTCTTGTCTTCGCTAAAGGAAAACGTGATATCGGCCATTGATATTCGCATCTTTTCAGACAGCCAAGCCGCAATCAAATCCCTGGAATCTTCCTCAACACATTCTTTAACAGCTCTAGACTACCGATCGTCTCTTATAGAGATGGCGGAGCAGTTTAATATTCACCTAATTTGGGTGCCGGGGCATAAGGATATTCCAGGGAATTGTAAGGCTGACGAACTTGCCAGACATGGAACAACAATACCCATCCTTCCAGGCAAAAGTTTACTGGGCATGTTTATCGCTACATGCAAACTTAAATTAAAGCTGGATGCTACCGTAAAGGCAAATTCTAGGTGGATAAGGACTACAACTTGTCTAGTGACAAAACAGATTTGGCCTATGCTGGATTTGAAACGCTCTAGGAATTTGATTTCTCTGAATAGGAAGCATATTAGTGCTGTTATAATTGTCATTACTGGACACTGTCTAATAGGCAAGCATGCAACAAGGCTTGGCGTATTCTCTAACGATTTCTGCAGAAGCTACATGGACGAGGAGGAGGAAGAGACTATTCTTCACCTTCCTTGCACCTGTCCAGCTCTCTCCCAAAGAAGGAAACTCCTTCTTCTTCTGTTTCAATGACCTAGATGATCTGAATAATATTGACGTTAGGTACTATTATTGGTCTAAGTGTGTTAGCTTCTTCTGCTGACAGCCACTTCAACCTAACCTAACCTAACCTAACACTGTTTCCTTTAAAGTTTATTGGCCCAGTAAAGGAGATAGAAGAGTATAAAAGAAAACTAAAAATTAGAGAAGAAAGGATGCATTTTGCAAAATTAAAAACGCAGGGCTTGCCCTGCTTGTTGGTGAGTAATTTTAGCCGCTCCTAACCTGGAAACAGACTCTGTTTGCTGAGGAGGGAATGATGGGCTTATGCTTATTTGAAGACGACATCTGCTCGCCTTGTCGATATTAGACCCAGGTGTATGTGCTTTTTCTTAGGAAGTCACTTAACCTTTACATCTGAAGGTCATTCCACCATTCACAACTCGTGGAGCTGTCCGGTAGCCTGCAGCTTAGCTTTCTCATATTTCAGAAACAACCTTCATTTATTCAATGAATCAATATTTTCATTTTTATTTTAATGGGGTCCTTTAAATGGATTATTTACCCGACGAATATTAACTTCATGCCAATTCGATTATTACGTCATTGTTCAGTAAACTCAACTTAGACCTGTTTCAACATTTCCAGCCAAATCTTTTTTATAGGTCTGACTCAAATTTCGCCTAAAAATCCTTGGCTAAGATATGTCTACTACTAAAAATGAATGGCTTAAGTCGCCATTATTTGTAGATACGATTAAGGAGTCCAATTACTCACTTATGTATTTCTTCAATCATATCTGAAATAAACTGCCTACTTCGCATCGTCAAATGATCTTCACGTTCATCGATCTTCTGTATATGATGATCCTTCATGCCAGCTATTAAGTTTATTATAGCATCTTTATCCTCAAGACAGATTTTGAGTGCTTCGGGAACACCATCAAAGACACGCGTGGCCAATTTCGTGCTTATATATTGTTGCACTAGATCAGTCAGATTTTCCGAAAAATGAACAGCGATATCTCGGATTTGTGCAAAGTACCCTTGGGTTTGTTCCACAAATTTCGACATCATTTCCGATATATTTCGTTTGAAGAGTCCTGTAATTTCCTAAAACGCAGATATATAATACGCTATTCAGAATCTCCATTCTAAGCCTTACCATTATACTCTCATACAAGTGTAATTCATCGTCCATAAGAGCCTGCCAAAGATCGTCGGTTTTGTCATGAAAGTTCGAAGTTATATTCTCAAAGAGTTCTATCAAAGCCATACTTTCTGGAGAGTCATCATCTTCGCCATTAATATATCTGGTTTCTAATTTTGTTAGGCAAACTGTAGCTTTTTTGAATATTTCATCCCTTATAACAATATGTTTGTTGATAGTTCGATGACCGGATTCTTGAATAACCAATTGTCCTTCCTCCACACTATTTGTGTAGAGTTCTATTTCCTTTTTTCGTTCTTCATATTTCTCCAAGCCCAACTTATAGATTTCTTGGGTGATTTTAAAGAAGTCATTGCGATATTCGGCTAAAAGATCATCTAAGGCATCACCACCTATTTGAATTAATGTATGACCATCGTCATCTCTCTCCCAAATTGATTCGTACAGTTGATGTTCATTCAGATATTCGACAAAACTGCTTGAGAGTCTCTGTTCATTTTCAAGTTCTTTAGCTCGATGGTTACGATATTCACATTCTTCTTCTTCTGCTGTTATTATTGCACGGAGTTCGCGTCTGTAATTGCAAATGTTAAAAAAGGGTCTATCTATTTTTTTGTAAAAATGTTCACGACTTACATAAATGTTTCCTTTGCAGCTTCCCTAACATCATTTTCAATGTAAACGTATTCATAGTACTTAACATTTGGCAAAACCGCAGCAATATAAGTCGAAAGCGGATATTTTAACATGTTACAAATTGGATTTCCCTCCATATTGAAGACATTTAACTTTTCCAAAAATCGTATTCGTTCTAACTGTCAAAAATAAATGAGTGTTTCTATACTTAATGTAAAAACATTGAGGATAGATTTTATGGACTTACCCCTTTCAAGGATTCAATCTTGTTATTTCCCAAACTGAAAACAATTAAGTTCTCCAAGGCATCAAAGCCCTCAATAACAGTGATCAAGTTGTTAAACAAACTGAGAACTTCAAGATTCTTTAGGGTGTCCAAATTTTCAATTTTCTCAATGTAATTAAATGACAAGTTAAGCTCTTCTAGAGATGTCAGCATTCCTATGTTCTCAATTACTTCAATCTTGTTATGGTTGAGACCTAACTTGGTTAGATTAGGCATCATCCAGAGGTGATCAATGCGAAGAATGTCTAAAAATTTCAAAGTTAAAGTTTAGAACAGAAACAATAACTGGGAGCTGAATTGTAACGGTACAGAAGCTTGTTAAGCTTCCAAAGCGCTGTGAATCTAGACGAAAATCTATTTAAGTTTCAAGAACGAGTTTGAAAGGAGCTCGAAAGCACTATTAAGTAAGTAGAGACGCTTCACTGCTCTCGAAATGGGAACGAGTAGTTTGTCTCCGAGTAAAAAGAAAAAAACACAAAAATAATTACAAACTTTTAAATGGGAACAGGTGGCATGTTCGTTAATGTTCGTTACCGAGGTTATCGAGGAGAGTAGTATCCAGATAATGCAATTTTAGAATAGGCGAACCTAGTGCCCCGAGATGCCTGTTGTTCCGCCCCATCTGCCAAGCTCCGAAATGTAATCCATTCACCG
Organism: Pocota personata; assembly: GCA_963082735.1. Lineage (NCBI taxonomy): Eukaryota > Metazoa > Arthropoda > Insecta > Diptera > Syrphidae > Pocota > Pocota personata. The sequence goes on from OY720430.1 coordinate 141,449,949, forward strand.
CTACTTCACGAAATCTATAACAAGATGTGGTATTACAACGGGTAAAAGCTGTTCCTATCTACCTCAATTTCTGTTCCGCGATGGGACTTGGACCTGTACCGTTCAAGTCACAAGCTCGCCACTACACCATGGCTGGACGGGGGATGGTTTTTCCACTTTTTAGTCCTTGCAACTCCTGCAGAAATCGAGGCCTCTCTCTGAGAAGTAGGGATATCGGGCAGTGTCCCGTAAGAACACCGACAATATGCAATGCTTCCAAGGGAGTCTTAGTACATCGCTTAAGCCTCTTTAAAGGAAGGAGGAAATTTACTGGTCTGACTCAGCCAGTGCTAAAAGGCGTCACTATCGAACTCTTCAAGGAAGCCAAATATTTAGGAGTAATCTTAGATAGCAAGCTTCTTTGGACGAAACATGTCGAGCTGAAAACTTCCAAAGCTCTGTCAGTCTTTCGCAATGCAAAGGTGTTTTCGGCAAGATATGGGGCTTGTCGCCAAGGAAAGTCCTTTGGATCTACACGGCAATGATAAGACCCTTCCTCTCATATGCGTCAGTTGTTTGGTGGAATAAGCTCTCACGTAAATACGTTATTGCTGCTTTCGCCAAACTCCAAAGAACGGTCTGTCTCGGCTGCTTGGGAGGTTTCCTCAGTACGCCTGGCTCTCCCACCCTTGATATTTATATTATATCATGGGGTGTACATTCAGAGCCATCTTCCGTTTAAAAAAGAAGTGGTTTCAGGCACGATTCGCAATGGAGTTTTGATGACGTTGCGCGACACCTGATACAATGATAGCTGAATTACGGCTGCGGTGCAAATTTGAAGTCAACTTTCCCAACTTCCAAAATAGTTCGAGAATGCAAAACATCCTTGAATTCGGTCGGAAGGCTGAACTCACTGAATCTTGTTTGGGTCCTAGGACACAAAGGGATAACAGGAAATGAGATTTCTCTGGACCTGAACCCACGTTGGGTTTCCCAGCGTCCTTGGTTAGGGCTTCCATTGACGACTGGGTTTTCAGTGAACACAATCGAAGGTGGCATGACTCTCGAGGATGCAGGCAGACTAAACGAATGGTCTCCGTCGTCTGTAAGAAATCCGGGGCTTTCTTGCAATATCTTAGCTGAAAAGACTGTAGACAACTTACTGGCGCTCTTACGGTCCACTTCGCCTTTGCCAAGCACCTCCATGTGCTAGGTTTGAGCGGTACCCCTGTCTGCGACTCCTGTGGAGAGGGCGATGATACTGCAGAACGCTTCCTATGTGATTGTCCTGCCTTTGCTCGGATCAGGTGGCAGATTTTCGGTGGTGATGTGGTGAGTGCTGATGACCTAAGCTCTTCATCACTGAAGTGTCTACTCGTCTTTTTACAAAAGACGAAAAAAAACAAAAAAAAAAAAACATCGCTGTAGCACATGCAGGCTAAACTTTGCACATTCTCCAAAATACTGCTCTGTATGGGTTTCTAAGGAGTCGCCCTTCAAACGACTAATATGGGCCTAGTAACGAAAACGTCCGCCCAGAGTGTAGTATGGGGTTGCATACTACAGATGCTAACAATAGCCCTTTTCCAGGAGTCGAAAGCTACACAGACTTCTTTATCACATTCTAGTAGATATATCAACAACAAAACTCCGGCCCGGAAAGTTTTCGAATCCATCTCGGAGGGATGACTCGGTAAAGGAAGACCTTATTCTAAGATGCGCACATAAGTGGAAAAGACCTTAATCAACTTCATATGCAAAACTGGAGGCGGTTAGCACAAGATCGAGCTGGTGAGACGCTTGTTGGTTAAGACTCAGGTCCAATACAAACTGTAGCGTAAACTAAAGTAAAGTAGGTACATTATCAGGTTAATTTGTGAAAGTGAGACCGATGAAGTTTAAAGAAGTAAGGTATAGATGAGGATTTTTGAATTTCCGAGTAAAAAGGACTAGTTCAGTTTTGTGGAGATTTACTCCTAGTCCACTTGTTGGTACCCACTTGGAGAGCAAAAGGAGAATTTGGTATTTTCCTGAAACAGTAATAGCAACATCATCTGTATAATCAATCACTTTACATCCTGCCCTTTTCAGGTTGACTAGTAGCTCATTGATTATTGAATTCCAAAGAAGATACAAGACACCATCTTAAAGTGTGCCGTAATTCACATATGTACCTACGAGCGAATGGTTCACCCAGTTTTGAGTTAATAAAAAAAACCAAGCAGGAGAAGGCACAATATATCCTTTAGGTCGCAGTACATCTAACCTCGCCGCAATTTATTCATAACATCAGGCCCTGGTGACTTTTACTTCCTAGCGGCAATATACTCGTACATACATAGATAAATAAAAAATAAAAAAATGTAATGGTCCATTTTAGACAGTTTATAAGTTTTACGCGATTTCACTTGGGATGCGTTTACATTAGAATTGTTCCCTTCTAAAAAAATCATACAAATTTTTACCAATTCTAGTCCAATTCCATTCCCTAACCTAAAAAATTCATAAAAGAGAGAAACAACAATAAAAAGAGAGAAACAACAATAAAAGTTGTCTTCTTAATGGGAAAAGTTACGAATTGTTTTGTTTGTAAGTAAACTGTCAAGCACTAATATGAACATTTCAAATTGCTTGTTAAGTGTAATATATAATGGGAAAAGAAAACAAAGAGAAAAAGTACTCGTAGATACAAGTGAGCATAAATTGCTATCCGAAGACATTTCCGCAAATGCAAATTGGTGGTTCCTCACATATGTTCCTGCACTGCTTTTGTTGTTCAACGCGTTCGATAATTTATTTGCAGTTTTCACCATTCTGAGATTTTTTCTCCACTCCTTGAAATTTGTAATTTTACGAATCTTAGTGCAGAAAGTAAGGGCACAGTTCTATTCTTTTCTTTCCATTTACCTCTAATTGCCACACTGTTTCAAAAAAGAACAAAGTTCTCATGTCTAATGATAAAATTCATCAGCCAAAAAACACTCTCCAAGATTTCACCTTGATATACTCGTACTAGTACATATTGTTTTCACATTACCGTTAAAAACTCAATTTGAAGAGTTTTCGAAGTGCAATATAAAGAAAGTGCCTGTATGACGAGAGCGTACTTGAAACTCTGATGTCGAAAATGTTGGGTATATGATATATCGACAAACAATTCAACTCACTTAAAAACTCTAATCTCAGGATGGTTATCTTCTCATAACGAATCGGTTCGAGTTGATGCAATCTCAACGCCTCCCCTTTGTATCCATCCTCTGAGTAGGATTTTTCTATCATCTCCTTACAGATGACACCTGGTTCTATTGCCGGATAAATGACTTCGTCCACACAGTCCATTTCAGAATTAACTTATAGATTTTTCCACACTAATGTTACACTGCAACCAGAACACAGATCACTTCTGTTCTCTGTGTTATTTTTTTGCTGTTTTGTTTTGTTTGGGTCACCGCGTCGTCGATTCTTGTCCAAGTAACCAAGGCTACGGTCGTTAAAGAAACTTGTGAGTAAGCGCTTACACTATTACCTCGCGTCTGTTAATCCGGCACAAACAAAAAGTTGGCCAGGTGCACAAGTTATAAAGTACTTTACATACGACTTGGATTGTTGAGTACTCTCTTTTTTTTTCTCCGCTGTTTTCGTATATTTAAGATATTTATAAATTGTATTAAAATAAACAAATTAATGTATCTTATGTCATCAAGTTGAAGTTCTAATTGCTTTGCAAATTTAAAACTAAAATCTAAGTGTATTTTAGAAGCTATTTGATTTTTTTTAAACCGTTAAAATTGATTTTTTGACAATTTTCCAAAACTTTCCATGCCATGATCTTGCATATTTAATATATTGTTCAGATATTAATTTTAAACAAAATTGCTCGAACCATAGCCGAAAAATGATTTTTTTTTTGATTTTTTTCAAAACCTGATAAAGTAGAAGTAGTGAAAATAAAATTTTTTGAAATCAGGGCGTCGTCACCTCTCATTTGATATCCGAATTATATACAAAAACTATTTTTGTTTGTTTTAATTTTACTTTAACCTGAAAAAACTTTTTTCTTTTTCACTTTTCCCAAATTTCACTTCAGAATTATCTGTGGGTTAGTAGTTAGAACATAATTCTAATCAACATTTCAACCTTCTACGTCTAACGGTTCAAAAGTTATGAGGCCTTGACAGATAGACGGGCGGGCGGACTCTCACTATAAGGGTTCCATTTTACCTTTTTGATACCTTATAAATACCGGAAGAACGATTGCATGGCTATTGGTTTTTAGTATTCCGTGGTGGTATAACATGGAACACTAATGGAAACGGAACAGACACGGTGTCTGTCTGTCAGTTTGTCACACGCTTATTACTTTTGAACCGTTAGACCTAGAGAGCTGAAATTTTGCACAAAAATATTATGCGGTGGACTTTTGGGGGTATAATTTACCCTAAGAAAAAAATATTTGTTCATCCTACCATGCGACACACATCATATTAACCCTGAACTTCCAAGGAATTTAAATATGCAAAAATATATTTTTTTTTTTTTGATAAAGTTTGTTAAATAGAAAACCTCAATAACCAAGAATATCTTTGATAGTATTAACGCAGAAAATCTAGAAAAAGATAGTAATTTGAAGAATCACGTGAAGACGTGGGGTCTCATCCGATTTTGACGATTTTAGGGCAAACACATCTACATGTTCGGTTTCTAACAGATGGTGGGATGGGTTGAAGAAGAATTGTTGATTGTGTTTATAGAACGAAATAAGATGCAAAGTAAAATTCCTCCGAAGGGCGAAATTTTCAATGTGGCACAAGAAAAGGATTTTAATGATCCGATTCCACTTCTAGTACATTCGTGGATACATTTCCGAAGTTCTTAACTTCTTAAATTGAAATAATTGATAATAATAATTATTAAAACTATTCTGCACCTGAAATAAATATTCATTTGGAGGTCCTTCCTGCCGTAGTACGAATATCTGATCTATGGTGGTCTTTCTTGGTCTGAAACCACATTTATACGGACCAATCCGAATCTGGACCTAGAAGAACTAGATAGAAAAGTCAGAACGCTGATGACGAAATACCGCCAACACCATCCTCAAGCAGCTGTAGAGAGACTAGTCCCAGCATTCTAAATTTGGTTAAAAAACAAAGTAACAACCTGTATACTTATTTTTCCAACAAAGCTGCAACGTCCCCGCTCCACTGTGCCATTCTCCATGCTGATGACAACTTCACCCCAGTAAATATGAGGAACAGAACCCAGTCAGAAAACCCAGTCCCACTCAACATCTATGACACCTACTCCAAATGGAAAGCAAAACCTTTGCACGGAAGAAATCCCAATGACAAACTCTTGGCTCCAATTCGGGAATTTATATCCAGAAATGGTAAGCTTTATGACAGCAATTCAGGACCAGGTCACACCAACAAGGAACTACCTGAAATACATCATCAGGGATCAGTGAATTCAAAGCTACAGCTGTGGGTGATGTGGAGCTTTCCATGAAACAATACACCTTATATTGGCTGTGTGCTCTATGCTTGTTAGTGGCGCCTACAAGCGCAAGCACGACAATGTTGGAAAAATTCTCCACCTAGAACTGATGAGAAAATATGACTTCACATCAACAAACGTTACTCACACGCCCTATTATAGGCATACTCCTAAAGCAGTTATCGATAGTCCCGAGTATGTCATCTATTGGGACAGGACAATACGAGTATTGACTGATTCTAGCGTGCAGTTCAACAGACCTGATATTGTGATTTACGATAAGATGCAAAAGAATATCACCCTTGTGGACTTTACAGTCGTTAACAACAACAACATGGATCGACATACCTTACTAAGATCCAGAAATATACAGCCTTATGCCACAAACTGAAGGAACTAGGAGAGCCAAATCTGCCGTAACTGTGTCAATCATACTGTCCACTACTGGACTGGTCCCAAAGTTAACTGTCACTAGCATGGCGAGACTTAACATCAAAAAAAAAAAAAAATTATCTACGAAATGCAGAAAGCTACTATTTTTGACAGCTGCCGGTATTGTAAGGGAATTTCTGTTGTAGAAGCAGAAGTGACGTGTTTGGTTTCAACCCGCACGATCGCCTGATCCTGAACTTGAGTTCTGATATCTTTGACTTTGGTTAGATTTGATCGGAATGAATCTCCTTGTATTTTGCAGACAAAACACAGTCGGATTGAGGTTGATCGGATATAAAGAGATTGGGTCTAAGACAGGTGGATGTTATCCTACTTGATGTAGAGATAGTGTGAAGCTAAAAGATAATAATAATAATAATACAAATAAATACAAAATAAGCAAGGTTATAATTCTAAGTAATGTAGGTGCCCACGTAAGATGTAAATTATTTTTGGAAAAAAAATGTACTCCTTCTGAGGGATTAGAGTTAAACTTCTGAGATCCATCTTTCAGACAATTAGGTAAACAAGAAAAAAATGTAAAGTTCCAATTCCGGAGAACTCATACTCAATTTTCGGTCCATTGTACTCCGAGACAGAACTCCTTTTGGTGTAGTGAACCTACACAGTTCGGGTCACAAGCGAACACACTACCCACTACACCGTGGCCACCTTCAATTTGATACATGTATGCTGAAGTTCACTCAGCTGAGCTTGCGCAGGTCCGAGTATTCAGCTACACAGTCAGACTCATATGCTCATCATATTAAGATATGTACTCGTAGCCATCCAGTAGGCACCGCGAGGTGGTGATAATGTGATTTTGTCATGCAAATAAGGCTGTGAAGTGTAATTTTCACTAAAAAGTTATTTTTGTAAAGATGTTGGGAAAAGTTAACTTCTTGTTTCAGGCCCGTCTGTCTGTTTGTACGCCTTTCTTAAGAACCACTACACAGATTTTGATGAAATTTGATTTATTTTTTCGTTCTGACATTGTCGAAATCGAATGGAGTGTGGGTAAGATGTGAGGGCGGTGTTTCAAAAACCTTTAAATTATCTCTGTTAGCCGTCTAACTCAAGAAATTATCACTTGGAAAATATCAAAATGTTTTATTTATTTATTTTTCAATTTAATCAAACTTTTATTATTCATCGAGAAGAAGTCGAAAAGATATACAACATAAAATCAATAAGAGGTATTGTAGTTAAGATCGAGCCAAACGATGTCAAGCTTTCGGGCATACGCAAAGCTATTGCAAAAGAGATTTTGCTTGCCTTAAATGTGAAGGAAAACACCCCACAAAAAGTTGTCCGCTAAAGAAGGACGAGAAAGCAAAATGCATCAACAGCAAATTATAGAGGTTGTCCGATGGCAAAAGAATATCAAGAAAGGAAAAGCAAAGCAACAAAATCCATCCAATAATAAAAGTAAACAACAAGTAAACGTTGAAAACATGAAACCAGACAAAGTGCTAATTGCTGCTAAAACAAACATACCAACTGTAGAGAGTAAATCGTATTCCCAAATTGTGAAAAATGTATGTAAAGAAGAGGACATATCGGTAAAGGAAATGCTTATTACTATTATTCAAAGATTGGATAATCAGGATAAAATAATTAAACTACTAAGCAAAGAAGCAGGAAAAAAGCAACAAAATATTAATCATTAAAAATAATCTAAAAGTCGCAACGTGGAATGCAAATGGTTTACTCCAACACATCCCTGAATTTCAGGTGTTTCTATCTAACGAAGATATTGATGTTTGCCTGATATCAGAAACTAATTTCAAGCAGGGAACAAAGATTAGAATTCCTGGGTATCTTTGTTACCACTCTCCCCATCCAGCTGACAGTGCCAGGGTAGGTAGTGCTGTAATTCTGGAAAGTACCTTGGAGCTTTATGAATTGTCAAAAATAGCAAAACCAACAATGCAAGTAGCGACAATAAACATAGAAACTAAAAGCAAGGAATTTAAAATAGCTGCGATATACTGCCCACCCAAGCACTCGCCTACAGAGGAAGATCTAATTGACCTTTTTCAAATGCTAGGCAACAATTTTATCATCGGTGGTGATTTCAATACTGGGGGTCAAGACTAATAACAACAAAAGGCAGAAAGTTTTACAAATCAGGGCAAAATTTTAACTGTGAATTTATTTCGACTGGATCACCAACTAATTGGGCATCTGACCCAATGAAAATACCAGATGTTATTGACTTCTTCATAACGAAAGGTATTAATAGAAAAGAAATTAAAGTTAAAAGCAGTGATGATCTGTCATCGGATTATACACCTATAATCCTAACAGTCAACGGTTTATCAATAGAACAGATTAAAAACTCACAAAACAAAAGAACGAACTGGTGTAACTTCAGAGAACATCTCGAAGGTTTCATTAACCTTAGATCTCTACTTGTCACAACAAAACATATTGACATTGAAACAAAACAATTTATTGCCGATGTACAACAGGCAGCAGAAGATAGTACACCGACTTATCAACAAAAAAAAAAAAACAGACTTCAGTGAAATACCCCACGGAAATCAAGGAACTGATACTTGAAAAGAGAAGAGCTCGTAGAAAATGGCAAACGACAAGATATCCCGGCGATAAAACCATATTTAATAGACTTAATAACAGACTTAAAAAAATATCACTGAATTAAAAATGATTCTCTAGCTAAATACCTTAGTAATCTCATGGCTGACAAAGTCACGGACTACTCCCTTTGGAAGGCTGCTAAACGTTTAAAGAGACCTCCAGTGCCAGATCCGCCGTTGAAATTATCTGATGGGAAATGGATCGGCGATCCAAAAGAAAAGGTTAAACTCTTTTGCCAGCATCTTTCAAATGTTTTCAAACCTTTTCCACCTAGCGTAGCAAACGAAAATCTTGGTTCCTAAATATAACAGAGAAGTTGAAAATGAGATTCCTTATGTTTCCTTAAGAGAGATCAAAACATGTATTTATAAACTAAATAATAGAAAGTCACCAGGTTAAGATCTTATAACTGCTCAAATCTTGAAAGAACTGCCCTCCACTGCATTGCTGAAACTCAAGCTTATAATTAGAGCCCCTCCCCCCCCCCCCCCCCCCTCCCCCCCTCTAATTCGGGTTTAGAAATAAACACTCGACGATAGACCAAGTGCATTGTATAACTAATGTTATAGAAAAGGCACTGGAAGGAAAACTAATTTGTTCTGTAAGATTCTTAGGCATTGCACAGGCTTTTGATAAAGTTTGGCATAAGGGTTTAGAGTACAAACTTCATACCTAGACAGTACTACGAGATACTTAAATCTTATATAGCACATAGATTCTTTAGAGTTCGCTATGGTTCAGCGTACTCTGAACTGAAAGAAATACAAGCAGGTGTTCCACAGGGAAGTGTTCTAGGACCCACCCTATACTTATTATACACGAGTGATATACTGCATGCAAGTGATACCATGATGAGTCAAAGTCCACCCATATCAATTTTACAAATAAAAAAATAACGAATGTTCCCGTAGTGTACCTTACACCGTGTAGTTCCTTACTCTAACACAGCTAAGTATCTGGGAATAAATCTGGATGCTTAACTGAAATGGAAGGAACATGTTAAAAAGAATGTAGAAGACTTAAATATTAGATATAGAAAACATTATTGATTGTTAGGATATAACTCAGAATTGTCCTATTATATAATAAGATACAAAACCCGTTTGAACATATGGTATCCAATTATGGGGTTGTACAAAGAAAACGAATGTGCAAATAATACAAACATTTCAAAATAAGGTCCTTCGGGGAATAGAGAATGCCCCATGGTATATTAGAAATAGTGACTTGCATCGAGATTTGCAGATTGACCTCGTAACAGATGTGATTAAGAAGTAAGCAATATTCGTACGTCACAACGAGCGTTTGCAGATGCATATTAATCCTGAGATATTTGGCGTCTTAAATGTACGATATGATATTCGTAGGTTAAGAAGAACCAAACCTCATGAACTTTTTTTTTGGCAATTATGAGAGCAGTATTTAAATTATAATGCCTTCTCAAAACCGACTTAACGTTGAAAACAAAATCTTTTGTCGATCACTAGTTGATTGGTCTTGATCAGGGAGGTACAAGTTTAAGCAAGCTTATTAAAGAGACCTATTGTTCCACAGTTTTCACACTCCTAACTCAAGAACCACTCGACGGATTTTGATGAATTTAGGGTTTTACCTTAAGTCGCTATAGACATGTGGATTAGTTTATCTAAAATCATGATGATTGGAGCTTGGGTAAGATACACTTTAATTTTTTACTTGCACCTATAAGGGCAAGTATTGATTTCCTGGAAATTTTCGATCTCGAGATTTTGATCAAACTTGACAATACTATCATAGAGAAACTTAATAAAGTTGGTCTCCCGATTGTTTGTCTATCTGGCTGGATTTTCTTCAAGGATCACAATGCGAGGCTAAATCGGAATTTCCATTCTAACTCCAAAATTGAGGGGACATTACTAATGATCGATTTTGAAAAAAATCGGTTTTCTCGAAAACGGATATAATCAATTTGGTCAAATAAAGCTATGGTGGATATGTGCTATCAGATGGCGTACCAAGTTTTTGCCAAAAAATACGTTAAAAGGTACTTTGTTTATTAACCGGTTTCTCAAAATTGTCAATTTTTTGGCTATGATTCGATCGATTTTATTCGGAATTAACATTTGCACCATATTTGACATATACAAGATTATGGCATACCAAGTTTGGAAATACCTTTTTCTAAACACAAAAAAAACTTTAATGATTTCGTTTAAATATTAATTCTGAGTGATTTACAATTAAACAATATACATATATCATACATATTGGTGCACGTACGTGCGACTGAGTCGTGCACTTCATTTTCTTGGGGTATCTTTTATTCACAAAACAGCCTCCGTATACTGGAAAATATTGTTTTTTTTTCCATTTTTTACTTGCACCTATTCATATAAGGGCAAGTATTGGTTTCCTGAAAATGTTCGATCTCGAGATTTTGGCCAAACTTCACGTTAGTATGATAGAGAATAAAGTGGTCTCTCAATTGGGTCTGTCTGTATGTAGGCGGACTGCAGCCTAAACTGGGTGGATGTTCTTCAAACTTCATATCTGGGGTCAGTGGATTCACAATTTGAGGTGAAGTCGGAATTTTTATTCTAATCCCGAAATTAACGGTCCTTTAATAATGGTCGATTTTGAGAAAAATTTGATTTGCTCGAAAACGGCTCTAACAATTTTGATCAAATTTGATATTTTATGATGGATATAAAGATGATTCAAAGACATCACTTCTTAAGAAATCATTTGAGTTATTATTAGTAAGGCGAGCTGTCTTCAGATATCGCTTGAAAGAATATATTCAAATGATTAATAGTAAGTTGGTATATTAAATTATAGATGTGTCTTGTAACACCGCTTGAAAGAAATCATTCGAATTATTATTGATAATTAGTCGGTACTTATTAATAATCATCCGACTGATTTTTTTTTTTAAAACGGTGTCTCGAGACATCTTGGTAATTTTATTTCTGGTTTAAGTGCCGACGTAGTAATATCATTCGAATGGTTGTAAGTAATATCTCGAGGCATCTCGAGTTTATCAGCTTGTCAGTTAAAAATAATTTAAGAATATTAAAAATAAACGATATTTTTGATTTCAGTCTCTGAGAAGTGTATTCTTAGCTAGATTAGATATCATCCAGCTCTAAAAATAATAAGATAAGGAACGTTTAAGTGCCCTCTGGAGAGGTATGCAAGATGTTGCGCTCCTTTTAAGTACACAAGCAAAAAGGTGGTTGCTTTAATCAATGTATGTTGTTCTACTGTTGAAAATACTTAAAATTTGAATTGGGTATATTTGTTTAAGGGTCCCGCACCAGCTGGAGGTTGTGTATTACCCACAAGCTGTGACTACCAAATAATGCTGCCTAATTACACAATCGGACTTAATGGACCTCTTTTGGAACTGTCTCCACCTTTATGATTCATACAGACACTGTTAGAGGCACTGCCCAGTGTGCAGCAGAATTGGCACTCGTTAAGGACTCGTTGTCAATAACAAAGAAGAAGGCCTGTCGAGGTTTGAACGTTTCTTTAACCACTTTAGGGAGTCAATCGCACAGCTTGAGCGCTGACTAAAAATAATTTCGAAGTGCAACTGGAATACAAACTTGAAATAGTTTGTGGGATATGTTACACAACCGTAAATACAAAGGAGTGTAGGAGCCTACTTCGATAGTTTGAAAAATAAGCCAAAAAAGTGATTTTAAAGTATTTTATTAAGAAATATATTTTTGTACAAAATATAAAAAAAGTATTTACATGGTTTCATTAAACAATTGTTCTCTAATTTCGCCCTGAATCGATTGTAAATTGTATGTCATTTGTTCGATGTAGGAGTTGATTTCTTGAACTTTCGTGCGATTTCTTTCCAATTCGTCTCTGAAAGTAAGAAACATAAAAAGGGATGCTATTACTTTTAAAATTTAGTACTCGCAGGTGAGTCCAATAAATTAATAAACAGACAAGTTTTAGTAAGACTTAACTAAAAGATATACAAGAAGTTCCATACATGTTAAGTTGCAGCGTTCATTAACTTTCCGAGTATTAAAATGAGAAGCGTATACTATATAATCAAAGGGTTTCGATTTAGCCTTTTGGACCTTTTTTAAATGGATTATTAACGACTCTTTTACGATTCAGGATAGATTCCTGCATCTAGGGGCGCATTTATTATTCTTTGAAGTACTGGTCTAATTATGTTTAGAGAGTCTCTTATCACTTTAGTACTCATAAAATTGAAATCATTTTTTCAATTTAATGTTTTTACCGCACGACTTATAGTTTCTAAGCTAACGACACAAAATATAATTACATATTTATTTAATTTGTTCCACATATCATTTTGGCTACTTGAATTTTAAACTCCTAGTAGTGCTCATTAACTTGGATGGTTCATTTATTATCATATATAAATCGTTGCAGTTAATATTATATGAAAGGCGTTGCGTATATGTATCCGATGTTTCAAACCTACTAATATTAAAGTCACCACACACAACAAAGTTGCTATTGCACTGTAGTAGACAAACATATAACAAAAGAGATCTATATATTACACAGGGGTATATATATTGCAGGATATAGTGTTTTTGGACACTCTACGACTGCACTTTGATTATCTGAATGCGGTTTTAACCTTAGATTAACAACGGAGGATCAGTCTCCATCTTTAAGATCTAAGTATAACGTAGAATAGTAACAGGTGATACAGATACGAGGGATGTGTCAACGATGCTCAGAGTTCTCAAAATAGGATGTACTACTCGAAACTGAGATACGATCCACAGGATGAAACAAACTTTTTAAATGACAACATAACCGACAAAATAAGTCTACTTTTGAAAGTAAGAGGAGAGCTGATCGCACTAAACTATATTCCGCAATGTCCATAACTGCCAGTTCTTTGCGATCTATGCAATACTTGCCCTTATAGATGCACGTAAAAATCTGGTCTATTTAAATTATTTACTAATGTATGTCGTTTTCTACTGGGCACTTAAAATTTTGCTTTGAGATCTTAGATTTTACATGCAAAATGGAATATTTGACCGACCGTTGCACCAGCTGTTCTTTTTTTCTGATTGGTATTTAACTTTGTAATTTGTTTTGAACTTATAACATATGTAAATATAGAAATTTATTTAAACAAATTCAGTATTGTTGTCGATTTTGGTGTTATTGGAAGTAGGTGTTAATCTTTCAAAAGATCGAGATCTGCGAAAAGTGATTAGAAAAGATAGATTATTTTCTTAATAGAAAACAACATACATACTCGTAAATAGATACAAGCAATAAGTGTGTAAAGTTCCAGCTTCGAAATCATCTAGGAGCTTCAGGAGATTGGTGCTGGAAAACATACTCAAATTGAAATTTATTTTTTGTCGTAATGCGGAAACTTCTGGAGGAGTGCGGGAAATCGAACAAATGTGCTGTGCAATGCTCTGCATTTTGAGAATCAAGAAATTGACTATACCATATTCTTCCACGTAATCCACTCTAGAAGTCTACTAAGTTTCAGTGTTTTTAGGTTATCTGAGAACTTCTGAAGGGGTGAGCGAAGACGTACACAAAATAGACAAATTCAATACAAATCAAAAGAAAAATTGTCCAGGTTACACCCTGTTACGCTATGTTCTTCTACGTGATCTGTTGCTTAGTTCCAGTTTTTCAAGTTATCTGAGAACTACGTTAGAGCTTCGGGAAGGCGCGCACACATAAGAAAATGATACACATACACAAATATTTTAGAAAAGCATGACTGCTTAAGAAAAATCCAGAAGCGTCTGACCCAGAGTGGGCCCGCTCCCTGGTCTACATCTGAACCGGCTCGGTCGGCAGTATAAGTGATGAAAATTAAGCCTGGCTGTGGGAAGGAACCCTGAAAATAAACCAAAGATCGATAATGAGAGAAGAAGTAACGTCACGGTGTAGGGAGACGGATCCCCAGTACCGGCGACCGAGGTTGAACGAGCAGGCTCGTTGGCGTCGTTATATATACATAGGTAGATACAATGACTGCAATACTACAACGGTGAATAACTTGACTGGAGTAGTAGATAGTATTGCAAGATAAAATTTGTTCGAGCCCTTCAAAAGGATTACGCGCATCCAGCGGTCATAGACAAAAGAGATTTTACTAAAGGAGGAAAAAATCGTCACAACACTGTTGCCACAACACACGCTACTAGAGAGACGACTCAGCCATTTACAATTCCAGAAGTCACAGTTGACGAAATATTGGACGGAAGCAAAAGGATAGGTGATAAGAAATGTTCAGGACTAGACGGAGTACGAAATAGAGCCTTAAAAGCAACAATAAGGAGTAGCTCCACAATCTACGCTATCAATGCAGATGTGCCGGGAAGTTTCCCCAATAAGAAAGATTTAGAGATTCGTGCTATCGTCAAATCTGTCTTTTTAATACAGTGAGAAAGATTCTTGACCGTATAATATTCAGTAGATTGCTCCCAGTTATTAAATCGGAAGGTGGGCTTTCGAGCCAACAATATATAAATTACGCAAATATTGCGAAGTAATTATACTCGATGTAAAGAATGCGTTCAATACAAGCAAATTGGGCCAATATAATGGATGCACTGAAAAATATGAATGTACCTTCATATATCCTAAGGATAGTGGATAACTGTCTCCACTAAAGAGTGCTGCAGTACGAAACAAAGAAGTACTCCACAACAGCTGGCGTTCCACAGGGCTCGGTCCTCGGACCGCTCTTATGAAACATCATATAGGATGAAATTCTAAGGCTACAAATCCCTAATGGAGCAGAAATCATTGGATTCGCCGCTACATTGCGATTGTAGTGACAGCAAAATACCTTGATGAACTGAAATTGATTGCAAATGAGAGGCGGTGCTTATAAGTAGCCGCATAATTAAAGAAAACATGAAAATCAAGGTGGGAAATTGCGTCATGCCCTCAAAAAGACACAATAAAAACTTGGGCGTTATGATAGAGATAGGCTGAAATTCCGAAGGTATGTGGAATATGTTTCGAAAAAGAAGTCCAAAGTACATTCGGGGCTTTTCAGAATATTTCTTAACGTTGGGGGTCCAAGAAGCACCAGAAGGCTACTATTAGCCAGTGTGTTGAGCTTGACAATGCTCTACGTATCCATTGTACTGCCGGATGCGTTAATTGTGAAAAAGAACCGAAGTAACAGTACTTAGAGTGATATGTGCCTTTAGAACCATATCAGATAAAGCAGCGTACACCATCGCCGGTAGACATCCTTGCTGAAGAAGCGAAATGAATTCACGATGACAAAAACCAAAACATCGAAATCGCAGAGGTAAGAAGACAAGGGAGAACTGCATCGCTGAGGAGATGGCAACAAAGTTGGAACACTACACATAAAGGCAGATGGACCTATTCGCTGATTTCGAATATAGAAACTTGGATAAGCAGAAAATAAACAAAACATGGAGAATTATGATTCTAGAATGTCCAGTGTATTCTGGATGCCTAGAGGATCGGAAGCACGTGATGTTTAACTGCCCACCATTGTCCGAAGAATAATGAACACTGGGAGAAGAAATGAATAATTTACTTTTCTGTGCTCTAAGCACGAGAGGAAAGTGCTTAGAGCACAGACGAGGACAGGCATTTAGAAACGGAAAACCTGCCCCGCGAATTACCTTACGGTGGTTCAGCAGGGTGAGTATCTGGTCTAGCGGTGGTTAGTTTTAGTGAGTAAGAATCTTATACTACCGTGCAACCTAGAATATGGTGCCTTTGGAAGGTTCCCACACCGCTTAAAAAATAAAAAAAGAGAATAAAAAACGATTCATAAGTCAGGAAAAATGATCTGTTCAACACGTATGTGTGTATGTGCCACACACTAATAAGAAAATTGTATACACCACACTGTACTTGGAAAATTTGAAATTCTGTTCTATTTTTCTTTCTATGTCATCTATGGGCTTCTGGAGATGTGCAGAAAGGCGCACAGACATAAATAAATTGTGTAATTACTCCGGCAATAAGACATTTTGGATTAGTATTTATAAAATTGATTTTCTTAAATAGTTAACATTAAAAAAAGCTCTTTAACGCAAGCCCTCAAAGAGTGTGGCCACTAGGCTACAGCGGCAAGAGGTTCTAGATATAACCCTTGCTTCCGACAACATTAATCAAATGACCAAGTACTGGAAGGTATCTGGTGAACACGCTTTTTCTGACCACCGATACCTTCAATTTAGTCTTGACGACGATCCTCCAGGCCAGAAATATCTGTAATACTAACTGGCTCAAATATAGGGAAACTTTAAAGACACTGGTTAATTCCGACACTCTAAAGTCCCGAATAATCCTCAAGAGCTTGATTCTTTGGTTAAGGACCTTACCTTGGCCCTCAATAAAGCTTTGTCTTCCTCTTGTCCTTTGGTTAGGGTTAGGGGCAAGAAAAACCACATTGGTGGATCTCTGATCTAGGACCACTCAGAAATACTTGCAGAAATCTTTTCACCAAAGGCAAAAGCACAAGAGATGCATCTGACTGGGACTTGTATAAAGAATCCCTAAAAAACATATAAAAAAGAATTGAGGAAAGCCAAACGTAATTCTTGGAGACTCTTGTGGTAAAATAGAAGAATCTTCTGAGGCGTCTAAGCTGAGAAAAATCCTCTCGACAAATCCTTCAGTGCCCAGCTGTTTATTAAAACCAGATGGGTCTTGGACAACTTCTAGTGTAGACACGTTAAATTTGCTTATTGATACACACTTCCCAAGTAATTCCCTGACTGCCAACAATATTGACTCTATAAAGTCGAATGCTCAAAAAACCAACCTCTCAAGTCTGATTGCGCAGGACAAACTTCTTTGGGCGCTACATAGCTTCAAACTATACAAATCCGCTGGACCAGACGGTTCTAAAAAATATTTTTCAGAGCTGTCTGAATTTGGTCTATATTCCGCATATATGGAGAGAAGTCAATGTGGTATTCATACCTGGTAAATATTCACACACCAGTCCAAAAGACCTCAGACCTATTAGTCTATCATCTTTCCTTCTAAAAACACTAGAACGACTGATTGATATCCACTTACGTGACAGTATTGACACACAACTACTGTCCACGGCTCAACATGCATACTGTAAGGGCAAATCAGTCGAAACAGCATTGCATACATTAGTCAATAAGATCGATACTCCATGCATCGTAAGGAGTACCCCATGGTAACTTTTCTAGATAATGAAGTCGCTTTTAGCAATGTCTACTCATCTGCGATAATCAAAGCGCTGTCAAATCTGAAGATAGATAGCTCACTTGGCAAGCTGATTAATTTACTGCTTAATAATCGGATTATCAACTCAAAGCTGGATGGGACATCTGTTAGAAGATATTTCAGCAGGGGCACCCGTCAAGGGAGCGTCCTATCTCCACTTCTTTGGAATTTGGTGGTCAATGAACTACTGTTAATCCTGGAAGCTGAACACGCCTCCATCTTAAACAAATTTAATATTTTCCCTGAAGACATTGACTACACCAGGCCCAAGTTAAATTTTGACAAAAACTTCCAAGTTACCATCCCTTCCAGAGCATTCTGGGAAGAAGGTGGTTTTACGGAAGATAAGTCGGTACATTTCTATACCGACGGTTCAAAAACTAACGACGGGGTGGGTGGTGGTGTCTTCTCTGTTAGGCTTAATATAAACCCCTCTTTTCGTGTCCCAAACCATTGTAGCGTGTTGCAGGCGGAGATATAGGGAAGTCTTGTCTTGGCTAAAAAAAAAAACGTGATATCGTCCATTGATATCCGCATCTTTTCAGATAGCCAAGCCGCAATCAAATCCTTGGAATCATCCTCAATAAATTCTTTAACAGCTCTAGACTGCCGATCGTCTCTTATAGAGATGGCGGAGCAGTTTAATATTCCCTTATTTGGGTGCCGGGGCATAAGAATATTCCAGAGAATTGTAAGGCTGACGAACTTGCCAGACATGGAACAACAACACCCATCCTCCCAGGCAAAAGTTTACTGGGTATGCCTATCGCTACATGCAAACTTAAATTAAAGCTGAATGCTATCGTAAAGACAAATTCTAGGTGGACAAGGGGTACAACTTGTCTAGCGACAAAACAGATTTGGCCTATGCTGGATCTGAAACGCTCTAGAAATTTGATTTCTCTAAATAGGAAGCATATTAGTGCTGTTATAGGTGTCATAACTGGACACTGTCTAATAGGTAAGCATGCCAAAAGCTTGGCGTATTCTCTAACGATTTCTGCAGAAGCTACATGGACGAGGAGGAGGAAGAGACTATTCTTCACCTTCTTTGCACCTGCCCAGCTCTCTCACAAAGAAGGAAACTCCACTTAGGAGCCTTATGTTTCAATGACCTAAATGATCTGAATAATATTGACGTTAGGGACCTTCTACGATTCATCAGAAGCTCCAAATGGTTCAACGAGTAGGCTAGAGGCCGCGTCTCAAACCCATGTGGTATCGCAATGGACCTATTATTGGTCTAAGTGTGTTGGCTTCTCTTTTTGCTGACAGCCACTTCAACCTAACTTAACCTAGGCTACAGCGGCACGCACTGTTTCTAGGGGTTTGAACAACACTGCTGTGGTTAAAGCACTTTTGAGACTCTCCAAATTTCGGTGGGGTCTCTTGCAGGCCATATTTTCCAACACTAATAACAAACAATAATCCAAAGGATTCAAATCTGGGCTTCCTGAAGGCCAATCTGGAGCAGAGTTTTGTTAAAAACCCCATCTTGTTTCATTAAAAAGGGTATTCGTCAATCCTTTAGCGACGGGGCTTCTAGGACATCTTCTTGGTACACCTTTGCCCCAGTTTCGACTCTTTTTTCACAAAAATGGAGAGTAGTAAGTCCTTGATGGGATACCCCCCATCAAACCATTACCGAAGCGGGATGATGGCCGCACTCAATTTGTATTTTTTGCTTCTGTAGATGTCCTTGCATAAATTTCGTCGTTTTGTTTATTAAAAACTTCTTGGACGGTGAAAATCTTTTAGGTCTTAAAAAGGATATTTTCGTGCAAGTTGTCCGTGAGCAAGTGTAAGAGTCGCTTGCACCTTTCCAGCCTAATTTGTTTTAAATTAGGTGTCAAAAGATGGCCAGTTGATCGACGAAATGCTTTCTTGTTGAGATCATACCGAATGAGCTGTGGGATGGATCTGGTGGATATATCCAGTTTACGGGACATATTTTTCTGTTTTTTTGAAGAGGATTTCTTCGAATTCACTCGCGTACAGCTTTTACAACAGCGATCGTACCGGCAACACACAGACTCACCATGATTCAACAAATCGATTAATAGCACGGTATACAAACATTTTTGGTATCTCGAGCGGTTTTATTAAATTAAAAATTTGATTAACATTTTCAATGCAATACCATTTTCTTTCATACCCACTCCAAAGCAAAACTGGGTGGTTTATTGCGTTTTATAGTATGTTTCCTGAAAAAAAAATTATAACACTACTATTCCTAATGTTATCTTCATACAGTTTGCTCTGGAAGTTTTGTAACTGAATTTATGGCAGAACTACGTATATATGTAGGTACTCGTACATAAGTCAGAAGAACAAATTTCATTGTAACATCTTGTTAATAGGTAATTCAAAAATTCGGCTACATCAGGTTGTTTTGTGATTAGGTCATCTGATCTGATAAGCAACGCGCACACTACGAAACTTCCTAGAAAATTATATATTCGAAAACGAGGTACAATCTCTGCTCATAAATAGTTGTTTTTAGCTGAATATTAGCCCATGTCTCAACTTCAATGGTTCTTAGACGTGAACATCAATACCACAAATCTACCTTAACCCTGCAGTCGTCGCGCGGATTACTATTGTAATCCACCAAAGTTCCTTTTTTTCTACAAGAAATCCGAAATTTTTATTTTTTTAATTTATTTTTTTTTTTTTGTATTATGAAGTAATAATTTATGTTTTTTATCTTTAAGTAATATGTAATTGCATTTTGCATCAAAATAAATTTGAAAAAATTAAAGCATACGGGTTTTACTTTAATTTTAAAATGGATTACATATGTAATCCGCGCGACGACTGGTGTGACTTTTTGGTGCGCGACGACTGCAGGATTAAAAAACAAATTTAATCAAAATTCGCCCAGGGGTTCGTCTGTTAGCTGTATGAAGATATTTTAAATCACGCTTCTATATGTCACCCCAATCCATTTAAATTTAATGGCTTTCCGACGCAGCTTTATACCACATACAACTTCATCAAAACCCTAATTCTTGACGGCGTCAAAATTGGAAACTCTAAAATTGAATACTTAAAAATTGTTGAAATTTTAAGCAATATATATTTTTTTAATTTAACGGTCCCATTTAGAGGCTCGAAAATGCGTTATTTACTTGATAAATAACAACTTTTATGTCAATGCGCAGATCTTTAGGTCATTTTCATAAAAAAATAGAATACTTTTGAGAAAAAACAAAGCAGGGCATTTTTAGTATGTACTCAACTAAGGCCTATTTCAACATTTCCAGCCACACACTATTTTTTTAGGTCTGACCCTAAAAATCCTTGGCAAAGATATCTAAACTACTAGAAATAAATGGTTTGGCTAGGACTTATAAAGATGTCAGTTGCCATGATTAGTAGATACTATTATGGATTCCAGTTACTCACTTTTGTATTCCTTCAATCATATCCGAAATAAACTGCTTACTTCGTATCATCAAACGATCTTCACGTTCGTCGATCTTCTGTATATGATGATCTTTCATGCCAGCTATTAAGTTTATTATAGCATCCTTGTCCTCAAGACAAATTTTGAGTCCTTCGGGAACATCATCAAAAATTCGCGTGGCCAATTTCGTGCTTATATATTGTTGCACTAGATCAGTCAGATTTTCCGAGAAATGAACAGCGATATCTCGGATTTGTGCAAAGTACGTTTGAGTTTGTTCCACGAATTTCGACAGCATTTCCGATATATTCCGTTCGAAGAGCCCTGTAACCTCCTAAAATGAATACGTATAATACGTTATACAATATCTGCAACCAATCATTACCATTATACTCTCATACAAGTGTAATTCATCGCCCATAAGAGCCTGCCAAACATCGCTGGTTTTCTGATGAAAGTTCAAAGAAATATTGTCAAATAGTTCTATCAAACCCATACTTTCTGGAGAGTCATCATCTTCGCCTTTAGCATTTCTGGCTTCTAATTTTGATAGGCAAACTGTAGCATCTTTGAATATTTCATCTCTTACAACACTATATTCATCGATAGTCCTATGACCGGATTCTTGAATAGCCAACTGTCCTTCCTCCAAACTCTTTGTATAAAGTTCTACTTCCTCTTTTCGTTCTTCGTACTTCTCCAAGCCCACCTTATAGATTTCTTGGGTGATTGCAAAGAAATCACTCCTATATTCAGCTAAAAGCTCATCTAAGGCTTCTCCACCTATTTGAATCAATGTACGACCATCGTCATCCCCTTCCCAAAGTGATTCGTATAATTGATGTTCATTCAGATATTCGACAAAACTGCTTGAGAGTCTCTGTTCATTTGCAAGTTCTTTGGCTCTATGGTTGCGATATTCAATTTCTTCTTCTTCCGCTGTTTCTACTTCATGAAGTTCGCGTCTGTAATTGCAGATCCTAAAAAGTGTATGTCTGTCTCTTTACGTATATTTTCATGATTTACATAAATGTTTCCTTTGCAGCTTCCCTAGCATCATCTTCAATATAAACGTATGCATAATACTTGACATTTGGCAAAACTGCAGCAATATAAGTTGAAAGCGGGTATTCCAACATGCTGCAAATAGGATTTCCCTCCATATTAAAGACATTTAATTTTTTCAAAAATCTTATTCGTTCTAACTGTCAAAAATAAAGGAGGATTTCTATACTTGATTTAAAAACTTCGAGGATGGACTTACCCCCTTCAAGGATCCAATCTTGTTATTTCCCAAACTGAAAACAACTAAGTTCTCCAAGGCATCAAAGCCATCAATGATAGTGATCAAGTTGTTAAACAAACTCAGAACTTCAAGATTCTTTAGGGTATCCAAATTTTCAATTTTCTGAATATAATTGAATGACAGGTTGAGCTCTTTTAGAGATGTCAGCATTTGTATGTTCTCAATTACTTCAATCTTGTTACAGTTGAGACCTAACTTAGTGAGATTAGGCATGATCCAGAGGTGATCAATGCGAAGTATATCTGAAAATTAAAAATTTACAAAGTCCGACAGACAATTTTTTTTTTTTTCGGCTGAGACGAAATGGAGAAAACAAATTTCGGTATGTGATGTGATTTAGACCGAAAACCGAGACAGAAAATGTAAAATCTATTTCTGTTTGATTTTCAACCAAAAGAAGATATATTTTTGTATTAAAAAAATGAAAAGTCTGTGTGAGTACTTTTCTAAAAAAAGAAATGAAAAACGTCAAATTTCATAAATCGGGAGAGAAAACGTACCTGTACACTTTTCGTATCAAATTTTGAGAAACGTCCAATTAAGGTGGTGTTCAAATAAGTAAATGTTAGTGGAAAAGATTTGTATTTTCCAAATTAATAAATGCGTAAAGCATATCATTTAAGTTTATATTTTTAGGTAAAAATGTATTCCACAAATTTGTTTCTTTTGATTTTAAATCGTTTTTGCCTATCACCTGTTAATTAATTTGATAGTTTTAATTTGTTCGTGAAATTTATCTGGAATAAAATTACAGATAAATTAAGGGAGACCAAATATTTCTCTCAATTTCGTTAAGTCTCTCAGTAAGCGAACAGTTTCATGATTTTTTTCAGACATTTATGTACATTAGTAGGGTAACAGAACGAACCTATTATGTACTGGGGAAAAAATCTGCTCTGCATTTTCTCTCAATAAATTATAACGTCTGTCACTAAAATATATTTGTCCGGCAGAACTAAATAAAGGTTCACTTGATATATTGGTCGACGGTGAAGGCAAACACTTTAGAGCAGCTGGTCAAGTCTAAAATAAAACACAAACAGCTTCTAATTTTTTCGGTTTGATGACGACAAAAAAAAAATGTTGGTCGTAACCGAAAAACCACTTAAAGCAATTTGTTGATCCCAGTTTAGTTGATAATAAAAATAAACTTCAGTGTCCATTCGATTTTGTTTGGAGGTAATCAAAGTTGATTTGATGAAGGTGGACAGTTTCTTGAGTTTTGCTAATCATGTAGACATGCTCAATGATGCATACAAAATGAATCTAGACTAAACCCCATTTAAATTTCAGGACTGAGTTTGAAATAAGGCGCTCGAAAGCACTTTCAAATGAGCTGAAACGATTTAGAGCTCTCGGAATTGATTCGCTTATTTGTCAAGCTTTGCAGAAAGAGGGCAGCAACGAGTAGTAATAAGTAATTTGTCATTGAGCTGGAAAAATGAATGCGGAATAAAAAAAATTACAATCTTTAAAATGGGAGCAGATGATAGTGAATAAAGTGCACGACTGAGTCATATGTGCTTGAACCTGTCTGTTTTTTTATTTGCAAATCATTTAGTTTGAAACTTAAATAAAATCGTTAAAAGGATTTTTGTTTTGTTTCACAAAATATGTTCAAAATTGAAAAATTTTTTTTGATATAGTCACCGGCTATTAAGTCGGCAACATCTCGTTTTGATTGTGCTTCTCTTTGGTAATTCACACTTCTACTGCCAGTTACCTCCATTACATTTAGGTTTTTTCTATTCTCTCTACGCGTTAGTGAATTTGTTAATACCAATTAACAGTAAAACATTTTACTGATTATGGTCCCTTCCACATGCGATGGCGGGAAATCGGTTTAGTGGGCTCGATATAGAACCTCCCACGGAACCCCAAAAAAAGAAAGAAAAAAGCCTATTACTAATAGCATTGCCCTGAATAACACCTTCCCATTTTATATTGCGCATAATAACCCCAAATTTATTTTGATTTCACCAGCAGATGAAAATAAATCGTTTTCCTCGTTCAGCATTTTTGCACTCAAAAAGACCATTGATAACATGCGGGACGGCAATATTCAGATTCTCGCGAAATCTCAGAAAATTGCAGAGTTATTCTGTTCCAAAAAAACCTCTCTAATTTGTGCCCAATTTCAGTATCACTTCATACCAGTCTCAACGCATCTAAGACAATCATATATGTATGCCCCATGTTTGATTAAAGTCTCCGAGTCTGAAATTTTCAATGAAATTAAGTCTCGAGGTGGCAACGACGTGCAAAAGTTTACAAAAACCAATAACGGTAACCAACGCGCCACTGGTCTCATTTTATTAACATTCTACTTTTTCCGACCCCATAGCTCAGTTAAAATTGGCTGATACAACATTAAAGCAGAGGAATATTCCCCCAAACCCCATGCGCTGCCGAAATTGCCAGTTATTAGGCCATACCTCTAAAAGATGCAGAGGGACTGCATCTTGCGAAACGTACTACTTACCCACTTCTCCGAAACATGTACTCGCATCTCTTGTGCCAATTGCTCAGAGGAGCATCCCTTCTCTTCAAAAGCGTGTAAACGCTACACTTCACACATCAACAGATCTGATCTTAATGATCACTCACCCGTCCCTCACACTACAACAACCACCCACTCACCTATTTCTGCAATCACTTAATCGCTCATAAACTCTAAACAAAACTACTGATGACTTCATTAACAGTGAAAACTCCAAATAATAATATAGGGTTGCCAAACCCTAGTTCTGCTGTCCAGAGAATGCATCACCCGAGCTCTGTGAGGAGCCAGGTTCAACCTCTGGACAGCAGAATACCAATCTTTACCCCATTTTTTTCCCTAACTCGGACTTTTTGTAATATAACTCGAATTATATTGAAGAAGGTCTTCATTTTCGCCCTACTTGTCACCTAAAGCTCCCAATATTCTACAATGGAATGTAAAAGGTTATGTAAATAACTTTGACGAGCTTGACGTCTTAATTAAAAATGTCTCTCCTAAAATAATTTCTTTGCTAGAGACCGACTGTTGCTTTCAGCATAAGCCCATACTACCAAAAACATACGAAGGGTATTTCCAAAATTTTCCTACGAATTTGACAGAAAAACAAGGCATCGGTGTTCTTGCAAAAAACAACGTGCTTCATAGGGAGGAAACAATTAACTCCAATTTACTTGCAATTGCTATTGAAATACAAACGGCCATTAAGTTTACACTCATATCCATATATGTACATACTACTACATTTTTTCTAAAAATGATCTAGATAACATTTTTAGCCAAGTTAACACCCCAGTAATACCTATAGGGGATGTTAACTCCTGGAGTACACTATGGGGATCAACTCGTACTAATCCCAAAGGTGCTATTCTAGAAGATTTTTTATTTACCTCAAACCTAATTTTCCTGAACGACGGCTCTCCTACACACTTCTCAACTCATGAGTCCGTTATCCTCACCTAAAAAAAATTAGTATAAGGGTATTCATATCCCCTTTCACACGTGCAAATTATAAAAAAAAAAATATCACCATAGCACCCAATATCCCTAATCCAAAATTTAATACAAACTTAGCTGATTAGCCGAAATTCAGATTCCATATCTTAAAAAAATTGGTTGACAAGAACATAACGATAACGATAGACACCAATAAATTTTGCTAAAATCAATTAGATCGACTGCTAATTTGTTCATCCCTCAAACTTATTCAAAGCAACGTTCACGCTCGGTTCCTTGGTGGAACGCTGAATTAACTTCTCTACGAAAAGAAAAGATGATTGCCTTGAAAGAATTCAAGAAACATTCCACTCAATACAACTTAAAACCTACCCACTGAAAACAAAACTCGTCTCATTCAATTGTACAATAGCGTGTTAGACACCGGAATAATTTTCCTTCTCCCGTGCATATAGCCAAATTATTAGAGAAAATTGTGGGAAAGCAATTACTTTGGTTAGCCGAAACCAAAAATCGTAACAGCCACAATCAGGTTGGCTTTAAACTAAACAGAGGATGTATTAATGTTTCTCAAATACATATTCAGTGCACAATGGAATTCCTCAAGGATCGCCATTTTCAGTAGTCCTATTCTCTATTGCTTTTGACGATGTCAGCAAAATTGTATCCAACCATAAAAGTCTAGATCATTGTCTTTACGCCGACGAAGTATACATTCTGTGCAAAAACAATGATCTAAATAAAAGTAAACAATTGCTAAAAAAAAATTCTGGAGCCAAACTCTCGATTAATAAATGGAAAAGTTTACATGTTTGTCGTAAACGTTTTTGTCCAAAATTAGATCTAAAACTTAATAATGTACAAATTATGAATATGACTGAATTATGTACTTTAGGTTTAATTGTTAATAATTGGAAAAAGCACTGTCTCGAGCTTAAAAAATCAGTTGCTGCAACGGCTAATATTGTTAAATATTTATCAAACAAAAAAGTAATGTTCATATAAATACTCTATGTAATATATCGAAAATGTTAATTCTTAGTAAAATCGACTGCGGCATTTACATTTACGGTAATTGTCCTAAAACTTTGCTATAAATCATCAAACCTGTGTGCCATCAAACTGCCAGAACAAGCGTAAAGACATTCCGTACAACACCAATTAAGAGCATCCTGGTTGAAGCCGGCCTTTCTACCCCCATCGAGGACAGAAGAGACGCTGTTATTGCCAAACTATAGGTATATGCACAGGTTAATTTTTTCAACAAACTCGGTCATTGACAACGATATTCGACGTTCCATGTCTCGCAGGTATACGAAAACAATAGCTTCGGTCATGCAATTGCCTAAAGTGAGGCTCCGCAACTTCGTACCTACTTTCCCTCCATGGTCGATGTCACCGGAAAACACCGTAATGGCCTTAACTGATCATAGCAAAACCAACAACAGTCTCTCAATACTAAAAGCTATACAAAATCGCAACAACAACACATCATTGGTTGCCGAAATAAGGAACCTACTGATAAGGACTCGTTACAAACCCAAAATTATATGCATTGCAGTGCATTGTGGGATCAAGGGCAATGAACTCGCCGATGAAGCAGCAAACACAGCTCTTCAGTAAATCAGACGGTGTAATCATATATATACACCGTTTTCTTAGCTAACAGTGACCAGAAAGTTGGAACTCATGTAACCATCACTATACCTGGTACGCCATCCTATAGCACATGCACACCCCAACTCAAATACAAAACTTAAACAAAGTCGTCATTAATAAAATATAGTTAATTTTTGGGTTTGAATGAAAATTCTGATTCCTCCTCGAATTGTGACTTCACAGAGCCCAGGAGTCCCAGCGGTTTAGGCTACAGACAGACAGACAGACAGAATTGATTAAAATCTCGATATCGAAAATTTTCAGGAAACCAACACTTGCCCTTATAGGTGCAAGTAGAAATATTGCAATGTTTTAAGTTTCAATTTGTATTTGAATTTGTTAACTGAATGAGGTCAATGTTCTTCATCTAGGTCGTCGATGATAGTAGTAGTTCCACCTGGAACATTTTTCTTTTAGACATGTTTTTCTGTACCTCCTTCGGGTAGGGGTTAGAATATACCCGAGGTAGGCATGCCTGTCGTAAGAGGCGACTAAAATCCACCCTCCGTATACCGAGTATGGCGTATACAAAAACATGCAATGAACAAAACGAAAGATATTAATACCCCAGGTGGCAGTCCAGGTACACTGGAAAATCCACCCTCTTCGGAGGTCGGCTCTACGGATTCTGGGGAGAGCCATTTATTGCGTTCATCTGACCCTTTTAAAAAAGGTACTAGGGTAGTTAGATCTCCAACATCAAGATCTACCATGAAAACGTGCGGAACTAGAAGTCCGGCGACATCGATAGTGTCGGCGCACGAACAACGGACTTCAGCGAAAATTCAAAGCCTAACGGACGAAAATATGGAACTCCGGACCAGGCTAAGTAAAATGGAACTTCTCTGCGAAGAACTAAGAAAGGAATTAAATGTACTTAAAGCAGAAAATAAAGCATTTAATGATACTTCGAAACCTCGTAATGAGTCTGCTGCGAGTTCAATCGTCCCCGATAACACGGATTATAAAACGGATGATGAAGAACTAAGTCGGGAAACCAATTGGATTCTAAAAAAACGGCCTGTCAAAAAACGAAAAGCTGGCTCTTCGCCCGGAATGCTAACGAGGCAAGAAAACACGCAAAATAAACGAGAAGGTAAAGAACAGCCTGACAAAATAATCACGCGTGCCGAAGAAAATCCACGAAATAAGGTACGACCACCGCCACCAATATACGTGATCGGAATTGCAGACTATCGTAAACTGCATTCTTTTCTCAAACCTTTGTTGCTATCCGATTTTGAAGTAACATCGCTCAACAACAACAAATGGAAAGTAAACGTAAAGGACTCAGACAGTTACCGCTCAGTATCTAATAAACTGAATACTGAAAAAATCCAGTGGTATACTGGCGTGTATTAACTGCAACGGTAAGCATCCGGCTAATTACAGAGGCTGTGAAGTAGCCAAAGAATTACAAAAAAGAAGAGATCGACTTATGAAGCCGGAAAACCCACCCTCAAAACCGGTAAATAAGGAAAAGTCGAAAACTGCTGCAAGAAAGGTGACTAGAGACAACCGAGCCGACCCTGGCGCGCTTACGTACGCTCAAGCTGCGACATCAAACACCGATCAAATTCCACACCGCGTTAAGGTAAAAGCGCCTAAAGAAAAGCCATCAGATTCTGACATGCAGACGCGTGCTCAAGCATCAACATCAATAAAAACGAACACTGATAATTCGGAAAACCACGTATCTCACGTCTTTTCTATTATCCTTGCGAGGCTTGAGGAGCAAACAAAAACAAACACGCTAATTGTCGACAGGTTGGAGAAGCTTGAATATAAGCTTAACAATAGGAGCATTTCAAAACGAACATGACGAAACTTCTTAAAATTGTTGCATGGAACGCCAACGGTCTCATACAAAGACTAGAAGAGCTAGAAATATTTCTACGGGAAAATGACATTGACATATGTTTGATCTGTGAAACTCACCTGACGAAACTATCGCGTGTAAACATTACTGGATACAGTACCTATCACGCTTATCACCCGTCGGAAAGAGCCAGAGGCGGATCGTCTTTAATCATAAAAGATTGCATCGAACACTCTGAAGAGATTATGATAGAGCTTGAAACAATGCAAGTGAGCACTGTACGCGTGAAAAATGGACATTACTCTTTCAATGTCTCGTCTATTTATTGTCCACTGCGTTGCAGGCTTGAAAAAAATGATTTTACAAATATTTTCAACTCTCTTGGACCGAATTTTATTATTGGCGGTGATTTTAATGCAAAACACACCTTCTGGGGTTCAAGATGTGTCTCACAAAAAGGCAGAGCACTTTACAACGCCTGCATGCAACACAGATGCGACTTTCACTCGACTGGTAAACCAACATATTGGCCGACTGATAACAACAAAATACCCGATCTGATCGATTTCTTTGTTGTAAAAGGAATACCAGACAAATGTATTAAAATTGATGAAAGTTTTGATCTCTCTTCCGATCATTCCCCTATCATTCTAACGATGAGCGAACGCCTAATTAAAAAAGATGTACCTGCTAGACTAACTAGCAGAAAAACTGATTGGGAAGGCTTTAAAAAAGACGTTGAAGAACATACCGAACTGAGAGTATCACTTAGGACGTTTTCTGAACTCGAAATCGAAATTGATCGTTTTGTTGAAGTTCTGCAGCGCGCCGCGTGGAAAAATACTCCCTATCAAAGGAAAACGCCAATCAATCATGCCCAAAAATATCCACCGGAAATAAAAGAAATGGTAAGGGAGAAGAGAAAAGCGCGTAAAAAATGGCAACAAACTCGTGCTCCGCAACATAAATCGCATTTGAATCACTTGTGTAACTTGCTAAAAAAAGGCCATTATTGATTTTAAAAACCGGACAATACAAACCAGCATTGAAAGCTTAACAGCGGACAAAGATTCCAATTATTCGCTCTGGAAAGCTATAAAAGGCATTAAAAAACCGAAAATACAAGCGGCCCCAATCAAGAAAAATGACAACGAATGGGCCAAGAATGATAAAGACAAAGCAGAAGTCTTTGCCGCCCATTTAGAAGAAACATTTAAACCATTTGATGGGCAAGCGCTTGCTGAAAATGATAATGCGTCGGATATAGCATTTCACAATTACACAGTAAGAAATGCAAGGCTGACCGAACTTCAACAAGAAATAAAGAAACTGAAACCGAATAAAGCTCCTGGATACGATCTAATCACAGGAGAGCTTCTTAAATCGTTACCTAGAAAAGCGTTAGTTAAGTTTCTTTACATTATAAACGCAGCGATAAGATTAGAATATGTTCCGAGTCAATGGAAAGTCGCGGAAGTAATAATGATTCTGAAGCCAGGAAAACCACCGAATGATAAAAAATCGTATAGACCTATTTCGCTGCTGCCGATTATGTCTAAAGTTTTCGAAAGAATAGTACTTAAGCGATTACAGCCGGTTATAGAAGAAGGATCTCTTATTCCCAATCACCAGTTTGGGTTTAGAACCAAGCACTCAACAATAGACCAAGTGCATAGAATAACTGATTTAATTGAAAAAGCTTACGAAGAAAAAAAGATTTGCTCGAGCATATTCCTTGATGTTTCTCAAGCTTTTGACAAGGTTTGGCATGAAGGCTTGAAATATAAATTACGACAAGTTCTGCCGGAACACTTATATAATATTCTAGAAAAATACTTGACGAATCGACTTTTCCGAGTCAAACACGGAAACGAATATTCGGAATTTAAAGAAATAAGGGCTGGGGTAACGCAGGGAAGTGTCCTTGGACCGCTTTTGTACCTATTATATACTCGCGATATACCGCAAGAAGAAGGCACCGTCTTAGCTACATTTGCCGACGACACTGCCATCCTGGCAACGGGTAAAACGATCGAAGAATCGACTGAAAAATTGCAAGAAGCATTGAATAAAGTAAATGAATGGACAAAGATTTGGCGACTAGCTTTAAACGAAAACAAATCTGTTCATGTCAATTTTACTTATAAGAAAATAAATAATTTGCCCATCTTTTCAAACTCGGTTCAAATTCCGTTTGCAAACGAGGCTAAGTATCTTGGAATGACACTTGATGCTAAGCTGAAGTGGAAATCGCACGTGAAGAAAAAACGTAAAGAACTCGAAACCAAATACAGAGAAATGTACTGGTTACTTGGAAAACATTCCAAGCTTAATGTAGAGAACAAACTGCTTTTATACAAGCAAGTGCTAAAGCCGATATGGACATATGGAATACAACTTTGGGGTTGTACCAAAATAAGTAATGTCAATATTTTACAAACTTTTGAAAATAAAGTGCTAAGATCAATAGTTAATGCACCGTGGTTTATTAGAAATAGCGATATCCATAGAGATTTAGGAATTGCGACAGTCGAATATGAAATCAAAAACTTCGCGCGTAAGCATAAAGACAGATTACAAGGACACGTTAACAATGAAGTCCTTCGAATTCTAGATGAGAGGAATCTACTGCGTCGTCTACAAAGGACTAAACCTTTCGATTTAACGCGATAGCAAGAAACCGCGCCTAATTTGCGGAACAAGCAGAAACTTTCAATGGAAAGGGACCTGCCAAACGATCTCAATACGTGAAAGAAAAACTGCTGGATAAGTCAAAACTTAGTTGTAGTATGTAATCAAAGAAATTTATCACGAAGGGAGGTTTTTTTAGTGAGTAAAAATCTCACACTACTATGAGCACGCGCTACCGATCCTCATAGTGTCTTCATGAAGATTTTTTACCTACCCTCGGAAAAAAAAAAAAAAAAAAAAAAAAAAAAAAAAAAAAAAATGTTTTTCTTTTTTAAAACCCTTTTTCAATATAGGCGAACCTAGCGCCCCGAGATGCATGTAGTACCGGCCCATCTGCCAATCTCCGAAACGTAATCAATTTATGACTACTCCACGGAATCTATAGCAATATATGGTGGTATTACACCGGATGCCGAGGGGGTGTCTCGGCCTACCACCTGTTCTTGGTGTACTATGGTACACATTAGCACTGATATTGGTGCTAATGTGTAATCGCTTTAGCAAAATAAACCTCTTCGCGGCACATTCTTGGGAACTGTGGAGCATTGATTTGCAAACACAGAGTAAGTCGTCTGAGAATGAAAGGTCCTTAAGTTTCTAAGGAAACCAACGTTGAACGGGGAACTTTAGCCTCATAACAAACTTGGCTGGTGCCAGGAGAAGGCCCAATAGATCTTTTAGGTCGCAGTGCACCTAACCTAGTCGAAGTTCATTTCTAACATCAGGCCCTGGCGACTATTACTACCTAGCTGCAATATATGTACCTAGATAGAAAACATAACGTCAATTTTTGACAGTTTATAAGTTTTACGCTATTTCACTTGGAATGCGTTCACATACTTTTGTCTCCATTTACCTCTAAGTGCTACACTGAGAATGGTGATTCAAAAAAGTAACCGAATGGAGTTATTATGATAGCTGATGACTGTTTTTTTTACGTCCGAAAAACAAGCTTTGAGTAGGTACTTGTGCAAACATTCTACATAGTACCCAGAGTTCAAGGTAAAGCCCAAAACACAGTAATTTAATAATATATATGAGCCACTACCACTTTATTTTCACACGTCTAATGACAAAGCTCATTAGCCCGAAAAAAATAAGATTTCTCAATGACATACCGTTAGAAACATAATTTAAAGAGCTTTGTGGAATATAAAGAAAGTACTTATAAGAGCAGATTGAAGTACTTGTAAGAGAGTGAACTTCGAAGTCTGGTGTCGAAAACTTCTCGTCTAATTCTATGATACATCGACAAACAAATTAACTCACTTAAAAACTCCAACCTTAGGGTGGTAATCATCTCATAACGAATGGGTTCCAATTTATGCAATCTTAACGCCTCCCCTTTGTATCCATCTTCTGAGTATGATTTTTCGATCATCTCCTTGCTGATGACACCTGGTTCTATTTCCGGATAAATGATTTCCTTCAGACAGTCCATTTCGGGATTAATTTAGAGATTCTTCCACACTGCAACCACAACACAGCTGACTCGTGTCCTCCAAGTGTGTTATTCTTTTACGTTTTTGTTTTGTTTGGGTCACCGCGTCGTAGAGTCTTGACCAGGTAACCAAGGCTACGGTCGTTAGAGAAACTTAGTGCGTAAGCGCTTGCACTACCACCCCGTGTCTGTCAGTCAAGCACAGAAAATAAGTTGACTAGGTGCATAAGTTGAAAACTACGCTACATACGAGTCGGATTTGGGTGTTTTTTTTTCGCGGATAGTTTAAAGATAAACAGTATTAAAAAAAAAAAAATTAACCTAATATATCATTGACGCGAAGTTCTCATCGAGATTTTCTAAATGAGAAACTTAAATCAGAGTGAACTCATCTAAAAGCTACGAGTGTAGTTAAACGAATCGA
This sequence comes from Pocota personata, assembly GCA_963082735.1. Taxonomy (NCBI): domain Eukaryota; kingdom Metazoa; phylum Arthropoda; class Insecta; order Diptera; family Syrphidae; genus Pocota; species Pocota personata. The sequence goes on from OY720430.1 coordinate 141,483,897, forward strand.
AGTCGAAATTAATTGCATCTAATCGATAGTTGGAGTAAGGAAAAAAAAAGTCGACAAGCAACAACGATTGCATGACTATCAGTTTTTCTTAAGTTTTCTTCTATATTCTATAGATTGGATTAGAAATTTATTTGCTCAGAGTGATTTAAGACGCTTTATTTTGATTTGCAAGTGAAAAACCTCTCTGGCAGTGTTATAATATAGCTTTGTGAGTGCGTGGCAATATTATCTGGGTCATGTATTGGCTTACGGAATCATGAAATAATGGGGTTAAATAGTTAAGAGTTAAATACTAGACAAGGGTGTAGAGTGGTTTAATAAGTTTCTAACAATTGCGGGGATGGGTTGAAGAAGGATTGTTGTTTGTGTTTATAGAACGAAATACTGTGTAAATTCCTCGAAAGGGCGGAATTTTCAATGTGACACAAGGAAAGGGTTTTAATGGTTCCATTTCACTTCGAGTACACTCGTAGATACAACAATTTCGATAATGTGGCTTCTTGAGTTGAAATATCGAAATTATTCTGCGCCGGAAGGCAATAGCTATTTTAAGTTATTTTTATGGGAGACTTGTATATTATTACTGCCTCACTACTATATGAAGTCAGGTTTCCTGCATTCAATTATATGACCAAACCAAGCACCACCAAGCATTTCAAAATTGTTCTTTGCACATTCATGGAGCTTTAGAAATAATGCTAGCGAGTATAACTAGCTTGTTCACTTATCGCCGCTAATGACGCAATGATTGTTGTTGATTGTGTTCTATTAAATTTAATGATGTTCAATTTCATCAAGGTAGGCCTAAATGTTGCTAAATATGGTTTACAAATAATACTTTAAAAAAAAAGCCATCGTTAGTACACTGACTGTATACAGCCATTGCTAAGCGCTTTCTATGTATACGCTATATATTTACATATAGATATGCAGTCTGTTAAAAATCTCTCGAAAAGATTATCAAGATTTGCGAGCATAACAATGATCCAAGCAACAGTTTGCTGACAAGCTTTAGGTTAACTAATATAAGGCACTGTTTATTAATGTATTATGTATTTAATTGGAGGGTCATCCTAGTGGATAACAAGAACGAAGACGAAGATATATTGCTCAGTTAGACTTCGGTTACCAACCGCGCCATTCGAAAGAATTCAGCTATTTACTAGAGAACTGATGTTCGCCATAAACTTGCCCGTATCGATGGAAAGCCGCTCCATCAGCTTCTCATCCTTTAGAATGAAATAAAGTAAGGTGACCTTCTTAATTTGATAGAAAGACGAGCACTCAGGTATGAGGTGCTCATCTGTCTTGTCTTCCTCGAGGCTTCTGAGACGAATAGTCTTCAGATGCACTTTTAAATAAGTAAAGCCCCTGATGAGTTTCTACTAGTCATTTCTTTCTAGGTCTAAAAGAAATCGAATTCTGCTTTTCATTGGGGCATGTAATGTCGCAATTCAGCCATCTTATATTTTTAGAAAGACGAACTCGAGACTATTGCTCTTCCTGTACACTTTTCTAACCTGTATAATATGTAACTAATATGAGTCTGCGTGTCGGATTGACAATATTTGTTGTACGAGTATGATAATAATCAAGACTTTGCCGCCTTACATGATGGTTATATTTATTGTTATTTTCTACAAACCAAAATATTGTTTCTTTGCAATGTATCTAATGTGAAATTTATGATATAATTAAGCTTTCAAAGAATAAATTTGGTCTGTAATTTAAAGGATCAAGGCCAGCGTTGTTCCGGGAAAAATTCAAATTCAAAAGATGAACGGATGAATGTTTGTTACTGCCCTTGGGAGAAAATGCTGCTCCCACCAGCGAGTCTGCCCGTCAATCTGTCTATTACAACCTTCTAGCTTCTAAATTAGGAGTACGAATTCTTTACCCAAGTCATGTATTTAGAACAATGACCCAAAGACAATGCTGGTGCTATTTTTTTTTTAATTTTTTATTAAAAGTGTCCTTCTGATGGTGGCTCCAGTCAGTGTTGTCATCGACTTGGAAAAAATTATGTCACCTTGTTGCCAGAATTATATCACATCCTCCAGAAAAAAAAAAAGAAACCAAACTTTGCCTCTGTTCATTTAACAAAAAAAAATATCAAATATCATCTTGACATAATTTAGCACAAACGACAAAAAACAAATGCACAATATTTACGATACAAAATACATTTCTTATCTTATCCCAACCAAACGCAAATTTTGCCAGCAAAGATTTTGTCTAGGTTTTAGAAAAAAAAAAAACAAACTTATAACTTGGCAATCAATTACTTTGTTTCGCATTTATGATTCAAATTAAGTCACTTATTCTGAGAATGCTAAAATATGTCACTTATTATGACAGACAAATTTGATTTTGAATTATGTCACCATCGAAATAATTATTTTACCAGTGATGAAAATTATGTCACGACAACACTGGTTCCAGTACAAGCAAGTCGCAGGAATATGTTATCTTGTTCGATTTATACAAGTGATACACCATTGAAAAGAGCTCTTTGAGCACATTCCAAACACAATGGAGGAATGTCTGTGAAGAATGGGTTTCAACCCCTTGGTTTTCCAAAGCACGTGACCTAAAAACCTGAAGAAAATAATGGTATATATATATAGAGCCTATTTGATGTTAAATTTGAAATCAAATAAAAAAATAAAAAAATGATCTGACAAACAACACAGTCATGAAGAAGCTTCTTAATTGCACCGTTCGGATACTGTTCCTTTTATTCGTAGTTCCGGAATTCCGGAAATTTTTAAAGGGACTGATTTTATTATCTCAAATGTCAGAATGACAATTTTCAGATCATGTCGAACACTTAAAACACTTTAAGACCTTGAAATTAGCGACAATTAGATGAGGGCTGGAAGGAGTTTTCTAGGGGTTTTTGAATGCGATGCATGCAGACATCTCAGGCGAAGTGGCTCCGGGAAGCGACTGCTTTAGTTTTTGTTATAGAATAGCCCCAATGCTTAAATCTATTAAACACCTAACTCAATAAACAACTTAATAAAAACTTAATTAACAGATACCCTGCTAAAAACATAATGATCATAGAGTAAGATTTGTTGCTTTTCACGCCTTTTGACATAAAGCAATCGTTATTTATGACCGCTAAGAGACGTCAACACCCATGTATGTATATAAGATTATTAGATCTTTTCAGTCCAAATCGCCAATAGCTCCAGTACGTCATTGCATTAGTAACGCACATTTACGACCGCCAAGAGATGTCAAAATCAATCCGAAACAAACAATCAACTGTCATAAATTTCTATTTCCATCAACCGTGTGTCACTTATTTCGATCCATATTGCCAAAAATATAAAGTTCACGTTTAACCCTATTAATCTAACTGTCTGCAAACAGAACATCCATTTGTCACAAACACACGTATTTTGACAGCAAATCTGATATTTGAATCTCAATCAATGCTACTAGCCAATCCTTCGCTTTTATACTTTGTATATGAAAACTGACAGGATATCGCTATCTACCTACATACGTACGAGTACATATGCACCTTCCCTACGCTGTTAACACATTATCTCCACCTCACTATAATCTCTCAGAGTTTTTACAAAAATGCTTTTGGTTGTGACATGCTTCTGTGTTTAATTATTCAGTACACCCGCACATTCATTAATATTGATTAAGTTCTGTGTAAACGCGAACACATGTTGACGAGTAGGTATCTCTCTTTCTAAAGTTTTCTGTCTTTTTTGTTATTTCCAGTTTAAAAATAAATCAATGACTAGGAAAATTGGCCAAAAACGCATTTAAGCATAATATATACATATATCATTAATACTTTTTTTTGAGGCCGAAGGCCCATACAAACGAAATCGAACATGAATCGATATACAACGCTAAGCCAATTGGGCGATGGAACATATGGCACTGTTGTTCTCGGTCAGCGAAAGGATACCGGTGAGAAGGTTGCTATAAAACGTATGAAACGAAAATACTATTCGTGGGAGGAGGCAATGAACTTACGTGAGGTCAAGGTGGGTATGACTGTTTCGTGTGATACTAATCATGTGGTGTCTAATTTTCAATTTGTTCCTCGCAATTGTAGTCATTAAAAAAACTGTCACACCCCAATATTGTCAAATTAAAGGAAGTGATTCGGGAGAATGACACACTCTACTTTGTATTCGAGTACATGAAGGAAAATTTGTATCAAATGATTAAGGATAGAGATACACATTTGCCGGAGAACACGATAAAAAGTATACTTTTTCAGGTAAGCACTAGTAGTTGCAGTTAATGTAAGTATTGACAATTAGGAGGTGCATTCAATAATTCGTTTACGCCTTAATGAATGGACTGGAATCCCAGACAAATAAAACAAATTAACTTTGACAGCAGGAGTGCATAATTTGGGTCTTTCCGTTCTCTTAGAAATTGATTAATGTGTCATCAATCAATTAAGCATTTAATTTTATTGGAAAAAAGTATTCGACAATTTATCAGGATTCAACATAATATGCACCCTTTCACTTCATAATGTGGAATAGCAATGAACCTTATCAACCAATTTGCATAATAGTTCAATTTCTGGCAAGAGATATCGACTTTTGACAGAAAGTGTCATTCGAAGAATCAACAGGTCTATTTGCGTACTTTCCGAACTTATTTGCATGAGGAAATAATAATAGAAATAATGCGGAATAACAATGATTTAACCTTGCAAAATAATATACGTACCTATAGTATAATTAAATTCCTTTTTGACAGGGTATATTAAATTCTGCCAGTTGATAAATAAAAAAGGTCATTGGAGCGATCAATAAGCCGAGTTCTTTTCGAGTAAAAATATATTAACTGTCATATATGTATGTATGTATGTCAAATTGGGAGAGAAATGTTTACTCCCTAGTCGCTATTTCTCTTTTTCTGTCTTGTTTGCTAAGCCAGCAGATGCATGTCGAGTACTTTTAACCATTTGAATAAGCTTTAAGGCTAATTCGTGCGTAGACCTAGAATTTGCCAGAATTTTCGAAGAGACATCTGAGACTGAATGCATTTCATCGAAGCATGTGTTCTAATATGACATGAGGAAAAAAAATCAAATCGTTTTATTGTTCTATTTTAGGTCCTCACAGGCTTAGCCTTTATGCATCGCCATGGATTCTTTCATCGTGATCTCAAGCCAGAGAATCTTCTTTGTTCAGGTCCGGAACTGATAAAGATTGCAGATTTTGGTTTAGCAAGAGAGATACGATCAAGACCACCATTTACGGATTATGTATCAACGAGATGGTAGGTCTCATGTTCACAATATCATTGGTCAGAACCTTTAAACATTGCCCTTAATCTTTCAGGTACAGAGCACCAGAAGTTCTCCTACACTCGACTCACTATGGCAGTTCGATAGATCTTTGGGCAATCGGTTGTATCATGTCAGAATTGTACACATTTCGACCTCTTTTTCCTGGAAGTAGTGAGGTGGACCAACTCTTTAAAATTTGTTCCGTTTTAGGAACACCAGATAAAGTATGTTTCAAGACCCTACCATCCTTTCTCTTTCATATTTAGCACTTCACTTTTAGAACAACTGGCCTGAAGGACATCGTCTTGCGTCCACAATACATTTCCGCTTTCCTGATTGCATTAAAGTGCCTCTTAACACCATTGTTAGTCGAGCCAGTCAATCAGGACTGCAACTTCTAGAAGACTTTCTATACTATGACCCAGAAAGACGGCCTACAGCACAACAAAGTATAAAATATCCTTACTTCCATGCAGTTAAGCGGGTGTCTCCTGCCGGCTTAAATGCAGCTAAAAACTTGAAGTATGCCATCACGTCTAATGCTCTTCCGATGATGAAAGACAAGATTTACATGTCAGCTGAACATGTCAACAATAATAAAAATAGCAGTGTGACCAACAGCAATGCTAACTTAAGGAACATCGTTGAAAATGGTCATGCAGTATTAGTGCCGAAAATAAGCTACCTAGCTGTCAATCCGGAATCGGTTAGAAGGGATGACGAGTCTATCAAAAGTGGAACAATACGATATAGTACGATTATAGCTCCAACAAACGATCTTTTCCAGGGAGGTCTAACGAAACGAGAGGAAAATCACGGTCCAACAGAGTCAATAAATGACATTTATCTAAATCGAAATATATCGCAGCTTTTCGGTTTGACAAGTCACCATCCGAATGTGTCATTTCATTCAGCGAAACCAGTACTCGCAAACGGAAATGTCAATTCAGGAAGAAGTTTTTCGATCTACGATACTGTTAGTATGAATGCAAAGAATGCCAACATGCAAAAGTTAAATGGTTTCTATCTGCAACGACAAGGTCCAGAGGAGGGTAAAGTTTATAATCTCTTCTCAAAGGGCGTCATGAAGCAACAAGTGCCATCGTTGCTAATACGAAACACATACGACAGAGGTGTTAGTGACGTGGATGACTTTTTGCAAAGTACCGAGAATATCTCTGCAAAGAGCCGAGTAAGCATAGCCAACGGCAGGGTTGTTAACCCTAGCAGCCACCGGAGCGTCGTTAGCGGTTGGGATAACGCGCCGGCTAAAGATGATCTAGACACCATTTTAGGGTGAGCATAGTCACAAACAGAATAAGCTGTCACAGTAAGTGGTACTGACATGCTCAATATCTGCCGTCAGCAGTCTCATACCACGTGAATAAAAAAAAAATAAATATTTGGCGCAACAGCTCTTTAAGTGCCAGGGGGCTAGATCCCGCAACCACTCGTGTTGTGTGCGTTATATTTTTCACACGAATGGAAAGGACCTACAGTTTAGTGTCGTATCCGAACGGCAATTTGTTTTTGAGAAGCTTTCTCGTGACAACAATACTCTCGGATGTTTGTCAGACGTTTACGAGAGGTGGGATCGTGAAAAAACTTTTTGGTGGTTTTCTGGGATTCGAACTTGGAACCTCTTGCGTAGTGATCGGATACACTAACCATTACGCCACGACGCCCACGTGAATATAGTGAGTCCAAAATATTCATTAAAATCATTCGTGCTTTTGAAAAATGAGAACCAGCCGGAGACTAAGTAATTTGATGTTTGACAAGTTTTAGCACAAAATCCATTCGCGTGCTTTTGTCTCTTTGAGATATTATTTCTCTAAGAGGTTCAGCGACTTTTTAAAACAAAAAGTACGCAAGTGGACAGTTGAAATTAAAGCACTTACATATTTTTATAATGAGTTTGACAAATGAAAGCTTGTTGGAATCTGCGTAATTTGTTCTTTATTTTGACAGCAGGATGCATTTTAGTCAGACAGCATTGATACCAGTGCCGTTCTCTGTGACAACATATTCCATTTGGACGCTAAAAGTCTTCTTTAAATAATTTTCTTAACGATCATTTTTGTAGTTCGAAAATAAAATCCTCAACAAAAGGTCGAAAGAACTCCAATGCGAAAGCAAGTCAATTGCTCGAGGATCTCTTTGGTCATCTGTCAATGGATTCAGATGTTAGTGACAACAAATACTCAAACAATGTGCCATACAATAATAATACACAACATCAAATGTCAACGGGACACAATTCAAGCCTGCCAAATGGTCGTTCAAATGACAATTCAAACTCGACTGAGATCAAGGATAGTTTGGTAGCGAATAATGGTAGTCGGACGGATTCATTGTCTACAAATGGGTAAGAAGTTAAAGTTTTAATGTGAATGTGTAGCACAGACTGAATTCATTTTGTCATCTCATTTTTTTTATTTATGTTGTGACGTGTCGGTAATTTATATGTGTCAGTGATTTGTCTAAATATGGTCATGAGCAAGATGAAGATTTTCAATTTTGGCCAATCAGGTACTGTTGTTGCGGTGGATATACAAGTTGAAAATTATACAAAGAGTTGCGTATAAATAACATGTAAATGGCTTTTGTGCTTTGTAGTTTTGAAAGTAGATTGAAATGACACTTGTTAGGGTCGGCACGTAAGAGCGTTTTTTCGTCGCGTCAGTTCAAAGTCACATTAGAAAATGGCAATCGATGAACGTTGGTTTCGCCGGTCGTGTTTTAAGTTTGAAGCAATGTTCACTGAAATTTGACGCCGTCTTTTATTACAAAGACGTTCACGCTCGCTGACGGTAAACATGCTGTGATGTGTGTCGAATTGACGACCGCAATTAATGTCGAAAAAATGCTCGAGTGTTTCGGGCCTAAGTAATTTGTTGGACTATGCACGTATTAATGTTCTCGACACTATATTTGCAGTTAGAATGTAAAGGCATCTCTCTATATGTATGTATTAAAAAAAAAGTAGTGCGTTCACTCTCTACAAGATTGAAATGTGTCATTTAGTGAAGTTTCATTATTTAGGGACTCACGCAATCGTTTGAAAAGGACTGGCGGAACAAACATTACATGAAAAATATTGAGGGGAAAGTTGTGATACAAATGCAAACCATAAAAAATTGCTTAATATTTGTTTGATTTAAAAAGCAACGACTTAGTTTTCAACCAGAAATGTCAACTAAATTGTTCTTATTTCTCACATGGCTAAAGGGCAGTGTTCGGAAGTACCGAAAATTCAACTGCTGACAGCTTGTTGAGAATTTTAAAATCGAATGGATCAAATTGAATAAATGAAAATAGTAATGACAGGTTTTTATTTGATAGCACCCCTACCAGAGATGAACTATAAAGAGATACCCAACTCTGCAGTCCCCTGCCCGCTAACCCCCTCAAAATTACAATTTCGATTTCACTCTGAAATTTCGTGTCTGTGAACACATGAACTTTAATTTTCAAGAATTTTACAAAAAGAGCTGTTTTAAAGTACCCGTAAATAAAAAGGAAGTAATTGTTGAAAAAACATTTTCTTTTGCAAAATTATATTCAATATATGTATGCAGATTAATGCTTACACGTTTAAATTGAAAATTATAGAACAACAAATATAGGCCATTCGTCAGGGATTTGAATTTGGAAATAATTCCTATAAAGTTGGAAATGGTCTCTCTCGTTTTATTATAAGTCCATAAATGAAATATCAAGTCTTCTCCTTTATTCGGGGGGTGCTTTTTCTAGAGTAACTCCTTAAACCTAAAATTGAAAGGTCTTAAGAGCCGAGTAGAACTTATTCATTCCGGTAATTCCGAAAAGTTGAAAACTTGAGGAAAAGCTGCACACAATAAACGGATCAGATTGAAAAGGTCTACATATAAATTTGCATAGTGTTTTACAGAATAATTTGAACAAAGCAAGAGTTTGTTGAGAAGATAAAATTGCATTTGGGAACCCACAGCAAAGGTACTAAGGTTATGTTTACACAAAACATAGTCAACATTAATGGTCGATTTACATGGTCACGCAATTAATCTCGGATTTAAAGCTGAATATGACAGCGAAAAGTTTGCTGCCAGTAAGGGCAGCATTAGTTCCAACGAATTTTCTTTAGAACAACACTCTCATATTTCTACGATTGGAATATCCCCATTTCACACAACTTTTCTTTTTAATAAAACAAATGGCAACCGCTGACTTGTTATAAATTAAAGACAAGTAATTTAAAAAAAAAAAAAAAACAGAAGTGGTAAATATATATGTGCATACATATATGTGAGAGTCCTGAATATATTATATTAATTTTCTCTATGTTATGGCGCAATTGAGTCTGTCAAAACGTGCCCATAATTTATAGGAAATACAATTTTTGTTGTTAATATACAACATGGACAACACGTGCCAAAATGTGCAGAATTTTTTAAAAAATTCTAATATTAAATTTCTCTTAAAATGTTTTTGCAATTTTTCGTTTATTTTGAAAAATGACGAAAAGTCAAATACCGTCTTGGACGGAACATATTAGATAATCGGCCTTTTAACCAGCAGCGAAAAGTCAATGATTTTCCCAGAAATGCACGAAATATAAAATTGTCTCTATTTCATTGTTCTTTAATTTTTTTGTTATTGTGTTTATTTAACTAAATGATGCCGAACGCATACTCTGCAAGAGAAGCAAAAAATCGATATGTTGTCTACGTCTCTATAATAAAACTATTTAGACTATTTCTATTCGCAGGCCGAGCGAAAAAAAGTTGAAAGCTTGAAGTTTGAATTTTACTTAAATAGCTATCATCCTCTACTTCTTTATATTGGTGGAGTTTAGCTTTGTAAAATATTGAAGCGATAATAAAGGTTTCATTGCAGCAAGTTGCTGTAGCGATGAGGGTCAACTAAATGAACCAATTGTCAATATCTCGTAAAAGGACTATAGATTAGTAGCTCGTGTGGCAACTCCCCAAGTTTTCTGAAAACTCATTCCACTTCTGACAACTAATTTTCCAATATGGCAAAAAACCTCCCCATTCACTTATGTATGAGTTAGCCATTTAATTTTGCATGTATACCTATACACTGACAATTGACGAGGTTTTTCAGCTTATAGGTCGAAAGAGAGTACCCCTGAAGTTGGCTGTCTCTTTATAGTTCACCTCTGATCACTCCAAAGCTCTGATCAGATTTAAGCTTGACAGAAGTTCATCAGAGCTTATGACCAGGCAGGCCACTTTCGATCAACTGGCAGGCGATCATGGAAATGCTTTATCTGTGCACAACCCTATATACTTCAACAAGAGGATGGTCTGAAGCTTTAAGAAAAGTGATCTTTTCTGAATTTAGTTAAATTACCCGGATACCTATCCCCTTTTACAGTTGGGCTTACTTAGACGTTGTGGCAACTTTTTATTGCTTTGCTCGTTAGCCTTAGCAAAGAAATTGTATATTCTATGCTCTAGTAGTATTATGCTTGTTATTCTTAGGAAAAAACTGAGGAACTGTACGATATGTGGAATACCTTGTGGTCAAACAACTGGACGACATATCTTGGAATACATGTACTCACTGTAAATTGCTAAAGAAAAAAGTAAAACCCTATTGTACATCGTTTAAAAACATTTCATTCCTTCAATAGATAATACACATTCTAGATATCTTAAACATTACGTAGTTAAAGCACATTCATTTGATATCATATTTGTGCACAGGCTAAAATTCAACACGTTCTGTATAAGCTAAACTTAAATGACCCAATATATTCCAGAGTACCTACGAATTCTGATTTCAAAATCTCATCCGTATTCCCCTGGGATGAAACGAATAAAACCGAAGATGAAAAACTAACCGCATGGATAGTATCAGAAAAAGGCATTCACATACTCTGGTCTATCTATTTTAAGGGTGTTCTCTAACTGTTTATTACATTACAGGATCACTTTTGGAGAAACAAAATGCCAACGGATATTTTAGTAACAACCATCGATCAACAGGCTGGACTTCAAAGTACCTGAATAAATAAAACCAAGAGAAGATACAAAAGTGTCTCACTATATTCTAAACAGATAGAGCTGAACTTCTGTTAGCTTTTCATTTTTCTGTGATAGATCAAAAATTTAATTGTAAAAATGTGTCTAAATGTCTGTCAGAGCCAATATTTAAGTGTTGTACATAAAATAAATGTTAATTTTTAAAATAAGGTTTAGAAATTTTTATTTTTGCACACGCAAGAGTAGATTTACTTTCACCAAGGGGCGCCGACGTCTATGATGTCAGGCGACGCGGTCCGTGTCCATGCATTTCTATGGGCTTCTGTGGGATTGTGTCATTCGCACATTCATACATTCGTACGTATGGTGAAGACAGACGACACATCGGCACAGCGAGAAAAGGGCATAAACCTAAAAGGGTATTATCTTACATTTCCTTCTCGTAATTCTATTCATTGCATATATGTGCGGATGGAGACGACATTGGTTAAGCTATCTCTCTGCGGTGTGGCATGGCTTTGGGGGTGACTTCGACTATAAAAGGAAAAGTAACAGATCCAAACAGCATCATTCAGTCAATCACCAGCTTTTAGTTAACATCTTCAAATAAAAAGAGATCAATAACTTAGCAACCATGGTCTTTAAGGTAAAAAAGGATATCTACCTACGTCCTTTCAGCATAACACAAATAAATATATAATACATTTTTACTTTTTATCTCTTCCAGTGTGTAGCCATCTTTGCTGCTGTCTTGGCTTATGCCTATGCTGGAATCTTGCCACTACAACAACAGCTAATCGATGCACAAGCACAATCAACTATCCTACAGGTAGGTCAACATCCCGATGAGCTGCGATCAACACCTGCTCAATATGAATTCCGGTACTCAGTTCATGATGTTGGCACTGGTGATATCAAGGATCAACAGGAAATCCGTGAAGGCGATCATGTTCGTGGGCGTTATTCTCTGATTGAACCCGATGGCAATCGTCGTGTTGTGGAATACTCATCCGATCCACTCCTTGGTTTTAATGCTAATGTCCGACTAGAACCATCACCATATCAACCACCAGTCACCTTAAACCGTCAATCTTTGACACTTACACAAGAGGCTGCACCAATAGACCAATTGGGTGCTCAATTGATCTCACAACAAAAAGCTGGTTTACAGTAAGCGCACCGTCATCAATTAGCCAAACATTTTTAGACCTTCCCTATTTTTGATTTCTTATTTTTTTGTTCACTTATGTTATTTGATATAATATCTCTTTGTTATTGTAATCATCATTTTCTCTTATTATTGTAATTAATAATTATTTTTTGTACTTTTTTATATAAATATTTACTTAATGTATGTACCTACTTTTCTTTTTGGTATAAGTGAAAATGTAAAATTATTGTAGTAGAATTGATAGACTGGAGAAACAAGAATAAAAACAAATAGCACAATTTATTCGAAAAACAGAAATAATACTAGAGTTTTTATTAAATTGTTGGACACTTTTGGCGGATTAGTATGTAAATACCATTTCAACTCTTTTTCGGCAGACACATTTTATTTGTTATCATAATTTTTTTTACTTTAAGATATAAGTTGTTTTAAAACATTCTGACAAATTTTTCCACTCAAGTATTACAAATGCAAAAAGTGCTAACTATCAAATGCAATAAAATTGCATCATTGCAAAACTATGAAAAAGCCTTAAATAAGCATTATAATAAGGTGTATTATAAGATATAAATAAAATCCCGATTATGGTTTCTTATTTAAGCCTTTTTTAAGTTATAAATAAGCGCTTTCTTATTTAAGTCGTATAATGCAGATCGCAGTTGAGGTACGACTTTTGAGTTGATTAGTTGCTTTTTTATTTTTATTTTTATTTTAAAGTGGAGTAAGTATGGTATATTTAATTACAGGTATGTACTTTAAGATTTCTAATTTCTTTTCTACTTACAATTAGGTGCGCAACTAAGTTATCGCTGTTTATTTTTAAATGAAAATGCAACTGTATGGTGAAAAAATGGTTACAAATGAATCATTCAAAGTATTGCCCATCGGTAGCTACAACTTTTTCCCATTTTTCTGGCAGAGCTCGAATACCGTTACGCTAAAAGTGTTCATCTTTGAGGCTATCCACGAATCAAGCCATTTTTTGATGTCTTCATATGAGCGAAATTGCTGATCAGCCAGACCATGTGCCATCGAACGGAACAAGTAATAATCGGATGGCGCAATATCTGGGGAATATGGCGGGTGGGGTAGAACTTCCCATTTGAGCGTTTCCAGATAGGTTTTAACGGGTTTGGCAACGTGAGGCCGAGCGTTGTCATGCTGTAGAATCACTTTTTCGTGCCTCTGCTCGTATTGACGCAGTTTTTCGCGCAGTGCTCGGCTCAATCTCATCAATTGAAGTCGATACCATTCCCCAGTGATGGGGAGCAGTTGTTCACAGGCGAAAAAACGACGCTCAACGTCCCTTGGCTTCAAATCATAAGGAACCCAAGTTAATTGTTTTTGAATCATTCCAAATGCATGCAATTGCTTGGAAATGGCTTGACGGGTAACTCCTAATGCTGAAGCAAGCTGTTCTTGCGTTTGGCGCGGATCCTCATTGAGCAATGCTTCCAATACAGCGTCTTCGAAGGATTTTTGCCTTCCTTCACGCGGACGGTCCTCAACATCGAAATCACCATCTTTAAAGCGATGGAACCAATCACGGCACGTTGTTTGACTTAGAGCAGTATCTCCGTAAAAATTTTGGAGCTCTCGATGCGCTTCAGGCGCCGTTTTCTTCGAATGAAAGAAGAAAATCAACATCTCCCGCAAATGACGATTAATTGGCACAAAATCAGACATTTTCACACAACCAAAAGTATATGACGTCAAAACAAAATCACTAATGTGTCAAAACAGTTTGTTTACCATATGTCTAAGCTCGGTTCATGACGTTTTGGATACGTCAAAATCGACCAGCACTTACTGCTGGAGCCATCTATTGACAAACAGCGAGAACTTAGTTGCGCACCTACAAATGATACATTAATTACTTAAGACTAATATACAATTAATGGTTCAACAACAAATTTATGCATGTCGCAAACAATTTCTTTATACATATGTACATTATGCATACATGACTAACTAAAGCTTATTTTATGCCTTATAATAAGGTATAAATTAAATTATAGAGCTTATCCCCTAGGGCCATTGACATGACCTGTGTTCGAAAAAGGTATAAAATAATGTGACGCAAAATCCCTTATCAATACCTTTCCTTATTCACCTTAAATTTAATTTTTTTTTGTCAAGAATCATCTTTCAAAAGAACGCACCCAAATTTTCAGACAGATCTGTCAAATAGTTTTGTTGTGGCACCCATTTTATATAGACGCCTACTAGCATTTTCGTTAAAATGGAAAAAAGTGAATTTCGAGTGCTCATTAAAAACATTTTTTTGCGAGAAAAAACTATCACGCAAACCAAACAAACGCTTGGCAAATATTATGGGGACTCTTCACCTTATATTGGCTTATATTGTTTGCTGGGTTGGTTCATAACATGATCTAATGTATAAGCAAGTCTGCCTGTATAAAAGAATAACAAATTATTCGTACCACCCCTATACGAAAATTGAAAACCTGGCTAGGTAGATCCTGACCCTTGTTCCATAATATCAGTTTGTTTAAAACCTAAGCTTTCTAGGTCATCTAAGGGCTTATGGTGAGCGCGAAGAGACTAATAATCAGAAATCTCAGCTGTCTAGATCATCCAAGGGCGCAAAGTTATATGCAATGTTTTTTTTTTTTTTTTCAGCAAAATAACTAGGTGTATGTACATATATGTACATATATGCATATATGTAGGAATATGTTGTGTACAAGGGCGGATCCAGGGGGGTGGCACAGGGGCACGGGTCCCCCCAGACACGATTCAGATAAAACAGGCGAGTCAAAAAAACACTAGCAATTAGAATACTATGGGGTACACTCTTTACCTAACTGGTCTTTGTGCCCTTCCCAGAAATAAATCCTGGATCCGCCCTTGGTTGTGGATATGGAGAAATGTTAACATGTTTTCAATTTGGTGGTCATCTGGTTTCTTTTCTTTTTATCGGTTTTGTTCACACGAACAAAAAGATATCGATTATGGCAATGACTACGAATGGATGGTAGGAAATTAATGTATCTACTAAAATTGTGAACAAATGCGGTTATCGTCACTGTTATTCTACAATTCGTCAATGTAGTACATACTAGTAGATACGTATGTATATTTTATCTGTCATTTATCATAGGTATTGAGTGAGTATTACACTACTGCGTCTGATTTTAGTGATTTTTAGATGGGACAATGTACACATCAAACATTATAAACAATCATTCAGAATGTGTTAAGGTGCCTACATAGTCTATTAACACTATACTGCATTCATACATGCATAATTTATATATATTTGTACATACATATGTAGATACATGCCTTTTTTTTCGACTTGGTTAGTGGTGCAGTGCAAAGTGCAAAGACAATTGTGATAAAGTGATTTTGATAAGGTGGTGTCTGTAATCCATTTGGCGCAGTGGAAAAGGCCATATACTCAGACACAAGAGGTGTCGGTTCAAGTCCCTGTGGGGGAAGTGTTCTGTTTTTTTTTTTTTTTTTTAATTAAATAATTAATAAGAAAACAAAAAGCGAAAGTGGAAATGCCGCAAGGCAATCAGGCGATGGACACTGGTCAGCCAAAGGTCCCGCAAGGAGATGCACCGTTGCCAAAACGCGTGACAACAAAACAAGTCACACAGCAGCAATCGGGAGCAGCAGCAACAGCAACAACAAGTGCACCAGCAACAGCAGCACAAGCAAAATTAATAACAGCAAATGCAGTACCAGCAACAACAAATACAGCAGCATTAGCAGTATCAACTATGTCAACAGCAGCAGTACAGTCGCTTGAAGCAACACAAGTTGAGAAAAAACGGCGACGACGAATAAAACAGAAGCCGAATTTGTCGGCCAAAAGAATAGCAAAGTCAGGCGATTCAATACTGACGTCAGAAGTTGAGACTGATGACTACAACGATGGCCTCAGCTACTCGTACGAGTCTGAAGGGGGAGAGTGCCGGTACGTGGGCCAAGGTAACTCGTTTATAGAGTTACTGGACGCCGAAGATGAACCAGCACAACAACAACAACAACAGAAAGACGAAGACGATGAGGAAGCCCAGCTCGATCGGCTGATTAAAGAGCTCCTCGAGAAGAGGGAGAAGTTGCGACAGTTGAGCTCGAGAAGGAGCTCAAGAATTATGAGCGCGACGACCTTAAGTTCGTGGGGGTCAAGCCGTTTTCCTCACCTGCGGAGAGGGGTGGTAGCCGCAAATTACCCTTCTTTTTGGTTCAACTAACCCCCGACAGCAAAATCGATAGTCTGAAAAGGATCAGATTCCTGCAGTACGTTGGGAAAAGCTAAAAAGGTCAGATCGTGTACTTCAGTGTATGCGCTGCCAGAGGTTCGGGCACGCCGCAGCTAACTGCCATATGCAGTTTAGATGTGTTAAGTGCAACAGGGACCACAAGCATGGGGAGTGTCCTTTGGGAAGGGATAGAGTAGAGGATCGGGGCCAGCTCTCGTGTGTACTCTGTAAAAGCTCTGGGCATCCTTCTAATTTCAAGGGATGTCCCAAGTATCAGCAGGTCAAACAGAATGTGTTGGCTCGGAAACAGAGATCCGAAGAAGAGAAGGGTCGAAAGAGTCGCTCGTTCTCAAATTTTGTTGAACCCAATGTGTCATTTGCCCGAATGGTATCTGGACCGGGTAAAGCAAATACAAAAACCGCACCAAAGGTTCCTACGCCTGAAGCGGATCTGGATTTGAAAGCGATCCTTCTGTCACTGCACGGAAAGATCGACAAATTCCAGAATCAGTTAAATGAGCAAGCGGCTCGAATAGACGTTATCTATTCGACGCAACCGCGCCATAAATATGATGGGTACGCTGGACGAGGTAAAACTAAAGATCCTTGCATTGAATGTTAATTCAATGATCAGGATCGAGAGAAGAATCAATGTTTCCAATCTGTTGAAAGCCGAAAAGCCAGATGTACTTTTGGTTAGCGAAACTAAGCTAACTCCGAAGCACAAAGTAGGCTATAGAAATTACAAGGTAGTTAGAAGAGATCGGCCCCACTCCACACAAGGAGGCGGTGTCGGTATCTTAATACGCAAAGGCTTGCGCCATAGGGTAGGATAGCAAGGACGTGCGTAGGTTCCAGGTGTTGGAAGCGTGCATCGTGTGCATTCCCCTCCATAGCCAGAGGAGGGTGTGTGTGGTGTCACTGTACGCACCTGACGCACCCCAACCCATTATATTTTTAAATGAGCTCGAGACACTTTTTCGTTGCTTACAGCTTCAATCGGAGGACAATTATTACTTTTTGGGCGGAGACCTTAATGCTAAGCAGGCGGCATGGGGAAATGATACTCAGAACCCTAGGGGCAACCAGTTGCATGACTGGTGGCGTCATAATATGATTGAGTACAAACTCGAGTTGTACGCGACGGATTTCCCGTCTTTCCCTAGAGAAGGTTCTTTCTTGGACTTAGCGCTAGTTGACGAAAGACTAGAACTGACAGACACAGATCGACGAACGAGGAACTGTTTACGAACGGTCGAGTACGACAGTGACCACTACGGACTCGCCGTCGTAATACGGATCCCGAACGAACAAACGCAGCTGGAGGAGTACGACCAAGTGCGCTCCTTCGATTATCGAAGAGCACAATGGTCGCGCTTCTCCAGGGTTTTACAGCGTGATATACGTTCGAGTGGGATCAACCCACCGACAAACAGGAACTTGACAAACGATGAAATCGACAGCCATTTATTGCAAATGAACGTCGTCATCAAACGGACAATGGAGCGGACTATCCCTAAGGTAGGACGTTCCACTGACGAAGAACAAACTGAGAAGTATCGAAACGCGACAATCGATGCTCTATACAGACACAAAAGTAGACTGCTCTCGAGACTTAAACAGCTGCACAGACAGTTTACTGACAGGAACGATCCAGAGATGAGGACACTGAAGGCGAGGATCAAAAACCTGAAACAGTTGATAGTGGAGAATTACAGAAAATCTGTAAGTTTGTATTGGGGCAATAAAATTCGGGCTATAAAATCTAGTAGTCCGAACATGTTCCCACAAATAAATAAACTGTTCAGGCGGAAAGATCATAACAACATTTCATGTGTCCGAATCCCTCGGACGAACGAGAACAGACAGACACTTCTGACTGCTGACATAAGTCCGGAAAGTGCCGACTCGAACGACGGTTTTTACGTGGTCGAAGACCCGCAGGAGAGAGTGGATTTGATGGGCGCTTTCTTCGGGACCGTATATACTGTGAACAACCCAGTTCGCCGTAATCACGACCTGGAAGAGAGGGCCTTTCTGAACCACTTTTATCTGCGCACCGAACTTCAGAATTGGCGATCCGAGAACAACGGTTTCACCGTGTTCAATGACGATACCCTTGCAAACGGCATAATCGCCGATGAAAGGACAAATTCCCAGTTGTTCGTGAGCAAAGATGAACTCTTGTGTATCTTTGAGTCACTTAAAAATAAAAATTCGGCGGGAGTTGACTGTGTCCCAAACGTCGTATTAAGACACCTGCCTCTAGAAGCGATTGAGATCTTCGCCAATTTAACAATGCGCTGAATAATGCATATTATCCAGCGCAGTGGAAAATGGCGGTGGTACATCCTATTCCCAAAAGGGATAAAGATAGGACCAACCCGGCTAATCTTCGGTCAATTAGTTTGCTCCCGAATGTTAGCAAGGCATTCGAGAAGGTCGTTAATAGAGCTCTTTTGAAGTGGGCTGAAGAAAATAAGATTATTCCGGAAAATCAGTTTGGCTTTAGAGCGGGGCATGAAACGATTCATGCCGCGTCGAAATTGGTGTCCGACATTCAGTGGCACAAATGCAAGAACCAATGCACGGGGGCCTGCTTGGTCGACTTTGAGAAGGCCTTCGACACCGTATGGTTGGAGGGGCTCTTCTATAAGCTGACTAGGTTGGGCATGCAAAAACCATTGCTATATGTGATTTATGACATGCTTATGGGAAAGAAGTTCGTCGTCAAAGCTGGCAACGTGACTTCGAGCAAAGTTTTTGAAATTAAAAACGGCTTACAACAGGGAGCGGTGAATTCTCCGATCTTGTTTAATATTTACACGAGTGATCTGGTGGGTTCCCTCAGACATGCTATAGCGTACGCAGACGATTTAGTGGCGTACAGATCAGGTCCAAAAGTCGAGGTCATCAACAGCCTGTTGCAGCGTGACTTCGATCAAATTAAGAGGTATTGCGATGATTGGAAATTGAAAATCAATTTCCAAAAATCGGATACAATCCTGTTCAGAACTCCATTGGCTAGGGCCTCTAGGGATACCAGAAAAAACTGGCAAAAATTAGCCATTATTGGACAGCCATTGGCGGTACGAAGCGTGGTCAGATATCTTGGCATCTGGCTCGACCAGTATCTATATTTTGACAAACATAACTTGCGGCCTTAAATTTTGAACTAGACTACGTTGGGCTTTTTAGATTTTGCTTCCTTGTTGCTTCGGAGTCTAAGTCTATTTAGGCTCATAAATAGACTTTTGTCAAGTCTCAAATTTTACTTAGTAAGGCATTGCAATAAGTTGAACTTGGCATACTTTTATATCGTGGCTGAATAATTAGAGGGTTTTGCACTAGAGAACTTGGCCATTTTTTTATATTAATGTTTTGCTGAGATGTCAATACCTTTTGCAATGATTAGTCTTGAATACATACATACTCGTAAATAATGTAGTAATTTAGTGACAACGAAAGACTATCGGCAATCACCAGGCAAGATCACCTTATATCGATTTAAAAATTTTTTTTATAATAAAACTATTGCACTATGTACCAGTGGCGTGGCGTTCATACAAGCCGATTCCTTCCGGTTTCCCTTTTCAAATATCAAAAAATTTTATTTTGCCACTTATACACGCTCGAAGATGAAATGCTGCGACCACTTCGGTTGTTTATTCATATTTACTCATACACAAACTCGCACACAGCGTGCAATGAATTTTTTTGAGAAGCCGTTCATTTTCCGGCTTATGCATTCATTTCATCATAGTACGAACTTTCAACTCTATTCTTTTCTGGCATATAGTAGAAGTTTATTTGCGATTTCTTTGTCTAACATACATTCGCTTATGAGGAAAATAACCCGCGATTTCTCGGCTTTTGTGGATGAACATTGGTGGAGGAGAAAGGTTTTAGTTCGAGGGAGTTTTTTTTTTTTTTATTGTAGGCAACAAAATAAGCCGACGAAAATCGAGTTATTGGGTGATGTAGTGGTTCGAATGGCATTTGGGGTGTTTCTACTTGTTGGGTATTTTTTTTTTGCAAATTTGAAATGACGGTTGCAAATCGGTTGTGTAATTGTGCGTGATTTATTGAAAATTTGGATGCAAATTTTTGTGATTTTTGTGACTGCTAATTATTAGAAAATTTTAAAAATTTTGCAATTACATATTGGTAGTTAAGTTAGTGTTTTAAATTATTAAATTATTATAAAATAGTGAGTGAGCTAAGTGAATAGTTATTAGCTATATACCAAGCAAGTAATTATAAATCTACTCAAGAGGTGCCCCATTGAACATTCTAATTATTTTTAGACAAGATGTCTCTAGTTAATTTTGAGTGTTGTTTAACTGATTTTCTTCTAAAAGAAACCCACGAGTTCAGTAAGCTTTCTTTTTTGTAAAGAAAAAAAGTTATAAAACTAGGTCGCTCGACACTATCAATGAGAATTGATTATACGCGAAAGGATGGGTATCAGAAATATTTTCATGAGTCTTTTTACAAAAAGAATCCATGGCTGACTGGCAGTTGCAAATTAAATAGAATGTTTTGTTTTCCTTGTTTTCTTTTTTCTAATTCTCCTAGTGTTTGGAGTCACACAGGTTTCTTTGATATAAACAATTTTATTAATTATTCTAAAAAACATATTCAAACGGAAAAGCGTATACGCTGCTTGCTGCTGTTTGCATTTGCATGAATTTGGCGAGACTTAGAGACTTCTTTAGGGAATTCTTACGATGCTCATAATAGAAAAGTTGATCGCAATCGCGATTTAATGAAGCGTTTCATAGACACTGTAGTTCTTCTAGAAAAACAAGAGCTGGCATTCCGGGGTATCAGAGACTCGATGGCAATATCATTCGCGTATAGTGAACGTCTTATTCAATTACAGAGAAGACATAGAGCTTGCGAAGCAAGAGATCGAGGGTTTTGAGTCATGGATTCATTCTGAATTTGTAAACTCATTTGCCTCAATCTATGAGAGCGTAAGTAACTGCTCAGAACCTCCACGCAAACGCCGACTACTTAATATTGATTTAAATACAAATAATAGCTGAATTTTTGTAGCAATTATAGATAATGTTACAAGTCAGATTAAGAATAGGTTAATTTAATATAGATTTAGTTAATATATTTCCTTTGATTTATTAAACAAATCAAAATATGAATATTTTTCTAATTCAATGCCGGATCACAAAATATCTTCTTTAATTACCCTATTTCATGGAATTTTTAATTTTACTACTTTAAAAAATGAACTCAAAGTTTTATACACTACCCCTTCACTTAAACAGCTTGAGGTTTTTCAACGTTATAAGCATTTTAATACGGAAATGCTTAGAGATACTTTTTCTCAAACTCTAACACTGTGTGAAATCCTTTTAACCCTGCCTTTGACTGTGGCCTCTGTCGAAAGATCTTTTTCGACTTTAAAAATAGTCCACACTTAAGAAATTCCCAAAAAGAAGAAAGACTCTCAGACCTGGCACTTTTATCTATCGAAAAGCACCTTCTTTTAGAAATTAAAAATAACTCAAATTTTTATGAAAGAGTTTTAGCAGAATTCGTAAAAAAGAATGGTAGGATAGCTTTAGAGTACAAATAGGCAGTATATAATTGTAATTGCAAAATTTTTTATATTTAACAACGCTCCAGAACGGCTTCTTTCGAAGCCACTTTTTTTATGCGATGAGCTCATTGTCTACGTAAATTCCAATGACTTAAAGTATAACAAAGGTGGCTTAGATTGCATATCTTAAGCCTGTGTTTCGAATAAGCACCAAAATGGTAAGTCTTGAATAAAACATTTTACTTAAAATTAGCTCGGCTTCCCTCTCTTAAAATTTCACCCCACGCCACTGCTATGTACCAATGCCTTTAAAATGATATGCCACGTGATGATATGCTGCGATGATTAAGCCCGTCCACTTTTAGAAAATATACAATTTTCAGTTTTATCCTATGCCTATACCTCAAGTACTATCTCTATAACATATTTAAGGATTCTAAATTTAGACCTTAGAACCATACTCAAAAACTAATTGTACTCAACCTATCCATTGACTAGAAGTACCCAACAGATTTTGATATCTTTTATTATACTGGTACAGTATAATAATGCTCTGTGATTGTCGTACAGTTTAGATCTGTTTTTCTTTTCAATATAATAAAATAATTTCCATCTTCCGCCGACGCATCAAAAAAATGTGTGTTCTTCTGCCGTCGTTCGTCGACCTCCCCAGTTCATTCACCCTTCAGTTTGTTTGTCTCTGCTTTTTTTTCTCTTTTGGGTGTAACTGACCTGCTTTAAAATGAAAACTTATGTACTAAAACCAATTGTGTGGATAACAACAACGCTGAATTGCTTGATTACAACGGCGTTTGTGGAAAATCATTCCAATCCTCTGCACCGGGATCAGCAAAAGATCTGCAATTTATGTGGAAACTTTGTGAACAATTTCCTCTTTTTCTGCGATGAGTGTAAAGATACTTCGCTCTTGCATGTGAAATGAAACTATCATCTAAAAAAGCGATCAACCAAAAGCATTGAGAAGCAGCTTGCTGCAATAAGTGAGTCAATGACAAGCCACTCAGTTGCGATTGGATCTTTGGCTGCCGAAACGTCTGTACAGACTGAATGCCTTAAGGAATTAAAACTCAATTTAAGTCCCATCAAGGAAGAATCGGTCTCTACTAAATTAATTGATATGGATATTGCAGAAGAGATTAAGTCGTTTAGCAAGTATGACCTAAACCCTTCCCAGCAAGAGCCCAACAACGTATCCTTACTTGATGAGCTGCTGAAAATCAACTCAATGTCTCCACCTGCTTCGCTCCCAACATCAGCTCTAATTGAAACCAACATAGACGCCGTTGAAAATTCCTCCAACTTTCCAGCAGTAAGCCCATCCACCTCATCACCACTGTTAATCAATTATTTTGGAACTCCTTGGACTCGAACGGAATGGAGCAACATAATTAATAAACTTGAGAAGTGCAATAAGCACGAGGAAGATCACACTGCTTTCATTATATATAGAGCTCCTACACACGTAGAAAAACTCTGGTTAAGAAATTCGGTATCGCATTAAGCATCTACCAAAAGATTGTTCCAACCAAATCGAAGACGCCAAGCTTTTTCAAAGCACATCTAATGATGTCTTCGCCTTGGATAAGATAAAGATGACCAAATTAAATAAGTAAACCAAACACAATAAACATGAATCTAAGAACAGTAGCTCTAAGCCCATCTCCAAACCTAGCTCTAAGCCTAAAAACTACCCTAGCTCTAAGCATATTTCAGTTGATCATAACTCTAACCGTGAGTCCAATACTTCTAATCCCCTCTTCCAATCACTCCCCGTCTATCAACAACTCTAATAATTGGTCTTTCAAAGTGGGTTTATTTCCTAACTGCTTCTCCCTCACCAAACACTAAGGACACTTCCCTCGCTAACTACCCTATTTTCATTCATTCTCACACTCTTAACTCTGCTCCCTCCTTATCGGAGGGATCTATCTCCACTAGTTCTAACCGTCTTTAACTTGCCTACATGCACGATAAACCTGATTCCGTCTGTATTAATGGAAAAACTAATAAGAACATTAAGGTCTCTATTTTCAAGTGGGTCGCCCTACTGATGTGAATTTTTTGATGCACATACTTGTCCAGTTCCATGAGCGCTTCAATATACCACCTCTATATGTAGCAAACGATATCTCGTCTTACACATCTTACATCAGCTCTAAACGTAGGTCTCACCTCCAAAGAACTCGCGCCGACTTTAATAATTACTTTCCTCTAATCAGTTGTCGTCTCACCCTGCGTTTCCTAAGAAAGTTTCAACTCCAAACATCTGTAATGTTGTCGTAACCTCTCCCCAATGCTTGTCCATTTATTACCAGAACGTGAGAGGTCTGCGAACTAAAACCTCCTCGGTGTTTCTTAACTCTCAAAAGTTCTCCTACGACATATATATTTGCTCTAAATGAAACCAATCTGTCTTGCGATTACAATAGCAACGAACTATTTACCTCAGGCTCCATTGTTTTACGGGACGATGGTCTTGAGAAAGAAGATGATTCCTCTGGTCGCGGTGTTCTTTTGGCAATACACAATCGTCTCGACTCTACACTCTTTAAAACTTTACACACTGCTAATTTTGAGTTAATTTGTGTCAGAAGAAGTATATCTGGGTGCGACATCTACATCTTCTGCCGCTACATTCGCTCTTCCCAGCCCACCCCATCTTATCAGCTTGCCATAGACGCGATTGATTCTCTGTTTAATGTTGTGGTCACCCGCGAAGGTTTCATAATCTTGGGAGATTTTAATTTTCCCGATCTTCAAAGGGCTCTATCTCATGACGAGTTTCACTTTGTCGCTACAAATCCCTCTTCAGACAAAGAGGTCCTTTTCATTGACTGTCTCTCTGATTCTGGGCTTTATCAGTTAAGTGGTGTTTTTAATAATTTAGGTATATAGGCACAACTCAACCTGATTTTCTCATCAGACGTCGATAACTGTGCTGTTTCAGTGCGAGCAACCACCTTTTTTACTATCCACCTCTATCTGTTACATTTTTTTACAACAACATTAATAACACTCCTCACACTGAAAAGTCAAACAGTTTTAATTTTCATAAAGCAGATTTCGTAACTTGCTAAATAACGTCAATTTCAGTGTTATTTTTGAAAATTCGAGCATTTCTAGGGATAATGCTCTAGCGTTGTTCTCACCGAAATTTTCACTTAATCTGTCTAGAAGGACTCCTCGTCTTCCCCACCCTGGCGTGTTTATCTTAAATTTCATTCGGACTCTGACTTTTCCAATTACCTCTATGTATCCACCCAGTTTTCCGAACTCTGTGAATCTCTTTATCTTGAATATCTAGATCGCATGCAATCTCCGACCCGAAACTATTTTCCCACTTCATTAACACAAAAAGAAATCAGATAACTATCCATCTACTTTCAAATTGTCTAACACTTCCTCGAGCGATAATGAAATAATAGCAAATTTATTTGCGCATTATTTCAGCCAATCGTTCATCCTCTTCGATTACTTACTTTGTCGTAGTGGGGATGCTCAGTAGGATCTAGTGACTCTGGAGGGCGATTGCAGCAGGGTCACCCAAGCTGTAAGGTCTCCAGAGGAAGGTCCGAAGCTAAAGAGTAATCAACCTGATTCCAGTGGCGGCGTGAGCAAATAGTAAACCGTACCCAAGGATGCAAGGCTGAGGGTCAAATCAGTCGCTAACGAGCTCCTACAGGTGCCCTGGCAAGAACCTGTCGTAAGTTGCCTTATCGCTGCAGAACCGGCTATGTTGCGATGGACAGTTTCCATACCGGCTTACTCGTGGGAACATGAATAAAAGCAAACTAACAAAAACCAATACAAAAAGTATAAAAGATGAGACCGGTCCTCCTTTGAAACCGAACGGTAGCACGGCGATCAAGCTGTTTACTGGTAAAACTCCAAAGGCACTGGACAACAAAAGGATTGTGGATTCACATGGTCCTTCTGCTGCCAAAAACCGCACGGAGCCTAGCAAATGTACTTTGCAAACTAATAAAGACTGTTCGGGAGCGGGTTGTAGCTCCGGCTCATACAAGTCGGCACCTCAAAACAGACGTAAAAAGATCGTCGCTCAGCTGGCCGTATTCTCCAAAAATTCGGCAAAATTCCGGAGAATAAAATGAATGATAGGGTGAAAACCCTAGTCGATTGGGCCAAAAAGATCGTCAGTACTCAACCTGACAAGACCAGCAGAGACTTCACGTCTAAAAGACAGAGATCGTTGGAAGAATCCGGGTCTGATTCAAAAAGACCTAAGGTGCACAACACCAGCACCTCCTCCAGGCCATCCAATGTCACATTGTAGTCATACAGTGAAGTACTCAAGGACAGGTTTAAACTGGCTGTGATCGATAAGAACGATATCGATGGTACAATCACTCCAGATAAATGGAGGATGATCCCAGCCAAACTGGCGACTTGCTTCCTTGTCATCATGAAGGAAAATCCCGGACCTCTTCCCAACTATCGTGACGGCGGTTGGCATCAAGGTCATGCCAAGCTCATCGCTTGTGCTGACAAGAGATCCTGTGATCTCTATAAGCTAGCGATTAGCTAACTAGGGGAGGTTTAGCCTGGTGCTAAGCCTGAGGTCGTAGCTAGGGAGGATATCCCATGCAGACCAAGAACTCGCACCTGGATCCCAGACGAACTCTCTAACACGGAGGACATTATCCGGATCCTCCAAATCAGCAACCCGTCGCTTCCTACTCACAACTGGAAGGTCGCCAAGCTGGAGGAGCAGAGAGGACTTTACAGATGCGCGTTAATTGTGATCAATAAGGAATCTCGTGCTCCTTTGGGTTCGATGCCATAACCTTGAAAGTTTACAAAAAGGGCGATGTGGATGTTGAAAAACTCCCCCCTTATCCTTCAGACCCTACTGTAGGTATTATAGACACTGAGCAATCAATCTCCTTCCTTTCTATGGATGACTCTCAGTCTACCATACAACCATCTTTAGTCGATGGCGGTTCGCTATCAGACTTGGAGATGGTTGATATCTCAGACAAAGTACTTTTGAGTGAGGATGAACTTCTTGGCTTGTCCTCAGACTCGGAGGGCTTGAATACTACTGTGGTGGAGGTTTCTCTGCCTGATTGTAGCAACAATGCTGCAGTTAATTCAGATTAACCTCCATCACTCCAAAACGGCTTCAGCCGGTCTTCTTCTCCGACTCTCAAAGGATGGGGAAGATATTGTCTTAATCCAAGAACCTTGGGTTGTTAACAACCTGGTTTGTGGACTCAGGACTCCTGGATACTATTCCCTATATGTCAAGGATAAAGGTAAACCTAGATCGTGCATATTGGTAAAAAGTAGCATTAAAGTAATTTTACTTCCTAATTACAGTGATCGGGATGTAGCGTTGCTAGAAACAAGCAAACGCTCCTATTATCTAGCATCAGCTTATCTCGCCCACGACATTATAAACCCAATATGGATACACTGGTCGCAGACGCTGAAAAAGTAAGACGGAAATCATAGTTGGCTGTGATGCTAATGCTTACCACTCTACGTGGAGTAGCTCTGACATTAACGAAAGAGTTACTTTTTGACTTCATTTTAAAAACTAACCTCATTTTGTGTAACATCGGTAACGAACCTACATTTATAATTAGAAACCGTCAGGAGGTTCTAGATATAACTCTTGTCCCCGACAACATTAATCAAATGATCAAGAACTGGAAGGTATCTGGTGAACACTCTTTATTTCACCACCGATACCTTCAATTTAGTCTTGACGACGATCCTTCAGGCCCATTGGTTTACAGAAATATCCGTAATACTAACTGACTCAAATATAGGGAAACTTTAAAGAAATTGGTTAATTCCGACACTCTAAAATCCCCAAATAATACTCAAGAGCTTGATTGCATGGTTAAGGAACTTACCTTGGCCCTCAATAAAACTTTGTCTTCCTGTTGTCCTTTGGTTAGGGTTAGGGGCAAGAAAAAACCACACTGGTGGACCTCTGATCTTGGACCACTCAAGAATACTTGCAGAAAACTTTTCAACAAAGGCAAAAGTACAAGAGATGCATCTGACTGGGACTCGTGTACAAAGAATCAATAAAAACATATAAAAAAGAATTGAGGAAAGCCAAAGATAATTCTTGGAGACTCTTTACGGTAAAGTAGAAGAATCTTCTGAGGCGTCTAGGCTGAGAAAAATCCTCTCGACAAATCCTTCAGTAATTTCCTGACTGCCGACAATATAGACTCTTTCAAGCCAAATGCTTAAGAAACCAACCTTTCAAGTTTGATTGCGCAGGACAAACTCCTTTGGGCGCTACTTAGCTTCAAACCATGTAAATCCGCTGGACCAGACGGCATAACACCTGCTGAACTACAAATGTCATCTGACATTATCCTGCCAGTTATAAAAAATATTTTTCAGAGCTGTCTGAATCTGGTCCATATTTCGCATATATAGAGACAAGCCAATGTGGTATTCATACCCAAAGCTGGTTCACGTGCCAGTCCAAAAGACCGCAGACCTATTAACGACTGATTGATATCCACTTACGTGATAGTATTGACACACGACTACTTTCCACGGCTCAACATGCATACTGTAAGGGCAAATCAGTCGCAACATTCATCTGTCAGAAGATATGTCAGCAGGGGTACCTCTCAAGGGTGCGTCCTATCCCCACTTCTTTGGAATCTGGTGGTCAGTGAACTACTGTTAATCCTGGAAGCTGAGGGTTGCGAAGTTATCGCCTATGCGGACGATGTTGCTATAGCAGTCTCCGGTAAACACCTCACTACCTTAAAAGAGCTCCTACAAAACGCTTGGAATAAGCTATCTAAATGGAGAGCTCGATGTGGTCTAGGAGTGAATCCCCACAAAACCGAACTAGTCCTCTTCTCAAGGAAATATAAAATCCCACCTATTGACTCTCCATCCCTTAATGGAACAAGCTTAATTTTCTCCAACGAAGCAAAATACCTGGGTCTTATTTTGGATAGGAAACTAAGCGGAAAATCTAATATACAGGAAAGAGTTAAGAAAGCCACTGTCGCGGTCTTCTCTTGCAAAAAAACCATCGGGTGCAAATGGGGCTTAAACCCAGACTAACTCACTGGGTCTATATCTCAGTCAATAGACCGATCCTCATGTATGAGGTGTTGTCTGGTGGACTGCCTTGGATAAGGCAATAAACCAGAAGTTATTAAGCAAAGTCCAACCTGCAGCTTGTCTGTGCATTAGTGGAGCACTGCGGACGACACGTTCCGCAGCTATGGACATTCTTTTTCATTTAACACCCCTTGACATTTATGGCAGGCAAATGCCAGCTAACTCAGCTATTCGCCTTAAAGCTACTTCACAGTGGTCTAATAGAATGTATGGGCACGCCTCCATCTTAAATAAATCTAACATCTTCCCTGAAGACATTGACTATAACATCCCCAAGTTAAATTTTGACAACAACTTCCAAGCCACCATCCCTTCCAGGGCATTCTGGGACGAAGGTGGCTTCACGGAAGATAAGTCGGTACATTTTTATACCGACGGTTCAAAAACTAACGACTGTGGGTGGTGGTGTCTTATCTGATAGGCTTAATTTAAACCTCTCTTTTCGTCTCCAAAACCATTGTAGCTTGTTCCAGGCGGAGATAATGGCAATAAGGGAAGCCTTCTCTTGGCTAAAGGAAAACGTGATATCGGCCATTGATATCCACATCTTTGCAGACAGCCAAGCCGTAATCAAGTCCCTGGAATCTTCCTCAATAAATTCTTTAACAGCTCTAGACTGCCGATCGTCTCTTATAGAGATGGCGGAGCAGTTTAATATTCACCTAATTCGGGTGCCGGGGCATAAGGATATTCCAGGGAATTGTAAGGCTGATGAACTTGCCAGACACGGAACAACAATACCCATCCTTCCAGGCAAAAGTTTACTGGGCATGCCTATCGCTACATGCAAACTTAAATTAAAGCTGAATGCTATCGTAAAGACAAATTCTAGGTGGACAAGGGATACAACTTGTCTAGCGACAAAACTGATTTGACCTATGCTGGATCTGAAACGCTCTAGGAATTTGATTTCTCTAAATAGGAAGCATTTAGTACTGTATATAGGCTTTCGCGTATTCTCTAACGATTTCTGCAGAAGCTACATGGACGAGGAGGAGGAAGAGACTATTCTTCACCTTCTTTGCCCAGCTCTCTCCCAAAGAAGAAAACTCCACTTAGGAGCCTTCTGTTTCAATAACCTAGATGATCTGAATAATATTGACGTAAGGTACTATTATTGGTCTAAGTGTGTTGGCTTCTTTTGCTGACAGCCACTTCAACCTAACCTAACCTAATCTCAGCCAATCGTTTAACAACCACGTGCTTAAAGTTGATTTTGATTACTTCTCCTACACGAGAAGCTGTGCCCAAACTTCATTAAACTCAATTGATGTATCCGTGGCCCTCGTAGAAGAAAAGATAAAAAAATTAAATTTGGAAAATTGTGTGAACTATTTGGCCCAACCCCTTACAGCTCTCTTCCAAATTTCTTTATCGCATGGAGTCTTTTCTATGCTTTGAAAGAGCTCTTACATAATACCCTTTCACAGAAAGGTCCTAAAAACTAATTTTCTCAAGGTAGCCATATTGGTCCTCTGATTTTGTCTATTAAAGACGTTGACTGTATCAACTCGTATTTATCTATTAACGCTGATGACATGAAAATCTTTAGGTACATTTCATCCCCTCTGGCTTTCGTCACTTTAAGCTGATTTGAACAACTTTTCAACCTGGTGCCAAACAAATTTCCTTGAATTGAATGTCAAGAAATTTCAAGCCATTACATATTCCCGTAAGCGTCTTCCACCAATCCCTAGATCTTACGAGCCTGTCCCTTTCGTCTCTTTATTTCGTGATTTGGGTATAATCTGTGACAGAGAACTAAATTTTCGCTGTCATATTGATAACATTATTAACAGAGCCAACTCTGCGCTTGGTTTTGTGAAACGCTGGTCTAAGGAATTCTCCAATCCTTACGTCACGAAATCTTTCTTTTTTACATTTGTTAGACCAACCCTTGAATATGCTAGCCATGTATGATCGCCCCATCACGATACCCATTCCCTTCGAATTGAGGGTCGTTTAAAATAATACTCTAAGAGGTGGAACAGATAAGTAATTCCACCATAAGGATCGTAAGCGGCAATGGCTGGGCTCGGTTGGCCTCATGCTGGCGGAACATAAAAAGGAAGTGGTTCTTATAAGTAGCAGGAAGACATCTGAAACAGTCAACATCACTGTGGGTGGCCACATAATAACATCGAAACCCCACATGAAATATCTCGGAGTCGTACTAGATGCGAGGATCTTCTTCAAGGAAAACCACAAGGGTGTGAGTCACAAGGCAGAGAATGCCAGCGCTGCCTCGCGCGAATCATGCCTAACACAGGAGTCCCAAGGCACAGTTGAAACTTTTGGCTAGAGTAGTAACATCCATAATCCTCTACGCCGCACCAATCTGGGCGAGGGCAATGGAGATTAGTGCAAATAAGATAAATATTACCTCATTGTACCGACTTTGTGCACTGAGAGTGTGTTGCGCATACCGTACCACCTCCAGCGACGCAGCCTGTGTGATAGCAAAAATGGTAGAAGAGCAACTACGACGATATGAACTGAAGCAGGCATAACGAGAACCAACAGTTTTAATCGACGAAATCCATCAGAGGCCACTAAGAATGCATAACATAGAAGAGTTGCAAAAAGCTGGAATGATTGACGTATCTTTGCTTTTTCTCGAAAATACAACCATTTTCTTAGAAAATATAAATCAAAACTTTTTGCAAAGATGAGGCAAGAACTTGCACCTAAAAGTGTAAATATTTCAGTACCTATTACTATAATCTGTCTGTCTGTCAGTCTGTCCATCTGTGTGTATATATGGCCGACTCTAGCAGTCGTTCACAGACTTTCAGAGTGTGTACACGTGTTTCGGCTTCTCATTTAAAATCGGGTTGATTTGAAGTGCAGTATTAGACAGTGTTATTTCAAGTGGCGAGTTAGCCTAGAGGTGGTGGTGGTGAACCGGCAACCCAGGGACCTCGGTTCAATCCCGGACTGGGAATATTAAATTGTGGACTTTTTTTTTCATTTAACAAAAATAAGTGAAAACCAAATAAACAAAAACAAATATCAGGCGATGGAGAGTGAGCGGTCCGCGCTCCCATTAGCGGGACCAGCTGGTGGGGTGACAGCATCATCCGATGCAGTGCAGGCAGGCCACTCAGCAATAGTGGCAACCGCAAGTAAGGGGAAAAGGAGA
The DNA here is from genome assembly GCA_963082735.1 of Pocota personata. NCBI lineage: Eukaryota > Metazoa > Arthropoda > Insecta > Diptera > Syrphidae > Pocota > Pocota personata. The sequence goes on from OY720430.1 coordinate 141,516,443, forward strand.
AGGAAGTTAAAACCTTCTCCCAACCTTGTAAAGCGTCCCTCCACATCAGCTCCAACTGAACAGCTGCCCGGTGGAGTGAGTGAAGGGGCGCCGAGCACAACAACAACAACAGTAGCAGCAGAAAAAAAGCGACAGAGGTCCGATGACTCTGTCGAATTAGCGTACATCTCCGACGGTGGGGAAGGCCACTACGTTGGAGAGAAGAACAATAGCTTCGGAGTTCTGGCGTCCTCCGAATCGGATGATGAGGAAGAAGAAGTCGAGAGTCTGACTAGCAGCATCAGGCAGCTCGAGCAGAGGGTGCGTGCCATAAAGGCCAAACAAATGGCCAGGCGAGAGAGGGAGCGGCAGCTAGAGCTACAGCGCGCTCAACAACAACAACTACTACAGCAGCAGCCGCCAGAAAACCAGCGGCAACCGGCAATACAGCCGCAAATGCTGCAGCCGAAGCAGCAGCAACAACAACAGCTGAAAAAACAGCAGCAACTACAACAGCAGCAAGAAATTAAACTACAACCGCAGCAGCAGCAGAAACAACAGCAGCAGAAACAGCAGCAGCAGCAGAAACAACAGCAACAGAAACAGCAGCAGCAGAAACAACAACAACAACTACCACAGCAGAAGCAACAAAAGACGACTACAAAGGAGAGGGTGCCGCCAATAAATACCTACAAGGTGGAGTTGAAGGATACCATCGAACTATGTAAGTCGGCCATAGGCAAGAATTTTAATATTAAAAGATTAAATGAAAATAGGCATGCTATCCACTGTAATACAGTGGAAGATTATAAAAAAATTAAGCAGTTACTTAGGGACATGACGACGGAGTTCTTCTCCTTCACCCCGAAGGGGGAAAAGCGGCAAACAATGCTGCTGAGGGGGATAGACCCGTCTACTGATCCGGAGACGCTCCTTGCGCTGCTTAAAGAGAAAGAGTGCAACGAGCTCGAATTCGTAGGGGTCAAGCCATTCACCACAGCTAAGGCAAAAAGGGAGAAGCGGAAACTGCCGTTCTTCCTGGTTCAGCTTTCACCTAATAGCAAGCTGGATGGTCTAAGGAGTATTAAAGTCCTAGACTACCAGGTTGTCGCATGGGAAAAATTAAGAAGGAGCGAAAACATTTTACAATGTGTTCGCTGCCAAAGGTTCGGGCACGCCGCGTCGAACTGCGAAATGCAGCCTCGATGTGTTAAGTGTGGAAAGAACCACAAAGCAGAGGAATGCACTCTGATTAAGGATGGAGTGGCAGATAAGAGCCAGCTCTCGTGTGCTTTATGCAGGAACTCGGGACACACCGCAAACTATCGGGGTTGTCCTAAGTTCCAGTATATTAAGAAAGTAAATCTGGTTCGTCAGGAGAAGGTTGTAGTGAAACGTCCACCTGCTCCAATTCAAACACCATCCGTGACTCCCCAAGTGACCTACGCCCAAATGGCGGCAGGTCGGGGAAACGCGGAACAGAAAAGACCGAAGGTTGCTTCTCAGGTCCCAGCGCCTAGAGCACCGGAGGCTCAAACTGACTTGCTTACCATCTTGCTCTCTATCCAAGGGCAGATGGAGCAGCTTCAACGTCAGGTACAGGAGCAGGCGAAGCGGGTGGACCAGATCTACGCACTTCTGCCGGGCTTAACGCACCTTCAGTCGTAATGGGTACGAACTTGGAGGAGCAATCCTTGAAGATCCTTGCGGTGAATGTGAATTCACTGATTAGGATCGAGCGAAGAGCCGTATTGTTTAAGTTGCTAGAAGACCAAACCCCTGATGTGCTTATGGTTAGCGAAACAAAGCTGTCCCAGAAGCACAAATTGGGGCACAATAAATACAATATTGTCAGAAGAGACCGACCCAACTCCACACAAGGAGGAGGTGTTGCGATCTTCATACGCAAACAACTGCAATTTAAAGTTATGTACAGCGGTGAAGTGCGAAGGTTCCAGGAGCTGGAAGCGTGTATCGTGTGCATCCCTCTCCGTAGTGGAAAGAGGATGTACTTGGTCGCACTCTATGCACCTGAAGCTACTCAATCTACTTTATTTATTTCAGAGCTCGAGACACTTTTTCGATGCCTAAGGCTGGAGTCGGAGGAGAATTATTTCATCATGGCCGGAGATCTCAATGCCAAACATAGAGATTGGGGAAATAACACACCAAAGCCTAGAGGGAACCTACTATTCAATTGGTGGGGTCGGCACAGTGTCGAGTATAAACTCGATTTGAAAGCTACAGATAGTCCGTCGTTTCCTAGAAGTGGCTCTTATCTGGATCTTATGCTGTTCGACGTACGGTTACAACTGACCGACATGGACCGACAAACTATAAACTGCCTGCACACTTTTGTGTATGACAGTGACCATTGCGGACTCAGTGCCGTAATAACGATTCCCAACGAAATTGCGGAGTTGGAGGAGTTTGTCCAAACGTACTCCTACAATTATAGTAGAACACGTTGGACTCGCTTCTCTAGAGTTTTGACAAGAGCACTCTCCTCGAATTCGCTCTACCCACCGTCCAATAGGAATCTGTCAAACGAGGAGATTGACTGGTACCTAAAACAAATGGACGAGACAATTAAACAAACTATGGACAATACGATACCTCGGTATCAACACACTGACAATGCAGACATATTCCGTAATGCAACAATTGACGCACTACACCAACACAAAAGTAGACTGCTGTCGAGACTAAAAACCTTGTACAGACAGTTTACTGACAGACAGAACTCGGAGGTTAGGACGCTGAAGTCGTTGATTAAAAACCTCCAGAAATTAATTAGAGAAAATTACAGACTTGCTGTAAATTTGCATTGGAACAACAAAATTCGGGCTGTAAAATCCAACAACCCGAGTATGTTCCCGCAAATAAATAAAATATTTCGGAGGAATAATCAAAACGACCTTCCGTGTCTTAAGATCCCCCGAACGACGAACAATGGACGAATACTTATAACAGCAGGTATAGATCCAGATAACGCAGTAGAGGATGACAACTTCTTTGTGATCGAAGATCCGCAGGAGAAGGTAGAGGCTATAGGAGCGACTTTCCAGGAAGTGTACAAGCTGAATGATACCATTTCCCCGAACCACGACCTGGAAAATCGCGTCCTTGTGCACAACTTCTACCTTCGAAATGATATAGAGCACTGGCGATCCGAGAACATAGGTTTTACCGAGTTCAATGACGACAACATGGCAAATAATGTCATCGCCGATGAAAGGGTACATCCCCCGTACATATCGAAGGTGGAGCTCCAAGCGATCTTCGACTCATTGAGGAGGAAGAAATCTGTAGGAATCGATGGAGTGTCGAACATTGTGCTTCGACATCTCCCTCTAGAAGCGGTGGACATTTACACCACTCTGTTTAACAATGCACTGAATAATGCACATTATCCAGTGCATTGGAAAACAGCAGTGATACAACCCATCCCCAAACGGGGTAAGGACACTTCCAATCCGGCAAATCTCCGGTCGATAAGTCTCCTTCCGAACATCAGCAAGGTATTCGAGAAAGTGATCAATAGAGCCCTGCTTAAGTGGACTGAGAACAGTAATATAATTCCGGATAACCAATTCGGTTTTAAGGCGGGGCATGATACAATACATGCCGCGTCTAAATTGGTATCGGATATCCAATGGAACAAAAGCAAGAACCAATGCACGGGTGCCTGCCTGATTGACTTGGAGAAGGCCTTCGATACCGTATGGTTAGAGGGACTCTTCTACAAGCTGAGCATGCTGGGCATAAGCAAACCACTGCTGTACATACTTCATAACATGCTCACCAGTAGACAGTTCATCGTCAAAAATGGCAATGTGACTTCTGCTGGAACATTTCTAATTAAAAACGGTCTGCAACAAGGTGCGGTTAATTCACCGATCCTTTTCAACATTTACACGAGCGATCTCATAGGATCACTTCACCATGCCATAGCGTACGCAGACGACTTGATCGCGTACAGATCAGGACCAAAAATCGAGGTCATTGCAATTCTCTTGCAACGTGACTTCGATAAGATTCAGCGATATTGCGATGACTGGAAGTTGAAGATCAACTTCCAGAAATCGGAAACCATTCTTTTTAGGACGCCGTTGTCTGGGGCCTCTAGGGATACCAGAAAGAATTGGCGAAAGTTCTCAATCGTTGGACCGCACGGACAGCCACTTGCGAGTCGAAATGTAGTCAGATACCTGGGGTTCTGGTTAGACCAATATCTATATTTTAACAAACATATAGATGCTGCTCTGGCCAGAGCCAAAGGTGCTTTTGCCCTTACAAAGAGACTTTTTTATAGCAAGCAAATCGATGCAATTGTAAAGGTAATCTGCTACATGGCCCTCATTAGGCCCATGCTCGTATATGGATGCCCCGTGTGGTTCAACGTGGGAGCAAGCTTGTTGAAAAAGATTCGGGTGTTTGAGAGGGCTTGCCTTCGGGCTTGCCTTCATTTGTACAGAACACCAGAGTGCCAGTACATAAAATTCTATCCCAATGAGGTCCTATACAACAGGGCTAACCTAATTAGAGTGGATAATTTCGTTATCAAGCTGATTCGAAGGCACATTGCAAGAGCAATGAGCTCGACGAACAACCTGATCTCCGGGGCTTATTACCCCAATTACGAGTATCATGAGAGAGTGCGCCTTAACGGCTTTGCTCCCCCAGAGGCGTTCCTCTATTTTGATGAGAAAGGTCTGATCCAGGACAGATTGGCAGTGCCGCTAATCTTCCACGTTGCTCGGACAGTTGTGGATAGGCGACTCAACTACGACAGAGACGTTGCGTGGAGCGTCTCCGGTTTAGTAGGGCGGTATCGGGTCGCGATATTGAGGACGTACAACGTCAGTACGGTCATTTCTGGTGGCTTGCCGAAAGAGAGGAAACTCCTTCGTCGTTTCCTCCTAATCCAGGGTAGCCTTTTGATGTTGAAAGTTGGCTGTTCTTGCCCATGGCCGACTTACATAGTTTAGGTTTAGGTAGTTTTTTAGGTTTCGGTAGGTGTAAGTAATAAATAAAAAAAAAAAAAAAAAAAAAATTAAAAATTCATATCCACAGCACTTGGATGAAAAAAGTACAAAAAAAGCACAAAAACATAAAAAACATAAAAAAAAAATATTAAAAAAAACAGCACTCGATAAAAAAAAAAAAAAAAAAAAAAATTTACGTATAGAATACGTAAGGTAGAATAAGATAGGTTAATTTAGAATAAGATAGTTTTTAAGATTTATTTTAAGGTAGTTTATAAGTTTTATTTATAAGAACACAAAAAACGTTCATTCACTAAGTTTTTTCTTTAATTTTCTTAGTAGCACTTATTTAAATTTAAAAGAATGAATTAAATAAATATTTTTCACGTACGTTACGTCGAAAGACATAGTTTTAAGTATTAGGATTAGCTTAGAGCGCCCGCATAGGGCCAGTAAGTTAGAATAAGAATAGTTAAGTTAGTTAAGCTGGTTTTAAGCGTTTTGTATAGCATGTAAGTTATAATGAATTACCCAATAAAACCGCATTAAAAATGAAAAAAAAATGGCCGACTGTAGCCTAAACAGCTGGACACACTCTCTTCAAATTTCACATCTGGAATCGGTGAATTTACAATTCGAGGCTAAATTTAAATTTTCATTCTAACCCCAAAATTAACGGTTCCTTACAAATGATCGATTTTGAAAAACATTGAAAACGGCTCCAAAACGGATCTTACGATTTTGATCGAATTTCATATTTGACTTGGGGTAGGCATACGAGTATGCTATAAAATGGCATACCAGGTTAACTGGTTACTTTTCGGTTATCATTCAGTACATTTTGTTCTAATTTAATATCTAAGTAACCCTTGATATATGCAGGGTTATGGCATACCAAGTTTTGGGAAAATAATTAAAAATAAATTATAATTTTCAAGAGATTTAAAACAAAAAAAATATTTTGACGATTTCATTTAAATGTCCAATACGTGTAATGCGCAACTGATCAACAAGTGCAAGAACTTGCGACCCAATCATGGAATTTATTTGGTGTAGCGGTTCCTCTTACTAACCCACTTGACATATTGTTATGCCAGTGGCTATATACTACCATAAGCATTCTGCATCTGGGCACACATAGTTATTTATCAGAATCGACGAACGTACCTATCATATATCACCTTGCTAGAAGGGCGACAGATAAACGCCTCCTCTATGACCCGAACTCGAAAGAGATGTACTTGACATCGATAGGTTGAATAGGGAGAAATACTGATGGCTCGAATGGGTTGAGGCTAACGTTTAAGTTAAGTAGGGCGGGGCCCTGACATGTGAGGTTTAGCCCCCCGATGAAATGGTTAATTATCGTCCACAAGGCCGTGGTATCGAAGGACTGGAGATCACATGTCAGGTCGCAGCTTTAGCCCTAGGTTAAGTTATGTTATGTTTTAGTTGTTTTATTACTGTTGAGGATTCGACCCAGAGAAATAAAAAAGAAAATCGAAAAACAGAGTCGATCGAAATGCAAAATTGAATATGGGTCGAAATATAAAGTGAAGGACAACAACAAGTTTGTAATATAATACAAGTTCTTTATTCTACTGATACCAATATACTAGACCAGTCTCGTATGCGTCCAAAATCCAAGTGGCTGAGCAGTTCAATTGCTAATCATCAACAACCATCACCGATCGCTGGATATACACACATTTATCCACAGATTGTATGCACATTTCGCACGATCAATAGCGAAGATGCATGATGCGTTAAGTGCGGACGTGGGTGGAGGGGAGCGATTGTCGATGATGGTCCGCAATGAAGTTGGCGCGTGGAGGTTCTGCTTTGGTTTTCGACAATACAGGGATACACAATTTTTCTTATATAAATGAACAGAATTTGAATATAATGAAATTAATTACATTTACTAACGAGAATAATTATTTTAAAACAATTACCTAGGTTAATTTTTAAGAAAAAAAAAATAAAATAAAATTAATTTGAAAAGTATTAAAATTCATTGAGGTCTTTTACTTTAAGCACAGATAAAATTCACTCAAAAAAAAAAAGGTTTTTAGAAAGCTTAAACTTCTTACAAAAGGGAACAAAAATCAGAACACAGAACATTTGTTTTTCCTGCTCACTTTTTAGTCCATCGTGTCACTCACACATACCCTTGTTTACCTTCACTGCAATAAAGAAAAAAAAAAAATATTTTGTGCGACTGCGGTCACGGAGTTTTGATGCCGACACGTTGGTAGGATAGATATGGAGTATCTGCATAGATCGTATATATATATATGTGCAAATGGTTGGGCTTATGTTACGTGCTTGTTATTTTGTCTGTATGTATGTACCTTATTTTCAGCACTTGATTAAATAAATAAAAACTCTGTAAACTTTGTGGACACAAATTTGCTCTGAAAATGGATATGAATATGAGTTTTGCATACTGCATTTTATATTTATGCATTTAAAATAACTGATCACTGCTCTTGGCCTACTTAAGTGTAGGTGACTAATCTTCGAAATTACTATAAACAAACTAACTAACTTAACAAAATAATTATTAACTTAAATTAGGTTAGTATTAAATTGCAGTTAAATCACTTTAATCATAACATACATTGAACCAATTCGGAAAATGTATATTTGTTGCCTTTACTAGTATACATTCTTTGATTATATTTTTTTTAAGTTATATGCAAAAGGTAGTTTTCGAAAGTATTCGGAAAATATTTGTACATGAAGACGGCATACTTGAAAATCATTTTCCGACGGCCATAAGAGAACCTTATTTTCTTTTGAATTTTCATATTCTTTTAATTGTAGATCGAAATTCTGTTTGTCCTTTGACATTTCTTCAGCACAATTTTCACAGATTTTGTTCATTTTTTTACTGTTTTAAAGAAGCGGTATCCGGCAAAGTATCTTGTAGCAAGGTCGTTGACTTGCGGTACCTTGACTGATATTGCGTCTTCATCTGGTGGATTAACTATATTGTTCGTATTCATGTTATTTTCAAAACATTCCTCATTCTTAAGAATGTCGTGATTTTGTGATAGCTCTTGGGTAAGTATTATTTGCTCTTTTATATCACTCTGCAAAATAGCATTCCAATCCACCTGTAGATATTCCGAATCGTCTTCTTCGCAGTTGGGACATTTCGATTTGAATAAAAATTATATCGATATAACTTTGTCTAGCAGGGAGTTAAATTCGGGAACATTTGGATTACTTTTATTAATATTCCGCGCTCTTATTTTACCAAATAAGTTCATTAACGGATCTTGATTTATTTACAAAAATGTAATATAAATCATTATGATCCATGAATCAGTCGCAGGCGTTTTTCTAGATATCGAAGAGGCATTTAATAATGTTTAAACTGAAAAAACTGTGGAGGCACTCTCGATATACTGTAAAAACCAAACAATAAACAATTGGCTAGAACACATGCTTACAAACCGCATTATCACAGCTTCACTGGGAGGCGAAACAAGAAGGGGAACAGTCCGTACGGGAACACCACAGGGGGGGATAATATCTCCTTTTCTGTGGGTGCTCACAATGGACAACCTTTTAAAAGCACTGGATGGAACCTGTGCTAAATGTGTAGCGTACGCAGATGACCTGGCCGTTCTGATAAGAGGTAAGCACCTGAACATCATAGGAGAGCTTATGCAAAACACCCTTCGAATCATAAAAGAATGGGCGGAGGAGAGTGGATTAGAAATAAATCCAAATAAAACGGAACTGGTTCTTTTTACAAAGAGAACCAAAACTAGTGACTTTCACATTCCACAACTCGGAGGAGTATCACAACAACTCCGCGACAGCGTCAAATATCTGGGCATTATACTGGACAGGAAACTGACCTGGAGAAAGAACCTGGAAGAAAGAGTTGCAGGAGGGCCATCGGGAAGTCATGGGGCTTGAAACCGAAACAGGTCCACTGGATATATGAATGCGTAATAAAACCTATCATCTTCTACGGTGTAGTTGTATGGTGGCCAGTGATGAGCAAAAAGTATGCAAGAGACTTGCTAACTAAGGTGCAGCGTATGGTCTGCCTGGGTATTACAGGAGCACAATCCTCAACACCAACCGCGGCCATAGAAGCGATACTAAATATTCTACCAGTGCACCTCGAAGCGAAGAAGATTGCCGGCATTTCAGCCTCACGGCTTAGAACTATCGGCCATTTCATCGGTGGTGCTCGGACAGTAAAGCAGCAATTAGCGCGATTGCAAACCCCATGTCGAAATCACGACTAGTAATGGAGTGCAAAACTAAATTGAACTTACTTGCCAGACGCAATAGAGTCCGTCTCACATGGGTACCGGGGCACGAAGGTGTACCGGATAACGAAAAGGCATACGAACTAGCACGGAAAGGAGCAGGCAACACAGAACTGAACCCGGATAATACAATAGGGGTCCCTCTGACAACTATTAAAACTATAATCAATGAAAAGATACGACAAGAGTTCAATAACTACTGGACGAATCTAGACACGTGCAAAGTGGCTAGATCTGTAATAACTAAACCGAGTAACAACACAGGAAAAAGAGCTCTTAACTCAAGCAGAACACAATTGAGATTGATGATGGGACTTTTAACAGGGCACATCAATCTCAACAAACATTCGTTCAGACTCGGAATAGCTGATACAACAATCTGTGCCAACTGTGAGGAGGAGGAGGAAGATATAGGACACTTCCTCTGCCACTGCCCTGCTACAGCGAGGCTAAGACTAAAAATTCTGGGATCTCCAAGGATCCGGATATTACACACCTCAGTAAGAAAGGAATCGGGGATATATTGCAGTTCGCCGGACGAACACTACGATTCCCCCGATCACTATACGATATAGTTTCCCGTTGATACTACCCATGATCCCTAGACCTAAATTCTCTCAACACATAATTCCCAAAGCACAGCACTATTCCCTACAGTTACATAGATGAGGGGAACACAACGGGCCCAATGGAGGCCTAAGTGAAGAGCATAAGCTCACCCTCTTAAACCAACCAACCAACCAACCATGATCCATGAATAATGTGTCTCTTATTCTTAAAACGCTTTCTATAGTTAAGGCCAAGCCTTTGAAACAATATGATATATTTCTTGCGTTTGTGGGTTCGATGTTTAATATATAATCCTTCATTTCTTAAAGTTAAAGTTTTTTTCATTTAGTTTAAGTTTACTATATAAACTACGATTTGTGGGTCCTTGATCACAGCAAATAGCTCTAACGGTTAGTTTCAGCTCCGCGCATATATCAAGACAATTATATACCTCAATCTCAAGTTGTTTCATATGTATATTGCTTGGACAAACGACATGATATAAAACTTGCTTAAAATTTCCGCATACACTCCGAATCATAAAAACGCATACAGCCTTAGTGCATATATTAGATCTTTGATTCCTTCCGTAATCAACAAAACCTTCAATTTTATCTTTGAATTTATTGTAGGTTAGATTCGTCTGAAGGCTCATCTCATCAAATATAATCACGACTTCTTTTTCTTTTGGTGATAATGACAAAGTTATTTTCTTTATTTTCTCTAGAACATTTCTATTTATTCCAGGTGACAGACTTTTAATCTTAATCCACCTATTTAATGAAGACGGGTGCGGCAAGTGTAGTCCAAGCTGATCCCGTAAAAAGTTGTATCCGGAAGACGAACGGAAAAAAATGGACTGTAAAATCCACTTCTCCTCTTCGGTATATTTTTTTGTACTCTCAGATAGAATGAGTTTCGAAAATGTCTTAGTATTTTGATCAATACCAAGCAATAAATCAATTTTCTCTTGGATACACTGCTTTTCACGCACTTGCAGCCTTTTTTTGTCCTCTTTTAAACGATGAATTCTCTGCAGCAGTTTTCATATGTAACCTTAGCTCTCGTTGGATCAAAACAAATGAACTCGTCATCAGATAAAGCAACACGTCGTTTTAACAAGAGAGAAGGGTAAGCATTTTTTTTTTAAATATTTCTTTCCAATAAAGGCATTTTTAAAATGTTTGCTGCATATATAGGTTTTAGTTTTAAGGCTTTTTATATGTTCCCGAGACTCCTCTGCTAAAGCTAGCCATTCATCGTATTTAACTGTTCCTTTTTTAGGAAATTTAAATAATTTTCCATCAGACAATTCATTCAAAGTGCATGATTGACTTTTCCCGCCCTTCAGTTACACCTTTTCATATACAACGCATACGCGTTTGCAAAACTTCCATTCATGCAAATTTATTCTTTTGCTGCGGTGGTATGGAAATCACACCGTCATGCATCTTCATGCCCCTTCCCGCATTCCCCTTTACACTTCCTCACCTCTTTCGTTTGTATGTCACAACACACGATGAGAAAAAGGACTTTTCCCACACGAGCGAACAGAGTGATGAAAAAGAAAAACGCTTTATTTGTGGTACTTATTCTGAAAGCTCTTTGTCTGCTACCACGTTGTCTGCCACGATAAAAATATGCTTCATTTTTTTATATGGGCGTGCGACATCTGGGTAGTTTATTATCTGTGGTATAATTATTGCTGTAGTTTTAAGTTTATTTTTAACAATGAAATATGTTATAGCTTAAGTGAATAAATAAACGACAAAAAGAAAAAGAAAACTACCTCTATACTGATTTTTATATAAAATTCAAGGTCGCACATACTTGTTCATATATATACTAGTATATTGTACTCGTATATTGTTTATTTGCAAATGTTTCAGTTTGAAGTTGAAAGAAGATAGTTCGATATTTTTTATTTGCAAATATTTCAGTTTGAAGTTGAAACAAGATAGTTCGATTTTTATTAAAAATCATTTTCAACCATTTTGAATAAAATAGATCACGTCATATCCGAGAAATATTGTTATACGTATTTTCTGCCAAAAACGTTTTACGCCATCTGATAGCATATAGTAGATTTCATCAATAGCTTAGATTTCCTTAAGCCCGTTATGGTTGGGCCTTAAGTGTCAAATTCTGTTCAATAGTATGTTAGAGCATTTTGAATCCAAAGCGCGATGTGACAAGATTACATTTTGTTACCACTGTTTTTATCTTTGTGAATGACAATATTTATTAAGCCCTGAAGTGGAATCGATATGTCATCTTACCTCCATCATCTGAACTACATTTACTGTAATGATGGCCTTGCTATAAATAGTTCATAGTTTGAAAGTCAAAACAAGCATAGTGGACCTGAGGATTACCTCTAAGCAACATCCGAAAGATTTTCCGACCACTCTATATCAAAGGAACAGTTTTATATAAAGGTTACAAACCAGAGTCCACTTAAGTAAAGTAAGTGGATAACGTAGCACGGAGTGGTTAAGTAGGACTCACGAGTATTGAGTTGTAGAAATTCCAAAGACAACGCCGAACAGGCATTGTCGTCACTATATACGGCTGCAGGAAATAAATATATTGGGACGAGGACTGATTTGAGTTTAATGTGATGAATATTTCAGTTCCTAAATTTAATGTAAAAAGAGACAACAACATTTCAAATGCCTATAGAACTGAAATCTTAGAAGTAGGTAGTTCGTAACCCAAAAGTTCAGACGTACATTATAGCTACAGGTTTATTGACTGGAATCCCACATTGGCACATAAGAAGGCTTAGAATTAGATTAAGTATAATATAGCATTTGTATCCACGATGATAAACAAGGCCGATCCATTCCACTCATCTACTCTCCTTAATAACTGTATGAAACTCCTGATCCAGAGTATGAAACATGATTGTCGTAGCCAACCTCGGATCTTCCCAAACCAATCGACCTGGGTTCCAACCGAATGAAGTTGGAAATTGGTGCTTGAGCATAATGAACCAGAGGAGATGTCAAAATCTTGGTAGCGACCAACTTTTGTTTTGTTTCTGGGATGGGAATCTTGATACTGGTTGGTTCACGATTAACAATAGCTTCAAATCCATTATGGCCATCGGATCTGTATTGCACCAAACGACGGTATCCATCCGAATCGATGAGTTCATAGCTGCCTTCCACCTTGTCACCTTTGCGAATCTCTTTCTGAGCCTTAATATCGCCGGTGTGCTCATCGTGAACAGAGTATGAGAACTCATATTCCACTGGGCCTTCTTCGATTTCAACTTGCTGCGATTTTAGTAGCAATGGCTCACGAATTTGAATAGCAGCAGCGACAGTAATTGCAAAAATCAAAAATACAAACTAAAGAAGAAACATGTAAAATATTTGGCAATTCTCAAATGACGGCTCAATTGGTTTACCTTCAAAGACATCTTGTTGGATTTTATGTTAACTACAACTGAATTAATCGATACAGTTATTGAGGACTGACTAATTGCTACTTCGATCACACTCAGAGTTTATATACAAAAATATTTGCAAGGAAATCAGTGCGGGCATTCCACACAGTGTCAATAATTATTAGTATCTGTTTTAAGGCTCAGTTCTCATATCCCCACTATTGGATACTTGGGAGTTACTTCTAATCTATCAATCTAATATGTCAAAGTAGTTGATCGCTATATTTCGCGGGAAATTTTCAATGCTTATTTTAGCGTTTTGTATTCCTCTTGTGAGTTGCACAATCTTTACGTTTTTATTAGCATCTCATTTGAAAAAATTCATTTGCGTTTTGATATCAAAAAATAAGTCAATTAAAAGAAAAGTATCTCTACGCAATTTACAGAGATATACAGGTACGCACACGGAATGTGTGTATTTTTGTTGATAGAAACTAGCAAATGTTGATTACTATTTCTAAACAAGTTGAACAGTGACATCGAGGAGCAAAATTGATATTGGAAACTATTTGTACCTATAATTATGAACGAAAATTTCATGGAATACGTGTGTTATCGTGATATCGGAGAGGGTTGTAGAACGACTTGGTAATGGGTTTGATGGTTTATTTGCACACACAAGAAGTAGGTCAAAACTGAATACAAGAAACCTGTTGAAAATACTACTTATGGTAGTTATCATTGGAACAGCAGGATGGCAGCATAGTACGAGTTGTTATGATTTTCGTCATAAAATTGCTACAAATTGTGCGATTACTTCACAAAAAGTAAAATAAGATTAAAAATGATGTCAGACATGTGTATGGGATTTTGCGATCGAGTTAGCATTAATTACCTTTACTTATGTTGTAGAAACCTAAATGTGCCAGAGAAGCCAGAGAAAATGCTAGAGTTTGAGGATCTCCGTCAAATAGAGCAAAAAATATATAGAATTGAAAGAAAGGTAAAATCAAAGGCAGGAAAATTTGCTGCAGTTAGTGTTTTAACGATACCACCAAAGTATCAAAAGCTACACATTTGAGTAGTATCGAATCGAATTATCGATCGATACTACTCATACAACTTAACAAAAGTATTCGGTAACTACTAGTACCGAGTACTTAACATTTGTGTAATTCCTTAACATTTTTGCTATACCTTAAAAGGGTGTATATAGCAATCATAAGGCCCATAATAACGGTCGCATGCCTGGTATTGTGGCTTGATGCGGGAAAAGCCAGAAACCTAAAGCGTTCGCGAAAATCGAAAACTTAACATGTTTTAGCGTCATGTGAGAACCATCCATACTATTGGAACAATACTTGCTCTAATACCTCCTAATTTACAGAAAAAAATTTAAAGAAACGTGTTCTACGTCCTCAGCAATGCAACTTGTAGGCAATAGGTCATCGCATTATCGCTAGATGAACAAAAAGGAAGTAATGCAGACTATTTAACATCCCACTTCGGCCTAAAAAAAATAAATTTCCCTTCCCCTGAGAAACCTGGATTATACGACTGGTCATACATATGAAACACATATATGTCTTCACAAAAGGCTCAAAAATTGATAATGCTGTCGTCCACCAAATGCTTTGGGTAAATCCCTCCATGAGGCTTCTCAAGACCTGTTCTTGCTAACACTTCCGCGAAGAGATATACATACCTTCAAATCCATCTCATCCACAGTGATAAAACCAATACTAATTAAAAGCTGTCGTAGTGAGATACAGATTCTCAGCTCTGTTCTTGCATCTCGGGGCAATGTCACAGCATTTTACACACGTTCTCTCTGCTGAAAGAAGTGTGTAGAAAAAAAGGTCTACTCTACTAGAAACCAGAACAAGCACTCTTTATTCATCAATTAGAAAATATTTACGAGTACTTGTGTGGCCTACTGCTGGTAAGTATTTGGTCTTAAACTTTTACAAGAATTATTTTTTATTCGATACTAAGTTTTTTCTTCCGATACCGAGTAAATATCGGTGAAAAGTACGTACATATATATTATATATCAAAAGAACTAGGTATCGAAAAAAAAAAGTATTTGCTTGTTAGTCACAATCAAGAAAGGCGATTCAATGTTGTGCCGCAAATAAGATCCTTTCAAGCGTTTTATGTGAATATCTGAAAACTTCCTGCAACACACTCATCGATATGTACCAGTGTAGTATCCGACGCGACCAAATATTCACACTGAAGAAAGTCGTGGAAAAGACCAACGAATTCTAAGTGTAACGCAACATATTTTTATTGACTTTAAGATGCAGCATAAAACTGAAAAACATGCGGTGCTCTGTGCAGCTGGGAAACAATTTATTATAATTCCAAAATTGCACTCAATTTCGGCAAAGAGATATGTATGTACGAGCACGTTGTCATGCGACTTTTGCAACCTCATGTTGGAGCAGCTACTCGTAATACGGAAGGCAGTTTGTTTCACAAATCCGTCCAGCAACTACAATACACACACGAGAGTATAAGACCAAGAAATACTTACACAAACAAGAAATCATCTATTCACCGACTAGAGCAAAACGTCACTCTCGACAATTACAAGTTTTTATCTATTTCGGAGTCAACCTCGTGGAAATCCGATTTGCTAAACCGAAGCTGCTACTTAAAAAAAAATTAACAATAACGAAACAATATCCAAAACGTCGTCCGGTCTATAGGCTATAACAAAATCTGATTAAATTAGTACCCATCAATTCTTAAAGAGAAAAACTTCTCGTACGATCTCGTTAAAATTGTAATCTGGGATTTGCGATATAACTCAATTTTCTCAGACATTCCAGCCAGAAGCTGGTGACAGACAAACGGACAGACACATTAGAGAGAGCAATAAAGTTACGTGGTCTATATAAGAAACCCTGAAAACAACTTTTATACAAAAAATATATCAAAATTCTCTGAGATCGTTTTTCTCATGCTATACATGAATTTGAAAGCCCTCAAAATTCACTGATGCCCTTAAACTAGAAGATAAGACCACTAAGTATATGTAGTTCTATTTAATTTGCTTAACTAGATTTCAGTCAAAATGCAGGTTCAACAAAATGGTTCAACGGTTTTGTCAGATCGTACGAGTATATTTGTACATGCTTTTATTTTTGTGGGTACGTCTTGCCGTGTCTTTCTCACGCGCGCTTTATTGCTGAGTGGTATACATATTAATCAGATGATACAAAGATATTGGGAAGCATTTACTCACGAACGAAGAATTTCCAAGTTATTGCACGCTTAAAGATAAATAGTGCTGAATTTCTTAAGACTTTTCCATATTTACCTGAACTTCTATTCGCGCAAGGTAAGTTATAAGTTCGAATTAAAAAAAAAAAAAACAAATATTCTACGATTAATATATCTTTTCTAGATGCGTTCCATTCTCGTGATAGTCGCCTTCATCCAACTTCATCAATATGCTATTTCAGAGCCTATGAATGTTGTTCATAAAGTAGTTTCACATTTTCCTGCGAAATTGAAAGTGCCTCCAGGAGTTTACGAACTACGACGAGTAATGGACGGTGAGCTTGGATCCATTAAGTCAGATCAAATAGTTATTGTTGAACAAGACCAGTCTCTACTGAAGGCTCAAAATGAATATCAACCTCTGAAGGCACAGCAGGAAGATCCCGAGAGATATGGACATACTCTGGAGGGAGCTACAAGTATATCATTATCTGCTGCAGGCGATGGGCAAGCTTATACGCAGATCCAGAGAGGATATCAGTCAGAAGTGGTATCTGCACCAGATCAAGACGATAGACACAACTATATCGAGGCTCAGAGAGAATATCAAACTCATGTAGCTAATCAAAATTCTGGATCGAGTGTGGTGTCAGTACCAGATAGTGTCATTAGCAGAGAGGATTACATACAAGCCCAGAGAGGCCATCAACCTTTAGGAATGCCACAGGAAATTCCGCAGAATTATCAGTCTAGCAACGAAAATTCTCAGTCTAGTCTCGTATCGATATCTGCTCCAGGTCGACAACATTACATACAGTCTCCACTGCAGGGAGCACAGCAAGATTTGCGGAACTATCAAGTAGTAAATGAAAATCCCGAGCCAAGAACGGTATCTATTTCACTTCCAGGGTACGAGACGGCAGAAAATTCACAAAACTATATGCATGCTCTGCGGCAACAACAGCAAATTCCAGAGGGCTATCAAGTAGTCAATGAGGGTCCTGCAGCACATGTGGTAACTATGCCAGGACCTGGTGATACAAGTAGTGCATATTATACTCATCAAAAGCCGGAAAACTATCCCGTAGGAAATGAAAACGCTGAGTATTTAGGTGCAGATATCGGACAACACTATATACAACCTCAGAATGAAGTTAACACTCCATATGAAAGTTCTTATATACCCCAAAATCATATGCAAAAACCAATACATGCTCCCACGCAAATACCATTGTCATTTGTGGGCGGAACTGAAGGCATTCAACAACAAATGGGGATGAATGTCAATGGACCGTTTTGGGACATGATAAGAAATAGTAGAACGATACCTAATTCTTCACCGACAAGGTCTTATGATAAACAGCCCGAACGACCTGAAAATTATTCTAGATCGAATTAATTTAATTCTGCTATATTATAGTTTTTTTTTAAATTATTTATTTTACTTCTACTTTAAAATAAAATATCATTATTCTAGTGTAATTCTGCTATATTATAGTTATTTTTTAAATTTATTTATTTAACTTTTACTTTAATAAAATGTGTAAAACCTTATTAATTTGCCACTTGTTTGAGTTAACTCGTATTAAATATCTCCTGCTTACTCATGAGGAAGTTTTGTTTTCAAGTATCCCTTAATTTATATTCAGTTGCGAGACGGAAGTTATACGAAATTGTTATATCATAATGTAGGGTGCGGGATAATACAGTAGATATCGACAGCGTTAACGTTGAGTAATTTGAGACACTAGGAAGAAAAATTCGCCCTGGGACAAAAGAATGTTTCTTAAATTTTCTGCTCCATTTTTAAAATTTATCTAAACTTTCCGTATCAAATATAATTAAAAATAGCTTACGGTTGGATTTCGGTTTTAAGGTCACTATAATTGAAGGGTCGAAATTATTCAGGGTTCTCTTCTTAGCTATTCTTCGACCATTCCTTCCTTCAATTTTCCCGGTTAGCCAGTCTATCTGTCTGTTTATAAGTTACTAATTTTTGGACCTTAAATTCTAAGCTAAGATCTGAAACAGTACATACAGTTTTTCTTTAAATTCGTTCACATACACCCACATTTTGCATAGAACAAGATTTTTCTATACTATTTCGGTTTAAGCATTCCCTATGGGTAGGTTTGGAGAAAAATAATGGTGGAATAAGAGAGGGAGTAGCTCCATCTCGATTTCATCCATAGCGAACCCACAGGTTCCAGCAAAATCTTCGCGAGTCTGACAATAATCGAAATTCTGTTATTTAAATTTTCAAGATAAAACTGAGTAGTAGTCTCATTACTACCACTATATAACTACGGCTAATATCTAGCTTAGGTTAAATTGAAATAGTCGATTTCACCATAAATTCCAAATATGAGGTTTGAGGTACGTATATAAGTCCATGCAGCCGCTTATTCTGAAATCATAGGTAAGACAAACATATAAAATTTCGAAACAAACTTTAAACAGTAGGTTAAACCTTTGTTACAAAGATTGATTACAACATCAAGATCAAATAATTTCTAGAAAACTATAAAACACCAGGTATTTCACATAGAAGAGCGGATATCTGCAGAGGTTGAAAAGCCACTATCTTAAACTTTAATGTCAAAAGAAATAGTGTCCGTTATCATTTCAAACAGCTGGCATAAACAGCTGCTAACTCTAATGTAGTTAGAGAAGTCTTGATATTTAACTTTTGGTAGCCTGTTATGCGGTTTGTCTGGGTCATAAAAGCCTCATTCATTAGTTGAAGTACGAGTTGACATCAAAATCATGTGCACTTTTTAAAGAAGAACGACAACAATGGTCTCTATGCAGATTTAACTGTGATGAGAAAAACGACAATTTTTCAAATCCATTAAAATTAAAATAAAAAAATGTACAATCAGTTAAAATTCGAAAGAAATGCATACATCAAATACTTCTTAGATTTTAATTTCGAAGCTGTTAATAAGTAAAGTACAGTTATACGTAGTACAGCAAAAACTTAGTACGTTATCTGATAGCATATGTCCACCATAACTTAAATATCGAATTTGATCAAAACCGTTAGATCCGTTTTCGCGAAATTTGGCCTTCAGTAAATCACCGAGATCGAACATTTTCAGGATATCAATCAATACTTGCCCTTATAGATTAAGCGCTTATATAGATGCTGCGAGTGCTAGTAGTGGTAATAAACGCTATGGCTATGTTTCTAATGCCACATCCGAGTCAAGAGTAGTATTCACATTCAGGTAACAAATCAGATCGGACTCCATGAAGGACTCATATATAAGAAGAAAGTCTTCAAGCTTCCGGAGACTGAAATATAAAATATAGCCGCTGTTTTTCACAATTTCAGGCGCAGTGGTCAGTATTGTGTATGTACATAAATGAAAACAAATGCATTATGGAAGTGTGTTATAAAATATTTAGAACTTTGCATTTTGATTTGACTATGGGGATTAACGTACAAGGGAGGGTCAATAAGTCCCTGAAAATTAACACAAATTGTGTCGTCATCTTAAATTTATTTTTTTTTTTGTCAAGAATCATCTTTCAAAAAAACGCACCAAAATTTTCAGACAGATCTATTAAATAGTTTGTTGTGGCAGACATTTTATATAGACGTCTACTAGCATTTTCGTTAAAATGGAAAAAAAGTGAATTTCGAGTGCTCATTAAACACTATTTTTTGCGAGAAAAAACTAACACGCAAACCAAACAAAAGCTTGACAAATATTATGGGGACTCTTCACCATCGATTGGAACCATTCACCACTGGTTTAATCAATTTCAGTGCGGTCGTTCAAGCACAAGTGCTGCCGAACGTTGTGCCCAATTGAGGTCACCACACCAGAAATGGTCGACAAAATCCATGGACAAAATAATGGACGATCGGCGAGTGAAAGTGCGCGAGCTTAAAGAGGCCACAGGCTTATCACATGGCTCAGTGATTTCGATTTTACATAAATGCATTCGTTTGACAACTTCAAATGTGTGTTTGGCGATGTTCCAGAAAAATTCGGGTGAGTTTTTGCGCCGTTTCGTAACCGTGGATGAAACTTGGATTCACCACAACACACCAGAAACCAAGGAACAGTCAAAACAATGGACTTTTCCTGGTGAATTGAAGCCGAAGAAGGCCAAGGCGGGTTTGTCAGCAAACAAGGTCATGGCGACAGTTTTTTGGGATGCGCGCGGTGTTATTCACATCGATTACCTTGAAAAGGGTAAAACGATCACCGGCGTATATTACGCAGAGCTGCTGGATCGATTCCAAGTCGATTTGATGCAAAAACGGCCGCATTTGGCGAAGAAAAAAGTTCTTTTCATCAGGACAACGCACCGGCGCACAAGTCCGCAGTCGCAATGGGAAAATTGCATGAATTAGGCTACGAACTCCTCCCTCATCTAGCATATTCCCCAGATTTAGCACCCTGCGACCATTTCTTGTTTCCAAACATGAAGAAATGGCTCGGAGGTAAGAGATTTGGGTCAAATGAAGCATCGCTGAAACAAACGCTTATTTTGAGGGGCTCGAGAAATCGTATTATATGGAGGGCGTCAACAAATTGGAGAAACGTTGGATGAAGTGTGTAGAGCTAAAAGGAGACTACGTTGAAAAATAAAATGTTTTTATACCGAAAAGAGTGTTCCTTATTTCATTTTTCAGGGACTTATTGACCCACCCTCGTATATAATATGTGCTCCTATGGACGTACATATATATGCAGTTCTTTACGTAGCCCCATAGTAGAGCAATGAGACCTCCAGCTCGGACGAACTTCACTGCGAAAATGAATACTTTGCTATTCATTTCCCAAAGTGCCTCGATGAATTCAAGTGCGAGTACTGGATTAAACCTTCATTTTGAAACCTTTCAAGAAGCGACTTGCCTAAAGAAACAGATAGAAAATTCAATCAAAATTGGTTTGCTGGATATGGAAATAACAATTCGAGTCAAATTTTCTATGAAAAAAGTCATAAAGTAATTGATTCGATTAGAAGTAAAAATCAGAAAAAAGTGATGATTTTAATCGATTGTACAAATTTGATTTAAATCAGTTCAATTGCTCTGAGGAGCATGTTAAATACTGTATGTATGTATGTATGCTTTACTAATTTCTTTTGAAAAGTTGGCGAATTTAGTTCAAATTAAGTTGCTATCATCTAAGCGTGATTAAATGGCATTCTTTCGAAAAGATTTGAGTAAAAGACTTGCCTTGCTTTTATTAACGTTCAAGGTCTATTTAAACATTTTAGTGCACAGATTGTATATAAAAACAATTATAAACTATCGTGCTTCCAAAACATTTCTATGAATTATCATAACGTAAACGTGACCAACAGACCAACAGTTCTCAGTCACAACCCGGAACATGCATTTAATGTACATATCTAAAGATTCATTAAATAAGACTAAGACTTTTGTTTTGCATGGTACCTATTTATGTGAATGCGTGCGCCATTTTTCGGGCTTTCTGTGGTTTGATGGCAATTGAATTGGAAACAATATGGCATCGCTAGACACAAAATGATGGTTTGCTAGGAATTGAACAATGATAACTCGCTTCACTGAAGCTCCAGAATGTTGAAACGGGAAAAGAAAATATAAGGACAGATAACTTCTAAAGTCTCGAAATTATATTCAATAAGTACCCTAAGAATTCTTGGTATATCCTTAATACCAACAGCTCAGCTGAAGGCTCAACAAATTGTCCGTTTAGAGATCGACTTGTATTTTAAAGATATGGGACATTTTGGCATTGGCAGCTATACATCATTTCAGAAAAGGTCAGTCAGTTTTTGTTGTTAATCTAGTAATTGGTGGAGTAGCCACGACGACACACCCGTGCTCTCAGAAGAACTAATGGCTTAGAGTTAATAAATGCTTTTAACTATAGACATACTACAAGAAATACGATGAAATTTGTTATTAAACATTTTCCCACGCTACAAAGCTGACAAAGTCAAAATCCGAAATGGACTGTTCTTTTCGATAACTTGCATTATTCGCATTGTCGTCGTCTTATAATGATATGTTAGTGTTTCACAATAACAAGTACAAATGAATGAAGCCTATCCAAATCAAAGTACGTGACAAAACCGCAATCCGGAAGAAGACACGTAAATTCACATGTCAAACATATGACTGCTAAGCCAAATCTATAGAATAGTTTTGATTTTCTGTTCTAAGTTCACACTCGAATTGCGTCTGGTATAAAATCGCTGAATTAACATTTCAAAAGTTTAATGTCTCATTGTAAGCTTTGCAAGGTGTATAAGGCAAGGGAATATGCGAAATGTTTTCGTTACGAGTAAATTGATTAGGTTTGTTTTAATACCAAAATGTTAACAATTTATTTTTTTTTAGTTTAAACTTATTCTTGTGGTCACATTGATTTGCTGTGGAACCAGTGATGCCGGATACTATGTCATTCCATATGGATTCGACAACCCTTTCGAACCATTGCCAGAGCCAATAAAAGCCCCCATTCCAACTACCACTATACCACCACCGACTGTAACAACAACAGAGACACTTCCAAGTACGACTTCAACACCTCCTGTTACGACGACGACAGAACCACCTCCAGTTACGACGACGACAGAACCACCTCCAGTTACAACTACAGAAGTGCAAGTTACATCGACTCCAACTCCCTGTGTAACTCCCCCCCCTCGGTGCCAAAAAGATGGGTTTTTAATTAAATATTATTATCAATTCAACCATTACTACCCAAGCAATGGTAGGATTGCGCTTCCAGTATATAAACCAATAACTATTCAAACAGAACAGCTTCTGCCAGGTGATACGCCTTTGCACAGCCAAGGTAGTTTAAGATTGCATCAAACTGCACCACTGCAACATCCTGAACAAATTACATACGAACAAACATACATAACGGGACCAAATGTCCATGGGCCTACGGTAAGACTTATGAGGAATGACAATTCACCACATTTTGGTGAACAACACAGCTGTACGTCTTCCGTGGTGCAGTCACATTCGGGCCTTAATTTTGGAGATCTTCCAATGAATGTCAGGTGGCAAGGAATAACAGCATCTACTCGAAATGATTACACTCCATATAATGAACTCTTAAATCCTGGTAGGACATTGTATAATTATCCGCAATCGGTGTACCAACCTCTAGATGATCCACAAGTTTATCCGATCAGTGTGTAACGATTTAGGGGTGTACATAGGTGATAGTTATATTTTAAGGGTATTTATTAAATAAAAATAACAAAATGGAAAACTGACTTTTATTTTAGATTTATAAGGTGATCGTGATAACTTTTGACAATGCACAACAAGGTTATGGCTAAGAATGTTCACAAATTTGTGGAAATTTTGTGTAACTTGAAGCTATGTGTTTCTATTGATTTAAAATTTCTTGAATAAGGTTCTAATTATATACAATAACGAAACTCGAATGATCGCTTTTGCTGAGACTTTCCTATGGTATGGACAGAGCAGACTGGGCAACAATGTATGAGCTTTGTTTAATGATAGATTTAAATAAATAAATGAAAATAAATCATACGGCGTTAAATAATGAAATTGGTAACACACAGATGAACGACGTTTGCAATATGATTGCGTACTCAGTTTTTCGCTATATGGTCAAAACAGTGTTTTAGGTATTTTACGCATTTTTCGAGAGCTAGAATTTTGTCGATCCTTTTCAAGTTTACATAAATTTGAAATCTAATCAATATATGTAAGTATGAATGGACAGCACAAGACCCAGTCGCGCCCTTTTTTCCCATCAGTGAATCTGAATTTTAATATTTTCATTTACAAGCTTTCATTTGTTAGCAAACACAAAAACTTTTTTTGCATTTCTTAGCAAAGACATTATCTTTATCTATCGGCTTTTGTAAGGAAAAACTATAGATGGCGTTAGTGGAAAATATATTTACAATTAAGCGGGTTATCCTCTGCCCCCCACTGGTAGCATGTTTAGTTGGTTATATTTTGTTTTACAATAGATGTGCTTAAGCTTAAATTAACAACGCAAGTAGTTTTGTATAAAATGATGTATTTGTGTTACTATTCATAGTAATATCATATTTTTAAATATCATTTCATGATCGCATATTTTTATTAAATAATCCAAACAACTTGCGTACATGTACGAGAAAATACTGTTTTGAGAAAACAATTTATAACACTGAAACACAATTTTTTTTTTAAATTAGAGGATGATACGGCAATTATATTGCCAATGTCACATCTGACAGATCTTAGACCGTCCTCGCACCGCAGACGACACGATTGCTATCAAATGCGTAAACAAATGAAAAGTAACTGCTAAATGATTTCTGATTCTCACACTTAAGCGACCAGCAGAAAACTAATATGTACCTGGTATTGGTAATTTTTATATTGGTTTTTCCCATTTTACTTACTTCGCTTACTGACGACAAACCGAGAAACTAACATTTCTTGATAGTTACCGACCAGTCGTCAACCAATTGAATCGTAGTCGTCAGCAAAGTGCAGTAGATGAACAAGGATTTAAAAACAAATGGGAATAGGGTGTTAAAGAGATTGAGGCCTTAGGCCTACCGCATACCGGGGACCGGGGACAAGACTATAGCTATGTGTATATATGGGTGTGCACACCTTGTGGGCACTGCAAATGCTCGACAAAACTGTCCTCGGACAAAACTGCCTACCACAGCCATCTTAAATTCATATTATTATAATTTTTAATGTTTTTTACAAATCTCATGCAAAATCCTTACCTTCGATCAACAGAAGATCCAGTAGAAACCGTTGCCTGTAAATAAAAATTGAAAAAAAAAAAAAAATAAATAAATAAATAAAATACATAAAATTAGTTAAGTTAAAATACAATAAGTGCAAAAAAATGGAAATGCATTTATCTACTCTTCGTGGAAAGGCAAATAAAATGTTCGTTTTAAAGGGCTTTAAATAGAATTGTTGCTAAAGAAGAACTTAAATTAAAAATGAATCAATTATGTGCCAACTCGTATATATGTATGTACATACAATTAACTCAGATTACTGTAAGATGAAATAAACCTGGTTTGCTTTTAGGTCTTCAATCCACTCTTTTATGCATAACGAAAACATATAAAAATAAAGAGCGCGACTGGGTCGCACGTACTTGCTCCATATGTGCTCTTCGTTTGTAAATGCTTCAAATTTAAAATTTAGGAAAAATCGGAAAGAAGCAACAAAGCTAACGAATTTTATTGTGCATATGTCAAAAATTTAAATGCCAGGACCTTTCATATGTCAGAAATAACTTAAATATCAGTTTTGAATAAAATCGTCTTAGCCATAACCGAATAATAGCCAATTTTCTCAAGTCCGCTAAAAAGTAAAGTACTGTTATTCACATTTTTAGCGCGGAACTGAGAATGCAGTTTCAGGCTGCTCCCAGCTTTTTGAAGTATTGTTAAAAATAAGTTAGAATTTCATGTAAAAGAACATTTACCTGAATTAATTTGGCTTTGTTTCTGGTCGTTCGGCAACATCCAATTCGGCCCATTTCACATCTCATGTCATCAATTCTGTCGAAAGCAGATGTCAAGTTAATGCTATATACACGAACTATAGTAAAGCCTTTGATTCTGTGAATCATATAATTTTGTTAAAGGAACTTGAAAATTTTGGATTTTACTCTGCAATGCTAAGGCGGATCTCATTATTTTTAATAGTTGATGTAAACAACTGCTGCTCGAGAATAATCTCCCGTACTTCTGGGGTTCCACAAGGTAGCCATTTAGGACCGCTGCTTTTTTTTTTATTGACGATATTGTCCAAAGCATACGAGTACAATTCTGCCAATGTCTAATGCATGCAGATGATCGTAAGATTTTCCTTCAGATACGAAGCTTAAATGACTGTTTAAAGATATAGGCCGACCTGAACAATCTATCTGATTGGTGTATTCGTAATTGCTTAAGGCTGAATATACAAAAATGCATGACTATCTCCCTTTCAAGATCATATATGCAATACTCTTATGACTACTGCCTTACGTCTTTAAGAAGAGTAAATCAAATTAAGGATCTGGGTGTCATTATTGACACTAAGCTAACTTTTGTTCCTCACATTAAGTACATAAAAGCTACTCGTAAAGCTAACTTACTTGTTGGATTTATTAAAACGAATTCAAAAGATTTCTTTGATCCACATACATTAATATCTCTTTTCATCTCCTTGGTTAGGTCGATTCTTGAGTACGCCGTTATTATCTGGACTTAACGTAAGGAGATATGCCCATGATGTTATGTTTATAAGAGACATTCTACATTACCGTATAAATAGCCCCGTCTTTTTATCCCGGGTACCCATTTATGCTCCTGAAAGGAATCTTAGAAATCTTAATGTTCTCTTCCAACCAGGACATAGAACAAACTATGGTAATGAACCATTCTCTAGGATAAGTAATTAATTAAATAAAAAATAAATAAATAAATATGCAGGTATATCTCTACGTAATTTGTAAATCAAAGCTGGTAGATAAGTAAATAAACTAAACTAAACTTAAGCATGAAAATAGCCACAAAAGGAAAATTAAGCGGTCGGGAAACGCTTGCTGCAGAATGTCCGCTGTAGCTCATGCTACAGATGCATCGTCCTGCTGGAACCACTTGTTCTTCAAACCCAATTCGTCAATTTGCGGCAACAAGAAGTCGTTGATCTCAATATGAGATGGAGACAGACGAGGAGAGTCCATGACAAACAAACTGCCCAGGCACAGAATATACCAGGCAATGCGGAAATAGCGGACAATACCGCCAACAAGCCTCAGCAGGAACATGAACATTTCACTGGGGCTCAGAAAAGACGTATCGTAGCTATGATTAAAGTCGGAATAGAACCTGAATAGGCTAAAAACAAAGAGCGCGACAGATACGCACATTTGAAAGTTTCAAGGGCAACTCATGAAGGAAACAGACCTAGAGTCAACAAAAGAAATAGGTCAACCGACAACTTGCCAAAGGATCAGGTACCCAAAAAGCACAAAACGTACTCAGAGCCACCTAAAGGCACAAGTACGGTGCAAAGAAAAGATCCTAGCAGTTCGGGTAAGGCTCAGGGAAAAAGGGAAAAAAATCACAAAAACCCAAACCTCTGAAACAGGAAAAGATTAAAGCTGGCAAATCCCACTCAGAAGCAATTAAAAGATCAAGTGAAGGAAAAATTACAGGAAGCAATCCTGAAAAAATAGTGAGGACGGGTGTTTCACAGGACCAACCACACACATCAGGGCTATCCTATAGGGATGCTAAGGCCCAATGTAAGGTAGCCATAATGCACTCAATGCACACTGCTGAAAGCCTTACAGTGTAGTCTACTAAAGAGGTGGACAAATCCGATAACAACAGTCCACACCTCAAATTTGTTGCACTCTCACTGAGAGATGGCTGGTTAGCAATTACATACTTTCCACAACACAGAAGATAAAAACTGACTAATGTCTGCTGTCAAGAGAATAAAACCATGGCCAAATGCAAGTCTGCGCATTACTCAGGGAAGTAACATTCCCAAGTTATTCACATGCGTAACCTATATCCCCGCTGGTGATGAAATGCCCACAGAAACCTTCTTAGCCCGAATCGCAAAGCAAAACACCGGCGCTTTCACGTCAGGATGGTGAATCTTCAAGGCCACGAAAGAAAGAAGCGGTAGAGAAACTATAACATTCTCTCTAGATAAAAGATCAAAGGACTACATCATAACACAGAAATGTAAGTTATTCCTTAATTTCACTCAGATTCGAGTGAGGATAAAGAGTTTAGTGAAGCCAGCCGACAACATCAAGTCTGCAGCCTCTACTAAGAACAGAGCACATTCAGTGCTCTGCAAAGGCTAGTTGACGCTAAACAGCAGGCTAAACTTGGAGGAGAAAATACCTAAGAAATGTGTCAGAACAAAAAAACAGATCACAACAGAAAACCATGCTCAACGCCGAAGGCGTCAGAAGACAGGGTCTCCACGCCAAAAGCTTCAGAAGCCAACTCCTCGGCTGTACAAGCTATAAATGCTAGCAATCCTGCTAGTATTTCCCAGGATTAATCTAAACCAATGGCTATTAGGTGCATCCAAATAAATCTACAGCACGCAAAAGCCGTTTCGGCGGTTTTAAGTCATAGATTTAATAAGGATCACCTGGACGTTGCTTTTATCCAGGAGCCATATATATACAAGGACCAGGTAAAAGGTGATTCTGTAAGTGAAGAAAAACCTAGAGCCTGCATTTTATTTAAAAATAATATGAGAATTATTCCCATTCCAGAATTCATTAAAAAGGATCTGGTAGCGGCAATAATTGAGCTACCCAACGAAGGAGGTAAGACAGATGCAGTTATATGCTCATCTTACCTTCCAGGTGACGTCACCGATTTAGACTTTCTGTCACTGAGGGAACTGTCGGCCTACTGTCACCAAAGGAAGTACCAACTAATTATTGGCTGCGACGCTAACGCTCACCATACGATCTGGGGTAGTTCTAACATCAACCGAAGAGGTTCCGTTTATAACAAAAATCTAGAAATTCAAAATACTGGTAATAAACCCACTTTTTTAAACAGAATTAGGGAAGAAGTTCTTGACATCACCCTATGCACCCCATTTATAAAAAATTTCATAAAGGACTGGCACGTTTCATCAGAAACGTTAATGTCTGATCATCGACATATCCTTTTTGATGTAGACCTAGGCCATATATACTTGGAAACTTATAGACAGCCAAGATCCACAGAACTCATGGATGTAATAGAAATAGAGATATTGATAGTCTAGAACTAACTTGTGAAAACCTAAATACAGCAATCACAATCATACCATCAAGCATGCCCAGATAAAGCAAAATCAGGCGAGCGGCTTACACCATGGTGGAATAATAAACTCGCCAAATTGGGAGCTGAAACCCGAAAGCTTTTCAACAGGGTGAAAGCAATGGAGAAAGGGAAATATACAGAAAAACCCTAACCAGATATAACCTAGAGATTGGAAGAGCTAAGCGAGAATCATGGAAGAGCTTCTGCAAGAATTTCTCTTTTTTTTTTTTTTTTTTTTTATAATTTGCACGTGTGAAAGGGGTTATGAATACCCTTATACTAATTTTTAGGACACGGGCGTTTTTGTGGAAAGGGGAAGAGACAGAGAGAAAGACAGATTGGTGTAGTTGGTTTGAAACTCAGCTGGTATTAAGTTTCAGTGAACTCCAAGGGTGGCTGTCCAGATAACTGGGGAGCATGTTTGTTTTTGCTTTTGTCGTTGCTCATGATTCACAGATTTTTTTTCCATCCTCCTGATGCCATCATCACAATCAAGTTGCATTTTAGCCATATGACCGCCTTACTGCCAGTGTTATGCCTTCGCAGTAAAGTTGACATAAGCTTTCGCAATTGATCGACTTTTTATTTATTTCATGCGAAATAAATAGATGATTATTGACATCAGGATTCGAACCGTGAACCTGTAGCATGACAAGCGATGATGTTACCACTACACCACGGCCACCCTCTGATACTCGCAGTAGCGCCCGTATCCACAGAATTCTTTCCAAACAGCATACTAATGAGATCGGGTTACTGAAAAAACCTGATGGTACATATGCGGAAAATAGTCTACAGACGCTAGAACTCTTAGACGAAACGCACTTCCCAGGATCCTTCCTTGCCCCCATCTCCCCAGATGATCTTCATCAGGTAGGGATCAATAGACCAACCAGAGAAGACTGAAAAATAGCTAAGGAAATTTTTCATTAAGGTAAAATAAGATGCGCAATATACACTCATTCCAACCTTTCAAATCCCCAGGAGAAGACGGTATATTTTCAGCACTCCTATAAAAGGACATCCCTCTCATAATACCTATACTGATCAAAACTAGTTATGCGTGGGGTCACATACCAAAGAGGTCATCGTAAAATATATACCTAGGGCAGGTCGCAGACCAACAGATCTACCAAAATCATATCGACCGACAAGTCTTACCTCCTTCTTCCTCAAGACGATGGAGAAAATTCTGAATAGACATATCAGAGATGGGGCCCTTCGTATGAACCCCCTTTATAAAAATCAATATGCCTATCAACCTGGGAAATCAAATACCCATGCTCACATTAAGAATTGATAAATCACTTTGAGGCAAAGAGATAATGGTAGGTTGTTTTCTCGATATCGAGGGTGCCTTTGACAATACCGAAACGCCCAGATATACAGATGTATCCAAAACATAGGAGTAGACAATACTACATGTAAATGGATAAAAGGTATACTACAAGACAGCAAAATAAAAAACACACTAGGCAGCCATAAACTCAGCATCACTGCTGCGAAAGGATGCCCTCAAGGAGGAGTTCTCTCCCCTTTACTATGAGGGCATTAAACCTAGTTGCCGGCTGGTGCAGGAAAGTTGGCTTAAATGTTAACCCCAAGAACAGTACCATAATTGCTTTCACTAAGAGAAGAAAGCTCGATAGGCTCAGAAAACCCACACTCTTTGGTGAGACAATAGAATTACCAAAAGAAGTCAAATTCCTTGAGGTAACCCTGGATGAAAAAATCACATGGAATTCTCATCTTAATAAAGCCATAGACAATGTGAACCAGCAGAAGTCTTCTTGGCAAGAACTGGAAACTAAGTTCAAAAATGACTATGGATGTATACAACCATAGCGAAATCTATGGTGGCAAAAATCCAAACAAAGGTCCACACAAGACGGGCTAAATAAATTACAAAGACTAGCTTGTGTCTGTGCTACAGGAGCCATGAGAACTACTCCCACGGCAGCGCTAGAAGTCATCCTAAATCTGCCAGCCCTTCATATTTATATCATGAAAGAAGCTATGGTTAATGCCTATATGCTCATCACAGGGGATGAAAAGAATACAAGATCTATTCATTCTGATCTTGTACAAGAAATAAAAAAAAATTAACTAATTGAAATAAGTAGACAGACAAATGTCTTCCAAAATTCAACTTCAGCCACAACTTCAAAGTTACATTACCCTATACGCAAGTATGGATAAAAGTGGCTCAGTATTTCAAGCCGAAATATGTACATGCAATAGAGCTGTGTATCCGGAACAACATAAACAGGCCTATAACCAACAAGAACATTTATATTCTCTCAGATAGCAAAGCCGCGTTGCTTGCAATTAAGGCATACGAAATTACCTCAAAACTAGTATGGGATTGCCTTCAACTGCTCATAACATTGACCAGAACAAACAGAGTTCATCTCATTTGTGTACCTGGCCACAGCGGTTATGAAGGTAATGAAAATGATGAACTAGTTAGAAAAGGATCCACATCAAACTTCATGATGCCAAGACCATTCTGTGGGTTTCCATCAGCAACCTGGCTTAAAGAAAAAGCGCATCAGTACTAGATGGAAACTGAAGGTAATAGACAGGCTAAAAAATTCTTGCCAAATTCTTCCCATCTAAGAACGAAACAACTCTTACAACTAAGTAAGAGTCAGATTCGCTTGGTCACAGATTTCTTAACGGGACACTGTGGAGTTAAAAAATACCTTATGGCCATGGGAATAACACAAGACGTCGTATGCAGAATGTGCAATGAAGACGAAGAATCAGCAGAACATTTACTTTGCCACTGTGATTGTCTTATCAGAACACGTCATCGTTTCCTAGGTAACTTCTACCTCAAAGCAGAAGAAATATCTGCCAGCGCATCCAAAAACATAGCCGGATTCATCATTAAATCCGGCATCATGGTTGAGCTTTAATTAGAGGATTTCACAATAGGCCCACCTGTGGCCGCAATGATAAAGGACTAGCTCCCGTCTCGTTCTTCAATCTAATCTAATCTAATCTAGGATCGACATACGACTACATCTGTTAACTTCGGGCAAGCCTAAAGAATTTGTATGTATCTCACATGTTTGCATGTGTGAATTTGATTATACGAGTATACCCATATTTTACCACTGCAACGTATCTGTGTCACTGCGTACACTCACCCCTGCATTTTTATAAACAATCGTGATCACTGACCCATATTTTTTTGTTTGTGCGATCGTTTTTCTTTTTTTCCATTTCACCGTATCTGAGTTAGTGTGTCGCTTTGAACATTCACCCCGGCTATTCATCATGACGTATTGTGACTAACTGCACCATGATCTCCAACTCCGTCGATATGATAGAATGCGAAGGTATTTACAATAAATTTTTCCACCTTATCTGCATTGGCCTAACCAGGAATGCCAAAGCCCATCTGCAGGAATACACCAACCTATTCTGTTTCTTCTTTTTTTTTTTTTTTTTATAATCTGCGCGCGCCAAAGGGAGTATTAATACCCTTTAATTGTTTCAGGGCACGGGCGTCAGGAAAAAGGGGGAAGAGGAACAGAGGAGGTACCTATGCACGTTGGCTTTGAATGTTTGAAGGTTGTAGTGACGGGCAAATACAGAGCCTGGTAGATCGTTCCACATTCGTGTTGTCCGGCTTATAAATGAATCCCTATATTTGACAGTACGACCGAAGTTTGGCTTTAGGATGTGATGAATGTAAAACCATTTCTATTGCACACATAATGCTTGCTATCAAATGCAACAACGAACAACTTTGTACGCTTACTAATTCGGTTGCTGAGCTGAAATCGGAGCTGCGTCACAATTTTAACAAAACGATGGAATTATGTAGTTACAACTGTGATTCCATCAACAACGCATTAGACAACTACGCTTCTGATCATAGTTCCGTTTTAAAAGAGATAAAAGAATCCTCCCATAAGAGCTAAAAAAGATACCATCACTTGCTCACTCTTATAACATCAACCAACGCTGGAATTGACGAAATTAAAAATAAGAAAATCAAAACCGATAACCCCAAGTGCTCTATCGCCTCCCCAGTTCTAAAGGATATCCATGTCGATATGTCATCCATATCTGAGACACTTTCCGGCCACACCACCTCATTGAAGGAGCTTGGCACGAATATTGCCCATCACGCGGATTGTATTGGTGAAATTCATCTAGCTTTGAATTCCGTAATCGAAGAATTAACTGCCACGAAGCTCTCAAGGTTAGCAACGAATGACATCATAGAAGAACTCAAATTAGTGTCGAGTAAACTCAACTTCATCCAGTCTGTGAAACACTCTTCTCAAGATAAATCATTGCATGAAGAGTTTTTTAACGCTAATTCCGCTGCACACATCGATCTAATTGACACCGCATCACCCTCAACTTCCACGTCTTTGACTGCCTTCCCTGCCTGCGTATGTGAAGACCAACCCCAAACTAGCAACACACCACCAGCAAAGACCGCTAATTCTACTTGCACCATCAACACCATATCGAAATTTGGAACCACGTGGACGCAATCTGAGTGGAACAGTAGGCTCAGAAAACTAACTATTTCTAATGAGATAAACGGCCATTCTGTTTCTTACTTCTTGACTGGTGCTCCAAAATCTGCCGATGAGTCCTGGGTGCGTATCATGTTTCAACAACAGTATCATATTACCGATCTCAAATGCATGAGGATTTTTTCCAAAACATCTGGCTGCTTCAAAATCGACCTTCCCGCAAAATATGGCTGGCTTTTCCCTAAGTCCCCGAAAGATGTTCTTGCTTTTGGTAAAATGAGTATGACTCGATGGACCGATAAGTTAAGCTCTAATATTAAGCTAACTCTGAGCCTAATTTTAAACAAAATAATAATAAACATAACTCGAAGCCTAACTCTATGTCTACCCCCTTCTCAAAGGTGTCCGCCCACCTTCCTTCTCTTCCCAATCGCAATAATCCGCCCGAGCCTCACCCAAATTGGCAAATGAAAATGGGGTTATAACCGTATTTCAACACAGCTACAAAACACCCCAGCTTCAACCGATCCAATACTCTTAACCCTTCATCTCCATCCGTCTCCCACTCTCAAAATAACCACAATATCAATCGCGTGTCATTTGATTTTACGCCTGTAACGTCTTCTCATCGTAAAAGACCGACCTCCGTCAATTTTCCGAATTTCATTCACTCCCACACTCTCAATCCTGCACCCTCTGAATCGCCTTGCCCCTCCATTATTTCTCACTCACCCACTTCCCCGCCTATTAATTCTTCAAACTTAGTTGTACCACCTTCTTCCATCTTAGATCCATTGCTTCCGCCTACTGCTAGACTTACGAAGCAGCTTACTGATTCTGGCGAATATGGACGCTATGTTCTCTCACGCTTTCGAGACCACAAGATCTATAATAATGTGCGTCTATATTTAGCCTACTTACATGATAAAGACGACACCATCTGTATCGACGGGATTACTAAGACTAACGTCATGGTCTCGCTTCATCAAGAAGGCCTCCCAACTGATCCTGCTGAACTGAAACAGATCTTCGTTCGCTATGATCTGTTCACTTTTGCTTCTCATTTTGAATCTAAACGTATCTCACATCTACAACGAACTCGCATAAACTTTAAAAATTATTTTCGTTCCTAACATACCAACTTGTACAAAACCACACCTTACTAACGCAGATAAAAACACTGTTAAACACTTATCCATTTACTACCAAAATGTACGCGGTTTGCGCACCAAAACCTCCACTGTGTTCTTTAATTCTCAAAAGTTGCCCTACGATGTTTTCGCCCTCTCTGAAACAAATCTCTCCCCTGCCTTCAAGAGTAATGAGTTAATTACCTCCGAATTTAACATTTTTCGCGATGATGGTCTCGAGAAAGACAATGTTTCTTCTGGCCGTGGAGTTCTCCTGGCTATACACAACCGCTACAACTCAACACTTTATAAATCGTCGCATACCGCTAATTTTGAGTTTATCTGCGCTAAAATTACCATTCTTAAAAGTAATCTGTACCTACTGTGCTGCTACATTCGCCCCTCCCAACCAATTCAAGGCTACCAACTCGCTATAGATGCTATAGACTCTCTTTTTGAAGAGTCTATCATCGGATCCCAGCAATGATGTCATTATTCTTGGGGATTTTAATTTTCCATATCTCCAATGGGTTCAGTCTGAGGATGAGTCTCATTTTGTCCCTTCAAATGCAATCTCAGACAAAGAAGTCCTTTTCACAAATTGTCTCTCCAACTCTGACCTCCATCAAATTAGTGGCATAACTAATAGCCTTGGCAGACAACTTGACCTTATCTTCTCATCTGATGCTGATAATTGTATTGTAACAACAAGTAACCATCTTCTCTCTACTTTAGACTGTTACCATCCACCCCTCTTTCTTTCATTTTCCTACGGCGACTTAAATTCTAATATTCATACTTTTCGGAGAGCTGACTTCGCCAAACTTAACAACCTGCTCAGTAATGCTAATTTTAACTACGCACACGTTGCTGTGGATACTGCTCTCGCATATTTCTAGACTGTAATTTTCGATTGTTCCCTAATCGCTCCAAAAAAATTGTTCTTCATCTCCACCCTGGTATAACAAACAATTGCGCTCACTTCGTAACAAGAGGAATAAACTTTGGAGAGCATACCTGAAATCCCGTTCTGGTTATGATTACACCATCTATCAGCACACACATACACACTTCGCCGAACTATGCGAAGCTCTCTACCAGGATTACCTTGACCGAATGCAATCCAGTCTTATCACGGATCCAAAGCGTTTTTATCATTTCATAAATGCCAAACGAAAATCTGATAGTTATAAATCTACCCTTAAACTCGCCAACACTTCTTCGTCAGACCCTAAAATTGTCGCAAACTTATTCGCTCACTTTTTTAGCCAGTCGTTTACCGACCGCATCCTCGAACCAGACCATGATTACTTCTCTTATATGGACAATTGCGCCCAAACGTCATTAGTTTCGGTTGATATCACTTCGTTACTTGTCGCAGAGAAGATTAATAAACTTAAGGATGACTACTCTCCTGGTCCTGACGGGATGCCCGCAATTGTTCTAAAAAAATGCGTGACCCACTTGGCCCAACCGTTGACTTTCCCTTTTCTTATGTCCATTTCCCAAGGATCTTTCCCGCTTCTTTTGAAGAACTCATTAATTATCCCTATTCACAAGAAAGGTCCAAAAAACGCAATTTTCAACTATCGACCTATCGCAAAACTATCATGCGTACCCAAACTCTTCGAGAGCATAGTGTACGACTTAATGTTTTTTCATTGCAAATCCTTATTTTCTTCTAACCAACACGGATTTCTTAAAGGTAGATCGACAACCACCAACTTGACTGAATTCGTTTCTCAGGCGCTGTGTGCATTCGAAGATGGCAACGAAATTGATGTTATTACCACTGACTTCAGTAAAGCATTTGATAAAATCTCGCACCAAATTATCATTCTTAAGTTTAAAGCTCTTGGTTTTCAACCCGGTTTTATCAATTGGATCAAATCTTACTTGGAAGGTCGACAGTACGAGGTTATATTTAGGTCTTCTGTCTCTAACCCCATTAAGGCCACTTCGGGTGTCCCTCAAGGCAGACACCTTGGTCCTTTAATCTTCGTCCTGACCATCAATGACGTCGACTACATTATCAAAGACTCGTATCTCTCTGTCTATGCTGATGACATGAAAATCTTTAGATACATATCTTCCCCCATCAATTCTCGCCCACTTTAAGATGACCTTAACAGATTTTCTCTCTGGTGTCAAAAAAATCATCTCGAACTTAATGTAAGCAAATGTCAATTCATCACCTACTCCCGTAAACGCCGTCCACCAACCCATAGGAATTACTTCCTCTGCAACGAGCTCGTCCCACCAGTTTCATCTTTACGTGATTTAGGTGTAATCTGCGATAGGGAACTTAACTTCCGTTCTCATATTGACCACATAATAAATAGAGCCAATTCTGCGCTTGGCTTTGTAAAACGTTGATCCAAGGAATTTTCGAACCCATATGTCACCAAATCACTTTATACCACCTTCGTTAGACCTATCCTCGAATATTCTAGCCAAGCTTGGTCGCCACACTGTGCTATCCACATTCGACGTATTGAAGCCATCCATCCTACGCGGTCTCCCTTGGACTGATAGATACAACTTGCCTCCCTACTCTGATCGTCTAAAACTCATCAATCTTCAATCTCTTGAAAATCGTCGCGAAATTGCCGACTTACTCTTCCTCCATCAGCTAATTACTGGTAACATCGATTGCCCCGCGCTTCTTCAACTAGTCTCATTTAATACCAATCCCCGTAACCTAAGGTCTATTCCCCTCTTCCGTCTCACTTATCATCGCACCAATTATGCTTATAACGCACCACTGTCCAGAATGTTGAGTTTGGCTAACAATATGGAAAACACCTTTGACTTCCACTGCAGCAGAACTACCCTTCGAAACAATCTTCAGCATCGCCTCAATTCCACCTAGCCAAGTCTTGATTTTGCCAACACCCCCCTCCAATTAACCCCCTCTACCTCCTACCTGCTCTTCCTAGTAGTTTTAAGTTTTTTTTGTAGTTTTAAGTTTAGATTGTTTAAGTTTTCTTGTGCTTGTATTAAGCTAATAAAAATGCCGGTAGAGCCGGCGTCAATCAATTTACTTCCTAGTGCCTAAAGGGCTGGATTGATTTTTATAAAAAAGATATCAAACGATTCGTTATTATCACGAGAGAGAGTAAATTAAATTAATTGGATGGTAGATTCCATTTTGTCTATCATTTTTAACAATTTTTAAAAACCGCACTAACATTGACAATAGTCACTGATCACAGGGACTATTGTCTTGCGAAATAAAAGCGTACATAATTAATTTAATATGATATTTTCAAGTTATAGATACTTGTCTAAATAGGATAGATAGATATAGATAGATAATTTTATAATACATGTGTACATATGGACAAGCATGGATAATATGCTGCCTGCCGATATCTGACTTTAGAAATTATTTTTCAAAAGAGAGAATTTAATTCAATTAGTGTAGAATTTATAAAGTACAATTTATTGGTAAAAACATAGTTAACAGAAATAATAATACATATGATTTTTCATTTACACACTTCTCTCGGGAAAGGCGAATTTATTACGATGTGATTTAAAAATCCATATCTTACCCCCACTTCATCCGATTTAGACAACAATCATGTGAGTCTTAATTTACGAGCTAAATTTCATTGAAATATTGAATTAGATGGCCAATAAACATGATGTAAATA
The DNA here is from genome assembly GCA_963082735.1 of Pocota personata. Classification (NCBI taxonomy): domain Eukaryota; kingdom Metazoa; phylum Arthropoda; class Insecta; order Diptera; family Syrphidae; genus Pocota; species Pocota personata. The sequence continues at coordinate 141,554,986 of OY720430.1, forward strand.
TTTTTAAAGCCTACCTATGTGTGTACATACTCATATCAGGGTAAATCAAATTGCAACAAAATTTCTTCATTACTTCTCGGGCCAGCCGTGTGAGAACAGACAGGTGGATGTGGAACATCCTAACGTCCTAACCTTAAAAGTAGGATAATACATAGATACCCATTTTCTCCAAATTAACGATAAAACCAAATTATTATACAATCAAAGTAGCAGTGCGGAACACTAACTGTTCGAGGCCCGAACCGCACTTGAAGAAATTTTCTTTTGTAACCTTCTCCCATGATAGGAGAAGCTCCGACCAACTAATTCACGGATCATATAGCAATATGTAGTGGTATCTCACCGGCCCACAAGGGGGTACCTGTCTTTGCCATAGTGAATTTCTTTCTAGACTTAAGATAGTTCTAAGATATACCAGGCTGTCACCCAAATAACGTAAGAACCTCATAAACTCCAAGGAGTTTATGTTAACAGCTGTGTTTCTTTGTCAAAATTATGCTCAGTTCAGTAAAAGTTTGCATGAAAAACAAAAACAATAATTAACTGGGTATAAACTTTCAGTAACTTTCGACATTATCTACAGTTATTGCTAACTGAGTGTATCATATTACCACTATCGGTCTATAGATGGTGCAAAAAGGTGTTTCGTTCAGGAATTTTGGAATGTTGGGAGAAACCGTAGGACGGTAGGAACATAAATTTCATTTGAATTCCAATCCAATTTCATTGGAACTCCTACCCTTTCAACTTCACACGACTTTTATTTACTTTACTTTGTGTCACCCTATACGAGTACTTAAAGAACACAGATTATCACTTCAACTCGACTTAGAGAATACAGATAATAAAAACAGATCTTGGAGATGTTGTTCCCTCTAAACTCCCCGCTATCCCGGAAAACTTAAACAATTTACGTATTTTTTTCTATTCCTTGCATTTCATTAATTATATATTTATATTTACAAATTAATTATTCATAGATGTATAGGTATATGGTAAAGAAAAAAAACAAACAATTATACATTCTCTTTCTTGACATAGATAACAAGAGACCGCGTGGGTCCCTTCCTTACGTACATGTGATGATTTGTTTGATGATTGATGTGAATGTGTGTAGAGTGTTTGCGTTTGAATGCGTTGATCTATTTTTTTCTGACAAGCGTATCATGATAACATTGGTAATAAGTCAAGCTCCTTTGAGGTTCTAATGCGTGTAAGCATAAGCTGGAGCCTGCACTGATACATGAGCCAAACTTGGTGCAGCTACTGCCAATTTTGGCAGAAGTGGAGCGGCCAACAATTTGGGAGCAGCATAGTGCGCAATTGGAGCAATTGGAGTCAATACCTTAGCCACTGGAGCGATAGCCTTCACCACCTTATGTCCCAAGGGGTCACGACGGACAACAGCGTTGAATCCATTATGCGCATCCGAGGTGTAGTCAACAGTCCTCAAGTAACCATCAGCATCGATCAAACTGTATTGTCCTTGGACGATGTCACCCTTGCGAGATTCAGTCTGACTCTTGACATCACCGGTGTGTTCATCATGTACAGAGTATGAGAAGTCATAGTGGGCTGGAGCTTCAACTTCGACGGTCTTGATTATTTGTGGGGCATACTTCAGAACTGGCTTGGCAATGAGGGCTGGAGCTGCATGTATGAGTGGTCCTGGTCCATGTGAGAGAAATGGATATTCGATGGCACTGGTAACGCCAACAATCACAAGCAATGCAAAGAACTGTGGAGAAACAAAATATTAACACTTTCGTTAGGCTTTGAAGGGTTCAACTGTCAACTGTCAAATCTTACGTTGAACATTTTTAGTTGAGTTTAAAGTTTTCTTGAGAGCTGCACTGAGCTGATCTGAGAGAGCAGTGGTTGTTTATTCACAAAACTCCTGAGGTGGACTACGATTCTAGTCAATTAGCCGATCGACTTTTATACGATTATCACACGACCTAGCCGTTGGCTTTGCCAAACTACTTCACTACGTGAAGTGCTCCAGTTCGAAGCGAGCTTACGACATGTGGGGGTAAATACGTAGTATGTCCCCGTGTTAACGCATTAATGCCTGTGCAACTGTAAGTCAACGTCTGGCTGTGCACCCTCTCGTCTATCACTACAATCGATTGACGGAGGTCCTAAAGGAATTGATCGCAGCGCGTACAGAAATTATTTAACATATACACACCGTGCGCAATGCACAATCAACAGACTGCGAGTGTAAACAGTAAGTAAGCACCTTTCGTCTCTTCACCTTTCCAATTGCTCTCACTTATCGTGATGGAAAGAAATACATGACATGGTGGACACGCCTTTTGGCCTGAGGCAAAGAAGTTGAAAACGGAGGAAAATATTCAATCAGACTGGACGCGGGGTGATATTCCTCCTGGTGTAATAGGGCACCCTTTTTCGCTTCGAGATAGACACGACGGCAATTATTGCAAACTTCAACTTGATACAGTTTCGAGTCAGCGGCAACAGAGAGAAATCACCTTGTGAGATATGTACATATGTATGTGTTTTGTGGGGTATTGGGTTGGGGTACAAGTGGTTGGATTATGGTATAGTGCGGTTGCATTAATGCGTGTCAGATCGATGAGTGCTCATGAAGGAGGCGAGAGAAAGAAATATATGCTGGACAAGTGTATCTTTTTTTGAGATTTGAATGGAGTTTGAATAAAGTTTAAATAAAGATTGGATTATTGAGTGGAAGATCTCAAATTGCTGGACGGTGAGGTTAAGCATTTGGTTCATATTTTTTTATAAAATGTGTTCTTCTGATATAATAGATCGATTTGTGTGATGTAATGCAATAGTCGTCAGGGTATTAAGAGGCTATCTGTGAATGAATTGTTTGGAGGATCGGAATGGCGGTTTAAATTTCCTGGTCAAGTATCTAGTGGGCATAAGATAGGGTGATCAGGTTTTTGCAGACGCAATCTGGACATTTCATTATTTTAGTGTTGATTGGATGTGGATGACGATGTGTGTGTGGATGTGGGTAGGGGTAGATCCGATTTTTTTAGATTAACGAAGTTTCAAGAAAATTAGAAAATTTAACCTGCATATTTCATTGGCACTTTCTGAAGTCCCGAGCAACTTTAGTAGTTTCCCCTAAATGCCAAGTTTCTTAGAGATCAGCCTCATTTGGAACAACAAGATTCTGTAAATATTTCGAAGCTTGGTCTCTTCCTTTTCTCTTTGGCGACTATTAGACCTGAAAATATTCTCCTTGCGTATATTCCAAACTTTGGGGGCATCGATATAAGCGTCTACGTACAATTAAAAAAAAAATACAGCTGTCTGCTGGAAGACATATATTCTTCGTTTTGGAGAACCTAGCTCATTTCATTAAATAGCAAATTTATCCACTTCCTTAAATGAAACTATAATCGCCGATGGTGATAGTATTCCAATTTGTGTCGTTTTTTTTTTTCATTACTTCACTATCCGAAAATTTAATTGAATTTAATTTACAAGTCGGCGCATTTCTCGGGGCGGTAATATCATATTTGCACATACGTAATTCGTGAGAACGCCTGACATCCGTTCCATTCGTAAAAAGACGGGACAACACCTAAAATGTAGCTGCGAAAAAATTGAGACTTCTGAAAATAAAAACTGGAAAAAACTGACCCTCGATAAGATGTCATTATTTGTTTCATGAATATACGCGGTGGGGACCGATCGGCAAAATTGCGGGATCGACTTTTTCGAGTTCATCTGCAAAAATGGTATGAGAATGTAAAAAGTATATAAAATAGCCTTTTTTCGGATACCTATAACTTAGACGATTATAGATACATATCTGTATATTTCACACATGCGAGGAAATACTATATCTAATTTTGTAAAAATTGTAATCATATGATTAAATATACGAACTCTATCAACTGTTTGAAAACAAAAATTTGAGATGTTTGAACTGCTTGGTCAATTATAAGAATCTACACTTTATTCGAAAAACCATTCTCTTCACATTCTGGGAATGTCAAATAAAATTCCGTTTGAGAATTAAGGCGTCTGATGTATAATAGTTCAACTCAAGAAATACACTTTTGGCCACAACTCGGTATGGGACCCAAATAGAACACCATTACCGTGCAATTCTTTTCTCATCACAAGGAAGCCTTCTGCCGTTAACACTTACTAGGATCGTCTTGCAAAATGGTAGAGAAAACATGTCGGTTTAATCCAATTGCAAAAAGTTTAAATGCATCCGATAAGCATAATTAAAGTATTTTTGAAACACCACCTACATTCTTAGGCAAACACCAGTCGATTACAATAATTTTTAAATGATGTTAGTCATCATCCACTTCCTTAAATAATTATATAATTTGAAGATTTGAAACCACACTCTACATCTGTAAAAATTACTGTGCGGAAGACTAAAGACGCGAATACCTACTCGCACTTTTGTAAAAAACATATACATAAGAAAGTAAACCAAAAACCAAGAATCTTTTTACTGATGGCCGGATAGTGTGAACGCTCTTACAGACCGGAGCATGTAAAACCTCTCATCCCGAACATCTCAATGCCAAATAGCCGATTTCTCTAAATGTAAAAATGGTTTGAAACTGAGCTTATACTGACTTAAAATTAAAAAAAATATATGTACAATGAGATAAAAATACTCTAATTTGAGAAAATTAAAAAAAAGCTATCACTTTCAGTGGAAAACTGATATTTTCAGTGGGAAAACTGAAAAACTTGTTGGGAGTCAGAAAAAAAACAACTAGTAAATCCAGTTTTAACTGGAGATATACCAACTATGGTTTCTCATTTTTCTAGGTTTAAAATGTAAATGTTATATAAAATTTAAAATCGAGAAGAGTTTCATTATTAAACATTTCAAAACATAACTCTAATATTTAAGATAGAAATATTTGATCATATTTTCATTATACAAAGGTAGATACATAAATAAATAATGGTTCTCGATGAGATGCACTTAGACCAACATAGGCCCATTATGATAGCACTATGGTACGAATATATGAATTACGATCACTATCTACTTCCAAAACCACCTACTCTTTTTCATGAAGCCATCGATTTTGGCAGTGCAGATTTTATTCAGATCGTTTAGATCATTCAGATCGTAGGAGCATTCTCATATAATAGTAATTTTGATATGAGAAAGTTAACTATAGTCTCCTCCTCCTTCTCTTCTTTGCAGAACAGTGAATCTTGTCGAGCTAATTCATCAGCTACACAGTTCCCCGCGATATATCAACAAATACAGCAGAGGATGATATTATTATTGTAGACAAAGTTTTCGGAAATTACATTAAGTATTTGACTACTGAGGTTTTCATGGAAAATAGTGTCAAATACATTTGAACATCAGTATAGATAGATATTTTTTGCATCACGAATATATTGGAAAAAATAAAATACAGCTACAAGAGATTTGGGTCTTTAGAGCTAAAAATATGATATGTATGTTGAAAGGCGTGTTAACGATCTAAGGATCTAAGCATCGAACTTCATAGTCATCGAAGGTCCATACTTGCAGAAAATGTCTATAAATAAGTTGTAAAATCTTAAGGAGAGATACTGATACACATTGATTTTGAATATTTGTGGGTTGTATGGATTGAAAAGACTAATAAGTCCTATCTTCATGAAAGCAAAACATTTTAGGCTGTGGCTGCTTGTTCGTCAAACAAGCAAGACAGTTCTGTTTACTCGTAAATTGTTCAAATTTCAAATTTTACATCGATTCCGGTGTTCGTAAAATGCGTTAATAAGTGATGAAAATATTTGATGATATATGTATGTCCTTACATATATCGAAGATAACTTAGATATCAAATTTGAATAAAATGGTCAAAGCCTAGCCGAGATATAGTCAATGTTCGCAAGTGCGCGTTAAGTAAGGTAACGTTGATCGAATTTTTAGCGAAAAACTGAGTACGTAGTATTATTGCAAATGTCCACATTACCTCAAATATGAATTTTTATTGGAGTGGTTAGAGAAAACGTCCATATTACCTCAAATATGAATTTTCTTCAACACAAAATTGAGGCTGTAAATGTCAACAACTCGAGTATGTTCCCGCAAATAAATAAAATATTTAGGAGGAACAATCAAAACTATCTTCCGTGTCTTAAGATCCCCCGAACGACGAACAATGGACGAATATTGTAGAGGATGACAACTTCTTTGTGATCGAAGGTCCGCAAGAGAAGGTAAAGTCTGTAGGAGCGACTTTCCAGGAAGTATACAAGGTGAATGATACCATTTGCCCGAACCACGACCTGGAAAATCGCGTCCTTGAGCACAACTTCTACCTTCGAAATGATATAGAGCACTGGCGATTAGAGGACATAGGTTTTACCGAGTTCAATGACGATACCAGTGCAAATAATGTCATCGCAAATGAAAGGGTACATCCCCCGGACATATCTAAGGTAGAGCTCCAAGCGATCTTCGACTCATTGAGCAGAAAGAAATCTGTGGGAATCGACTGAGTATCGAACATTGTGCTTCGACATCCCGCTCTAGAAGCGGAGGACATTTACACCATTCTGTTTAATAATGTGCTGAATAATGCACATTATCCAGCGCATTGGAAAACTGCAGTGATACAACCCATCCCCAAAAAGGGTAAGAACACCTCCAATCCAGTAAATCTCTGGTCGACAAGTCTCCTTCCGAACATCAGCAAGATATTCGAAAAAGTGTTCAATAGAGACCTGATTAAGTGGACTGAGGACAATAAAATAATTCCGGATAACCAATTTTTTAGGCGGGGCATGATATAATACATGCCGCGTCTAAACTGGTATCCGATATCCAATGGAACAAAAGCAAGAAACAGTGCACGGGTGCCTGCCAGATTGACTTGGAGAAGGCCTTCGACGCTGTATGGTTAGTGGGACTCTTCTACAAGCTGAACAGGTTGGGCATAAGCAAACCATTGCTGTACATACTTTATAACATGCTCACCAGCAGACAGTTCATTGTCAAAAATGGCAGTGGAACATTTCAAATTAAAAACGGTCTGCAACAAAATGCGGTGAATCCACTGATCCTTCCCAATATTTACACGAGCGATCTCATAGGATAACTTCACCATGCCATAGCGTACGCAGACGATCAGGAACAAAAATCGAGGTCATTGCGCTGCTCTTGCAACGTAACTTCGATAAGATTTAGCGATATTGCGATGACTGGAAGTTGAAGATCAACTTCCAGAAATCGGAAACCATTCTTTTCGTGGGACCTATTCTCAATCGTGGGACCTATCTGGCCAGAGCCGAAAGTACTTTTGCACTTACAAAGAGCCTTTTTCATACTAAGCAACTCGATGCAAGGGTAAAGGTAATCTGCTACACGGCCCATGCTCGTATTTGGATGTCCCGAGTGGTTCAACGTGGGAGCAAGCTTGTGGGAAAAGATTCGGGTGTTTGAGAGGGTTTGCCTTCATTTATACAGAACACCAGAGTCCTGTACAACAGGGCTAACCTAATAAGAGTGGATAATTTCGTTATCAAGCTGATTCGAAGGCACGTTGCAAGAGCAATGAGCTCGATGAATAATCTGATCTCCGGGGCTTATTACCCCAATTACGGGTACCACGAGAGAGTGCACCATAACTGCTTTGTTCCCCCAGAGGCGTTCCTCTATTTTGATGAGAAACGTCTGATCCAGGACAGATTGTGGGTGCCGCTAATCTTCCATGTTGCTCGAACAGCTGTGGATAGGCGACACAACTACGACAGAGACATTGCACACAGCGTGTGGAGCGTCTCCGGTTTAGTAGGGTGGTATCGAATCGCGATATTGAGGACGTACTCGTACAACGTCAGTACGGACATTTCTGATGGCTAGCCGAAAGAGAGAAAAATCCTTCGTCGTTCGCTCACAATCCGGGATAGCTCGTTTAAAGTTGGCTGTTATTTTAAGGTAGTTTTTTAAATTTTATGCATGTATAAGAATACAAAAAAAGAAAAAAGTTCATTCACTAAGTTTTTTTTTTTGTATCTTATTTTCTAATAATAAAATAATGACATAATGATAGATATAGTTTTAAGTATTAGGTTTAGCTTAGAGCGCTCGCATAGTGCTAGTAAGTTAGAATAAGATAGTTACGTTAGTTAAGCAAGTTTTAAGTGTTTTTGTCCTGCAATTAGTTTAATGAATTCAAAAATAAAAATGCATTTAAAATGAATGAAATAAATGAATTTTCTTCAAAATCGTTAAAGCAGTTATTGAGAAAATTACACTCTTTCAAAATTGGCCTTAAGTAAAGTATTAACGACACTTTACTTGAAATTAGAATGAAAATTCCGATTTTGCCTGGGGATACCCCAGATGTGGAGTTTGAAGAAAATCCGACCAATCCGACCACTTTTTGCGTTTGAATAGTAATACTAAGAATAAGCTGTCTTGAACAAAAAACGTAAAATACTAAGGGACATGTGATATTCTCACCCAACCTCCATATTCTTTCTATTATCATAGAAAGCATTAGCGCGAAAAATAGGAACAAATTGTGATTTTTAGAGCTTTGAGAGGTATATTATCCCTGCTTCATCCGATTTTGATAATTTTCTAGCAAACATATACAGCTACAGCTACTCACATTCATAAAGGAAACTATAGAAAAAATGATCTACCGCTAGGTTTAATGTTGATAATAAACTTAAGTTATATATACAAGTATATTTCTTAAATTATTATTTCACAAAACATAAATAATTCTTTTTGTATTTGTCCTGCCTCGAATTCTGCTCACATTCTTTAACCCTCTATAACTCATAAGCACCAAATTAAAAAAAAATTGTTGAATTGGATAGTTTTAGGAATTAAAGAAAAAACGTATGTTTTCAAATTTTTAAATTATTAATTATTTATTAGTAATATTACAAAAAAGGAAATGTAGCTTGTAGGCAACAATGAGCTATAATGAAAATGAAATGTAAAATTAAGGTCGGTTAATTCAGGTGAAAATTCTTCTGAAAATTCTCTAAACACTTACTTTATAGATTTGCACAAAAAAATTCACCAAATAACACAAAAACTATTTTTTATTATTTTTACCGGAGAGCACCACATGTCAACTTTTTAGAAATTATCACTCTACTAACGGGATTTCTTTGTTTGAAGCATAGAGACATAATTTTGTTCATTGTTTCTGAACTTGATTCGAAGATTGGAGTGTAGACTACAGTCTACAATGCCTAAAAACGGAAAATAATAAACACACTAGGAATTTATGAGGGTAAAACGGTATGTTGCCTGCAGTCTACTATAGGCTATAGAGGGTTAAGTATAGTTATTTTGCCAAGTTCGCATTATTTTTCGTCACGATCAGTGCTTTAAGAGCTTTTGATGTGAAAAGATAAAAGACCATTTTCAAAAAATGCTAAGGAATCCACAAACAATCGTAAAAGAACGAAAAATCATTGTTAATATTTACAAAAATTGCATGTTCGTGAGAGAAATAAGTAACATAATTGGCAGGAACGAGTCAACGGTCCTCAGTATTATAAAAAAAGTACTGAAACACGTTGAAAAATAGAAAAGAAATGCCAGCAATCGGAAAAATATAAATGACAGAAACAGTAAATTCATATTAAGAGAAATTAAAAATTACACTTTTCAATCTTCTGTGGAAGTTAAAAAACATCAAAGGAAGCTAAAAGTTAACCCTGAGACAGTATGCCTAGTTCTAGGAGATATTAACTTAAATAGAAGGACTATACACCGAAAAAAAAATCGCCAGTTAAGAATTTAATTTGCTAAAGAACATGAACAAAAAGACATGGGGTTTTCGTCAAAAGTAAGTTTTTTAATTTTATTTGTTGCACCTATTTTGACCTTTACATTTTTTGCACAAAAGCGGTTTGTTTGAGTGAAGCCGGGCAAGGAATACGATGATAAGGCAATAAGGAAAACCGTAAAACATATACAAGGCACAATGGATACAATACTTTGTATTAACATTTTAAAAGAAAATAAGTGCCTGAAAAAATATGAGGGTATTCACAATCCTTTTGGTGCGCGTAGATTATAAAAAAAAGGTTTTCTAGAATGCAATAGATGGCATTTTGTAAGGAAATGACATTTTATTCTCCCATCAAATTTGACGCTTGCAGAGTCCGCGAAGTTTATTTTGCATAATATGTAATAAATCTTAACGAAGATGGAAACAAATAAATATAATTGGACGGGAGAAGAGACGCGATCATTGTGCTACGAAAAACAATCGAAGCTCTTCAGATGGCGTTTTGAAAGGCAACAGTGACATCTATGGAGAGCTAGATGGTAAGCAATGTGCGCCTCATATCGTCCTGTTTGGTTTAAACTCAAAGGACTTTGACTAAACTGAAGTGCTAGTCCCGACTTAATTTGCATGTGTAAAGTAGGCCACGTGAGACACTTACCGTACCAGTTCTTGGAATGAAACTTGGTGAATATATTCCAGAGGTGTCGTCTTAGCCTGGGGAAACGATTGCATCCTGTCATTTGCTGTCCGTTTTTATCCGCTTATATAGCAACTAAAAGTTCTAGTGGCCATTCAAAATACCAAATAGAGCCTAATGGGAATTATTCTATAATTCTGCTGACTGAAATTCATAATTATTTCAGTCTTCAGTTGTCACCAACAACCTTCCTAAAGGGCTTCAAACTTAGTCCCAAGTCAAGGTGCTTGACACGTAAAGGGGAAGCCAGATAGAGGATTCTAAGCTATATTAAATAATTTTGTACTTTCTAAATAAATAACTTCAGCCTAATGTTGCAAAGATGTACGACATGACTTTAAGATATGCCTACCATTACGACTCCACCCCTTTGCCTTCTTCAGTAACCCGTTTTGAATAATGTAAGCCAAAATGCAATACCCTACAACAATTTAAAAGTTGTTTTCTTATTCCTCATTTCGTGTTTTTAATTTAAAAATAATATATGTATGATATATGTATCAATTCAGACGACAAGCTTAAGAAAAAGTCACAAGAAATTCACTACATCTTGGCTAATAAATAATGCGTTGGGCCATATTTAATTAGAAGCAGCTAACACTTTACACTTAAATCGCAATCAGAAAACCCCAAAAACAAGTTTATTAGCCATTGCACTCGGGTGGTGACAAGCCACGCTAGTTCATGTCGAATGTGGGTTGTAATTCGTTACGCACAATTTTGCACTAATCATAAGCGAGGCTTGTGCAAACAGACACACACCACTTTTCTATAGATTTCTAGCTAAACTCTCTGTCGCCGGTAAGGCAATTGTTATCGGCTACCAAACAATTTATAGGTGTGAAAGTGGGACAAATTGCTGACGTTTTTGTATAAAAGGAATTTGACATTTCTTCGTCTGCATTCTAAGAAGGCATGGTATAGGCACAGGCCAAACATCCTGTCCAACTATCTCCCGATGGAATATATTCATTGAGTCTATGTGATGGAACTGTAATGAGAGAAATCAACTTATTTTTTTTTTTTTTGGAGTTAAACGAAAGGTACCCTACGGCAGTTAATAGTTCCCCCACTGACATTTTTGTGAATGGTTAGTGTCGTAAAGGACCGGAGAGTCTTGTGTGTGTGCCCTGTTTGGGGAATCAAAATAGGTGAAGTGTCTCTAGCTGACAATGGACACTTGGACAGAACTATTTTATTATTATTTGTTCAATTGTCAGGTATTTTATGAATTTGTTTTTTTTTTTGTGCGTTGCCTTCTGTTAGCCATTCTTTTGCAGACATTTCACATAACAATTCTATGATTCAAGGCTTAATGAGCTGGTTTATACAAAACCAGTTAACATGATAGTTTTGTCAATGAAAAGGAGTGCAGAAAAAAACACACACAAAAAACAAAAATGTGCGTTTGATGACCTAATTTTCGAATTATTGAAAGTTAATTGTAAATGAATTTTATGGTATGGTAGTTATTTATATCGTGTATTTGTTTAAGTTTCAATTAATTAGGTGGCAAATGGAAGTGAGTATTGTTCGTACAATTTATTTTTTATAATAAAATAGTACTGTTTGTTATTGTCTATGTTATGAACTGCCCTGCTCTGAAAAAGTCTTGAAAACCGTTAACGAATAGAAATGATAAGAGGAAAATACCGTAGCATAATCATAAAAATAACATTCAATCGAACTCATATCACATAAAAGAACTCATACTGTAAGTGGCCTAAGTAAATTGCTGTTAAGTATGTTCAATTCTGACGTTTTGACAAGGGTCGGAAAATACTAATTATTTTCACAATGCACCACAAAAAAATCACACAGAAGGAATCCTTTAATATCGTATTCCATACCCCAATATAATTGGTATAAGATCCTGTGTCTCATTTTAGCTTGATTTCTGATTTTGTGATTTGTAATATAAATATAATTTCATATTTACTTATTATTTTTGATTTATATTCTTAAAAATTTTAAGTAAAAATCAATCAATGATTTTTATTTCTTTGAATCAAAAGTAAAAACCAAGTTATAACTTCAAAAATAAAAATCAGATAGTGATTTTTATTTTTTTTTTGACTTAGAAATAAAAATCATTTTCTTGGATAGTAAATAAAAATGTACGATACTGAACATCACACCAACGCACATACTTCAGGCCAAATTATTATTGTAAGTCCTTTTGATAGGAAAAATAAAACTTATTATTTGATTTTTATTATTGATTCCTAATAATAAAAATCACAACCTGATTTTTAAAACTGAGAAAATATCATGCAAATTAGCATCGCTGATATAACGAATAATTACTTTTTTACATTAAAAGTAACCAATGCGACTAGTAGGTGTCCGTCTCTAGAATGCTCTTGGCAGTGACATCCCAAAAAGTCATTAAGATTCAGAAACAGACAAGCATGCTATTAAGCGATACAACTAAGAATAATTATTAGTCGACCAATTTAGATTCAAGAAAGACCACCTGTTGCTTTCTACAGCTAACCTAATCTATAAACACTAAACAACTACCCCATCCCACAGAGCGTTCAATTTCCGACAACCAACAAACAACAACTCCATGTCTACCTTCATTTTCGCCAAGAAGTCTGACTTAAACAAGTCCCGATTTGTAAATGATTACATGTAATGGTTGTCCTCATTGATCTTAAAATGCTTGCATTGTTTACATTTCCGTTTGATTGTTTACAATTTTTTATTTCTTCGAATCAAAAGTAAAAACCAAGTTATAATTTCAATTTTTAAAAATAAAAAATAAAAATCAGATAGTGATTTTTATAAACAACAACTCCATGTCTACCTTCATTTCCGACAAGAAGTCTGACTTAAACAAGTCCCGATTTGTAAATGATTACATGTAATGGTTGTCCTCATTGATTTCAAAATGCTTGCATTGTTTACATTTCCGTTTGAGTGAAAGAAACAATTTTTATTTCTTCGAATCAAAAGTAAAAACCAAGTTATAATTTCAATTTTTAAAAATCAAAAATAAAAATCAGATAGTGATTTTTATTTTTTTGACTCAAAAATAAAAATCAGATGATGATTTACATTTTCTTGGATAGTAAATAAAAATGTATGATACTGAACATCACACCAACGCACATACTACAGGCCAAATTATTATTATAAGTCCTTTTGATAGGAAAAATAAAACTTATTATTAGATTTTTATTATTGATTACTAATAATAAAAATCACAACCTGATTTTTCAAAACTGAGAAAATATCATGCAAATTAGCATCGCTGATATAACGAATAATTACTTTTTTACATTAAAAGTAACCAATCCGACTTGTAGGTGTCCGTCTCTAGAATGCTCTTGGCAGTGACATCCCAAAAAGTCATTAAGATTCAGAAACAGAGAAGCATGCTAAGCGATACATCTAAGAATAATTATTAGTCGACCAATTTAGATTCAAGAAAGACCACCTGTTGCTTTCTACAGCTAACCTAATCTATAAACCCTAAACAACTACCCCATCTCACAGAGCGTTCAATTTCCGACAAACAACAAACAACAACTCCATGTCTACCTTCATTTTCGACAAGAAGTCTGACTTAAACAAGTCCCGATTTGTAAATGATTACATGTAATAGTTGTCCTCATTGATTTCAAAATGCTTGCATTGTTTACATTTCCGTTTGAGTGAAAGAAACAAATAGCTCCAACCTACATGTGCACAACTAAATTGAGTGTGATCGGCGACTGTTTGCGAGGAATATAATAGGCTCCCAATTTGAATCAAAAACCAGCCGTGTAGGGATGTGTATATTTCACTCAAAGGCAACGCTCCGCATACAAAAGTCTATTTACGATCTGGCACGCGCTAGAGTCGGTATCTCCATTGAGCATTGATTTTCTGTAAAGTGTGCAAGCAAACTCTAGTCGTTATTGTCGTAGTCACCCGTATCGTTGTCTACCCAATGAGACAATTTTTTTTTTCTCTTGCTGATATCAAAGTGCTTTTACTGGTTCGCATTCACGTAAGTGAATTTCTATAGAACACCCCCTCTAAAACCCCTTTCATGTCCATCCGTCAGCGAAAATTCAATTTGGAGCACTATCGTGGCCTACAACAACACGAATGACCAGGCGAGCGAACGATCGACCCAATCCAAAGAGAAAAAAAATACGTAAGCCACCACCGAGCGACTTCAGTTTTGAACTAATTTTTGCATACCGAGCAAGTGCTCTTTTTTCTGATCTGTCTGCAGATTTCTTAAAGCTCTGCACTCTATTGACACTGTTTATGTAGTTCTTTCTTTTGTTTTTAACTGCAACAGCGGGTGACCGACATTTATGCGGCATACCTCTACTTTTACTTCGGTGATCCTTTTAATGTAATGTGTCGTTGTCTTGCCCCAGTTACACAGAAACATACAACGCTGCTTACTTTGATTTGGAGTACTTTTTTTTAATTTATTACATCAAATGAAATTCAAAACTTGCGCGCAAAAAAAGAACAAAAAACCAATGGCACCGACAAGCAAGCGAGCAAACATTACACAACCTCAAAGTTGTAGTTGTAGACCTAGTTCTGCAAGGCGTTGTTGCTTTCATTCCTCCTCCTTTGGCACCCCCTTTGGGCAACCACTGGCACGTTGTGGCCTGGTATTCTGCAGACGAGACCGCAGCAATTCCCTCCGCAGCAAATGACTCTCCGTTTGTACTGTATCGATTAACTAAGCAAAGAAAGTAGAAATGCATGAGAGGAATGTCGATCGAAGATCAATAGATCTTGTTTAATGAGATCCTCAAATTATGTAGTTTATTAGTACTCACGCTCTCCGTAAGGACTGACCGTTCGATGCTTTCGAGATCGGGTAGACCGTCACAGCTGCACTCATCGCATGCCGGCGAACAGGTTGATGATCTATTATGGAGATCGTTTCGATGATCATCATTTTTTTGGTGGTGGTGATCATTCGCGTTCCCAACCTTCTTGAGCTTGTTTACCTCGTTTTTCAGCCTTTCGTTTTCCATTTCGAGATAGTCGACCTACAGTAAAAGGTTATGTTGATCATTTGGGAAAAATACCGGAAGTACGATCGCCTCTATAACTTACACTCTCCAATTCGAATTCAAGTTCATCGATTATGTCAAAGGCTTCATCGAGTGATCGCTGCAGTGTGGCGATTTTTATTTCACTGATCTTTTCCTCCTTTTGTTGTTGTTGTTTAGTGTTGGCGACAACGACCACTGTAAGAGGGAGCAGTTTTAAGTGATCAGGCTTTGAAAAGATTATTGCGCTTGTGAATTATGTGTTGGTGGTGGTGGATTGATGATTTTATGATTTAATTACGTAAGGTGGTTTGGGTTAAAAAAAAAAGCATCGCAGCCTTTCATCTTTGGTGAATTTTGTGCTGGCGAGGGCGTTTTTATGGCTTTGCGATATCGAGACAGGAAATTTGTTGGTGGGGTAGTCAAATAATGGAGTGGTGAAGATCAAATTTATTTGTGTAAACTATTTAAGTTGGTGACTGTTTGATGTATACATACTCGTGCATAGGCCTTTAGTTTGATAATTGAGAGTACATTACTCCTCAAGCCGTTTTCGCAGTTTTTGCGCAAGGAAGTCTGGTTTGAAAAGACTTGTTTACTCCATATTTACTGAATGAATCGGTATAGTATAGGCAAAAATTAATTCTTTGACAAGGTGGTAAGAAAAAGCTTACATGTCATTTGAGAAAGAAAAGCTTATTTTCATTAGTTGGAAAGGTATTTAAGCACAGCTTTTGTTAAATTCAAGGAGCGCGGTATAGATGAAAGTTTAAAATTTGTAAAGAAACATGAGTTGTAATATCCGGCAAGTGAAGAAAAAATTGATTATTAAGTTTTGCAGACAATTAGTCCAAAAAATCAACCAGCTAGTGACGTATAAAAAACAACCGGCATATTCTCTTTTGGTTCTCTTTTCGTCTTTCTTGACATTGAGGGAGCTTTCAATAATTTCAATGCTGTAAGATATGCTGAGGACACTGCGGTCATCGTTAG
Source organism: Pocota personata (assembly GCA_963082735.1). NCBI lineage: Eukaryota > Metazoa > Arthropoda > Insecta > Diptera > Syrphidae > Pocota > Pocota personata. The sequence continues at coordinate 141,571,443 of OY720430.1, forward strand.
CGGTAAATAATATAACCATTAGATCATTATGGATCTGCAGACAAATTTTTGGTAATAATTAAGAGTCTTGGGCTGAATATGCTTTATTGGGTGTACAAAATTGTGGTAAAACGTATACTTGCATATGCGGCCGTTGCCTGGTGGACGAAAATTAGACCATTAATAAGTTTGAACGCATATATCGCACTGCTGTATTTTGTATGATTAATGTCTAAATGTCTTCCACCTATCCAAGTACAGGTACAGATGGATGCAAAACTGAGCAACCACTGCCTTTTTAATGCAGGTAACATTGACCAGGAATATAAGTGTGTTGGTCACTTATAACTTCTCGCTAAAATTAAACAGAAATAGGAATTAAGTATGCTCTTTGATAACATGCTTCCTAAATATTGCTTAAAAGAAATATTCTGTTGCCATTCCCCCAGGCAAAACTTGGAAAAATTTAAGACACACCCATCAAAGCATGGTTATGTACACGGATGTATCCAAGATTTCAGTGAATCATATCACACTCAACAAATCTGTCAGTCAGGCTCGGCAAATACTCAACCATATTCCAGGCAGAGGTATTTGCCATCAACCAGTGCTTACGTACCAACTGCTGCGCCAAATGTAGCAGAAAGATCATATTTATCTACTTAGACAGCCAGACTGAACTCAGAGCTATTGAGTAGTTCGTAATAAATTCAAGACTGGTCATGGAAACTTACACGGTGCTCTCTGAGATGGCGAAGGACAGTCTTCTTATTCTCTTCTCGATTCAAGTTCGCTGTGGCTATAGTGAAAATAAAACGCTTGACTCGCTAGCCAAAGCCAATGCATCCAGTTCTTTAATTGGCCTTGAACTCTTCTGTGATGTCGAACAAACAAACAAATCGAATAAAGCCTGGCTTACTATTCTGGATCAAGCTTGTAATGTAATTCTACCCCGACCAAGAACAAACAAAGGCGACGAAGCACGTAAATTAGGGATCTTTGTAAGGACTGCGAAGTCTCTTACAAAGAGATCCTCAAAACATAAAAACAGAGAGAAAATGCTTTCTTATGAGTCTTCTGAAGCATCCAATCTTTGAAGATCCTCCTTCTGTAGATAAATTTGTTACAATATGAAAAGTATGCTTGGCAGCGCTTTATCTTGATGCGAAGAATAATATGAAATTCATTGGCAAGCAGATAGACGTTAATGAAGGTTCCAGATGCCTTAAATATTTCTTAATAGATATGGATGTACAGTTCTCTCGATAGTGATTAATTGAGACGTTTTTTTAATGCCCTAGTTTGAATGTCAGTTAATCGCTTAATACGAGTACATTGCTCTGAGATTACTGGCAGCCAATTTAATCTAAATGAGCTTACACTTAAGTATTTTATCGACTTTATAATCAATTCTTACCTTCGCTTATTGGATTCAATGTAGACTTTTTCACCAAACCCGGTAGCATTTTTTGTTTGCTGAAAACTTCCTCTAGTGACTTGCAACGTTTCACTTTCTCCAAATAAGCATTGTGCAGCTTGTTGTATTGAGCCTTTAATCTCTCCAGATTTTCATACATTTTATCTCGCTCATCCTCCAGGGCAAAAACCCTCAGCCTACTCTCAACATTTACGTTCGACGTTGATCTTTGTTCATTGGTCAGGCGGTTAAGCTTGTGACGAAGCAACGAATTCTCTTCGTTTAATCGAATATTTTGCGCGTTAACTGAAAGCGATTGATTAATACATAAACGTTTTTGATAGAGAATTAATTTAACTACGAACCCACATCAAGTTGTACTCTTAATAATTTCACCGAATCACTTTCTGCACGAGAATTATATCCGGCCATTGTTGTGTTTACTTTTACAATTAGCTCTAAAATGAAACTAATTCCATACAAAGCAGGTGATATCGATGAAATTCCATATCAAATTTAATTTTTCGTTATCAAATGCGAAATTCAATCAATGATTTGATAAGGTTAATAAAAATTGAATTGCTATAATAAGATAAGAGGGGTACCATCTTTGAGAATTTTCACAAAAGAATAAATACTTGCCAACAAGTATGGACAGGAACCCATGTATGCATGGGTATCGTGCGGTTTTGATATTTGATAACAACGTTGTAGTAGAATTAATTACAGATTGAAAGTCTTTGGAATATTGCAATTTAGTTTTATACTGTTTCTTCTTTTCTGGTTACATTGTGAGTAGCGAAATATATTTTTTAACGATGTGAGGTTTAAACTTATATTTACTTTCATTAAAGAAGTAGCCGAAATTCGGGGACTAAACACCTCTGTTATTTGCTCGACTGTGAAGAATATAGGTACCGAATGGAGAACCGAGCCAGAGGAAAAAATAAAATCCTGAGCAGAAACAAAAACCGGACATCGATATATAAAAATTAATTGGTGTCGGTTAGAACGCGCATAACTCGGCTGAACATCATTCGATTTGCATGGGGATTTTTTTGTTGGATTTGTACTGAACCAGGTAAAGACATTCCGGAAATTGGAAAATATTGATTCTAAGGAATGACAAATACTACGGAATTGACATCGACTAATTTTGTCATGGGATCACCAATAGATGACGTTACGCTTTGAGACTCTGTGGGGCAACTATTGAGTTGTCCACAAATAAAAAATATCCCGGATTGCGTTAAAAATTACTTTAATAAGAACTTTGAATTTCACAACTTTTTGCAATAATTACAAGGGAATGCGCGGTCGAGCTATTCAGCTCGAAGAAGAAACCAGAAGTGAAAATGACAGCTGGCTGAAAAGTAGTTATTCTTTCAAATGTCCGCAGGGCGCTGCAAATGTGGCAAGGGTAATTGTCTGCGATAAATGGCAGGGGTTATTATCTGTGATAAATGGCAGGGGTTATTATCTGTGATGAGTGGTTAATGTATGTGGTAGCATATCCGCCACATCCACCCCCCTTCAGGGGCCATTCAAGGGAACGATACTGACTTCTTTGCGTAGGTTTTAAGCGGTCTATCCATTGTAGTTGATGAGTCCTTCTGGGATGAGGACAATGGTTCTGGAGTCCTGTGCAGCTGGGTCCGTCTTGGCGATGAATGCTGGTTTTAGTCGTTCCGTCGAGATAGCTTTTTCAGTGCCATTGATGGGAATGATGAAAACTCGATCGTCAACACGTTTGATCACCTCGTGTGGGCCAGAGTACGGTGGATCTAGCGGTGGTATGACGGCATCTACTCTAAGAAAAATGTGCGAGCATGTGAACAAGTCCTTCAGGAGGAAACAACGTGACTTGGTATGATGAGTCGTCGGTGTGGGTCGTACCTTTCTGAAACTTCTCTAGGAATGCATTAGGATTGACTGGCAGGTCTGCTGTGAGAAAGAATTCTCCTGGTATTCTTAGATCAGTACTAAAAATTAGTTGCGCTGGTGATGCATTTAGGTCCTCCTTGACGCAGGTTCGAAGGCCGAGGAGAACTGTTGTAAGTAAATCAGGCCAGGGTGTTGGAGCGTGACACATGAGTGCGGCCTTGACGGTGCGATGCCATCTCTCGATGATGCCATTGGATTGATGACGATAGGGTGATGTGTGGATTTTGGTGGCTCCAACCAAGTTTGCGAGCGCCGAGAAGAGTTAAGACTCGAACTGTCTCCGTTGGTCCGTTGTGATGGTTAAAGTAATGCCGAATTGGGCAATCCAGTTCGAGTAAAAAGCCGTGGCGACTGTGTCAGCTTCCATGTTAGCAGTGGCGTTGCGACAGGCCAGCGTGAGAACCTGTCGATCATAGTGCGACAATAACGAAGTCCCTTTACCGGAGGAAGTTCGATGAGATCTTCGTTCAAAGCGATTATCTGGAACATTGATGTGCATAGGTTTGTTGCGATTGTGCTTTTGTATCTTGGACTTCTGCCACGGAAAGCATTCACGTGTCCACCGGGGAGAATCGCGTCTAATTCCAGGCCAGATGAATTTTTGTTTGAGTTGGCGAGCGGTGGCACGGCCGCTGGTATGTGCGAGACCGCGTACGAGATCGAAGGCACGCTTGCGGAGGGATTGCGGAATGTATGGCCGAATCCAGCCGGTGGAGAAACTCACTGCATCCGCAGTAGTGCGGATGTACTTCGAAAATGAGTTGCTGGAGTTTAAGTTACGAGTGCTCTTAAATTTGTTCGAGCTCCTCGTCGTTCTGTTGAGCTGCATGGATGGTTTCTGAATCCAGGATGTTGGGCATAGAAATAGTGTTGATGCGAGATAGTGCGTCAGCGACGACGTTGTCTTCGCCACTGATGTGAACTATTTCGGTGCTAAATTGCGAGATGAAACTGAGCTGGCCGAGTTGTCTAGGCGAGGCTTTGGGCGTTGCGAGAAGGCGTAGATGAGAGGTCGATGATCAGTCTTAATGACGAACGATCGGCCATCGAGGATGTGTCTGAAGAATTTTATGCTTGCGAAAATAGCAAGCAGCTCTCTATCGTAGGTACTGTAACGTGTCTCCGCTGGGCTGAGCTTCCGTGAAAAGAAACCAAGTGGCTTCCAGCAGTCATCTTCTAGTTGTTCAAGTGCTGCGCCGATGGCGAAATCTGAAGCGTCAGTAACAAGAGCTAGTGAAGCGGATGGTGATAGGAAATATGCTCTGACGGCCAAGGCAACGCTGTCCTTGCAATTTTTGAGCGCAGCCTCCGAATGTGGTGTTCATTCTATCTTACGCTTGTCCTGAGATAGTTGTTAAGTGGTGCTGGCAACTTAGCAGCATGAGGAACACAACGGCGATAATAATTCACCATACCCAGGAAGCATCGGAGGTCCAAGATAGTTTCCGGCTTCGGGTAGGACAGGATAGCCTGGACTTTGTCTTGTGGTGGAGAAAATCCATGTCTGCTGATGGTGTAGCCCAGATAAGTTACTTGCTCCTTGCCCCATTGACACTTATCAGGGCTGATGGTAAAATGATGATCACGTAGGATCCTGAAGATCGTTTCCAGATGATGTTTGTGCTGCTTCTCATCTTGGGAGAAAACGATCACGTCATCAATGTAGCAAGCGGCAAAGGGAATGTCTCTCAGCAGATTGTCCATATGCCTCTGAAAGGTCTGAGTGGCATTCCGTAGGCCAGGTGGCGTTCTCAGAAACTCAAAAAGGCCAAAGGGTGTCGTGATTGCCGTTTTCTGAATGTCTTCTTCCGCTACCGGTATTTGATGGTAGGCCCATGTTAAGTCGATGGTTGAAAAGATGCTGCTCCCGTGACAGCGCTGTATTATATCATCGATGTGCGGAATCTGGTAGCGGTCCGGAACTGTTTGCTTGTTAAGGCGCCTGTAATAGCTTGTTGAGCGCCAGCCTCCCAGTTTCTTAGGCACCATATGCAGAGGGCTGGCCCACTGCTGCTGGATGGTCGTATGACACCGTGCTGAAGAAGCAACTCAAAATCTTCCTTGGCTACCTCCAGCTTGTCACAAGTGAGCCTATGTGGGCGCTCCGCAACTGATGGACCTGTAGTGACAATATAGTGCGACACTGGATTATCCGTTTGGGTGGAAGGAGAAGCCGTGATGCCTAGTGATGTCAATGTACTTACAAAGAAGTTCCCTGTAAGCAGGCGCTAGAGTTGAGTTAAAGATGTTCACTGGGCCAATGGTGGAGATGCTGTGAATGGAAACTGTGCAAAGTTGTCCGGATGCAGTGAGTTTCGGCGGTGATGTATTTGTTGTTATTGCTGTTGTTGTTGCTCCTGTCGCCTACCGCCTGTACTGGAGACAGCGAATCTAGTTTTTTTGATGACGAGGGTTGATTAAAACTACATGGAGGTTTGCAGTTGAGTCCCCCATGTGCTGTTGTAGAAACACAAACCAGTTGTTGCAGGTGAAGTAGCTCGTGTTGGCTGTCGAAAGGATGAGCGAGATCTATTGTTGGTGGGGAACATTGACAGTTTATTTAGGATTTCCATGTTGAGTGTGATCATCTGAGACAGCGAGCGTCTGCTTTCTTTGAGTTCCTGACTCACTCCACCGGTTGCAGACGCAGCAACGTGTTGAGTTGGTGTTCGCCTCGAGAAGGTTAACGTGGCCATGACTGTTGGGCCGTGTCCGTTTCCATCAGTGTATCTGCACCGATAGCGAGGTCATCGAGTGTTATTGCTCGAAAGATCTTGAGGATAGTCTGCACATTTTGTGGAAGTAGGGCGAGCCATTTGACACGTAGAGCTTCGAGACTTCTCATCTGTCTGAGAAGTTGAGAGGGTTTCTTATCACCGAGCTCAAGTTCAGTGAGGACTTTATGAAGTTGGTGATCTGCTGAATCGGAGAGACGACTTAAAAGATGAGCCTTCAAATGAGCTCAGCTACTTATCTTTGTTTGGTGATGCTCTCAGGATATCTGACACTTCCTGGAGTGCATCAGATCCGAGAGCGTTAATACCAGGTGATATTTGCTGGCGCCGGACCGGATGTTGTTTGCATAAAAGATGGATTCCACTTGGAAGAGCCACAATTCAGGATTGGTTTTCCAGAATGGTGGCATTTTGCAGTTGTGGATGGCCTAAATGTCGTAGTTGGGAGAAAATGCCTGTCCAGGTGGATGCATCTGTGTCTGGGACAGATGGATATGATTGTCCGGGTTGTTCGTTCGGCAGTGTGTGCTTAAGAGACATACTATTGGATGTGCGCAGTTCTGGGGAAAGCGAAGATGCAGGATGAAATGTGGTTGGATGGCAATCCGTGAGCATCATGTCAGGGTCACCAGTTGTGGGGGCAACTTTTGAGTTGTCCACAAATAAAAAATATCCCGGATTGCGTTAAAAATTACTTTAATAAGAACTTTGAATTTCACAACTTTTTGCAATAATTACAAGGGAGCGCGCGGTCGAACTATTCAGCTCGAAGAAGAAACCAGAAGTGAAAATGACAGCTGGCTGAAAAGTAGTTATTCTTTCAAATGTCTGCAGGGCGCTGCAGATGTGTCTGCAATAAATGGCAGGGGTTATTATCTGTGATAAATGGCAGGGGTTATTATCTGTGATGAGTGGTGAATGCATGTGGTAGCATATCCACCACAACTCATGTTTGACAGCTGAGTAGTATATTCGATCTTTCCGCATTGACGATTGATACGAAGCGGTTGTGTCTCGATAGAATGCGCAAATTATTGCTGTTTTTTTACTTTTAAATCGACGAAAGTATTTTGTTCTGTGATCAACGAAGTGAATAAAGGTATTTACTCAGTGACCAAGTAAAATTCAATGGATTGGTGTTGAATTTTCGTGTTTAATGTAATTGATTGACAGTTGTGACATTTTTCATTCAGGACTTTTCTGTGTTAGTGTAATAATGCCGCCGATAAGAAGATCAAACATTGGAGCTCGCAATAAAAATACGAGAAGGGTGCCCATCGAACGCACTCAATTTGTGTTGCAAATACAAGGATGTCATGGCTGACAATACTTTGCATCGAGTTCGAAGAACGCCATCGAATCCCGAACTTCAAATTAAAGGCGCTCCGCAACTGATGGACCTGTAGTGACAATATAGTGCGACACTGGATTATCCGTTTGGGTGGAAGGAGAAGCCGTGATGCCTAGTGATGTCAATGTACTTACAAAGAAGTTCCCTGTAAGCAGGCGCTAGAGTTGAGTTAAAGATGTTCACTGGGCCAATGGTGGAGATGCTGTGAATGGAAACTGTGCAAAGTTGTCCGGATGCAGTGAGTTTCGGCGGTGATGTATTTGTTGTTATTGCTGTTGTTGTTGCTGCTGTCGCCTACCGCCTGTACTGGAGACAGCGAATCTAGTTTTTTTTATGACGAGGGTTGATTAAAACTACATGGAGGTTTGCAGTTGAGTCCCCCATGTGCTGTTGTAGAAACACAAACCAGTTGTTGCAGGTGAAGTAGCTCGTGTTGGCTGTCGAAAGGATGAGCGAGATCTATTGTTGGTGGGGAACATTGACAGTTTATTTAGGATTTCCATGTTGAGTGTGATCATCTGAGACAGCGAGCGTCTGCTTTCTTTGAGTTCCTGACTCACTCCACCGGTTGCAGACGCAGCAACGTGTTGAGTTGGTGTTCGCCTCGAGAAGGTTAACGTGGCCATGACTGTTGGGCCGTGTCCGTTTCCATCAGTGTATCTGCACCGATAGCGAGGTCATCGAGTGTTATTGCTCGAAAGATCTTGAGGATAGTCTGCACATTTTGTGGAAGTAGGGCGAGCCATTTGACACGTAGAGCTTCGAGACTTCTCATCTGTCTGAGAAGTTGAGAGGGTTTCTTATCACCGAGCTCAAGTTCAGTGAGGACTTTATGAAGTTGGTGATCTGCTGAATCGGAGAGACGACTTAAAAGATGAGCCTTCAAATGAGCTCAGCTACTTATCTTTGTTTGGTGATGCTCTCAGGATATCTGACACTTCCTGGAGTGCATCAGATCCGAGAGCGTTAATACCAGGTGATATTTGCTGGCGCCGGACCGGATGTTGTTTGCATAAAAGATGGATTCCACTTGGAAGAGCCACAATTCAGGATTGGTTTTCCAGAATGGTGGCATTTTGCAGTTGTGGATGGCCTAAATGTCGTAGTTGGGAGAAAATGCCTGTCCAGGTGGATGCATCTGTGTCTGGGACAGATGGATATGATTGTCCGGGTTGTTCGTTCGGCAGTGTGTGCTTAAGAGACATACTATTGGATGTGCGCAGTTCTGGGGAAAGCGAAGATGCAGGATGAAATGTGGTTGGATGGCAATCCGTGAGCATCATGTCAGGGTCACCAGTTGTGGGGGCAACTTTTGAGTTGTCCACAAATAAAAAATATCCCGGATTGCGTTAAAAATTACTTTAATAAGAACTTTGAATTTCACAACTTTTTGCAATAATTACAAGGGAGCGCGCGGTCGAACTATTCAGCTCGAAGAAGAAACCAGAAGTGAAAATGACAGCTGGCTGAAAAGTAGTTATTCTTTCAAATGTCTGCAGGGCGCTGCAGATGTGTCTGCAATAAATGGCAGGGGTTATTATCTGTGATAAATGGCAGGGGTTATTATCTGTGATGAGTGGTGAATGCATGTGGTAGCATATCCACCACAACTCATGTTTGACAGCTGAGTAGTATATTCGATCTTTCCGCATTGACGATTGATACGAAGCGGTTGTGTCTCGATAGAATGCGCAAATTATTGCTGTTTTTTTACTTTTAAATCGACGAAAGTATTTTGTTCTGTGATCAACGAAGTGAATAAAGGTATTTACTCAGTGACCAAGTAAAATTCAATGGATTGGTGTTGAATTTTCGTGTTTAATGTAATTGATTGACAGTTGTGACATTTTTCATTCAGGACTTTTCTGTGTTAGTGTAATAATGCCGCCGATAAGAAGATCAAACATTGGAGCTCGCAATAAAAATACGAGAAGGGTGCCCATCGAACGCACTCAATTTGTGTTGCAAATACAAGGATGTCATGGCTGACAATACTTTGCATCGAGTTCGAAGAACGCCATCGAATCCCGAACTTCAAATTAAAGGCGCTCCGCAACTGATGGACCTGTAGTGACAATATAGTGCGACACTGGATTATCCGTTTGGGTGGAAGGAGAAGCCGTGATGCCTAGTGATGTCAATGTACTTACAAAGAAGTTCCCTGTAAGCAGGCGCTAGAGTTGAGTTAAAGATGTTCACTGGGCCAATGGTGGAGATGCTGTGAATGGAAACTGTGCAAAGTTGTCCGGATGCAGTGAGTTTCGGCGGTGATGTATTTGTTGTTATTGCTGTTGTTGTTGCTGCTGTCGCCTACCGCCTGTACTGGAGACAGCGAATCTAGTTTTTTTTATGACGAGGGTTGATTAAAACTACATGGAGGTTTGCAGTTGAGTCCCCCATGTGCTGTTGTAGAAACACAAACCAGTTGTTGCAGGTGAAGTAGCTCGTGTTGGCTGTCGAAAGGATGAGCGAGATCTATTGTTGGTGGGGAACATTGACAGTTTATTTAGGATTTCCATGTTGAGTGTGATCATCTGAGACAGCGAGCGTCTGCTTTCTTTGAGTTCCTGACTCACTCCACCGGTTGCAGACGCAGCAACGTGTTGAGTTGGTGTTCGCCTCGAGAAGGTTAACGTGGCCATGACTGTTGGGCCGTGTCCGTTTCCATCAGTGTATCTGCACCGATAGCGAGGTCATCGAGTGTTATTGCTCGAAAGATCTTGAGGATAGTCTGCACATTTTGTGGAAGTAGGGCGAGCCATTTGACACGTAGAGCTTCGAGACTTCTCATCTGTCTGAGAAGTTGAGAGGGTTTCTTATCACCGAGCTCAAGTTCAGTGAGGACTTTATGAAGTTGGTGATCTGCTGAATCGGAGAGACGACTTAAAAGATGAGCCTTCAAATGAGCTCAGCTACTTATCTTTGTTTGGTGATGCTCTCAGGATATCTGACACTTCCTGGAGTGCATCAGATCCGAGAGCGTTAATACCAGGTGATATTTGCTGGCGCCGGACCGGATGTTGTTTGCATAAAAGATGGATTCCACTTGGAAGAGCCACAATTCAGGATTGGTTTTCCAGAATGGTGGCATTTTGCAGTTGTGGATGGCCTAAATGTCGTAGTTGGGAGAAAATGCCTGTCCAGGTGGATGCATCTGTGTCTGGGACAGATGGATATGATTGTCCGGGTTGTTCGTTCGGCAGTGTGTGCTTAAGAGACATACTATTGGATGTGCGCAGTTCTGGGGAAAGCGAAAATGCAGGATGAAATGTGGTTGGATGGCAATCCGTGAGCATCATGTCAGGGTCACCAGTTGTGGGGGCAACTTTTGAGTTGTCCACAAATAAAAAATATCCCGGATTGCGTTAAAAATTACTTTAATAAGAACTTTGAATTTCACAACTTTTTGCAATAATTACAAGGGAGCGCGCGGTCGAACTATTCAGCTCGAAGAAGAAACCAGAAGTGAAAATGACAGCTGGCTGAAAAGTAGTTATTCTTTCAAATGTCTGCAGGGCGCTGCAGATGTGTCTGCAATAAATGGCAGGGGTTATTATCTGTGATAAATGGCAGGGGTTATTATCTGTGATGAGTGGTGAATGCATGTGGTAGCATATCCACCACAACTCATGTTTGACAGCTGAGTAGTATATTCGATCTTTCCGCATTGACGATTGATACGAAGCGGTTGTGTCTCGATAGAATGCGCAAATTATTGCTGTTTTTTTACTTTTAAATCGACGAAAGTATTTTGTTCTGTGATCAACGAAGTGAATAAAGGTATTTACTCAGTGACCAAGTAAAATTCAATGGATTGGTGTTGAATTTTCGTGTTTAATGTAATTGATTGACAGTTGTGACATTTTTCATTCAGGACTTTTCTGTGTTAGTGTAATAATGCCGCCGATAAGAAGATCAAACATTGGAGCTCGCAATAAAAATACGAGAAGGGTGCCCATCGAACGCACTCAATTTGTGTTGCAAATACAAGGATGTCATGGCTGACAATACTTCTGTTGAGTAAATTGGGAATGCCAGCCCCCAATCCACGAGCGAGATTTCGATCGAGACGCTCTGACAGAAACAGTTCGCACAAATGTCCTACTACTTAATCCACAGCAAAAGAACGTGTACGTCACATTGATGAAGGCATTTGAAGACGAAAATGGCGGCATATTCTTCCTGGATGCGCCTGGTGTAACATCGACATTGCGCAATATTAGCCGCGAAGAATAAGGGCGTCGATGATTTGAATTTCATTATTTAAAATCAAATCGCAGCCACACTGCATTCGTTCAAATCGGTTGATCGCGTAACAAAATATGACGAAACAACAAACTATACAATTGAATTTTTGAATTCGTTGGATGTGCCCGGTCTACTACCGCACAATTTGCAACTCAAAGTCGGGTCTGTTATCATAATGCTGCGTAATCTGAACCAACCAAAACTGTTCAATGGAATTAGGTTGACGGTGAAAAAACTCATGAACAACGTGAATCAAGCTACCATAATCAAAGGCAAGTTCAAAGGCGAGGAAGTTCTCATTCCAAGAATTCCGATGACACCGACCGTCTTGCCGCTCGAGTTTAAGCGCATTCATTTTCCCGTTCGACTTGCATTCGCCATGAAAATCAATAAATCGCAAGGCCAATCGTTGCAAGTGTGTGGCCTTAATCTCGAATTTCCTTGCTCTTCGCACGGACAATTGTACGCGTGTCGGAAAGTCGTCTGCATTGTTTGTTTACGCACCGGACAACAAAACAAACAACGTTGCTTATCACAAAGCGTTGCAGTGACCAGAAATGTGTGAAATCCATTTTTCGTGTAAATAAAATGCATTGAATTCAATTTAATTGCAAAAGAGTTTCATTCTTTCCGTAGAGAGGCTCTACTTTCGAAAGGGACATTTATAATTTAATCGATTTTAGGCGGGACGAAGTTTGCCGGGTCAGCTAGTTTTATATAATATGGAAACCAAACAACATGCAGCTGACTTTAGGCAAACTAGTTATTCGAAATCTTAAGGGAAACCTAAGCATCAAAGTCTGGGTTCAGTCAATGAGAGACACTTAGGCAGTACAGAAGAGCTCGGCGAAACTTTTAACAAAGCTAAAATAAACATCGGATATTTTCAAATCTTTAGGTGGCTTTAGCAGGTTGCATGCGCCAAATCACCAATTGAGTATGACTGAGCGAAACCAAAGGGTCATCTAAAGAAAAGAGGACTCTACATATCAATGTCTTTTAAGAGCGACACTGCTAATTGAAGTTTTATGAAGTGAAAATCTCGAAAACACTGGTAGTGTTTGATTAGCATAGTAGTGTGGGATTTTAACTCCACTAAAAGCAACTTTTTATCATGACCAATATATGGAAGATCGACTAATGATTTTCATTTCTTTTATTATAATTTGGGAATTAATAATATTCGAAATAAATTTCTATAGCTCTAGTACTTCTTAATCCTTTAGTATTATTTCGTAGATTTAGCACGGTCTCCATTTCGAAGTTAGCATGAGTCTGCAGTCGCTGATTGTGAAGTATAGCGTGCTTCTTTACAACTTCCGTTACCGTATCAATTTGAAGGTCACGGTGTACATCGCTATTTCGTATATACCATGGGATATTTACAAGTCTACGAAGGACTTTGTTTTGAAATGTTTGAATTATGCGAGCATTCGTTTTTTTTGTGCATCCCCATAATTGGATGCCATAAATCCGAACAGGTTCCAGTACTTGATTATAGAGCATCATTTTGTTCTGGATGGATAGAACCGAATTGCGTCCCGTCTTCGCTTTTCTTCTTTATGTGCTCCTTCTACTTTAACTTAGCAGGTACTTATCAGTTTTAGCATATAGTACATATTGGTTGTTATAAATAAATAGGAAGATTGTCTATCTTTGTATTTGTAAAGTTGATATGAACCGATTTTGTCTCATTTTGTTGGCTGCATGTTATCGTTTGTCACTCATGATGCATTTGTAAAATACTAAGATGGAAGTGTCATCTACAATGGTAGCCAACATGGCATCGTGATCTTCAGGAATATCTCTCGTTTACAACAAATAAAGAAACGGACCGAGGACACCTCCCTGCGAAACACCTGCCTCGATTTTTCTGAATTATGAATATTCTTGCCCATAACGTACTCGGGAGAATTTATCTGAGATGCAAGAGTTCAGTATTTCGTAGTATTGTATCTCTATGTATTCTTTTTTTTTTGATTCAATAAAATTGGAGGAATATACAAATTTCATTATAATTTACTTAAAATTTACAAAATTTGGGATTTCTGTGTACGTGGAAAAAAAAATTATTATACATATTTTAAGTGTTTTACATAAGAGAATGAATAATTAGGTACATTCTATAATTATTGAAACTAGTGTCGAATGTATCGAGTTATATATCAGAAAAATATTAAATTCAAATGCTATACTGTGGTGAATTTAAATAATTAACTTAGTTAGATTATCTTTTCATTAAAGTCATAATTAAAGCGCCACTTTTTAACCTTTCCATTAAACGAAAAAAAAAATTTCGAGAACGTCTTAGTTCGACGGGTAGTTTATTAAAAATACGAGGTCCTACAGAAGAGTAATAACTTAAGAAGAGGTGAATATTGTGCGGAGAAATTGAAGCAACAGAGCTGCAAAGACCATAGAAATTCGGATCATGATTCAATGAATATCCGCTCTTAAGAAAAATATTTCTAAATCTTTGTATACGTAAAGATGTTTCTGAGGCAATATGAAGGAACTCATAAAGAGTGGGAAACTATGCTCATTGCACCTTTTTTTTACAGATAATTCTAAGTAAATATTTTTGTATTACCAGCAAAGGTTATATTTTGTTTTGTTTGTGGTATAATAATTATTTTATTATTTTTATTACTAAAATTATTTTAGTATTTTCTTACAGAAGTTGTAAGAGAGCTCCAGTTTAACCTACTGTTGATTTTAAGTCCTAAATACTTAAAGACCTATACGCTGAACAACTCATGGTAGTGTTATAAGTAATTTGAAAATGAGAATCTCATTTTCAAATTATTAATTACTTTAGCAAGTATCAGAGCTTTTCAAACTGTTTTCGTAGTAAGCACTATGAAAAGTGAAAACTGGAAGTTGTAAATTAGAGACGTGTTAAAGAGCATCATTTTATTTTTGTCAGTGATAACTAACTTATGCAAACGGAACCAATGTCTTAATATTTCTAGGTCATAATTAATATCAGCAGTCAGATCTAAAAGTGAGTTGCTAGAACACGAACAACCTTTGTCACCGGCAAACCCCGTAAGTTTACCTTTCATATTTACAGCAAAAATGAATTTATAAATATTAAGAACAAAATTGGTCCCAGAACAGGGCCTTGTGATACTTCAGTTCTTATTTTCACAGCACTCACTAAATGCACCTTATATTCTAACCATTTGTTTCCTGTTTGTGAGATAGGAGTTGAACCATTTCAGTATAAACCCTCTGAATCCAGCTTTGCCTAATTTACTAAGCAAGATGGTATAATCAACAGTATCAAATGCTTTAGTTTTATCAACAAAGCGAGCAACAGTTAAATTTTTGCTATTGATACTTTCATGTATCTTGCTGCAAAAACTAAGGAGTGCATCCTCAGTTGATCTAAAAAATTAAATACTTATGTTTTATATACCTCAAGTGAAGAAATAGATTCAAAGACAAAGCTTTGAGTCTCTGCTCTTTCTCCGTTAAAACCCACAGCCATACATCTGTTGGAAGTAGAGTTCAACAACACTAGTAAAATAGTATAAGTTAAAGGTATTGGCCATTGGCTGTGCAGTTTGAAATGTCCCGATTGTTATACCTTAAACAAGGTGAAATGCCCATAGGAGCAGTTCCGTCAAAAAGCTCATTAACTAATCTCCATTCTTTTTTTGCATTGCCCTTTGCACTTTCAAATTTGTTGATGTAAAAATTCTCTTTGAGAATTTCATTTAAAACTTTTTTACAAATTCTATCATATGCACTACGAAGATGATAATTATAATTACATTTTACTCTTAAATAATTGTTTTCGTTTATTTTATTTAATAAATAGTTTGATATCCAAGGCTTAAACTTGTTTAGTTTTTTACATTATTACGCATAGTCACAGTACACATTTCAATATGTTTCTGAAGTACAAAACAATTCAAAGCGGCATTAGGATCATTAAGTGTCTATATGTCTGACCAGTTTTCGTGCATTAAGCGAACACTTAGATTTATATAATTCACAGTTTTAAAATAATTATAAGGATTTTGCTTATTATTACTAAGCACCTTATTAAATTGACAGAGTAAACAAAAATAATGCTACTAACTAGAGATACTAACTAGAGATAATTTCGAATTATAATAAAGCCTACCGAAAATATGGTCAATACAAGTATTGGAGGGTTGCCTTGTAGGAATATTTACACACGACTCTAAACCATTAGCACACATTAATGACTGATACCTCAAAAAAGTTGGAGATACACTTAAAATGTTTAGATTAATATCATAAGAATAATAAGATTGCGTAAGTTTTTCTCAGTTAACAAGGAGCGTAGCTCGCATATTTTTCTTTACTTTACTTTACTCATACTTTGAAGTCTATAGCAACCAATGAAAACAAATTTGTTTGTACGAGTATCAATCGTGCTTATCATGTCCGAACAATTACGAGTAAGATCCAAGCTATCACATTCACTTACATATTTACTGGACTTATTATTAATAAATATAAACAACAATACCACCTGCAGCGTATGAGTTATTACATTTCGTGTAACTCTTGTACCCTGGTATTTCAGTAACTTTTTCATAATCGAAAATCCATATTTCAGTGAGAAAAATCAAATCAGGTTTGTTTAAGAATGACTCCAAGTGAGATAAAAAGAAATCCAAATTTTTTCTTAAGCTATGAATATTCTGATGGATTCTCAATGAAAAACACTTTTACATAGCTCACTATCAAATTTGCCAAAGAGTGCAATTGGATTGCCACTAGAAGAATTATCAATTAGGTTGTTGAGATCAAACATGGTAAATAGAAAGGAACTTAGTTAGTATTTTAGTTAAAGCATTTAAATCATCAAAAGAAAAAAATTGTATAGCTTTTTCACCTTCTTACTTTTTCATTAAAATTTTGAAAATTTGAATTGAATTGAATTGAATTGAAAAATTGAATTTGAATGATGATGATGGTGAATTTCTTTAGATTTCTTGAATTAAGCTTTATTGAAGTGCGTAAAGACTCTCATTGATGAAGATCGGTTTGTTTCCATCTCGCTCTTCTTAGTTAAATTGTTCCACTTAAGCTCCATAGATCTTAACGTCACACAAACAATGTTTAATGTCTTCATACTTTCCATAGTTACTACCGAGGAGGAAATCTACGAAGCTATCACAGAGCGGCTAGAAAGTATTTCTCAGATCCAACCGACAGCGATCAAGTCGATTCGAAAAGCATATGATGGAATGGGTGGTCTGCCGCATTCACGAAAAAATAGTACCAACAAAATGCTATAAGTGCCTAGATTTTGGACATAAAGCAAAGAAAAGATGGGGTAAGATGGGGGGAAAGCGGGCATATAGCGAAAACCTGCACGCGTAAACCTATATGTCTCCTGTGCCATGACAACGAAGGACTAGCAAGCAATCACATTACAGAAACTAGAAGATGTCCGTCTTATCAAAAGGCGATGAAGGAACTGCACCACTCATGAAAATACTGCAACTAAATCTAAACCACTGCGAGGATGCTCAAAATCTAGCATACAGGCAAAACGATAGAAATAGATGGGTGACTGATAGTACAGGCAAAGCTGCGATTTGGACCTGCAATAATATAATAAGTCCTTCCAGGAAACAGAGGCGGTACCTAACACTGACTTCGTACGAACCAAAATCAATGGCACACACATATACAGCTGCTACGCTCCACCGAGTCTCACAATAGAGAAATTTGAAAACTTCCTTGGCAGACTTACTTTGGATGTTAGAGACCGGAGTCCTATTGTCATAGCATGCCTGGGCTACAGAGTGGGGCAGTTCCAGAACAAATAGAAGAGGAATTTGCCTGTTAGAGGCCTTCGCCGCACTTGACATAACTCTTGCTAACAATGGCCAGGAAAAAACATTTAATCGAAAGGGAGTGGTTTCGATTATAGATCTCACGTTTGTTAGCTGTTCTTTAGCCCAAAACACCTCGTGAAAAGTAAGCACCCACTACACCAACAGTGACCATCAGGCAATACTGTTTGAGATCAAAATTAACAGAAATACTACAGTTCCAAATACGACTCAAAACCTAGGATGGAAGGCCAACACCCTAGATAAAGATGCGTTTTTGATTATGTTGGAGGACACAACACTGACAGGCTCAGTAATAGACAAGGCGAAACAAATAATGAGACAACTTACAGATGCTTGCGAAGTCTCTATGGTGCGAAAGAAGGGAAAACGTAAATATATTTCAGTCCACTGGTTGAATGAGAATATAGTGCAACTACGCTCCGAATGCCACCGCATGAGGAGGCTAGAGGAAGAGACACGTTCGAATAATTGCAAAATCGATACAGAAGAGCGCCCAAGAAACTAAAATAAGCAATCCAAAATAGCAAATGTAGATGCTTCTTGGAATTATATGATGAAGCGGATCAAAACCCATGAGGGAGGGCGTACTTAGTAGTTTTGAAAAAATTTAAAATATTCCAGCAACCACCACCAACATGCCCGAATCTGCTTCTCGAGATAGTTAATGGGGTCTTCCCAAGCCAACGGGAAATGCAATTAAGTAACGAATAGCTAGCACCAACCCAGCTGATACCTATGGTAACAAGAGAAGAACTAATTACTATCTGCAGCAGATTTGGAGATAGAAAAGCACCTGGCCCAGGTGCTGTACCCAATATATCACTGAAAACCGCAATTAAAGCCAGATCGGAATTATTTCTGGAACTATACAATTCATGCCTTTGAGAAGGAGTGTTTCCGAGTCAATGGAAAGTGCAAAAATTGGTCCTCCTACCTAAAGGAAACAAACCACCGGGAGATCCATCATCTTATCGACTACTCTGTATGCTGGATACAATTGGAAAAGTACTGGGACGGATTATTGGTACCAGGCTAGAAGCAGCCATTGAAAATGCAGGAAGTCTAGCCGAACACCAGTATGGCTTCCGTAAGGGAAAGTCCACGATAGATGCAATCAAGGTGGTAGTTGACACTGCACAGAAAGCCATAGATGGCCGAAGATGGAAAGGAGGCTAAAAAAACTACTGCTCCGTCATAACATTAGACATCAAAAATGCGTTCAATTTCGCAAACTGTGAACGTATTTTGCTCTAAGGAACAAGAGAGTTCCACAGTATTTAATAAATATAATAATGGATTATTTTGGGCAGGGGATCCTATTGTATAATACAGATAAAGGTATTAAGAAATACATAGTCACTGGTGGGGTGCCACAGGGCTCGGTCTTAGGGACGCTATTGTGGAATATTATGTATGATGACATTCTTCGATTATCAATACCAGAAGAAGCAAACATCGTAGGATTTGCTGATGACATCGCTATCGTCGTATAGTTGCCAAATTTTTGGAGGAAATTACCCAAATCATCAACGACACTATTAGGATAGTCCAAAAATGGCATACTTCAGTAGGCCTAAAGCTTGCCGAAAATAAAACAGAAGCGGTGCTGATCAGCAGCAGGAAAAATTGCGAAACAACTACCATCACTGTAGGTGGACACGAGATTAAATCGAAACCAGCAATCAAGTATTTGGGTGTGGTTGACGATACTAAGTTAACATTTAAACAACATCTGGAGCATGTAAGTGAGAAAGCCTTACTCATGAGGCTTTCTCACATAAGGCACTCATGCGGATAATGCTAAACATAGGAGGACCAAGGTATAGACGAAGAAGACTGTACGAGTGTAATCAAGTCAGTAATCCTATATGCTACACCAATCTGGGCAGGAGCTATAAAGACCAAGTCGTATAGGAAGAAAATCGAAACAACGTACAGATTACGAGTATGTGCCTTGAGGGTATGTAGTGCATATCGCACAACATCTAGCGATGCGGAAGGTGTCATTGCAGGAATGGTCCCCATTGACCTGTTATCAGATGAGCTTCAGAGGATAAGCAGAAAAATAACGCGGACGTCAAAAAATGGTGAAACGAATACCACTGAGGGAACAAATGACCTAAGAGAAGCTGAACGAAAAGCCTGTCTACGAAAATGGCAGAAGCTCTGGAATGCATCAAATAAAGGTCGATGGACGTACCGACTTATCCCGATAATCAACGACTGGGTAGAGCGTAAACACGGAGAGCTAAATTTCCACAAGACTCAAATGCTAAGTGGGCTGGATGCTTTCGTGCCTACTTACATAAGTTTAAACTCGACGATACACCCCAACTGTCCGTACTGCGAGGGAAGACAAGAAGACGTTGAGCATGTGTATTTTCAATGCTCACGATTCCAGCTTCAGAGAGAAATCCAACAAAGGGAACTGGAAGAAATACCAAACCCTGAAAACATAATAGGGCACATGCTACAGTCGCAAGCAAAATGGGATGCAGTAGACACCTACACAAAATACATCTCGAATGAACTTAGACGACTAGAGCGGAAAAGAAGCAGAGATGGAGAAAGGAGAAGGATAGTCCACGTAGACATCTGAAGAAAGCAAGAATTGCTAAATCCTGCCCCGCGAAGGAATACCTGGAGGTGGTACCGCGGGGTATATAAAAGGGAGGTGATTTTAGTTAGTAGAAATCTGGCATACTGATCAACCGAGTATTTCGTTAGTATCTTTTAGAAGATTTCCCTTTCCAAACAAAAAAAAATAAATTTCTTCATACTGGGTATGATATTATAGTTGCTTTCAGCAGCTACACTACACACTACATGTTGTCATGCATTATGTTTACCTTCAAACCTTCTTGCATTATCTTGACCGTAGAGTCAAGAGCATTGGCACTTTCACAGTTGTGTTGTTTCTGCTAGAGAACATTAACAGTGTGTTGTAGTTTATTGACCTTATACACCAGTGTCTTCTTTTCATTATTCAGTGCATTGATATCTTCCAAAGCACTGTGCAGCATTTGTTGGAGAAAAATGATCTCTTTATACAAAACGTCATTTGTGATGGTTTCAGGAGGCTTATGTTAGGCAGGTTCCGTTGGTGATGGGGAGAGAGAAGAATAGTGAGTATTCCAACCCTTCATGTCAAACCTTATCGAAGGCCTGACCAACATCTAAAAATCCAGGTGAACAGACTTATTTTTTTCCAAGCGCTTTCTCTACCTTATTTGTGATTCGGTGCACTTGGCCTATTGTGGAATATTTATTCCGAAATCCGAATTGATGATTCGGTATAAGTCTTAATTTTTCAATGAATTTGCTTAATCTCTTTTGAAGCAAATTTTCGAACATTATTAGCATAATAGGTGTAAGTGATATTGGCCTATAGGACGCTACCTCTGTTAATGGCTTTCCTTGCTTGAAATAATAATTACTGACATATTATAGTTTGAAACAGGCATTAATTATGAACTGAAATTTTTTCAAAGCTACATGTGGCATTTCTTTCATTAAGTGGAAGATGGTATTCTGAGTATTTTTTATTTGACAGTTTGTTCTTGCATAAACTACCTATTTCTTTTAGCGCGACAAAGGGAATTTGCTTTCATCCTTTTTATGGATAAAGTCTAAATTTGTTCAAACTGCGCTAGGCGGGAATGGCTTAAAAACGTTTGTTAGATGTTCTGCAAACAGTTTAGCCTTCTGTTTTGGGTTTCTCTAAGGAGATTGAAGATAATTTTCTCACTCGGTTATCTCGTCATTTAACACTTTCTGCGTCATTTGCCATATTTCAGCAGGGTATTTCGTTTCTTTGTGCCTCCGGAGCTTTGATTTCTATTAGCTCTACATATCCTACATAGCTCTACATATTCGAACTCTTCTGACGATGTCGCTGTACAGCGTTGTTGTTTTGTTGTTGTATATTCTCCTACATTCCCTGTCGATACAAACGGGACCAAAAATCGCTCGAAGAATTTTTCTTTCAAAATGAAGTTTTCATCCGCCTTTTAACGGATGATAACGTACATACTTCTGGGCCGTATAGCAGGACTGGGACGATGAGGGTCTTATATAAAGTCACCTTAGTTGTCTGTGAGTGGGCTTTACTACTAAATTGCCTTCTTTGCCCAAAGAAACAGCGATTGGCAAGATTGATTCTTCGCTTAATATCTGCTTTGGGGTCATTATTTGGATTTACAGTGATCAACTGTAGGTTGACAAAACCCTTAAATACGAAATTATACCTGTCTATTGTCCAAGCCGCAGCGTTCTTCCAATTATGTCAAAATCTAAAAATTACACTTTCATATAGTTCTACCGAAGACTGACTCTTCTATTTCCGGTTGGCTGAAATAAAAAGTTTTGCTCACTACAGATCAATGATACTCCCAGCTCTAATATGTTGTGTCAATTTCTAGGCAATAAGCAGGAAAAGAGAGCAAGTGCGATATCTCCAGGTCTTATGTGCAGGGAAGATGAATGAAGGGGAGATACAATCGCGAATTCTATTAACTGCCCTGGTAATGTGGATGAGGTCCAAAAAGCTAAGACTCTACGAACTATATTTGCACATCAAGCGATTGTACAGCCCAACCAATAGAGTCCCTAAATCCAATCCGCCATGTACGAATGAAGAGCAAAAGCCGAAAGGTTTTTCGATAGCAGACACGGGTAAGTTTGAACTAGGTAACTAGAAACAATGTCCCTAGGATCGACGAGGATTGAAGATTTTGGTGACTCAGCCAGAGACTCTTTTGGGTCGAGATCTCAATTATACCAGTTACTTGCTATTTTACGTTTAAGGTTTTTTCGCTTGCTAACTAATCATTGCTAAAATGGTCGTATAATGAATTAATACATTCGTACATATGTGAAGAACAAGTATTGCTTTTGACCTCCAATAACTCCGTGGCACATTTTTCGATCGTCTGATTTGTGATCCAGTCCCGTCGGAGCAAAGAAATATTTCAAATTCAAAATTCAAATTCAAATTCAAATTTATTTATCAAAATATAAGTTTTTACATTGGATTTTCTTCGAAGCCAAATCTGCAGAAGGCTGATTTTCTTTGTAATTCTAATGTGAGCTTACGAGTAATTAGGGATAACAAATTTACAATAGCACTCATAAGTTAAGTTAATTATTTAAGATTAAGAATATAAAAAAAAGAAAAAAATATTTTAATTTTAATTCAATACAAAACTGTTGTAGCAAACTATGACATAAAAAATTCTTTCAGCTTTAATTTTGTAGCTTTAGGGTTAGCAATAATCTTAAGTGGTTGAGGAAGTTCGTTCAGTATCGTGGGTACGCTATACTTTAATTCTCTCTTGCCATAAACATTGGAAAACCTTGGTGTTTGAAACATCCCTTTGGCATGCCTTCTTGTGTTAAATCGGTGTTCTATTGACCTCTGGAGCCTATTGTCATCGTAGTACTCGAGCGTTGTAGTCATCTTAAATAGTTCTCGGACGCCAAGTACCTTAAACGCGCTTTCACCAGGTACATTTCGTTGAGTTCCTTCGTTTATTTTTCTAACTATGGTGTTTTGAAGTCTTTGCAACTTATCTAGATGGGTATTAGATGCATTACCCCAAGCAAGTATACCATACCTTAGCTTAGATTCAATTAGGGCATAGTATACCTATCTTAGAATCTTCGACGTTGAGTAGTTCTTGAGGTATACACTTCCAAAAAGCGCCTTCTTGAGATCTAACCGTAGTTTATCAATATGTTTATCCCAAATAAAGTGGCTATCGATGGTAACACCCAGGTATTCTGTCAACTATTTCGATCTGTTCAACTGGAAGTGCTCCTGTACAAGTGTTCTTCCTTAGTTGTATAGTTTGTTGGGTTGCTTTGTGGTGTGGTCCTCTTATGTGAATCATCTTCGTTTTTGATGCATTTATTATTAGACCATTGCTTTGCTGAATTCGTCATGCATTATATTTGTCGCTGCATCGAGACATCTATGACGGACCACTATCGCCGTATCGTCAGCGTAGGCATACGGTGTACTATTTTCGAACACGCGAAGAGCTCGTTTGTGTACAATATGAAAAGAATTGGGCCCAACTTTGAACCTTGCGGAACTTCATACTTGATTGGTGTATCATTGCTATACGCGTCTTTGATTTTTACACGAAATTACCTGTTCGTCAAGTAGTCCTCAAGGGTGCCGTGAAATAACGCCAAGCGAAATAAGGCCAAATCTGGGAATTTGGCTTTATTTCATTTTGCAATAGTGAAATAGGGCCATAATTCGACATTTGGCCCTCTTTCACTTCAGTAAAGTGAAATAAAGCCAATCTGGCCTTATTACGCTTTACCTCTTTTGGCCTTATTTCACTTTAAAGAATTGAAACAAGGCCAAATGTAGTACATACAAAAAACCTCGCACCCACTCCAAATCCTACAGTGACCCCAAACAGGGGGGTTGCAGGGGGGCAGCATGGCCCCCCATAGATTTTCTACTTTTTATGCATTGTGGATATAATATATATATATATATATTGTAATATGCAAGCTACGGCTCGAGTAGATAAAACGATATTCTGTGAAATTTATTTCTTTATTTTTTTTAGTCTATAGAACAATTCAAGTTCACACTATACTATTCTTCGCAAATTCTTTTCTTACAAGGTCTCTTTCCTCTCAAATCACTTTATCTCCTTTCAATTACTTAATTCACAAATCCAACTAATTACTTTTTCTTGTTCACTCTCAACTTTCAATTTATCACCAAATTACAACTTCGCCCATTATCACTTTTCCAATCTCTTCGCCACGGTTCTAAAACCAACTGTGTCTTTTTTGATCGCCATCTGTCCTTATATAGCAGAAGTTTCTGATAGCCAGAAACTTCTAGCAAATTCTTCGACCACTGGAACAAGAGAAATAATACTTGCAGTTATAATTCCCTTTTATCCCTGATATTATTCGTCTCTTTCGTTGACATGAGCTGTGGAGACTTCGTTCCAGACACGAACCTCGAATGAAAGGACAGTTCGAACCAAAATTCTGCCAGAATGGAAAGTCACTTCGGAATTTGCTGCATAGACATAGGAGCGTAGTTATTATTATGCTACACTGCCCCCCTCTTACACGTGTTCGTCCCGAACAAGTGCATCCTCATTTCGGCCATTGTATCGACTCAGTCGGTCCACATGAACCACTTTCATTTTGGCCCTCGGTCCTCGCTGGATGCGGTAGACAACATCGTTGATGCGGGCTACTATTCTGTAGGGACCTTCCCAGTTCCGCTATAATTTAGGTGATTTCCCCTTTTGGCGATGGGGATTATACACCCACACCAGATCTCCTTCCTGGAATCCTGACGTTGTTGCCTTGGCATCATACCTGGTCTTCATGCGGTCGCTCGTCATCTTAATCTGGCTTCTGGTCCTTTGGTGTATGTCCCTAAGCCTTTCCCTAAGGTCCGCCACGTACTCTTCTTCATTTCTGGGCTCATTTGTAGGAGATCCAAATTTCACCTCACTGGGTAAACGAGCTATTCCACCAAATAAGATTTCGAACGGCGTATGTCGAGTAGTGCTATGCACGGCACTTCTATAGGCCATCAAAAACAAGGGAATCTGCCGGTCCCAATCCCGTTGGTAGTCACCTACGACCTTCGAGAGATGTTCGTCCAAAGTCCTATTGAAACGCTCCACCATACCGTCCGACTGTGGATGAAGCGGGGTTGTCCTTGTCTTTTTGATTCCGAGTAGTTGACACATCTCTTGGAAGATTTTTGACTCGAAGTTCCGCCCTTGGTCAGAATGCAATTCCAAGGGCACACCGAATCTGCTAACCCAATTGTAGACGATCTGCTCCGCCACGGTTCTGGCTTCCTGGTTAGGGATCGGAAACGCTTCCGGCCACTTACTGAAGTAGTCCATCACTACGAGTATATACCGATTACCATTGTCGGTTTCCGGAAAGGGCCCTGCGATGTCGATGGCGATTCGTTCGAAAGGTGCTCCCACGTTGTATTGGTGCATCTTACCTCGAGTTTTGATTCTCGGACCCTTGCTAGCTGCACACACGTCGCATTTTCTGCACCAGTCTTCGATATCTTCCTTCGCTTTTAACCAATAAAAACGTTCTCGTACCTTTTCTAGCGTCTTATTCACTCCCAAGTGGCCTCCGGTCGCCCCGCCATGCATTTCCTGTAACACCTCCTTGACCCTCGTCCGCGGTACGACAAGCTGCATTACAAACGACTTTCCGTCGGAGGATTCCCATTTTCTTCTCAGAACACCTTCTTGGACATGGAGGGAGTCCCACTGCGCAAAATATGCCTTTAAGGTCGGGCTTCTGTGAGAGATGTCCTGATGATCCGGTTTCTCCATGTTCTCCTTCCAGGCCAGAATCGGCTCGATATCCGGGTCTTCCTTCTGAGCGTTCCGGATCTCATCTACGCTCCAGCCGGCGATAGGTTCGGCTCTCATTCTTTGGATGGAAACCAGCTCCCGTTCTTCCTGACGCGCACAATGTTTACAATCCGTTCTGCATGGTCTCCGGGACAGTGCATCCGCATTAGAGTGGAGTTTTCCTTTACGATGCTGTATTTCGTAGTCGTAGATTTGCAGCCTTTCGATCCATCTTGCGACCTGACCCTCAGGACTCTTGAACTGTAATAGCCATTTTAAGGCTGCATGGTCTGTGCGAAGAACGAACTTCCTCCCGTAGAGTTATTTGTGAAAATGCTTCGTAGCCAAGATCAAAGCTAGAAGTTCCCGCCTTGTCACGCAGTAGTTCCTTTCTGGCTTAGAGAGCACCTTGCTGAAGTACGCAACCACCTTCTCTTTGCCGTCATGCACCTGGGAGAGTACGGCTCCTACCCCGACATTACTAGCATCTGCATCCACAATGAACGTTTCCCCGGGAGTGGGGTAAGCCAGTATCGGGGCATCGCATAGCCGTTGTTTAAGTGCTTTGAAGCTCTTCTCGCACTCAATTGACCATTTGAATTGTTTTCCCTTTTCCGTCAACTGGTGCAGGTTCTTTGCGATCCCGGCAAAATCCTTCACGAACCGTCTGTAGTAGGTGGCTAGGCCCAGGAAGCTCCTTAGTTGGTGTTTGTCTTTGGGGACTGGCCAGTTTTTCACCGCTTCGACCTTCTCCGGATCGGTTCTCACTCCTTTCGCTGAAATTATGTGTCCCAGGTACTTGACTTCCGCTCTAAACAGGGCGCACTTCTTGGGGTTGAGCTTCAGGTGGGCACTTCGAAGCCTTTGAAACACATCCCTTAGATTGTCTCGGTGTTGCGCAAACGTTTTTCCTACAACGATGACATCATCCAAGTATACCAAACAGGTTTTCCATGTTAACCCTTGCAGGACACATTCCATCAATCGCTCGAAAGTCGCCGGAGCATTGCACAGCCCGAATGGCATTACCGTGAATTGCCATAGCCCATTTCCTGCGGTGAAGGCGGTTTTCTCCCGGTCTTCTGGATGGATCTGTACCTGCCAGTAGCTACTCTTTAAGTCGAGAGTGGAAAACCATCGGGCTCCTGATAGTGTGTCTAGCGTGTCGTCAATCCGTAGCAGAGGGTAGCTGTCTTTCTTGGTGACGTAATTGAGCTGCCGATAGTCCACGCAGAACCGCGTGCTGCCATCTTTCTTCTTAACCAATACAACCGGTGATGCCCACGGACTTTTGGAACTTTCAATCAGACCTTCTTTCTCCATTGCCGACACCATCTCTGCAACTTCTGTCTGCTTTGCCAATGGAAGGCGCCTAGCAGGCTGACGAATTGGTCTAGTATCACCAGTGTCTATTCGATGTTGTACCAGGTGTGTTCGGCCGTATTCTCTGTCCTGTGAGGCAAATACATCAGCGTACTCATTGATAAGATTCTCTGCCATAGTTCGCTGCTCCTGATTCAGCTCACTGGACTGGAGAATCGTCTCTCTCGTTTCCGCTGTCCAAGGTGATGGGAGAGGTTTTGGAGCATCACGTTCAGATATTGTTGCGACGGCGGTAATCGGCGTGCATTTTCCAGTCACATCCCCTCGCCTTAGTTTGACAGTGTGTGGTCTTGCGTTCAAAACCCTCACTGGAACCATGGTGTTCTTTGGTTCGACTAACGTCTTTCCCACGATGTAGTCTTGAGAATTCTTCTCTGGGTCTGGTTCTACTATGTAGAATCGGTGGCTCCCAAGATCACCTTCCAGCTTCGTCCAAATGATTGTCTCTGAGGACGGCGGCAAAACTTCGTCTTTGCTGATGACTGTCCTGAGAGTTACGGCATTCTCATTTCCGTACACCATCGGAATCTCCACATTTCGATACCTCAGTACTTGCATCCCGATGTCCAAGATTACTTAATTTGCTTTCATGAAGTCTACTCCGATGATGCACTCGTCGCATATATCTGCCACCAGAAACGCATGGGAGAACGTCATTCCTGCCAGAGTAATCGTAAGACGAACTTCTCCAAATACCTTCGCCATTTCCCCTGTTGCAGTCTTCAGGCAGTAGCTGTTGGTGTTGTGCAGCCAGGAGCTTTTGACGATATCTCTTCTTACAATGGAGGCAGTGGCACCTGTGTCGATGGTGGCTACGCACTTCTTCTCGTTGATTAGTGCCTCCACTGTCAGGCTCTTGTTACCCCGTTTGGTTTGCGAAACTTGAATGGTGGTCCTGGGGGCCTCGATTCCAGTAACCAACTTCTGCCCCGCGAAGTTGGTCCTTACGCATCTCCCGACTGCTGGTTTTGGGAAGTCTGACCGACAGGATGCTTCCTCTCTGCTTCTCCTACTTCCGCAATGTGGACAATTTCCTCGTCTAGGTGCACTTCCGCACTGCCGTTGTAGGTGTCCAGTTTGGTTGCAATTCCAGCAACGGATTTGACTTCCGCGAGCTTTGACGGCTGTTCTCTGGCATGAGCATTCCACGACGGACATTTCCCTGACACGGTGTATTCCCTGGTATGCTTGGTCCGCAGCCTTCATTGACAAAGCGAATGCCAATGCCTTGGGGAGTGTTCGCTTTTCAGCCATCCTTACAGCCATTTGCAGTTGTCTGTCCTCTATGGCCTGAATAAAAGCTTCCACAGCCATTTCGTTGATAAGCTCCTCACCGGCTTTAGGGTATGAAAGATGGGCTAGTCGCTCTATATCCGCTTGCAACTGTTGGAGCGTTTCCCCCCTTTTCTGGACTCGACTACGCAGCTGAACCCTGTACACCTGCTGCATGTGTTCATCCCCAAACCGCATCTCGATAGCCTGAACCAGAGAGTCGTAGTTCTGCTGTTTATCTTCCGGGATGGTCTGCAAGAGCTCCGCAGCTGGACCCCTCAGTGCAAGCGTGAGTGCATAAGACTTTTCTTCATCGTCCCAGCTATTGGTCATTGCGGCCGCTTCGATTGCCTCTTATAAATTGGCCATGATGTTTGACCATCGAAGATAGGAGGCTGCATCTCCTTTCTTCTCAGTCCGTCAGTGGAATATTCCCGTGCTTTCTGTCTCTTCACGTTGCTGAGCTCCTTAGCAAGATTTTCGACTTGCTTTCCTACTATCTCGAATTGCGTATCCACTTTTTCAAACTGAGTCTCTATCTTCCCGAACTGAGTTTCATGTTTCTCAAAATTTTCATCGAATCTAGTTTCGACTTTTCCGAGTTGCGTCTCGACCTTCTCGATTTTCTCTTCGATCACTTCGAATTTGGATTCCAAGTTCTTGTTTTGCTCATCAAGTTTACTTTCCAGAGCATCTAGAGAATTCTTTTGTTCGTCCATTGCTTTCTTTTGTTCGTTCATTGCTTTCTTTTGTTCGTCCATTGCTTTCTTTTGTTCGTCCAGCTTAAGTTCTAGAGAATTCCTCTGGTCGTCCATTGCTTTCTTTTGTTCGTCCATCTTAAGTTCTAGAGAGTTCTTTTGGTCGTCTATTGCTTTCTTTGGTCATCGAGCTTAAGTTCCAGAGACTTCTTTTGGTCTTCCATTGTTTTCCTTTGTTCGTCCATGACTGACTTAAGTTGCAGGAGCAGACTTGTTATATCCGGGTCGGCTACTGTACTTGCTGGTTCCTCTCCCACGTCAAACTCTACGTCATGCGGATTTTCACCTTCCTGCGTTACTGCTTCTTCCAGACGAATCAGTAGGGCATCTTTTCCCCCAGTTGTGTCGAGGTTCCGCTTACTGAGTTCTGCCTTTAGTTGAGTTATAGTTAGTTTTCCCAATTTGCGACCCATTTTGCGCAACTAATTAACTCAACACAGAAATCGTTTTTTTTTTTTTTTTTTAATTGTGCAATTTCACGCCACGGAAATAGTTATTCACAGAATAAGTTTTATCCCGCTTCTGACACCAATGTAATATGCAAGCTACGGCTCGAGTAGATAAAACGATATTCTGTGAAATTTATTTCTTTATTTTTTTTAGTCTATAGAACAATTATTAGTTCACACTATACTATTCTTCGCAAATTCTTTTCTTACAAGGTCTCTTTCCTCTCAAATCACTTTATCTCCTTTCAATTACTTAATTCACAAATCCAACTAATTACTTTTTCTTGTTCACTCTCAACTTTCAATTTATCACCAAATTACAACTTCGCCCATTATCACTTTTCCAATCTCTTCGCCACGGTTCTAAAACCAACTGTGTCTTTTTTGATCACCATCTGTCCTTATATAGCAGAAGTTTCTGATAGCCAGAAACTTCTAACAAATTCTTCGACCACTGGAACAAGAGAAATAATTCTTGCAGTTATAATTCCCTTTTATCCCTGATATTATTCGTCTCTTTCGTTGACATGAGCTGTGGAGACTTCGTCCCAGACACGAACCTCGAATGAAAGGACAGTTCGAACCAAAATTCTGCCAGAATGGAAAGTCACTTCGGAATTTGCTGCATAGACATAGGAGCGTAGTTATTATTATGCTACAATATATATAACAGTGGAATATGTATGGGGCGGCATGCAAGCCCCCTGCTTGGGGTCAGTGTAGGATTTGGAGTGGGTGCGAGGTTGTTTTATGTAAAGTTCGGAACTGCAGCCATATTTTCCCGTATGGCTCTATTTCACTTTCGTAAAGCGAAAGAAGGCCATATTTGGTCTTATTTCACAAATGGGATTGGCCTTATTTCAAAGTGTAGTAAGACCAAATGTTGAAATATGGTCTTATTTCACTATTTCAAAGTGAAATAAGGCCAAATTTTCAGATTTGGCCTTACTACGCTTGGCGTTATTTCACGGCACCGTCCTCAAGCCAGTTCGATAAAGTCCCTCGAATTCCCAGTCTGTTAAGCACTACTATCATTTTCTTGTGGTTTGGCGTATCAAAAACCTTGCTGAAATTCATGAAAAGTATTATGATGTGATGGTTTCGATTTAGGCTTTCGTTGACGATATTGCTAAATTCTGATAGGAGTTTCCCCGTGCTCTTGTTGTTTTGGAATCCATATTGCTTTTCATGGATAATTTTGTGCTTATAAATGAAACTAAGCAGCCTTCTGGTCACTACTTCCTCCAAACATTTATCAATTACCAGTAAGATTGATATTGGCCTATAGTTACCTATTTGCCCTTTTGCTCCGTTTTTATGAATGGGACGTATCACAGCTGTCTTCAGTTTTTGTGGAACTTTAGCTTGAGAAAAGCTGAGGTTTATAATTTTTGTGATTTATTGTGATTTGTGATATATTTTGTGATATTGTTCATCATCCTAAGAATATTTAGCACTTCGGCCGCACTGCTTTCTTCTACGAAGATGGAATTCCCAACAAAAGTATTCATGTGGTCAGAAACAATTGTTTTGTGTAGATAAATTGCTACTTAACTTGTTTTACCTCTCTTATGGGGGTTTTACACTTGTATCGATCAGAAACAATTACGTCGCTATCATGTGCAGAGTTTGGTCTCAAAAAAAAATTGTTTAGCATACTGATTTGATAGAGATGTGATACATTTATCTATCGGGAAATTTTTTATTATGACCTTTTTTATTTTATTTTTGTAAAATGTTGCTTTTTTTAGGTTGATTTCCTTATTCACCTTATTCCGGTAGCGCGTATACTTTTGTTCGTATGTCTGGTTTAGTCTATTGTTTTTCCATCTCTTGTATGGTTCATCCCTTTTACGACATTTTCCAATAAGATCCGAAGACATCCATGGATTCTGCTTCCGTCTAGTGCACAAACTTCTCCTAATTGTTGATTTTTCATAAGTTTCGTGCATTTTGGCAGCAAATTTTTGATACAAAACGTCAACATTTGTTTCAAATAGTACGAGTAGTTCGCCCCAGTCCGTCATATGTATGAGATCGTCCATCACATTTTTACTAATATACGACCAATTGTATTCTGCTAACTCTTTCTGAATTGTGTCAGTTGTCCCATATAAAGTTGCATAATGGTCTGAGATTTCACACTCAATAATGGTCGCATATATAGGGTTTTCTGTAATGTTAACCTGAATGTTGTCTATTAGCGTCGTTGTACCCCTGTTTAGATCCTCTCTTGTATTTTTTTCAATTATGTTTATCTTACCAACGGACGCCAACATCTCTAGGTAATCTTTAACGTAGTTTCTTTTAGTTTTGCGGAGGTTGAGGTTCATATCACCCATTACAATGACATCTTTCTTTGTGCCGATATGTCCAATATTATTTTCAGCTCTTCAATGAAGTTAGGAATACTATATCCTGGGGGCCTGTACAGTCCAATGATGTGCTTTACCTTTGATGGTTCTTGGATTTTTATTTCTGTACTTTCGTACGCCGTTGCTTCGTGATTCACCCTTTCATATTTTATATTATCTTTAATAAATATTGCAACGCCACCACCCCTGCGTGCATTCCGATTTAAAAATTCCGCATTGAAACCTTCTATGGTATACAGACTATTTTCTTCTCGTTTAATGTTTATTTCAACTTTTGTAAATTCCTTTACTAACAACAATTATAACATTGATAAATTGAAGAATTGACCATGGAAGAAGACGTACACGGATAGCTCAGTTGGTAGAGCATTGGTTTCTAAAACCAAGCCTATCGCAAGTTCGGCCCCTGCTTGTTTATCTATGTATGTTTTCTTTTTTGTGCAATGCTATAATAAATCTTTCTTTCTATCTTTCGAGTAAAAAAGTATTCAAAAAATACTATATATATATTAAATGAAAAGAATAAAATTGAGGGTAATTTTCACCACTAGTGAAAAATGTGCGATGCATTTAACAAAGGGCCCCATTGAACACTGCTATTACTTAAAATCAATCTCTGTTTTTACCTCTCCTTTGAATATATTTAGATATAGAGATATTTAGTACAATCTCGATCCATTTCCTAAATTGCCGTTATTCTGTATCCAATTTTAAAACCGAGTAGGTAGGTATTTCTGATGAGAGAAGTCATGATATTCTGTTTTAAGATATTGCAATATTATAGCGTTTTCTTTTGCCGAGAAAATGCTGCCTGGGTGTTCAGATTTTGCTTGATTCTGTTCTGCATTTACAATATGTTGTACTTTTACAACGCGAAAGGGGTTTTTGTATTATTTTACCTTGAAACGCAACATTTTTGAAAACACTGTTTATTTGTCAGTACATAATTTGTTTCTACAATAGAGCAGAGAAAGTGCACAATTTTCAAAATGTACTGTATTTTTTGGGGAAAATAGAACGCCCTTATTTTATCGATACTTGTAGCAAAATCGATTCGTGTTTTCTATCTGAACTTATTCGCATTCGTTTAGCTAGACTAATTTTTAAGTAGCAAACAATTTATTTCAACTTTCACTTGATACCTGCGATGATGAGCAAGACTTATGTTACCAGCGGTACATCAGTGATCGGTAAAGCCTAAAGGCCGCAAAACAGATTTTATAGTTGAAATTATACAGATTAGACAGGTATCATAATGGAGGAAGCACATACACATATTTAGGTACCTACCCACAAATCCAAACCAGTATATGGTATATACATATATACATATGTATGTATATACTAAAAAGCCAAACAGAGCTGTTATTACAGCTAGCATTCTTTATGACAAATTTGCCATTATAAAAATACCAAATACTCAAATAAAATAAGTACATACTTCAAACAGTCGGGTATCCAAGCTATGTATATCCCTTTGTCTACACAAATACCTAGTCGCACCATTATAGACAATACCCGCATCCGCATTTGCTGTTAAAAGTTTGTCCCCAAAAACCACTAAATCATGCAATTACAAACGAGAAACTCATTGAACTTTCATAATGGATGTCACACATCCTCTCAGAAAAGTCAGAAAACAATGTCATTATCTGTACGTGTACCTTCATAAAAAGTGACTTACAAAATATTCTCCACCCCCCTCCAGCCAAAGTTACAACTGCAGGCATCCCCCCATCTATGCTCGTCGTCGTCAACCTCGTTAAGAATTCTAATTGATTCACATTACCATTCAAATTCTAATGATTCTCTGTACATATGTAAATTGCGTGAATTAAAAAAAGACACCAAAATGTGAAATAAAAGGAACCATCTCCCCCCGACACAGTGGGGAAAAGTTTACAAACAAAAGCGGATCCCTCTTGCTCTCTACGCGATGATAAACGATGATATATCATCGTAACAATGAACATTTCCTTAGGTCCTGTTTGCTTTTCTTCTGGCACCAACAAACAAAATCCCTCTTAGAATTTCATTCAACAGAGTTTTTGTTGCCTATGTGTGTGCGAAGAATTTACACTACAACTATGTGTAGTCTCGCTTAGGACAAATAGGTTATGATCATAAATTTTCATCTCCTTTAAAACCGGAACAGAGGAGACCGACTGCCTATGACTCTTAAGAAATTGCAACTATTTGGAAATCAATTGAAAAATTAAGGCTATTAGCCATGGTGAAACTTTAAAACAAAGTTTTACCTATTGCACACACAAACATATCTCTTGACTCTCGATGAAAAGAGGATTTCCTTTCTCCTGCAAGCCTTTGGAAAAGCACTAAAGATTCATTTTATGGTAAACTTTGTGTGCACATTCATGTTGCCACAAACAAATAGAAAGACTTACTCGCCCCTCTCGTCCTTACGCACTTGATGGGGTCAACGATTGACTTTTCGGACTGCTAATGGAGGAGGAGCCGAATTTAGTTTCCGATTGGCAAATATTGCTCCCAATGCTAACGATATTTAACAAGTATTTTCTCTGGCTGTCTTCAAAAGTTATCACTTACGAGTACATTGTGTGTGAGTTTACCAAAAAAAGGACATTGTGACGTTTTTGATTAAATGAGACACATGTTTAGCTTTTGTGGTTGTTAAAATTTTTCTTGGAAAACCCGATTTCTATTACAAGCAACATGGTTGGATGATGACCAAACCAGGACATAGTATGTGAAGTATTTGTCTTTGATTCTCCCAAACGCAAACAGTAGTAGGCGCTCTATCTCTCTGTCGTTTTTGTTTTGAGGTTAGTTTTTGCTAAGTTTCTGGTTATGTATGTGTTTCTCCGTGGGTTAGAGGAATGTTTTGTTTTTCCTTATCAGGAAAAGTTTATATCGATTGATTTTAAATGAGGAAAATTCCCCGTGGAAGTATTTTTGTGGTGTGGAGGATTTATTTTTGTAAAAATTGCAGAGAATGTCTTTTAATGAAATGAAGTATTTCCAGAGAAAGTTTGACCTACTTTTGATTTGCGTTTGTTTATTCAGTTTAAACGAATTTAGAGAGAAAGACGACTGAGGCAAACTCGGGTCTTATTCGGGAATGTTCGGTTGTGCGTAGTTAAAAGGAAGTTGTGAAAGCTGCATGTGTATCCAAGGACACCTAAAGGCACCTAATTATTTGCGTAATCATTTCTTAGCATGAAATTCTCCTCCTGAGGTTATGGACTTGATTCGGTTTGAGTTCTCGCTATTATGCAATATCACCTCATACTTTCGCCATTAGTGATTCCTGATCATTTTTGTTGATACCCTTTTTAGGCTATAACAGCCGTGTCCCATTCGGTCTAGTCAAACACTCCCTTTTACATATGTACACACGTGTAGATGACACCGACTACACAGATGTATTTGCTTTACAAACAAGTCTGCAAAAAACTACAATTTTTACTAAGAGATAAAAGCGTAGCCGTGTTTCCGAAATGTATTCCCAGTACAAAACTAGTTCACATGGCAAAAAGAAAAACAACTAATTGCGTATGCAGTTTCAGTAGCTTTCGATATTACCCACAGTTATCGTTAACTAAGTATAGCACATTTCGGATATCGGGCAACAGACGATAAGGTGTTTTGTTTTTACAGGAATGTTTGCAGACAATGAATGTTTTCAAATCTTAAATTTAATATTCTATTCGATGCAAAATCATTGAATTATTAGTTTAACAAGAGCAAAAGTCAGACGATTGTAGAAATACTAATTTTTTCCGCACTCCAATTATAAATTACAAAATAGTGACCAACTGAACTTTATATAAGTTACGAAGAAACACATATAATGAAAAGAATAAAATTGAGGTAAAACTTTACCACTGGTGAGAAAACTGCAATCCATTGCAAAGCACAAACAGTACTTACTTAGGTCGAATACAGCACGGCTATTGTTAGCCTTTTTAGGTATAATAACTAAGTAGCTATCGTTATATTAACATTTTCCAAGTCCCAGCAAACAAATTAGAATTGTTCATTTCGACAAATTAAAACTGAGAGTGTTGGATCTAAGGTGGTTCAAAAAGGTGGTATGGATGAGAGTTCTAAGCTTTTAATAAATTTGTTGAAAGGTTTACATTAAACCTTGATACCGAATTGAAAGAACTTGTACGGCTAATTTGTCAATATAATAACAAAATGTTTGTTTCCCCCGACGGGACTCAATCAGCCGATCACAAACCGTGTTCGGGTCTTTGGCGCAGCCTACTAGCCATCTCGGTCATGGCGATGTTCTCGTTGGGGAGGCCAAAAACAATACTTGTTCTTAGCATACGATATATAATAATATAATATTAATAATTCATCATATGGTTTCCATTAAAAAGAGCACAACACTCTGAAAACGGAGATTTTTAAGCGTTTAAGGGATATTGATTAAGGAGAGAAACCTTCCTGTCGTACCTTGGCAATTTCTGGGGACTATAATTCTAGTCAAAGCCTAACATATTGATCGCAAAGTGACTTAGAATTTAGTCAACTTCATTAATGTCAAAATGTGAGTTTTTTTATTCTCTCCACTTTATTCTGATATTTGTGTTTGCGCTGAAATCGTTTCTATCATATCAGTGTGCACCTACCATTAAAATAATTATAAAATCGTGGTCTCTAGGCTAATCAGAGCCGACTGAACAGTCATAGAATACTAGAATACTGAACTTTTCTGGAATCAAAAAAACATGTTTCGAATGCTTTGATGTGCTTATTTGAAGCTCATTCTTTGATTCACCAAGTTCAGCAGAGGATTCGTGAAGAAGTTTGTCTGAATCACAAAGTTCTTAAATCAATTAACGGAAAAATTAGGGCAATTTAAATGAGGCCTTCCATCCTAAGAAAGTATCTCAGCAAAGCCGGGCACGGGGACATTCCAGGAAATTGTAAGGCTGACGAACTTGCCAGACATGGAACAACAATACCCATCCTTCCAGACAAAACTTCACTGGGTATGCCGATGCTGGATGCTATTGAAAAGACAAATAATAGGGGACAAGTGGTACAACGTGTCTAGCGACAAAACAGATTTGGCCTAAGCTGGATCGGAAATGCTCTAACAATTTGATTTCTCTCAATAGATTGCATATCATCGCTGTAATTGGTACCATTACTGTACAGTGTCTAATATGCAAGCATGCAACAAGGCTTGGGGTATTTTCAAATGATTTCTTCAGAAGCTGCATGGACGAGGAGGGGGAGGGGGAGGAGACAATTCTTCACCTTCTTTGCACCTGCCCAGCTCTCTCCTAAAGAAGGAAACTCCACTTAGGAGCCTTCTGCTTCAACGACCTAAACGATCTGAACAAAATAGACGTTAGGGACCTCATACGCTTCATCAGAAGCTCCAAATGGTTCAATGAGTAGGCCTAAGACCGCTTCCCAAATCTACGCGGTATCACAATGGACCCATTATTGCTCTAAGTGTGTTGGCTTTTAGCTGACAGGCACCTCAACCTAATATTCGTGTGGAAGGAGAATACGGGGAAATGAGATTTTGCAGGACCTATCTGACAGAAGACTTACCCTGAACACAATGGATGTACAACAGGAAGTGCACGACAGAGAATCCAAAGGCCATTAGAAAATAAATAAGACTCTATAAAAGGTACGACAAGGTTTTTATTGGTACTACAGAAAGGAAGGAAGAGAATAAAAACTCAAGGAAAAATGCACCAGCACAACATTGGAACACCTTTTGAACGCTTTGCCTTTAACATCCCTGTTATCATGGACTACTTTAGCAAGTGACTTGAAGAATTTACCTAACCAGAAGTACTAGACTGTCATGAAGCAAATCATCAACAATGGAGTTAGTAGGTTTGGTGCGCCTCTAGAATAATAAAAGTATATCTTTTTCATCACATGAATTCGCTCTCAATATTGAGACAGCAGATGACAAATTGCAAGCCATCTTTTTCTTTCGAAAAAGAAAACCTTGCAATCTTCCTAGCAATTCGTTGAGGCTTAACGGGTCTGATATAATCTGGGCCCCTCCGTAAAGTACTTAGGAATGTATCTTGACACTAGGTTGACATTCCAAGAACACACTAGTAAAACACTGAACAAAGTTAATATTGCCATAAAAATTTTATACCCGTTCATAAACAGGCGATCTGTTTATTATAATCCATAAGGTCATTATTCAAGCCATTCTTCTTTATGGATGTCAGGTATGGGGAAATTGTGCAAAATGTCACATTAACAAGCTACAAATAGCACAAAATAAATTACTAAAAATGATATTAAATCTTCCCCGCCATTACTCCACATCAGAGCTACACAAAAAAGCGAATGCTGAAATGATATCGGAAAAAATCTTAAAACTCACAAGTAAGTTTCTAAGTAGCTGCAGTTTTTCAGACAACTGTCTAGTAAACCAATTAAGTGTTTAAACTGATGCATTATTGTTGCCATTGCCTGATTCTATTATTTCTTTATTTATGTAGCTATTTGTTATCTTATTTATTTATTCATATACGAGTATTTATTCATTTTTCCATCTATTTTTGTTAATTTATTTTTATATTTAATTTGTTTATCTATTTATTATTATTGTTACTATTATTTATTGTTAATGCTTTGAGTTATTTATTTTTGCATTTATTTATTTATTTATTTTTATCTTTCAGGCGATTTTGTTATATTGATGGCAAGTGTGGGGTGATTGTGCAAAATGGTACATAAAAAGACTACAAATATGTCAAAACAAAATTCTAAAAATGATGCTTAAATTACCTTGGCACTATTCAACTCTGGATCTGCACTATAAAGCGAACGTTGAATTAATTTGTTTAAGAATTCAAAAACTTAGAGATAGATTTTTTGATCACTGTGATTTTGCTGACAATCATGTCGTAAATCAGTTAAACACTAATAACATACGAGTACACAATTAATGAACATTACGTTTTAATTTTTGTTTTGTTTTTTATTGCCTTAATATTCAATTTGTTAATAAATATATTTGTTAGTCTGCTTACATATATATACTTTGTGATTCATTCGTTAAATTATATATTTATGTATTAATTTATTAATTTAATTCTTTATATATTTATTTATTTAATTATTTATTTATTTGTTTATTAAACTATTTAATTTATTTATTTAATTATTTATTTATTTGTTTATTAAACTATTTAATTTATTTATTTGATTATGACTATATTTACTTATTTATTTATCGATTTATTTATTCATTTATTTATTTATTCATTTACTTATTTACTCATTCATTTATTTCATTAATTCTATTATTGTTTCTAGTCAGTATTGCTTTAGAGGTCATTGAATTTGTTTCTATTTATGTACATTTATTATCTTTTTATCTCCTAATTATTATTATTACTTTTTTTTTTAAATTTGTGGTTTTTTTTGTAGTTTCCTTCTAGATCGCTACACTTCTTGATAATAATAAATCAATTTAAATTAAACATTAAATCATATTTCTGTGGAAAGATAAATGTATCAAATCCCTGTGCAGTAAAATGTGAGGCAACAAGCCAATGTAATTTATTATACGAAATAAAAATATCTATCTATCTATCTATCTATCTTATTTATTTATTTATTTATATATTTATATATTTGTTTATTTATTTATTTACCTATTTATTTATTTATTTATTTATTTATTTATTTATTTACTTATTATTTATATATTTACCTATTTATTTAACTTAATATTTATTTTACTCTGATACTTTATTTGTTATTAAATTATTCCTATTATTTACTGTTTAAGCTATTTATTTTTATGTATTACATTTCATGTATTTATTTATTTATTCGTGTACATATCTATTTATTTATATACATTATTATTTATTCATTTACCTATTAGGTAATTAAAACTCTCTCAAACCTAATGTGAATTATAATACGAAATAAAACTTTTTTTCTATCTATCTATCTAATAATAGTACAAAATGAAGTGACCAATTTGTCTATGCATTGTAACTTTGTAACTCATTGGGAAGCTTTACGGATAGATAATCATCCCTCTCCGTCTTGTAAAAGATGAGCAAATGTCACGAGTTCACGTCGAACGGACAATATTATAAAGTTATATAATGCGTTTAAAGACGGTCGATCCCTTATATTAAACTTCCTTTATTTTAAAGTAAAACTCCCGGCATAATTGGCATAGATAGGCACA
Source organism: Pocota personata (assembly GCA_963082735.1). Lineage (NCBI taxonomy): Eukaryota > Metazoa > Arthropoda > Insecta > Diptera > Syrphidae > Pocota > Pocota personata. The sequence continues at coordinate 141,611,775 of OY720430.1, forward strand.
AGTGCCTGAGACGACTGTTCTGATGAAAAATGTGGTAACAATCAAATACAACAAAATGGGTTATCATCTAGTAAAACAATAACTGTGTAGATGCGTTAATAAAATCCGGTTTCCTATTTTACAAAAAAACAAATTAGTTGAAAACTGGAAAAATGCACTCACCTCCTAGATAAAGACGAACGTACGGATCAATTTTTTAGAGCATACGTGACCACGAGAATAGTACAAACAGGGTAATACACTTTTCTAGAAACATTTTTTAAGCGAAGGGAAACTGAATGACGAATAGTTTTAAATATAAACCGCGGCAATCCGCACTCAGAAACAGAACGATTCTTAAACGAATTTACATTGTTTACAAAACACAAGGGCAGTGAGACGTTTTCGAAAACACATGCACGCATTATTGGAAACTGACGCGAAACCAATTCACTGTGGCGTCCAAACCTTTTTGAACCGTTTCGAACACGAGTATAAAAAAAGGAAATTAGAGAGATTTTCTTCGCGAAGGGAAACACTCTGAATGCGATTGCGATAAGTAGTGGCACTCAGAAATACAACGATTCTTAAACGAATTTACGTTGTTCACAAAACACAACGGGAGTGAGACGCGCTCGAAAACACATGCACGCATTATTGGAAACTGACGCGAAACCAATTCACTGTGGCGTCCTAACCTTTTTGAACCGTTTCGAAAACGAGTAGGGAAAAGGCAATTAGAGAAATTTTCTTCGCGAAGGGAAACACTCTATATGCGATTGCGACAAGTAGGGGCTTCATCTTTCGTGAACCTTTTTAAACATAAAACGCGAAAATCCGCACTCAGCAATTGAACGATTCTTAAACGAATTTACATTGTTCACAAAACACAACGGCAGTGAGACGCGCTCGAAAACACATGCACACTTTATTGAAAATTGACGCAAAACCAATTCACTGTGGCGTCCAAACCTTTTTGAACCGTTTCGAACACGAGTATGGAAAAGGGAATTAGAGAGATTTTCTTCGCGAAGGGAAACACTCTATATGCGATTGCGACAAGTAGGGGCTTCATCTTTCGTGAACCTTTTTAAACATAAAACGCGATTCTTAAACGAATTTACATTGTTCACAAAACACAACGGCAGTGAGACGCGCTCGAAAACACATGCACACTTTATTGAAAATTGACGCAAAACCAATTCACTGTGGCGTCCAAACCTTTTTTAACCGTTTCGAACACGAGTATGGAAAAGGGAATTAGAGAGATTTTCTTCGCGAAGGGAAACACTCTATATGCGATTGCGACAAGTAGGGGCTTCATCTTTCGTGAACCTTTTTAAACATAAAACGCGAAAATCCGCACTCAGCAATTGAACGATTCTTAAACGAATTTACATTGTTCACAAAACACAACGGCAGTGAGACGCGCTCGAAAACACATGCACACTTTATTGATAATTGATGCAAAACCAATTCACTGTGGCGTCCAAACCTTTTTGAACCGTTTCGAACACGAGTATGGAAAAGGGAATTAGAGAGATTTTCTTCGCGAAGGGAAACACTCTGAATGGGATTGCGACAAGTAGGGGCTTCATCTATCGTGAACCTTTTTTTTCGCGAAGGACAACCATAGCGGTGCTAAAATTAAGAATTGATGAAACTGAAACAATTTGTTGGAAACACTTCCGAACTAATACCAACTGGATACAACAGAAGAACAGGTTTCTATTTCTTTTTTATTCGCGAAGGTCAATTGAAAACCTCGAAAACCGGAATACAACATGAAAATCCGTCGTAAAGGAAAACCGTAAAGCCGGTACAAAAGACCCTGAAACGAAAAGAGAAAACACAAACAATTAAAAAATTGTGTTAGTCTATTTTTGTGCACTTTGTATTGCTTCTGATTTTTATCTTCTATTGTACAGTTATGGTTTTCATTTATCTCTATTACTCTCTAAGGTAAAAAATAGTCTTCAAAACTATGGGGGGATACCATCTGGACCAGAGGATTTGTGTATGTTACCTTTGAGTACTCCTGCAACTGTACGAATGCGAAAGTGAACCTGTCCCATGCAAAATTTGACGCCCTCTAATACAGGTGGAGACAAAGCATTATCTGGTAGCGTGGAGTTCGATGCAAAGTGAGCAGCAAGCAGATTGGCTTTGTCTAAGGAACTGGCAGACGAGGCAGAATTTTTAATATTTTTGACGAATGACCAACAATTTTTAATTTTTGTCATGTAAGAATTTTACACATTGCAGTCTTTTCTGGCTTGTTTAAACTTCTTTCGGTTTTCCTCAGATTTTTTGGCTTTATAAGACAGAAAACTTACTTCTTCAACCTGATAACCTCTTTACAGCTCTGGTCAAACTACGTGTTTGCCTTAGGTTTAATGCTCTTTATTCTGTTAGGAATAAAGTCATTCATACCTAAGAGGATAGTGTCAGTGATCATATCAGCTGCGACATCCACGTCGCTATCAAGGAAACATAACGACCAGTTAAAACTCCTAAAGAAGCTATTAAGGCCGCTCCAGTTGGCTTTCTCGTAATGCCATACTTTTCTTTTAGGAGTTTTTCCTTTAACTGAGTGGTCGGAGTACGAGAATTTAGCTGATACGATATTATGGTCAGACCGACCTAGAGGCGCTAAAACATCAATAGTGTATTTATTAGGGTGCGAAGTAAAAAACAAGTCTAAAGTATTGGCGGAATGACTTTCAATGTCCGGTATACGTGTAGGCTCATTTACAAGCTAAGTCAAATTGTTTACCTCAGCGAAAAGTTCAACATACCTTACTTCGGGTGTAATCTGGCCAGAATACTGAAGCCAGTTCGAATTGTGTACATTGAAATCGCCCGCAATGACGATTTCAGTATGAGGGTACAAGGAGACAATTCGAATGATGGAATCGGACAGCGCTTCAAATTCGTCAAAAGTTGAGTTGCTGTCTGCACTAGGGCTTCTGTAAATAAAGCAGTAGTGAATTACTTGCTTACGGACGGTGAATTTTAGCCATTTGAAATTAAGTTCCGTACTTTGGTGGAACTTGGTGAGCAATATCACTAGGAAAGAATAATGACACTAAGTTATATCCAGGCAGTTTCAAATTACTGTCTGTGTTTCGCTTAGTGCCAAAACAGCTGGTTTATGGGAATGTTCGTGGGCGTACATATCGAAGAAATTCGTTCGAAGCCCACGAATGTTGTTAAAATCAACCCTAAATTCCCAACATAGAAACACAAAAAGACACAACTCTGACGTAACTAAGCGGAACTGTGAAGTGTAGATCCACAGAATAGTATTCCAAAACAAACTGGCGCAGGTGCTATGCCCAAACGACAGTCAACTGTGGTTCGCTATTCGGATAAACATTTACAGTCCGCTTTGAATCAAATGTTACGCTCTCTCCGTCATCGCAACTGGAAGTATGTACTTACATTGTACGTGCTCCAATTGCGATAACAAAGAAGCGCAACAGCGAGTGAGTGGGGGTGAAAGAATGGGAAATACCGGCACTGATTTGATTTTTTTTTTTTTTTCCACTGCACTGATTTGATTTGGCGCGCGAATTACATCCAAAAGTTCTGGTAACATGATGCCAACAGGAAAAGTCAAGCTTGAAATATTGCAATAACAGCAAATTCATTTGTTGCAGTCGAGAATGATTACGGCGAATTAAGTAAGAAGTAGTCTTGTCTCTACCGTTCACCATATAAGACTATTATAAGAGTATATTAATAAAGTGTTTATTTTTTTGAATTATTTGTGTGATCTTCTTATTTTTCCTTCTGCTTTTAATTTTTTGTGTTATATAGGTTAATAAATTTATGAAATACAATAGAAACGAAGTGTTCGATAAATATCGTAATTTTGGCAGTGACAGTGATAGTATAGGTAATAGTGAAACGGAATTAAATACGATAGCCAGTCAACAGGAAATTTCATTGCTAATGCAAACAATTCAACAACAGCAAAATGATAATGTTCAGTTCAACAAAATGAAAAACAAGTCAATTGACGACCAAATGCAGGCCAAATCAACCCCAACGGAAATATATTCAAACTGTCAACTGATCAAGTGTTAAACCATTTTCGTCACTTGGAACCATTCAATGGCTGAAATGATTTTACATTAATGCAATTTATCGGATCTGTAAATAACGCATTGGACTTGTGCAACAGCGAGCAAATAAAGCAATACGTCATCAAGATGATACTGAACGAGAAAATTCAGGGCGAAGCAAAGAGATGTGTACAACGACTTGGCGACGGTTTAACCTGGGAAAAAGCACAATCGGAGCTGAAGCTACACTTTCGACCTCGCAAGGACTACGGAGAACTAATTAATGAATGCCGAAATTTTAAGATCAAAACCCTTCTGATATGGATACTAATACTAATAATCATCCCCAAAACACAAACAGCCCTAACAATTGAAAAAATCACTTCAGAATTCGATTATGCAGAGATAAGGATTGATGAAGTAGAAATAATTAATGAATTTGACATAATACTACATATTATTAACCCAAACGAAATTGTTTATAGATACTTTATGGAAACGTATTGAAAATTTACCAGCAGAAAGAAAGAATTTTCTAAGAACAGAATTATATTCAATGAGAAATAAGGTATTAACTCTATTACCTCACAGATCTAAAAGAGGTTTGATTAATGTTGTAAGAAAAGTATTGAGTTGGCTCTTTGGAACGTTAGACAAAGACGACAAACACGACATAGAAAACCAATTAAAAAGTAACGACAATACAAATAACGAACTAATAGAGGCAATCAATCAGCAGGTAAAAATAAATAACAATTTTAATGACTCCTTTACCTTTTTTTTTTTTATAATTTGCGCGCGCCAAATGGGATATAAATACCATTAAATTATTTCAGGGCACGGGCGTTTGTAGAAATTGAGAGAGAGAGAGAGAAAGATTGGTGTAGTGGGTTTGAAACTTAGGTGGTATTAGTTTCAGTAAACTCCAAGGGTGGCGTCCAGATAACTGGGGAGCTTGTTTGTTTTGCTTTTGTCGTTGCTCATGATTCACAGTATTTTTTTCCCTCCACCTGATGTCATCATCACGACCAAGTTGCATTTAAGCCATATGACCACCCTAGTGCCAGTGTTATGCCTTCGCAGTAGAGTTGACTAAGCTTTCGCAATTGATCGACTTTTTTATTTATTTCAGACGAAATAAATAGATGATAGGATTTGAACCGTGAACCAAGAGCGTGACAAGCGTTGATGTTACCACTACACCACGGCCACCTTATTAAAGGAGATAGAAATAAAATGTTGGAGAAAATGAATACGAACGAAAATCTCACTAAAGAAATAATATTACGAGAAGACTTTTTAGAACAACAAATGAGAATTAGCATTCTAAAAGAAAAAATAAATTTAATACAAGACAATATAATTTTGGCAAGAGTAGGGGTTATACACCCAAGTATTTTGAGCAATGATGAAATTATTCAGTATCATATTGACATTAAAAAACTCAGTAACATGAAAATAGGCATAGCCAAGTTCGAAAATGAAGATCTAATTTTTGCCATAAAAATTCCAACATCAGTAATAAAACCAGACAAAAAATTACTGATACCTATTGTAAGCTCTAACAAGAAGCAAATTAACGAAGAATTGGAATATGTTGTTAAAATCAAAAATAAAACATATATTTTCGGAAATAATTTAAGTCTTCAGGAATTAAAACTAAGTAAAAATTTTATTCTTAAGAATGCAGAAGATGAGAGCAAATTTGTTTTAAATGGGAACTATTTTATTAATTTTGCTAACTGTTTAGTAGAAATTGGCAACCAAAAATTTAGCAACAAAGTGTTTAAATTTGTACAAAGATTTTATATTCCAAACGATGAAATTATAACAACAAATAATGGCATACTAACATTTGAAGAGTTCACCATCCATCAAGAAAGAAATTTAAAAGAAATCCATATTTTGAAAAAACATAATATTATAAGTTACGGTATAGGAAGTGTTAGTATCACTCTTATATATTAATATTAATAACTGTAATTTTAATTTATCTTTATTGTAAACAGAAAAAATTAAATATAAAAACTGTAAACAGAATTCAGGAGAATCCTGAGTTAAGGAAGGGAGGAGTTACATCCCAAAGTTCCGGTAACATGATGCCAACAGGAAAAGTCAGGCCGGAGATATTGCTTTTTGTAGAAAACCTAAGTCATTCTCGACACAGCATAAATGAAACATGTTGATATAGCATTTATTTATTTAATTGATCAAGCTGACACCAAATAATATTTAGTAAACAGGAAATGCAATAACAGCAAATTCATTTTTTGCAGTCGAGAATGATTGCGGCGAATTAAGTAAGAAGTAGTCTTGTCTCTACCGTTCAACATATAAGACTATTATAAGAGTATATTAATAAAGTGTTTATTTTTTTGAATTATTTGTGTGATCTTCTTATTTTTCCTTCTGCTTTTCATTTTTGGTGTTCTCTGAAGAGAACTAAATACATAACTCGCGCGATAGATTTTTTGTTTTTGTTATTTGATGGTTTTTTTTTTTTTGCCACAACGATTGCGGACCCCCTCCGTCGTTTGCCTACCTTGTCGTGGTGGAGGGGCTGAGTAAAGACCGATGATACTCTTGAGCTATACCTGGAATAGATCCAGGGAAGGTCAGGGTGGAGGTCAAGAAACTAAAAGGTAAACAAAAAGAACCTACAGTGAAGTAGCAAAAACACAAAAAAAAAAACATGGAGAGTACAACTGAAAAAGAAGAAATTCGGATGGCAATACACATCCAAAAGTCGGCAGAGGCCACGGCTGCCGGCGAGGGCTTGGCCCCGAAAGGGGATAAGTCGCCAGTGGCTACAAATACTTTCAAGCAAGACACGTACACAAACAAAAATCAAAACAACTTCGGGTTGCAGCACCTCTTCACTGCAACAGATAAAATCGAAGAGGGTGCAACAACATCGACATTGACCGCTCGTAAAGAGGACGAGTCAGCAACCCGAAAAAGACGCAAAATCTCTGGAGCCCAACAACGAAAAAGGGCCAAAGAAAGAAGACGACTGGAGATGGAGAAGCAAGGAAATTTGGTTTCAAACCCAAACTGCCTAGCTTCAATACCAAAAGTCGCCTCCCCACGTGGTCAAAAAGCAAACAGTGAAAGTACCGAACAAAAACTGAGCGGGAAATGGATGGAACACCCTACACTATCACCAGAGGATGCCTCGGCAAACTCTGATGGTAATAGGAGGATGCGCCCCCATGCTGAACCGCCGCAGAGAAAAAGAAGTCGTGTTGCTAAAGACCATCCACAATCTAGGCTTACCTCTATTCCACCAGGGCGGGCTAACGCTCACCCAGGGAGGAGCGAGGGAAGTACTGCCGCACAATCAAAATTCAAAAACCCGAAAAGGCCGTCAACTTCAAGAGGACAGGCAGCCGCACCCATAAAATCTCGTCACACGAGGTCGTATAGGGATGTAGCAGCCAACCTCCTGGGGATGGTGGTCTACAACAGAAACGACGAGGATGGGAAGATACCGGAGGAGCTACATGAACGGTTCCAGAAAGCCCTCAATGCTGCCCTGGACCAAACACTTTGTGAGAATCCGACGACTTTCCTGAATTTCTTGTTGGCAGGTTTCAAAGGCAGCCGCTACCACATATGCTGTCAGGATAATGCCTCGACGGAGTCGTTAACTAAACTAACATCTAGACTCGATGGTTGGGAAGGAACCAACCTAGTGGTTCTCCCGGCGGGAAAGATTCCCAGATTAACCAGGGTGTCCGTTTGGATCCCAGGGGTAATCGAGGAACCTGCAACGCTGTTTGCACGGATGAAACTGCAAAACAAGGACCTTATGACAGAAAAATGGAAACTCTACCACGCAAAGGAGCAGGCAGGCAAAGGTCAATTAATCGTGGTAGGGATTGACGAGGAATCACTGGGGTCACTAGTCCTACAAGGCGGTAAAGCATTATGCGGCTTTCACCAGGTCAGCTTTGTAATCCCTTCATTCCACGAAAGAATTAATGAAGGTAATCCAAGCAAACCTTCAGCACAATAGGGCGGCAACTGCCAACCTCTGTGCTTACCTCTTAGCAGGAAAAGCGGATATCGCCCTCATCCTGGAACCTTATTGTATGTTAAGGTAACAGCATGGGGGAATAAACTGAAAGTGATTGCAAACAACGGAAACAGTAAGTGTAGAGCCTGTATTGTGGCACATAAGGATATTAATATTTTCTCTATTCCACAGATCAGCACAGGCGACCTCACAGTCACAAGTCTTGAATATAGGGTAAGAAATAGCGAGACCAACCAAATTATTTTGGCGATGAGTTAAAGAAGTGTGTCAGATGGCCGAGGTCCCAACAGAAGAGCCTCATAGTGGGTATGGACTCTAACGCCCACCACACTAACTGGGGAAGTAGAAGAAGGAAGTAAAAGAGGTGAGTGTTTGGCCGATTATTTAAATATTGAAAACTTGATTACCTTGAATGAAGGCTGTGCACCAACCTTCATAAATAAAATTAGAAGGGAGGTATTAGATATAACCTTATGCGACGTTAGGTCTATACACCTGGTGTCGAACTGGAGGATCAGTAATGAGATGTCCTTTTCGGACCACAGGTGGTTGAGTTTTGATATTGGAATTGATCACAAATCCAAAATAATGATTAGGAATCCTAAGAAAATAGATTAGTCCATCTTTGTAAGTAATCTTCAGGGAAAGCTGACACCAACTCAGGGTAACAGCTACACTGAGATTAACCAATTAAACAATGAAGTCCTCAAAGTACAGAAATGTATTATAGAATCTTTTGAGGCCGCCTGTCCTCTAAAACCGGTACCTAGAAGTGCAAAGCAAAAATGGTGGAACGGCGACCTCCATGAAATAAGGAAGGTTGCTAGACAACGCCTAAATAAAGCTTTAAGAACCAACGAAGAAGCAGACTGGGAATCCTATAAAGAAAGTAAAAGAGGCTTCAAGAAGCTCACCAGGGCTGCTAAAAGGGAATTATGGAAAACTTTCTGCACCAACATATGCGATAATAATGGAGCAGCGCGATTAAAGAAGATCCTGTCCAAAGAACCACCAAGTTATCAACTTCTACAGGCGGGCAATAACTTGGCAACCGCAGCTGATACCTTGGAGATGCTGATGTGTGTACACTTCCCAAACTGTTTCAACGAGGCAGCTACACCTTCCAAGCGTGGGGTCACTCGAACTGATACAAAATGGGAAGACACTGAGAACCTAGTTGATGCAGATAAAGTGACCTGGGCTACTAACTCATTTGCGCCATACAAATCACCGGGCTTGGACGGAATACTTCCCATCTTCTTGAAAAAAGGGATAGACTTAGACACCCTAAAGAAAACCCTGGTCAATATCTTCAGGGGATGTCTATATCACGGATACACACCAACACAATGGCAAGAGGTGAGTGTGGTGTTCCTACCGAAACCCGAGAAAGATTTGTCGACAGCAAAGAGCTATAGACTTATTAGCCTAACGTCCTTCTTACTAAAATCAATGGAGAGAATCTGTGATAACTACATCAGAACACAGATTTCAAATCCGCGACTGTGTCCTAATCAAAACGCATACCTCAAAGGAAAATCAGTTGAGATGGCACTACAATGTGAAAACTCAAAAAATTGTGGAGGCCCTCTCGATATACTGTAATAACTAAATAATAAACAATTGGCTAGAACACATGCTTACAAACAGCATTATCGCAGCTTCACTGGGAGATGAAATAAGAAGGGGAACAGTCCGTACGGGAACACCACAGGGGGGGATAATATCTCCTTTTCTGTGGGTGCTCACAATGGACAACCTTTTAAAAGCACTGGATGGAACCTGTGCTAAATGTGTAGCGTACGCAGATGACCTGGCCGTTCTGATAAGAGGTAAGCACCTGAACATCATAGGAGAGCTTATGCAAAACACCCTTCGAATCATAAAAGAATGGGCGGAGGAGAGTGGATTAGAAATAAATCCAAATAAGACGGAACTGATTCTTTTTACAAAGAGAACCAAAACTAGTGACTTTCACATTCCACAACTCGGAGGAGTATCACAACAACTCCGCGACAGCGTCAAATATCTGGGCATTATACTGGACAGGAAACTGACCTGGAGAAAGAACCTGGAAGAAAGAGTTGCAGGAGGGCCATCGGGAAGTCATGGGGCTTGAATCCAAAACAGGTCCACTGGATATACGAATGCGTAATAAAACCCATCATCTTCTACGGTGTAGTTGTATGGTGGCCAGTGATGAGCAAAAAGTATGCAAGAGACTTGCTAACTAAGGTGCAGCGTATAGTCTGCCTGGGTATTACAGGAGCACAATCCTCAACACCAACCGCGGCCATGGAAGTGATACTAAACGTTCTACCAGTGCACCTCGAAGCGAAGAAGATTGCCGGCATTTCAGCCTCACGGCTTAGAACTATCGGCCATTTCATCGGTGGTGCAAATACGGGACATCGAAAAATCCCACTCATCGATTGCCCCAGTGATGTTGTTGGAAAATCGTATACGTTCTCCAACAACTTCGAAACAATTTTCCCCGCAAGAGAATATTGGACGTATGAAAGAACGAGATGAAACTCCAATGGGATATCGGTTTATACAGATGGCTCTAACATATCAGGGGAATCAGGGGCTGGCATCTTCAGTGCTAACCCACCGATTGAACTTGCTATTCACCTAGAACCATTTGTATCGGTGTTCCAAGCAGAAGTCTATGCAATTATGAAGGCAACCGAAATACTCGCAGAAGACACCAGCGAATGAAGGCAAATTGACATCTGCTCAGACAGCAAAGCAGCAATTAGCGCGATTACAAACCCCATGTCGAAATCACGAATAGTAAGGGAGTGCAAAACTAAATTGAACTTGCCAAACGCGATAGAGTCCGTCTCACATGGGTACCGGGGCACGAAGGTGTACCGGATAACGAAATGGCAGACGAACTAGCAAGGAAAGGAGCAGGCAATACAGAACTGAACCCGGATAATACAATAGGGGTCCCTCTGACAACTATTAAAACAATAATCAATGAAAAGATACGACCGGAGTTCAATAACTACTGGACGAATCTAGACACGTGCAAAGTGGCTAGATCTGTAATAACCAAACCGAGTAACAACACAGCAAAAAGAGCTCTTAACTCAAGCAGAACTCAATTCAGATTGATGGTGAGACTTTTAACAGGGCACATCAATCTCAACAAACATTCGTTCAGACTCGGGATAGCTGATACAACAATCTGTGCCAACTGTGAGGAGGAGGAGGAAGATACAGAACACTTCCTCTGTCACTGCCCTGCTTCAGCGAGGCTAAGGCTGAAAATTCTGGGATCTCCAAGGATTCCGGATATTGCACACCTCAGTAAGAAAGGAATCGGGGATATATTGGAGTTCGCCAGACGAATACTACGATTCCCCGATCACTATACGATATAGTTTCCCGTTGATACTACCCATGATCCCTAGACCTAAATCCTCTCAATACATAATTCCCAAAACACAGCACAATTCCTTACAGTTACGTAGATGAGGGGAACACAACGGGCCCAATGGAGGCCTAAGGAAGAGCATAAGCTCACCCTTTTAAACCACCCAAACCAACCAACCACGATTGCGAACGGATAAAATCGCGTGTGCGCACGACGGTACGCAAAAGGCAACTCAACCGGGTTACAGTTATGTCTTCATTTGTTATGTCTTTAATTTAATTTAATTAGGCAACATTTTTGCCATAGAGTTCATGAACTCAAGTGGTGTGATCAACATTGTGCCATATAAAATTATTTTTTCTTCAGAGTTAGATCTTTTTTTTGTGTATTTAAATTCTTTATCGATGTGCAGCGGTATTTGCAATTCAACTCCATGCTTGTTTGTCTCGGAGGTTGTGAAATATTTCTGTAGCCGTTTCCTTATGTCCCGTAGTGAACCTATTACAATTCACATTTAAAATAGCTCTTATTTGGTTATATTTTTTATCTAATATACCATTGCGGTTGTTTTGAGTGTAATAGGTGTATTATTTTTGTTAGTACACATATACGACTTTAGAAATTTTATTTTAAATGGTTCGATTTCTTGTTAAATTGCAGACCATTCGTCCATTTGTAGTTTTTTGGAACGGTTCTGCTACTATTGAACCAAATAATTTCAAAATGGAGTTCAATATTTAATGGTCCCTTTGGTTTTACGAAAGAAAAAAAAATTTATAAGTTTCCGTTAAGGATCTCAAGCGCCAAAATTTAATTTGCATAACATTTAAAATTTAAAATGTTTCATTTAAAAATTATTAAGGGCGAACGAACCAAAATTATAGAGCGTGACAAGATAGCAATGATAGTTTTTTTTCAATTTCGCAGGCAATTCGTCGCACCGTGGAAAAGTTTGAGCGTGAGTACACTCTTTTGGACCTTAAGCCATCAACCAGACAGAGATCGGTGCGAAGTGAAGAAATCATTGCCGTCGTAGCGGCCAGTATCGAAGAAGACCCAGAAATGTCGATTCGGCGCCTATCAGCTGAATTGGGCATCACCAGAGAGTCAACCAGGCTTATTTTGCGGTTGGATTTAGGCCTACATCCATATAAGAATATGCTGACACAAGGATTGAAGCCGGATGACCATAGACAACGCCGGGAGTTCGCTAATTGGGCGCTGGAAAGTTGGCCGGAGATCCGGATTTTGGTCAAAAAATCATCTTCTCGGATGAGGTCCATTTTTTGCTCAGCGGCTATGTCAACAAGCAAAACTGCCTTTATTGGAGCGACCACAATCTATAAGTGTTCGACCAAGCATCAATGCATCCACAAAGATTATTTCTATCGAAATGAGGAATGAGTCAATGGTTCTCGGTATAGAGCGATGTTAACCGACTTTCTGTGGCCAGAGCTCGACAGCATCGACATATCCGAGCTGTGGTTCCAACAAAATGGAGCTACATGCCATACAAGCGACGCAGCGCTCGAAGTGGTGAAGGAGAAATTTGGTGACTGGGTCATCTCACAGCGAGCATTCATCAATTGGCCGCCGCGATCATGCGACTGGATACCCCTCGATTAATTTCTCTAGGGCTACATCAAGTCCTTATCTACGCTAACAAGCCAACCACTTTGGACGAGCTCGAGGCCAACATTCGAGACGCTATTGCCGGAATAACGCCGCACATATTGGACCGAGTCATCAAAAATTGGACCAACACTTGAAGCACTGCCAGCGAAGCCGAGGTGGCTTTTTAAATGATGTGCTATTCCATACATAATGACATGAATGTAGCTTCAAAATAAAGCCAGAAGAGATTTGATATATTACACCGTTGTTGCTTTATTTAAATTTATTTTCTATCGTTCTTATCTGGTCACCCTATAGTACTAACTACATCAGTTTTAGAAAAAGAAAGAGAACTAACTAACTATTAATTAAGAAATCTAATTTGAGATAAATATAAAAAGAAACATGTAATTTGTAATATAAAGTAGGTACTAGAAGTGGCTTCTTAGAGTAATAGAAGTAATGAAAATCATAGCTTACAATACCTTGACTGACTCGTACTCTTGTCGTCCTTCCTCTGTAAAAGTACTCCGTACACTATACTACATTATTCCAATTCACTTTTTAATTTATTTTTTTAAAGAATATTTTATACTAAATGTTCAGTAATATTGTTTTTTTTTAAATGTTTGCCATTGATTGGGCTCTTATTAGGTAAAGTTTTTTTTTTACATTACCATGCCACATTTTATAAATTGTTAGCAACAGTTTGAACACTAACACTATTGTGATTATGTATAAGGTAACTATTAAGTCTAAATATTCAATAGTTGTCAGTTGTATAAACAAGTTATTTGCAATTTTCTCACCGGTATTATCCACCCTGTTTACACTCTAAGCTTTCCAATTTAAAGAAAACAAATCATCGTTTTCTCATCAACTGAACGAGCTACGAAGTGAAAATGCGGAGCTAAAATCTGGAGAGCAAGCTTAACTGGCAGCAATTTCATTAAAACTGTTGGAGTTCCTAATGTCAACGATAAAAATGCAAGTCTTCAACAAAGCTCTGTCCATTGATGTTCCTGACTATGAAATCGAGAAATGCTTTGTCAAAAAAGTGCAATCCAAAACTTCTAAAGTGAATTCGATCATCTGAGTAACATTCTCTGATCTAACTACGAAGCAACGAATCATGAGCGCAAAATGGATGAATAAAAAAAATCTCAAAACACAAGTGACTGGTTGATATTGTCTTTGTGTCTAAAATTTGGATTTATAACTTTGAAAAATCGATTACATTATACCCGGGTTTAATTTTGTTGCTAAGATTAATGAAAATTAGTCTGCAGGTGTTTTGTGAAATATGAGTATGATATTTCTTGTGTGTCGAATTTTTAAGTTCTGATATTTTAAAAGTGTCCGTGGAATTCAATCATGAAGTATATGTTTTTCTATGTGTCTATAGACTGCATATGTTCATAAAAGAATGTTCTGATCTCTTAGAAAAGGAAAAATCTAAAAATTTAATTACTTTAGGGGATTTTAATCTAAACATCTTGGAAAGTAGTGAAACAGTTTCGAGTTATTTGGCATTATAACCATCGCATGGTCTAGCTTGTTTCCTCAATGAGCCTACTACGACTGTATCGAGTAGTTGTTTAGATCACATTTATTGTCACTTAAGTAATGCTTATTTGAGTAAGTGTGAGAAATGTGTTCTTGATTTGATGATAACTGACCATTCTATGACATAGGACTATTAGTAAATATTTCTAGTAGCAAAAGTAAAAATCCTCAATCCTCTAATAAGTTTATTAAAATCAAATTGGATGATCTGAAAAACAATCTGCTTTTTGAGTTTTGGGAAGATGTTTATTCGTATTAAGATGCTCAAAGTTCCTTTTCAATATGTATTGATTCCCCAAAGAAACACATTCTTAGTTACTCCTCATTTTTGACCTCGAAAAATGTGTTCAAAATTAATGTTATAAATACCCTAGCAATATGAGTTTGAGGAGGAAATATAAGAAATTGTACATTGAACTCAAAAAGGAGATTCCGATCTACCGCGATGCTTATTACAGTTCTCTTAATTCTGCTAAGGGAAATTTAAAAAATTAATGGCAAATAGTAAACAGTATACTTAATAAATCCTCTCGTTCAAAAAAACTTTCCGTTATATGTGTCAATGGCTGGGAAGTTTTCGACAAACTTGTCATTGCTAATGTAATTTAACATTTACTTTGCTAATATAGCCAGCAGTTTGCAACCTTGTCCAGAACAACCGATCTGTTCTCTCTGTTCGTCCTCTTAAGAAGTGCTGAACCATTGCCTCAGAAGTGCTGAACCATTGCAAAGAAACAGTTTTGTTTTTAAAACCATAACTCATTTTGAGGTGTTAAAAGCAATAGGTACTTTAAAAAAGTCGACTTCGTGTGGTGTTGATGGAATTCCAAATCTAACTATTAGAAAAATTGCATGCTTTATAGTGGATGTATTGGCAATCGTTGTGTATTTGCTGGGATCTTCCCTGAAGCACTCAAATGTGCAGATATTGTACCATTACTTAAAAAGGGTTCTGATGCTGAAATCCCTAACTACATGCCCATCTCACTTCTTCCAGTCTTTAGCAAAATATTTGAGAAACTTGTAAAAAATAGGATAGTGAGTTATCTAAAATAACTGAGTTTTCCAATCTAATTCAAATTGGTTTTCAAGAAGAAAAATCGACTGAAGATGCACTGCTATAGTTTTGTGCTCAAATAATGTAAAATCTCGATGGGAAAAAGTGTATGGCTGGTTTATTTATTGATATTACCAAGGCCTTCGATATGGTAAACCATAATTTTTTGTTGAAGAAATCGGAAAAGCAGAATTTCGGTGATTGGTTCAGGTCGTACCTTAGTAATAGGTCACAAAGTGTCATGATAGATGAGATTAGGAACGAAATTAAGTTCTTAAATTTGGGTGTACCCCAAGGCTCTGTTCTAGGTCCAATTTTATTTCTCATTTACATAAATTCACTTTTTTCACTTAACTTTAAAGGTAAACCTACTGCTTTTGCTGATAATGTTAGTTTCTCCTATGGCTCGAACAGTCCTTTGGATCTAGTTTCAGACATTAATTGGGACTTACATTTATTGAGAAACTGGTTTGCAGAACATAATTTGGTGATAGGCTCCAAAACTAAAATAATGTTTTTCAGTTTGTCATCCTTACACAATTTGGAAGCGAATGTTTACTTTCATGCACCTGAGTGCCAAAGATATAAAATGCCTATTTGTAATTGCACACCTGGTTTTGCTTCTCAAACCTTTTATAGCAATCTAAATTGCAGTGATAAATGCTTTTTAATCGAGATAGTTGAGGAATTTCAATACCTTGGGTTCACTATTGACTCTAAAATGAGTTTTTCGAATCACGCAGAAAACTTAAGGACATATTTTCGTTACACTCTCAGACATTTCTTCAATGTACCTATTATGGAATCTTTGCGGAGGTGCGTATTTTAATAAAACCCAACCTCTGTTAATTTTGCAGAAATATGTTATCAGTTATTCGATGATCTGAAAATTCTCTCTATTAGTCACTTATATTGCTTTAAGGTGATGAAGTTTTTCTTTATAAAATCTGGTAAATACCAATTAGGTACATAATGCAGTTTCTTCTCTTTTCGATGAAAGTATTTATTTTTTGGCCTAGAGGAGGTATACGCCCTGCAACACAATTGACAATATAATACACTGCATTCCCATATTACGTGTAGAAGTTTGGTTTAATATGAGGTTGTTCAAGTATATCGTCAATTATATTGCGAGTCCTCTATATGGATTGACTTTTTTACGGAAAAGTAAAAGTCAGAGTTAGTTGAAATGGTTACTCTACCTATTTTCAAATTAACTCTCCAAATATATATTAACCAATTATACATAACTTTTGTTGTCCAACAATGTGAAAATAATCCTTGCAGTGTTTTTAGTAATGTCAAATTTGACCGAAATCTCGAGATCTAGAATTTTCACGAAACCAATACTTGCTTGGAGAGTTCTTTTTTTTAATTATCAAAAAAATGTCCCAAATTTGAATTTGAAAATCCACTACAAAACAAAATCCAAATAAAACTCATAACTTTCGGTCCAACCAACCGTATTCTACAATAGAACCTTTAGGCTACCCAAAACTCTGCTTAATTCTGGCGAGTATCACACAAAAGAATAATAATATCCCGCGAAATTTCCAACCCACTGCAGTAAGGACTTTCCACACATATGCACACAAGGTGCAAAGTCTAAAACAACTATATATCCACAGGGGGGAGAGCCACAGCACCTACCTGCTCTGACGTGTAAAAAGTGCGAAAAAAAGACAAACCACCAAGAGAGAGACACAAACAGAAATAAATAAGGACGACACTGTTTATTGTCAAATATGCCCAAGGCACCCGATACAACTGGTGCCACAAGGAATAAAAAGCCACCCCTTAGGTGTGGGTGGGGAGGATTTTGCATCCACATTTTTGTGCACGTTTTGAGATATCCTAGAATATGTAATTACTTAAAAAATTAACTCACTTTTACCGTGTTTAGGGAATATTCTGGCCCAAAAGTGGGGTACCGCATCACACCGGAAAGATATGGGATATCCAAAGGGCATACATTGCGGTTGGCAGGAGTTTATCCTTTTTGGTAGAATGCGTACACCACATTGTAGCAGCTTTGCAGGCTACTGGGTTTTGGGTTAATCTCACGGTATGAAAAGCCTTCTCATTTTTCCGTTGCGGCGCTGTCTTCATTGGTTGTCTCACGTGATTTGAATGTTGTTTCCACTTTGTTGAAAGGATATGCAGTTGGGTGTTTTTTTTTTTGTTCACGTGGAACAAGGTGGTGTTTTCTTGTTTTGGAAACAAATTTCAAACTCAAAATTGAAAAAGGCGGTTGCAGAGACACAGATAGTTGAACAATTTATCGAAGTATTTCGAAATTGTTGTCTCACTGAAAACATAGAAGTTCCCAGTTAAGAAAAAGAAAAAAAAGAAAACAACAAACAGGACGATCGACTGGTAACAAAAAATGAAGAGAGGAAAAGTTTTTTGGTCAATTGTTGGAGAAGAACGAGACGACAAAGGAAGTGAAGGTGCGCTTGAGGAAATGAACAGAATTGCATGGACGAGAGTTTTTAAAAGGAACGCCAGTATAATAACAGTTTAGGTATTCAATTGCATTCAATTTCAAGGAACAGGAAACAGAGAAAGTTTTTATTCTTTGATCTTTCTATTTGAAATTTGAGGATGACCCAACATCTTTTAAGTGAAATTTATGTTTCCTTAAAGAAAGGTAGGAACGCTCTTGCAGGGTGGTTTTCTTTTGTATGTTGCTACTCGTAGTTTCTAAGAAGCAAAATATAATGCAAAGAGTGTCAACTTATACACTTCGTATTCGATGGGATTCTGAAGTTACTCTGAACATAACTAAATGCTCTAAATATTTGTGAAGGAAAGTGGAAAATGCATTAAAGGTTTTTTCAGATAAACAAGCATACCCAATAAATTCAATTTGAAGAAAATTGCTGAAAGAAGCTTTGCGAAGTCATTCGTAAATTTAAGAAGAACGTTTGTAAATCTTCAGTAAATCTACTGAAGAACGACGTCTATGCGAAATAGTAGCTGAAACGCTATTTGATTGATTTAAGTTTTGGATACAACTATACACAACAATGTAGGTAATCGGTAAATGTATTGTATTTGGTTAATCCGAAGTTAGTTTCTCGAACCGCTGAAGGAATATAGTGAAAACTGTCAACTGGCCACCGCCGAAAATTGATGAAGCACAGCACGAAGAGATTAAATGGATGAGAATAAATGACAACTTCACTATTCTGCTAGAAAATAAATTGTCTTAGTGGCAACACTGATTTATAACAAATTAATTCGGAAATTAAATTGAAAAGAGCAATACTGTCCGGAACCCTGTTACCTTACTAGGCCTCCCTAAGCAGTAAGGTAAAGTTGAAAGATGAAACTAAAGGTGGCTGCTGGGCACACAAGGATGGTGAAATACCACCACATCTAGTTTGCTGTAGGCTCTGTGAAGTAACCATGATCATGTTTCGGAGCTAGGCATAAGGGCTATAGGCATCTCGGGGAGCTGTCACAGATTTGTATAGGTTCGCCTTTCCCGACTGTATCTTTAGTACAGAGGTTAGTAGTGGACGATGTCTATAGCAAGTTAATAGGTCTCAGTGTAAATTTTGCATTAGATGCTGATGCTATTGCATTAATCGATAGGTCTTAAAACCAGAAAGGACTCCATGGGTTCAATGAACATAATTCCAACCAAGACTACATTTAGATTATATTTGAGAAAATAACCATCCTTGAGATAAATCCGGTTGACCAAAAGCAGTCAAATATTTAGCAGTAACCCGTAGTAGTAACGATTTTGTTGGTAGCTAGTTTTAAGCACTATCGAATGAATTCGGGTATCGGCAGTTAATAAGAAAATGATTTCAACTATCGAATGATTTCCTTCATTTATTCAGAAAGCGGGAGTAAGACGTTCCCATTTTATACTTGCACCTAAGCGCTGTTCATTTGTAGATATGTACTAAAAGGCCAATAAATTATTTTCGATATCAAAATCGATTTTCAGCTAAATTATTAAGTTATATCCGAGCAATAACCAATTTTCAAAATTATTTATACAATTTTTTCTTTCCAAAAACCTGGTACGACATTTAAAAATATTAAATTCTAACAAAATTGTTACGCCGTTTTCAATAATATCTTTTTTTTAAATCGACTATTAGTACCTACCGTGAATTTTACGATCAGAATAAAAATTCCGATTTGGCCTCGAATTCTGACCTCACAGATATGAATTTCAAGAAAATCCATCCGGTCGTCTAGGCTGCAGTTGAGCACACATAAAGGCAGACGGGTAAACAGAATTTACATACCCCTTTTCGAGTTTATACTCATGCCAGAATTGATGAAATTGATTTCATGGAACCAATACTTACTTGCTTGATGAAGGTGAATTCTCTGCTCTGTGTTCAATTGATAATCAGCTTTTTTTGCACAGGCAAATTTGGCTCTATTGTACGAAAAGTTCCTTGGCCGTTTAATTCCGAGATTTAGCGACATCAATTGGCCACCAAGATCGTGTGATCTAACTCCGTTGGATTCTTTTGTGGGACTATGCTAAAGATCGTATCTATGCAATATTCGTGAAGTTATGCCCGCAACACAACCAGAAATGTGCAGAAAAGTCATAGAAAAGTACCTCAAGAAAATTACCATTTAACCGGCATGATCCAAAATTTCAAATTTCATTTAAATCTTTAATACTTTTTATTTTATTTGAATTAAAAAACCTAAAGCACAAAGTGAATAATCCTGTACAATTTAAGAAAATTAAAAAAACAAAATGTCGGTCGTAATAATTTTTTTTTTATAGAACGCATAGTTTTTGCGACACTCGCACTTAAACACGATTTGCACTATTAACTTCGGCGGAAAAGAAGGTATTAAAAAAATCGCGAATCTACAAATTTCTAAAATTTAAAAAAAAGCGGCATTAATCTTACAAATAATTTCAAATTTCGTATGACGCAACGTTTTCATGTGAAATAAATAGATGATTCTTGACATCAGGATTTGAACCGTGAGCCCACAGCGTGGGCTATCGTAATAATTTTCCTCGCAGGATGCATAGTTTTCGTTATTGATCATTCAAAAATGATTTTCAGTATTAACTGCAGGGTAAAGTCTTCAATATTGCAGGATTTCTTCATACAATTTTGAAACATTTTATAAAACTCGGCATACATCTTGGAGAGTAATCGGTAACAGAATGGTATAACCGGAACACTAATGGATTCAACACGGTGTCTGTCTGTCACACACTTGTAACTCTTGTTACTGGGTTTTTAAAATGTCTTTTTGTATCTCTATTGAAACATAGGTTGAAAAAAACCTTGGCAAATACTAGATTTGTTCCGCTGTATTAAAGACTCTCAAACATTTTTTTTAAGGTTATAAGCACTGTATGTAATTTTTCCGATCCGATCCGTTGGGGTATTTCCAGAGATTTTAAATTTCAACACCCTATGTATGATATTTCATATAACCCACCGGAAAGTTCACACAATAAAAAGATTGGACTCGAAGGAGTAAGAAGATGTCATCGTTCGGATGACAATGGACTTAGAAGCTAATAATAATGTTGCCATAAAACTGAATCTAGTTGATTGCTGATGACTTAGGAAAATTCGGCTGTAATAAATTTTGACAAGTAACGTGAAAAGGAATAAAGTATTCTTATTACTTTTTATGTAAAGAATACATTTCTATTCCAAAAACTATTACTAAATTTGACTCTGACTTGCTCCGGGCATAATTATCAATTTGGGTCTTATGGACCGACTTAAAATTAATGACTAGAACTAAACAACAAAGTATAACTACTTTTACTTAAATCTAGGTGGAAAAAGCGATGCATAAGTTTTATATTCTGACTTAGTTCCATTTTATAGCGTCGAATATAGGGACAAGTCATATAAAACCAGCACAAGCTATTATAAAATGTTGTTCTTACTAAACAATTATCCTCTTAAGTTAGGTAATGAAGCTTTCTCATAAAAAGGTAAGGATAATCTAGAATTAGAATTAAATTCGAACATAGGACTCGACCTAGTATCCATCAGATTGAAGAGCGATAGGTAATAATGATCGTATACACTTTCATTAGCATTTGCATCCCACAACGTTTCAATGAGCGGATTAGGGTGAGAAGCAGCTCCTTGTAGTCTTTTCTGCAAGATGTGGGTCATGTAAGCCATAAGCGGCACTACCCTTGTTATATTCGTATTGTACAAAAACTTGTTAGAGAATCATTTTTTATTCGGTTTTCGGAATTTACCACTACAAAATCTTAACATTTGTCTTTCAAAAGCTTCCAGTTCGTTCACTACCGTAGGCGATGTGGTAAACCAAGAGCTAAAGCTGTATGTTACGATTGGTCTGATTAGAATTTTATATAGAAACAGTTTAGTATTTTCTGACAGATGTTCGGAAGAAAGAAATTGCTTCTTGCGTAGCTGCTTTAGCTTTATTTAACACTTTTCTTGCGTGTTTGTTAAATGCAAATCTATTGTCCAACTGAATGCCCAAGTACTTCGTTTCTGGTTTAAGAGGTATTCGGGTGTTAAGAATATGTAAAGAAAGAGTTCTACTTTCCGTAGGCATTTCTAAAACAAGTCAATCAACATTTTTCTGTATTTATATTTAGGCCCCAAGAGCTTAGATAGGAAACTAAAGTGTGCATTGAGTTTCTGATTTTATTTAGAGCATCACTAGCTAGGACAATTGTGTCGTCTGCACAGAAAATAGCTGCGGGTTCGTTCACAATCGGATCATTAAAAGGAAAGTTTTGGAGAAATATATTGAATAACTTGGGTCCAAGTATAGATCCTTGCGGAACGCCCGATAAGACGGGAAATTCAATCAGATACTTCTAAACCAATAGACATGCAGGCGTTTCTTGAACTTAAAAAGCTAAGCAATCATTCGAGTGGTAGAAACAGGAAAGTTAAGATTTAATAACTTAAAAATCAGTCCCGTGTTCCAAATAGAATCAAAAGCCGCCTGTAGATCTATGTCTAATGCAACAGTACATTTTCTTTGTCTCGTGTTATTTACTATCTTGTTACATAGAAGTAAGGAGCATCCTCCGTCAAATGTCCCTTTCCGAAACCAAACTGATTATTCGGAATTATATTCTTGTCCTCGCAAAAATTATCTGGGGTTTCTGCTAGAACAGGCTCAAATAATTTTCCTACATTGGAGAGCAATGAAATAGGACGAAATTCCTTTACATCCCTCGTGCTTTTTTTTTTGCTATGGGTAAGATCTTTGACTTTTTCCAGACTATGGGAAAATAACCATTGCATACAATAGTTAAATACGACCGAAAGTGTAATATCTAATGAATGCGTACATTTTCGCAGCACAAAATTTGGAATCTTGGATTCATATTAATTCTGTGTAGATTAATTTTATTTTGTGAAGTGAATGGAGATGTTTTAAAATCGGTGACTGTTTGCAATACTCGGTTGGTCAAGTTTTGTCAAAATTAGGTGTTTTTTTAAGATATCTGTTTGAAAGTATTAAGCTCGACTCAATATGGGAACATTTTCAACAATATCAGTCCCAAAGTGTTTCCTTCTAGTTATCCGATCGATTTCCTTAAAGGCTTGCGGGGAAGATCTTATTTTATGCAAACGCTCGCTGAACGCTTTGTCGATATCTATTTTCACTTTTTCTTTGATTATCTTACATTGCATAATGGAATTAAGTTCTATCATACATACTCCCGATTTACCCAATTAAAATGACGGTGATAATTTTTTTTAAGTTTTCTCAGCCAGATGGA
Source organism: Pocota personata (assembly GCA_963082735.1). Lineage (NCBI taxonomy): Eukaryota > Metazoa > Arthropoda > Insecta > Diptera > Syrphidae > Pocota > Pocota personata. The sequence continues at coordinate 141,635,232 of OY720430.1, forward strand.
TCGAATTTTTATAAGGTTATTAGTTTGTGCGGATATATTACCGTATCTTTGGTCTTTTAGATTTTGAGAAGAGTTGCTTGAAGAGGCTGTTAGTTCACCAATTTTCAACCGTTGTAGCGACCTATACATATACTATAGATACTACCATGGCAGGTGTTCCGAAGAGCTCAATGGAATGATCCCTAGAAATGAGTCATTTGAGCATTCTACTAGACAAATCCCTTGGGCCCATCATCTTTATGTTCACTAGTAAGCTTTGGAATCTATAGGTACAACTATTGCAGGCCAGAATAAATAGGCATTTACAATCATCTCGTGACGTTTTCCTAGCTTTATAAGATCGCTTCTCCCGAATGAGCCGGCAGATTCTGTAATGAATTAAGAGCAGATTATCAATGACTACATTAACCAGACTATCCGGGAATATCCTCAGCTGGCATCATAATGATGAACAATGAATCTTTAAGGTTGCGCTTCAACCCCCAGTTCGTTCAAAAGCCGAAACTCGATAAAGGTTAGCAACTACCCCACTTTTAAGAAACCTTCGGTTCCTTCAAGTCATTTGCCATCGAATTTATACGATGCATCCCCTAAATCTTAAAATGTCCCTAGCTGTCGGAAGCTTCTATTCCAATATATCAAACCATCAGCACCATACATAGGCGACAAATTAACATAAAAAAATTTCAAATTTCCATAGTGCCAATTGCGAAGTTTCAAGAACCTTCTCACATTTTGAATACCACTATTCATAAAAAATATCAATCAAAAACATAAAGCCCCTTTATAAATGGTCCATTTGTAATAGAGTCCAGCAGTATTACTGTCTACGTCATAGTACCAAAGTAATGTATCGTGACTCATATACATCGATTTAAACCGCCAGGCATCGGTTGGAAAAGCAAAAGATACAAACCCCCTGTTCAACCAGAGACCTAGAGACCAAAAGTGTATTTTTCGCTGACTACAACGACGACCACATACACGAAAAATTTCTTTTTCGAATGAGCAGCAATTTATTACACTGTAAATTAAGGATACCCGCTGCACTGCACACATTTTGCTTTGCCTTGCATTTTTGCTATTTCAGAGTATGTGGCACGGAACTCTATTTGCCAGTATAACCTCTGTCCTTCAGGGAGAGTATTATGGAGTTCAATAAGCTTTACACGATACAGAGCAAAAATGGAAAATAGCAAAATGTCCCGAAAACGGACTGAGGACCATTGAAAATTTTGCTGCCAATTTGTGAGGTTAGACAAATATCTACTGCAAGACATTCATTGTTATTACGACAAAGATTCGTGGACCAGCACCTTCATCGTCGTCGGCGTGGAGAAATGATTGCTTCACACATAAACACAGACTGGACTGTTAATAACTTTGGGATTTGAGAAAAAAATAATGAGGGTGAAAGGAGGTGATTGAGGGAGGGAAATTATCTCACAACAGGTAGTCAAACATCATAAATTCCATTTGGTGAAAAGGGGATATCTTGTCCAGATGATACAATCTTATTCTTAATTTTGCCTACAAATCTTCTTATCATGCACCTGGCTTTCAGTCTATGTACACACTTTGTGCCATTTAGTAAATCCTTCTATTTTTGGACACTTAGACATCGTCCAGTGAATCCTGCTATATCTTTTGACCTATCGCCCTGGTTCGCCCGTATCACTTAAGAAATACACACATCTCTGCACGATATGTCCTGCCACAGATGTGTGTAATATTTATATCCTTCTCACAAGTTTCTGGAATTTGTCCAAAAATATTTCGTCGAGATTGGGGAGGAAGGATCAAATTTGATAATTGCTTTCCTCCCGGACGGCATGTGTGGGAGATTGTTTCATATAGCCATGTGGGTTCTAATGGCAAAGGTGGTGTGTGTTTGTAGCTGGAGCAACTTATTTATGAGGGATAATGCTAGTTTTTCACTCAAAATAACAAGTATAGAGTTGGAAATTTATAGCGCAAACTCACCATGGGTACGGTTTGCAGAAGTAGACAAATTTAAGAGAACATTAGAGAAATGGTCGGGGATATGAAAGCTTTTATTAGAGGACTGAGTGGAGTGGAGTGTAAATGTTCCACGTGGTTAATAAGTTTGATAGAGAAAAGTGAGTTGTGAGTGAGTTTGGATTGTTGATGCCTGGGTTGGAGGTACCCACTCACGCTCGATTTGCTGTAAAAGTATCCTATTGCTTCTTACGACAAATTCGTTGAGCATAGATTTGTAAAAGAGGAGCTAGAGACTTTTCGCAATCTATGGGAATAGGTAGAGCTCATTTTGTTTGAATTCTTTCTATTTTTCCTATTGTCATTCATTAGATTTTCTTTTTGATGTCCTTTCCTAGCATCTTACAAAAAACAAAGCTGATGTATTCGGCCAAGAACTCAAGTAAGTCCGCTATGGTAGTTTTCTACTGGACCTGATAAACGATGTAATATATTGACGACATAACAGACACCAATTGGAGCAGAAATCTATAGTCAATAGAATGAGTTTTGTAAGAAAGGTGACTGTAGTGATTGAATATGCCGGAAGACTTTTGAATGCTTTTAAATTTGGTGTATTGGAGCGAAAATAAGTCCATTGGAATTTGTGCTGCATTATTAGACCCAATCTACTCTAACCGACTGTTTGTTTGCTGGCCGGTAATAATTAAAAATATTCTCCCATACTGTATTCGAGGTCGAGCAAGTTTAGATGAACGGAAAGCAGTGAACTTACCAATTTGTACAGTTCTTTTCCCAAATTGCAAAGAATGGTAGCAAATAGCAATGTGTCTGGAACAAATTGTAACTGTGACCCAACCGAAGGCCTCTCCATACTCCAAGTCCCGGAAGAACTCTTGTCTAGAAGTACCCAGGGTAATAGTAATACTTATCTGCTTGAATAAGTAAGCTACCTTTGAAGCACTTCACATTGCGAGAAGCAGCTCGAAGATTTTAAAGGAATGCGAATATAAACTGGTAAATAAGGTATTCTAGCCAGCTAATAGTACTACGTACGGCAAACTTAAAGCATTCATTTCATTTTCTGTAGATCATGGGATACCCATTGTAAAAATTCAAATTCTGGCTTGGGGGTACCAACAATTATTACACTGTAACTGTAGAGCAATTACAGCAAGGAGATTTATTTAGGTCATTCTCAAAAAATAATTTTATACAAAGAAAAACAATTTATATATTTGGCTTTTAACTATTATTTTCAAAGTTATTATCTGAAAAAGTTATGCATAATTTTTATTTTTGATTCTGTATTTTAAATTCCCGTATAACTCGCTATAAAAGCTCTTTAGAATGTTTTTACCTGAAATCAATCGGAAAGGAGTGAAGTCTCATTGTTTGCTGGATAGAAGAAGATTAACAGACGTCATAGGCCTTATGTCACATGGCCGTATATCACGGCACCTATATTAAATACACAATATATTAATACTTTTTGAAGAAGCTAATGTTGAAAAACCGGTCAGTAAGTAAAATACCGTCGTATGTATTTTTTAACAAAAACTAGTACGCCATTCTGTACCATATGTCCATCCTAACACAAATCTGAAATTAGATCCAAATCGTTACAGATTTTTTCGAGAAAATCGTTTTTTTCAAAATCGGCCATTAGAAAAGTACCGTTAATTTTAGAGTCAACATTAAAATCCTGGTTTGGCCTCAAACTGTGACCCTATAAACCCCAGATATGAAGTTGGAAACAAATTTGTTTAGTAAAATGGTTAAAATCGACTTAACTGTCTTATTGCTTATTGGTTTGAAATGAAAAACTTAAAAAAAAATTAGTTAATGTCCCACGTTTTATTGAATTTCAAAAAACATTTAATACATAATATACCATAAATTACCATATTAAGAACAATGTTTTATGTTCCGTGTCTGTCTTCGTTGAAGTTGTTCAAGCACCTACAAACTAAGATTTAACCTACATTAGACCTTACTCGACATACCGAACGTTTTTCGGAGCATAACTAACATTTCACCAACATTAGAGAGTCATTTTTAATTAAGCATAAACACAACTAAACTACAACTCACTGTCCAGAAGACAGCCCCCATCATGTTATTGCTTACTTACGCCTAATAATGTATACGGAGTACGGCATACATATATTATACCTCACGAGGTTTTTTCGTAAATATGCGCATAAGGCGACACTGTTAATAGATCAGTCCAAAGCAGAATATCCATTCGAGTGGACAAATGACAAGAATCGGCATTACAAGAGTTGAAAGATATGTTTTCTACATGCATAATTAATTCTCTAGTGATGACAATATTCGACGCGATGTACACTACATATTTGACAATCCTAAAATAGAAGGTATCATTTGAATGATCTTGACGTGTTGGATATTGCGATAAACTTGAACCGCTTCACAGATTACCAATTGCACGGAAGTTTCAATGACTGAGAGGCCATAGTCTCAACCAGCAGCGGCATGAGTTTTACTTATAGTAAAACTCATGTCTTATAGACTGAGATGGAAAGGAAGATCTAAGACAACAACCTTTTCTCTTAAACGTCAAAATTTCGGTTAATGAATGGATGGATGGCTATCAAGCAATGGCAGGATTTACTTTTCCAACATAGGTGTAAAAAGGAAAAGCTATCTTGCTGGGTGCAATATATTGGGAAATTAAAGTAAAAACTATCTTTGAATTCCTTATACAAAGGTAGTAGGTAATTGTCAAAAATCAGATACAAAATATATCGAACACACCACAATTCCAGTAATACTCAAAATTACTTACAATCCCGCCCACCCAGAACACCACATGAGAAAGTTATCGACGAAAGTTTGAATTGCAAATCGATTGACCATTTCTCAAAAAAAATTTCATTCTTCCTACCCCGCACTCCCTTCCACAAAATCGTTGTTTTTTTTAACTGGAATTCTACATACATATATCTGCTAGCACCTAGAAAAAAAAAATACTCAAACAAGTACGTAAATGCATTACTGCTTCGGGTGTATACGTAGGTATGCGGGAATGCTTGATGCGCACCATTTATTTGTATGGAGTGCGGGAGATGTAATGCAACTGTAAGTGAAACGATTTTGTATGTGGAAATCCTTAAGTAAAATTCTCACGTTGCATCAATTTAGAAGTTTCCATCCTCCTTGCGTCATTGCCCTCCTTTTTGATATCTGTAGTTGCTCCGTACACACCACAAATAAATGTGTTGTATCCTTTGTCGTCCTTGGCTTGTATTGTGTGTAAACTGCCGCGAACAATAACGGTGATATTCCATTTTCAATTCCTCGATAAAAATAGACGAACAAAAAAAAAAAAAAAAATTAAAATAAAACAATAGACAATATCGCTCAACATTTTCCCAAGGGAGCGAAATGGAGATTTTCACTACTTGTCAGTATAGTGGGTGGATTGTGGGTGAAAAGTACACAGGGACAAGGTAGAAGGAATGTTTACTAATTTTCGATTGTTGTTGACTTTGATAGTTATTATGTTCATGATCATCATCAAGAACATCACCATGTTTTGCTATAGAAATGAGAATGGCTGCCGTATCAGGGAAATAAAGCGAGTAAGAGTGCAAGCGAGAGCGAGTGCAACGATTCAAATAATGAAACCACGATTTGAGTTGCATTTGAATGGGGCTGACGGCGTCGGCAGCTGTGGGGGATGGTATAAAACTTTATTCCGGTGCAACATCAGGAAGGTGGTGTGCGATTTCATCCACTAATGCAGTTCGGTTTATTTACAAAGTATGCGGAGGAGCGCGCGCGAATTGAGGTGCATTTTTGGCAACACTTTTGTTTTATTTGTCAGGAGGAATTAAATTAATTAAAAATTTGCTATAATTTGTTTTCCTTGTGTGTGCTGTGCAGTGAAAGCATAAAATTAAACGGACTGCATTGTTATTCGCTTTGGAAATGACAATACAGAAAATGCGTTTTCGACGAGTTGATAGTTTTGTTCGGTATTGCGTTTTCTTTGTTAGGAATATGGGGGAGTACCTAGAGGATGTATTAGTACCTACTAGTTTCTAATAGGGTAGTTACAGGCCCACTTAATTTTTAAAAAGTTGAAGTATAGAATTAGTGTAGTGCGTCTTCATTTTAAGTTACAGTTGGGGCGCAAATCTTTCTAGAACGTAAGTTGGGATATTATTTATTTTCGATCGTACAAACACGTACAAAACCAAAATTGGAAACTAATGAGTGTGTTCGCTTCTGACCCGAGCTGTGCAGGTTCAAGCCCGAACGGGAAACAGCAACCGCGTTTAAAAGAGAAACGCGAATAAATGAGTAATCTAAGTTTCTCCACTTTTTTTCCAACCACTACACCAAAAAGAGGTTCCTGCCTAGTAGTACAATGGACCGTCAATCAAATCTGAAAGACTAATGAAAACTCAACACTTGTAGTATCTGGCAGCTGCTCGACGAATATCAAATAGTTGATGCTGTAAAGCAAAAGTCTTCACAAATCACCAATCAGTTATGAACGTAATAGGCACTCGGTGGTGATGTGGTTGATTGAATAGTTTATACATTATACCCTCCCTCCAGACAGTATCGTAGGTAGCAGTCAGATCGATGTTTTAATTTACTTTTCGAAACCCGATTCTATAAAAGTTATCAGGACTCAATTTGATAGTGTATAATTGATTCAATGCGGTCACTGAGCAAGATATTGGTTTCAACAGTGCTATTATTTCCGTGCTTTTGAAGGTGCCTGGTACTTATACACAAATTAAAGGACATCACTGAAGAAACGGACCAGACGGGATTTAGTGTTTAGGTCATAGTTCAAAAGAAATTCCGGGTAAATACTATCCCACCCCGTTCCCATTTAATGTACTTTTAATTGTGACCCCCAACCTAGAGAAAGAAAACGGAAGTGAAAATTCTGGGGGAGGATGAAATGTTGCTTCAAGATCCTTCCTGTCTTACTTTGCTCTGGATACATTAACGATATGGTTGGCAGTCAGGTCAGACCTTAATCAAGTTAATTCTAATAGTTTAGTTACAATGTTGTTGTAGCCACTTTCTAAGAACTATTTGTATTTGTCAGTTTGTTGGTCCCATTAGGGAATATATTCCTTTCTGTGTCCTCTAATTACGACTGAAGTGATCACTTATCTTTATTGAAATTTCATTTTGACCTGGGGACTGTTGGTTGTGCTGAACATTTTAGAGCACACGCCAAGAAGAATGAAGAAATGTCTTGTTATTGCCACTGATCCGAATTATAACCTCTACCCCATCTCGGTGCCCGAAATGGTTATTTACGCATTATTACACCAGTTATAATCCATATTGGTCACACGTAGGTGTTAAAATCTCCACCATATACAGTGTAGAGTATTTCTACGTGGCTTGTAGATTTTATTATTTTGATGTTTACAATGCCAATATGTTTACGTGATGGGTCAATTTAAGAAGCCCAATTTTATCTTTGATGCCAATTTTTAGACAAAAAGAGGAAGATATTTATGTAAAAAGTCGAGTATAATTAAGGCAGTCATCTGTAATTAATTGACATAAGCGTCGACGTCTAGTGTTCTATAAAAAAAACTGTGTCCACATGACTTCAAAGACAATATCTCAATTCAATGCACAAAGCTCCACCTTCATCCATTCAGACATCTGTGCCATGGTTAATAGGTCACTAAATACACACAACTCTCATCCGATGAGTACATACCTTTCTCTGCTAAATTAACCAAAAGATATATGAACCATTTAATAAGACACCACAAAGCTTACATTCCGCCCGTCTGCCTATGGAATGTCTGGCTCTCTCTCAAGATGATGACCAAAAAAGGACGAACGAAAAAAGAAACAAAACCTCTCCAACCCAAAAAAGTAATGCCTCATTCATAGTATATCCTTAAGAAATCTTATCGATATATTAATGTTATCCCATATATCTCCATCATATAGGTAATATATCCAATTTCCATCCCACCCCCTGGCTTCCACACATCCTTTCATGGGCTCCTATATGAAAATACATGACTCGATGTATCACCTTTGATACGTTTTTCTTTCGCCTTTTTTTTCCTTTTTATGTCCTCTTTTGTCCATAAAACAGATTTACGATCATCATTACAACACTCTGGGAACATGGTATTCAACACACTGGCAATGTTCTCTCTGTCTGTCTGTCCGTGGTATGGAAGAAAAAGGTCCCATTCTTCGCCTACTCATTCGGGACACGTTTTCTAAGATGTAGAAGAAGGACTTTGGCAAAGATCTGTGTTAGGATGTAATTCGGTCAACTGAAAAGATAAAAAAAAGGTTGACTGGAAATTTCATTCGTGGAATGTAATAATTATGTGGAGTCTCGAGAGTTGAAGTCCTTTAAAATTGTGATAAATTACGAACGATTCATGTTCTCGGAAGAAAGATGTACCAGACACTTGCACAGGAATATGTTATTAAAGCAATTATTTTAGGGGAAAGACAGTGGATGGAGACTTTTTGTAACTTTAGCTTTACCGCGCATTAGAAATTGTTTTTGTCTATTAACTAGAAAGCAAAACTAAGCTCGAAGTAGTGAAACCAACTACAACTGATGAATAATGGTAAAATTATAACGAAGATGCGCGTCCACAGACAAACTACAATGCAATATATGAACTGACATAGGGAATAGTTTATTGGAGAGTAAAATTGTAATGGAGCAGCGAGTCCAGAGCCAGATAAAATGCAAACTATAGGCTAAGAAAAAAGTAAAAGTAGAGAGCTTACTGAAGAGTTATAGTATAACAGAGAGACAAGTTCAGAGGAGAATCAAGATCAGAGCCTGTTTGTGACCTGAACAGTATAGGTTTGAATTTCAACAGGGAAAAGCAACCATCAGAGACACCCAAGCATAAAAGAGAAACGAACAAAAACTAAGTTTCTCCAACCACTACACCAAAAACGGGTGTCTGCCTGGTAATACAATGGACCGAAATCGAATCTGAATGCTGCAAAAAAAAAAAATCATGACACACCTTAATTTCATCTGAGGTAAACCTATATTTTTATATCTAAAAAATGTTGGGGCATTTTTCCACAATGCATTCGTTTTCAACATTGTTGCAGAAGACATATTGCAAGAGAATTAATTAAATTCGTGAAAAAACCCTCCACTAATTCTCTGGAATAAGCAGAATGACTTATCGCAGCTTAAGGTTAAAATGGAAAGAATTTAAGCACAAAAAATGTATTTCGCTTGAGAATGGGAAATTGCAGCGTCTTTTTAAGTTTCGCTACATACATGGTTTTGTGAGTTGATATTTGAAATATCTACGTTCGGATTACAGTTCATGGAAAACGGTTTCAACTGCCAATATCTTGAAAACGGTGCGTCCAACGAAAATAAAAACTATGGTCGAAATTGTAGGTTTTGAAATTCTCTATTAGATAAATGCGTACGCATTCCTCGAAAATGGTTCACTTTTTCTGCAAGTTAATAAAAATCGTTTTTGTGTGGGAATATCTCGAATTTGTTCAGCTGGTTGGTCAGGATTTGAAGAACACATTTACACATTCACACTAGAGGCAGAGCTAGCAATATAATTTTACAGCAAATCAAACGACCAGCTGAACAAAGTCAGACTTCGTGGAAGATCTGAAGTGAAAATGACTTAGAAAAAGAACAAACGATATGCTGAGAGGACTGCCAAAATTACATTTTTCTACGTTCCGTAAACATGAACCCTATTGCCCTTGGTAGCGCGCCCATCGATCCGATGGTCTTTCATCAATTTCTATCTCCTAAACTATAACAGCTTTTTACATAAATCATGAAGAGCAAGAGCACAAACACAAGGAGCCTCTTGTGAAAAATATTTGTTTCTTACAAACATTTTTAAATTTGCTCCTATAATGGAGCAATATCTGCGAAAATTGAGTCAGTTTGTCTGAAAATAATGCTCAATTACTGGGTGAATTTGGGGCTGTTGCTGGTGGACAGTTCAATCCATTCCTTTATTGCTTTATTGCTTTATTCCACATAGATGTGTACCTATGTTCTTACATACTACTTGCGTCGTTCATTGATAACCGCTGCTGTTCAACAGTTGTCAACAAATAATTTCACGAATATTTTTTATATCCGCCTGTTAATATTTTATGAGATTTTCATACATTTTTAGCTTAAGGGATGAATTTGATGTAAATAAGCTTTTTGATAAGTATAGGCAATTTTAAAACCCGAGTAATTTTTCCAAGTAATGTCGTCCTTTGTTGGACAGTTAAAAGTAAATAATCGCTCAACTTTTAACAGCACGAACCCGAGCCACGATTCTCTTCACAATTTCACTGCGAATGGTTTTTTTTTTTTTTTTTTTATGTCCCAAAAAACACAGTAACTAACCTATGCAACACATTCCGGTTACATATTTCTTAACACGAAGTGACAAACCGATTCGATTTAAACATCCATATAGTGCGAATGCATTGCCATCTGTTACTGAGAAAATATTTGTTTATTGCTAATGCATTCCTTTAACTTTTTGTTAGTTTTTTTAGCTTTTGTTATAATTTTGTGTAATCAGTTTCTAAAAATTTTAGTAAAATCAAATAAAAAGTCACTTTGACAATGGCTCAAGGTACTATGTCATTAAGTTAGTATTCTTCTTTCCTTAACCTAAAATTTGTCCCTTTCGCATATTCTTCTTGTTCTAATCTTGCTTGTTCTACTGCTGGTTTCCATGAAAGTAATTTTGACTTCCAAAAAGCCACTTTAATTTTAATGCACATGCCATGTCATTGCCATACCATCAACTTTACAGTAACTGGAGGCAATTTTGTAGATAAACGCCCAACAGGTACACATCTCATCAGAATCACACGAAGCTCCATCACTGTTAAGCGATGCTTTTAACTTTATTAAGTAACCAGCCAACACAACACAAACATCCGGAGAAACATCTTCTTCGTCCAACGAAAGTCCTTTCGCCAGATATACACATTTCGGAGTATGTTTGTGCGGTTAGTTGCTCCAGTTCCGCAAGTTGTGGAAGTCAAAAGTGTAAACAAGTTATATTACGGTATTAAAGTACTCCTCGGGTTTTCGGTTAGTTTGGTTTTCATATAGTAGGCCTTTCGTTTACAATAAAGGATACATAGGCTATATTTCTCCCTCTCTTTGACTGTTTGTTATGAGCTCAAAACATCTTCGTGGATATACATATTCTGGAAAGGTGCCCCGTTCTTGATGGGTGGACGATAGAGCCATGGTTCTGTTGTATAATAGTTACTGTAGCAGTGATTTCCTGAGATTACAAAATACACAAAAGAGTTGTTGTCCTTCATATCGTCTTGCTTGTTCTGGTTAAGGATATACATACAACAACGTTGAACAAAGTGAATTAGGAGGTACCTATATTGTTGTTGCTATACTGTCATCGTTCTTATTGTTGATATATCAATCATCGAAGAGGATATAGTGCGTAAGTGTATACATAAGTAAATAGAATTTAATGTAATTCCAGGAACTGAGGATTGTATTTGAGGAGATGCAGAGCAATTCCTGAAAATACTAGCAATTGTCGAAAAGTAATTAATTTGTAACCGATTGTCTTGAAAATTGCCTTGGGTTTGTTTAACAACTTACTGAGACGGATTGGATACATTTTGTGTGCAATTCATCAATGGGAACTATGTACATAGGTATGAGTACTTGCTGTGAATGAAGTGCGTGGGCTTTTTAATGTCAAAAATATTTACACATACACTTTATCTGGATGTATGGATTTACTCTACCAAGAGCTTAAGACATAGGTAGATATACTAAGATAGGAAAACAAGGTTTTAAAGAACTCGCTTTTTCCAAAAGATCGCGAAATTACCACTCCCTGCGCAGCTAGTCCTAAATATTACACGGACGAAGAAGAACTAGAACGCGAAACGAATTGCGTCTCAAAGAAAAGACATAGCAAAAAACGAAGAGCTGGATCTTCACCCGAAATCCGCCTGCAATAAGAGTCCTTGGCATTACGAACTACAGTAAGTTGCATTGCCTCCACAAAGGAACGATGGCATCGAAATTTAAGGTAACGTCACTCCGGGTCAATGCTTGGAAAATTGGCATCGATGATTCCGATTTCTACTGAGTAATATCACAAAAATTAAACACGGAAAAGATCCAGTGGTACCAGCAGTAAGTCAGAAAGACCACTGACCACTGCTCCACCACTCGTGCACTAAAGATGAAAAAAGTTAACATCCTCAAGAAAGTGAAGCAACAAAAGGAAAGAGGGCAGGAAATCTTGGACTTACGCTTTGTATGCTTACTTTTGATAGGAGCGAAAATATAGGCGATATTTGCAACGTTAAAACTATTCTCGAGTACGAGTTCAAGTTCGACACCGCAGTGCAAACACTATCAAGGTCGTATTGCCAAAAAGGACTGAGACGCGTAAAAAGTATCGATAACCATTTCTCGGAAAGGTGCGACCTAAATAAGCAGACCTCGGCGACCTGCATAAACTGCAAAAGAAAGCACCCAGCGAACTATCGAGGTTGTGAAGTGACAAAAGAACTCCAAAAATGTGCGACACATTTAAAAATACTTTACTTATGCTAGCTGATTAAAGATAGACGTGAAACAGCTAAGGAAAATGTTACGAAGCCGTCAAAAAAAAGACGAAAGGCGAACAAAGTAAAGTCCCTCCGGCAAAAACAAGAAGCATTCAACCGGTCATTGAAGGAAGACGCCTAATACCTGACCACCAATTCGGGTTCAAAATCAGACATTCCACAATTGACCAGGTTTATAGAATAACCAATGAAATTGAAAAAGCCCTAAAGGGGAAAGAGATTTGCTTTATCGCTTTTCATGGCATTTTGCAAACCTTCGACACAGTTTGGCACGATGGCTTGAAGTATAAGCTCAGACGGGTTCTTCCGGAGCATCTTCATAAGATCTTAGAATCTTACCTTAAAAATAGACTTTTTCGTGCTAGACACGGAACCAAATATTCCGAGTTTAAGGAAATCGCCACCGCAAGGAGTGTCCTTGGTCCTATCTTATTTTTACTATATACTCGGGACATACGTCAAATGGAAGGGACCGTTGTAGCTAGGTTCGCGGACGATACGGTTATTCTGGGAACGGAAAGTTGAATCGAGTTAGCAAACTGAATAACTTCAACGAGTTTTAGATACAATCTGCTAGTGGACGCATTGTTCTTAACGGGACCAAATCGACGAATGTTAACTTACATTAAATGGAAATAATCATCTACCCGTTTTCATTAACTTGGTACAAGTACTGTATATATCGGGAATGACACTGGAAGCCGCACGTTAAGAAGAAAAGCAACGAGAAAAATTGATTGGATAATTGGAAGATATTCCAAGGTAAGAATATATAATAAACTGCTTTTATATAATCAAGTGCTTAAACCTGTGTGGACGTACGGTATACATATCTGGGGTTGTAGCAAACCAAGGAATAGACATTTTGTAGAATCATTCCAAAATAAAGTTATAAGAGCAATCTTGAAACAATGATACTACAGAGACTCAGAGATAGCCAACGTGGAAGACGAAATAACAAACTTCGTTCGCAAGCTCCGTATTCGTCTTCATGATCATTGCAACTACGCCATACTCCAAACTTAGGACGTGACAAACCTTGTGCGCCGACTTCAAAGAACGAAATCGTTCGATCTAGTGCTATACGAGTAAGAAGTAGCAGCATGTAATGACGGTATCAGCGGGTGCTTTTGCTGAAAATCTACTAGTTGTAGTAAACAAGAAGAAGGAAAGGGTGTTTCTAGGCAGCCGAAATCTGACACTACTAGGTTAGGTTAGGTAACTGGGTGCCCTTGTGGACAGGGTTGTCAACAGCTCACTTAGACCACTATGAGTCCATTGTGCCCAATATTTAGAACCCTGGGAACCTAAAAAATTTCAATCTTCGACCGCTAGGCTAATCCACTGACATAAATGTATGAATCTCAGGAGTTTTCTTAGCTCAATGCTACCTAGCTCATCCAGCTTTAAAAAGAAGTATCTGCCAAAAGCACGGCTTCTTTTGCTGGCCAGAGCTGGACAGTCACACAGGAGATGATGAACCGATTCTATTTCCTCTACGTCCCTGCAGCTTCTACAATAGTCGTTATGAGGCAACTCTAGCCGTGCTGCGTGATTACCTATCACACAGTGTCGTGTCACGACGCCATCAGCTATGCGGATGTCCCTTCGACTTAGTTTATAAGATTGATAGATCTCTTTTTGTCGTAGACTGGCCATAATGATTTGGCTGTAGCGCATGTATCTAATCGACACCAGCGTTCATTAGCTTCCTCACTAGATTCGATGTCTATATCCCTGTATAGGGTGCTGAGCGGTACACTAGCCTCGGAAAGTGTTTACAAATTTGTACGAGCTTGGATCTTAGTGATGTTGACTCTGACGCCTTAATGGCCGCTTGGCTATCAACATAGATATTGATTATTTGCCCTGTAATATCTTCCTCAATAATCATATCCACAGCTTGTTTTATTGCAGCGAATGGAAGACACTGCAACCATCCTTAAGTCTAAACGAGCGATGTAGATATATTTCGAGACTCACAGACTAAGAGTGCACGGTGATTCATAGCGTCTATGAAGATTTCTGGCTAAGTCACCAAAATCTTTACAGAAATACTCTCCGAGAGTTTTTTTTCCCACATTGATAGGGCAGGACTTATGCCCAAAATGAGACTTATTGTTTCTTCGTACTCCTAGTATGTACAGTTTCTACAGAAAGCAAGTTATGTCCGGTCGCCAAAGGAAGCATCTAAAATCATTACGAGAGTCGAACGACGCCCTCATCCCGCATCTGTGATAGTTTAGTGAGTGGTCGGCTATGAAGGCTTTACCGACCTTCATTTCTGCGAGAAAGGCGTTGAAAATATCGACAAAAATTTACATACATTCTAGAAGGCGTTGTGAAGGCTCTTAACCAAAAATAGTTTTCAAACAAACCGTGGACTTTTCAACAAGATTTCGCTCTAGCTCAGACAAAAACAACACAACAGTGGCTCGGAAACAATGTACGGACTTTATACCACCAGTTAATTGGCCGGCCGGTAGTCGAGACCTAATACACAAGCTGTGGTCTTTTTAAGAGGGCAAAACTCACTCTATTCGACACCCAAATACTGAGTCCTTAAGACGTGCACTTCTCCATGCAGAGGCCAACCTCCCATGAATAAGCTGCGTCCTGCGATCGATAAATGGTCAGAGCGACTCAAGGCTTGTGTGAAAGCAAATTGCTGTCATATAAATTTTATATCTTAGTCATCAATAAATAAATTTTAAAAAAATGGTGCCGTGAAATAAGCTCACTTTGACAAAGTGAAATAATGCAAATTTGGCTTTATAGCGGTTTAAATTATTAGTTAATCTTATTTTTCTTTCACAAAGCGAAATAAGGGTAAATTCTAAAATCGAACCGCCCTTATTTCACCTTGTGAAATTGAGACATGTTTACATGATATTACATTTCCGCTTTACTTACTATCTACATATATATATATACATATTATATATAAAAGTTAAACTCTGTATGTATGTTCCCTATTGACTGCTAAACACTTCAACCGATCATCATGAAATTTATAACCCAAAAAAAAAAAAATCAATTGTCTTATGTTAAGTAATATTTTAAATTAAAAACTTAATTCTTAGATACGAAATTACTTATGTATAAATACAACAACTAAAGTAATTTTTTGGTGTAATTTGCTGGTGTTCGAATTAACTTGAAAAGATAGACCTATATTAAAATAGAAATAACGTTTTTTTAAAAACTAAATTGCGCAATTTACAGAAACGTGTTATAATACTTACTACCTTATTACTGAAAAATTGTCTAAAATACTTACAAAGATATCACAGGTTCAAATAAAAACAATTTTTAATAAAAACTTTGGCGTTCATGTTGTCTGTGAGATACAAATTAATTATTGCTTTTAAATAATAAATACTTTGGCGCTCACAGCCCATACAGGCCCTGTTCTAGCTTTTCGCAGCCATTCGTGCTGTAAAGCACACGAATGGTAGGAACCAACAATTTGATGCCTTTTCCGAAGGGCAATTCTTTCGATTGAGAGAAGCAAGAGGTAGCACCGTGGAAAAACCTTTCTTGTTTGGTATTTTCCTGAGACTCAGTGATCACGCACTTAACCAATGAGCTACGGCAGACACAATAAATGCTTTCATTTATGAGAACTTGAGAAAACAATAGTTAACAATTTTTCAGAATTATCAAAACTTTACATAAACTCTTAATTAAACTTTCTGAAAAAAACAACATTTTTTTCAGCCAATCGTTTATTAAATTGCTTATCAAATAATTTCTTACCGCTGATCGATTAAATGATAGTTAAAAATACTTTCTTTTTTTAAACTCAAGCTCTGCTCCGATTGATATAAAGGGCATGACGGGGTCGCATATAATTTATCATACACATAAAAAAAAGATTTTTTCCCCATATGTACAAGTTTTAAATATCATGGCCTTCCTCACATATTTCGAAATGTCAATTTCAGCCAAATCGTTTTAATCATATCCGAAAAAGGGTACATTTTCGAAAGTCTGCTAAGTGTCCAGATCTTGTAAATGAAATAGGAGTAGGTACGCAAAAATTAAACTGCACTGGTATGCCATAATCTGGTATGTATCAAATATTGTTGATATGTTGATTTCGAACAAAATCGAACGAATCATCGCCAAGGAATAGAAAATTTTCCAAAAACAGCCTACTTTTTGGCTACTGGAAAGTACCATTGTAGGCACAACTCAATGCGCAAGTATTATAGTTCAAAGCTGGTGAACATTTATCAACCACGGCGACGAATATGTAAATTTTGTGTGATAGGCGAATGCGAATGGTCTATTCTTCTTTCTTCCTCCTGTTGGGGGTTCATTGCACTATCAAGATTTCGCAAGAATTGATTGAAGGAAAGTATCCGTTATTGATGAGATTGAGGTGCCGTGATGGAAAAGAAAAACTCTACATGAAGAATATGGACTACACTGGCTCCTACGACTAATTGAACAAACAAAATTACATTTCAAGTAAAAAAAAAAATAAGGAAACTAAAACAATATGAGTGTTTCACTCCTCACAAATGGAAATGTGAGCGTAGCGAACGTCGAAATTGCCACCCACCATAAAGAACAAAATTATTAAATTTTCTAACTAGCCCAAAAATGTTCGTCAGCCCACAAGGGAAATCTTCAATTTTTAATTCAAATTAAATCTTAACCTCTGATTAGAAACATCGATAACCAGAGATCTTCGATTAAAATATTTGTTTACTCAATTTAATTCCTTAAACACTGACAGACTTACCCAAACAATTTTGTATGAACAAAACGACAATCTTGGGTTAAATTGATTGTTCACTTTCAATCATAGAAATTCAAATGTGAAATTGAGGTTTAGAAAAAAGTGTCAAATAATTAAATTAGAAACAGAATTAAAATAAAGAGCACGACTGGGTCGAAAAATAGTAAATTTGTAAGAACCAGTATATAAGTAAGAAACCACTACACGTATTTTTTGGCGAAAACCTGGCATGTGTCCTTCGAATTTAATCAAAATTGGTCATTAGTACCATTAATTTTGAATGAAAATGTTGATTTCGGCTCGAATTGTGACTCCACAGACCGTTCAGCTGATTAGGCTGCAGTCGTTTGATCAAAATCTCGAGATCGAACATTTTAAGAAAACCAATTTTGCCATAGCTTATGTAAGTAAAAAATGATCAATATGAAAAAAAAACAGTACTTCAAAGCCCAGTGTTCACGTATTATACTGCGTTTTTTTTTTTCTCGAAATTTTGCAGTTAAAAATAATTTGGAAAACACAACAGAGAAAAGGCGCGATAAGTAGCACGTACTCGCCCCATATGTGCTGTTCGTTTGTCAATTGTTCAGATTTAAAATTTAGGAAACATTGATGAAAAGCAGACAAATTCGGCAAGTGCGAGTGCGACCGTTATTTTAAGTGGTTGTTTGTCCTTATACTGCTTGCTTAAGAACCACTAAATATTTTTATTTTTATGTATCTACATATATACATATATATATATTTCCTGATACGTATGTAGGTCATGACGTCTACAAACTGTGAGCAATGTCTAAAACATCATCATCAAAATCGGATGAAGATGGGGTAAGAAGATTTGTTATAATTTTCCCCTTACCTCCTCACAAATTTTTTTTTAATTTTTCCCTTTCGAAGATAGGGGCGGAGGACATCACCTATGACATGATTTTGAGAGTTTTTTTTGATTCAAGAAACTTTATCAAAACAAATATATATATATATATATATATATGATATTTCACACGATGGTGTATAAAAATATATTTTGTTTTTGCCCCCAAAAGCCCCATACAAAAATACTTTTTTATCTGATTATTTTTGGTCCATCGCGTACTATTTTTGTGCAAAATTCAAGCTCTCTAGGTCGAACGGTTTAAAAGTTACAGATGTGTGATAGACACAGGGACAGATGGACTGACAGATACCGTGTTGAATCCATTAGTGTTCTGTTTATACCATTCTGGTACGGAACACTAAAAATTGCAATTTACGTAAAATACTTTAAAATTTTAAAAACAGCCAATCCTTCCATACGAGTATATCAAATATTACTTAGATATAAATTTGAATAAAATAAACTTAGACAATCCGAGAAAGAATTAATTTTCGCAAGTCAGTTAATAAGTAAAGTACCGTTATAATTTTTAGCGATAAACAGTCTTATCGCATATTACATCAGATATGAATTTTTATTGAAATCGTAAGACCCGTTTTAGAGAAAAATGCAATATTTTATAATTGGTCGTAGTAAAGTAACGTTAATTTTGTGGCTGGAATGAAAATATGAGTTTTACTTCTGGGTATTGGTCCACATAGACCACAGATATGAAGTTTGAAGAAAATCCGTCCATCGATTTAGGCTACAGCTCGAGGTGCAAACAGATGGACAGACAAAATTGCGAGAACCCGCTTTTTTGAGTACCTCTATTATAGTAATATCAAGATTGATCACAATCTCGAGTTCGAGTATTTTCACGAAAACAATACTTGCCCTATAGAAGCACCGTATGTATGACAGCTAATATTGGAAAATTCCAATAAACATCAGTTGAGTAACACTCAACAAACACTTTTCGGTTAAAACAAAATCGTAGCCTCTGAATATAACACGAGCTGAACAAACTGTAAAAAGTCAACATTTTCAAACTTTAAGTTTTCAATATCTTAAGACCAGAATGTTGTAATCTTTATGTACTCGTACACTCTATTGATGAAATTCATACTGTAATGTGTAAAGATTACAACATTCTGAATAAAACGTGAAAACCTCAACACCTGAAAATGTTGACTTACTGTGTTTACCTTATTAGCCGACGATATATACATACTAAAGGGTACGACTGGGTCGCACGTAAATGCTACATATGTGCTGTTCGTTCGTAAATTGTTCCGATTTTAGATTTAGGTAAATTCGATAAAGAACAAAGTCATTGGCCTTTAGAAATAAAAATTTGAAAAGTCGAGTCTGAAGCAGACTTTTGTCTAGTTAAATTTCCCTATCATTTTGTGGAAATGAAACAACCTTAATAAAAGTAAACTTTCTGTCACTATTTCTATTGAGAACTCGTTCTAATTGTTCTAATTTTATTGTCTCTCTTCTTTTTTCCTTGTTTAATGTTTATATCCGGACATCGGGTGCAAAAAAAAAGTTGTTGGCTATCACTTTAGATTCAATTTAAATATGTATCAACCACTCGACACTATTTCCTAGATTAGAGTCGATGCTTATGAAATTTTATAGCATTTTTCTGCAATTTAGGAGTTAAAGTCAGCTGTTAGTTAAAAGTCGCATTCCAAGATTTGGAAATTGTCAAAATAATTTTGTTCGAATTTTCACGGTTAAGAAAAAAAAAATTTAATTTAAAATCTGAGTTTTTGCAGATAAACAAAATATTCAGATGTTTTTGCTGGCATATTTTGCTGGTAATTAGCACTAATAATATTAGCGAATGAAAAGTCCTCTTTCGCCTCTGAGTATGAACCCAGAGACCACAGATATGAAGTTTGAAGATGGACCGTATTGCAAGACCAACTTTTCAAGTTTCTTTTTGACAGTAATGCCAAGTTTGAATCTGGAGTACGAACATTTTCAGGAAAACAATACTTGCCCTTTATAAGAGGAAGTAAAAGTAGTTTGAACATTATCAGTCAAATTATGTAATTGGGGTTAGTTAAACATGTTTACATTAGAGGTATCCTCATCGATATTAATGATTTTTACGTAGTTGGGAGTTTAGAGCAACGGGGAAAATAAATCATTCAATCAGTCATTAAATTGTATTCGCACAAGTCATTCGATAGGTTATATTCCTACTAAAACCCCAGTTTAACAATTTAGAATCCATCTTTCTTCAATTTTGAATTCTGAGCTTATATTAAAAGCTATCTGCTTGTTTTCTGCGCTAACGATTTCTTCACCAGCTTTTCTTTATATTCATCAACACAATAAACACAACACCAAAATGTATTCGAAACACTAATGCATATATTTCACAAATCGGTTGCACCCTACAAGATACAAAAAACATAAACTAGGTACACGACCAGTAATTTTTCCCGTTCATCTGGCAACATACAAAATATCCATCACCCTGCTTCAGTGCGCATGTCCAACAGAAATGCCACCAACATCTTAATCCAACCTTCATCCTGTCTATATTTTTATTTACTCTGCTAAAAAGCCAACAAACGCAAGTTCGACTAGCAAATTTGTCGTTCTCCTGCACTAAAAGGCAAAAAAAAATTGTCGGGAAAAATAATTCTGGCATTTATGGCGACTACTAGTCTGAAGCATAACAATGCAATTCCATTAATAAAGGATGCCATAGTGAAAGTGTCGCCAAAAGAATAGTGTGTGCAAAATTATCGAAAAACTAACAATTTTCCGCAATACTAATGTGAATGGTATGCTTGTGCGGGGGACAGAAAATGCATGCCACCCGCCCTATACCAATCAACCACGACTGTCGCCACATGAAAATTGTGTTATTGATTTTTCCTGATTGCGCCGTTGTTGTTTTCCGTTTGCATTTCCGTCATTGAGACGTGTCGCTACCGTGGAGACAGTGTAGTTCAGTGCAGTGTGCCGCTGTTTGTGGGATTGTCAACCAATTTGTTTGAAAGTGCATTTAGCGAAAAAACAAAAAACGAGTTCAAGGATTCTCATGTAATACATAACATCAACAACAACAGCTGCAGAGCAAGTGTACGAGTACCGCATCACATCAGGATCACATCATTATCGAAAACGAATTGTGTTCGGTTCGATTCTTTTTTTTGAGTGAATTTTTCCGCCTGTAGGCAGTTTTCAAGTGCAACTCTTGACAGTACCAGCAACAGCATCCTTGTGATCCTTGAGTGGGTACATTCGGAGCACTTTCGTTTCTGTGTGGGTGTGTGTGTGTGCATTCTGAAAGAAATGTCATCATGATATTATTGACATTTGCTAGTGTCAAGTGAATTGTGTGTTTTAATTAATCCCTTTGACAGAGAATCATAATTTTGATCTCCTCCAAGTGCTTTCGGGGTGTTACCCTTGATATTCGTCACGATTATGTACTTAAGCCGGAGCCCCCCAAAGCATCAGAACTCATCATTGGGGGGCTCCAACGACAGCTTGGCAAAGTACAAATCGGGATCATCAGGGAAATTTCATAGCCAAATGTCCGGTTCGTCTGCGTCCATGTATTCCAGTTCGTCGACGGCCAATCTTACCAGCCCAGGAGGTGGTGGTGGGTCCCATTTGGGTGGAAATGTGCATCCTCACTCGCATTCGCGTGTCAAGCGGAATAAAAAGAATTCATGGGGCGCCAGGGAACGAGCCGGAATGAGTTTTTTAATTGTTATTGCGTTCTTCGCGGTCTTTGGGTTAATTATTCTGACAGAGGTGAGTAGCTATGAGAATTTGTCAACCTGTCTAACTTTGTTTTTATATGCGCTTTGTTGTCCCTTTGTTAGTATATGTATGTACATATGTAGATACGATTTCAATAGATTCAATGTCATTCAACTTTTTTTTTTCGAAACAAAAAAAAGAGTTTTTGTTCAACGTGTATATCGTGTGCAGACGTGGTTCAAGAACTATGCACATCATTTATGTACCTATACATCTACATTTTCTGTTGTTTGTGTGCAACATCAGCACAGTGAAGTGCGTTTGTTTCTCAATGACATCGTTTTACTGTGTAATTGGTGCGATTTGCAGTACACTTTTGACGTCGCTATGTCTACTGAATGCGCGTTAGGGTTTTCTGTTTTATCTTTCATGGATCTGCCTGATGCAAAGTATGTAGTTGCATGTGCTTTAGAAAGTAGAGATGGTTCAAATGTCATGTAAAACGAGATTGGGGGTTTAGAGGTGTTAAGTAGAGCTACCTAGGCATCTTAGAAAGATTTTATGAGAGAAAGCATAGAGGAAAATTAAAGGGGATCGTAGTTGGAAGAGCCGGAATGGATTTTGAGAATTTGTTGCACCTTGCTTGTCTTTTTTATTCAGAAACAAAAAAAGCATTCTACGTTCTTTAAGACCCAAACGGAATATGTCTTAACTGCAACGACCATTGATTAAGAGAAAAATCCTTCAGGCAGTAAAAACTAAAATGAGATATCCGCTGGATACGCAGATGCCATTTGACAAGCCCTAGGATTTCAACAATTACAACCATTTTAGCTGTCATACTCGATACGTTTTGGACTAGAGCAAGGGTGTTTGTTCAAACATTTAAGCAATGCATTGCTTGTGGCTTTCACTTCTGCTGTTATGCTAACGAGACATTGAATGTTGCAGTCGAAGCCAGACGTAGAGATTTTAAAGATTAGTGCTCTATTGGTGAACCCTTGGATATTGGATTATTAAAATAAACTAGTTTCAACGGATAAAGAATATCTGGGAATGAACAATCGATGGGGTTGATAAACTCCATTGAATCGTACTCACGCCAAGTCGTACGATGGGCCGTGGGAGTGATGCAGAACAACTAAGAGGCAAGGTTTCAATGTCTGAATGTCCAATCCATTGCACACCGAGAAAGGAAGATTGGTACATTAAAGATAAAGCCATCTTGAAATATACTTCGAACCTCTCGGATTTCACAATCGCAGAGGAAAAGTTGTACAGTCCATGACACCATATTGTACCTAGTAAATCAGTATTATTGGCTGAAGGGCATGACAAAGGTACTTTAGATAGCATACTTTGACTACTTCCTGTTGAAGGATGAATGAAAAATTAATGAACTACTTAAGCTGAGCCCAAATAAATATAGTTTTGAAAAATACTAGAGTAGCGCAGCTTAGATTGGGTCCCCAACTTCAATAATGATTATATCAAGAGATAGTGTTACCACTTTTGCTACATAAATAAAATTCTTCAATTTTCTTTTAAAACCTGTTGAGTATCAGCAGAATGGCGGGCAAAGAGCGGCTGTTGGAAAATGGGAGGATCTGCTCTAGACCGAGACCAAGCTAAACAATCAGTTAAATAACCACTCTGATACCTCAGAGAGTGAGTGGTGCAGAAATTAATAACGAAGCTAATAACTACGAGTAGTTAAAGTCGCTGACCACTTCGATTAAGTAACCTTAACCCTTGAACTACTTACACCTAGTGCTGTTTATTTTCAAAACTCAGATTTGAAATGAACACAAATAAGTAATAGAATACTCCTATCACGTGAAGTTTCTGACATTTAAAAGTTTATGTATTTCAAATCAACTTAGTTTGAATTTCTACGTCCTGTGTAACTACCTCTAATTTATATAAAAATTAAATCTAATTTGGCTTGGCAGTTAGTATCAGGCGTAACATATCTGAGATGCTAAATGTTCAATAATGTAAATTATTGACTTTCTGTCCAAAGACTTAAATATTTATAAGACTTTGGTATATCAAAAGTGGTACATGTATAGTAATACGTGTACCACGCGTTCTCATTGTTAGTACTAGAAGTCCTAACGTGTTGCGCTCTCTCTGAATTTTAGGAATTTCCAAATAATAAAGAGCATTAAACCTAAGGCAAACTCATGGTTTGACGAGAGCTGTAAAGGGGCTATCAGGTTCAAAGAAGCAAGCTTTCGGTCTTATAAAGCCAACAAATCTGAGGAAGACCGAAAGAAGTTTAAACAATCCAGAAAAGACTACAATACCCATATTCGACGTGACCTTACATGACCAAAAATGGAGGCAAAAAATCCTAAGGTAGTATAAATGTTTGGTCATTCGTCAAAAATATTTAAAATTATGTCACGTCTGCCATCCCTACGCTCATTTACAATGGCATTCCATCTATCCGCTCCTTAGACAAAGCCAATCTGCTTGCTACTCACTTTGCAGCGAACTCCACGCTGCCAAATAATGCTTTGTCTCCGCCTGTATTTGAGAGTGTCAATTTTCCCATGGGACAAGTCCTCTTTCGCACTCGTACAGTTGCAGGAGTACTCAAAGGTCTTAACATACACAAATCCGCTGGTCCAGATGGTATCCCCCCATAGTTTTCAAGAGGTGTTCTTCAACGCTGGCAAAATTTCTACGTAAGCTTTCCTGTCTGTACTACTATTCACGGCGATTTCCGAGTAGATGGAAAACAGTATTTGTCCAGCCCGTCCCTAAAAAAGGCGAATCTTCCTCCCTGTCCAGTTACCGACCCCTTGCACTTACGTTCCTTCTTTCCAAGATCATGGAAACGCTGATAAATCGTCAGCTTATGAAATATCTCAATTCACGAAAAATCCTTAATGACCAGCAGTATGTTTTTCGTAGCAACAGGTCCACTGGTGATTTGCATATCTCACTGAGAAGTGAAACCAATCTCTCCATCACTTCGGTGAAACCGAAAACGGCTTTTGACAGAATTTGGAAACAGGCTCTTTTGTCGAAAATGCGTGCATATCACGTAGATGAGTCTCTTCTTCAATGGATTAGAAATTACCTTTCGGGGCGTTCAATACAAGTTGTATTGGACGGCTTCAAGTCTGCAATTCAGTAAATAAATGCATGGCGTTCCCAAAGGCTCTGTTTTGTCTCCGACTCTCTTTCTTATTTTTATAAAAGATCTCTTGTCTGCAACTTCTAATCCAATCCATTTCTTCGCTGATGACAGTACCCTCAGTTTTTCATATTCATTCTCTAACTCACGTCCTTGCTCTTTGGCCGTAGAAGAGGAACGGTAACGTATGTTAAACACATTAAATTCCGACTTTGACAGCATAATCAATTCGGGTCCAACAGAGTGGAATTTAATACTTCCAAAACTCAATGATGTCTTCTGTTTCTCAAGCGGAACCATAACCCACAACCATTATTCATGAATGGTACTTGCCGCTGAAACTGAAGGACATACTATTCTCGATATGTGTATTAATAACCATCTTCGATGGAAAGATCACATATTCGAGGTCGCCAAAAATGCTGCAAAATGTCTAGGATTCCTTAAGCGGTGAAAGAAATATTTTACCCCGTCTGATCTGGCCTCAATTTATAAGGCATTCTTCTGCCCTAAGCTGGAATATAACGCCCATATCTGGTCTGGTGCACCCAAGACCGTTTTGCACATACTAGACAGGGTACAGAATCGCGCGTTTAAACTTATAGGTGATTGAAACATTGTGAACTCCATACATTCACTTGAACATAGTCGGAATGTCTTGTGTCTCTCGCTATTTTATCGCTTTTTTTTGTAAAAAAATGCTCCAGCGAAATATACAGTTGCATTCCTCCCCTTCAAAATTTTACCCGCAATACGCGCCATGCTTCGAACGCACATCAGTTTACCCTTAAGCCCAAATTCGGTCGTACTGTCAAATATAGGGATTCGTTTATAAGTCGAACGACACGAATGTGGAATGATCTAGCAGGCTCTGTATTTCCTCTGTATTTACTACAACGTTCAAACATTTAAAGCCAACGTGCACAGGCTCCTCCTCTTTTCCTCTTTTTTTTTATACAATTTGCACTTGTCAAAGAGGATATGAATACCCCTCTACTAATTTTTAGGACACGGGAGTTTTGTGGAAAGGAGAAGAGACAGAAAGAAAGACAGATGGGTGTAGTTAGTTTGAAACTCTGGTGGCATTAAGTTTTTCTGTGAACTCCAAGGGTGGCGTCCAGATAACTGGGGAGTATTTTTTTTTGTTTTGTTGTTATTGTCGTTGCTTATAATTCACAGTATTTTTTTTCCGTCCTGCTGATGTCATCATCACGATTAATTTGCATTTTTGCCATATGACCACCCTACTGCCAGTGTTATGCCCTCGCAGTAGAGTTGACATAAGCTTTCGCAATTGATCGACTTTTTTATTTATTTCATACGAAATAAATAGATGATTCTTGACATCAGGATTCGAACCTTCTCCCTTTTCCTAACGTCCGTGCCCTGAAACAGTTTAAGGGTATTCATATCCCCTTCGGCGCGCAGATTATAAAAAAAAAATCTATAGAAATCAATACTTAAAGAACAAAAAACTTGTCCCACGCAGTAAAGTCTGAATAGATGTCAAATTTCCACAAAATCGTCTGAGGCATTTGCCAGAAATAATTGAATAATCAGTAAAGTACCGTTATACGACATAAAGGTCGTAACTATATGGAATGCAATCAAACGCTTGGACTGCAGTCTAGCACACATATGTGCATGCAGACAGACAGATAGACAGAATTGAGATACCCATTTTTTTGAGTTTCTCTATTATAGCAAAGTTTGATCAAGATCTAGAGATAGACAATTTTCACGAATACTTGCCCTTATTGAACGTCAAATTTTATAAATTTGTTTGTGTTATTTATTTGGCACACAATAACAGTTATCCGTCCTTTGGATACTGGATAAATTTATAAGTTTGTTTATAGATAAATACCATTGTGCAAAACGTTTCGGAAGTTCAATAGAGAGTTCTGCCTTGCAAGATTAATTAATTATCAACCAACCAGACTTATAATTAAGGGATATTAGGGACATATTCAGTACAGAAAAATAACGTACAATGATATAAAGCTTCACATTTTGCAAACAAGCTTCGACAAGTTATAGTGAACAAAATACCAAAAGACCCCTAGCTTGCTTCGTAGTCGACTTCTTTGCTAAATATTAGCTAGTTATAATTCATTGAGTCTGAAACTTGCTATTTCATCATCTATGGCCTATAATATATAGGTCTGCCTGGAGTAGAACAATTTCTCAGACATATTTTTTTCAGCAGGCCAACATAAGTCTATTATACTGATAAAAATTAAAACTGCGTAATCACTGCTCGGGAGACTCAAGATTTGCGTGAACGTCTGACAAACATCCGAGAGTAAAACTGTCATATGAAGCTTCTTCCCATTCATGTGTCACACAGTATAAATGGCAGCGATAATCTAAATGTGCTGTTAGCGCCAAAATATTTATTTATTTTATATTGACTGGACTATAGTACTCGAGTTCTCTAGCATTAGAGTCAGCAATGGCAAACCTATGATGCTGGGATAGCGCCCCAAAATGCCTCTTAATTCTGCTCTTGAATAGCTGGGAATTGCAAGCTCTGAAAACATGTCTCCTAGGAGTGAATTCCAAAGTTAACTTGTTCTTTAGCAAAACAAATTTTCATAGAGAGAATATAAAGGTGATGGCGTCTAGCAGCTTGCCTAGTGGAATGCTCAAATGTCGCATTTCTAGATATCATTTTATTGAGGTCTTTCGAACATCTGCAGCGGTAATGAGATTATGCTTATTATTGAAATTGAGGGCCCTCAACTTAATTAGGAGGGTATATTAATGCTGCAAGTAGGTTGTCACTACAGCCACACCAACCCATTATACTCAGAACTAAATTCACTATTGTCACACTAACGTTACGAGGCTAACAGCGCAAATCAACACGTTCACATCAATACTACCATCAAATACATCACAGTACATGTATATAGATAGCATGGATCAGCGCTCAGTAGTTACACTAGGTAGAGAGCACAAATGGAAAGGTACTTTAACTAACTTGGTAAGCGAATATGGAGGTAGTTAGCAAAGGATCCAGCTCGAATTTTATTGGTCCATGGTTCAGATATTACTATTACTATATCCAGAAAAATAATCCTTCGTCGGATATGACGACTACTACTATTACGACTACGGTCATACTGAACGAGTGGGCAACAAGGCTCCAGCTAATAGGGCCTTAAAGTTTTAGCACCAAAATCAAAATTGGAGACGACAAAAAATATCAAACCTCCGCTCTAAAGTGCAAGATGGAATGCACTAAAGTGGAAGACGATGCCTTAGGCAGATACCTTTCACGGATCGCGATCGGTTTGAAAAGAATGACGTGATGAAATTAGAGAGAAGTCAATCCAAGTTGTATTACTTGGTTTTATTAAAATCAAATTTACTATAAAATCGCCGGAAAATCGAACGGATCGAAAGGATGTCAATACCCACATTTTAAAAATACCATAGCACCACACATAATCACCAAATTTGAATAAAGAATCCTTCACATGTTCCCTAAATTTCGCAGAATTTTCGTCTACACGTGCACACCAATAGCTCCATCAGGTTTTCTCAACCACCACAATCTTTCGATTACTCCTCTTCATAATCTCCATTATCTGTGAATGTGTTCACTTTACAGTAGCTAAGTATAATTAAAGTAGTTTCCCACGCTTTATTAAATAATAATTTGCCTGATCAATCTATCAAGTCAACATTTACCTTCTTAAAATTGTGGCTACACATATTCCATTAAAATAATTTCTAGAGCTCTTCCCATTTTAAGGAGTTTCCTCGTTGCTCAAGTGTGTTCTAGCATCCAGAGCACATTTCCTCTGTGTATGTGTGTTTGTGTATAGCAACAAAAGCGTAATTATTCCGCAATGCTAATTAAACTCTTTGTTTCTTTGTTTTGTTTAATTCTCTTTTTTTTCTTGTTGCTGAATGTCAAAGCTTTGTGTAAGTACAAACGGACTCCATATTGAGACCTTATTTGAATAATTTGATTTTCCAGCTGTACTGTGTGGATGACAGCAATAAAAATTAAAATTTGCTTTTATTTTACAATTTATATACTAAATTCAAATTAACTATCGTTGTCATTTTTTTCTTGTTGGTGCTTTTCTTACCCTCTTTGCCGCATTGCATTGGAACAAGCAGCTCTTCATGATCGACGAGAAGAGCCACGGTGGAATGGTTGTACTGAGGCATGGAAATCTTGGCAGCCGTTTGGGTGATTCACTGCCAGATTATGATAATGTAAAGGTAAGGAGAATTGAATTAAATATTTTATATAGGGCAAATGGCACAAAACAGACGAAGAAAGGATGTCCTTTGGTTTTCGCGGAAAATTCAACGGACGTTATCCTTTCATTTTGTGTATGGGGTAGGGTGGGGGCATAAATTGGTTTCCTTTATTTAAATTAATTTTTATTGAAAATTATGTAGGAGGGTGAAGAGAGTAGAGTAGAGTATTAAGAAGTATTTATCGGCTTTTAATAAGAAAGTTAGTTCCGGGTGACTTTTATGGCAAAACGGGTACTTTTTTTTATGAACGTAAGGAGCTTATAGTTTGTGAGGGAAATTCAAGGAAAATATTTTTACTGAGGCAAAGATTTTTGCAAGGGGATTGGAGGTTTTATTTAAAGCAGGCTTGTGGAGAAAAGCAATATTTGGAATTGAAAATTTTCAGATATATTGAAATTTTGATTGTAATAGTTTTTTATTGTTGAACGAACCGCTTTTGAGATTTTGCTTTGATTTCGGCGGCAGCAAAGCCTAAAATTTCGGCTGTAACATTCTGTTCATAGAGCGCACTGTTTTCGAGATAATCGCACTGGAAAACGACTTCTTTATAGCTTCCCAGTAAGTCAGACATTTAAGCAGATTGTGGTCTTCAATTTTCGAAGAATTTTTAAAATTCGGCATCTGTCTGTAGAGAATTTCAAAACAATACAATTATATAAATAACAATGTTGTTCGACACACCGTTTTCATACATTCACAGTTAAATCTGATTTGAATTAACTGCAATCCGAAGGTACATATTACGAAATGCTGCAATTTTCCATTGCTCAAGCAAATTACATATTGTTTTATGCATGTACACAACGTAGCAATGTAATATACACTCATACATTTTGGCAAACACACTCGCACTCATGCTAACCTTAAGCTTAGATGAGCTCATTCATTAGATGACCTCGTTCCAGACAATTAAAGGAATAATGGTTCGAGATTTAATTTAATTTTTCTACAATATCTTGTCTGCAAGAGTTAGTTGCCCATATTATGCAAATGAAAAAAATAAAAATGCATTGTGGAAGAGTATTTTAGAAACATTTAAAATTCAAAAATTAAATGTTAATGTGAGATTTTTGAAAACAAATTGGGGGTTCATGTGCTTTAGTACTCCTATGTACGTGTTTTCAAAAGTCTCTAGTTAGTTGATCTTTATGACAAATGGGATCAGGTTATCTTGTCAGAGATTAAGTATTTCTTGCACTCTCGTGTCTCTCTTCATAGTATCAAATTTTTCAAACAAATCCAATATCAATATCAAAATCTTGACCACAATTACCCTCTTACAAGCCATAAACACAACTTCAACTTTCCCCTAATTGTTATTCCTCAAGTGAGACAAATTAGTTCCATGAAACTCTCGAAACATCACCACGTAAAAACGACTAAATCACATTTTTCCAAATAACCTCTTCGTCCACAAAACATTTCCACTCAACAAGCATTCTCAGTCCATTGTCTGTCTACTGCCATTGTAACCTTAATAGAGAGAGTACCATGTTCTTTGTTTTAGAAGGTTAATTGATTTCCATCATTCTATTGACATGAATCCCGAAAGCCTTTTAAGTGTTCGATTATAAACCACTTTTGGGGGGACATTTTCAACCCTTTTTCGATGACATTATTACTTATTCTTTGGCTTGATAATTAATTACATTAGGTTGTGAAATTTTTAAACAAGTGGTAATAGGGAGGTGGAATTGTATGCTTGTCATTTTTATACCCATTACGGCTAAGTTATATCATTTGTAATTCATAGTTTGTAGAATAGGGAAATAATGGAGCTACACTGAGTCGATTAAGCCTCACATTTTGGGCTCGAAAGATTAAATCGAATGCACACATTTTTTTGATTCATAATATGGTTCATAAAATGATCTTTAAATTGTGGTCGAACTTTTGGGGGGGAATTGCATTCACAAACCAGACACGAATTTTTCCACAACATGTGAACTTTACGTGAAAATTTGTAGATTGGTGATACCAAAAGTCTCCACTCCTAGAACGATGGGATAGTCCACACCCATTGTTTAAGGGGCGGGATACAATAACTCATGTTTCTTCGCTTTTAGGGAAACACACTTAAAAAAATGTTAAAGTTTTTCCACTTTAAATTTACTATCGAATTGCACTTAGTCTGCATTAGAATTACTTTTATTTTACTTACAAATTAAAAAACTAAAAGAGCACCTTTTTTTAAAAAAAAAAACTTGTCTCTTTATAATTTGTTTTCTCCATCCTGATGAAATAGAAACCTGAAATTTGGCGCACTTATAGCACAAGAATTAGATAAGAAATCTTTTGATTGATTTTTGCAACACAGGATGTCGTAATACCTCGCAATCCCCTGCATAAAGATGGTTCGTACTGTAAGTGTGCGAAAGTTATTAGGTCATTCATAGGCCTCTGAAGGATGTATTACACTAATAATAGTAGTATTTACCCTACTGAATGGTATCGTAATTAGCTAGCAGCCCAACATTTTATTTTATTTCGTTTGGTCTAACACCCTCAAACATCGCTTTTAGACATGAGGTTCCTAATACTTTTAGATACTATTAAATGGGGCAAAAACTACATTTATTGGCATAATCTACTAATCCTGTGCCTTCCAGAGAGAGTCCTATGGATGACCTAGAAAACGAGATTTTGCACACTTATGGTATGAACTATGAACGAAACTCCAAAGTAGCCAGATTTGTGATTTTGGAAATACGAGATATGTAAAAGACTGCATGTATAAACAAATAATAATTCGGACACCCAGAGTATTTCTCTGTTTTCCTGGAGAGTTCTAAATTTGTATTTCATCCGGATTGAAGAAAAACTGATTATTATATTTTATTTTTTTTTAATTTCGAAATCGGCCATTAGTAAAGTAACTTTGAATTTGGGGCTAGAATCAAATTTCTGATTTCGCCTCGAATTGTGACCCCACACACCCTAGATATGAAGTTTGAAGTAAATCCGTCCAGCGCTTTAGGCTGCAGTGCAGTACACACACATGCATACTGAATTGAGAGATCCACTTTTTTTTAGTTTCTTTATTATTGTACTGTCAAGTTTGATCAAAATTTCTCGTTCGAAAATTTACACTAAACCAATAATTGCCCTTGTAAAAAGTAAAAATATCCAGTTCGCGAAATTGATGACTGGAGTAATAGAATGGATTCACGTAAAATTTTGAAGATCCCCCATATCTTACAAAAAGGCTTTCCCAAGTCTGGAAGAAGTTTCTTAATTAAGCCTCTTTTTTTAGAAGTGAGTATAATTAGTAGTTATTCAAAGCTTTATTTGTCCTCCATACATGGAAATTCTTGCTTAACCTAAAACCAAGACTGTTACCGAAATTTTGGCAGGTTATCACCCAGATAAAAGGACAGGATATAGTCGGTTCTATAGTCTTATACATATGATGGTATTGCTTGTGACTTAATTGGAAATTACTTAATTTTTATATTATTTTTTTCTTTACAACAGAAGTTCAGTTAAATC
Organism: Pocota personata; assembly: GCA_963082735.1. Lineage (NCBI taxonomy): Eukaryota > Metazoa > Arthropoda > Insecta > Diptera > Syrphidae > Pocota > Pocota personata. Next base: position 141,668,082 of record OY720430.1, read on the forward strand.
AGTTGGCCTTTGTAAACATTTTTACAAACTTAAGGGATGTGGTCCCCACACCACTCTTTGGGTTCTATTAATGAGATAATCTTTTATAGAATAGACACCGCTTTCACTAAAACCAAAGTACAGCACACTCCTTCTCATCCGAACTTCTATAATCTGAACTGTTCGGTAATCGAAACTAGTCCAAGAAAGATTTAATAAAATTAAAATCCCACCAAAAACTGTTTTTCATGAAAGTTTTTTTTATATTCCATTTTTTTATTTAATTTTTGTTTTGCATATTTAAAACATTTTTTAATTGTCTATTTTTGGAGCCTAGCATCAGTGAATAAAATAGACAATGACACTTTATCTTCCCCACAGGGTAATGGAATTATGTATACCTAGCCGAGGCAAATAATGTGGGGAAGAAGATAAATACCGAGAAAACAAAAGCCCTGAATATTACAAACTCCCACGCTCAACTCACCATTGGCAGTCAGCAGGTCGGAGATAGTTGAACAATTTTCTGTATCTAGGAAGAATGGTCTGGGCCTATGGTGGCACCGATCTGGATATGGGCAATAGAAATAGGAAAGATAAAACTACATTCGGAATACTATCAAAAATATTCGAAAATGAATATGTTCAGCACAAGTTCCAAGCTACGATTGTTACACTTTAGCGATGATTCAGTGATTCTTTATTATAGTGCATGGAAGGTAACCACCACTGTTACTCGCAAGTTGCAAAGCTGCGTAAGTAGATGCCTGTACAATACTTTAATGATTTGTTGGCCAAATTGTATCTCAATCCTTTGTCAAAGAACCCATCAGGAGTATATCGACATCATTACATGGAGAAGAAAACCGCAATGCCACCAAGTCCATTACAAAATACGCCATAAAGCGGAATTCACCAACCCAGTCATGCAAAAGAGTGGGTCGAATGGGAATGAGTTGGGGAGTGCTAAAACGCATCGCAAAACTGCAAACATGATTCATTTTCCACACACATGACCGTAAATTTAATTTTTTTTACGCAAAGAAAATATTTTGGAATTCGCCTCAAAGACCTCTTACATGCCTATATACAAACAAAAAATAACTGTAATTTCTACTTTTGCTTGTACTGGAGCCACCTTCAAAATATTTTTTTTTTTTTTTTCAAAAATAATACTGACAATATTTTTGAGTATTCTACATGACTTGTATAAAAATAGTACTATACTCGTATGCACGTTTATAAACTAGAAGATGGTGACTACCACCAACAAGAGCAATTGGGTTCCGTGGTCTATTTACGAAACCCTACAAAACATAGACGGTTTCTAAATTCATAAAGCCCGGCAAACGCGAACTACTCAGGCGACCCGGCACTTTTTTAGAATCCGGATTGAGATACATATGTCGCATTTATAATGTAGAAGCAACGAATATACAACACTCAAGTATACGCATCTGTCATAAAAAGTCCAGTAAAACTGTGAACTGTGTGGGATCCGTGGCTCTGAAGGAAATCTGTGTTTATTAATTAGCAATAAAGCGAAATTAAATTTTCTCCTAAACTATTTAAGTAAGTCAACGGAAATTAAGGAACCGAAATTGTCTTATACTAGTAGGTAGTTGGATCCGAATTTAAAACTTTAAAATGGCGGTAATAAACAAATTCAATTTTTCCGTAAGATAATAAAGTGAATCGAAGGAAAATATAGCCAAAAACGGTTTTTGAGATTGGAATCCGTACCCTGGATTACAGCTTAAAAATTCAAAATGGTGCCCAAAAAATTTCAATAGTGGCGGCACTTCTTTTTAACGCCATTTTTTGTTTGAAAATTTTGACTTCAGATTTGGATAGATCGACCTCGAATTTTAAATTTGTTGGTTACCATTGTGAAACGAAATTTTGAATTTGTACCCTTTGACCCCTGCTATTGACACAATAATCTCAAAAACCCTTTTGCCTTGTTTTTCCTTTGATTCACTTCACTATTTTATGCATAAATTGAATTTGTTTACTATTTATGGCTTTTCCGTGATATTTTGGATTCGGATTCGGTCAATATCAGTCACAAGCGTACAAGAAACTACTATATGGGATAACAGATCATTTTCGAAATTTTTGCCTCTAGGTATTTACACAGAATGTCAAACTTGAGTACCTACTTCCTCGCATATAATTCCTTGTAAAGTGGAAACACTGTTTTCAATTGACTTTTCTCATACAATCGTGACTGAGAAAGCTTTCGAAGAAGTGAACCTTGAAAGGAATTTTGTTATCTCATTCCTAGGATTTGGATAGTTTTTTCGCTCTCATCCTTTCTAATCGTTTGCAAATTTGCTAAGATTTTTCGTGTAACTCTATAGAATAATAAGTTCAATGGAGATGAACGAAAAACTGTAAAAAAAAAATGTAATACTCTACCTTGAGTCACCCCCTCTCCTGCATGTGGAGCTGAATCCTTTTCAACCACGAACTACACCCCACGCTATTCGTCTGAAATGAAGTCAAAGTTATTTCCAATATCCGCGTGCCCGTCTGCCCGACACGGCTAATCCTCTTCTTTTTTCATTGTTTATCCTTTTGGGCCCCCGACAGCAGGAGGACCAACATATTATGTATGTATACACACATAATTATTAAACAAAATATATATTAATCACACATACTTCAACATCACTTTAAAATTTCAAATATTAACCAAATTCATCGAATTTCCATATTATTATACCCATTCCCCTTCAGGGGTGAGGTAAGGCATCCTTGTCGTACGAGGCGACTAAAATTCACAAAGCGGAGAAGAAAATTTGGCAAAAAAAGGGGTACAAAAGCAAAACAAATGACCCGGTCCTCCTGACCCGGAAAGCGCCAAAATGATAATCAGCCAAACAGCTCTAAAAGAAAGCACAGTTGATGTACCTCGTTTAGTTGGTAGTAAACATAAAGATTCAAAACCGAAAACTAAAATAGTTGTCTACTACAAAGAATGGCAAGTTGAACTAAAAGCAAGACAAAATCTTGAAGAGCTAGTTACAAGCTTGCAAAACCACATTAAGGAGCTGAAAAGGAGGGTCACCTTGCTGGACAGTGCTAATGGCAATCCTGTCCAACCAAAGTAGGAAAATAAATATATGGAATACCACACTGATGAAGACGAGCTTAGCTGGAAATAAATAGTCAACTGAAGAAAAACAAAAGACCTGCTAAAAAACGTATAGCAGAAGAAAGCCCTGAAACTTCTGGTTTGAAAATATACCAATTACCACCAAGATTTTGTAAGTTGAAAAAGATAATAGAACAGAAAACAAAAATAGAATATAAGTTTACATCAATTGGAACAATACAGTAACACAACAATTGGAAGATAATTGTCGATGACACATACAGAGAAATAACAGATGAGCAGACCAAAACCAAAATGCAATGGCACTCATATGAAAATAAAGCTACTAGACCATTTGAAGCAGTAGCCAGAGGTCTTCACTTTTCATGTGATGAACATGATAATTCTGGAGGCCAAAGACTTAAAAGGAAGAACAGAAAATAATGATGGTCAATTACCATCGGCCGTAGAAGAGGAACGGAAACGTATATTAAGCACATTAAATCCCGACCTGGACAGCATAATCAAATGGGGTTCAACCAACAACGATGCTGTCTTCTGTCTTTCAAGCGAAACCATAACCGTCAACCATTATCCATGAATGGCGCTAGGAAACCGAAAGGCTTGCTATTCTCGGTATGCGTATTAATAACCATCTTCGCTAGAATGATCAAATATTTAAAAAATGCTGGAAAATGTCTAGGATTCCTTAAGCGGTGCAAGAAATATTTTACCCCGTCTGATCTGGCCTCAATTTATAAGGCATTCATCCGCCCAAAGCTGGTGCACCCAAGACCTTTTTGCACATTCTAGACAGGGTACAAAATGGCGCGTTAAAACTTATAGGTGATAGATACATTTTAAATCCCATACATTCACTTGAACATCGGAGAAATGTCTCGTGTCTCTCCCTATTTTATCGCATTCCTCCCCTTCAAAATTTCACCCGCAATACGCGTCATGCTTCGAATGCACATCAGTTCACCTTTAAGCCCAATTTCGGTCGTACTGTCAAATATAGGGATTCGTTTATAAGCCGAACGACACGAATGTGGAATAATCTACCAGGCTCTGTATTTCCCCATCACTACAACCTTCAAACATTCAAATCTAACGTGCACAGGCTCCTCCTTTGGTCCTCTTCCCCCTTTTCCTAACGCCCTTGCCCTGAAACAGTTTAAGGGTATTCATATCCCCTTAGGCAGGCGCAAATTATAAAAAAAACAGCCACAAAATAATTTATATTAAAAAACTTACTTAAATATATAAAACTGGTTTAGTCTGAACATTTTTGAAAAAAGGAAAAAAATTGGCAAAAAATTAAAAAAATTTTTGTTGAAGAGAGAGAGAGGGGCTCTGATGGGGTGAAACACTTTGTCAAAAGCCTTTGAGAAATTTACTGCGACTATGCAAATATGTTAGGACAGGTAGCCAAAAATAGTACAGGAATACTTTGAAAATAAATTTAGAGAGGTATACAACTTTTTAGAATGGGCGGAGCTTATGTATTATATTGTTTACATTAATATTTCTTGTACAACCTAACACATTTGATATTATTAGTTTTTTTTTGTTAATATTATTAGATTTCTATAACGAGAATTCGATATAGATAGTAGACTTCTCCTTATGTTTTTAAATATTTTTTTCTATTTTTAGGAGGACTATGATCTCCTGGATGGCAGCTTACTAATGAGTGATAATAAATTAGGAATCTTTCAATTTCGCAGCGACAATAAATTAAAAATACACGGTAATTAGGAGTCATATTTTTAATTTTAAACCCTTTTCTTTCCCTGCTTTGTGTTTTCTTCTTTTTTTCATAAATGTTAATAAAAATAATTTAGAAAACGTATGTCCGTATGTTACGTAGACAATTTTAAATTTTGAAAAGCTTGTTTTTACATATCCAAATCCGATGAAGTGAGAAAAAACAAGGGAGGGGAAGTTTACGCTAAGAAACTATTCCTTGAATTCCCTCAATTTTGTGAGATTTATTATGAATTTTTTGTAACGAAAACTCTCTCTAGCTTTAACTCCATTTCGACTTATAAAGTGGATATTTAGCAACGACGTTGTGCTTTTATAAAATCTCATTTTCATACCAACAGAGATATCGTTGCCTTCTTTACAACTCCGAAGAGAACAAATTACTCTAAACCTCATCAATGTTCAACCATTAAAACCGAATTTATATGTTTATCTTACTACAATTTGTTGTTTTGCTTTAGAGCACATACATGTAAAGGGTGTCCCAAAATTCACGCAAGATTTTAATTTTGCGCCATTTTGCGTTAAAATCTTGCCAACGAAAAAAAAAAAAAGACAGCGTGACAGCTGACAGTTCAGGGTTATTAAAAAGGGAGTGCTACACGAAAGAACAACGCGTTTCATTGTTGAGTAATATTTTAAAAATAATGAAGGTTTGGCAGATTTTCAAACAAAATCATCTTCAGCGATGAGGCTCATTTTCATCTTGCTGGCTTTGTTAATCGTCAAAATTGTCTAATTTTGGGTTCAGAAAATCCACGAATTTTTGTTGAGAAATAAATGCATCCACAACGTGTCACTGTTTGGTACAGATTTTGGGCTGGACGGATCAGAGGTCCATTCTCCGCCCACATTATGCGATTTAACGCCGTTGGACTTTTTTCTTTGGGATCTCTTGAAGTCATAAACCTTAGACTTAGCCAACAAGCCCACGACCACCCACGCCTTGAAGGAGCAAATTAAGCACTATATCAACGAACTTCAACCACATTTATGCAAAACGGTAATGGAAAATTTCGACAAAAGAGTGCTGGTAGCATCATCGCTTGTCAAGCTGTTGGTTCACGGTTCAAATCCTGATGTCAAGAATCATCTATTTATTTCGCATGAAATAAATAAAAAAGTCGATCAATTGCGAAAGCTAAGTCAACTCTACTGCAAAGGCATAACACTGACAGTAGAGTGGTCATATGGCTGAAAATGCAACTTGATAACATCAGGAGGACGGAAAAAAATACTGTGAATCATGAGCAACGACAAAAGCAAAACAAACAAGCTCCCCAGTTATCTGGACGATACCCTTGGAGTTTACAGAAGCTTAATACCATTTCAAACCACTGCACTAAAATCTTTCTTTCTCTCTCTCTCTTCTTCACAACGTCCGTGTCCTGTAATAGTATAAGATTATTCATATCCTCTTTGGCGCGCGCAAGTTATATAAAAAAAAATATCAAAAAAAACATTTACAATTTTTAATTAAAAAACTGTGTTTTCTATCAAAATTCTTGCGTGAATTTTGGGACACCCTTTAGTTCCTCATTTATAACTGGACACATTCTTGTTTCGAGTCCCTGACCGCTCAGACAAATCAGCAGTTACTTCAGTTTGAGTGGTTTCCCTCCTTAAAGTGACTTGGATAACTGGCTCTGTTGGACAATTAGAAGAGTATAAAATCGAGTCCACTATGAACCAGAAAGTGACCATTGACAGAACTGGCTAGAATTATGCAAGACCTAGAACTCTCAGAAAATCACATCACTCAAATGTACTTGTAGACTTCCGTTAGGGGCCCTTAAGGGTAGAATCTTTGCTCATTTCCTTACAGATGCTGGTAATAGATGGCGAGGGTTGCAGAACTGTGTCATATCCAGGCAGATGTGGCCCAAGTATAACTGGCGCAGAACACAAGAGTTATTAAACAGAAGCCGGGCAGATATTGCTAGAGTTCTGGCAATTAGCACTGGCCATTGGCCCTTAGGGGTCCACGCAGCCAGACTGGGCATTACTTTTAATGCACATTGCCGTAGCTGCAATGTGGTCAACGAGCCTGAAACAATCCATCACTTCCTTTTTAAGTGTCCGGCCCTTAGTAGGGTCAGACACCTTTTTGATAATATTAGTGAGTTAGCGGAGACAAGCATCGGGGACATCATCAGTTTTCTCAATGCCACGGGGTGGCTTTAAATAATCTTTTCTCTCCTTTCCCACAAGTCCAACGTCAGTTTCTACAACAATTTAGGTCACTTGAGTTGGGGTATTAAAACGGCGCCTCTGCGCTAATTATGTTACAGCATCGCATGCTGTCACAACCACACCTACCTACCTACCTACCTACCTAGACTGCCCAGACTTTCAAAACGCAGAAAAAGATCTGATCGTCGGACAGTTTTCAGAATGGTTGAGAAATTCTTTAAATCTACTTATATTTCACTTTAAGACTATGCTCCCAGTTCCCATTTTTATAGAAAGTCTTACCGACGAAAATTGAAGCTTATGCTTTATACTTTTAACCAATAAACCATGTAGTATTTGAGACGGAATTATCTCAGCTTGAAAAATCTTTATTCCAAATTAACTTGCAGTCTACCACCATAAATTGTAACTTTAAACTGTGACGTAACAATCTTGTAGCTTGTTTTTTTTGTGAATTTAAGAACCCAAAATGAGATATTGCTAAAACGTTTAGCTAAAATCATCACCACTTCTCCGTTTAACTCCACTTTCTTCACAGAGTATTGTCCTAAATTACAAATTTGAACTGGATCATTCCAAACTAGCAGTGAAAGTTTCTTACTTGAATATTGAAGTCTGCGTAAAATTGTTGAGTATTCAATTTCCTTACATTACCATCTTCCTTAGAATTTCATGGTCCTAGTCCTAATCTGCAAGAGAGCTCGCTTAAAATTCTATCCTTACCATTTTTCCTGGATGTGCAATGTGCATGGTCGCTAAGTCTTAATTAAACTCATAACCTCAGACTTGGCTTACAATTTCAAAACCTCAAACGTTGTTGAAATTCAAATACAATTTTTTTTTTCCTTTTGGTAGACCAATTCTTAGCTCCTAATTCATTCACCTTCACATCTTAGAGGTTTATACAACGATTTAAAGCGGGTTTTACCAAATTAAGAGCCCAGGCTTCTCTCCCAGAATATCAGAGTCAACAAATCGTTGCACCTAAAAGTCTTCACAGTCTTATCTGAACTTCTTGCAAACTAGATCGGCTTTAACCTCATAAAATGAGATCCACCTTGCGTTTTCGAAAGTACAAAGCCACCAAACGCTGTAGAAAACTAAAATAACTAAAGATTTAACTTCCTGACTTCAGATTTCCGAAAATAATAAAGGTCTATTGTAGAAATTTCCACTCTTCAGAATACCAACGTAAATAGAGATACATTCACCTATCTTAAGATTGACAATCCCCCAATGGAAATGTTTGACCAATCACCACCCCAAATTCTCCCTCCCACTTCTTCATTAGATATGTAATCTAGGTGCGGCACTTAACTAAAATGTCACAGTGAAATCTCTCTCTCTTTTGAACAAAGGTTGGCACTCGACGAGCCCTAAACCCCTTTAACATCTCTGAATGCGAACTTACAGAGTGTGCAACATGGCAAACAAACATGCCATGTCGTGCATCTGAAACATTTTCTCATTGCCACCATTTAATTGCAGATCGTTTATCAATGGGTATTTCAAATACATTAAATGACGACAACACCAATAACAACGAAGGTGCCAACGGTCGACAGGCAACGGGCGGTGGTGGCGGTGGCGGAGTCGGCAATAGTGCCACCGGTACTGGGGGTAGCATGAACAACGTGCAAGCAATACCATGGGGTAAAATGCTGCCAGAGAAAATTGAGCAAACCCTACCCCACTATCCGATTGGAATGCGGCCAACAGATGGCTCCTGGCAAGTTGTCAACGGGACACGTTTCAAATTCTTTGTCTTCTCGGCGTACTACGACCGGCGGGACGGAGCGAAACTGGTGCGCGTTATTGGAGCAACAAAAACCCGCGGTCCTGAGCGAGTATGGTGTCGCTTCTGGTACACATACCGAGATGCAAACAATCACACGAGATACAATTCAGCAACGGTGATGGCAAGGGTTAAGGTAAGTACACAATACGACAAAATTCAATCAACTTGTGTTGAAATGTTTATCCTTCCTTTGTTCATCTCCTACGTCCATGAACACAGGTAATTCGGGAGAACTGGAATCTCAAGTACAGTGCATGCTTTGTCCTGTGTCCCCTGCGTACCGCCGAGCTTGATGTCCCCCAGTCGGTGAGTATTGTCAGTCGGTTGCGGGCACCACCGGGAAATATATTACGAATCCGGAATACCGATCAAGATCCAGACTTTGTGAATCGAACGTCATCAGCGTCAGTGTCTCCGGTGGACCAGATTGCCGATAAGATAGCTATATGCGTCAAGCCATTCCATTTCAACTATGACCAGGCACTGTATCTGATGGAGTATTTAGAGTTTAACTCACTACTGGGGGTGTCACACTTCACATTCTACAACCACACTCTCGGCAACCATGCAACATGTGTGCTAAATCACTATATCGATGGGAGTATACCGGGTAATCTAACCGCATCGGAAAGGGATAAACCGGAATATCTCGGAAAAGAAAGCTCAACTCCAGCTGGTGAGGCGTTTCTCTTATTTAAACATCCTCATTATGACTCTTTCCACCTATACAACCCCCACGACTTACATATTCGTACCTATCTGTGTTTTTCAGATGCCAAAGCTCACGGTGGCGCGAATATCACACGAAAATACGAAAGCACCTACATTAAGCCTACTGTAACTATTCTCCCTTGGGATCTGCGGATGCGTTCACAGAAAGAGATACGCACCGAGGGGTTATTTGCGGCGCTAAATGATTGTTTATATAGGAATATGTATAGATATAGGTACCTGGCGCTTGTGGATTTGGATGAATTTATAATTCCACGGCACGGGGATACATTAAACGAATTAATTAGGTAAGTTCTGGGTTTGGTTGCGGTTGGCGGTGGCGGAGATGAGCTAAACAGAGTAACGAATGTTTTGAAACTTTTCTCTTTGTGTTTAGTTGGTTAGATAAGCGGTATAAGAACCGCAATGCGGGTGCATACTCCTTCCAAAATGCGTTTTTCTATTTACAATTTCAAGACGATCCATGGTTGTATCAGACGAAGAGTGCGAATCAGAGATTGCGAGCGGCACTTGTGACACAGAGGAAGACAAGGAGGTGAGTTACTTTAGTTGATAATTTACTTTGTTTTGAAGAAATAGATGTGGGTAAGCGAGCTGCCTATGATTTGTTTGAACTAAACAACACGGTCGCATGGAGGAGCCCCCATATTTTAGCAATTATCTATGGAATTGAAAGTAGGAGCTGTAAAAACACAAAATAGAGTACACAATCGCTCGATTTTTAAATTAGAGTTTCGGTATTCTTTGACAATTACTGGTCTATGATTAGTAGACCCCCTTCCCAATGGTGTACATCGTGTAAGCTTCACAGCTATATCTTCTTTAATATGAGACCCGTTTCTCAAGAAACATTTTAGCTTGAAGTGGATTGCAGGCAAGAGAGCTCGGTCTAACTTATAAAGATGTTTTAACAAATTAGACTGGCGTCCATAATCGGCATTTGGCCGTAAAAGGTAATGTTTCTTTAGAAACGAAGCCCACCTTATGTGTGTAAAAATCTGTTTAAGGCACGGAACAACTACAAAAAGACTCCCTCTGACTCTTCCAGAATATCATACATTCAAAGTATTATTTTATTGCTTTTATCCACATCCACTTCAAGTAGATAGGATCCGCAATCCCAACATCTCCTTGTGGAAATCATTAGACGGGGCATGCAAATTATAACTTTTGATACTATGTATTGTTTTTTATTGTGGCAATGTTGGTAATCACTGGGATTATGACAATCATGCTCTCGAATATTTGTCAGACATTAGCGAGAGGTTCAATGGTACCTTGAAAAAAACGGTTGGTGTTTTTGCTGGATACGATCCTGTACTTACATATTTAAGTTCGTCAGTATGCTCAATAGTCAGGCGCACTAACCAATTAAGTCGCGGCGCTCAATTCAGAACGATTCTCTGTTCATTTGTCTTTGTGTCCTATCTACCGCTTTCACACAATACTACGAAAACACACTTGAACTATCTAAACATAATATACATTACTTATGAAATTGAGTACCATTTCCAGAAGGCAAACATGATCAGTGAAACCTCTGCTAAATACAGAACACTCACATCATTCACTAAGTTTTTTATCAAATTTTCTTAGTTACAATTAAAATTATATATGAATAAAATAAATAGAAAATGCTCAAGTACGTTACGTCGAAAGACATAGTTTTAAGTATTAGGTTTAGCTTAGAGCGCCCGCATAGGGCCAGTAAGTTAGAATAAGAATAGTTAAGTTAGTTAAGCTAGTTTTAAGCGTTTTTTGTCTAGCATGTAAGTTATAATGAATTAATCAATAAAAAAAATGCATTAAAAATGAATGAAATGACAGAACACTCACAACAACCAGTTGTGACGTTGAATAGATAAAATTATAAATCGCAAACATTTAATCCACGAGTTCGCTGATCTGATAATAAATAAAATAGAAGATCGGAGTTGCATCACATCATGAAAAGCTCATTTGAATTCGGACTCTGCCTGTTAAACTAATTGTTTTTTTTTTATAACAAAAATCCAAAAGGCAACTTTTTGTGGGAAATTCATTATGAAAGAAAAGTTTGGGATGGAAAAATAAAAGTAGTAATTTGATCTTAATAGTCCAATTTTTCCTCTCAAAATTGAAGCTTGAGTTTGGGCTAGCTCATCAAATCGTAATGATTCTACGCCTTAAGAGGTATATTGCTCTTAATACTATTTCCTTTTCTCGTAGTTAACATATTCATTCCTATTTGTCTTAACTTCTATAAGCTTGTTACTGAATTGCTTCTCAATTTACATATCTTAACTAAGTAAGTCTCGCCCTAAATTTCGTTCTTCAGAATGGCATATTCATAAACATAAAAAGCCATATTTTCGATTTTTTTTTTTTATATATATATATATATTCAGCATCTTTTAAAGTTTATGAACCCAGTGATGGAGATAGAGAAAATGTGCTCCTAACCTGAGAAACAGAAACAGACACATACTTATTCACAGCTAACCTTCACATCTAAAGGCCGTACCACCATTCACAACCCTTGGTCCCGTCCGGTGGCCTGCAGCGGAATTCCTCATATTCCGCGATACGGACGATCTGTTTGGACCTAAAAGATGTTTGTGCTCATATCCGAGATTGAAGGCAAATGCATAAAAAGGTGCTTCTGACAACATTTGGAACCTAAGTCTCAAATGCCACCAGTTTTGTAAGCTATACAGTTTAACAATTACGAATCAAATGTCAGCACAATCAATCCTAACCAAAGGAGTATACAAACAAAAGAATTTATTTCGCTTTATACAGCGTAATTTGTGGCTCTGTAGTCAATATTTGTGGACATTAGCTCCAGGGATGGTTTGTCATTCTACCTACAATCAGCCCCAAAAAGTGAAGTATATCCAAAAACTACATACTTATACTCAATGAAAATGTATTCAAACAAACCTTCCCCCTTAAAGAGTTGGAAGATTCAACGTCTGATTATATGACTTCATCTGCAACAATGTTCAAATTATATCGATTTGGGTCTAGTGGTAGGCATATACTAAATATCCAATCTAGCGATCTTATTACTCGTACAATAATTAACATAGTCTATTCGCATGGGACTTGCCATGTGGTGGATGTATGCATTTTTTTATTAACCCTCTTCCAATGTAATTCGACTAATTTTCATACATTTACTTGTTCTACGTGGATAATGACAGTACACAGTGTAATTTTAGAAATTACATTATTTAATGACTAATTTTATGGGTTTTTATTCAATTTTGTTTACGTAATATATTTTCATTTTTTTGTTCCCTAGACGCTCAAAACTCCACCCACAAAAGCAACGCTCAAAGTACATATGCCGCCCAGAAACAGTGGTCGAGGCTGGGAATCATTTTGTATGGGAATTCTCTCCGGGGAAGGGCTCACTAAATGTGCCACCAGATGCGGGAATATTACATCATTATAGGGTAAGTTCTTAAATGTTTGTATAAATTATGGTTATTGCTAGTGCTTTTTAATAAAATTGTAGGAGATAGTGTAAGAAAACTGCGCCTGAATCGCTTGAAAGGACTCTGAGAGAAATAATTTGTTGTATTAATTTTTTCTAGGAAAAAAGTGGCTCATTTTCTACCACAGTTCAATTCTAGAATCTTAGGGACCTTAATATATTCTGGGTAAAATTTATACTGTCTAATAGGCCACACCACTCGCTGGATTTCGGCGAATAGTTTGATATATTTTTCATGAAAACCCACCCACTTGTTTAGAGGTTAGCAAGAACATATAGTAATTTACTTACATACAGACACGCGAGACACATATATTTCTGGCCTCTCAACAGTTAGGTAAGATTTTGGCAGTCTTATCGGTTATCCAAATCATTTTACAAAAAACAAAGAACATAACAAACAAATACACTCCTCTAGGCCTAATCCTTTATCCGACCTTCAAATTCGTAACTCCAATCAGTCGGAATTCGTACATTTTTATTATTAGTTGTCAATTTGTGTTAAATTGGATAATCAAAACATAGCAACACTTGAAGTCATGTCCTCATCTGCATTCTAATAATGCTTATGGCACCTTTTATGTCCTTATGCCTTATTAAAAATTCTACACGCAAGTAATAGCGTCACCATGTATGTACGAACACCAGACTTGTCATAAAGTCAGTGGGGTTTCAACTGACCGCCAGCGAAGCTCCAACTAAATTGATCACATGACAACTAGTCGTCGTTTTAGAAATTCCCTTTTGGGTGTTCGAAAAAAGCGCCGAGATTAGAATGGACCGCGACTTTATGGTAGCTCATATTTGCTTACGAACTGCAACCGTCCGTATTAGCAAAACTATCCGCGGAACGACATATAACACCGATAGATGAAAGGATCTTATAGTGCAACAGCAGTTTACGAACCAACTTCCATATGGCTCTGAAATAATCAGCAGTGCGGTGCCACCGAGCTAAGAAAAGCAGTGGAATGCTGTAAAAAATGTGTTTTATGAGAGAACCCAGAAGGGGCAGAGCTCGTAGTTATTCACAGATATTTGGAGGCAGATCGAAGATAAAAAACAATAGCTGCGATATGAGCGTTCAGAAGAAATAGGGTGGCAGGACTTGACGGTATTCCTGCCGAATTTTGCAAAATCAATTTTACTCAATTATAAAAGGAAAGATTTCAGAAGGAAATGATTGCCAAGCTCCCAAAAAAGGTAATTTAACCCACTGCGATAACTGAAGGGGAATTTGCTTTCTTCCCGTAATTGCCAAAGTTAAATGAAAAACGCCCTCGACAGTGAACAAGCAGTTCATTCTGCGTTGATCATACGAACACCTAATCATAGAACACCGCCATACCTGCTTTTCATTGATTTTGATAAAGTATTCAATAGATAGATAGTATTCCTGTCTTGCGTAGGAGAAGTATCCCACAAAATCGGTGGCTATTATCATGGCAATATGATAAGCACAAAATGTCGGGTGCTGCATAGAGATGGTTGTCAGAGGAATTTGAGATCCGAAGCGGTGTCTGACAAGGCTATATAATGTCGCCACTACTATTTCTGGTGGTTATTAGTGAGGTGCTTCCGAGTGCTCTATTGGTGGGAAGTGGCGGAATCCTACACTCTATCTTCAACATCTTGACTACTCTGAGGATGTTGACTTATGGTTAGGCAATTATAGTGGGCTTAAAGACTCCACCAAAACTAATATTATAAGCCTAAATAACCCGTCAACATCACAAATAAGCATTGCTGGTCGAAAGAGTACAAGAGTTTCAATAACTTGAAAGTATTGTTTCGGTCAACGGTGGTACCAAGTTGGATGTATGCACCCGAATTGGGAAATCCAACAACTATTTGAGAGATCGGGCCAGGAACGTATAGATGCGATTATATACGAGTGGAAGTGGCAATGGATCGGTCACACTTTCCGAAAGGTCGACAACTGCGTAGCAAGTCATGCTATGAAATGGAACCCTCTAACCCTAGAAGAAAGAAGAGCGGGTCGCTCTAGAAAAACTTGGCGGAGGAAAAACTTGGCAGTTGGGGAAGAGCTGGAGAGAATTTCAATTGAAATCCTGGCCAAGAACTGAACACGATTGCGCATAGGCGTAGGCGATGCCCCAAGAGCCATAAGAGGATGTAGAACTTAAAGAATGAATGAATTCATTCCTAACAGACTAATGGAAAAAAAAAAGAAGGAAATTAGACTTAGCACATTCCAGAAAGTCACCACTTTTTGGGCCTTAGATTATGAGTTAGGAACATCAAATTTCATTTATAGGCTTTTTTAGGATCTGAAGCAGTGGAAAAGTAAAAATGTTACTTTCCTGTATGGTTTTAAAAACATTTAATTTTAAACTTTGTGTGAAAAAAACGTTGCAAATAGAAAATGTGAGATTTAAATGGTTGTCACTTTTATAAACCTGTATCATTTGGTCGTCGCTCGCATGATCAAATGGACTGCACTTAAGAGCCAATTGCATATCTATAGATTCTTATAGTTATAGATTCTTGTAGTAAGTCATTGAGTTATTTATTTAAGACGTGTGCATGAATTTCCTTTTTTGCCCAATGTGAAATGCGATAAGAAGAAAGTAGAGAGAGAAAGCAGTTTAGAGACTGCTTGCGGCGTGAGCACGAGCTTAACCTCATGTTGACATGAGCAATTTCGATGTTGAATTATGCTCTAGGTATTTTTCTAAATTTGTTGTTCCACATTTTTTGCCATGATTTCCAAAATTATTATTTTGAAATTTCCGGGAGATTTCAAGTTCTACGCAAGCAAATATTGTACTATTTTATAAGAGCTGTAACATTTTTCACATTTCCTTTTTTTTAATGCTTTTCAGGTTTGCGAATTTGGCGGCAACGATTGCATAAAATCACCATCTGTTGTCGATAGAACTGCAACAAGATATGTCAATCGTCTAGTAGATCGTGTCGATTCTGTTTATAATTTCTTGAAAAAACCATGCGATCTGCCAGACTTACCAATAATTCCAGACAAACCACCACCCGAACCACCAGTGAATGAACTCAAATATAATCCAATATTCCGCAAAGATGACGATAAAAATACAAAAGCCCACTTCAAGCTGTTAAACAGGACAGGTAAGGATGAAGAAGACAACGATACGAATAATCACTTAGGACAACCATCAGAATCTACGACCGAAAGCATCAATGTTGATATATCACCAACAGAGAATAAACGAAAAGTTATAGTTTTCGAACATGGTGCAAATGGTCAAACACAAGTTAGAGTTAAATATGTTGATTAATTTTTGCAGCAATTTTTTATTTTGTAATTTCTATTTTTTAATATTCTCTGAAAAAGCAAAATAAAATAAATTGGCATGATGTTCTAGATAATTTATCATACACATATCATGCGTCCAATCATGCCTCGTTAGAAAATATTAGAGCTCCTAAAAGACAAAAAAAAGTTAACAAATAGAAAAAGAATACAATAGGCTCACAATCATATAACTTGTTACAAAGGAAAAGTAGCCTCAAAGCAAATAAGAGAATATATTCACAGCAACTACAAAAAGTCTTTTTTTTCTATTTCTCAGTCTACATTGCTTGTAAAAAATAATACGAATCAAATAAAAATAAAAATCTATTACAATAAATATTGACTATGTGTTTTCTTATTTGGTACCCAACCTCTTCAACCATGTGACCAAACATGCTTCAGTGCTCCAAACTGGGCTCTCTAATGGAAATCAAAGTAAGTAAATTTGAAACTAAGATCAGTTTTCGACAAGGCTGTGCACTATGGCCTCTATTTTTTTTAGTTTTTGTCAGAGGTAAGTCTCACTCTTAGCACAGTGCTTTGACGCCGGAAAGCAGACGAATTTAGTGAGGTTCTATCTTAATCACCTGCGCTTAGATTTTCAGATTTTTACTTTTTTGCTTTTATCAAACGCACATACTGGCGGAATGTAAAATTAACTATCGGAGGAACAACAGTGTAAAATAATAAGTGAAACACTTTGACGTGTCCAAATTATTCGCGTGGATCAAGCTAAATTTTAGAAGTTGAATATATTCTAAATGTTTTTTTTTCGAATTCTAAATATCCATTAGCATCTATTTCTTTCTACTCAGTGCTGATCATTGGTGGAGAGATATGAGATAGGTATTTCTCGAAAATCTGGATGCAGAATCCAGAATTCGAATTGCAATAAATTTAACGGAATCGTGCAAAATACTAGTGATAACGAGCTTTTGCTTGCTGTTTGAAAAAATATAATATAAAGTATATTATATAGGGTGTCCGTATCCAGAAATTTTTTTTTTTTTTTGACGAACATTTTTGTATTTTTTTTAGATTTGGCATCAAAAAATACCTATAACTCCAAATTTCACCCTCCTAATCCCACCCCCCATTTTTTAATCGCGATTTTAGTATTTTTTGTATGATTTTATGTATTTGTATCCAAATAATTTAACCGTCGTTCGTTTTTCAAACAAAACGAAATTATTTATGTTATTGAATGACAGATAGCGCTACGTCCGCCTCAACTTTCATTCACACATACGCAAGTCATTGACGTGAAGTGTCGCGTCACTTTGACATTTCATTCTGCATTTGTTATGTATCACAACGCAGTGCGTGAAAAATTTTGCACGATTTATTTTAATTTACAAGAAATATATACATACGTGTTTTGTGACTGTGAAAGGATACGTTATGGGATAAACACAAAGATTCAATGACTGTCGATATATTGCATCGAATTCGTACACGGTGCAACGATCTAACGATTACATTCAGCGGGGCTATGTACAATGAAGCATTGATTGCTATCGAAGATCTTTGCGTTGTCATTGCCAATTTACCACTCAGTCATTTCGGTATGCGTTCGCCAAATCGAAGTGCATCTGATTTAATGAACACCGAAATGAATTGTGAACTGCAGTACAATACCGCAGAAATGGCAGCGATTGTTACTCGCAATGTCCCACTACCGACTCATGAACAAAAAAACATTTACGACTATAATGCAGTCGGCATAAGGCAGTTTCGGCGGGACAAGGTGGATTCTTTTTTTTTGATGCACCAGGTGGAACGGGCAAAACATTTCTCATTTCGCTAATTCTCGCCGAAATACGATCAAATAATGGCATCGCATTGGCCGTTGCATCATCTGGCATTGCAGCAACTTTATTGGATGGAGGCAGAACAGCTCATTCAGCATTTAAACTGCATCTGAATATTCAAAATAAACCAGACGCAGTGTGCAACATAAAAAACAATCGTCGATGACTACAGTGCTGAAACTGCAAAATTATCACCTGGGATGAATGCACTATGTCACACATTCTCTTGAGGCGTTGAACAGAACACTCAAAAATATTTAAAAAAAACAGTGACAAACTATTCGGTGGCACTCTGTTACTCCTTTCAGGTGATTTCAGACAAACACTTCCCGTCATTCCACGTTCAACGTACGCCGATAAGATCAGCGCTTGCTTGGAATCATCGCCACTGTGGCGTAATGTTGAAAAAGTCCAGCTAAAAATAAACATGCGCGTTCAAATGCTACAAGATCCATCCGCTGACACATTCTCGAAACAATTGTTAGATATCGGCGATGGAAAAGTTGATGTCCATGAAAATACTGGCTGCATAAAATTGCCCACCGAGTTCTGCACAATCGTTGATCCGCAAAATGCTCTCATTGACCGCATATTTCCCAATGTATGCACACAATACATAAATAATGCGTGGCTGGCAGAAAGAGCCATTTTGGCAGCAAAAAATATGGACGTCGAAGATTTAAACTTCAAGATACAGCAGTCGTTGCCAGGTATCATACAAATCGGTCGATACAGTTTGCGATGCCAACGAAGATGTAAATTATCCAACAGAGTTTTTGAACTCACAGGATTTGCCAGGCACGCCACCACACCTTCTACGACTGAAAGTTGGATCTCCGGTTATTTTAATTCGGAATTTGAACCCACCACATTAAAAAATTTATGAAAAACATTATCGAAGCCACCATTTTGAATGGCAAATTCCGAGGCGAATATGTTTTGCTGCCACGCATTCTAATGAATTCCACAGACGTGCGAATTGAATTCAAACGCGTTCAATTTCCTATTAGGTGGCCGTGGTGTAGTGGTAACATCAACGCTTGTCACGCTCTTGGTTCACGGTTCAAATCCTGATCTCAACAATCATCCATTTATTTCGTCTGAAATAAATAAAAAAGTCGATCAATTGCGAAAGCTTAGTCAACTCTACTGCGAAGGCATAACACTAGGGTGGTCACATGGCTTACATGCAACTTGATCGTGATGATGACATCAGGTGGAGGGAAAAAAATACTGTGAATCATGAGCAACGACAAAAAGCAAAACAAAAATGCTCCCCAGTTATCTGGACGCCACCCTTGGAGTTTACTGAAACTTAATACCACCTAAGTTTCAAACCCACTACACCAATCTTTCTTTCTCTCTCTCTCAATTTCTACAAAACGCCCGTGCCCTGAAATAATTTAATGGTATTCATATCCCATTTGGCACGGGCATTCACAATGATAATCAATAAATCGCAAGGTCAAACGATGTCCGTTTGCGGCTTAGATTTGGGCACACCATGTTTTTCACATGAAGAATTATACGTGGCATCTTCTCGCGTGGGCAAACCATCGAGCTTAAAGACGGACTGGCTAAAGACGGACTGACAAAAAATTTCGTACACTCAATTGCTCTTCGAAATTAATATTGATTTTCTTTATTTCATTTTTCTACTTTACAATAAAAAAATATATTACTTTTTTTCACTTTACATTTAACTTTTAAGAGATGTCAGTTACGTTAATGAAATACATTGAATTGAGAAAATGGATGGTTGGTGTGTTTTTTATTTTTATCGGTGGTCATCGTCTACAGCTCTCCATTCCTCTTTCTGTCATATATCGCATCCCCACATATCCGTTTGATCTTCATAAAAGAATGGACCGTCAACATACTCGGGCTCGGGAAGACCATTTTCCCACGGCGCAACGCCAAACACGGTCAAACCTTCACGTATTTGCTCGATATCCACTTGGAATCTATCCTCAACAGCGA
Source organism: Pocota personata (assembly GCA_963082735.1). Classification (NCBI taxonomy): domain Eukaryota; kingdom Metazoa; phylum Arthropoda; class Insecta; order Diptera; family Syrphidae; genus Pocota; species Pocota personata. The sequence goes on from OY720430.1 coordinate 141,688,221, forward strand.
AGAAGTTGTGTCCACTGTCGTCGTACTTGAGGTAACCGGCCCGGTACAGCTGCATTCGAAATCGGGCCCGAAAAATTCCTAGAACAGAACTGCGACACACAACAATAGCACACTTTCAGTTTCAAATTTAATATTTCACTTTTGATTTATACTTAAGTTCGATTTCTTTGAGATCTCTGCCTGGGTGTCCAAACGACCCGACGAGATATGCCATGAAATGATTGATTGTACCAATATTTCTGAAGTGCTCCGCACCGATATAGTGCTGCGACATTTTTCTTCTCAATATAACGCAAGAGTCATGAACGTTTCACGTTTGTTTATCGAATGACAATGCGCACCGTCATTGCCGGCAACATATACCACGTTTATATGGCGGATTGAATCCGGATTCAACCGGAGGGTCATGTAAACTCAAATTGGATTGAAACAGGATTGTCTCGATCCAATCACAAAATTTTCTGCGATCGAGTTGAGTTTTTGCATGTAAACGCGGGTCGAAAGATTGAATTTGACAGATAGTGAAAAAAGATATATCGATAAGGGTGTTTGGGTTGCATACACAACTCCGCACACAAGAGAAGTGTCAAACTCAATCCTCTTTCGATTCTATTCTAACTCGATCCCTCAATTCGGTTACAGCGAAAACCTGGGTCGAAACTCAATCCTTTTTCAATCCGATCTCTCAATCCGGTCATATAAACGTGGGAATAAACGTCAAACACACTTTCGTGCAAATCGTTTCAATCGTTCTATTTTATCGATAAACGATCGTTGTATTTTATCGATAAACGATCGTTCTATTTTATCGATCACATTCGATCAATTTTATCAATCGTTAAAACATTCAAACACATAAACAATACATTCGTTATTTTTTATTTAAAAACCAAAATATTCACTAGAAATAATTTATATGGCAGAACAACGTTTGCCGGGTCAGCTAGCAGTAAATAAAAATCAATTTGGTTTTATGAAAAATAGAAATGTCAACGAAATTTTTTTAGAATTTCCGAATACAATAAACAGCAGCTTAAATAAGATTCATCACTCGTTATTCGTTATCGATTTCAGAAGGCCTTCGGTACCATTTGTCACAAGAAAATAATACAAACGTTGAGCAAAATTTAAACTCGAAGTAAATCATTAGAACGGTTTGGTAGTTACCTTTGTGATAGACGTTTTAAAGTCAAAATTTCGAATAACTTAAGCCAACTTCAAGACGAGGTACTCTAAGGTTCTATTTTAGGACCACTTATATTTTATCATTTATGTCAATGATATGCTACCGGTTCAAAATAAAATAGCATCGGCTTGCAATATGCTTATGATACTGAAATTATTGGGAGTCCAAACGATGCAATAAGAGTTCGATGAAGTAGTTTGTTGGTGTCATGATGACTGACTTATAATTAGTTCCAAAAAAATCAAAGTTATGCATATCAAACTCCCCACACATCTTTAAAACTCAAATAAAAATAAGATTCCACAAGTTTGAATGTCTACATAAAAACGATACCCAAAAATGTATTAGTGATGATGTTATTATTATTTATTTATTTGCATAGTATAGAGCTTACAAGAATTTCATATACAGCTTGCACAGAGATATGATATTTAATATATATCTTACTACTGAATAATATTTAAGGAAGAAATAAATTTAGCTATTTAATTTAAACAATGGATGTTGAAGTCGATTTTATATGAGATGCACACATAAAACACCTATGCAAACTCCTGCAACAGTCTATGTATGCTCTACACCATCTGGGCAACTATACGTCATTTCCGGTTCTTATTACAGTTTATTTTTACTTGGTTGAATCTATTTTGCAATATAAAATAGTCGAGTATTGTAAAATATGATAATAGACTTGCAGTAGCTTTAAAACCGAATTCTCAAGATTGTATGTAGAAAACTTCTAACATTCAATCATCAATCTGGGATCGCTCACTTTCAATAAACTTTTTTCTTTACCATGGTAAACGAAATGTACTACGACCAAAGCTTCAAGCAACCGATAGAACATGATGTTAACACCAGGCGAATGTCACAAGGATTTACAATTCCTACGGGTAACAACAGCTATCATCGTAGTATCGATGATTTTTAATGAACTTCTTCATAAGCTGTGAGACATCCATTCAAAATATGTACATTAAAAAAATAAATATTACAATAAATAATGCATTTTATTAAATTCGTTTAATCTATCTGAACTACTTTTATAATTATTTATCCGAAGAGTTTATAAACTAAGTAATTTCCAACAATTATTAGATAAACCTTTAAGGTTTCGCAGAAACATATTGTCTTATTGTTTATTTACTTTTATATAATTCAGATAACAACACAACTAATAACACAATTTTCTTTAATAATATATAATAGCTAAAAACAATACCAGCCATGGTAACGTCTCTCATGGATTCTCTTCTACCTCTTCAATGTCTTATCCAGCATTCGAGAGGTAGCTCCACGTGGGAGCTGGCATAGACGTTTTATTTTAATTTAATGCATGCATTTTATGCTACCACATGTATCTAGAATGTAAAACAATAAAATCTAACTAACTAACTTATTGAATATAATTTTTAAAGTGCACGAAAAAATTCTAAAACATACAAAAAAAACTTCATCAAATTAGAAAAAATACCCATATTTTCGAAAAAAGAGTGGGTCACCCTCGAAAGACTTGGTACAAAATGGTTAAAGAGGGTATTGAGTAGTTAGGGAGAAGCTTGCGGGAGAAGAAACATATCGGACTTTGTCTGCAGAACGAATATCAGCACTTTTGTTGATAATTATTTTTTATTAATTTGTAATTAACAATTTTATATCAACAAACCAGCCGTACCAACCATTTTTTAAATGAGTGAATCGCAAATGTAAAGAATGATTATTTTGGAGAATTGCACAAAGAAGAGCATTTGATCCAAGGGGAGGGAACGATCATGCGATAGATATGGTTTTAGCCATCAAGCCTCTGAAGCCGTTAATGATTTCATCAGTTCGTTTCATTGTTATAAAAGACCTTGTTAATATTGTAGCATAATAATAACTACGCTCCTATGTCTATGCAGCAAATTCTGAAGTGACTTTCCATTCTGGCAGAATTTTGGTTCGAACTGTCCTTTCATTCGAGGTTCGTGTCTGGGACGAAGTCTCCACATGTCAACGAAAGAGACGAATAATATCAGGAAAAAAAGGGAATTATAACTGCAAGAATTATTTCTCTTGTTCCAGAAACTTCTGCTATATAAGGACAGATGGCGATCAAAAAAGACACAGTTGGTTTAGAACCGTGGCGAAGAGATTGGAAAAGTGATAATGGGCGAAGTTGTAATTTGGTGATAAATTGAAAGTTGAGAGTGAACAAGAAAAAGTAATTAGTTTGGATTTGTGAATTAAGTAATTGAAAGGAGATAAAGTGATTTGAGAGGAAAGAGACCTTGTAAGAAAAGAATTTGCGAAGAATAGTATAGTGTGAACCTGAATTGTTCTATAGACTAGAAAATAAAGAAATAATTTCACAGAATACTGTTTTATCTACTCGAGCCGTAGCTTGCATATTACATTGGTGTCAGAAGCGGGATAAAACTTATTCTGTGAATAACTATTTCCGTGGTGTGAAATTGCACAAGCAAAAAAAAAAAAAACGATTTCTGTGTTGAGTTAATTAGTTGCGCAAAATGGGTCGCAAATTGGGAAAACTAACTATAACTCAACTAAAGGCAGAACTCAGTAAGCGGATCCTCGACACAACTGGGGGAAAAGATGCCCTACTGATTCGTTTGGAAGAAGCACTAACGCAGGAAGGTGAAAATCCGCATGACATAGAGTTTGACGTGGAAGAGGAACCAGCAAGTACAGTAGCCGACCCGGGTATAACAAGTCTGCTCCTGCAACTTAAGTTAGTCATGGACGAACAAAAGAAAGCAATAGAAGATCAAAGTCATAAGCTCGATGACCAAAAGAATTCTATAGAACTTAAGCTGGACGAACAAAAGAATTCTCTAGAACTTAAGCTGGACGAACAAAAGAAATCAATGGACGAACAAAAGAATTCTCTAGAACTTAAGCTGGATGAACAAAAGAAAGCAATGGACGAACAAAAGAATTCTCTAGATGCTCTGGAAAGTAAACTTGATGAGCAAAACAAGAACTTGGAATCCAAATTCGAAGTGATCGAAGAGAAAATCGAGAAGGTCGAGACGCAACTCGAAAAAGTCGAAACTAGATTCGATGAAAATTTTGAGAAACATGAAACTCAGTTCGGGAAGATAGAGACTCAGTTTGAAAAAGTGGATACGAAATTCGAGATAGTAGGAAAGCAAGTCGAAAATCTTGCTAAGGAGCTCAGCAACGTGAAGAGACAGAAAGCACGGGAATATTCCACTGACGGTCTGAGAAGAAAGGAGATGCAGCCTCCTATCTTCGATGGTCAAACATCATGGCCAATTTATAAAAGGCAATTCGAAGCGGCCGCAATGACCAATAGCTGGGACGATGAAGAGAAGTCCATTGCACTCACACTTGCACTGAGGGGTCCAGCTGCGGAGCTCTTGCAGACCATCCCGGAAGATAAACAGCAGAACTACGACTCTCTGGTTCAGGCTATCGAGATGCGGTTTGGGGATGAACACATGCAGCAGGTGTACAGGGTTCAGCTGCGTAGTCGAGTCCAGAAAAGGGGGGAAACGCTCCAACAGTTGCAGGCGGATATAGAGCGACTAGCCCATCTTTCATACCCTAAAGCCGGTGAGGAGCTTATCAACGAAATGGCGGTGGAAGCTTTTATTCAGGCCATAGAGGACAGACAACTGCAAATGGCTGTAAGGATGGCTGAAAAGCGAACACTCCCCGAGGCATTGGCATTCGCTTTGTCAATGAAGGCTGCGGACCAAGCATACCAGGGAATACACCGTGTCAGGGAAATGTCCGTCGTGGAATGCTCATGCCAGAGAACAGCCGTCAAAGCTCGCGGAAGTCAAATCCGTTGCTGGAATTGCAACCAAACTGGACACCTACAACGGCAGTGCAGAAGTGCACCTAAACGAGGAAATTGTCCACATTGCGGAAGTAGGAGAAGCAGAGAGGAAGCATCCTGTCGGTCAGACTTCCCAAAACCAGCAGTCGGGAGATGCGTAAGGACCAACTTCGCGGGGCAGAAGTTGGTTACTGGAATCGAGGCCCCCAGGACCACCACTCAAGTTTCGCAAACCAAACGGGGTAACAAGAGCCTGACAGTGGAGGCACTAATCAACGAGAAGAAGTGCGTAGCCACCATCGACACAGGTGCCACTGCCTCCATTGTAAGAAGAGATATCGTCAAAAGCTCCTGGCTGCACAACACCAACAGCTACTGCCTGAAGACTGCAACAGGGGAAATGGCGAAGGTATTTGGAGAAGTTCGTCTTACGATTACTCTGGCAGGACTGACGTTCTCCCATGCGTTTCTGGTGGCAGATATATGCGACGAGTGCATCATCGGAGTAGACTTCATGAAAGCAAATGAAGTAATCTTGGACATCGGGATGCAAGTACTGAGGTATCGAAATGTGGAGATTCCGATGGTGTACGGAAATGAGAATGCCGTAACTCTCAGGACAGTCATCAGCAAAGACGAAGTTTTGCCGCCGTCCTCAGAGACAATCATTTGGACGAAGCTGGAAGGTGATCTTGGGAGCCACCGATTCTACATAGTAGAACCAGACCCAGAGAAGAATTCTCAAGACTACATCGTGGGAAAGACGTTAGTCGAACCAAAGAACACCATGGTTCCAGTGAGGGTTTTGAACGCAAGACCACACACTGTCAAACTAAGGCGAGGGGATGTGACTGGAAAATGCACGCCGATTACCGCCGTCGCAACAATATCTGAACGTGATGCTCCAAAACCTCTCCCATCACCTTGGACAGCGGAAACGAGAGAGACGATTCTCCAGTCCAGTGAGCTGAATCAGGAGCAGCGAACTATGGCAGAGAATCTTATCAATGAGTACGCTGATGTATTTGCCTCACAGGACGGAGAATACGGCCGAACACACCTGGTACAACATCGAATAGACACTGGTGATACTAGACCAATTCGTCAGCCTGCTAGGCGCCTTCCATTGGCAAAGCAGACAGAAGTCGCAGAGATGGTGTCGGCAATGGAGAAAGAAGGTGTGATTGAAAGTTCCAAAAGTCCGTGGGCATCACCGGTTGTACTGGTTAAGAAGAAAGATGGCAGCACGCGGTTCTGCGTGGACTATCGGCAGCTCAATTACGTCACCAAGAAAGACAGCTACCCTCTGCCAAGGATTGACGACACGCTAGACACACTATCAGGAGCCCGATGGTTTTCCACTCTCGACTTGAAGAGTGGCTACTGGCAGGTACAGATCCATCCAGAAGACCGGGAGAAAACTGCCTTCACCGCAGGAAATGGGCTATGGCAATTCACGGTAATGCCATTCGGGCTGTGCAATGCTCCGGCGACTTTCGAGCGATTGATGGAATGTGTCCTGCAAGGGTTAACATGGAAAACCTATTTGGTATACTTGGATGATGTCATCGTCGTAGGAAAAACGTTTGCGCAACACCGAGACAATCTAAGGGATGTGTTTCAAAGGCTTCGAAGTGCCCACCTGAAGCTCAACCCCAAGAAGTGCGCCCTGTTTAGAGCGGAAGTCAAGTACCTGGGACACATAATTTCAGCGAAAGGAGTGAGAACCGATCCGGAGAAGGTCGAAGCGGTGAAAAACTGGCCAGTCCCCAAAGACAAACACCAACTAAGGAGCTTCCTGGGCCTAGCCACCTACTACAGACGGTTCGTGAAGGATTTTGCCGGGATCGCAAAGAACCTGCACCAGTTGACGGAAAAGGGAAAACAATTCAAATGGTCAATTGAGTGCGAGAAGAGCTTCAAGGCACTTAAACAACGGCTATGCGATGCCCCGATACTGGCTTACCCCACTCCCGGGGAAACGTTCGTTGTGGATGCAGATGCTAGTAATGTCGGGGTAGGAGCCGTACTCTCCCAGGTGCATGACGGCCAAGAGAAGGTGGTTGCGTACTTCAGCAAGGTGCTCTCTAAGCCAGAAAGGAACTACTGCGTGACAAGGCGGGAACTTCTAGCTTTGATCTTGGCTACGAAGCATTTTCACAAATAACTCTACGGGAGGAAGTTCGTTCTTCGCACAGACCATGCAGCCTTAAAATGGCTATTACAGTTCAAGAGTCCTGAGGGTCAGGTCGCAAGATGGATCGAAAGGCTGCAAATCTACGACTACGAAATACAGCATCGTAAAGGAAAACTCCACTCTAATGCGGATGCCCTGTCCCGGAGACCATGCAGAACGGATTGTAAACATTGTGCGCGTCAGGAAGAACGGGAGCTGGTTTCCATCCAAAGAATGAGAGCCGAACCTATCGCCGGCTGGAGCGTAGATGAGATCCGGAACGCTCAGAAGGAAGACCCGGATATCGAGCCGATTCTGGCCTGGAAGGAGAACATGGAGAAACCGGATCATCAGGACATCTCTCACAGAAGCCCGACCTTAAAGGCATATTTTGCGCAGTGGGACTCCCTCCATGTCCAAGAAGGTGTTCTGAGAAGAAAATGGGAATCCTCCGACGGAAAGTCGTTTGTAATGCAGCTTGTCGTACCGCGGACGAGGGTCAAGGAGGTGTTACAGGAAATGCATGGCGGGGCGACCGGAGGCCACTTGGGAGTGAATAAGACGCTAGAAAAGGTACGAGAACGTTTTTATTGGTTAAAAGCGAAGGAAGATATCGAAGACTGGTGCAGAAAATGCGACGTGTGTGCAGCTAGCAAGGGTCCGAGAATCAAAACTCGAGGTAAGATGCACCAATACAACGTGGGAGCACCTTTCGAACGAATCGCCATCGACATCGCAGGGCCCTTTCCGGAAACCGACAATGGTAATCGGTATATACTCGTAGTGATGGACTACTTCAGTAAGTGGCCGGAAGCGTTTCCGATCCCTAACCAGGAAGCCAGAACCGTGGCGGAGCAGATCGTCTACAATTGGGTTAGCAGATTCGGTGTGCCCTTGGAATTGCATTCTGACCAAGGGCGGAACTTCGAGTCAAAAATCTTCCAAGAGATGTGTCAACTACTCGGAATCAAAAAGACAAGGACAACCCCGCTTCATCCACAGTCGGACGGTATGGTGGAGCGTTTCAATAGGACTTTGGACGAACATCTCTCGAAGGTCGTAGGTGACTACCAACGGGATTGGGACCGGCAGATTCCCTTGTTTTTGATGGCCTATAGAAGTGCCGTGCATAGCACTACTCGACATACGCCGTTCGAAATCTTATTTGGTGGAATAGCTCGTTTACCCAGTGAGGTGAAATTTGGATCTCCTACCAATGAGCCCAGAAATGAAGAAGAGTACGTGGCGGACCTTAGGGAAAGGCTTAGGGACATACACCAAAGGACCAGAAGCCAGATTAAGATGACGAGCGACCGCATGAAGACCAGGTATGATGCCAAGGCAACAACGTCAGGATTCCAGGAAGGAGATCTGGTGTGGGTGTATAATCCCCATCGCCAAAAGGGGAAATCACCTAAATTACAGCGGAACTGGGAAGGTCCCTACAGAATAGTAACCCGCATCAACGATGTTGTCTACCGCATCCAGCGAGGACCAAGGGCCAAAATGAAAGTGGTTCATGTGGACCGACTGAGTCGATACAATGGCCGAATTGAGGATGCACTTGTTCGGGACGAACACGTCTAAGAGGGGGGCAGTGTAGCATAATAATAACTACGCTCCTATGTCTATGCAGCAAATTCTGAAGTGACTTTCCATTCTGGCAGAATTTTGGTTCGAACTGTCCTTTCATTCGAGGTTCGTGTCTGGGACGAAGTCTCCACATGTCAACGAAAGAGACGAATAATATCAGGAAAAAAAGGGAATTATAACTGCAAGAATTATTTCTCTTGTTCCAGAAACTTCTGCTATATAAGGACAGATGGCGATCAAAAAAGACACAGTTGGTTTAGAACCGTGGCGAAGAGATTGGAAAAGTGATAATGGGCGAAGTTGTAATTTGGTGATAAATTGAAAGTTGAGAGTGAACAAGAAAAAGTAATTAGTTTGGATTTGTGAATTAAGTAATTGAAAGGAGATAAAGTGATTTGAGAGGAAAGAGACCTTGTAAGAAAAGAATTTGCGAAGAATAGTATAGTGTGAACCTGGATTGTTCTATAGACTAGAAAATAAAGAAATAATTTCACAGAATACTGTTTTATCTACTCGAGCCGTAGCTTGCATATTACAATATCTTTTCTTACAAACCCCAATTCCTTCCTGTTTTTCGTCTAACTTTGATCACATATCCACCTTAAGATTACCAAATTCTGCATCATGGCACAGTTGTTAAGTGCGTGATCACTGAGTGGTCGACTCAAGAAAACATCATAAAGTCCCACTTCGCACGAACGTCTGACAAACATTCGAGAGTATAATTGTCGAATTGTAATATTGCCCTTCGGAAACGGCATAGGTCCCTACTATTCGTGTGTCGCATAGTACGAATAGCTGTGAGAGGCTAGGTTAGGGCCAAAATATTTATATTTACTTATATTTTATTATTTACTAAGAAGAAGCCATATAACTGGTCGCAGTTTTATATCAATCTTAATACAAAATGAGTTCAGTACTACATACGTATGTTGCCGTTTAGTGAACGTGCCTATGAACTTACTCCAATTGAAACTTTAAACAAGCATTCTTTCCCAAGAATAACTTTTCACTAGCGAGATAGAACACCATGCGTGTCCTGAAAACCCTTTTACAATAGAACAATTCCACAGCAAGACATTAGGAGCAAAAAAATCTTTTCAACTCAAACATTCTGAATTTCCACATAATTACACCGCAACAGTCTCATATCCTGGACATTTTCCTTCTTATCCTTTCTAAACTAACCCTACGTACGTACGCTCTCTATCGTTGTCCTACAGGGCACACACAAAGAGGAAAATTTAATTACAACTAAATTTGTCGCTAAGAATTTCTTCACTACTGGAAAAAATATTTTAATTTCCACATTTAAAATCAGAGAAGGCCATGGCCATAGTTTCCGCCAGACAAACGGAATAACAAGCAAGTAATAGTATCGTTCTTTAGTGTGACAGTACTTAGGGTAAAGCAGAGTGCAATTAAATTCATTCGCACTGGTAAAGATGTTTGTTTAAAATATAATATCCTTCTCACTCTCTCACATGCGCACAGAAGCACATGCGGGTTCATAAAGACTTCATAAAGTGAAAAGTTGTCTTCTCTTCTTGGGGGTATACGGACAGGTCGTGTTGTCGTCGCACTTAAATTGAATGCTGTTTAAGTACCTATCCTGGGGGAATAAAATAAAGTGCATGCCTGGGTCGCACATTCTAGCACCTACATATATTTCGCTCATTTGCAAAAACTCAGATTTTCAATTAAATTTTTTAAAACGTTAGTGATAATCGTTATACTTATTTTGTGATGAAAACCTGGTACGTCATCTGATAGTAGGTATATTTCCGCCATAACTCAAATATCGAATTTGATCAAAATCGTCGAAGCCGTTTTCGATAGAATCCATTTTTTGCTAAATTTGCCATTAGTAAAGTACCGTTACGTCTCTTATAGAGATGGCGAAGCAGTTTAATATTAAACAGGGAATTGTAAGGCTGACGAACTTGCCAGACAAGGAACACAATACCAATCCTTCCAGGCAAAAGTGCACTGGGTATGCCTATCGCTACATTCAAACTTATATTAAAGCTGGATGCTATTGAAAAGACAAATTCTAGGTAGACAAGGGGCACAACTTGTCTAGCGACAAAACAGATTTGGCCTAAGCTGAATCTGACGCTCAAAGAATCTGATTTCTCTCAATAGAAAGCATATCAGCGCTGTTATAGGTGTCATAACTGGAGCATGCAACAAGGCTTGGCGTCTTCTCAAACGATTTCTGCAGAATCTGCAGGGACAAGGAGGAGGAAGAGACTATTCTTCACCTTCTTTGCACCTGTCCAGCTCTCTCCCAAAGAAGGAAACTCCACTTAGGAGCCTTCTGTTTTAACGACCTAAATGATCTGAAAATAGGCTAGAGGCCGCGTCTCAAACCCATGTGGTATCACAATGGACCTATTATTGCTCTAAGTGTGTTGGCTTCTCTTTTTGCTGACAGCCACCTCAACCTAACCTAACCTAAAGTACCGTTAATTCTCGGGTTAGAATGAATATTCTGATTTCGCCTCGGGTTGTGATCCCACAGACTCCCAGATATAAAGTTTGAAGAAAATCCGTCCCGCCGTTTAGGCTGCAGTCATGCGTACAGACAGTGAGACAGAATTGAGAGGGATCGAACATTTTCAGGAAACCAATACTTGCCCTTAGAGGCGCAAGTGAAAAAGAGGGGAACAAACGCACAAAATAGCTCCTCTTAAATTAATGAAATAATAAGGACTTTAGAACTTATATTTTAATACCTCGTGATGCTGCTGGTTGCACTTTCAGGAACGGTCCCTGTAAATGAATTATTTACCGTGTAGAAGGTAGTATGAAAGCAATTACTGAAGTCTTTCCTTTTTTTTGCCACTGATCCCTGGAGAAGTTACATAAGCATCCTAACTACTCGTATGTCCAGTTTTGCGAAAAGCTGTAGAAAAAAACTTTAAAATTCTGGTTCTCTTTGAAAACGGTTATAATGTGTTACTAAATGAAGTTGTGACTTTTCATTTCCCTCTATGAAAACTACACTTCAAAACTGAGAGGGAGTGTCCTATTCTGAATGTCTGTCTGAGCGAATAATATCCTTTCGAATTGTCTTATATTTGCATAATGGTTATATGATTGGATTGGAAAGGTTGCCGCTGAAACTGGAAATTATCGTACGTATATATCAAGATATGTAAATGGTTAGAATACCAAAAAAGGATGTTTGTGTATGGATAAATGTTCAACTGGGGATTTGCAAACAGCCCCAAACCTTAAAATGAGGTCAAAGGTGTTGGAACATAATACATAATCGCTTGGACAATATTCATATTGAAGTTGATTATGTGGTTGGCAATAAATTCATAAATTGTTTAGTGATTGGTCGTTTAAAGGCTGCAATGGTTTTCCTGGACGGAGAAAGGTCATCTTTAAAGAGTGTATTCCTAATATAATGATTATATAGAATCATACGGGCCATTTTCTCCACTTCTGATATAGACCACCATTAATCTTGGTTTCTGTTCGACAAGAATTGAAGCCTTCTAAAAATATCAAACCAACAACTATCATTACAATTGCCAAAATGCAGAACAAACGACTAGAAAGCCGCCTCTGATATACTAACTGAAATAAAGAAAGCCGAAGAGTGACGTCCACATTCCGAACAGTGTTGTCTTCTTTGAGCTTTAAAATGTGCTGCAATCATTCTCGATCCCATTGGAACAGTTGATTTCTAGGGGTTCGAAAAATATTGCACATAGCCGTCTATTGCTAGCCAATTTGTCTAGTTGTTTCGGAAATTTTAGTGGACAACTTCTTGCTAAAGATTATTGCTTAGTTCATAAAGAACATATCAATTCCCTTCTGAAGGATGTGCGTTCGGTATCGTCTTAGGAACAAATTTTACGAACAAAAACGTTGAAGGGTGGAATTTCCTATTCAATTTCGTTTCGTGAATTGGGTCGTTTTCAAATTAAAGACTCGGGAAAAGTTATCTTCTTATACATGATACCTAGACATTAGAAAAATAAATAATAATAAAAGATTTAGGGAAGGGGAAAACCTACTTCCCCCGTTTCCAATAGGAAATTAGTAATACCGCCTCTGATGTACTAGCTTTTACAATGCGACCCCAAGGAACCACTCGTTTGACGAAGACTTCACTGTGTAGACAAGCAAATGCGGAGAAAAAACAGGTTTAAGCCCTGCAATAAAGGACAAGACCTGCTTGCGAAACGTACGATCGAAAGAGATGAAAGGAATACATATCAATTTCTACGAAAGAAACATAACATGACAAACATCATGTTGAGTCAATAGAGCAATGTCACTGCAGGGACGATGTTCTAAAGTTTTAATATAAAACCCAAGAAGCCTGCAGGATAAAAAAAAAGAAGAAAACCTCGTAGCAGAGTCACAGTCATTGTTGATGATCCTCAAAGAGCCCTTTTGTGGTGACAACCAACATTCCACTGTTAGAATGAAAGTTCTAACTACCTGACTAGAATTTTAAGTTTTAAGTTCAACAAGGCTGCCGGAGCTGACGGTCTTACTGCCGAATTATTTAAAATGGTAGGGAACGATTTAGTAGGAAACACACACCTACTTACATTCTAAAAGATTTGAACCTTAATCTGAAGATGGCGTTATTTGTCAAAACTATGTCACTACTCCAAATGCTTTGAAAGACACTTAAAAATTTTCGGCGCTCAGTTGTTGTTTCACAGTAGTTTGTATTAGTCAATATTAATATTATGTCAGTCAATATTATAATACTTATGGAGAAAATCGAATATCGTACCGTAATTAATTTCTTGCATTTAAAAGGCATTACCCCTGCTCAAATTAAAGCCTAGTTGGACGCTGTTTACGGAGACTTTCCATCATTTGCCAAAGTAAGAAGATGGGTAGCTGAATGAATGAAAAGTGATCTTACCAGCTTGATTGATGATGATTGTTCAGGATGGGCAATAGCTGTGACCACCACCGATAAGATCGAAAATATTAACCAAATGATAATGGATGATTATCGAATCAAGATTGAGGGATGGCAGAGACTGTGGGCACATCAATGGAATGCATTCATTATATTTTATATGTATAATTGAGCTTGAGAAAATTGTTTGCGCATTGGATGCCGCGCTTAATCACTGTGGACCAAAAACGCACACTTCAACGGTAGCCATGGCGAAAATTCTCGAAATATCGTATTCATCAGATCTGGCTCCCGTGATTTTTTTTCCTGTTTCCAAAGCTCAAAGTATGGCTCGCAGGAAAGAGATTATCATCGAACGAGAAGTTCATCGTATCCGTAGACGCCTATTTTGATACGAGAGGGAGATAAGATACGAGAGAGAATAAAACTAAATCTAACCGAAAAAGTACTGTTTCTATGTTATGCTCAAGATTTTCCAAACGACCTACATATTTGCAATATGTACATACATACATATATGGTCGGAGGCGCCCTTCAAAATCCGTCAGCTACAGAAGCATCAGCCACCTTACCATAGACGCCTAAGACCATTCGTCAACAATCTGGATGTTCCATACCAATTTAGTTTCAGGCTAGGAAAGTCCACCATCAAACCCAGGTGTGACAGCGGAAGACTGAATTTGAGATGAATTTGTTATCTGAAACGTGGTACTGCAAGGTAAAGTTATTGGTGACATGTTCTCCGGACAGGAAGTGGTAGTGGATTGGCCAAACCAAACCGGCGAAGAAGCCAATCGACCTAGAAGCACATGATAGAGAACAGGGAAAAAGGAATCACAAAAGCAAGTTTTTGAGGACACAAGTATGCCTGCCGTCATTTCGCCAGTACTTTTGAAAACTTAACATTTATTCACACTAATGCACATATATTGGGAAATTTATTTTATAACAGTTTAAGAATGTGTTTTCCAAGATTTACTCCAACAAATTTTCTAGACCATCTACAAATTTAGTCAGAATTAATTCGCAATCGAATTAATTAACATTCGAAGCTACCAAATTCGATTAAACAACATGACTTTCGAAGGTATCACAAAATAATATCAATGCCTCTAACATGTCCATCCCCGACTTAAACCATTTCACGTCCCAAAAGCTTCCAAAAAGATTCCTATAACATCTGTCATAATATGAGGTAACCATAAAAAGCTTTCCTTCCTCTTCCACCCAACATATATCACATTATCTGCTTATCGAACAGTGCACATCCTGCCTCATGTTATCATTCTTTAAAACTCTTCGCGTAGTCTAATCCTTCTTTCCAAATCAACTCAACTCATACCTCTCAGACACCGTTGAGACTCCAGATTCATAATATTCCAGGAGTGATTGTATCAATCACAGGATATAGCTGTGCTACGCCTGGAATAGCTCCCGGACTAACAGCGTTAGAGAGATGCTATTTAAACAAGGACGAGATAACGAAAAATGAAAACCCAAAGCAAATACAAAAAACAAAAAAAAACATCGTCAATCTGATTTTAAAAATAAATTGAGAAAGTGAAACGAAGAGAGATGGGGCGAAAGGATATCGCAAAATGCACGGAAAAAATTCAAGGAAAATGGAAAAAATATTGATAGAATTTCATGTTATTTCATGGGGATAAAATGCGGATAAAAATTGTGAATTGCTGGGTTTATTGTGTCGTTTTAAAAAGGATAATGCTTCACAATTTGTCTCCGTCTCTCTTCTACTCGGTCGTTTGCTATCTCTTTGCCTGTCATTCTTCAACGAGAGGACATAATCCCTTTGTTTTGCACTTTGTGGCATAAACAATGTTATTTCAAGTAGAATCCTTGCAATCCGCCTTTCCCTTCATGGACATCATGTTCATCATGTTTAAGGATATTTTTGTTATATTTTTTTTTTTTTTTTGTTTTTCTTTGCGGCGACGGGATAGATAGAAGGAGTTCAATTGATAATGGTGTCGGAGTAAAAGTGTCACTTTACAATGACATTTCAGACTTTTTCCCACCCTTTAACATCTCATGAGTCTCCTTCCAACTTTGACGAGGATGTATAAATTCATTTGCGTATAGTGGGTGAGATTGGGTGGCCTGGTCTTACTCTCTTGTCGATGTCATATTACGTTTGCACGTGATTTTAGTCCTGGTAACTGAACAGAAAATCAGGTCAACATGCTTGATCCTCTCTGGCAGAGTGTGGATTTGGAGCACCACTCACACAGATTTATATGAGGGTGTGCGTAGCGTTTGTTTGTGGTATTTTTGCAGGCAGGCAGCACTTGACGTTGATGCCCTTTGAGGTTTTTGCGTTCGGTAAGGGTGCGGAGGGTGGTTGGTAATTTTGCGTGCAGCTCAGCGTATATGCTGATGACAACATTTGACAGGAGCCAGAGAAGGTGGTGGTTGTTGGTGGAGAGAAGGACCTGCTTTGGATTTGGAAATGTGTTTTCGGGTAATGTTGACGGTGCTCTGGATGTTGATGATAGGTTCGTGGTTACGGTGGTTAGGCTGGAGGTGGTTTTCGTGGTACTGGTTGAGTGGTGAGGTGGATGAAATGGTTAGGCTTGTTCATTCATTTCTACTGCAATAATGAATGTCAGCTAAGGTTAAGAGCAGAAGTGGTCAGGCCATTTGAGGTGAGGATGTTTATGCAGATAGAATTTTTTCTCGCCTGCATTAAATTTTCTAGGTCAACAATATTTGATTTGACTGAAACAAACGAAAAATGTCGAATATTTAGTTGACCTCGGCCATGGATGGGTGGATGATATGAAAGGATTAGGTTATCAATTGGATAATTTTTCATCGAATTTTAGCTGCAGGGATACACAAAAAACAATAGTTAGAATTTCAGTGAAGCTAATCAGAGGGGAGGATATTTTAATGGGCAGGTACCTAGTCAATTCATTACCTAAACCTTGATCTGCGTTTATTATCATTTTGGCTGCAGAACTTTAACCCTGACGAACTATGAACTGCGTACTTGCTGTGGATTTAGTGTTAATCTATACAAAACTGAATCGATACTACTTACCGATAAAACTCAAATACCAGCCTTCAGACCTCTACTGCTAAACAAACAACTACTTTCTTTATCCTCTTGCGTCATGTAGGTACCTAGGAATCATACGCGACTCAAAGCACCGGCGGAAAGTAAGCATAGAGAAGAGAATCAAAAAGGTATACATCGTTTTCTGCTCCTGAACTAAAACCTTTGGTAAGTGGTAGAGTTTGCCATATCCAGGAAGATATGGCCCAACTATAATCCGACCAGCACACAAGAACTTCAAAATAAAACATTGTCAGAGTTGTAGGATGGGCCGCAAGCTACAAAAACGTAAGCGAGAAGGACCCTTTCTTCCACTTCCTCTGTGGACACTCGGCACTAGGCAGAGCAAGGCAGCGTGCATTAGGTAAGCCTTCGATGGAACTATTATCTCCTCTAACACAGTGAGCACACACATTAACAAATGGTTCATTGAGTTGTGGTTTCAAAATGGCGCCTAACCGCTGATTCTGGCAAACTAAGCAGGAACAACCACTTCTACCTACCAACCCCCAGAAGTCACGGAGTAGAAGAATCACTAGTGTTGTGGATCAAAGCAATGCTGGTGAACAGAACATTGACTTATAGATGCAGATTGTGGCCGGCGTGTTATGGCAGGTGTAAATAGGGGCTGCCCACAAGGCGGTGTTCTGTCTCCACTGCTTTGGTGCATGCTGGTTGACTCCCTGTTGAACACACTCAATAGTTTTAACGTCTACGCTCAAGCATATGCAGATGATGTCGCCGTTCTGTCTGGGCTTTCAGTTAATCCTCTCAAAACCGAGGTGGTTCTCTTTACGAGAAGGAGGAAATTGACTGGTCTGTCTCATCCAGTGCTAAAAGGCGTCACTATCCAACTCTCCAAGGAAGCCAAATATTTAGGAGTAATCTTCGATAGCAAGCTTATTTGGACGAAACATGTCGAGCTGAAAACTTCCAAAGCTCTGTCAGTCTTTCGGCAATGCAAAGGTGTTTTCGGCAAGACACGGGGCTTATCGCCAAGGAAAGTCCTTTGGATCTACACGGCAATGATAAGACAGTTGTTTGGTGGAATAAGCTCTCACGTAAATACGTTACTGCTGCTTTCGCTAAACTCCAAAGAACGGTCTATCTCGGCTGCTTCGGAGCTTTCCCCAGTACACCTGGCTCTGCTCTAAACGCCTTGATGTACACTCAGAGCAATCTTCCGTTTAAAATGAAGTGGTTTCTGGCACGATTCGCATTGGAGTTTTGATGACGTTGTGCGACGATTATCCTAGGACCCCTGTCTCATGGATATGCCATCTTATGCAATGACACATGAATTACGGCTGCGGTGCAAATTTGAAGTCAACTTTCCCCATGTTCGGGATTGGCTTTGGCAGACGGCTCTATAACTGGACAAGAGTCTGGTGCTGGTGTTTTCGTGGAATGCAACAACATGAGGCTTCACTTCTCATTGGGAAAACACACATCTGTCTTCCAGGCAGAAATATATGCTATCCTAATGGCTATATTGGTAAGAACAGGTGGAAGGGGCGAAGTATCTGCGGCTGTAGTGACAGTCAGGCTGCACTTAAGGCCTTGCTCAATCCTTTACCCACTTCCAAAATAGTTCGAGAATGCAAAACATCCTTGAATTCGGTCGGAAGGCTGAATTCACTGAATCTTGATTGGGTCCCAGGACACAAAGGGATAACAAGAAATGAGATCTCTGAAGAGCTTGCTAGACAAGGCTCAGAAGAGAATTTCTCTGGACCTGAACCAACGTTAGGTTTGCCAGCGTACTCGGTTAGGGCTTCCCTTGACGACTGGGTTTTCAGTGAACACAATCGAAGGTGGCATGACTCTCCAGGATGCAAGCAGATTAAACGAATGGTCCCCGTCGTCTGTAAGAAATCCGCGGCTTTCTTGCTATCTCTTAGCGGAAAAAACTGCAGACAACTTACTAGCGTTCTTACGGGCCACTTCGCCTTTGCCAAGCACCTCCATGTGCTAAGTTTGAGCGCTACCCCTGTCTGCAACTGCTGTGGAGAGGGCGATGACACTGCGGAACATTTCCTATGTGATTGTCCTGCCTTTGCTCGGATCACGTGGCAGATTTTCGGTGCTGATGTGGTGAGTGCTGATGACCTAAGCTCTTCATCACTGAAGCGTCTACTCGTTTTTTTACAAAAGACGAAAAAAACACATTAAAATGGGGTTCTCTGCATGGTTGTACAATGGACCTGTTTTTGAGTCTGAGTGCTCCAGTAGGGTGTACCCGCCCCGACAAAAAAGAAAAAAAAACTACCAACCTACCATGAACTAGGAGCCATATTATTAAGAAAATTATCACTCAGTCGGGTTACTATCTTAAAAGTATGATAAAATGTATAAATTGTACCAGTCTAAAGTACGAGTAGCCTGTTTATTTAAGAGCAATTTTTTAAGTTCGCGGAATGGGATAGAAAGGACAGATATTGTTAAATTTCATAATTTTATTTTTCAATATAATCTCCTTGAACATTGAATGTACTTCTTAGATCTATAGATTAATATTCCTAGGCCTTTACAAAAAATATTCTCCGGTTCACCTTCAAAATGCTCGTTTAAGACTACCTGTAGCCTTTCCACATGTTTTCTTCAAATTTGTGAACAGGTAATAATCACTAGGCCCCAGATCAGGACTGTAAGTAGATGAGATTCCTGGACGCCATATGAATTCATATCAGCCATGGTTATTTGAGCCTTATGAAACGATGTATTGTCATGAAGTAAGAGTACGCTTTTGTTAATCTCCCTCTCATTTTGACTTTTATAGATTCCCTAAAGCATCTTACAATATTAGCGTAGTATTTGTTTATAATCTAATTGTTGTGGGTCCCAAAACACTGTTGCCACGACCTTTCCAGCAGAACTTAAACTTCTTGGGGGCTGGATCACCCCTTTTAAGCCACCGCATGACTTCTGCTTCAACTCAGGGTCATAATAATGAACTCAAGTTTCGATTTCAGTAACAATTGTGTTGATAACTTCTACTGGAATGTCGCCGCGTAGTTCCGAAAACTGCTTACAACATTCCACACTTTAAGTTAATTTTTGACATCTCAAATTCGTGTCGAATTTTAAAACTCTTAATTTCGGATATTTTGAATTTTTCTGCAATTTATTTTATCATAATTTGAGTCAACTATCTTCCATGAGGGTATATTCGACTTTAGTACTATTTCATGGGTTGTGCCGTCACTTGGCCTTCCAGGGCGATCATCATCTTCTAATGACTTTCCACCTTGTCTAAATATGCCGGTATCTAGATGGTAGTCTTCAGAGCCCACTTGGGGGGCACTTCGAAATAACAGGATTTCATGATTCACCTCTGCTGATAGTCATTCTTTGCTAAGTCTCGCATCTCTTCCTAGGATATAGGATTTAAAAAACAAATCCTACCTCACTCAAATCCAATAAAATATCTTAACAACTTCATCTGTTAAATATTTCAACTAGTAAACGTAACCTAATCGCAAATATTTGCATATTCAACCCACAGAATGATAAAAGTGTCAAAATAGAAACAAAACAAAAACCCCATTGAAAGCCCTTTAGGCCACTCAAAGCAGCAAAATCCGATAGACTATGAGATTTATCGATTCATCATCATCACCGGCGTATATCTAATACTGTTTCGATTAAACAAATCGGTTTTTTTTTTCCATTTTTTCTTCTCTAATAGGAAATACAAATGAAACGTGTGAGGGAAAATTAGAAAGAGTGAAGCGTTTATAGTTTTTTTTTTTTATTCGAGTTTTGTGGGCTTTTCTCTCCCCTTTGATGTTGATTTGAGGAAAAAAAAAGTGAGTTGGTACAGGGTTTGTAAATAAAGTGCTTGGTTAGGTCACACCTGCTTCTTCATGTTAGAAAATATTGTCCGTTTGCAAATCATTCATACGAGTATGCAATAAATGCTATGCTGTTATGCTCGTGCAGAACATGCATTTGTTCCCACGAATCCATCCGATTGTTTATTCAAGTACGTGACTTAATTCGCTGACGCTGCGTCTGGAGCATAGAGTAGCGACCGGTAAAGAATCCAGGAGCCACCTGAGACAACATGCCGTCATCGCCTGGTCATCAGCGACGATCCGATATATTAGTATTTAAGACATACAAATGGTAAAACATTAATTAATACAGTAGTCCTAGCCAATATAATTTATTATCATAAATAAAACTCTAGTTTTGTTAATTGGCACCCGAGCAGGGACCAGTGATTGTGTTATTACCTAGAAAAGTACGCTCGTTGCCCTTAATTAGTGCGCGTGTACTCGCCCTCAAGTAATGCCAGAGCCCGCTTAATTTTCTTTGTACTGAAAACTTCCAGCAATAACACACATTGGTCCCATGAAAAAATCCCGGAATCATAAATTCTGTGCAAAAAGAAAAAAAAAAGAAACAGTGAGAGCATTAATCAGTTAGTCGCGTGGAGAAAAGAGCCCCCCAGTAGCCGTCATCGGAAGAAAATGAAGCTGTAACTTAGCTAGAAGCTCCACCACACAAGGATGCATCGGCCAGCAACCAACTGACGACGATACAGATCCTGCTGTTAGCTTTGTAAGTTAATTAAGTCTAAGTAAAAATAAAATAAGCAAATAGTTAGGAAAACTAGTTGATTGAAGGAAAATAATAATTAACTAAGACCTAAGTAAAAAGAGATTTATAAAAGCATACATACAGAAGTTTACATGTTAATATACATATTTCTTCATATAAAATTTTTGCAAAATAATGCTTCTTAGATCAGGAATGGGACCAAATCAATCCAATCACACTAACAAAAACCAAACCCAACCTAACACAACTCCTAGTTCCCCCCAGCCTAACCGTCTTTGCGATAACCGCAACAATTTCTGTCAGTCGAGATCTTCAAACATCGTTCCGCTCCAGGAAGTGGGCTCTACACCCGAAATAGAATCACTTATTACATCGATTATTTGCCGTGTCTTTCAGAAGCAAGGGTGGGCTATCACACAAAACGCGATTAACCCGAATGCGGTTAACTTCACTGGCATAGACCAGCCCATTTACCCGGAGCATCGAAACAAAATAACAAAGTTCAACAAAATTATAGCAATTGTGGATACCGTCCTAGAATCGTATAACAAACGCTCAAACTCGAGTAGATTTCCAGATGACTGACCAGACATGATAAGCACTAAATGACCTCGCTCACCAAAGGAAGGAACACTGTGCAGGAATTTTATCAGGTAGTGTATTCCCACCTATCACTTATATTAAGTAAGCTTTTCTGCATGGATGCCACCGCCGAATCAATGAACTTTCTCACTCAGATATACCAAAACAACGAACAAACATACAACACTTTTATTGAAACCGCCAGATACTAGACACTTTAGAGGGTAGCCATCATCGTTTGTCACGCTGCAGGTTCACGGTTCGAGTTCGAGTGAAAGCTTATGTCAACTCTACTGCGAAGGCAGTAGGGTGGTCATATGGCTAAAATGCAACTTAATTGTGATGATATCAGGATGACGGAAAAAAATACCGTGAATCATAAGCAACGACAATAACAGCAAAACGAAAATACTCCCCAGTTACCTGGACGCCACCCTTGGAGTTCACTGAAACTTAATACCACCTGAGTTTCAAACCAACTACACAAATCTGTCTTTCTCTCTGTCTCTTCCCCTTTCCACAAAAACGACCGTGTCCTAAAATTAGTGTAAGGGTATTCATATCCCCTTTGACACGTGCAAATTATAAAAAAAAGAAAGCAAAGACATTAAATGAATACATATTAAGCTAAAAATAAACAGACTCGCCGTTTGAACTTGGCAACAAATTTTCAGATATTAATTTTTTAGATCATTAAACTCCTCCTTACCACACTTTGTAGGTAGGGTAGAGAGCATCCAACCATGTTTAGTATAAAAAATGTCATACCAAACGAAAGTCCTTTTTTGCATCAATCGGAAAAAAGTTAGACATAACCCATCACACATTTCCAAACCCTTTCGGTCAAAAAAATGTCAAAATTAAATTTTCCCTAATGCCACACATAAAATCCTTCAATGACATTTTAGGAAATGACAGTCTTATATAACTGTCAGCCGAAGTCCACACAAAACATGAGTGTATGGTCATTCAAGGTAAAACGAAAATATGAATAAAACAGTTTACCACTCCTAGAATTCCAGATCGTATTTGAAGATCCGGGCGAAAAATTTACATTTACGACTACCGTTTAGAACTTACTCCTATCCAATGGCCCTAAAAGACGAATTCGAACGACAAATCGAAAAACTTCAATTAGGGTATTATAAGACCATCACGGTCTCCATATAATTCACCAGCATGGATCGTCCCAAAAAAACTTGACGCATAGGTTCAAAAAGAGTTTCGTCTCGTCATAAATTACATGAAACTCAATACCGTCACAATTACTGCCGATATCGGATATACGAGTAAACAATGTACTTCCACAGTTAGACCAGAACAAATTCTTCACAGTCATCGATCACAAGAGTGGGTTTCATCAGATCCCCTTAAAAGAATCTGATATCGAAAAAACCGCATTCTAATTGAATAACGGCAAATATGGATTTACGAGATTGGCATATGGACTGAAAAATGATCCCGCCATTTTCCAAAGATCTCTTGACGATGTCCTCAGAAACTATATCGGGAAAATATATTTCGTCTACATTGACGATACTAATATCTTTAAAAAGAAAAGACGAGGAACCGCATTTCGAGAATTTATTGAAAATCTTTAACACTCTCGAGGCAGCAAACTTGAAAATCCAGTTAGACAAATGTGAATTCCTCAAGCATGAGGTAGAATTTCTCGGATTTTTCATATCAATGGAAGGCATAAAAACCAGTCAGTCTTACCGTCCCCCTCCCGAGACACTCAGCTTGTCCGGGTATTATCTCCATTTCGTCAGAGATTATGTCAAGCTGGCGAAACCCCTAACAAATCTTTTAAGTGGAGAAGATGGATGCCTGTCGAAAAACCTTTCGGCTAAAAAAATATGTATTGAATTTTTCAGTAAACTAAAAAAATTCCTAACTTCAGAGGACCCCAACCTCAAAAAAAGAATTCGTGCTCATCACAGACGCCTCAAACTACGCGTTGGGTGCTGTTTTCTCACAAGATGATAAGATTTATTTCAAGAACTCTGACAAAAACAGAGGAAAATTATGCAGCCAATGAGAATGAGATGATGGCAATAATTTGTGCATTGAACTCGATACGCAACTTCCTATATGGCTCTGCGAAGAATACTTACAGATCACCAACCTCTGACATAATCCTTCAGTAATAAAAATACTAATAGCAAAATGAAATATTGGAAGGCAATCGTAGAGGAATTACAATACAAACCAGGCAATACTAACAACGTAGCCGATGCACATTCCAGACCACCACAAAATACGGTCCAAATAAATTCACTTTCAGACTCTCAGCATAGTGACGTTCATCCTATAAACTTTTACCCAGCTTAGTATCCCCTATCGACGTCTTCAAAAATCAAATTCGTTTTCAGAAAACCTCGTCATATATTTTCAAAATCGTTTTTCCTACCTACCACCGACACATTCTAACGGAACCATTGCTTAACTACTATAAGCTCGTAGAGATACTTAAAAAATACCTTAACTATCAGTGATTAATGAAAAAACAAAACCAATGGTATGGTCCAACAATCCTACATGGCACACTTTAAGAGTTACCGAATTAGCTTCACACAAAGTCAAGTAGAGGATGTCGTCAACGAACAAGACTAGGATAACATTTTAATTAACATATATTCATGTTAGAAAATCCTTTCGCTATTAAAGTATTCAAAATTCATCTCTACACAAGTTCGGTAAACGGGCAAGTGGAAAGGTTTCACTCTACACTTTACGAGTTAATGCGTGAAAACCGATATCACATTTTCTTAGTAGTAGAATACAATAGATCAATACACTCTACAATTAAAAAACAGTAGATGTGCTCTTCGGAAAAAATAGACATAACAATCTCGAACAGATCAAAGTTGAAAGAAAAGAAAACATCCAAAGAATCAAAAGTAAGCAGGAAGCCGATTTAGATCATCACAATAAGAAGAAGTTACCCCCAAAGAACTATTCGGAGAAACCATTTACATCAAAGTTAATAAAAGAGTAGGTAACAAACTCTCATCAAGGTACAAGAAAGAAACCGCAGCTGAAAATAGAAAATACTGCAATAATAACACAGTCGGGAAAAACTATTCATAAGAGTCTCATAAAAAACAGGCACCCAAATTCTGGATTATTCCAATTTTTAGTTAATTAAAACGAACACTGGAACCGCGAAAGTACAAATTGGGTCTTTCAAAATTCTGCACGTCATTGATAAAATGGCATAAGAAAAGGAAATAACACTTACATCGATCATAAAGACCAACAATTAATTCTACCCCATCCTATCCTATGAAACTATCCGTTTAAAAAATCACTTATATAGGCTTAGAATTAACAATAAAGTAAAGGGATCCTTAGATCCGGATCACCACGATCACGAGATATCAAAATAAAGAATAAATAATTTATTGGCAAATAGTAATGAGCAAACAATAATCAACAGATTAATAATACGAGTAGAAAGATTACAGTAAATCTCGAATGTAACCAACAATATATGAAACATTTTTAAAGGAAACAATTATTATGAAATTATCATTAATATTAAGTATAAACTAGAATTAATCATAGAAGAAGTGACAAACATATCATACGCAATTCATTGAGCAAAGGCCAACATTGTTAATACCAACGTCTTATCAAATTCAGAGATAGATATAAAATAATTACTTAGAGACAAAAATATCCCTTATACCAATATCGGTGAAGCGTTAGAATTCGCAGACGTTAGAATAGTTTCGAATGATAAAAATATAATATATATGTATTTTAAGTTTTCCTACAACTGACTTAAAAATATAGAAAAACAATTTAAAAATCAAAATTAATAAAAAAAATTAATTAAATTTAACTCAGTTCTAGAATGTAATGATCAAATATAAGGAATCATACAATAAATTATCTATACGTCATAGTAGTAATATTTTAGATATAAGTAATACAACATGTATCCCCAACCTCCTGAAGAGTAAAGCAGCAAATTGTACGATAAATAACCAACACATTCCGTCAAACGACAAACGGAATTTTGTTACTTAACCAATTCGATGGACCTATTGGTATAAACAACGACACTATCATGCTGAAATATACTTATATAATAAGACATTTTAACACCATAATCAAAGTCAACATCAACTCCTACCTGCAAAATTGCAACCAACATCCAATCAAGAAAAAATAGAACTAATACTACCCATAAAAATGATAAAACAACTCTATATTAACGGTACGGGAGAAATCCGCCTACTCGAAATCAAAAACAAGGTCAATCAATATCATTTTAGTAACACTAATAATCAAGTAATATGCAAATTAAAAAAAACTAGTGTAGTGTCGAAGTAAGCCAAGGACCCGCTCCAACTTCAATAAGATCAGCATCCACCCCTCTGGGACTCGAAATTATTCAAAATCATCTAAAACTAATGACGTCGAACGGGGACATTCGAGTTTAAGGGCGGAGTCGTTAAGGCAATAAATGCTATGCTCGTGCACCACATTCGTTCCCACGAATTCATCCGGTTGTTTATTCAAGTACATGATTTAGTTCGCTGGCGCTGCAGCTAAAGCATAGAATTGTATCCGGAAAATAATGCAGGAGTCATCTGAGACAGCATGCCGTCGTCGCTTTGTCATCAGCTACGCTCCTATTGAATAGTATTTAAGACACACAAATTGTAAAACAAAATTCTATGTCAAAATATTTTTTTTAAATAAATAAAACTAGTTTTGTTAATTAATATAATAATATAATATTCCCGTTGATAACTTTGGGAAGCTGGTGCCCTCCAAAGCAGCATTCGTCTAAGGGAATCTCAGCAATTGAGTAGCGTAAGAACTGGCCACTCGCGGATTTTGGTCAACTATTCTATATTAGACTTCGAAGACAGGTGCTAACTACCAGGCAACTGCAAGGCGGATGAGCAGCAAAAGTGGGTACTAGTGGGGGCCGCACTGATAATAGCGGGGTCACTAACGACACGATTAAATTCAATCCGAACACTGCAGCGGTAAAAACTGTCAATGACATTTGAAGTAATATCAATACTTGTCTCTCTTCTAGTTATTGTAGATCTGGTCAGGACTAAATCGAAGAAAGACAAAGAAACTTATCTTGATAGGTATGAAAAGCATAAGTTCTAAAATTTAAACCCTCATGGGGTATTGTTTGATAGGTAAACATATAAGAAGAATGCGAGTGCCATTTTTTCTGCAGAAACTGTAGGGACTCACTTTTCTGAGATCTTTCTTAACATTGGATTCCAAAAAAAAAAAAAAAATACACTGACCGAGTTAGATCTCATGTTGTAAGCTAGACCTCAAAGTGTTAAAATCGATCACAAATTGAAAGCTCGACAGAACTTGTTCTGATATGCAAAAAGATGAGAAAACGATCGATTGCATGAGATCGAACTCATAAATAGTTAAGCATGGTATTTCCCTTACTCAGTTCATATACAACTGTCAAGATGGTCGAATTTCAGCTAAATTTCGTTACAAATCGAATTTATAAAAATAGAAGATTTCCAGTTGGTAAAGATTTTCGTCGGCTGTATAAGCAACATTAGTAATTGTGATTTTTGAAACAAAATTTTATTTTCCTTCAGTTCATTAACCAAAAATTTATTGAAGTGATCCAATTCGCCGATGAAAACCACACTCTCTTTTTCACTCCCAGAAGACATTTTTACTTATTTTTATTTAACTTTCCGCTAAGAAATTCTAATCACAACTAAATAAGACAGAGAGCTTTCAGATATGACTCAAATCCATTTAGTCAGAGCCGTTGAGAACGATCTCGTTTTTTTGCATATGAAACTAAGTCCGAGTTCCGCTTTGCGCAAATTCAAGCTCGTCAGCTCTGACTCTGACATCATGCTTGTCTACCTAAACGACCTATCAGGCCTTAACGTATGCAGTATTAGTAAATTTGTCTCCAAGTCCAAATTGTATTCTGGGGTGAGTTTGGGCCTATTTAGCCACGTTCTTCTTGTGCAGTTTTACATCAGTTTCGGATACCAAATATTCGAGTGTTGCATTAGATGAAATTGCTCCACCTCTCTCTTGGACGTAATCTAGTTTTCCTGCTAGTTGGTAGCACTTTGAATGTCTTCTTTTGAGCACTTCCTTCAGTCATCCTAGCTCCATGGCCAGCTCATCCAGAGCGTTGTGCTGTAACAAACCGAGTGATGTCTTCTCCTTTAATTGCATAGATCGTTAAGTTTATTGCTTCTTTGTTAAAATTATTGCTTCTGTGCGTTTTCATCAGCCATTGTTAGGGACTATACCTCACAGCCATAGGTTATTATTGGGCGTTTTATATAAAATTAGTTTTGTTTGCTTTGTGAGAAGCTTGTACTGCAATAGTTTTTTGTTGGCGAAGTAGCATGTTTCCGGTTTGGATTCTGTTTTGAATGCAGAAGTGCATGATTTTATCATTCCGTATTACTTGTCCGAGGTACACAAAGTCAGAGACTCCTTCGAAGTTGTTTTCATGTATTGCAATATTTTGTGCGTGCCTCCTCCTTTCGTCTCTCGATATTTTCAGGTACTCCGTTTTTACCTCGTTAATCTTTAGACCTACCGCCGCTGTTTCCTTTTCAAGTATAACAAGAGCTTCCGTCATCACTCTGTAGTTTCTTGCTACTGTTGGTAAGTCATCCGCGTAGGCATTAATTTGATAAAATTTCGTGAAAATGTTCCCCTCTCTGTCCAACTTTCCTATTGCCTGCTGCAATAAAAGGTGTCCCAAATTCACACAAGAAGTAATTTCGATAGAAAACACAGGTTTTTAATTAAAAATTGTAAATGTTTTATTGATTCATAAAGTATACAGTATAATATACTGTGTAATTAAAAACACGCTCAAAATCTCGGGCTCTACAGTATATGGTTATGTATAGAATAGCATTTCGGGTAAATGGCCTCCACGGCTTTGCTGGCACATATGCACTCTTTTGTCGAAATTTTCCATAACCGTTTTGCATAAATGTGGCTAAATTTGCAATTTGGGCACAAAAAATGTAATTACCATGTCGCGATAGCGAGCGCCAAGAAGAATGGTCCGATAATACCTCCAGCCCAAGATCCGCACCAAACAGTGACACGATATTGGATACATTCTTCGTCAAACCAATCGGCATTACGTTCCAGGGATTTATTTTAAAGAATGTCTCTAGCAGCTATTGTTAAAGCACCTTCAATTGTTTGCCATTTTTCATTGATATCCGTCATATCAATTCCTGCTGATGCCTGTGATGTGGTATTAATGAGTTCTTCCATTCGATTCTGTTTATCAGTTTGGAAAAGTCTCTCGGTGTTCACTTTACTAATTTTGTCTATACTCCATTTAATTATTCGCAATTATTCCCTTCTTCATTGCAATATTTGGCATTATCTGCCGCAGGGCTGTCTTTACTAGGAAGTGATCGCTATCACAGAACATCAGTGACTGATGATGACTTTCTAGAGGATATGAGTACATGGTCAATCTAGTTAGCCATGTTATTTCCAGGAATATTCCAAGTCCCCTTATGTGTGTTCTTACATTCGGAAAAGGTGCTTTTTATTTTCAAGAAGTTCTCGCTGGCGAATTGAATTAATCTTTCTCCATTTGCAATAGTTACAATGTGTAGTGCGTATTTGGGAGCTATTTCCCGAACATGGTCTTCTTTACCGATTTTAGCGTTAAAATCTCCAATTACCACTCACGTGTCGTAGATTGCTGCCTCTCATGTTCTGCTTAGGCTTTTATAGAATGTATCTTTGTCACTGTCGTCGGCTTCCTCGGTGGGCGTGTATGTTGATAGTACGAATATAGTGATGTTATTGAATTTAACTTTCAGCCTTATGCTCCATAATCTATTAATGATGTAATGATGTTCGTATCTTTTTGTCGACAATCAAACCAGTACCATATAGTTCCAATCTGTTCTCATGTCCTCTATAATATACAGAATACAAGAGCTTGTTTATGTTTAGTTTACCTTTCCATCTTAACTCTTGTAGGGCAAATAAATCCATTGTGTATTTATCCAGTTCATTTGCAATTTCTTAAATTTCTCGGGTTTTCACCATTGTTCTAATGATGTACCAATTTTTAAATACCTAGTTGACCTTTATACGTTTCCAGGTCCGTTTTTGTCCGCCCGAATCCTAGACTCGGTAGAAAATCTCAAAACAATAGACTTTTTTTTGTCCGGTATAGGGTCGATGGCCGACCAACCCCCTATCTGGAGGGCCATAAATCAGGTATCTGGTTATTTAAACCAGATCGAGTTTTCGTGATGGTTATCCCACCATTACTCAGTCGATAGAGCTTCTTCTGGGTTAAGAAGGATACACCATACTTGAAAGTGAAGTTGACATTTAGTATTCGAATCGTAAATACTTGGAACCCATCCAGGTCCAAATGACTCCACTAATAAAGAACATTATAGCCGAAAGTCTAACTGCAAAGAACAGATACCTAGTCAACTCTTTTATCTCATAAGAGAATACAAGGATCATAAGTCACCCAGTCCAATTTATCTCTGCATGTGAAAGGGTACACATGTAAATGATATAACAATAGATCTATCCCCATTTTTACTGCATTCGCGTAGATCTTAAGTTAAATTCGGACTTCTGAAAATGTCAAATTACTACATCAAGAAACAAAAGGCACACACAATTCTTTGAATTGTCTTTACAACAGATTATGAATTTTCAAAAGAGTGTTTCATGATTTTTAAATCTTATTCTATTTCGAAACGCTGTTGCATGATGAATTTGCGTTATCTATAGATGACCGATGTGAAAATCCCTTCATAAAGCTACATATGTCCACGAAGTTCAATGACAGAGACCGGTCTTGATGAAAACGGATACCTGCGATATTTACTGTGGAGACTGCTACCTTGGAGAGAAAGAGTGATTATTTGGCTGCCTTAGGCAATACGTAAGTCTTAAGTTTTCGTCAATCAGTGATAATAAACGGCATCAAGGGTAAATCGCATCATTTAGCTCACCATTAGTGTCGGAAACTTTAAAAAAAAAAAAAACCAATGACTTATTCGATAGTATCGAAACATTCATTAATCATTTAATAGTTATTAAAAATTAGTTCATTACCATTTCCGCTCATTACTATTGTCATTCATTTAGTTTATTTTATTCGATTATTCGCTGAATGAGCTGAGTAGGTACACAATCTTGAAATATTCGACTTTACCATGATTTAATGGAAATTCATTTTGAATTCGAATATCTCGCAAACGTTGTCCCACGAACAAAATTATTACGACTGAAGTTTTAGGTTTTGAAATTCTATAAAGATGGATGCCGAGTTTTTTTAAATTTTTCGAAAATTATATGCAAGCAGTCTCCTAAAATGTCGGCGCGCATTGCGATTTTTTTTAGCAGCGTGATTAAAAAGCAGCAATCGCAGAGTACGAAATTGGTGCGATTTTTAATCGCGCTGCTAAAGTATGCACTGTGCACTATTTCGGAAACATTTGTTCTTGGTAATGTAAACTCCCGTATGTCACTCGGGTTAGGTACATTACCTTTTATGTGGGTCAATGAAATTATATAAATCTATCTCTTTTCGTTTGAGATCGTATTAAATTTGTCTAATTGGTCTCCAGAAACGTGTCCTTTCACGTAACTAGACAGCTAGTTTTAAATTGACCTGAACACTAATGAAAGACTCAACGGAAACTTTTAACTAATTCCATGAAATCTCTATGAATTAAATATTTTCAGAGACTTAAATCGTATTCAAATGCCTATTCCACAGAACTCACAGAGATAAATAGTGAACATAGAGAATAGCACAGACCCATCCGAAAGTAGGGTTTTAAAAAAGTACCCTATAAATTCTTTTTGCCGAAAACTTCGTATATCTTCAAAGTAAATACTTGAAAGGACCACTGTCCATATACAGGTCATAAGCTCCCCTATCCTCAAATTCCTCCACACAATAGCCAAAGGTGTACCTGATCTCACATTTAATTGCTTCTCTGTTAACCTAGTTTCAACGTACATACATTATGTACCTATCGGTACGTGTTATCCCATTCAATTCACACATTCACTTCGTGAGAGACTTCCTAACAAAAAAATCCTTAAAAGACCAAGAATGTGTGCTGCTATAGGTACCCTTACTACTATAGCACTATTGTCGATTTTTAACATCAACTGAAGCTATTTCCGGTCTATAATGCATAGAGCATCTTGAGTTGCTACGAATAGCCAAAAATATTTTCTCAAGCGGGATTTCACAGTAGTGTTGCTCAGTAGAGACGCACATCGAAAGGATTCCATGTGTACATGGATAGCAATAACTTTATATGTAAATACCATATATGTAAATACCATATATCCCCCTAGCTACCATAGTCACACTCGTATGTGAATAGATATGAAAGAAAAATTTATATTTCTTAGCCGCGAATACACCCAAAACGTTGAACTTAATTTCCTACATCACCCCACAAGTGACACCGTGAGAGTTGTCAAAATATGGCGCAAACACCCCTGCTCCACTAGTAGTGGCTTTGTGTCTTCCATATCTTTCGTTAACACTGATACCACATTCCAGGGACTACAGAGAGCATTTAAATCGATTTAAAAGGGATAATAAGTGGGAATACGAATAAGCCAATCGTTGGTATCGTTCTTGTTCTCGTCGAGCCATAGCACAACGGAACCACAGTGAAGCTTCTTTTTTGAGAGAAATTAATAGGTTTTCTTTCTTTTTGTTTTATTAATGCACGAAAAAATAAAGGAATCATAATCGCAAGACAGAGGTGGCAGCTAGGGAGGGAAAAGCAGAGAGATGGGTGAAAGCTACTCGTACAAATAGAACGTGGCCGTAATCGGATTATTAAACTGTAAACTCGGATTGTGTGCACGGGATAGTGACTTTCTACTGGCAGTATTGATGGTTGGCAAAACCAACCAACAAAAAAATGTTCACGGCTTTTGGTTTGTTGCTTCAAGTTTACAGAAATATTTTTGAACTTTTTTCTTTTTTTTTTTTTTGTGGCTGTGATTTAAAATCCCTTTGTCATTCTTTAGTGTGGTCGTTGTGTTGGGAAATTGATTTATCATCGGGAGGGTGTACTTCCACACCCAATTTTTTGTATGGAAACCGTGAGGAATTTAAATTTAATTTAATTTAATTGGTAGAAGGCTGCATAAATAATGTAATGGAGAATGACAAAACGAACCGAATTTATAAAAACAAAGTCAATGGACCGAAATTGTTTTGTATTTTCATGGACTGGTGGTACTAAAATTTTTTTTAATGATTTAGAATTCACTCTTTAATATTAAACTCCAAAGTAGATTTGAATCTGGACTTGGAGTTTTGGCTAAGGATATGCTTCTCTCCATCGTTAAATTCCTAACAGAGTTATTGATAAAATATCATGGATAGTTCAAAAATTAAAGGGACTTCAATACCCTGAAAACTGAACGGACTTAGTGCCTATAAAATCCACGAAAGAAAACTATAACAAACTTGAAACTTCTTTAAAATCCATTTAGTAGTTTTCGAGTTTATCGCGAATAAGGATATTTGTGTTTCGAAAGTATCGAATGGAAAGTATCGATACCGGTATGGTATCGAAAGAAAAGTATCGATACTTTATAAAAATCTATAGCAGAATAAAAGCAGTAGTAGGAGAAATTGTGAAAAAGAATGTATGCAGGTTTATATTTTATACGCAAATAATTTATATATTAAAATATTTTATACGCAGATTTCATGCAGTCTCAAATTTGGAACGAAAGCTTTTAAATATAGAAATAGTTCCTGTTCGCCTCTTTTGACGAACCATGGGCTGTTTTCAATTTCTCCTTCTCATGCGCAATGTCGGTGTTACGCCTTCAAAACGAGAAGAGTAATTAGTTTTTCTAAGGCCTTTTATTCGACTCCTCACTCACACTAGAAAAAGCTTATGAATAAATGAGCATTTTCGGCTGTCCATATACTGACGCATTTTGAAACTTCAGGGTTTTGAATTGTGAATTCAATAAAGTTGTAAATGCTATGGGTGAGCACATTTCGATCTATCCAAACCTCTTGGAGAGCTGTGAACTCAATTGAACTAAATGAGCTAAAGAATGAACTAGTTATTTAAAGAGAACTGAACTAAATTTAGTTGTTAGTTCCTAGTGAGTTGCATTGAAATAAAGTTTATTTTTTTAATCAAAAGTGGCGCTGAGTGTTATAATTCGCGTCAAAGGGGATATGTATACCCTTATACTAGTACAGGGCACGGGCGTTGCGTTGAAAAATGGAGAGAGAGAAAGAAAGAAAGATTTGGTATAGTGGTTCGAAACTCAGGTGGTATCAAGTTTCTGTAAACTTCAAGGGTAGTGTCCAGATAACTGCCGAGCATTTTTGTTTTGTTTTCATTGTCGTCGCTACAGTATTTTTTCCTTCCTCCTGATGTCATCATCACGATCAAGTTGCATTTTAGCAAAATGACTACCCTACTTCCAGTGTTATGCCTTCGCAGTAGAGTTGACATAAGCTTTCGCAATTGATCCACTTTTTTATTTATTTGATGACTTTTTTATTTAAGCGATGATGTTACCACTACACCACAGCCACCCTAATAATTCTACCTTATGTAAATTTTGAATTTGAATTTTTTTTTTTTTTTAACGCAGCTGTATATGAACCTATTTTTTTATTTCGGGGTTGGAAAAGAAAATTATTGACCATTTGTCAACATACTTTATAAGCACGTGTTGCCTTTAAAATGATCATTCGAGCAGAAAGTCTCGTAAGCGCAGTTGCAGTGGAAACTTGTGTTTTTGAAATATAAGTTGTACGTACATATATACAAATTGGAAATGTCGCAAGCCGTAAATACTTGTAAATCAGAGCTCTTCAATAAAACTAATTTGTGAACAGTATAATGTAAAGAAATCTACGGTATGCCGAATCAAGCAAAACGAGAAAGTTTTAAAAAAAATTTGTTGGACAATCAGTTTGTGGACCCGACAATCGAAAAAACATACCCCCTTCGGGTAGGGGTTAGAATATACCCGAGGTAGGCATGCCTGTCGTAAGAGGCGACTAAAATCCACCCTCCGTATACCGAGTATGGCGTATACAAAAACATGCAATGAACAAAACGAAAGATATTAATACCCCAGGTGGCAGTCCAGGTACACTGGAAAATCCACCCTCTTCGGAGGTCGGCTCTACGGATTCTGGGGAGAGCCATTTATTGCGTTCATCTGACCCTTTTAAAAAAGGTACTAGGGTAGTTAGATCTCCAACATCAAGATCTACCATGAAAACGCGCGGAACTAGAAGTCCGGCGACATCGATAGTGTCGGCGCACGAACAACGGACTTCAGCGAAAATTCAAAGCCTAACGGACGAAAATATGGAACTCCGGACCAGGCTAAGTAAAATGGAACTTCTCTGCGAAGAACTAAGTAAGGAATTAAATGTACTTAAAGCAGAAAATAAAGCATTTAATGATACATCGAAACCTCGTAATGAGTCTGCTGCGAGTTCAATCGTCCCCGATAACACGGATTATAAAACGGATGATGAAGAACTAAGTCGGGAAACCAATTGGATTCTAAAAAAACGGCCAGTCAAAAAACGAAAAGCTGGCTCTTCGCCCGAAATGTTAACGAGGCAAGAAAACACGCAAAATAAACGAGAAGGTAAAGAACAGCCTGACAAAATAAACCCGCGTGCCGAAGAAAATCCACGAAATAAGGTACGACCACCGCCACCAATATACGTGATCGGAATTGCAGACTATAATAAACTGCATTCTTTTCTCAAACCTTTGTTGCTATCCGATTTTGAAGTAACATCGCTCAACAACAACAAATGGAAAGTAAACGTAAAGGACTCAGACAGTTACCGCTCAGTATCTAATAAACTGAATACTGAAAAAATCCAGTGGTATACGTATGAAAATAAATCTGAAAGACCAATACGAGTCGTAGCTAGAGGACTTCATGCCTCATGCCGAAAGGAAGACGTTGTTCACGATTTGAAGAACAAAAACTTTAAAATCGTCGATGCGGTAAACTTAATTAAACGGGAAAAGCAAAAATTGGAAGGCGAGGAAACGATGGTTAAGCGCGAGCTTCCTCTTTTTATGCTAACCTTTGATAAGGCTGAGAGTTTAGAAAAGATATACGAAATAAGAACAATTCTGAATGTCGTAGTCAAAATCGAACCCATGCGCAAGAATACAAGGTTGATACCTCAGTGCA
Organism: Pocota personata; assembly: GCA_963082735.1. Classification (NCBI taxonomy): domain Eukaryota; kingdom Metazoa; phylum Arthropoda; class Insecta; order Diptera; family Syrphidae; genus Pocota; species Pocota personata. The sequence continues at coordinate 141,724,355 of OY720430.1, forward strand.
AACGATGCCAAGGATTCAACCATACGCAAACATATTGCCGAAAAGAACCGCGATGTGTCAAATGCGCCGGTAAACATCTTAGTCAAGAGTGTGGTGTAAACAAAAAAACCCCTGCAGCGTGTATTAACTGCAATGGTAAGCATCCGGCTAATTACAGAGGCTGTGAAGTAGCCAAAGAATTACAAAAAAGAAGAGATCGACTTATGAAGCCGGAAAACCAACCCTCAAAACCGGTAAATAAGGAAAAGTCGAAAACTGCTGCAAGAAAGGTGACTAGAGACAACCGAGCCGACCCTGGCGCGCTTACGTACGCTCAAGCTGCGACATCAAACACCGATCAAATTCCACACCGGGTTAAGGTAAAAGCGCCTAAAGAAAAGCCATCAGATTCTGACATGCAGACGAGTGCTCAAGCATCAACATCAACAAAAACGAACACTGATAATTCGGAAAACCCCGTATCTCACGTCTTTTCCATTATCCTTGCTAGGCTTGAGGAGCAAACAAAAACAAACATGCTAATTGTCGAAAGGTTGGAGAAGCTTGAATATAAGCTTAACAATAGGAGCATTTCAAAACGAACATGACGAAACTTCTTAAAATTGTTGCATGGAACGCCAACGGTCTCATACAAAGACTAGAAGAGCTAGAAATATTTCTACGGGAAAAGGACATTGACATATGTTTGATCTGTGAAACTCACCTGACGAAACTATCGCGTGTAAACATTACTGGATACAGTACCTATCACGCTTATCACCCGTCGGAAAGAGCCAGAGGCGGATCGTCTTTAATCATAAAAGATTGCATCGAACACTCTGAAGAGATTATGATAGAGCTTGAAACAATGCAAGTGAGCACTGTACGCGTGAAAAATGGGCATTACTCTTTCAATGTCTCGTCTATTTATTGTCCACTGCGTTGCAGGCTTGAAAAAAATGATTTTACAAATATTTTCAACTCCCTTGGACCGAATTTTATTATTGGCGGTGATTTTAATGCAAAACACACCTTCTGGGGTTCAAGATGTGTCTCACAAAAAGGCAGAGCACTTTACAACGCCTGCATGCAACACAGATGCGACTTTCACTCGACTGGTAAACCAACATATTGGCCGACTGATAACAACAAAATACCCGATCTGATCGATTTCTTTGTTGTAAAAGGAATACCAGACAAATGTATTAAAATTGATGAAAGTTTTGATCTCTCTTCCGATCATTCCCCTATCATTCTAACGATGAGCGAACGCCTAATTAAAAAAGATGTACCTGCTAGACTAACTAGCAGAAAAACTGATTGGGAAGGCTTTAAAAAAGACATTGAAGAACATATCGAACTGAGAGTATCACTTAGGACGTCTTCTGAACTCGAAATCGAAATTGATCGTTTTGTTGAAGTTCTGCAGCGCGCCGCGTGGAAAAATACTCCCTATCAAAGGAAAACGCCAATCAATCATGGCCAAAAATATCCACCGGAAATAAAAGAAATGGTAAGGGAGAAGAGAAAAGCGCGTAAAAAATGGCAACAAACTCGTGCTCCGCAACATAAATCGCATTTGAATCGCTTGTGTAACTTGCTAAAAAAGGCCATTATTGATTTTAAAAACCGGACAATACAAACCAGCATTGAAAGCTTAACAGCGGACAAAGATTCCAATTATTCGCTCTGGAAAGCTATAAAAGGCATTAAAAAACCGAAAATACAAGCGGCCCCAATCAAGAAAAATGACAACGAATGGGCCAAGAATGATAAAGACAAAGCAGAGGTCTTTGCCGCCCATTTAGAAGAAACATTTAAACCATTTGATGGGCAAGCGCTTGCTGAAAATGATAATGCGTCGGATATAGCATTTCACAATTACACAGTAAGAAATGCAAGGCTGACCGAACTTCAACAAGAAATAAAGAAACTGAAACCGAATAAAGCTCCTGGATACGACCTAATCACAGCAGAGCTTCTTAAATCGTTACCTAGAAAAGCGTTAGTTAAGTTCCTTTACATTATAAACGCAGCGATAAGATTAGAATATGTTCCGAGTCAATGGAAAGTCGCGGAAGTAATAATGATTCTGAAGCCTGGAAAACCACCGAATGATAAAAAATCGTATAGACCTATTTCGCTGCTGCCGATTATGTCTAAAGTTTTCGAAAGAATAGTACTTAAGCGATTACAGCCGGTTATAGAAGAAGGATCTCTTATGCCCAATCACCAGTTTGGGTTTAGAACCAAGCACTCAACAATAGACCAAGTGCATAGAATAACTGATTTAATTGAAAAAGCTTACGAAGAAAAAAAGATTTGCTCGAGCATATTCCTTGATGTTTCTCAAGCTTTTGACAAGGTCTGGCATGAAGGCTTGAAATATAAATTACGACAAGTTCTGCCGGAACACTTATATAATATTCTAGAAAAATACTTGACGAATCGACTTTTCCGAGTGAAACACGGAAACGAATATTCGGAATTTAAAGAAATAAGGGCTGGGGTGCCGCAGGGAAGTGTCCTTGGACCGCTTTTGTACCTATTATATACTCGCGATATACCGCAAGAAGAAGGCACCGTATTAGCTACATTTGCCGACGACACTGCCATCCTGGCAACGGGTAAAACGATCGAAGAATCGACTGAAAAATTGCAAGAAGCATTGAATAAAGTAAATGAATGGACAAAGATTTGGCGACTAGCTTTAAACGAAAACAAATCTGTTCATGTCAATTTTACTTATAAGAAAATAAATAATATGCCCATCTTTTCAAACTCGGTTCAAATTCCGTTTGCAAACGAGGCTAAGTATCTTGGAATGACACTTGATGCTAAGCTGAAGTGGAAATCGCACGTGAAGAAAAAACGTAAAGAACTCGAAACCAAATACAGAGAAATGTACTGGTTACTTGGAAAACATTCCAAGCTTAATATAGAGAACAAACTGCTTTTATACAAGCAAGTGCTAAAGCCGATATGGACATATGGAATACAACTTTGGGGTTGTACCAAAATAAAGGTCTAAGCATTACAATAATGTGTTTTCCTCCGAATTGCACAGCCATACTTCAATTATGGATCAAAATGTAATAAGGTTGACTAAGCTCTATTACAAAAAAAGTTTGTTGAGCCGTCTGGTTTCTTCCTGCAATTATGAAGAAGCACTGAAAAGCTAAATTTGAAACATGCCATAAGTTTCTTGGCAAACTTGAAAAAAGTTAAAAACGAATACCATTGTTAAATGTTGGAAAAAAGTAATCAGAATTCGTGATCATTAGGAGGAAGAAGACTGCGTTCCTTTGCTTCTAATTCAAAAAAAAAAAATTGTCAGAAAGATCACTGACAACAGTGCTTCCAGATGAGAACTTTAGCAGCGATGACATCTCTGAATGGATCTCCGAGAATCTACAAAACTCGAAGCTTGAGAAGAAAACGTTTCTATTGAAAGTGCGGAAATGGATATTATTGATATACAATATAGCCAAAGTAAAATTAAAAGACCCAATAAATGCTTCACATGTGGTCAAGCAGTGGGCAGAACACTGTCGTGTTTTCATTAGTTGCAGAAATCAAGAGTGCATTATATTTCTTTGGCTACGTATGAAATATTTCCTGTTCTGCTTTGCATGTCCCGTACAATTAAACAGAATGTAGGTATGTAAATTTCACATATTATTAATCTATTTCTATAAATATACTGTACATATTTGCCAAACTAAAAGAAAATAAAAAAAGGTTCATCACGATCAGTGTGATAGTGGAATATTTTCGAGCAATTGAGAATATATTCTTGAGAAAAAATAATCGCATATAAAAGTGGAATACTATATTCTCCAAAGAGAATATTCATAGAAAAATATATTCTATTCAAATTCAGTGTAACACTGTCCCGTTTTGTTGAGTTTGAGTTTCCGAGTTTAAAAATACCACATGTTTGATCTTACGTCAGGTCATTCATAGGGCCTAGATGAAAGCATTTTTGTACCCAAACAAATTACGGGAATAGTTTTCGAAAATGGGTTCGTAATAAATATGATAATTAGGGTCTGAATCAAACCAACAAAATTCAAAATTTGAATTATTTTAAAGGTTTATTTTTTTTACTTTTTTCAAAATCGGCCATTAATCGGCCATGTTAATTTTCGGGAATAGAATGAAAATTCCGACTCTGTCTAGAATTGTGACCACACATACCCCAGTATTAACTGTGAACAAAATCCATGCAGTCGTTTAGGATGCAGTCAGGCATATCCGTATGTATGCTCACAGACAAACGGACAGATAGACGGAATCGGCAGACCGAATCTCAATCCCAGAATTGAAAAAAATGTTGAGATCGAAAATTTTCACGAAACCAATACTTGCCCTATAGGCGCGGGTAAAAATTCATAAATTGAGATATCCGGGGCTCGACGAGATTAAAAATTAACACTAGGAAGGATTATTAATGTCTGTAGGAATATGGTTTTTTACGTTCAGTATTAGATACCTAATTAAATTTCAATTTCCTTCCTCTCTTTATATTGTAGACTAACAAGATATTTTCAAACATAATATAAAATGGAAAAGTGGAATATAAAATTATAGAATATAATAGAAAATTTATTTAATATTCCACTTTTTGAATAAAGTTGAATATATTTGAAGAAAGCTTCTGGTCCCACTGATCACAATATGTTCATAATACCCACGTCTCCCTTCAATTTTCGAACAATATTTTAGTTTTCAGCACACACAAAGGACAATTGAAGGAAGTACGAGTATGTACCTGAAGTCTTATGTGTCCATTATCTTCCACTAATAAATGTGTTAATGTGTTAATACTAGTTAGAATCAAATGAATAGTGTCGATACTAAAATTAGTGGTATTGAAAGAAACGTATCGATACTGGTATGATATCAGTAGTATCGATACTTACAAAATACTATATGACGGCTTAACTCTAATTAGAAAATCAAAAAACTCTATGAGAGACTTTTCAAGTTAAAAAAAGATCACTAGATAGCTAACGACAAACACTTTTTATATTGTTTACGTTTTAATTTTCAATTTACTTTCTTATCATATTACTGAAAAACGAGTGGTAAATTTGATTTTGAACGAATGTAAATTTGATATGCCTACTAAACTATTGTAGATACTTCAAACTGTTGCATGAGCAAGTCGGCGAGAACATATTTCTCAGATTAATAGAAAAGAATTTTTTGAGTTTTGAAAAGATTTACTCCTATACGAATGGCTGAATTGATTTGAATGTAAACAGACAACAATCTCTAAACACAGCAATATTTAAATAACAAAATTTGGTAGTGAAATGTCTTACCAATAGTTACGTACTGTGTAAAACAAATTCAAAAAATATACAAAAATCGACTAGATGCTTGCATTAAGTCTGTTTTTACGCGCTGTTCATATGCGCGAGGTTTTAGGATACTATTATAAAGGTCTAAATAAATATTCTTTACACCTCTCGATGAAATCTTCAGCAGAACTTTCTGTGTGTTTAAATAATAGTAGCTTATTACAGACTTCACATAGACTCTTCACATGATTGGAAAAACAACCCTCTAGTTGACCACGCAAAGAGCTCAAGTTCAGGTCAAGCTCACTCGTGATTGGTATTACATCATCAACTTTTAGTAGCCTTCCGTTTATTGTTGTTATTCGTGGATGGTCCCCCCGTTCATGATTGATTGGGTAGTGTCTTGGCTTCTTAGAAGTCTCGAGGATCTTAGAGATCTCGAGGGCATCCGCTCTTGGATGCCGCCTCTCCATCTCCGGCCGTATGGTTTAAGTGAAGGTCAAAATAAGACGGACAAGTATTGGAGCAAGTCTATCTGTTAGGCAAATTTTCCGCACGTCTTCACGTCAATTCCTTAAATCCCTAAAATCTGTTATAAAAACAATCTATCCCCTTATCTTAGCATCATTGCGAATTCAGGGCAATTGTGCCATTAAACATGATTTTCTTTTAAAAAACATAATTACGTTACACCCACAATCTGACATTTGAACCCCCTGCCTATTTGTTTCCATGCAAATCAACAAATGCCCAATGGGTTAAATTCTTTTCAAAAGTTCCCACGCGCCGCAGTTGTGGTGGCCAAAAATGTCACAGCAATGTTTTCCAAAATAAAATTCTCTCGAGAAATTCTCTCAAAAAAAATTAACGAATCTCCTCTTATGAACCCTTAACATTTATATTGTATACAGACATTTTTCCTCTAATTGTTTCATTGAATAGCAGACTAATGTGGTGTATTTTCCTTTGAAATCTTAAGCTATAAGCTGAGTTTGTAAAGGTCTTAATCCTCCATCTCCCACATTCTAACTAAATCCTTGCCATTTATGAACTTAAACATGTTTGTTTCAACGAAAATCTTTTCTGAATACTTAGAAACAGTCAATGTGTATGTCCTCGGATATACACCACACGAAAGGATACATTTTAGAGTCAAAACATTTCTCAGAATTGTGTTTATCAAAAATCGACCAGGACCTGCCTTAATGTGAATGCAACTGAAACAAAGAAATCGCAACGAAAGGATATGCAATTTCAACCCTCATTACTTTAATGGATATCCATTCCTTTTGAAACTAGGTTAGTAAAGGAAGCTCCGTTCACTCGTTGTTTTGCTTGTTTTATTCTCATTATTCGTTTGATGCCAAAAGCACGCACACAAATTATAACAATAGGCGGAGGATAAGAGCTCCTCCGCGTACATACACTTAGCAATCGGATTTTACATAACGACGAAAAAGGACGAACAAAAAAAAAAACACATTTCAGCAGTTTTCTCGCCCTCTGTGTGCATTTCTAATATTCATTAAGTTAAGAGGTCAAATTGAATTGATTCTTATTAAAAAAAAAAAAAACGAAAGACTGTAAAAAAAAAAAAAAAAAAACAATGCCTCCTGGTCACAAATAATTTCTAATGAAAAAGAGGCAAGAAAAAACGAATGAAAAGGAAGAGGATTTAAATAAATATCTCTTCGGTTGTAGAGTTTTTCTTTATTCAGGCATTCATGTCCTGCAGCGGTGTTTGAATCTGAATTTGATTTTTTTCCCTTCCTTCGCTTGCTTTCTTTTTTTTTCCAATTTTTCTTCTCTCCATCATTGCGACTAATTTTCAATTGTAGGACAAATCAAATGGTTCAGAAAAGAAGGCGGACGGCACTAGGGGTTGGACTAGAAAAAGTTTTCTTTTCTTTAAATTACAACGGAAGTTTTTCTCTGTGTGTCGGTATGTTCGGGGAAAATAAATTGAGAAATAGATCATTGAAATGCGGTTTTTGTCATGTCATGTCATGTCATGCAGAAAAGGTACTTTGAAAGGTAGGTATAGTAAAGAAAAACTTTAGAATCGGAAAATTTGCTTTGTAATTGAAGGTAGGTAAGCATGCTACTGCAAATTTCTAAGTATTTTTTCACTCAACTCATTTGCGGCGCGTGATTTAGAGGTTCTTGTAAAGGAGCGCACCTGGTGAAGCCACTTACATATTAGACATTATAATAGGACAATTAATCTAGTGTCAGAAGTGGGACAATCCAATAATAATCCTAGGCTATATCACCCAAATTGCACTAGCTTTGGGAGACCTTGGAAACCGTTTCAAACGAATTTTTTTAACTCAAATTGCTGTAACTTCTATAATGGTCCTAATTAAGAAAAATACTCACAAACTACTTAGCACTGTTAATTGCTTTCATATACTAGTGTAAAAATATCCACTTAATCACCGTACTTCCACCTAGGTATTTTTTGGTTATTTTTAAATCACTAAGTTTAGAATTTAAACAAAATTGTTAAAATACCAAAACTTGGTATATCAAATATTGTTTGGATGTCGATTTTGAATAAAATCGCCCTAGAATTTTATTCCATATTTATTTGCATCTAAAAGAGCAAGTATTCGTTTTCTGAAAATCTTCGACAATGGACCCATGGGGCCACAATTCAAGGCGAAATCGGAATTTGAATTTTAACCTCAAAATTAAAGATGCTTTACAAATCAAAAAGCCGATTTAAGAAAAAAAATATTTTCTGGAAAACGGATACTCCGATTTTGTTTAATTTGATATTTAAGTTTCAGAGGACACATACGAATTAAGTTTTTTCCAAAAAATATATATAATCGTACTTTAAATCTTGAATATTGATTTCTGAAAATTGTCTATTTTTCGGTTATGAATCAAATCGGTTGATTAATAACAGAAAAATCAATATCTTAACAGTACTTGACATATGCAAGGGTTAGGCTCGTATGTTTCGACATGCTAAGAGACTTCCTCGAAATTTCAATATGATTTCACACCCAAGAATTCTGATTGAGTTAAATTAAATTTTATTGAATCTTTGGCAATTAAGCAATAAGGTTTTGTTATCTATTCACTTGCGGTTTTCGACTATTCTATTGTTTTAAAAATTAAGTAAAATTTTGTTTCCAGTTTTTTCTTGTTACGAGTATTTTCAGTTCGGAAGATGTTTTATTTCACTTTCTTGGTCAAGTCATGATGAGGATTTGGCGTGTAAAAACTTGTGTCTAAAAACTTGTATCGCCGAATGTTTGTATTTCGGCAGACGTAATAAAATTGTAGTTCCTTTAACTTCATCCTTTTTAGCTGTAATGCGCGGTGTTTTCTTTTGATTCCTTGCCTCTTGCATTGCTTTTTATATACTCTTTTCATCAAAAACATACCTTTCCGTAGTCAGACAAATTTAAGAAACCTTCCAACATAATTTGCACAAATATTTTTTATTTTTTTTTTGTGTAATAAATCCAAATACCTAAATTTAACAACACTGCATTAATTTAGGAATTAAATTTACTAGCTATTACTTTTAAACATCAAATATGAAAAATTTATAATCAAAAAACTCAACACAAAAAAAAAAGTCTGTATCCAACCAACCGATAAACTTAAACCGCTTTGTGTGTTGTGTTCAGCACTGTCAGGTTTTTATGAACAAATTTGATACATTTTTTTTAAAAAAGTAAACCCATTTGCTGCTTATGTCAATATAAGTTTACACTTATATTGACATAATTGTATTACTATAACCTGATCAATATGAGCACACCGATATCCCATATACTAGTGCATACATAATTTCTATGCATGCTGTATTTGCAAAGAACGCAAGTGCAGACACAGGTAAATCGATTTTATATGAAGAATTCCAGTTTGATCGTATGATGTATCATGACTTGCAAAATAGCGTCCCAGTCCCAGTGCTCGCTCCCAATTACGATATTTTTTCAAATTTCACTTTCGAAACATGCTGATTCTTTTTCACTAAAAGTTTAGTGCGATTGACTATCAGCATCATATCGATTTTTGCATTTGAAAATTGAAATACGAAGGTGCGACATATAAACACAAAGCTAATGAAATGAGAGATCCGAATACCACATATGCACGGAGGATTGAATGATTGAATAAAAATGAGGTCGTAATTTCGACCGAGTTTTCATCCCGATGCAATCAGAGAAAATTGTCTGACGGGGTCGAGTCAATCCGGTTTCAACTAAATACGTTTGTGAATGAGATTGAAGAACGCTTATACATATGTTACTTAAATCATCATCAACAGCGAAAAAAAAAAACAAAAATCCAAAATATGGAATTCGTGTTAATCTTTAGTTTACCAAGGAACTCTAAATTTAATGCTTTCGAAATATTCAAGATTCCTAAGTAGCTGCTTGACAATTGTGCCAAGTTCCAGTAAGGCTCACGACCATTGTAATTGGTATAGGTTTAATACAGATAGAGTCAAAATAAGGAGACGGTAACAATTAAGGCACGACTTGGTCGCACATATGTATGTACCTGCTATATCTGTCCGTTCGTAAATTGCTCAGATTTCAAATTAAATCCAAATTGTTAAAAAGCGACGAGATTGGCATTTTAATAAATACGTCAAAAATCCAAAGGATATCTTTTTTGACCATATTTCCAAAAAATTTAATGTCATGTCCTTACATACATATGTTTGTCGAAAGTGTTATGGATATCATTTTTGAACGAGAAATAGTCAATTTTGTAATTCCGCTGATAAACAGAGTGCCGTTAATCGAACTTTTAGCAAAATAGTGAGTATACAGTTTCAAACATCCACATTACCCCAGATATCCAGTTCGTTTTCGAGAAAATTAAAATTTTTCAAAAGACAGACAGGCAGAATTGAGAGATCTACTTTTGCGAGTATCTCTTTACTAGTAATACCAAGGTTGATTAAAATCTCGGCATTGAAAATTTTCACGAAAACAATACTTGCCATTATAGGAGCAGGTACAAATCTGATGAGGTATGTAAAATATAAAAACAAAATATCTCACAAATGACTAAGACTTTTTGATTATCTCGATGAAAACAATTTGACTACAAGTAGCTACTCCCACCTTCTTGAAACACCCTGTATGTTCTACAAAAAAAAAAAAAAAAAAATGCTATGCTGTTCGACCTTTTGCTATGCTATTTTGCTATAGAAAATTCTTTCTTAGTGGCAGCACTGGTTGTGTCAAATGAAAAAAATGGTTAAACGGTAAAATCCACAACGTTTCAAAGTTAATAAATTCATATGTATAATACATTATATTGGAGACGCGAAAAAGATCAATTTGACAAAACCTCCTACATGTCGTCGAAACATCCGCAATTTACCTCACCAAACAAAAAAAAAAAAATTAACAAAAATGGTTAAAATATTTGTTATATTGTTAACCAATTTAAAGAAAAAATAAACATTAACGATTCCGTTTTTTTAAATTTCAAATCTGAGTGTATTGCAAAAATCAACATATATGTAGATGCAATTAATTAATTTGTGTAGAGATACCACAGTGTTGAATAAACTAAACTAAGTCTGTGTAAAGGAATTCAAAGTATGTATGTACATATGTATGTATTTCTAAAATATATCGACATTTTTTTTAAATAAGTTTCGGTTATTTTTCAATATTTTGTTCCAGCTTTGAACTCACCGTTATCTTTATCCTTCTTTATTTTGATTGATGTTGAAATCGAAACTCGCAGCAGAGCACATAAATCACATAAAAATTAAAACACAAAGCACACTTTCATTGAATTTTTTACTCCACTTCCTCAAATTTACTTCAAAATGAATAGTGAAACGCATTTGGTTTAGAATTTTTAAAATAAATATCCCGTAGGTATCAATACGTATAATTAATCTATTTAACTGAAATTGATTTCTAAACACATTTGCTTTGATCCAAGATGGACGCCATTTCTATTGTATTATCCGAACCAATTACACGAAACGAAAATATTTTCCGAATTCGCAAAAATTAAGTAAGTCAAAAATATTCTTGTAAAAGTGCTCAGACAATTTATTGAATGTTTATGTTTATTTCGTCGCACTTTTCGTATACATATGTATATTAAAAATTGATTTCATTGTCTCAATCGAGCCGAATCTTTTTATTCATCTCAGAGATGTTCTCTTTTCCAATGTGACATTTTCTTAACAAAGAAGAAAATATTACGTTCTTTCATTTCGTGCGAAAAGTGTAACCTTGACCCAGTTCTGTATACCCTTAACAGGTGAAACAAAGCAAACTAGATTATTCGCCTCTCTTCCCTTATGGTAAAAATCTTTTCAGCAACCTTGACCACACTCAATCCACTCCTTGGCGAAATGATGACCAGACCAATACGTGCTTTCAGTTTAGTCAGCGGCTCGGTGTCAGTGAAACCTTCAAGGTAAATGGTAGTAATTGGTTAGTAGTGCTCCGCTTACATTGCGGTGGTTCCGCTCATGGTTTTCGTTAGTTCTTTTCTCCATCGCGTTCTCTAAGAAAATTCATAATACTTTTGTTGTCTTTATCTCTCCTGTGGTCTCAGAAAATATACATACTGTCCAAGGTTTTGTTGTTTCTATGAGATGTTCAAGAACAAAGTTTTTTTTTTTTTTTTCAAAATTTTAATGAAATGTGAAATGTTTGTTTCAATTCCATTCTAGAATGAGAAAGTCTGATAGTGTATGGGAGTAATGATCCATTCAATGTTCCGTTTTAATGAAAAGAAATAATATTTTTAGCGCTTTTGCTGTTCCTTTTTGGAACTAATGTAAGTAAAGTGGTTTGATCAGTTCAGTCGTCCTCATATCTGTTTCAGTGCATTTGTTGTTCTTACCCCAAATGTGTTAGTCAGTTCTTCACACCCATTTTAATGAAAATAAAGGCCACGACTGGGTCACACGTAGCTGCTCCATATGTGCTATTCATTTGTAAATTGTTCAAATTTCAAATTCAGAAAAAATCGATAAGAAACAAAAAGATGGGCTTTTCGTTTGCGTTAAAAAGCTAAACAAATTATTTGTACGTACATGTCAAAACTTTGAAAGCCATGTCCATACATGGCACATGACATGTATATGTCAGAAATAAATTAGATATCAATCTATATATATAAAAATGAATGTTTGTCTGTATGTCCTTTATAGAATCGTAAACTATGCATTTGATCATGTGATGATCTTTAGCAAAGTTGTTGTGCATGAGCCCACGAAGGTTTCTGAGTTGGTACGTCCAATTTTCGACAGATGGCGCCACTGTTATTCCAATGAATTTCATATATTGCCGTGACAGTTCATGCTGATTTGAATTGAAACGAAAACAGCGAACGAATGATGACGTTTCGAGTTGTGGGTGACATAAGATTTTGAGAATCCATGCTTCTCATATGGCAGCTCTATGTGGCCTGCTCACGCGTCGGAAAACCTTCTGATTTATTCGTTTACGCACCAGATGGAAAAACAAGAAATATTGTGTATCCCACAGCACTTCAATAATTATCGAATTGAAACGAAACGCTGCAATGTCACAATTTTTTCGAAATGTACAAAAACAATAAAATGACTCAAAATGAATTGAATATTTGTGTAATGTCTTTCCTTCAAATTTATTTTAGTTGGTGGCGTTGCAACGCGCGCAGGGTACAGCTAGTTTCGAATAAAATCGTCTTAGCTAAGTCCGCTAATAAGTAAAGTACCGTTATTCGAATATTTAGAGCGAAACAGAATAGGAAGGTCTTATTACAAATGTATATTTTACTCTTGATATGAATTTTTATTAAAATCGTTGAGAAAAATTATTTTTTTTTTAAATTGACTTTAAGTAAAGTACCCTTAATTTTGAGGCTAGAATGCAAATTCGAATTTCGCCTCAGGGCATTATACCACATAACCCAGATATGAAGTCTGAAGACAATCCGTCCAGCCGTTTGCAGCCCGAGGTACAGACGAATTGCTAGTACAACTTTTTTGAGATTGCCTATTATATTAATATGTATTAAGATTGATCAAAATCTCAAGATTTTCACGAAAATAATACTTGCAGGTTAGGTTAAGTTAGGATGGTTGAATCTGTGTACAGACACACATACACCAAAGGGTATCCATTGTGATACCACAGGATCTATTACTATTCTAACTACCTGAGGGCTTGTTGTTGAACCAGCCGGAGCTTCTTATGAAGCGGGGAATGCTTCTGACGTCAATATTCGATGAATTGAGCCCTAGATGAAGCAGTTTCTTTTGGATAGGACTGGACATGTGCAAAGGAAATGGAGAATCGTTTACTCTTACCCCTCGTCCCTGAAGCTTTTGTAGTAATCATTTGAAAAGAGGACCAGCCTTTTAGCATATAGACCGATAGAATAGTGCCCCGTGAGGACACCGATGACGGTGCTGATCTGCGACCGTTTTAACCAAACCAATCTTTCAGAGCGTTTTTTATGTCTCTGTGGCCGGGCACCTAGCATAGGTGAAATTTGAATTGCGCAGCCATTGAAGTGAGTGAGCATGATACCATTGACTTTATTGCCGCTTGGCTATCCGTGCAATTGCTAATATCCCGAACAGCCAGGACTTTTCAGCCAGGACAGCTCCATTATTTCCGTCTGAAATACGCTACAGTGATCTGAGAGACGAAAGGAGATGCTCAAATTGAGCTTTTCGGAGAAAACACCTCAAAACCGTCTGTGTAGAAGTGAACTGAACTGTCAAATCTCAGTTTCGGTGGGGTGTAGTTGGTATTTTCGTATGATAAATTTTGTGAATTGAGGATCGAGGAATGTCCAGCTAAGAAGTTGGACCACATAGAGGAGGCTTTTTAGACGGATGGCTGCACTGGCGGCCATCTGTTTGCCCAGAATGTCAAGGGATAACAGATGAAACATTACATCTAATGCAGTGGAGGGAGTGGTTCTTAGTGCGCCGCTGATGAACATGCTAGCGGATCGTTGCACTTTCCTTAAAAATTTGAGGTTTACGGCATTTTAAAAAGCCGTCCACCAAACGATCACACCATACATACGAGCAAGTATGGGCCTAACAACGGACACGTACAGTCAGAGCACTCTCTGACTGGTACGGGGTTGTATACCCCAACTATTTCCGATGACCTTTTTACAGGAGTAGAGAGCAACACTGGATTTTTTTAACGCGTTCTAGTAAATTGGCTTTCCAGTTTAATTTCCTATCCAAAGTAAGATCCAAGTACTTTGCTTTGTCTGTGAAGGTAAGATTGGTGTCATTTATAGTAGGAGGGTCTGTAAGAGGAACTTTGTATTGTACTCCCAAGCCACATTTTGTGGCCCCTTCCCTTAGAGTATTATGGTGTTTCCCCGACACAGCAGTAGCAAAGTCGTCTGCATAGGCGTTCCCCGTCCGTTCCAGGTTGACTAGTAGTTTATCAACCACCAGGTTTTAAAGAAGATTCATTCAAGGAAAATAACTATAGTATACTCTCTGATGCTCAGTGATTTTTCAATAGTGCGCACTATTTTGCAGTACGCATGCTGGGAAGTCAATAGCATAGCTGGGCTAATGCTGCTACTTAAGTACCTATAGATATCGACCAATCTCTCCAACGTTTTCAGCAGGAAGAAAGAAAGTTAGGTCGGAGATCCTTGGGTTGACATGTGAGCTTTTACCTGCATTAAGTATGAAGACGACTTCTACCTCGGTCCATAGTCTTGGAATGTAGACAAGGTTCAAACAACCCGTCATGATAATTTTAAACCAGGGTAGAACCATATCTCTGGATTGCTGGATCTCAGCAGGTATTATACCACCAACTCCTGGGGACTTGAATGGTTTAAAACTACGTATGGCCCAAAGCGTTTTTCAGTGGGCGCTAAATACGACTTGTTGCAACAGCGGAGCTACCAGGGAATTGGGTGTCCAGAAGTATGTAGGTCAATAGTCTCCTTGCTAGAGGTAGCTAGGTATCGAAGAATTTTTGGAAAAGATTTCACGCAGTTTAAAAGCCCATAATTCCTCTATGTTACCGTGACTTTTTATAGAAATCGAGAGACTTTTTGTAGGAATCGCAGTCAACAGTCTCAGTTATCAGCAATTTTTCCTTAGAGTGCCAAGATTGGCATTCCACCATTGAGGCTTTTTCCTGCCGCGTGGTCTACATAAAGGGCAGGCCACCGCCATTGCATTATTGAAGGTCCTCGTGAGCTTTTCTACGATGAGATCCAGCTCACCGGTGTTCTCAGAACTAATGGGTGAATTGGAGGGAAGAATCCTTTTCAGAGTTTCCCTGTACAATTTCCCTGACCAATTAGTTTTCTTGAAATTTCTGATTCAGAGGATGGTCATCTAGACCAAATTGGAGGTAACGATCTCGTCTGAGATTTTCTAGTCCTCTACCATGTGTGAAATATGTTCGGAGACAAGTGTGATGTCTACGCCTTCTTGTCTGTTTCGAGTAATAAAAGTTGGTTTGAAATCCAAGTTACAAAGTACGAGGTTAGTACTTAGAATATAATTGAAAAGTGACTCACTTCTATCATTTATGTCGGAACTGTCTTATATGGTGTAATGAGCATTCGAATTACATCCAATAATAAAGTCAGCTTTTTGACTCTCCGCAGCTAAGCTTCCCAGGTTATCCGGAGGAAGTGGATCCACTAGATCGTGGCCCAAATATGCCGATACCAGCCAATAATTAGTTTTCTTCAACTCTAGGTTGGTAGCGACTATATCTTGATTACTGTAATTAAAGAGTAGATAAATATTAAGAGGAGTCTTCGCAAGGATACAAGATCTCGATTTACCTTCTTAATTTATAATTAGAAGCTTTCAGGAGCAAGTACAAATGGTCTTCAGTGAACTACTGCTTAAATCCCCTCAGAAATATTGAAGTGCTTTAACTAACTGAACCGGTCCAATTTGTGCATTCATTTCATGCACGTATCAGCAGCAAATTGTGATCAATCAAAAAACGTTGTGACGTCATGTTCGGTGTAAATTGGAAAATTAGTAGAAAGACTTTATTCAAATTTAAAATAAAGTCTGCAAATTTTTAATTTCACCCCCTTTTTCGCTAATTATAGCCCACAGTTACAAACAAGTCCGAGCCCTGCTCAACACGCTTAGCGTCTATAGATTAATGGACAGGAAAACTCAGATTTATTTTTTACGTTGGAGTATGTCTTTCAGCAAAGTAAAATCCAAAGTTAGATTAGCTAGTATAATACCCTTAAATTAGTAATAATCGTTAGGACTTGAATCAAGAACCAGAGGCAAGTAGTTAACCGAACGTAATTCAATAATCAGGCTGTTATCCTGTTTTAATATAACCCCTAGATTTATAAAACCACACGGTGACAATGATTTTTTTTAAACAATTTTATTCAAAGTAAAGCTCTATGAATAAAATATGGCAGTTATCATTGCTAAATATAAGGGTTGTTCGAGGTCTAGAAGACCAAAGCATACTACGACCTGAAAGATATATTGACTTCCCTGTGGAACCGCCCTACACTGGTGGTTAAATTTGAATTTGCGTAACATCGGTCATGCGAGGACCTTAAGATCTTTCTAGCAGGTGATTATCTATGATGAGGAGTTAAAATCCTTACTTTAATGCTTGATCTGCTGCGCACTATGGCGAAATATTTGCACAGAATATGCTCAGCAGATTCTTGATCGTCTAAACAAGTCTGTAAGAGAGTCGAGAGGTCTTTTGCTTAATTTATTTAGATAATAGTTGATTGAGAAGTGTCCGATGAGGAAGTATGTCACATGCTAGTAATTTTTGAACAGTTAGACCTAGAAAGCTGAAATTTTGCACACAAATAGTAAACTAAAAATAATCAGAAAGACACAAATTGATCAAAGTATTTTTGGGGAAAAAAATATTTGTCCACTTTTATTAAAAATAAAAAATATTTGAGTATTTTGAATTCAAAAAAAAAAAATCTTCAAAAGTTAAAAATTTTAAAAGAAAACTGAAAAATTGTGGAGTCATGAAAAGTTGAAAGACGTAGGGTTAAAAATCTGACTTTTTTTTATTCTCTTTCTTCTTTTTTCTTTGACATGTCATATGTCAATGATTTTAGGGTAATATGCCCGTCCGGCTTAGCTCGATGCTTAAATAGCATCACAATCCATTGAGTAGTTCTTGAGATAAATGTGTGAAAAAAATGGATTGAAGTTTCGTAAAAGTCTTCCTTACATCTATTTTACCCTCACCAGGTGAAATAACTACCGTGCCAGTCTTTAGACATTCTTGAGTTAGGCGGCCAATGAAGATGATTTAAATATTTTTGAAGCAACTGATTCCAACTTTTAACTCACACTCCATTCGATTTTGATAATTTTTTTTTGTGAAACTAAACGTCAACATATAAGGACAAAAATACAAGTCAAATTTAAGGAACATTTCTTTAGTGGTGGACAGGTGGAACAAAAGTGTATTGAACTGACTCTTACAAATAAAAAATTATATATTTCTTTTCTTCGGATTAACAAGGAAGCCAAATTAAGATACAGTTAAAATAACTGTTCGAAAGACTAATCGGTCGATGACCAACTCGCACTTGATCAATTCTTTGACTAACGTAGGTTCTTGAGTTGAGTTCCATGCATATGTAGGTAGAGAGCTTTCTACATTCATATGTAGGTAGAGGCGTTAAAACTTAGCCGATGGCTGATGAGTTGGTCACAAAAGGGTTCAAAGTTGATGAATGGAGATTGTGAACCTTAACTAGCAAATGCGAGTTCATTAAAAATGTCATTGCCTTCGGCGCCCTTATGTTCGAGTCTACAAGTGAGTGAGGCTTTGAGAAGTTGCGCCTAATGCACTGTGATACAGAGCTCAATTGTAAAATGATTGTAAAGGAAATAGGGCACCCGTGAAAGACTGCTAGATCAGATTTAGGATTTTAAAATGCTCGGATAAATTGCTTGATTTACAGTGGAGGAAGTTCTGAAATGGTTTTCAGGTCCCCAGTTGGGCATGAACGTATAACACGTGTGATGCCGACACAAGCCTTACTTAGATGGCGATTTGTTCTGCTGTGGACCTAAGCTTCAACCTAAACTTCACGCTATTAGTTTCGTGTGCTTCATATTGCTGAATAGAGCTTATTCAATAGAATCTTAGAATCAAAAAAAAAAAAATGTTCAAATCAAAAAATATGCGCTCGCACTGAAGGACTTTTCAAAATAGAGAGAGATTTGCAATCCTAGGTTTGTAAATTTTTTTTTTTGGAATGAAATCATTTTCAAAACTTAGGATAGGTTGTAGGGGTGGCTGCACAAGCCTCACTCGGATCTTCATGAATAAGGTGATCTAGAAATTAATGAATAAGGAAGAAAATTTAATAGCTTTAAAATTTGCAGGCCTCCCTAAACCAATTTGAGTCCAAAATTAATTTTAGAATGGTTTCGGCGGCTTTGTTGACAGTTCGCCCAAATTGGGCCATTGGGCCAAATTTGCGAATGCCCAAGCCTATATACCTGTTAGAAGTCTTGATTTTGATTTGATAAGTGGGAGGAGGTCTTAAGATTTTTCTTATTATGTTGTGTCTATAACTTATGCATGATAAAAGTGTATCCCATTTTTCATCGGCCATCTTTAGAAAATTTATAAGAACGAATTAGCTAGACTTAATTAGTTAAATTGCAACTAGAACTGATTGATCTGTCCTAGTTTGGTCCAGTTCCGAAGAACCTATTCTAGCCAATTCGTTGGCCTTCTCGTTTCCAAGGATGCCCATACGATGCTGGACCAGACTGAGTGCGACATTGTGTTGTGCGCTGAGAGTCCTCAGCTCGTTCCGACATCTTGATTTTTTTTTTTGATTTTATCAAAGTGGGTGAGATGGTTTTGATTGCAGCTATGTAAATTTAAATGTCTATATTTTTTCGAGGAGGTGCTAGTGAGGACAGTTCTCGGGAGGTCTCGGTGATAGCTAAGTCTTCTTCTTGAAACACACTACCGTGGTTTGAAAGCTTTATGGACTGGGCGGCTTTGGCCCAGATTCCGGACCCAATACCATCTTCCGTTTTTAATCCGTAACTAAGGACAGATATGTTACTTGGGTCCTTAACTTTGTCTTCTCGTGAGGGGAATTTTGTTTGAAGTCTACGTTGAAGTCGTGATGTGGTGTTACGTAATCTGTATTTGTGTCCAAGTGTGCCCATCTGGTGATAGCTTAACTGGCCCTTTTCCCGGAATTTGATTACTGGAGTTGTATGGCACTTCTGGCTGCAACTTCTTTTGCATGCAGGTCAAGTGGTAATAATGCAAGCATTGTTTCCAGGGCTGCAGTAGGTGTAGTTCTCATGGCGCTGGTAGTATCTATACATGCTAACCGTTGTATTTTTGTAAGTACTATCTGGTTTGTTGCTTTTTGAGCGGCTGGCCACTAAACCAAGCATCTGTAAGTTGCATCTAGTGGATGGTGGCAGGTTTAGGTCTCCATCTTTTTCCAAATATTTACATATATAGAACACGATAGATGCATACTTTGTCCTTTCTAAGATGTTTGTTTTCCAATTTATTTTCTGGTCAGCCGAGCTATTTTGTCTTGTCCAAGATTATGTTGTATATTACATTTAACCTTGGGGGATAGAAAAGCGGTATTTATCTTTTTCTAGTGAAAAGACAAATACTCCGTTTTTTGGGGTTTGACGCTCAATCTGCAATTCTTGACCCAGTTGTTCAGTGTAGTTAGTGCCGATTGTAATAAGTTTGATATATTGTAGTTGGCAGGAATTTATCTCTGGCCATTATAGCTATGTCATCAGCGTATGCTACCCCCGTTTCAGTAAAATTTAATTTGCGACTACGATCCAAAGTATTGGGGATAGGACCTCTCAATGAGGGGTACCCCAAAGAGCCAGAGCATGGACTTGGCACCGTCCCAGTTTATAGGTGCAAATCTTTCTATTCCAGAGATCATGATTAGTGACGGTAATTGCTATATTTTCCTTACAGAAGTTTCAGGTCTTTCTTCTGCTTTTCGTTTTTTAGCAGGTCTTTTGTTTTTCTTTATTTGACTATTTATTTCCAGTCTAAGATCATCTTCATCAGTGTGGTCTTCCATATATTTATTTTTCTACATTGGTTGGATAGGATTGCCATTAGCACTGTCCAGCAAAGTGACTCTCCTTTTCAGCTCCTTAGTGTGGTTTTACAAGCTTGCAACTAGCTCTTCAAAATTTAGTCTTGCTTTAAGTTCAACTTGCTATTCTTTGTAGTAGACAACTATTTTAGTTTTCGCTTTTGAATTTTTATGTTCACTACCAACTAAACGAGCTACATCGTCTGTACTTTCTTTTAGAACTGTTTGGCTGGTTATCATCTTGGTGCTTTCTTTGGCTGTTATGCTTCTTAGCGCAGTAGTTTTTGGAGGAGTTCTCGGCGTAAGAGAACTTCTTCTGGAGTTTTGTTGTTTTAGCAATAAGTGGCCACCCCCAGAATCCACGGGACCGACATCGAAGAGGGTGGACTTACCAGTTTACCTGGTTTACCACCTGGGGTATTTAAATCTTTTGTTTTGTTCATTGCCATTTTGTTTGTTAATGAATTTGTTTTAGTGGGGAGTACTGTAATCCCTACACCCAAACCCCCTACCAGGGGGACCGGGTCATTTGTTTTGCTTTTGTACTATTTTGTACACCTTTTGTTTGCCAAGTTTTCTTCTCCGCTTTGTGGATTTTAGTCGCCTCGTACGACAAGCATGCCTTACCTCATCCCTGAAGGGGAATGGGTATAGGTATACACATACATAGGATGCGTTCACGAATTCAATGGAAATTAGATGAATTTGGTTAATATTTTAAATTTTAAAGTGATGTTGAAGTATGTGTGATTAATATATGTATATTTTGCTTAAAAATTATGCAGGACGTACATACGCATACATACATATGTAGATATGGCCCCCTGCTGTCTGGGGCCCTAGGCGGCCGCCTAACTAGTCTACGGTATAATACGACACTACATATACATCTGTATTTGTATATACATAATGTTGAATATGGAAGTATTTTCCTCAAAATCATCAACAACCTAGACATCCTCGTCTCATTAAAAGCTCCACATACTCATACGTATGTACATACATATGTAGGTTAAAAAGAATGGATTCGTATTATATTTATACCCCAAAAAAAATAAATTCCCTCGGTTTCCTATTTCTTGACGACGGCAACGGCACCACAAAAACGAGCTCATTTTATTTCTTCTTCTATGCTCATTATTTACCGCACTAAGTGCATCTGCTACCGTCTCTGTTTTTGTTTTTTTTTTTCATGCATTTTTGCTAGCATTTCCTTCCGCCGAACATCATTCTCCTTTGATTGGATACCAAATTTAATACTCCTTCGCAGTTATTTTTCTGTTTAATGAAAAACACGTATCTATGGATGTACCTCCCTATACAGAAGATTCATATGGCTGCCATCAAGGTACTCCACATAAACATCATACATAGCACCAACACACCGCACACCTAAGGTCAGATTATCAAATAAGCTCTTCAACGGCAGAAAATAAGTCCAACAAGAATAAACAAAGAAGAAAAAAAAGAAGAGGATTAACCGTGTCGGGCAGACAGACGCGCGGATATTGGAAATAACTTTGACTTCATTTCAGACGAATAGCGTGGGGTGTAGTTCGTGGTTGAAAGGGATTCAGCTCCACATGAAGGAGAAGGGGTGGCTCAAGGTAGAGTAGGTTTTACATTTTTTTTTACAGTTTTTCGTTCATCCACCTGTTGAACTTAATATTCTATAGAGTTACACGAAAAAAGGATGTCTATCCTAAATCTTAGCAAATTTGCAAACAAATAGAAAGGATGAGAGCGAAAAAAATATCCATATACATAGTAGGAATGAGAAAACAAAATCCGTGCAAGGTTCACTTCTCCGAAAAGCTTTCACTCACGATTGTATGAGAAAAGTCAATTGAAAACAGTGTTTCCACTTTACAAGGAATTATATGCGAGGAAGTAGGTACTCAAGTTTGACATTCTGTGTAAATACCTGTTATCCCATATAGTGGTTTTCTTGTATGCTTGTGATTGATATTGACCGAATTTTAAGTCAAAATTTCAAAATATCACGGGAAAGTCACAAATTTAATTTATGCATAAAATAGAGAAGTGAATGAAAAGAAAATACAAGGCAAAAGGGTTTTTGAGGTTACTGAGTCAGTATCAGGGGTCAAAGGGTACAAATTCAAAATTTCGTATTCACAATGGTAACTAACAAATTTAAAATTCTGGACTAATTGACATCTATTAGTCTAGCTATATGTATGTTTCGAGGTCGAAGTATCCAAGTCTGAAGTCAAAATTTTCAAATTAAAAATGGCGTTGAAAAGAAGTGCTGCCAATAATTGAAAATAGCGCCGTTTTAAATTTCCAAAACATGTCTCAAAGAATCTATACCAATTAGTTTTTCTTTTGGTTTGTTGGTCACCATTTTGAATTCGTAAGCTTTAACCCAGGGTACGGATTCAGCAACCTCGAAAACCATTTTTGCCTACATTTTCCTTCGATTCACTTCATTATCTTACTGACAAATTGAATTTGTTTATTTCCATCATTTTATATTTTTAAATTTTGACTTCGAATATACAAGGAAATTTATTTCTCTTAATTGACAATAAAACAATAAAACACTCGGATTTCTGTGAAATTTAATCTTGTTCATAGTTCATAGTTTTACTGGACTATTTATGTCAGATGAGTCTACTTGGGTGATGTATATTCGTTACTTCTAAATTATAAATGCGACATATCTCAATCCGGAGTCTATAAAAGCGCCAGGTCGCCTGAGTAGTTCGCGTTTGTCGGGCTTTACGATTTTTGAAACCGTCTATGTTTTGTAGGGTTCCGTAAATAGACCACGGAACCCAATTGCTCTTGCTGGTGGTAGTCACCATCGTCTAGTTTATAAACGTGCATACTATAGAGTATAGCACTATTTTTATATTATAGAGTATAGCACTATTTTTATACAAGTCATGTAGAATACTCAAAAATATTGTCAGTATTATTTTTGAAATTCTCAAAGACCTTGATTCCTCCTCGAATACGCCACGTTTGCTTAGCTCGACCAAATCTTCTGCATGACTGGGTTGGTGAATTCCGCTTTATGGCGTATTTTGTAATGGACTTGGTGGCCGATCCATTGCGATTTTCTTCTCTGTGTAGTGGTGTCGATAGGCTCCTAATGGATTCTTTCACAAAACTTTTCGCTTGCGATATAATTTGGCCAACAAATCATTAAGGTATTGTGCAGGCATCTATTTGCGCAGCTTTGTAACTTGCGAGTAACAGTGGTGGTTACCTTCCAAGCACTATTATACACTCATAAAGATTCATTGAATCATCGTTAAAGCGTTACAGTCGTAGCTTAGAATTTTATTTTTGATAGTATTCCGCAACTTTAGCTTTCCCATATCCAGTTCCGTGCCACCATCGCCCGAGACCATGCTTCCTAGATACAGAAAATTGTCAACTATCTCCGACCTGCTGACCCGCAATGGTGACTTGAGCGTGGAAGTTTGTGATGCTCAGGGCTTTTGTTTTCGCGGTATTTATCTTCAGCCACACATTATTTGCCTCAGATAGATATACATATGTATAATGGACATGTTGGGAGGATAAAGTGTTATCGTCCATTTCACTCACTGGTTTCCCATTTTGGTTTTTAAGGTCCCCTGATACCTTACTACTGTGTCATACATAACACCCAACACAATAGTGTCTTGATTTAAGCTATCGAAGACCTACTTGGAGTCGATTAACAATAGATGTAGCTGAAAGCTATACTTATTGATCTATGATGATGGCCAAGGCGCATTAAAACCCGTCTATTTGACATCCAGAATTGAATCTAATTTTTTTTTTTTTTAATAATTTGCACCTGTCAAAGGGGATATGAATACCCTTATACTAATTTTAGGACACGGGCTTTTTTTTCTGGAAAGGAAAGAGACAGACGGAAAGACAGATTGATGTAATTGGTTTGAAACTCAGGTGGTATTAAGTTTCAGTGAACTCCAAGGACAGCGTCCAGCTAACTGGGGAGTATTTTTGTTTTGCTGTTATTTCCGTTGCTTATGATTCACAGTATTTAAATGCTTTAAATGCTATTTTTATTCTATATAGGTAGAACTATCCTAGCATTTATCTTGGCTACGGCTGGAAGTACGCATTGTATCTCTCTAGTTCACACACTCCATCAGTTTACCTTTTTTTGGGAGCTTTTCCCCTCCTCCGGGAATCGCTAGTTATCTCATGTCACGCCTCACATTATGCTATAAGCTCGTGAGTCTTAATATGCTTATCGCTTCTCCGAGTGCCTGCCGATAGCGATTTTCTGTGGCTTTTTTTTTTTTTGTTCTGCCAACATACGATTAACTATGAACTCTAGTTGCTAAAGTGGTCATTCCTGCTCTTCTTGTTTGAGATGCTGATTATCTGTACTCCTAAAGCAAGGTGGTCCCTGAAATGCTGGCTCACCAAGGGATATCAGAGCCTGTCGGTGCTATGCTTGATTTCCCTGAGCAAGTTGGAATGATTTCTGTTGACAATTGCAGCACGAAGGCGTTTAAATGCTAGCAGAAGATGGTGATCGCGTGCCATATCGCGCGATATTGTCTTTACGCTTGTTTCGGACATCTTAGATGCAATTCCTGAAGCTAATCGCAATATGCTCAATTTGGTTGGATGCCTGCTGCCTGTCAGATGAAACATAACTAATCTTGTAGCAGGCCGTGTGCTAAAAAAAAATGCCTATAATAACTGTGTGCGGAGCATGATCAAAATTATCCTTTTCGTTCGTAACATCAATGATGGCGATTTTTCTTACTATACTCTGGAGTCTGCACGTCAATATCCGGCCACTGTGAGGTTTCCAAGATATGAAACTGCTGTGTGCTGTTGGAGTTAGCATCAGTCCTACGCCAGACTTACGAATGCTTTCAGCTTGTTTGTCTGTTTGGAAGTCGTTTTTCGCTCTAATGTTGTTTATTGGCACTAAAATAGAAAAAAAAGGTAGCAGATGTTCTTTTTAATTTTTGAGCTTTTCCCGAACGTTTCTTTGACTATCCAAAAGGTCATCAACGCTATACCTTTTCATTTTCAGATTTTTAAGAAAAACGTAGTGATAAACGAAAAACAAAGTGACATCCTTTACACTCCACCCCTTTCAACTTTTCCCACAAATGAAAGATTTCCCATAAAAAAGCTTTCTTCCACAAACAGCTTCAAAGGGATTTTTTCTCGTAGCCATTTTCTTTTCCAATATTCCCATACAAAACTGTTATCCTTCCAGGATATGAGAAACTTGAAAAATTTTCATCTGGCACCATCAGTCCTTTGGAAAACCTTCTCTCTCTCGCAAGTCGAGTGGATATTGCATGGTTCTTGGATGTCTCCGGGGCGGAATATTCGGATCTGTTAAGTGTTCTCACAAATTAATATTGTCACCAGCGCAGTGAAAACGGTTTAATATATAAAAAAAAAACAAGTGTTCGAAGAAGGATATAAAACAAAATTACATTCACTGTCAAAACTCCTGGTTTCACCGGTTTTGATGGTCGTTTCTCTAATAAATCCCCCAAGTTAACCAGTAATCCTTGTGTCTAACAAACACATGTACATATACAAAATATTCTAATACAGAAAGAATATATCTAAAAAGAAATAATACAAAAGTAATTTTTGTCCTGTTTTTTGTGTCCTTTTTTTTTGTGTGATCCTGTGGAGTGTGTGTTCGCTTTGCTTGTGATTTCCTGCCGCAGTGGAAAGTGCTTAAAAGGAAAACAAGAAAATAAAAAAAATAAAAAAATAAGCAGGAACAACACACAATAAAATATAAGGAAAATCAATCCTTGCGTCAGTGAGAGAAATACATGTGAGTGTGTTTTTCGTCCTTTATTTTACTTCTCCCCCGCCGCACACCCATTCAAACGGAGTGTCACAGATAAAGAATAAGAAAAAATAAAAAAATAAATAAAAGGTGCTACATTGGTGTCCAAAAAACGAGGAGAAGGACACCGACACCGACTTGAACGCGTGAGTCCTTAAAAAATCCTCTAAATAATAAATTTAATGAAGTGTTTCCGTTGTCTTGTTGTCCCGCGAGCATAATTTATTAGGGAATCATCATCCATTTGTCACGATAAAGCTGACAAAAGTGAGTGAATAAGTGAGTTCCACCACCCAGAGTTCCTGGGAAGTGAGGTTAAGTGAATCAAGAGTGAGGTTAAGTGCGGTTAGAGAGTTTCGAAAAAGTAGTTTTTTCTGCGAAACATACAACATATGTGCTTTTATACTTAAAAGTTTAATGGAGTTTACAACTTTGTTGTCCTTGGGACAAAGTTGGGCTTACACATATTTTTTGGTTGCTACTACTCCGGAGTAGTGCAATCGAGGCGAGGTATTGACGTGAATGAAAATTAATTAGATAAGACCAGAGAAGGAGAGAGAGAAGGAGCGAAGTAGAAGAAGATATCGTACAAACATCTTCATCAACGTTTGCCATTAGGAAAGTAGGTATAGTCGGAAGGATTCCAGAGCACCCTCATACACCTACCTTCTTCATAATAAAACAAAAAGGACGACCTTATCCTGAATCAGCGATAAAACTAAAACTAAAGGTAAGCGCCGCCACCCGCACCGCACCGCATACACACCATGCGGTACGTTTTCATATTAAAATTTTACGAGTGAACCGTTGTAAATATAAATTTTGTGTTGAATGAGAAGAAGGGGTGTGTGTAAGTCGTAAGTATACGTATATGTGTATATGCTGTATATAGTTTATTGCGGTAAAGGAGTTGGGTTTTGTTTTTTATCCTTTTATTGAGTTTTTCTCTCGTTTTTAGTGGGTTCCGGTGATGAGTTTGATTAACATTTACCTCTACCACCTGCTCCTTTCATATCCTGCAAGATGATGTGTCCAAAAGAAGGAAATAGAAAGAACAAATTTCCATGTAATTTATGTTTGGTTTTACATTTCTTTTAACTTCTCATCACGAGGTGTGGTTGCGGTGGGCTACGACCTCAAGAGCTCTTCTCTTCAATAATCTCTAGTCAATGGGAATTTAAAATAGGTGGGTAGGTACCGATGTATGTACTATTTGAAATGTGTAGTATGCATTCTAAGGCCTGGGGACATCATAAATTCTATAGGATTATGTAAGGTAATCCTTGTGTGATAGGACTTGAACAGAATGTTTCGGTTTGTTGTACAATGTTTTCGGAAATATAACATACTGCAGGGCAATCGGGGGCTTACACATGAAAAAGGCTTTGATTGCAACATTGGATTTACCTTTGTGAAAGTTGGATTTTACCTTTCATTGTGTATACTTTATGGTCATCAAGGATTTGAAGAAGAACAAAGATCTATTGAGATTATGTTATGATAGGCAGTATCTTTAACATACTGAGTGCGGTTTTCTGTTGTGCAGGCTAGAGAAGGTTAGTTTTCTCTTTATCACGATATACATACACACATATGTACATATGTAAATACATAAAGTGGTAAGCTTATTAATTATATTAGCAATTTGTGGCTCTAATAGCTAGTGGTTTGTTTAGATTAGTCGAAATCAACTTTCTTATCCTTTGCGCCATCGGGGTAGAGAGAATTTTTTCGTGAAATCAGCTTCATTAGATCTCATTGAGAAGACCTGCGGTCTACAACCGTACAGTTTTAAATACTGATGTGGAACTTTGAGCTCAATGGACTACTTTCACATCTTGATACAATTCATAGAGTTCGTGGTTATATCTTCTGCTCTCCTCGTACATAGAATGAAATATTCAATAAAGAATTTTCTTTAGAATGCGCTGTTTGCTCAACTTTTCTATTCTTTGTTAAGCACTCGCAACTTGCACTTTTGCAGGATTTGTGCAGTATCAATTTTATTCATCTAGTTGATTTCACTTCGCCAAATTGAAGTGGCAGTCTTTTTCCGCGGTTATTCTTCATCAGATCTTCACTAGGGGTATCATTTGTAGAGTTCACGCTTACTCCGTAACTACGTTCTGTACTAATAAATGAATCAATTTCCAGGTGATCCCAAAAATCAGTCAATCAGATGGGAGTTTGAAGTATAGGAATGGAAGATGGTGATGGGTGAAGCCTGGTCCACCTCGGGCTGTAGCGCCAAGCAAATAATTACGTGCAGAAAAGCGAGGAAACAACAAAACGCCTGTTACAATGATTTATTATCTATCTAGCTATCTACTTACGGATGGCTCGAAGACAAGCGAAGGGGTTGGAGCCAGTGTCACCCTAATGAACCTAGACATGCACCTATCTTTCAGTCTGCCGAGTTATTTCAGTGTTTACCAAGTCGAAGTCGGTGCTATTCATCACGCTGCAATCTGGTTGTCTATGAAGATCCCTCGTAGCCAACTTTGTGAAATTTAGGGTAATAGAGGACTGCCATTTATCTCTTAATGAGATACCTTAAGAGTTTAATAACTTCCCCTGCTGGGTACTTGGTCATTGCGATATCCCAGGAAACTGTCCGGCTGCTGAATTAACTCGACAATGTTAAGTCGATATAAAAAGCAAACCTGAAAAGCATGTCCCTCTAATGTCATCTGTAAAGTACCTGACTCGAGTTGATAGATCACATCTTAATAACTGCAACACTTTTAGACTTAACCTCAACAGGTAAATGGTGCTGCTAAAACACTGTGTAGATAACATCTCAAAACTCTCAAACATCGTCACAGGACATTGCGTCATGGACAAACATACTCAAAGACTGGGCATTGGAAGAAACGACGGGGAGGTTCTTCTCTTACCCATATCAGAGGGGCTACGCTAAGAGAATACTT
Source organism: Pocota personata (assembly GCA_963082735.1). Lineage (NCBI taxonomy): Eukaryota > Metazoa > Arthropoda > Insecta > Diptera > Syrphidae > Pocota > Pocota personata. Next base: position 141,753,490 of record OY720430.1, read on the forward strand.
CTTTAACGATCTGAATGATCTGAACAAAGCCTGCGCTACTAAAATCAATGGCTTCATCAAAAGAAATAGATGGTTTCAGGGGTGGATAGAGATCGTAATCCCTTCTCTATAGTCGTATTATTTTATGTACAATGGACCTACATGTGCTGGTCTAAGTGAATCTGATCGAGAGCCTTTTTCTGTCTCTATCTAACGCAAAGAGCTCATTCAAATGGTGCGACTGCAGAATTTGGTAAAAAGGGATAAAATGGAAAAACTAAGTAAGCGATTTATTACGATTTTATTGTTAAAAAGATTTATTGTGTGCACTGACTATAAGACACTGCGGATGTTTTGTATCACCTTATACTGCATAGAGCCACACAATCAAATAGCTGCAGCCTAATCCTCCTCTAGGCAGAGTCAGCATAGAGTTTGAACAAGTATTATCTCATTTAGGTAATATCTTGGAATGACTAGAGATGAATCCAAAATTACCATTGAAAGGTTGGATGGCTTTCTTAAACCTGGGATATTTTCGCGGTAGGATTTGTCTTTCATGATCTCCCCAACTGCGGACTGCAGAACTCCACAGAAGGATCTGTTGTGGTGAGCATATTCGTAGATCTTTTTCTTTTTCCAGTTTATCGGCTACTTCATTACACTCAATACCCTCGTTCTTTGGTAGGGTTCAGACTATGACTTGATTGTGTGTGAACGTATAGGATTGAAATTGCACTCAACAAAAACACATGACATTATTTCAGGTTCAGTTTTCTGCTTTCCAAATCCGAAGCAGAGACATTTCTCAACGTCTCACATAGGAGTATTTACATCAAAAACCTGGCCAAAATTATTTTTTGTTCTTTTTGTTATTATTTCTGTTCAAAATGAATATTCATACATTGAAATACAATATACAGTACATTTTTTTTTATTTTAGATATGTTTTAATGAAAATAAATGCCAAAAAATCTGTTATGGTTCACATATTAGGGTAATTGATGTTTTTTTTTTTTTGCAATAATGGTGAAACTAATCGCTGGATTCTGCCCATGAATCTTCATCAAATGAATCTTTGCTAATTTCATCTTCACTCAGAGACATCAATCTCTCATTAGTTTTATTTGAGTCCTCTGGAAGGAGCCGTTCTAGGGTCTCCTTGGAAAATGACTGTCTTGGCTTCGATCGCGACTTTTTGAAACAACTTATGAGTGGATCAGAACTAAGAACCTATCTGTTGAGGACATCCATATTACAATCTCCTTTAGAGAACTACCTGGCATAATTTAGGTAGGTAATATTTACCTTAGATTTTTTTTGTTATTTAATTACTTTAAAAAATGAAAATGATCTTGCCTGAAGTGTTTATTTCTAGTTTCTGATGCCTCTTCTGATAGTTGACCAATAGGAAGTAGAGCGTTTTCTATGACTACAGATCCATGTATTAAGGTTCTTTGCATGGTTGGAGTCATAGGGTACCATGGGTATAACTCGACATAAAGCCTAGCTGTATCCATGGTGTACAACCCAAATTTGCCAGCATCAATCTTGAATCCACTTGAAATGGTAATGATTTTAAAGCGGAAAATTAACTGTAAATCGATTCCCGTTATTTCACCAGCAAGTTCCGGATGATTAAGAAATCTTCGACTGGTGTTTCCGTCATTTGTGTTGCCAAAATCACCAACACAACAAAGTCTGATTCGGGCATGCAGGATTGACAACCCAAACTCAATAGATTTTTCATTAATTATGTTTGGTTTATTCTTTTGATGTTAATCCGCAGAGATAGCACTTCTGCGTTGTAGTTTCAGTTACTGCATTACATATTTTGCCATCAACCATAGTAAAAAGTGATGTATGCTTTACCTCCATATTAGTCATTGTAGTTTTGACTAGTGAATCAATCTTGGCTTGAACATAGTTTATTTCACTTTTTGTAATGTCTGTGCTTTCTTTAACAAAGTTGATTCGAATTGGTCTGCAGAACCGGGGAGAAGAGTTAGTTGGATTTTGCCAGATGATTTTTGAACCACAAACCAACCGCAAGGGAACAAGTGATCTTTGAAATATAAATTCATCTGACTCTGAATTATTTTCAAATTGTTGTCTGTATTGCGATTGCTGGGATCCGTCACAACCCCACTTTGTAATTAGCTCTAGAGACTTGTATTCATTTTCTTTTAGGCTGCCTGTAACATCATGCAAGTAATCGAATTGTAATGTGATCCAACAAATTCTGCAGATTTATTTCGGCCAAGGTTTCAGTTACATGATCCTTGGATAGGATAATAATCTTTTTTGGCTTTTTGAAGGATACTGTAACAAGGAAAAGGCACTTATTTGTTGCTGCGATAATTTCATATTGTTTTCGCGATAACCCTGCTTCAACAAACAGGGAAAGTGCTTTCATTATCAGCAATTTTTCTTTATTTTCCTTAAGGTTATCAAGGTATGCTTGCCTATACTTCTGCGCTTTCTGGGGTGGTTCTAAAATTTCTGTTATTACTTTTGAAGCAGCATTCTTTCATTCTTTTATTTTTATTTATTTATTTAGCATTCTTTCCAGACTCTCTTAACTTCATCTGAGTTGCAAATGCTAGTTCCTCAGTTTGAAAATTTTCCGAATATTTTCGGTTTTTCTCATTTTACTCCTATCGCTTAGTTCTTCAAATGACATTTCAGGTCTACCTAGTCTGGCAGTTTTGATTGGGATTGTGAAAGTTCCTTCAAGCCATGATTTATTACTTTCTAAGAAGAAATTCTTTTTCCTTCTTGATTCTAACCTTAATCTCTTGATTCTGACCTTAAGCTAAGGTCGCGTACAAATTTTGCTACTTTTGGCAAGTTACTGTGTTGAACAAGAAGTAGTACTTAATAAATAATTTTTTAAGTAATTCATTTTTTCATTAATATTCTCCTGGCAATTTTCTTCCATAATGTCAAATAAATAATGTTTTGTCACAAACTCTAAAACCTGATGATCCTAATAGGAAAAATTGCTATCTATTAACAATATACATCTATACTTAATATAATTAAAAAAAAAATGCTGCATAGCGTATGAGTGCTTTTTACACAAAAGTGAAAAATTCTTTGACCCAAAGTACTGTAAAGAGCACATAGGAGCAACCATTTTTTGTTGCATTGACTTAAGAAATATTTAAATTATTTTATAAACTTCAATTCATTGCGGAATAACAGGGTAAAAATAACTTAAAAAAATATAATGTTTTGATAGAAAAGTTCTAAGCCCAAATTGAAATAAAAAACATCGCCTAATATTTCCAAAATTCAATTGAAATTGTAAACACGTACCTGAAGCAGAATTCTCCATTTAAGTTTTTTTAACTTTCTATCACAACACTTCGATATCACTTATTGAACAATACTTACCAAAGTAGCACGCACTCAAAGAAAAATGCAGCAAATGCAATCGTTAACTTTGAACTCATGTTATTACAACACACGATCTACAATAAAAACAAAATTTACAGCACATTGACTCATGTATATTTAGGATCCGCTATACCAAGCTTTTACTTCTTGATTTTACTTTTTGGAAAATTGACTTTTGGCCAGGTTTTTGATGCAAATACTCCTATGTGCGTCTGTCGGTTATCGTATGGTCTGTACTTTTCTATACGTTGCAGTTTCTTTGTGTCACGCACTGCAGTAAGTCGAATGACAGCATAGTTCCAATGAGACTAATGCACATTAGTCTGTACAGCCGTTAAAGCTTGGTTATCATAGGCTTCTCGTTGAATTTCGTCCCTCATACAGCGCATACAGCGGATGCATATTATATTTTAGCTGTGTTCGTTGCTGTAGGGCGTTCGTGGTCTAAATGTAATTAGGTCTTTGTATTTTATCAATGGCTGGGCTCGGACTTCATATCTCCAAATGGGTGCTAGAATCCGAAAAAAAGAGAAACAAAATGCTGGGCTAGAGGCCTAAAACGAACGTTTTTTTATTATTTTCAGTCCAATTTGCTCGAAAGGGCTAGAAGTCCGAGCATTGATCCAGGGTTACACCTAAATATTTGACTTTATTGGAGAACTCGGTTCTTGGACTATATTCAAGTTCTGTAAGAGGTAGCAGAAAGGTTTTGCCAGGGTTGACCGAGGGTCTTTTCCATACTAGTTGCACGAGATAATACTTGAATGTACAATTTTATGAAATTAATGTAGGGTTCTATGTCAGTTTGAACCCAGCTTGGATACTTAAATGCTTAGACATTCTACACAGGTGAGATAAGGTTGTTTCTGTCGCCTATAGTGGTGAATTCCTTTGAGGAGTAGCACTACTACAATAGTGAGGTCACAAGACCGCACTGAGTTGGATACTGAGCATTTATAATTTAATGAAAATAATGCCTGAACTCTTAGGTTCAACTTTTCATAAAATATATTTATATATAGATATAAAATAGTTTCTGTTATTCCATCTCCACATAAAACTATTTATTCTATCAGGTGGAATAGGAATGAGCAATATATGGAATATTGAATACTTAATTTAAGCATAAACATGCCAAGCCAAGTCGGAAGTCAATTTTGAGTCTAAAATCATCCGCCCTTTGAACGAACGCATATTACACAAAGGATATCATTTCCACAGAACACTTAACCAGAACACTCGCAACATTTGAACTTTTTGAACACTTTCACAGAGCACACACGCACTTCAATCACATATACCAAAGTTTTCAATAAGTATAAAGCGAAAGATCAACAATGGCAAGGCAAAGGCCACCCATCCACCACCTACTTTTGAGTGGTTTTGCATTCAAAAAAATATCCTTTTTTTCCGTTCCTTCCACCTCTCGCTCGGCCCGTCATTATAATTTCTATTCATCCTCGCTCAGTTATTATATTTTTATTGTATTTTCTTTTTATCACATTCTGACACATTGACTTAGGTTGAGTGTGTGTGCAATACATTCTCATACATTTGAGAAAAATACATTCCACAGGACAATGACTCCCGGTTGTGGTTCGTTCTTTTTTTTTTACTCTTATTTTCCTTTTTATCGATGTAATATCCCGACGATTCAACAGAAAAAAAAAAAAAAAAAAAGAAGCAAAATAACAGTAAAAATATTTTCATTGATCTTTTCGTCCTGATAGGGGTTAATGAGGGTTCATATCACACAGGAAGAGAGTTGCCCCAAAGTTGTCCTACACATTTTTTTTGCATGCCCTTTCGAGTTTATTTTGTGGTTGGAAAAGGGAACCTCTGCAACTTGTAGATAGGGTACGCAACGAATTTATAATCGTGTTCTTAATTTAAGAACCCGGCTAATTACCACTTCACTCTCCTTTGTGGTGGCGGTGGTAGTAGTAGTAGTAGTGGTGGAATGAAAATCCTCGAGGTCGCGTTTGTTTAAAACGGGTAAGTAGAGTAACGTGAAAAAAAAGAAAAAAAGAAATGGACATTAATTAATGAGGAAGGGTAGAAAGGATATCTCTCTTTCACCCCTTTTTTTATAAACCCATTTTTCCTTAGTCCAAGGACGATTTTTTTGGTTTCGTAAGAGTTAAACGGGCCATATTTTTGTTCAGTTCGTTTCAGTGATGTTTTTCTAAGGGGCACCTCTTTGATCCTTATTCCCCTTTCGGTGGTTTGTTTGTTTACGGTTTTTTATTTTTTCAGTATGAAATTAATTAGATATTTAATATGCAATAAGTTAATTCAAATGCTCAAAGAGAGAGGTGTTCGGCTCGTTTTAATTTGGTGTCCGTGTCATTGTTGTTTTGTTACCCGGGGTCGTTATTTGAAATTGATAATGAACACATATATCTAAGAGGGTACTTTATTAGTGGGGGTTGAAAGAATGAGATTTGCGAAGGTATTTGTGAAAAGATTGATGGAGGTTGTGGGGTATTTAAGGTTGGAAGTACATAATTTATGAGATCGTTAATTAATTATTTAATTTAGGAACATCTTGCTTGGCGAAATGAATGGACTTGCTAACGAACGTTATTGGACTGTGTCTTGAGCGCAAAAGGAATGGATAATTTAAATAATTTATTTGTGCTTCTTACAAGGTTTCGAGGTTGAATAATGGAATTGTTTTCATTGTGTCTACTCAAGTGGTAGGAGATACGGTTGATAGTCGTTAGAGATGTATTTTAGTAAATTTCTGGAATTGTAACACCAGATTGCTGCTGGTGTGGTTTTTAAGCCTTTTTTTTTTGTTTTATAGACGGCTTAGACTTGTCGGGTAGGTTTTGGTATTACGCCCAATTAATTTTAAAGGATTGTCAAGATTTTGATTTGGTGTGGTTTATGAAGTAGTAGTATGTACCTACAAGCATACATACAATGCGGCAGTGGAGTGCCTCACAGTAGACATCTGTATAATGAATTGAAGTAATTTAGTGAGAGAAGAGGAAACCAGAACCTTGACGCAGTAAAGAAACAGCCCGCTGACGTTTTTGAGGGGTGGGCGTTTGTGAAAATAAAATAAAACTAAATCGTGAGTCGGACCTTGCGCAGGTAACGTTCTGTACCGTTATTCTAAGTGTCTGGTTGTCCTCATACTGCTCGCTCGAGAACCACTAAAGGCATTTTGATGAAATTCATTATTACGTACATATCTATGTATATCCTTATACGTATCTATATCCTTATACGTACGTTAAAACACTGTTAAAAATAGAAGTCTCGAATGGTCGCACGCACTTGTTTCATTTCTGCTATTCATCTGCAAATTGTTTAGACTTGAAATTCAAGCCAAGTAGATAAGAAAGAGAGAAGAGAAAGAAACAAAAATTGCCTTTGTCGTGAAATGAGTTAAAAAGCTGAAAAACGTGTTCGACCACATCTCAAAAATTTGAATGCAATGTCCTTACATATGTATATATGTATGTCAAAAATGATGTAGATCAAGAAATAGACAATTTTCGCGTTATTCAAATTTGTAGTAAAAAATTTAGTAGGCAATCTTATTGCAATATTACCCCAGATAAATTGTTAGAGCCGTTTTTGAGAAAATTTGAATTTTTTAATACTGACCTTAAGTAAAGTACCCTTCATTTTGAGGCTAGAATAGAAATTCAAATTCCGTCATGGGTATTACCACAGACCCCAGATATGAATTTCGAACAAAATCCTCACGAAGTACCGACAGACGAACAGACAGACAGACGAAATTGGAAGACCCACTTTTTTGAGTTCCTCGAAAATTTGAAATCTCGAAATCGAACATTTTCACGAAAACAATACTTGGTATATAGGAGCAAGTAAAAGTGTGAGTGAGATGTGGGGATTGGGATTTCAAAAATCTTTAAATCATCTTCGTTAACTGCCTAAATCAAGAACTGTTAGAAATTTCACTTCAAATTGATTGAAATTGAATGGAGTCTGAGTAAGGTACAAGTTGCAAATTAGTTCGAAAACTTGGTTTCTTCGTTCTAGTTTGAGGGTCACCAGGTACCGGGCGCAATTGGGGAATTGTTTATCGGGAAAAATCAAATAAAAGAAAAGTACGAATAAGAAAAAAATGCGTTTTGGGTTGAATAATTTTCTTCATTTGAGATAAGGTCTTACCTCTATGCGAGTCGGGAAAAGAATGGGGTGATGTCTAGATGTAATAATGTGTAATGTCGATTCTTACATCTGAAACATGTATTGTTACTCTTACATGCCTCAAGTGTATGGGTTATAGCCAGGCAATTAGAGCAATAGTTATGATCTGGAACCGTTAAAATGCTACAGTCAATACTCATGTTTAAAAACTCGGGGCAAAGACGGAGGGCATGTTGACCTCTGCAAACCTTGCAGTTATGTATATTGGGTTTGCTGCGATATATGTTTTCGTTCTTTGAACGGGGATTGATTTGGAGTTTCATTTTGGCACCAACTGATTTAGATTTGTTACCAATTGTCATATCAGAAACAGTCTCAAGAAAGAGTAGCGATTGGAAAAGAAAGTACTCATATATTTCCATGAGGGGATTTAGGTAGGGCAAGTCAATGATCATTCCCAAAGGAATAACGTCGCTTCTGGAAGGCGACCTGAGCAAAGAAAAGTAACGATAGAGTCCCAAGAATCAGTGGTTATAATATGCGTTTTAAAAGCAGCTAAACAGTCACTGATACCAGTTTGTAGCTTTTTTTATTAGTCTACCAGTTTCATTGTGAATATAGGGTAAATTGAGAAGAATTTTTATTTGATTATTCACAAGGATCCTATTATTTTCAAAGTGATCCTTTAATGCTTTCCAAGCAACATCAAAATTTTCGTCCACGAGGGAAAATTTGCTCACAATATGGAACGCGTCACCTTTTGTTTTTGTTCGAAGGCGCAAAAGATTTTGTACCGGATTTAATTTGGCATGCTCAATGTACACCGGGGTAAACATGTCCCTAAAGGAGGGCCATTCGAGATAGCTACCAAAAAACATTTCAGTATCACACGGGGGTAACTTTATGGAATGCGAGGAACTATTATCGATTTGAGCTGGCTAAACTGGGCTTACTGGGCTTTCCTTTATTGATTCTAACTTTTCGATTGAACTAAGTATTTCACCGAGACACGATACATAAGTATCCGAAGACGAACGATATTTAGCCTTAACGATCTCTATGAAATTTTTTTTGCTTTCCTTAGTAGCCTCATCAGAACGCACACCCTGTATATAATGCTTTTTCACTTCAAGCCACAGATCTCGAAGTTCGATCTTATATGCTTGCAAAGACGAAACAGTATGATCAACTATTGATTTTTATTCAAAAGAGGCGCGAAACTCAACTATTTGATCTGCGGATAAAATGAATGCGTCTAAGTTGCTCATATTGACAAATTAAGGATCGGTGAATATGGGCAATATTGGAAAAAATTGAAATACGTAGTAGTTTAAAATATTTTCGAAGCTTAATTTTAATATGCCTACCTCAAGAACCACCCAACGGATTTGTATGACATTTTTTAGTTATGTCGGATATGTAAATACGTTTGTCTAAAAATTATCAAAATCGGATACAGACTGGGTGGGGTAACTTTTCGTATTCCAATAATTTTCAAGAACTGTTTCCGCCAGAAGATTTGCTATAACATTTCCCTTAGCTTCTCATAAATTTTCTTCTCTTCTTAGGTTCTCTCAATTGTTTTTTTTTTAAATTTTTCGCATTAATAGTTTCGGAGGCGGGGGGACATCGCCTCGTTCTCGGGTCGTTTATCAATATAGACGTGTTCTTTTATTTTGTACTTCATTAACTTAATATACATATATTATCGTATGATAATACTCGGAGTGTGTTTAGATTTGTTTTCGTCTATTACGTATGTATTATATATATATGATCATTTCTGAAAGCTAACAAATTGTAAACCAAATTTCAAAATGTTCGATTGATCTTTCAATTTCAGGCAACAACAAACTCTTTCTGTCTGTCTATCCCCTTCGTCCTTCCACACATCAAACACATTTCATTGAAATTTGGTTTCTATATCCTATGCAGATGGTTATATTTAAATATCATGTGAATCGGACTGAGTGGGGCTTGAGTGCTAAAACTCATCATCATAAAGGTTGATCTTGTGTGCAGTTGGTCCTGTCTGAAAATCATCAATATTTAGCAAGATGGTGGTAAGATGTGGGTGGTGGAGTCTCAAAAATCTTCAAAAATGGTACTGCCATCATTCGACAGATGTTTTTTTCCACGTCATCGCATTGCCTCCAAATGTCCCTTGTTGTAATTAAGCGCGCTAATCTTTGATGAGCTGCTAACAGGTTGTGACCTGTTAAAATGACAATAAGTAGCATTAAGTACGGTGAGGCTATAAATCAGAGTATATCTATTATAATGAGTAGGGGACACTCTCCATGTTTTCTTTATCAGTGCTTATCAGCAAGCAGAGCTGTGTCACACAGACAAGAGAAGTAGATGGATATAAGAAGTTTTGTAGTGAGAGGGAGATAACAGAGGAGGAGTAGTTTTTATTAAAGTGGCACAAGGTGCTCCGTTAAAAAAAGGCAAACATTAATTTGTTATACATACATTTTTATTAAAAATTAAATAGCAATTACATATGTATGTGCTACGCTAAGATATTTTTGCTTGTTGTTGGCTTTTTTGATAATTTTATTGAATTTTTTGATAATGTGATACACTCGACACGTGCATACATAATATTTTATAACAAATTCTTTGTTTTGATTTTTACATTTGTTTGAGTTATACATTTTCATTTCAAAATTATCACAAAAGTATAAATTGGGAAAACAAGAGATAAATTTTTGCTCTAGACTCTCTAACGCATCTAAAAATTCTTGAGATGGACGTGTTAAATGCGCACCATCATATTCTTTAAAATTTGTAAATATGGAGAAAACACTAGGTGGCTGACTTAATTCCTAGGTTGCTGACTTAATTCCTAGATTGCTGACTTAATTCCAACTCACACTTGACGTGATTTTTTTTTTAAAATGTAGCCTGCAAAATAATAAAACACATTTTCACTGCCGAAATCAACAGTTTTATAGTCAGATTTGGTAATGAAAGCGTTAATCCTTCTTTTTTGTTGATTCTGACTGCATTTCAACATCGGGAAGCTCCAAATTTTCAGTTGGCTCGCAGTTTTCATGGGTTATATCCTCCGTGCACTTTGCTGAAAAGATCTTTTAAATGAACAACTGAATTGAATCGGAGTGAACAACTTATTATTTCTTCTGGTTAAAAGGAACTGAATACCATCTGCCCTTAAGTCACTTGAAATACCAATAAGAGTATTTATATTCTGCTGCCATCCTTTTAAAAATCGCAAATTTTTAGTTACTTATCAAAAAAAGTAATGTTTTGCAAAAAAATATTCATTTCATTTAATAATTTGATTTGCTCTTCATTTCAAAAAAATGGCCTTCTGGATCTTTTGGGCCCTTTAAAAATTTCGTATAACTTGTCTAATTTTTCGATCATTTCAGCAGTATTAATAGTGGTATAGCACCTACATTGGCAAAAGTATAAATACCAGCTGAAACTGTTGCACTTAATGTTTGAGTAGCAAGCCTCACCAGCGTCTTCTGAAAATTATTTGGAAAAATGTGTTCGTCTGTTAATTTTGGAGCCAATCTGCAAGTAAAAATTTATTAAAAATTGTCCCACAAGTAAAAACGTCGTTCCAGTTTACTTTCTTGTTATTAAGTGCAATTAAGACGATGGATCTTCTAACCCTACAATTTCTCCCTTATTTCTATCAAAATATTTAACATTTCATCTAAAAATATTAAACAATTCTTAGCTATTTCCGGTAGAACCTGTTGTTTTAATTTTAAGGCATTAAATAATGTTTTGTGAAACCCAGGTCCAGAAGGCCAATTTTTCGTAAATCGCTTTAAAGTTTTTTTTGTTGGCAAACTCAAATTACGTTCTAAGAAGTAATAAGAATTAGGTGCAATGAAATATATGTTTAAACAAAATTTTTTAAATTCGTTAGTGAACCTCCATACCTTTCGCTTCTTTTGAAAGTTCTTAACATGGTTTTCGACAATTCTTGCTAATTCATAACATAATTTTAGTTTGTTCTAAATAACCTGTTACTGAATTTTTTTTCTCTATTTAGAATTTCAATTTGTTTTTCTTTTTTTTTTAAATTCTCGCACTCTTTTTAAATAAAATACCTCTGCGGTTTTGACTTATCCACTGCTTAAACTACGAGTAAGAGATAACTAAAGTCAATACGTCTTTAAAAAACCATTTTGAAAAAAGGAAAACAATACCTACCCCAGCCTAATTACAAAACCAGTGTGACCAGTTACTATAAAAATTAGCAAATAAGCAGTCAAATCATTTTTATTCAATCCTAACACCGGATTGCATTATTTTTAGCAAAGTCAAAATAAAAAAAAAACATTATTTTCCATTATTGTATGGGTTCATAATTTGGTGTATTTAGTAATAAAAAAAAAATTATAAAAATAAACATAAAACCATTTTCAAAAAACCAAAACAGGTCACATTGCCCAAAATAAAAAGATACACACAACGATGATCAAGTTGAGGCGCCTTTAAAAAAGCATTATGAAAAAACTGACAATCATTAGTCTTACACAGCCTGACGCATGTAGAAATACAGGTAAAATGTGTTGTGTACCCCTTTTTTCACAAGAGTCGTTGTATACGTGTTAAAATTAATTCTTTTGACCTGCTTCCACTAAGGTTTTTATGAATTTTTTTTTTAGGTTTTTTTTATGAATTTTGCTTTGGTATAGTAGGAAATGCATATGTTTAGAGAGTGTACCTACTCATTATAATAGATACATATACTCTGTTATAAATTCCTTCTTGTGTTGCATGATGACTGTGATCTCTTATCAGCAAGCTTTACAAAAACGTGCATTCAGTTGTTCCATTGGAATGAGAACATTGTGATCAAGTTTTGACCCTTTCATAGCCCTATCAACAATCTCGTTTACGATGATAACCTTATGTCCCGAGACAGACTCAAAAGAGTTTTCGTGCAGCTCCGGCTATAGTTTTATAACACTTTTCATGCAGAGGTCGATGCAAACGGTTTTGTTACTTTTTGAACCATTAATATTTAATGAAGCCGAATACTTATTCTGACTACAAGCCCGGCTTTGGCCCAATCTTCTCTTGTTGAGACTTTACTGGCAAGTTCAGGTCGAAGTCCAATTTTAACGTCAAATTTCGCCTAAATTTTTCGAAATTCTGCAGTTTCTATCGGCCCTTATTTTGATTTGGATTATTGGATAGTAATCGTGGATAACTTCTGACTCTGAGGTGATTTGTCTGGTCTTATGCATTGCTCTCGTTTTAGGCTGTGCGCATTGAATCTATGTTCAGGAAGTCCAGAGTTTGTCTTATGACTCTACATTCGACATTGTTAAACATTCCGAAAGGCTGCAAGGGTATACTTCTTGTAATAGAGTGCTTTATTTTTGCCACTTAGTGTAGTGCTTTCTGCATAACTGTACCTTGGAGATGTGGCTTGTGCTTAATATGAGCCGAATGTGAGCTTTCGGTATATTCAAGGATGCATTTATAGAACTTCAAAACTAATCACCATTTTGGCACGTACATAAGGACAGGAACTATGAACATTAATGATTCCCTTTGACAGGACTCGAAATTCTTCCAGAGCTCGTCGGTTATTATATACTTCAATTTTTGTTTTGGTCTGACAGTAGGTACATGTACATTCTTGTTGACTTCTCGCCATCACCGTCAACCGTCAACTTTTCATTTGGCAGACGACGTGTGGCATGTCGGAAATGATTATTGCATACTCTAAGAAAATACCAGAGTAACAGCAAATAATTACACATGCTTTCATATATTCCCATGTACGAGGGATAGAGATATCATTTGCGTGACAACAACAGCAACAGTTTGTTATGGAGGGCCATAAAAAGGGGGAATTTGGCACAGAAATACAGGGACGTAATGTCCTTCGACATAACTTACGAAGAAATATAACCACTAATTTATTCTTAGAAACTAAGAGTTACAATTGGGATTTCTTTCTAAATTCAGAATCTAATAAAGTCGGTATACTTGGGGAAATTGCTTCAAGGAAAACGTTTTTACAAAAGGAACACGATAAAGGTAAACATTAGTTTAACTTCTAATTTATTTAGAATTAACATTCCATAGTGCCAGTTACACTGACTGTATTCTGTTTCCCTCTTGATTTTGAAACTCTGGTGTGAACAAATAGGCCAAGAAGTTTCCCGTTCATTGTAAATGCTTATTGCTCATGGAAGAGGCATGAAATCATGGAGTCAAGGAAAAAGCCGAAGCACAAGAGAAGCTTCATTGAGACTTTTCCATAAGCCGATTATGGACCGATTTCGTGATATACATTTCGTTGGAGCTACAAAATTAACGAGTATGCACTCGAAATTATAGATAGTCCGTGACAAAACTCCTTAAGTTCGTCATCAAATTTTGATTGTAATATTTTCTTCCGATGCGAGTTTAGTCGTACAAATTTTAATCATAAATATTTCAAAGTATATCTCATAAATTAACCGACTACTGCAATTTAAATAATTAAGCACTTATTTGCTTATGTCCTGGCACCCCTCGCGAGTCATAAAGCTCCTGCTCGCCATCGTTTGCGGACAGAAGTGTGACTCTTTTCAATTTATTCATCAAAGTTCTCGGTTCCTACGAATTAGTATCATATTGTGCGCCGTAAGGTGTGATCGGTGCATTGCAGCTTTCTTCGTTGAATTGTGGTAAGTGGCGAGTGCGCTCACAGAACCAACACGATTAATTTGATAACATTATTATAAGAATCGTTCTAGATACTTGGACTCTAGAAGGTATCACATAAACATAGTCGCCTTCCTACCTGTTACACCTCACCTATGTATATAAAATATAATATTAACTACATAGTAGGCTTACATAAGCCCCCGGAAGTTTTTTTTTTTTTTTTTTCGCTGGGAGGTGGTAATCTTCAAAAGACGAAACTGAGCGTACTTAGTAACAGTGACGGATTTTTACCCACTAACCCCTTCTCCCTTCTACCCTTATCCCTACGGTACCGCCTTCTTGGCATTTCATCGTAGGGAGGGGTATCTGACATAGTTGTCATCTGGATTCGTGTTAGTCCATTTGACTCTATTCTCTCACGTTCCAGCATTCTAATTGGCTCAAAATGATGATTACGCGTTCGCGTTCCATTTTGGCCGCATGTATGCGCGTATGTCCGCCTGTCTTTGCGTCTGCGTAAGAAGCCCTCTGGCTTCTACTCTGTTGCTTCTTGCGTTTTCTTCGCTCTCTTTTCTTTCTCGCTCTAGTCTCCTTAGGTCTTGGCATACATACTAGGCATAAGAGCTCACTGCGTTCCACTTGTTTTCAGATTCTAGCATGTGATTAACTAAATTCTCCGGAGTTGGTGTTTCTCCCAGTGCTGCTTGTAGTGCTTCTCTTTGTAGAAGGAAACGTGGGCAGTGAAAGAATACATGCTCCACGTTTTCGGGAGTATCACTGCCGTTCCTATACTGATATAGATATGCCCGGAAACAACCATGTCCCGTAAGCAGTTGTGTTAAATAGAAGTTAACTTCACCATGTCTGCGGTTTATCCAAGTCTCTAAGGTCGGGATAAGGCGGTAAGTCCAACGGCCCTTGGAAGAAAGACTCCAGCGTTGCTGCCACTCTATCAAACTTGTGCTTCTTCCTATAGTGTCCGGTTCCCCGTGAGTTAGTCGCCCTCATGTCTGCACTCTAAAAACTTTTTCTGCAGTTCTTCCGAAAATATATCAATTGGGAACATTCCTGCGATAACGCAGGCTGCGTGGTCCGAGGTTGTGCGAAAAGCGCTACTCACTCTTAGTGCACATAGTCGGTTTACTTCTTTTGTATGAAGTCACTTTCATAGCTCCGGCCCAAACTGGTGATCCGTATAGGACTATGGATGTGACTACTTTAGCTAAGAGTAGCCTTCGGCTGTATCTTGGCCCTCCTATATTCGGCATAATCCGCGCAATGGCGGCACTTACACGCGAGGATTTGTTGCTTACGTACTCCAGATGGTTTTTAAAAGTAAGTCTTGAGTCAATCATAACGCCAAGATACTTGATAGCTGGTTTTGAAACTATCTCATACCCACTTACTGTGAGCGTGATAGTTTCCAGTTGCTTTATGCTGGTAATAAGTACCGCCTCTGTTTTGTGTTCTGCTAGCATGAAGCTGACTGATGTTAACCACCGTCGGACAATTGATATGGTTTCGTTGCTAATTTGAACAACTTCTTCCAGTTTTTTTTGCAGTTACAACTATAGCGATGTCGTCCGCAAATCCCACGATTTTTACTTCGGCTGGTATTTCAAGACGAAGGACTCCATCGTACATGAGGTTCCATAATTTCCAGTGACTGCGTATTCTTTCACACCATCCTCTGTTTCATAGAGCATCACTCTTTGCTGGAAATAGTTTTTTAAAATATCCCTGATGCTAGTTGGTATGCGCATACTTCGAAATGCTTGAAAGATTTGTTTCCAGCGCGTTGTGTTGAACGCGTTCTTAACGTCCAGTGTTATGACGTCTTCCTTCTATGGCCCTTTTCGCTGTGTCAACCACTACCTTAATAGCATCAACAGTCGAGCGTGCCTTTCGAAATCCGTACTGATGTGTTGATAGTCCACCTCCTTCTTCAATCGCAGCTTCCAACCTGTTACCGATGATTCGCTCCAACACTTTCCCTGTTGTGTCCAACATACAGAGTGGGCGGTACTCTGATGGATCTCCTCCGGGTTTACCTCCCTTGGGCAGTAGCACGAGCCTCTGCTTCTTCCATTGATCAAGAAATACTCCCTCACTCAGACAGGCGTTGTAAACGTCCACAAACAAGTCCATTCTTGTTTTAATCGCCGCTTTCAAGGCTATATTTGGGATCCCATCCGGTCCAGGGGATTTTTTATTCGCAAACCTGTTGCAAGCCTCTAAAATTTCTTCTGTAGTTGTCCTAGGAATTTGTCGAGCTGGTGTAGGCGACTCGTTCTCCAGTGGAATCTCCGGTTGTCTTGGAAACAGACCTTCGACTATATGCTCCAATACATCTGGACATGTGGGGGATGGGGCTCGAAAAACTTTCAACCTTTTCATCACCACTTGGTATGCTCTCCCCCAGAGGTCTTCATTTGCTCCATTGCATAACTCGGTGAAGCTCTGACGTTTGCTGGTATTTATTGCCTTTTCAGCTCCTTTAGCGCTTCCTTATACCGGTGGTGGAGTTCGGTGAAATCGTCTCTTCCTCTGCTGTGCTGGCACTGTCTTCTTGCGCGGTGACATTTAGCGCGTAGCAGTGCGATATCTTCATTCCACCAATAAGCTGGTGAGTAGCGTGTATTCGTCCTTCTTCTTATCATAGATGCGTCGCACGCCGATGTAATGTGGGTAATCAGCTGCACACACTTCTCGTTGGCCGAACCAGTCAACGTAGCATCTGCGATCATAAGGGCAAAAGCCTCTTCGTCGAATGTGTTTATTTTCCACCCTAATCTATTGAATATTCTCCTTGAAGTAATTTGGCGCCGCTTTTCTTCGTTCGTCGTTGCACACAGTATAGCTTGGTGGTTGCTGTGAGTATAGTGGGGGCTAACCTTCCATGTTGTTTTCTGAGCGAGGCAGTTGCTTACAAAAGTAAGATCGATTATCGAGCCCGTCCCATTTCTGCTAAAAGTGTGTTCATTACCGGTGTTTAATAGAACTACGACAAGGATCATTAAGGCCTCCAGAAGTTTGATTCCCCTTCTGTTTGTTCTTCGGCAGCCCCATTCTGTGGCCCATGCGTTAAAGTCTCCGGCTATGAAAACCGGACTTCGACCCCTAGCATCCATTGTCAACCTGTCTAGGAAGCTATGATATTCCTCGATCGTAAGACTCGTTGGAGCATAACAGCTGTATATATGATAGCCATCGATTTTGGCCCTAACGAAGAATGTGTCAGGGTTCACCTCTGTTTCTTGGAAGGGTCTTTTGCCGCAAGTCCATATTGCGGCTGTGCCTGTTGTGTCCGCTGTCCATACAGTGTTATCATAATTCCGATCTACACCTAGTTCACGAATTGATTGTATTAGGAGGGCTTGAGCCGCCTCACAATGGTTTAAATTTAGCTGTAATAATTTCATTGCTTCAGCAGCAGCTCTCTCCATGCACGTTGGTACGATGGACATCTACGGCTTCCCGTAAGGTGGTTGTCGTTCATATAGTATGTACATATGTATGTCCTAATCAAATAGTTTTCTAGGTTTTTAAATTCACAATTTTCTGTTAAATAAGTAACCCCCCTTTGGCCTAAATGCACCATTTTGACACCTGCAAAAACATTTTGCGTATACATTTGCACATTTAGGTAATTCCAGGATATGTCTCATAGAATATATAGAATAGAATACTTCTTCTTAGCTCGAAAGCGTGTTGAAGCGAGAATGTGCTCAAATCTACTAAAAAAATAACTCACTTTAGACCCTTGTAACTCACCAGCGATGTTAAAATGCAATACAATGGCTCCCAAATTATGGGTATGTAATAGTACCATCCCTTAGCCATAATTCTGTTTCACTTTATCGCAACTACAATTTCATGTTTCACATAGATAACAACAAGGTTAACAGCGCCCGCTCAATATCACCATACCCATCACATATAACAGTAAATCATAAAATTTGCACATAACTCCCGTAACCATGACGCCACCGTCAATGCGTTTACGATGCCCTGACCGCAGATCGTTTAACTAAAGAATTCCGCAGCCCAAAATGACCCCTAAAAAATAAATTTTCTTTAAAAGGCATAAACTTGCTTTATGTCCTCTCACAGAATAACATACATACATTTTTCGGTCCTTGGGACAACATCAGCACAACAGCAGGGTTATACAGTTTATTTATTCCAAGTTTATTCCAATTGGTCGTTAATAGCTTCGAGACCATATATACACTACTTTATGACCTCAACACCGAACGTCACTTCATTGCTTGCATTTATGCCATTATGTGCGCCACCAGTATCGATATTTTATTAATAAATCGGAAATTAATCAACACAGTCGACAGCCTGTCAAGCTTTTTGCTGTATAAAATAAAAAAGGGGGAACCCCAACCCGGTCACCATAAAAAGAAAAAAGAACTTTTTTGTTTAACATTTGACAGCCGACAATTAAATTGTCAAACACAACTGACGTTATGGGAATTTCGTGTATTGTCTAAACCTAGTTCAGAGCTAATCTACTAAAGGGTCGCATTGGAATCATTTCCTATCATCCGGGATGTTTTTCACTTATTTTGTTGGGTAAGGGTTCACACAGCAACTTAGAATAAATTTAGTGTCATTTAGTTTACAAAAAACAAGGATTTATTAGTGCGGCAGGATGGATTGTACTATAAAAAAAGGATCGCCTTTAAAAAAGAGAGAAATCGAAATTCCTTTGTGTCACCCAGCGGCACTACCACCCCCTCCTGCCATTTAACCTCATAATGGTGTCCTAAATAAATTGCATGACAGCAGAGATTTATGGATCAGTTTATTGCCTCCGCATGGCGCTAAAGTTTAAGTATTTTTCTTGTATACATAGTATAAATTTTATTTGAAAATAAAAATGCGAACAAAATATATGCATATATATATTTATATATATATATATATATATACGAGTATATATGATATAATTTTTGCCGAGTCTATGCACACACGCCGAGATATCGCTCCGCTGTCACTCAGTAAATGAGCCATGTGAACCCTGTGAAATGCTGAAATGACATTTCGCGGAAATAAAACCGCTAGCACATGGGTATCCTGTGCGCCTTTTATGCATTTTGTGGATATTTTATGAGTTTTTGCTTTAAATGATTATTTTATATTTTTTTTTGTTTAACTTTAAATGCACTTGGAGTGAAAAAACAGAGAGGACGAAAACCAAGAGCGTCTTTTATGAACGCAATAAATGTCTTTTTATGGAGACTTCAATTAATCCTGTCAAGAAAGCGTTACGTTTCTATTTTATGGGTGAAAATGGAGAAAGGTTAAGCCTCATATATTTGCGTGTCCGATGGTGGTAGAGGAATAAGAACGAACATTTAATTGGCCAATTGGTTAATTTGAGACGATCTGATGCTCTGGGTTGTACACAAAGAATAAACGAATAACGTGTGCGGCGCGCGCTTAATAGGGGAGGAAGTGATGAAATAGGTGCTGTAAGTGGTTTTTATGGGAATGTAGCCTGTGTTTAGGGTCTCCTTATTCACGGACAGGAAATGAGTGTTTGAGAGGTTAATGTGGTTTCGAAGATTTCCTCGGTATATATGTAATCCACTTAAGGTGGATTAGAAGCTTTTGTGGGATTAGTCGCAGCAGTAAATTATTCAGCTAAGAATTGATGGTAAATTGATGGAACCTGTTCTTGCAAGGATGGTCTGTTTTTGGTTTGATTTCGGGGATGTGATGCTAATAGAAATTTGTATTTCATGTTGCATTAGTTTATTTATTTATTTTTTTTTTTTACAATACTTTGAGTGAAGGAAATACCTGTTTATTACTAGTATGTAGTAGGTATTGAGGAACGAGGCGCCGCATCTGAATTTTCAGTCAGTTGGGTAGATCTCTAATATTTGAAATATGACGAACAGTTCAAAATGTTTAGTGATGGTTTACTAAGTGCTTAGTGTCAGAAGCAAGTTTAATGTGAGATTCTGTTATATACAATAGTACAGAGAAAACTAAAGTTCGCAATTGAATGGTAACTCCTGGTGGGCCTAAACATCAAGCCATAGCCAAAACCACGGCGATACATTTTTCTAGAATAAATAAATTCTGCCTCATTTTAAGGTTATCCAGGTGGCACCAGAAGCGAGAGGTCAAGTACGTATGAACTATTTTGGACAGCAAACTGCTACGGAATAAACATAAAGAAAAGCAGGATCTTTTCGATCTAGCGCTCATGGTTTGCAAGAGCCTAACCTATTGATGTAGTACTAGTATTTTGCGCTGAATGTGCAGGTTTTGTTTTAATAGACTTCTCTCAGGTTAGGCGGACCTATAGCGCTGGGACAGCTTCTCCAGATGTTTGTAGATACCTGTAGATTCTGCTCTTAAATAGCTGGAGATAAAAGCTTCTGGAAATATGTCTCCTGGGAGTGAAATTCAATCATCCCTATGGCGCGCTGGCTTGAACCAAAACTAGTTTCCATATGCATGTAAGGAGCAATGAAGTCATACCGTAAGCGGCTAATGTGAGTAATTCTAGATATTTTACCTATACACCTCGTAACTAGAGAACTGAAAAAAATCAAATCATGCATCGTAGCACCTCTGCTGGAAGTTCCCAGAGACGATATGATGAAAAAGTCCAGCTTCGTTAACAACTGAGTACTAAGCAAAATTTTAATTAACGAATCCATGATGTATTCCCTGAAAGATTACACTGTATAATGGTATACGGATGCTGCAAGGGCAGTTGAGCGGACTGATGCAATGAACGGTTTATGGTCTTCTTTGGGTAGTAACCTAACAACTGCAGAAATGCAAAAGGGCTGCGTAAGGTGCTATGTAGAAGCTCTCGCTTTATTTCCATTAGACATATCAAATTATTAAGACACATTCGGCTAATTAGGCCATAGCTTGAAGCCTACTTTCAGGTACCGAATATTTGTCGATCGTCTATATTGCAATAAGTCGACGATGTACGCGAGACACAAACCAAACTGTACGATGTGTAAAACGCTGAAAGTTTGGTCAGCTTTGTACAAATCAAATTCTAATGAACTTAGGCAGTATCTGCTAGCCTAAGAGGTATCTGAGTTTATGCCCTCTAGCTGTTGCGCTAGAGGGCATAATTTGCAGTAAAATTATGCATACTGGTAGGACTTTGATGTTAATGTGGTGCAGAACCCTACAATAAATTTGTGAAGCCCTGAAATGGTTTTCATCTTGGATACTGAAGAATGCGCCTAAAGGGGTACGAACTTGTGGCATTAACACGGGGGCTACTATGTACAGAGACTGAATATCATTTAACGTTGATCGTAGCAAAATTTTCGTGACGAAAAAAGTCCCTCCAAAAAAGCCCAAGGATACCGAGTTTCCTTAATAAAAATATTCATAAATAAAAATTCATAAAAAAAAAATAGACAATATCATAAAACACTCAGTCACGGTCCATTCCCTATGTAAAATCTAGCCATTGTTGAAGCTACCTATGAAGTGACCTAGCCAAGCTGCGGTTGTTAGGAAATTTAAACTAGTGAACAGCCGTCGTAACAGTTTAAAATAGTTAAGTTTTCGACACGGCATTGTCTAACTATATTGGGACCAACAATAAGGCGGTGGACCAACGACCGAGAAAGAGTTTAGAACTGGACTTCTGCAAGAGCAGTAATCAGAGGTACCGTGCCCCTAAAACCACTTCTAAAAGGTATACATAAGTACGAATTTATTGGGCAAGCAAAAGAGAAATGGTGCACCTTTCCATGTTTTCGCACATCCAAATCTGGACAGGGGGACAAAATAACCTTAAACAGACAGAACCTCTTTGTTGGAATCCGAAAGAGTGCAGAATATCTCTTCCACATTCCTTAATTTGTAGAAGGTTGCAATGAATAATAGAGATCTAAACGAGGCTACAGGCTCTTCTGTGCAACCACCCTAAGTATTTTTCTAATAAGCTAGAGTTATTCTCTACAAAAGGTGACCTTGCTGCTTTTGAAATTAGCTAATTAAAAAAGAAACACTGTCAAAGAAACACTCCCACTTCCAACTTATATTAACCACTTCAACTCCACTAACTCTCAAATGCAAACTATCTACCCCAATTAACCACATCAAACACATTTCTATTTATTGTCATCCCCAAGTGGGTCGTTCGTCCTTCTCTTCTGCACTACGCATAATGTCTTGTTTATTGGATGCACAGAATGGCATTCTCTTGAAAGTTCAAACCATGGAATTTTAGTTGGAACAGAATTCCTTTGGTGAAATAATGTCGCAGGCCAAAGATTTAGAAAAACAGGGCGAACGCTTAAGCGAATTACAGCCCCCCGGCTCCAGTCCACTCCCGTCACGTAATGCTTTTAATAAATTCCTATTTTGAAAGAACATACGGCAAGCACAACAAGCAGCATGGAATTGCAAAAAGGATATTTTTTCCGCTCGCTTGCGCCTTTTATACACCCACGTAAACGTTGGTATTTTTAGGATCAGTGCCGTGCTCTAACTTGTACTCATATTCCCGATCTTAAGTCTTTAAAATATATTATTTTTCCAAAGGGGTGAACAGAACACGAGTATTTATAGACAAAGCTTTGTATATGCAGACACGTTGACATATCTGAAATGGTGTTTGGTTTTTTTTCTGTTACTAATATGATATCACCCTGCACTAAAGCACAAACAGAATATCCTACAAATAGTGCACTCAGAAGGCTGAAAAGGGGAAAACAGCGGAAAGAGGACGTAAAATATATCCAGGATGCATTATTCCACCCCCGAACATACAGACAAAATCGGCGCTTGGTAACACTGGCAGACAGAGAGGACGGCGCGGATATGTTCCTGGAATCAATTTGTTCGCTTTAATTTTCTCCACTTTTCTCCTGATGTTGTTGTTGTTGTTGGCGAGTAGGTTTATTAAATTTTATTTTTGTTTGGTCATGGAATCATCAACCGACCACGAATCCTTTTTTTGTGTTTTGTGCTCGTTTTGCTGTTGTCCTTGTGTTTTGCGAAGTGTAGTCCATTTGGTTGCTACTCTGGGGGTTTATTTCGGACGAGCGAGAAAAAAAAGGATTCACTCGTCCTAGGCTCTGTGTACATACATACATTACACATGTATATTCTGTTGTGTGATGTGCCCCTCAGACGCGTGCAAATAAATGGATTAAGTGTTAGCGGATTGTTTTGGCTCGAGTCGGGAATATGAGAGTTGAGTACTGTCCTGGGAATTGTACAAAAAAATAAGAATGAAATTCTCTGAGTTGCAGTTTATTTCTTTTTTTTTCCCGGAGTTCATCTGTTAGTCCTTGTTGTGTGCTGTCCTGGTTCGAGATTTTCTACAGAGTTTGGCGTCATATAGAATTTGTGATAAACTTGTCTTATAAAAGAACGGGAACGAGACCGGCGGGACAGAAAGAATAAACTCGGGAATTAACTGGGACAATTTCCCAATGGAAAATTAAATTCAATACAGTTCCTTGTCTCGCTCATTCTGGAACATGGATTCTTTTGTTTTTTTTTCTTCTTCCTTTTTGACTTTTCAATAATCATCCACATCGAACAAAAGTCAACGAACTGATTTTTCTTCTTTTTGTTCTCCCTGAACCCTGTGTGTAGGCGAGGGTGGAGGAGAGATGGAAGTTTCTTGAAACTTTTTCCTTTTCTTTAGATGGAGGGTTATTTTTTCCGTCGACATTTTTCCTGTGAAATGGGGGGCAAATGAGTGTGGATAAGATTGGATCAATTTTGCAAGCGTCGTCGTATGCAATTTGGATTACTGAACGAGTAAGCAGTGCGGTAAAAAGAGGTTTTGTGTACTTTATGACAAAAATCATGTATGGTAAACTTGTTAGAGTTTTAAAATGAATGACTGTTGCTTTGTATTAATTAAAGGTTTCACTGTTATCATAATGGATTTGTACGCATTTTCAGTAAGGAATCTTTCAGACGTTTGTGTAGGTACTTACCTACCTACCACCAACGGAAATTAACTCACTTTTGAGTTTCTTTCAAACTCCCAATATGTGCGTTCTCATTCGTTTCTTAAAACATATATAATTTTAATTCAGAAAAATGTAGGTACGGCGCAATTTCTCCGGAACTAATTAGTGACGAAAGTCGAGTTATGCTAATATCGTTGCTATCGCACTTTTCTGAAAGTTAACACTAGGTAGGTACCCATCAAAATTCAGTCGCAAATATGAATATCCTCCAGTGGTTCGGGAATTCTTATGATCTTTAAGATCTTTTGTTAAAAGATAACTTAAAATTCCCTAAGGCTAGAGGCAAGGTTCAATTTTTGGTAAAATTTAGGTCATGTATAAACCTGATGAGTTCTGAGAAGGAGTCTGCCGTGTTCTATGTGATGAAAATGTACTGAGCAGTTTGGTGATCTCTGTAGTTGCTTGATCATTTTTAGAGACCACAAAATAATTCTTTGGTTCAAGTACATACAGTTGCCACCAACTACACATACTCCCTGAAGTTAGTAGATAAGTTGTACAGTTGCGTCTACGAGATAAATTGTTGCTTCCAAAAAGGTGGAGCGGTGATTGTCTTTGCTAGAAAAATACGAAACGGTTATTACTACCCTATCAACGTTGGAAAGAAAAACCCTCGCGAAGTATTTCTACAAAGCCTTCAACACATTACACAATAAAGAGTATTGTCTCTGGATTAAAGTGATTCCGCAAAGTGCAACTGAAAGGGGTTCTACCGTTGCGGTTACTCAAAATGAACCTCCCTTAAGAAAGGAATTCATCATGTAAAGTTTCTGGTGCTGATTATCTGGTATTCTTTGTTTCTTTGTGGTATCAGAACGTACCTACCTTTTGGTCGAAGTGTGTCAGTGCTTCAGCGGGAGCAGTCACTTAATCTAGCCTAACATTACCAGTCACATCTGAACTACTCTCAGGTTGACTGGAATGCATAGCGACACGAACGAAGACAGAACAAACGAAACAAACGAGGGAAGAGTCAATCATCAAACTACCTCTAATCGAAACACATCGATCGAGCCATTAAGCTATTATCACATTTAAATTATCCATTAAGATCAAACAGTGGAAGAGAAAAAAAAAAAAAAAGGGCAACAACTAAAGGTAAACAAAATCTTCATCCGTAAGTGAGAAATGGGTTGTGCATTGGAAAATATTGCACAGTATCACTAAACCCACTGCAGAAGTAAGAGTGCGGTGTTGCTGCAGATGGACACGGAAAACCGACAGTTTCATCCAATTAAATATATGAGCCGGAAGATTACCCCAGTTGAGGAGAAATATCACTCATATGAGGTACAAGTGCTAGCGATAATAGAGGCCCTAAAGAGATGGAGAGTCTACATCTTGGGAACGAAGTTTAAAATTGTGACCGACTGCAACGCCTTCGCGACGAATATGAGAAAATAGGATCTCCCGCTGAGAGTGTCTAGATGGGCCATGTTTCTGCAGGAATTCGGTTACGAAATCGAGCATCGTTCCGGTTCCAAGATGACACATGTAGACGCATTAAGCAGAGTCTCCTGCCTTTTAGTGGAGGATTCAGTCCATCATCGAATAAGAGAGGCTCAGCTATAAGATGACTGGACTTATCCAGTCATCTTAAGCAGTAAGGAAGATTTTAGAACAAAATGAATACGAGGATTTCTTAAGCAGTTGTTCTTCACAAGGATCCAGCAAAGGAACTCGTCGTGGTATCAACGTTGATGGAAAGGGAGATTATCAACATTGCACACAGACAGGGTCATTTCTCAACAAAGAAGCCCCAAGATCTGGTGGAGAAGTCTTTATATTCCTGGCTTGGTCGCAAAGGTGGCGGATGTAATTAAGGGATGCGTGAAGTGCATCGGAGCGGAATCGAAAGCGGTAAGAAAGAAGGTTATCTGAGACTCATTGATAAGGAAGGTAAGCCTTTGAGAACATATCACATCGACAATGTTGGGCCAATTGAACAGACTCACAAGAAGTACAATCACATACTCGTGGTGGTAGACGCCTTCTCTAAGTTCGTATGGCTGCATCCAACGAAGAGTACAGGGGCGACTGAGGTAATAGACCGGTTAAGAGGGCAGCCCAGGATCTTTGGGACAGGGGACCATCTTTCACGTCGACGGCATTCTGCGAGTATTGTAAGGAGGAGGATATCCAGCATTTGGTAATATCGACAGGTGTTCCCAGGAGCAACGGCCAAGTGGAGAGAATCCACAAAATCGTCATACCGATGCTAATGAAGGCTTGCATAGGGAGCCCGAAGGATTGGTATAAGCATGTGGATAAAGTGCAGCAGGTACTGAACAATTCTCCATCAAGAACCACGAAGTTCAGTCCATTCCGAATCTTAACGGGTATAGAGATGCGTGTTCCAGACTGCCCAGATATCCGAGAAATACTTGCCGATGCAGCAATCCAGGAGATAAAAGCGGAGAGGGACGACCTACGGGAGGAGGTGCGAGAAAACATCGCCCATGCTCAGCGGGAACAAGAAAGGCTTCGATAAAAATCGGATACAGGAGCAGGAGTACTAGCCGAATGAGTTAGTCGTCATTAAACGCACTCAGTTCGGCACCGGCAAAAAATTGAGGCCCAAGTATATCGGGTCATATAAAGTAACGAGGAAGCTCAACCTCGGAAGGTACGCTGTCGGGAAAATCGGGAACCATGAAACCCCTTTGAGAACGAATACGGTAGCTGAAAATATTAAAAATTGGAACCCTTCAATCGGGACGAATGAGACGTTAGGTAGGATAGCCGAATGTGGGATTGGGCCAAACCTACATACGATACCCTACGGACGATGTACGACAAACTACATAACGAACGCATATACTCTCCATTTACATAAAGGATATAACAGTAACATCATACGACACCAAACTGAAATAAGGAATGAACGAAGATACTCACATAAGAAAACGAAGAGGACGATCACAGTAGATCAGACAGTATACCACACAACGGACAGTATGCACACGGCGATGGAACGCCGAACCAACACACACGCACCAACTAGTAACAAGACAAAAAGAAGGCAAAACAAACGAAACAAACAAAGGAAGAGTCAGTCGTCAAACTACCTCCAATCGATAAACATGAATCGAGCCATTAAGCTATTATCACATTTGAATTAAATATTGTCTAGTTATAGCCTATTAATAAATTATACCGACTTAAGAGAGAATGGAACAATCGTGTGTTTTGTTGCATTTGGAACCCTACATACATATATATAATTTCTGCTGTGAGAAATTCTCCTAGACTCTTGCTCTACAGCTTTTATTGCCAGATGGCAATTCAGTACGAGTAAGTGTGTTCTTTGCACTCTGTAAGTGTGTACTTTGCACCTATTTTTACGGCTAATTGTATAATAAAATTCATCAACTGGTTCAGCCTTTGTATGAATATCTGCGTGTAATTTATGGTGTCATTCCCCTTTTTCGGATTACTAAGCAGCTGGTCCCACTTGCTGCATCTCCAAACATCTGGACGTGACCATCGGATGCCATTTTCGCATCGTTTAAGCTGTTCATAATTGCGGCTGCCTCTTATAAATTGTTCACGATATTCGATGATAGAAAGCAGAAGGCTGTATCATCCTTTACGTTTTCAATTCTGCTGTATATAGTGTGTCACGCTCATCGAATATAAGCATTTGGATTGCTTGTTAAACTCTTGCAGAGTCCATTATAAAGACCTTCTGTTCTTCTATTTAGCTCTTTTTTAGACACAGCAGATCAATACAATTGTGAAATATGAATGGACGCTTTTCATTGCCTTCTATTTTGAGATTGGTTAATGTGCTGTACTATAGTACAGTTTTTGCCCGAAAATGCTTCAGACTCAGGTATACCTCAGTAACAGTTGAGCATCAAGTCTAAATCGATAAAGAAAATGTGTACTGCCAACCTTGTGACACCTTGCTACCGTTATCGACTTCCATTCCACGTCCTACTCAAATTCATTAAGTGATATTTGATGCCATTTATGTACGTCGTTTCCTGCACAAAACCCTTCATTAAGCCACCACTTGAATGTGGCGAAATTATCAAAACGGATTCATATCCTATATCCTTTCCCTCGTGAACTATTACTTCCAACTTGAATTTCCCCCATTTTTGTTCATTACCCTCAATTGACCTCTCACAACATAGAAATAACTTTGCCAGAGACATCTTGTAATGCTTTGCAGAGCAACCCTTGAATCTTTGTATGAAACTTCTTCTAAGAACAATTTCCTTCCTTTAATCCACACTCAAATTCGCCTCCTCTTAAATAACAGTTGCCTTTCTCTTTTGACAGTTTTGCGTACTAAAATTTTCACTTCTCCTCTCTCGCACTAACCACATTGTACCTAATTGTAAAGTTCCTTTCGACCAGAGAGATGTCCTTTAATTTTGCAACCAGAGAGGAGAAAAACCTCAACGCTACACAATGATGTTTGAAAGGATGACGATGAAGAGTCGTTTTCTCACGCGAGACGACATCTACTACTAACAATAGGTACACTCTGGCAAACAAGCAGATTCTCTTCACCAATACCACACCAGCACTCCGCTGTCATGGTTGTCATCCTTCCTACAAACCCAGGCTATTCAGTGTCAGAGGAAATAACTTCCCCTGTCATTTCAATAGACTTTTGCCACGGCACGTCGGAAGGCGAATGCAGGACTACAACAAACAAAACCAAGGAGAAAAAGAAAACGAAGAAGTGGCACATCTGAGGAACAAAAACACCATCAGAGGGTTCTATACGACCCAGCAGGCGCTTAAACAGTACACTCTGGTCCTTTTTATTTTCACTTTGTGTTCGCCACGATGTGGGTGGTGGTGGTAAAGATTGGACACCCAAGAAACACATACACTTTTACACATGATGTCATTTTTGGATGTCCACCCTCTGGAGAAAAGGCTCTGACTCTGATTCCATTTCCAGGCTTCGGTGACACTTGTATGTACCTATAGTGTGGTGAGTGTATACTCCCATTGCATCTCTAAACTGTTTGCTTCATTCGTTCTTTTTTTTTTATTATTATTATTAGCCGCCTGCCTAAAAATACATGAGCTTGTGTGTGCTTGAGCTAGTGTATGCGCAGATTTTATGTTGTAACATGAATCGCATAATAGTTAGTAACTGAAATGTAACCGCAATCACGTAGTGTAGTTTGTTTTCCGGTTCCTCTCACTGATATATGCGGATTGGCCCCCCCTCTTTCTATATGAGAGTCCTTTTTTGAGTTATTTTCAGAGCGAAGGGAGGCAATGGGGGACAAGAGTTACACTTCTTTAGGACTTTTTCTCTTTTTTTCGCCTGGCGTTCTACGACCGCAGAAATTTATCGTTTACTTCTCTCAGTTGACGGTGAATGGAATTTATTTATTGTTAGCGCGTGATTAGGATTCAAATATCACGGACGACGACGACATTTCGGGGGCCACTCATTGCAGTATAGCGAGGTATTTTATTAAAATAATGTGTTGCCAGGGACGCAGGAGGGAGTAGGCCCGCGCCGCATACTTAATAAAATGGATAACAGTTTGCGTGGGTATTAATTTTCGGGACTGTTGTATGAAATGTGACTGATTGCAAGGATAAGGCAACACGACACAGTTTTGTCGTTTTTCTATGGGAACCGATATAAATGGGTTGTTGACATTGATATGGCAGGCAGTATTCTAAACATTTGTTTATTGTTCTTCCATTTCTGCTGGCGAGAAGCTCCAGTTTTTTTGTTTTTACCACTGCTTTGTAAGCTTCTATTTTTTTTAGTGCTTGCTTAGGTTGAATCTGCATCAAACGACAAGCTTCGAACAGGTTGCTTAATGTAACAACTAATGGCTTCCTGGGGCTACAGCTATTGGTCTTCTGCAGTTGCTATTTTTGACATTTCTAGAGGCAGTAGAATCAGTCCTGAACAGCTCAATAATGTTTTTGCTTCATTATGCGTGCACCTTTGGGTTCAGCCAATTTCATAGAAACGCTTTTGTTTTTTTAACAAGTTTAATTTTTTTTTTGCAGACTCGCTTTCTTGCAAAGATTTTTGTCTTTCACTATATACAAAAACCTTTTCGCATTTTATTAGCAATGACAGTAACATATTTACCTTTTTTGTAAGGAAAAATTCCCCAATGGATGGCGCTGAATCAATAGTCAGTGGCTTGTGAACGATCGCCTGGTTTCACAATAAATTGTTCGCTAGAGCACCAACCATGTTGCTGTTGCGGCTGCGGAAGCGTCGTTCGAAGAATAAAACGCCGTTCTATTTTTCTTATTACGGAGTTTATTCTCTAAAAAATTGATGCATGTAAATTATATTGAAATTAAAATTCTAAGACAACATAAGACTTACTTTTGTAGT
Organism: Pocota personata; assembly: GCA_963082735.1. Classification (NCBI taxonomy): domain Eukaryota; kingdom Metazoa; phylum Arthropoda; class Insecta; order Diptera; family Syrphidae; genus Pocota; species Pocota personata. Next base: position 141,784,009 of record OY720430.1, read on the forward strand.
GAACGATACCAGCTTCCAAATGCAAATGGCAGAATTGTGCATCGTGTGGAAGTAGCACCATATGGTGATGTATTCCTCGACCAACTTTTGCGTCTATTTTGACATTTACAGAAAGGAAATTTAAAGATTTGTTCGCATTAGAAAAAAAAGGAAGTTTAAAGGTTCTGTTTGCATTTAAAACCTCGAAGCGCTCACTTTACAAATTTACTAAAATATTTTAACAAACCACCTTGCTGTGGCACCATGTATGAGCGGAAGCCCTGCCGACGAGTCGGATGACGATTGATCAGCAGCAAAGTTCCAACCAAATTGACCGGTTATTAGCCAACGGTTTAAGATTTTTCTCTTAGATATATGAAATACCTAGATATAGCTGACATCAAGATGGAACGACTGAAAATACTCCGCTTCGAGCAGCCAGCAACTTGGAAATCATTTTCAGATTAGTCAGTAGCAAACACCCTTGAATATGTAGCACCAGAGGGTTGTAAAAAATATACAGAACGTATCACCGGAATAAATCTCAAAGAAGCAGATACCTGGAGATGGATCGAGAGCCAAAGGAATTTAAAGTTTCTATTGCAGTCATCTTAGAATAATTTTCTGCTTTCTTCAGATGAGGATCAGCTAAGAAGAATGTTTCAAACCACATTGTGCATATTTTCAGGGCCGTATTTTATTACAAAAGCTTCCTTCTCTATTTGAGCTACATTCACCCTGTGATTAACTTGAATATTCTCGAAAGCTCATTTCTGTGCTTGAACCTTCAGTCTTGACATAAGCTGGTCTTGGCATAACGGTCGAATGTGCAAAACGGTCTAGCGCTGTGCAAAATAATTTCAGAAGATACAGAAGACGTGTTTCAGCATAAGATAGAGGTAGGGAGTTGTAAAATTAATTTCCAGTTGGCTAAACCAATGATTTGCATAAACGGGTTGTCACGATCAATTACACATGCTCACGATCAATTACACGTACTCATATTTACAAATTTCTGTACAAAAATGTACATAAGTGAATGCCTTTGATAAGAAAATATAGACAGGTTTTCGTGGTTGCTAAAATACCAAAGTATTTGTCAAATTAGTCGAAATTAGTTATATACATTGTTGGATTTTGGTATGAAGTAGTATCAGAATTGCTTGATATTACATTTCAGTATCTACTCGTATGTATATATTTTGATAAAAAGGATTAGATTTACACACGAGTAATTTAAGATTATTTTCGAATACACTTTTGACATCTTGGTTCTCACTCTTAATTTTTCACACTAACTCGAAGTTGGTCACATTTAGTTCTCAGCATCAGTTAAAGTTAGGCTCTATTCGCAAGTTCGGGTACAGACTCAACCAATTTTTTTTTTTTTTTTTCTGATGTGTTACTGAATTTACCGCAAATTAATAAGATACAAATAATAATACATTGTTTATTATTAAGGATCTTTCTGACTTAATTACCACGAATTGTATCAATTCTCTTCTAATGACTACTTTAGCCGAATTTGATGAAAAATGCATGCACTTACAATTTGCAGTACATTTTGTATACTCTTAGATCGAAATTATTTTAAGACTAAATTACCAATAAGGAACTGCCTCTCCCTTACTATGACGGACCTTTATCGATTGGTAAGAAAATCTAACTCAAATTACATCAAAAAGTCATTTAAAGAGGGGGAAACCCTTCCCTTTTATTTCAAAACTTTACAATTTCTTATACCTTTAGGTAGATCGTATCTATCCATTGTATCCTTCCTCTCATAATTTTCCCATTAGACAACCGCAATGCATTACCTTTTTTGCAAAAAAAAAAAAAAAAATAAATAAATAAAAAGTCCTTCTTAATAATGTAAAGCACGTAGAAACCCCTATTGTCATCATCTTTATCACCCATTATAAAGTTCATTTCAAAATCCCTTCACCCGTTTTGTGTAAATCACACTCCTTCTGTCAAATTTGTTCACATTTCTGTCAAACTTTAACATTGTCATTAACCGAAGAAGAAAAAAGAAATTTAAATTAAAAATTTGAAAGAAATCATTTAACAAGAAATCCGCGCTAAAATTACAACTCAGGGATGAAAAATGATTCAGAGAACCCTTTCATATTCTTTTTTAATTATGAATTCCTCCAGTAAAGAGAGAGAGGAATTGCAACACAAAAACAAGAAGCAAAGAATATGATTAAGGGAAAGAGTCTACCATTCCGCACCAGCGGTGTTGAAAAGGTTCCATCGCTTTTGACCTCTGTCAAATTTCATTTGCTTTACTCTTTGTCAAACATTGGAATGTCTGTCTAGCATTTACGTAGTGTTTCGTGTTTTCTTCTCCTTTTTTAATTAGTTTTCTTTCGTCCTTGCTTTTTTTTCTTCTGTCGCTACTTGTCGAGAGCTGTCAAACCATTTGGACTTAAGAAGCAATAATGACTATTGATTCAACTTAATGGGTGGCCAAGTCGTAGAGACACACTATCCTTTTCGAAAGGAAATTGAATTCTAACCTCTATTACAAGTCATTTACAACACGACGTTTGTGTGGCCGAGATGAGAGTTCGTACGTGTGTTGAAAGAAAATTTAGTATTTATTGATTTTTTTCTATTGTCAATGTGGTATGGTTGGATGTGTGTGTGTGAATGTTTGTTTGTTGGTATATGGTATTAAGTTTTCTAAGAGAGGACATCCTTAAGGATTTTCTCACTAAGAAGGTATAAAGCCTTCATACGCCAAAACCAAACAAGAGGCGATTGCCCTAAGGCGATGCCATCTCGTTTTTTTTTTTTTTTTTTTTTTCTACACAGATGTTAAGAGGTATATGGATGTGTTTGTGTGAATAATATGACTATACCAATACTTGTCATACGGCGAGGTAGGGGTGGATTCTTGCACGTGGTTGGAAGGACTTTCTCCGTAGGTAAAGTGAAAACAACGAGAGCGCTTAAAGTAGACATGCGTAATGGAGAATTTCCTCACATTTGAATACAAATTTTGTTGGAAATATCAAAGTCGTTTTCTCCTAAAGAATCGAATTTCAATGACAGCTAATGTTAAAATGACAACAAGGCAGGTGTCAGTTGATTTTAAGTTAAATATAAGACATTTTTAGAATAATTTTGATAAATTGACAGAATTTATCAGCAGCATTAACGTCTTAAACCTCGTATAGACTGATGTTATAATATCAAAATTATTCCACATTAATAGATTTTACAATATGCAACTACTGAGCGATTCGTCGATTGTAGATGATGTGTTCCATTCCATGGCCTGCCGGACTCTGCTGTCATCATCCTCTCACTTCTTCCTATGACCCTGCCACTTCCGTTGCTGCACGAGTACGATCGGATATATACCTTCTTATAAAATTGTTTTCACCGATTCCATCCGGTGCTGCCAGTTCCGCGCTTTAAGAGCTAGATTTGGCTCTTTTTGTAAATGTTTGTCGGGCTCTAAGTGACTTCAACTCCTAGAATCGAGTGTTTTTGTCGAACTTAATAATACCAACAACATTTAAATGGGTACTTATTGATATTCGTTTACTATGGATTTTAGGCTCCTTCACGCAAATCCTTTCTATGACAGAGAAACAATGTGTAAATTCAAAACACGCATTGGAAAATGCTTCATATGTCATAGCTGATATTAATTTAAATTACTCTTTAGAGCCACTATTCTCTGATTTCAAGCTTATACTAAAACCGCAGTCAAATTGTATGTAAAATATACACCGTAAAAATCACTAAAATATACACCGTAAAAATCACTGACATCGGATGGAGTTTAAATTAGGTTCCAAAGCATTATACATCTTCTTTTACGTTCTCTTTAAAATCGACTATACTTTAACTTTTTGGAACCACCGAAACGTATAGGATCGGAAGCATTCTGTGTGATGTTTTACGCACCCAGTTCCACACAGCAGCATCTACCGAATATTCATCTAAATACTCACAAAGACCTTTTAATTGTTTTGTTTTTCTTGGAGGAAATATTCTTTATCTACTTATTTTACTTTTTTCTGGAATAATATAAAATTCCACAAAATATGTAATGATTTGTTTTAAAATTATAACTAAAATGTTTAATATTGTGCACCTCCAACCACACCTATTTTGGTTTCTTTAAGTAAACACTGTTGTTTTATTTATTTTACTCTGTACTCTTTACTTGAAAAAAAAAAAAAAAATCAAATTCCCACATAATTTATTTTATTTAAAACAAATTCTCCATCAATGAAACTTTCCATTTTACTCGTTGAACGAACCCCTCAGTGAATTTATCGATTGTCGGTAGTGCAGTTCACACCTAGCCGTCAATTTTATTCCCATTCGAAATCCAAAATGGCTTTTTCGTGTCTACTATTAAACGTCGTTGTATTTTCATTGTTTAAAGTACATTTTGGTTGAAAATTAATTATAATCATCTTGCTTTTAATATTTCAAGTGTTGTGCTATAAGCGTATTATGAAATTTCTCCCAAAATTTCTATATTTAAAGGAAAATAAGTGAAATCATCGCCCGGTGGTCGCTGTTTTTCTATCTAAACCACCACACCGCTGTCATTTCTGACACTCCCCCCCGAGTCCTGTCTACCTATGCAACGATTGTTTACATGAAGCATATTTTTTTCGCGAAAATTTGTTTTTCTCTTGTTCTACAAGTGGAGGATGTTCTATTTTTAAAATTATTTACGCGATTCTGTGAGGAAAGAAGTTTCGTTCGGCCAGCAGTGTCGCGTGTCTGTTTACAAACAAATCGTCGGTCGGTCCCGTCTGTTCAGTGCAATGAACTTACTGTGAGTTTTGTCCTTTTTTCTTTCAGATTTTTTCCCAATCTTCCAATTGAAATCGAAGAAAAGCAATCTGCAACGAGATTATCGTGGTGTTCTTGTGTTTTGTTATTGCGCTGTGGTGTACAGTGAGTTTCTAGTGTTAAACGTATGCGTAGGCGGCGTTCTGTTGTACTGTGTTGCATTTGAAACCAGCATCCAAGCCACGGGGCATCATCACCATCACCAACGCAACGTAGTCATGGATTCAGATTTCTTCGTCTTTGGTCATTAAGATTGAGAGAGGAGAAAAAGACAAGAAGAAAAACCTTCAGGTGGGTACATTTGTAAAGATTTTGTGGTTTATGTTGCTGGGCCGCTCCATGGCTCCCCAGCTCTCCAGCACCCCAGGTGGAATTGACGGACATTTTTGTGGTGGCTTTTGGTTTAGTTTGGTTTCGTTGGAGAGTAAATTCCTTTATCGCCCACATTTTACTACTGCTCGGCTCAGACAGTGTATTATTAAAGTTTTGCACCACTTGTGTGTCATATGATTTCCATTAAGATTCGTGACCTTGGGTGCTCTCGTAAAAGATTACTACTTTAGTGTAAAGCAGCCGGTGGGGTTTTAACCAATTAGAGTTAAATTATGTAACGCTTTGTAGCGAAATACCTTTGATATTGCACGTACGCGCCTTCCAAATGGTTATCAGGTATTTTCTGGTTTCAAGTACTTTTTTCGGAAATAAATGAACTAGATAGGCAGGGAATGGAAACCGTGGTCAGTGGTTAAGTGCGCGATCACTGAGAGGGAGATTCAAACCAAAAGAAAAAAACAAAAAGAGTTTTCTCTTGGTCCCACCTATCGCGAACGTCTGACAATCATCCGACAGTGAGAACTGTCATGAGAAGCTTTTCTCAATCGAAAAAATTGTCTTTCGGAAACGGCATAAAAGTGTAGATTCCAACCATTCATGCGGCGCACAGCACGAGTGGCTGCGAGAAGCTAGGCCACGTCCAGTATTGGACTGTTTGTTCCAAAATATTATTACTATTATTATTACAACCACCATAATCATGTCCTAATGTTCACAGCGATTTGACTTTATTTCTATCGAAGTAGATTTACTCAAATTTTTCGAAAATTTCGATAATATACGGTAATCTAAAAGTGAAGTAGATTATGACTAAATGGAAGTGGCACTTAGTCATTATATTCTCCACTTTTACAAATCTTAATTCACATTCAAAATTGATTAAAATTTCTTCGTCTAATTATAAACAAAATCAAATTGTTTTCTACCCCATCTATATAGCAAGGTGAACCTGATTTTACAAATTTCTCAGAGCATCAGGGGCCAACTTAGATAAGATTTAATAATAAATATATTCCCTTATTTATTGCTTAAACGTAAAAACGACCAATTTCAATTGGAAATAAACATGATATAAAGACTGGGATGCTTTGTTATGATTATTTTTCTTACAATTAATACTTAGTGTGCTCGCCTTTACTTAAGATGATTTCGAATATTCTTTTTGGCATCGATTCAATTAAATTTTTGATAATATTTCCATCTAAATTGGACCATTCCTTCCCAATTTTTTGCTTAAGAGCTCCCTCGCAATCAAATTGACCTCCAAATTGCATTTTCACAGATTTTCTATGGGGTTCATATCTGGGCTTCGAAATGGCCAATCTAAAACTGCAATTGCACTGTCTTCAAACCACTTCATAGTGGCACGAGAACGATGTATGGCTGCATTATCTTACTGAAACATCCAGGTTGCGCCTACCAAATCGCCAGCATTTGCCAACAAATTTCCTTGTAGCGTCTGAATGTACGCAGTGGAGTTCATATTTGTTGAAATGAACTCAATTGGCAATGCTCCATTAAAATTAAAGGCACCCAACACCATAACAGAGTCACCTTTGAAGATTCTGCTCATCAAAACCTCATTTTTAGACTTTTTAAGTCGTGCCAGTAACTCCGTATGGCATCAAGGCCATCAAGGCCATCCAAGTTAAACTTTCTTTTCATCGCTAAAAACCACTTGGCTCCATTGTTTTACCCAACTCATATATTTTTTTTTTTGCGAATTCGAGTCGTGCGGATTTATGAGCAACGGTTAGCATTGGCTTCTTGATCATTTTCTTAAAAACCAAGTTTTTATCCGTGTTTAAAATGTGTCTGATCCTTCTGGACGTAAGTAGACGATCAAGTTTACTCTTGATTTTACATGAGAATAGCTTATTTTTCGAAGCCTCATTTAAAATCATTTTCTTTTGTGCGGGGTGTGAGTGACGACTTTCGTTTTTTGCCATAATCTTCCTGCAGAGAAACGAAGTTATCAACTACTGTTGGAGATCGGTTTATTTTCTTTGCCCGTTCGATAACCCTTCTCCCTTTAAAACTTGAATTTTTATTTTTCTTCATCGTTGAGTAATTTTCATCGAAGCATAATTGAATGAGAAATAAAATAAGACTAAATAACTTTGCATTTCTGATCAGTTTTAGAATTAATTAAAAGTTACCTTTTGTTTTTCAATTGTAAGCAAATTAAATTAAAAAATTGTAGTCGAATTTCTAATTCCTTACACTTTTTAAGAGCTACCTTTATATATATTTCCACCTCAAAGCACGAAAATCGGCTACCGATGATAATATATCCAGCTACCGATCATATCCAACGACTGGAATATTCACGTTAGTTTGGAATATGAACTTCAATATTTTGCCATAGACATTTCAACCGAATTCCAAAAGGAATGTTCATTTTTTTTTGTTGCCTTTCTAATTATTTCCACCACTGTACTGAATACGGATAAAATTTGTACAGTATTTTTAATAGACTCCTGTCAAGAAATTGTTATACAAAATTTACTCATTTTAAGCTGGGTACAGACCTGATGCAACAAAATTGACACCATGTTTTAATGAAACCGTTACATGTTTGGTCGTCCAGACCCATATTTTAATTGTTGTTCCACAATCCCTAGGTTTTTCAAGAGTCTATTCATAGCTGCATCAGGTTCTTCTATCTGCCAAAAGGAGTGGTCAACTTTCGAATATTATATGATGAATTAATGCATTATTATGCGAAGATCAAGCAAAGAACGTTCCTTTGAAAACTTTTCAACTCTTACTATGTCTGACAGCTCTCTGAAAAAATTAGCAATGATTAACGAATTGTTTATAACATAAGCCTTGTTTTGGATTTTTTGTTTTATTTAACACAGATTCTGATTAGTTTACTATGCGGGTAAGCATTTAATTACTCTGCAGCATCCAATTTGTTCATCGCAATTGAAATGGATAATGACTTCATCTTGTGCTTGTTCATGTACAGATGATTTACATAATATAAGAATACACTTCATTCCGCCTGTAGAACAGAGTAGGTACTATTTACTAGGTAAATGGTTTTAAGAAAATAGAGTGGAGTTAAGGCATAAACCGATGTAGGGAGTAATAAAACAAAACTGCAAACGTCATTAACTTACTATAATACCCACCATAAAACGGAATCTATTCAGGTATTTTTTGGGAAAAATAGGTTTGGTTTCTAACTATAAAAGCAGGTTGCGTATTCTTCTGGCGCTGGTTAGTCTTGGAACTTCAATATTTAAAGTTAACCCATAAAGAGTAAAAAAAAAAAAACCTCAAATGGGAAGAAACAAGGAGAAAAGTGAATTTTGAACGTTTTGTCATAATAGCCTTACATAAAAAAGAGCATATAGTGCGTGCTATTGCAGATAAGCTTAAAATATTGAAGTCGACAGTGCACGATACCATACGTCGCTTTAAAGAATCATCAATTCTTAAGACCCGGAAGAGAAGCGGAAGGCCCAAATTAACATCAAAACAGAAGGGCCAGACTATAATATTAATATGCAAGAAAAATCGACGGCTTACAGCTTCAGAAATCTGTGCTGAGTTTATCCGTTCGGACTCAAACCAGATATTAGTAACAACGACAAAAAGGCGTTTAGCTGCCGCAAGCCTTCACGGTCGAATAGCAGTACGAAAACGTTTGCTACGACCACAAAACATAGTCAAGCGGCTAGATTGGGGAAGAGAGTACCAGGATTACAAATCAACCGACTGGTCGAATGTCTTATGGGTCCGACGAGTCCAAATTTGAAGTTTTTAAACAAAAAAAAAAAAAAGGGAAGAGATTTAAGTTCGGCGGTCTGATGAAGAAAAGATGCTCCCTAGCTGTGTGGTCCAAACAATCAAGCGGTGGTGGTGGTTCAATAATGATCTGGGGATTTTTCTCTACCGCCGGTGTAGGAGACCTCATGCGTAATGCGTATCGATGGAATCATGAATAACGAGAAGTACAGAGCATCGAGTTTGTGATTAATAGGTCTTGGATTCACATTAATGCAGGATACGTGGACTAAGACAGCGAGGTTCTATGTATGCGGATGATATGAAAATCTTCAGAAACATATCATCTCGTTCCGACTCTCTCTCTCTCACTACAAGATGATTTGAACCGATTTTCAGTCTGGTGCCATAGTCATTTTTTAGAGCTTAACGTCAGCAAGTGCCAAGCTATTACATATTCTCGTAAGCGTATCTGACCATCACGTAGAGTCTATTCCATTAGCGGTGAGCATATACCCTCTGTCTCTTCACTGCGCGATTTGGGTGTTATCTGTGATAGGGAACTCAACTTCCGTTCTCATATTAATAATATTATTAACAGAGCTAACTCTGCGCTCGGTTTCATAAAACGATGGTTTAAGGAATTCTCAAACTCTTATGTTACAAAATCCTTATACATTACATTCGCCAGAACCCACCAGGTATGGTCACGGTACTACGAAATCCATATCTTGCGAATCGAAGCTGTCCAGCGTAGGTTCATCCGCTTTGCCTTACATGGTCTTGCTTGGACTGATAGTTACAATTCCCCCAATTTGAAACTAATCAATTTACAGCCTCTTGATAAACGTCGCGAAGTTGCTGACATCTTCTCTATTCATCAGTTATTAGCTGGTATCATTGATTCCCCCGCGCTGCTGCATATGATTTATTTCAACACCGACCCACGTAACCTCAGGTTCTCATCCCTCTTCCGTCTTATTTATCACCGTACCAATTATGGAAACCATGAACCAATGTCCAGAATGCTCCTCAGAGCTAATCAAACCGTTTTTGACTCCCTGAGAAACGCCCTTCATTCCTTTAATTAAGTCCAGTTTTAGTTTAGTTATTTTTAGTTTTAAGTTTAGCTTTAAGTTCTCGCTTGTATTAAGCTTAAAGAAATAAATAAAATAAATAAATAACAGTGTCCAACATCGAAAGACAAAATTGGGGAGATCCTTCAAGTAGCCTGGAAATCAGTAACATTGGAAAACTATTAAGAAGCTGATCGATAGAATGCCTAGATTGACGGCCAAAGTGTTGCAAGTACGAGGTGGATTTTTCGTCGAAAAAAGGTCTAACTCTATTTTAATACCCAAGTCTTTTTATTTATGAGGTTCAATTAATTTGTTCATTTGACTAGATAAATATAATATTGATGAAGCTACTTACAATAAATTTTATTTATTAAATTGAAAAAGACAAAGAATTTTCAAATTTATGGCCGGCAGTGTAGTTGTCAATCATTATAACATAAACAGGATTCAACTTAAAATTAAACAGTCTCTGATGCATCTTTCAGAAAACCTAAAAATGTGTAACACAAAACTAATGAATAGTCTAAGGAGGCATACTGTGTCTTCGTAGTACTGGAACTGTTAATGCAATTTTGCATTGCAAAGATGGAGAAGACATATGAAACAGTTTTGTTGTAGCGGTTATGAAAATTTAATCTATGGGCTTACAATCGATTTATTATTCGACAAGGTACATAAATAGCTTAGACACCAATGCAGTGCGATTCGCAATTTTACAAAATTCAAACGATTGCAAATACTATCTACATATTAAATACTACTATACGAGTACTACGGTTAGTCGCAACTTGAAATAAAAATTATACTGACCCTAAATGAAGCCATTTAAAATCTTGCTATAAAAGCATAGAATAAGAAAAATGTCGGCTAAAATATGTGGGTACCGTGGCTCAGTGGTTAAGTGCGCGATCACTGAGCGAGAGGTTCAAGGTTCGAATCCAAGAAAACACAAAAAAAAGTTTTCTCACCGTCGCACCTCGTGAACGTCTGACAAACATCCGAGAGTAAAATTGTCATGAAAAACTTCTCTCAATCGAAAAAAAATACCCTTCGGAAACGGCATAAAACTGTAGGTCCCAACTATTCGTGAGGCGGACAGTACGAGTGGCTGCGAGAAGCTAGGCCAGGCCCTGCATTGGTCTGTTAGCGCAAAAAAAAAAACGAATACAAATTTTACAATTTGTAAACGCCACGCACTCACGCACACACGATCCGAAGAAAAATAAGCAACATGAAACTAAACACCCAACATTGATGGGTATCAACTCTTTTATCAGTCACTGTTCGAAAAAAACCTTTCCACTTCTCTTCGTATTACCCAATCTTCTTATAGATTAAGCTTTCCCGGAAAACCCATAAAATCCGAGATAGAAATTGTTTTTAATAAAACTTTCATGAAATATACCTATAGAATTCTGTTGGTATGGTAACATGGTTCTTTGTGGGTGGCAGCGCGCGGTGGACTTTGTGCCTTCTTTGCATGCAATTGTGGGTGCATTTTTGTATGAAATAAGAGTGGGGGGAGTGAAGGAGAAGAATTTCTTGAGAAACAATAAACATGTTTTACTTACCAGTTCGGTGAAGTGCGATAAATAGAGCAGGAGCTGGCTGACTGGTTGTAAGGTTGAAAGGAATTTGCCAGGATTTATATTGAGAGTGTAACAAATTTCGGTGATGGTGTTGAGTGCAACATATTTTTTCGGTGAATTGAATTTGATTACAATGTATGGAGACGAGACACGAAGGTGGTAATTGTGAAATTCATTACTTGTTATTTGTTGAAAAATTGGTATCACTTTGAAGCTATGAGCAGATAGACAGAATGGCCATACATTTTAAATATAGCTTCACGCAATTGACCTATTCAATGAACATTGCTTAGAAATGGTTCTAGAACTGTCTTTGTTCAACTTTTATAAAACTTCTTCAACTAATGTTGGTATACCTTTTTGTAGATGCTTCAACTGCTACCGCTAGACATCTTTGGCCAGTTTTTGGTACAGTGTACAGTCAACAATTCTAAAAAAAAACCTTGAATTCGCCACAGAAAATACTGAATACACTGCCAAGTTATAAAGGGTGGTTAAATTTTAAGGGCCGATGTTGAATGTGAACCACACCTAAACGTCAAGTTTTTTTCTGCATTTCATTTGACATTTCTCAATTTCAGACTAACTCAATTTGAACCATGGAAAGATACACAATCGAGCAACGCGTTAAAGTTATTCAGGCTTATTATGAAAATGGGCGTTCAAATCAAAATGCATATCGTGCATTTCGTGATTCTTTCGGTCAATTTAATCGTCCAAATGTGCGTACAATCGGAAAAATCGTGCAAAAATTTGTGCAAACCGGGTCTGTAGGAGATATGAAAACACCAGTGCACGCTCGTACAGCTCGTACTGCAGAAAATATTGCTGCTGTTCGCGATAGTGTGGCTGAAGAGCCGTCCACCTCAACTCGTCGTCGTGCCCAACAATTGCACCTATCACGCTCGTCGTTGATGAACATTATGCATAAAGACTTGCATTTACGCGCTTACAAGGTGCAATTGACTCAAGAACTAAAGCCTCTTGACCATTTCAAGCGTCGTCAATGGTCACAATGGTGGCAAGAAATGGCAACAGTGGATGATCAATTTTCGAAGAAAATCATCTTCAGTGATGAGGCACATTTTCACCTCAGTGGATTCGTCAATAAGCAGAATTGCCGCATTTGGGCGAATGATAATCCAAGAGTGATTGTCGAAAAACCAATGCACCCACAAAGAGTGACTGTTTGATGCGGTTTATGGGCTGGCGGCATCATCGGGCCGTATTTTTTCCAAAATGAGGCCGGTCAGGCAGTTACTGTGAATGGTGTTCGCTATCGTGAGATGATAACGAACTTTTTATGGCCCGAATTGGAAGATATGGATGTGGACGATATATGGTTTCAACAGGATGGTGCCACTTGCCACACAGCTAACGAAACAATGGCTCTGTTGTGCGACAAATTCAATGGCCGTGTTATCTCACGTGGTGGCGATGTCAATTGGCCGCCAAGATCATGTGATTTGACACCGTTGGACTTCTTTCTTTGGGGTTATTTGAAAGAAAAGGTGTACGTCGATAAGCCAGCAACAATTCAAGAGCTAAAGGATGAGATAATTCGGCACATTAACGGCATAGAACCTCAATTATGCCTCAGCGTCATCGAAAATTTGGACCATCGGATGGAGGTGTGCCGCCGAGGTCGCGGCAGCCATTTGGCCGATATTTTGTTCCATACATAATTGAACCATACCAATATTATCATAATAAAAAGAAATGACAGTAATTTCCTAAATAATTTGTGTTTTATTCAAAATCAACATCGGCCCTTAAAACTTAACCACCCTTTATTTTCACAAGAAAGTTCCCTTCCAAACAAAAATCTTTAAAACCGAATGCGGAGTGAGAGGAAAAGTTATCCCAGAAGATCTAAACATCAACATATCTTTCCTCCTCCCAGACCACTATATGGATGTCCAGATGGAGATTATGGCAATCAAAGTGACCCTGTCGTGGCTGAAGTGGAATGTAAGACCTGCTCGGGATATTTGCAGTTTCACGATTGTCTCTCAACGAGATGGCTGAACAGTTCAACGTTCACCTATTGTGTGTGCCTGGGCACAAAGATATTCCAGGTAACTGTATGATTAACGAACTCGCCAGGCATGACACTATTTTACTGATTCCACCGAAGAAAGGCAATCTTGGCATGGCTCACTGGTAAATTGCCACTTAAGATGGATGCGAGGATCAGGAGCCCTCTTCATTAAAAGGAAGCTTCATTTGGAAGTATACGGATGCCAGGTCTCTCCCACGCTTCATATGGCTCTCCAGTTGGTTCTGCGGGTAGTTTCTGGATAATACCTGGATGAACATTTTTCGGGTATAACTGTGTCTGTACTTGAGTACACGCAGCCACTGCAACATAACCAAACCTTGGTGTTCCTCAGGATTCTGATGTCTCGCCGACCATTTTTTTTGACATACGAGTATCCTTGCCATTTTCTCTTTAACTTACAATCTAATGTAATCCTTCACGGACGACAGCAGACTGGAAACTAAATTGAATTAGATGAAGGATTGTGACGTCTGCTTGAGCTTGTTGATCGTGGAAAAAAGGAAAAGATTGAAATCGGTTTAGGGTAGTTGGAAAAGTGAGGTGGTATTAGCTGCGGAAAATGCAGCTAGATGATATGTTTTTGATTTCTGTTGCTATCATTGTCCTGAAAGATAACAAATGCATTAAGAACATAAATTATTACTTATGTGAATATGCGGAATATGTTCCTGTGTAGAGAGCTGTTCATTTCTGGTTCAAGACCTAACATCTAGTATAAGGAGGCGAGCAAGTGATCTTGGTTGCCACGAATCATTAAGTGGATGTGAGTACAATGTGCTTGGGATCGAAAGGGTTAATAAGTTATGTTATTTAGTATAATAGTACATATTCGATAAGTTAATATGTAAACATACACAACAGCTCCTTTAATATTTGATTTTTCAGAAGTGAAACTTCTTTAATCATGGTTGATTCAATTTGCTTGGGTGTAACGAAAAAGGTTTTGATCAAATTTGGTATTTTGGTTAATTTGGATGCACGCTACAAAATGACATTGAATGCCTGTTTTTTTTTTTTTTTTTTAATGCGTACATACATATATATATGTATGTACAGTTATGGCGAACTAATTAAGAACGATACATTGGAAAATGTTGTTAAATGTAACACTGTGGTATACTTGGGATTGAACGCTTAGTTTTTTGGCCGTCGAACAAATTGTTTACCCTCGTATCCCACTCCATGTCTCATCACTCCAGAGTATTTTTTTCCATTGTGAGGTGGTCCAGTTCTTGTGTTCCTTTGCTAACCTTGCCTTTCGGTTTTTTAGCGAAAGTAATGGTTTTTCTCTGGCTGATCTCCTAAAAAGCTGACTCTCATTCAATCTTTCTAATAAAGCGTACAGAAAGTGCATTTGGGTCCTCGCCGAAAACTTTTTTTATTTTTATTTTAAGGCGTTAAAAATCATTGTTTTCGAGCAATCCAGCTTATTTGCAATAGCATTATAGGAACATTTTTCAACACTGCGAAGCTTTTTTAAGGCATCTCTCATGCCTGCACTGCAGCTCTTTTTCTTTCCCACATCTCGTCCAAAATGTCTTTAAACGCCACAAAATCTAATAATAACTTTTTAATTTCAAATGAATTACTATTTTTACCAAAAACTTTTTCCGTGGATAGCGAAATTCTACAAACCTGTTTTAATGAAATTTTCTTATTTATATAGCCAAATGAATAATGGACCAATATGCTTAAATACCAATTTAAACTGTTAATCAATGCGCAATAACTTCGGTAGTTACAGTTTTACACGAACAGAGCCATGAGTCAATAGATACCGGTACTTTTCATTTTAGTTACCACCAGTCATATTATTGGAGCGAGGGTATTGCCAGTACTTACGATCGTTCTTAATTATAGTTCGCCACAACTGTATGTACATACATATAAACTTTTGAAAATCGGATATATCTCAGAAACGGCTTAACCAATTTCGGTTAAATTTTGATATTTCATTTAGTTTAACTGAGTTCTATATAATATGGCATAACAGGTTTATGAAAAATGCGTAGAACGGTATTTCGTACAACGGTTAATTTGAGTGTGTGCATCGCGTACCAGCTCTTTGGCTAAAGCTCATTTAACTGCTAAATCTATTACACATATTGAATGTATGTATTTACTTGTTAACGGTGTTTGAAATCGACTGCATCTTAAAAAAGGCTCTTACGGTTTGGATCAAATTTAATATAACAAATAATTGTTTGTAGGTTGTTTAGCGTCTTCTTATTCTTATATCCTAAAACTTATTCATATTAGGAAAAACTAACGGTTTTAATATTTGAACAAATTATCCTAAGAGGTTTTAATTCATGTACTCATTTTTTAGCAAAGACTTTTGTTTTTAGCAAATGCATAAACCCTATCGTGGCAGCTAGCTACATGCACGGTTAAATACTTGCTCATATAGAAAGGTGTGGGATTGAATCGCAATTCTTAACAATTTCCTTCTCAGTTACGTAGAAATCCTGACCATTCGCGAGCACATCCTTCTAAGGAATCGTGTTGAAAAACAAAATTGAACGATGGACTATCGCACTTCAAAATCAAATAACACAGCAAGCGAATTCATTCGAACTCAATTGCCGCTACAAGATTAGATTTTCTTTCCATTATCTCATAGAAATGATCAGAAAAATTAAGTCGAAAACGAGAAGAAAATGAAACCTAGCAAATGAAGAAGAAAACATTAAAAACAACAATCTGCTGCCTGGCAAAAATCACAAAGCAAGACTCAACAATAATGAGATACAACTCCCAGGAGAAATTTCACCAGAAAAAAAAAAATCTACCGCTCTTTCCTTCGTCATTATACTTAGAAGGCGGCTAAAGAAAGCAGAAAAAAAACAGAAAAACACTTTATCCTCCATCCATTCCCACATGGGACAAATCTGTATGATAATATTGTCTGTCACACCATATAGACACCGGTGTACACAAAAAACACACGCTATTTATGATGTTCATCGAGATACGTAAACATCGAATCACAAGTGTAGAGCACAATGCCACGCAAACTACACCGCTTCGACCTCCACTTCAAAGCCCTGCCCAGCTAAGAACAAAAAAACAACACCAAAATGCTGTGCATGAGCATTTCATTAGGGAAATTTTGTTTATTGAATGGATAAACAATTTGGGAAATGACTTGATTCGATTTTCCCTTATGGTAAATGGCTTTATTTCTCTCTCTGTCGGTTCCAATCCACTCATAAATGTCAATCCAATCAATGATGGTGATATGTGAAAAGAATTTTGCAAGAGTGTACGTGTTGTGCAAAAAAAAAAAAAAAAACGAGGAAAAGAAGCATAAAAAAACAGAACTACTTCAACTACCACAAATTGACCCAATTATTCGTTGAGATATTTGAGGTACTTTGTGCAAAAAGATGCGAGAATAGCTGGGGGGAAGGAAGGAATGTGTATCGATTGGCAGTAGAAGGATAGAAAGGGGTCGGAGGCGAAATGGAGGAACAGCACAAAAAAAAGTACCTTGTTGCTGATGCACAGCATTCACACGCGACAACGACGACGTTGGAGTTGGAATTAATTGCATGTTTGTTACTGAGCGCGCGAATGAATGAAGCAGCAGCACCTAAGAATGCTCTTGAATAAACAAAATGTGTGTATACTGCTTGCGCAGAATGTTATAAGGCGCAATGGAAAGATTAGGTCAGGGAACCATGATGGGGGAGTGGAATTTAAATGTTTTCTGTTTTTTTTTTTTTGCCCCCGACAACAATGCCCGGTCAAATGTGTTTTGGAGAGGTCTACTAGGTGGACACATTCTTTTCTCTCTAGCTTGCTGTTTATGAATTCACGGTCCGCGGTGATTAAATAATGAGGCTGTTGTAATTGGCTATTCACGCCATCTATCTTATAATTTGATAAACCTATGAATTATTAAATTTTCGTTCACTTGCGTTGTTTGTAGCTGTCATTAGTTGTGGCGCCACATGTTTTCAAGGTAATGACACTTTCAGCT
Organism: Pocota personata; assembly: GCA_963082735.1. Lineage (NCBI taxonomy): Eukaryota > Metazoa > Arthropoda > Insecta > Diptera > Syrphidae > Pocota > Pocota personata. Next base: position 141,801,604 of record OY720430.1, read on the forward strand.
CCGATTACACAAAAGGTGAAACGCAATAGAGAGATGACCATTAACATTTTCCTCAGAATCACTTAACTGCTTTTCAGCTCTAGTGACCTCTTCTCAGACCATTGTCTGAATTTGACCTTGGTAAAATAGCTGGATGATGGTGAGAGTTGTTTTGAATCTTTGAAGATTAATTACAGTGGTTTTTTTTTTTTTGCGAAATGTTTCTACAGTAGTAAAAAACATTACTCTTACTAAATTCGTGAAGAGTCTCATTGCTTGGGTTTGTGCTGTCACAAGTAGAAAGAAACGCAGAAAGAAACAAAAGCAACGCCTCAAGAAAAAAAAAACAGAACCACAACTAAATTTGTAAAATGTAATTTTATCAAGTGTTGGAGGTTGCTGGGTGGATGCATTTCGATCCTACTCTTATTAATAAACAATTCGGTATCGTGATGACATTTAAGCAATAGTTTGAACAAATTCAAGTGCGATTCGGGCCTCGCGCGGTTAGTGTTCCGTATCTTTATTTTAAGTGCGTGTTTGCTCTATCGAGAACCGCAAACGCAATTTGGACGAGAAGTGTAATTTGTGTGTATATATTGTAGTATGCGGGCTACGGCTCGAGTAGATAAAACAATTATTCTGAGAAATTATTTCTTTATTTTCTACTCTATAGAACAATTCAAGTTCACACTATACTATTCTTCGCCTTATTCTTTTCTTACAAGGTCTCTTTCCTCTCAAATCACTTTATCTCCTTTCAATTTCTTAATTCACAAATCCAAACTAATTACTTTTTCTTGTTCACTCTCAACTTTCAATTTATCACCAAATTACAACTTCGCCCATTATCACTTTTCCAATCTCTTCGCCACGGTTCTAAACCAACTGTGTTTTTTTTTGATCGCCATCTGTCCTTATAGCAGAAGTTTCTGATAGCCAGAAGCTTCTAGCAAATTCTTCGACCACTGGAACAAGAGAAATAATTATTGCAGTTATAATTCCCTTTTATCCCTGATATTATTCGTCTCTTTCGTTGACATGAGCTGTGGAGACTTCGTCCCAGACACGAACCTCGAATGAAAGGACAGTTTGAACCAAAATTCTGCCAAAATGGAAAGTCACTGCGGAATTTGCTGCATAGACATAGGCGCGTAGTTATTATTATGCTACACTGCCCCCCTCTTAGACGTGTTCGTCCCGAACAAGTGCATCCTCATTTCGGCCATTGTATCGACTCAGTCGGTCCACATGAACCACTTTCATTTTGGCCCTCGGTCCTCGCTGGATGCGGTAGACAACATCGTTGATGCGGGTTACTATTCTGTAGGGACCTTCCCAGTTCCGCTGTAATTTAGGTGACTTCCCCTTTTGGCGATGGGGATTATACAGCCACACCAGATCTCCTTCCTGGAATCCTGACGTTGTTGCCTTGGCATCATACCTGGTCTTCATGCGGTCGCTCGTCATCTTAATCTGGCTTCTGGTCCTTTGGTGTATGTCCCTAAGCCTTTCCCTAAGGTCCGCCACGTACTCTTCTTCATTTCTGGGCTCATTGGTAGGAGATCCAAATTTCACCTCACTGGGTAAACGAGCTATTCCACCGAATAAGATTTCGAACGGCGTATGTCGAGTAGTGCTATGCACGGCACTTCTATAGGCCATCAAAAACAAGGGAATCTGCCGGTCCCAATCCCGTTGGTAGTCACCTACGACCTTCGAGAGATGTTCGTCCAAAGTCCTATTGAAACGCTCCACCATACCGTCCGACTGTGGATGAAGCGGGGTTGTCCTTGTCTTTTTGATTCCGAGTAGTTGACACATCTCTTGGAAGATTCTTGACTCGAAGTTCCGCCCTTGGTCAGAATGCAATTCCAAGGGCACACCGAATCTGCTAACCCAATTGTAGACGATCTGCTCCGCCACGGTTCTGGCTTCCTGGTTAGGGATCGGAAACGCTTCCGGCCACTTACTGAAGTAGTCCATCACTACGAGTATATACCGATTACCATTGTCGGTTTCCGGAAAGGGCCCTGCGATGTCAATGGCGATTCGTTCGAAAGGTGCTCCCACGTTGTATTGGTGCATCTTACCTCGAGTTTTGATTCTCGGACCCTTGCTAGCTGCACACACGTCGCATTTTCTGCACCAGTCTTCGATATCTTCCTTCGCTTTTAACCAATAAAAACGTTCTCGTACCTTTTCTAGCGTCTTATTCACTCCCAAGTGGCCTCCGGTCGCCCCGCCATGCATTTCCTGTAACACCTCCTTGACCCTCGTCCGCGGTACGACAAGCTGCATTACAAACGACTTTCCGTCGGAGGATTCCCATTTTCTTCTCAGAACACCTTCTTGGACATGGAGGGAGTCCCACTGCGCAAAATATGCCTTTAAGGTCGGGCTTCTGTGAGAGATGTCCTGATGATCCGGTTTCTCCATGTTCTCCTTCCAGGCCAGAATCGGCTCGATATCCGGGTCTTCCTTCTGAGCGTTCCGGATCTCATCTACGCTCCAGCCGGCGATAGGTTCGGCTCTCATTCTTTGGATGGAAACCAGCTCCCGTTCTTCCTGACGCGCACAATGTTTACAATCCGTTCTGCATGGTCTCCGGGACAGTGCATCCGCATTAGAGTGGAGCTTTCCTTTACGATGCTGTATTTCGTAGTCGTAGATTTGCAGCCTTTCGATCCATCTTGCGACCTGACCCTCAGGACTCTTGAACTGTAATAGCCATTTTAAGGCTGCATGGTCTGTGCGAAGAACGAACTTCCTCCCGTAGAGGTATTTGTGAAAATGCTTCGTAGCCAAGATCAAAGCTAGAAGTTCTCTCCTTGTCACGCAGTAGTTCCTTTCTGGCTTAGAGAGCACCTTGCTGAAGTACGCAACCACCTTCTCTTGGCCGTCATGCACCTGGGAGAGTACGGCTCCTACCCCGACATTACTAGCATCTGCATCCACAACGAACGTTTCCCCGGGAGTGGGGTAAGCCAGTATCGGGGCATCGCATAGCCGTTGTTTAAGTGCCTTGAAGCTCTTCTCGCACTCAATTGACCATTTGAATTGTTTTCCCTTTTCCGTCAACTGGTGCAGGTTCTTTGCGATCCCGGCAAAATCCTTCACGAACCGTCTGTAGTAGGTGGCTAGGCCCAGGAAGCTCCTTAGTTGGTGTTTGTCTTTGGGGACTGGCCAGTTTTTCACCGCTTCGACCTTCTCCGGATCGGTTCTCACTCCTTTCGCTGAAATTATGTGTCCCAGGTACTTGACTTCCGCTCTAAACAGGGCGCACTTCTTGGGGTTGAGCTTCAGGTGGGCACTTCGAAGCCTTTGAAACACATCCCTTAGATTGTCTCGGTGTTGCGCAAACGTTTTTCCTATGACGATGACATCATCCAAGTAAACCAAACAGGTTTTCCATGTTAACCCTTGCAGGACACATTCCATCAATCGCTCGAAAGTCGCCGGAGCATTGCACAGCCCGAATGGCATTACCGTGAATTGCCATAGCCCATTTCCTGCGGTGAAGGCGGTTTTCTCCCGGTCTTCTGGATGGATCTGTACCTGCCAGTAGCCACTCTTCAAGTCGAGAGTGGAAAACCATCGGGCTCCTGATAGTGTGTCTAGCGTGTCGTCAATCCGTGGCAGAGGGTAGCTGTCTTTCTTGGTGACGTAATTGAGCTGCCGATAGTCCACGCAGAACCGCGTGCTGCCATCTTTCTTCTTAACCAGTACAACCGGTGATGCCCACGGACTTTTGGAACTTTCAATCAGACCTTCTTTCTCCATTGCCGACACCATCTCTGCAACTTCTGTCTGCTTTGCCAATGGAAGGCGCCTAGCAGGCTGACGAATTGGTCTAGTATCACCAGTGTCTATTCGATGTTGTACCAGGTGTGTTCGGCCGTATTCTCCGTCCTGTGAGGCAAATACATCAGCGTACTCATTGATAAGATTCTCTGCCATAGTTCGCTGCTCCTGATTCAGCTCACTGGACTGGAGAATCGTTTCTCTCGTTTCCGCTGTCCAAGGTGATGTGAGAGGTTTTGGAGCATCACGTTCAGATATTGTTGCGACGGCGGTAATCGGCGTGCATTTTCCAGTCACCTCCCCTCGCCTTAGTTTGACAGTGTGTGGTCTTGCGTTCAAAACTCTTACTGGAACCATGGTGTTCTTTGGTTCGACTAACGTCTTTCCCACGATGTAGTCTTGAGAATTCTTCTCTGGGTCTGGTTCTACTATGTAGAATCGGTGGCTCCCAAGATCACCTTCCAGTTTCGTCCAAATGATTGTCTCTGAAGACGGCGGCAAAACTTCGTCTTTGCTGATGACTGTCCTGAGAGTTACGGCATTCTCATTTCCGTACACCATCGGAATCTCCACATTTCGATACCTCAGTACTTGCATCCCGATGTCCAAGATTACTTAATTTGCTTTCATGAAGTCTACTCCGATGATGCACTCGTCGCATATATCTGCCACCAGAAACGCATGGGAGAACGTCAGTCCTGCCAGAGTAATCGTAAGACGAACTTCTCCAAATACCTTCGCCATTTCCCCTGTTGCAGTCTTCAGGCAGTAGCTGTTGGTGTTGTGCAGCCAGGAGCTTTTGACGATATCTCTTCTTACAATGGAGGCAGTGGCACCTGTGTCGATGGTGGCTACGCACTTCTCCTCGTTGATTAGTGCCTCCACTGTCAGGCTCTTGTTACCCCGTTTGGTTTGCGAAACTTGAATGGTGGTCCTGGGGGCCTCGATTCCAGTAACCAACTTCTGCCCCGCGAAGTTGGTCCTTACGCATTTCCCGACTGCTGGTTTTGGTAAGTCTGACTGACAGCCAGATGCTTCCTCTCTGCTTCTCCTACTTCCGCAATGTGAACAATTTCCTCGTCTAGGTGCACTTCTGCACTGCCGTTGTAGGTGTCCGGTTTGGTTGCAATTCCAGCAACGGATTTGACTTCCGCGAGCTCTGTCTTCATCCATGATGGCTGTTCTCTGGCATGAGCATTCCACGACGGACATTTCCCTGACACGGTGTATTCCCTGGTATGCTTGGTCCGCAGCCTTCATTGACAAAGCGAATGCCAATGCCTCGGGGAGTGTTCGCTTTTCAGCCATCCTTACAGCCATTTGCAGTTGTCTGTCCTCTATGGCCTGAATAAAAGCTTCCACCGCCATTTCGTTGATAAGCTCCTCACCGGCTTTAGGGTATGAAAGATGGGCTAGTCGCTCTATATCCGCTTGCAACTGTTGGAGCGTTTCCCCCCTTTTCTGGACTCGACTACGCAGCTGAACCCTGTACACCTGCTGCATGTGTTCATCCCCAAACCGCATCTCGATAGCCTGAACCAGAGAGTCGTAGTTCTGCTGTTTATCTTCCGGGATGGTCTGCAAGAGCTCCGCAGCTGGACCCCTCAGTGCAAGCGTGAGTGCAATAGACTTCTCTTCATCGTCCCAGCTATTGGTCATTGCGGCCGCTTCGAATTGCCTCTTATAAATTGGCCATGATGTTTGACCATCGAAGATAGGAGGCTGCATCTCCTTTCTTCTCAGACCGTCAGTGGAATATTCCCGTGCTTTCTGTCTCTTCACGTTGCTGAGCTCCTTAGCAAGATTTTCGACTTGCTTTCCTACTATCTCGAATTGCGTATCCACTTTTTCAAACTGAATCTCTATCTTCCCGAACTGAGTTTCCTGTTTCTCAAAATTTTCATCGAATCTAGTTTCGACTTTTTCGAGTTGCGTCTCGACCTTCTCGATTTTCTCTTCGATCACTTCGAATTTGGATTCCAAGTTCTTGTTTTGCTCATCAAGTTTACTTTCCAGAGCATCTAGAGAATTCTTTTGTTCGTCCATTGCTTTCTTTTGTTCATCCATTGCCTTCTTTTGTTCATCCAACTTAAGTTCTAGAGAATTCTTTTGTTCGTCCAGCTTAAGTTCTAGAGAATTCCTTTGGTCGCCCATTGCTTTCTTTTGTTCGTCCATCGCTTTCTTTTGTTCGTCCATCGCTTTCTTTTGTTCGTCCATCTTAAGTTCTAGAGAATTCCTTTGATCTTCTATTGCTTTCTTTTGTTCGTCCATGACTAACTTAAGTTGCAGGAGCAGACTTGTTATACCCGGGTCGGCTGCTGTACTTACTGCTTCCTCTTCCACGTCAAACTCTACGTCGTGCGGATTTTCACCTTCCTGCGTTACTGCTTCTTCCAGACGAATCAGTAGGGCATCTTTTCCCCCAGTTGTGTCGAGGTTCCGCTTACTGAGTTCTGCCTTTAGTTGAGTTATAGTTAGTTTTCCCAATTTGCGACCCATTTTGCGCAACTAATTAACTCAACACAGAAATCGTTTTTTTTTTTTTTTTTTTTTTTTTTTTGACACCAATGTAGTATGCGGGCTACGGCTCGAGTAGATAAAACAATTATTCTGAGAAATTATTTCTTTATTTTCTACTGTATAGAACAATTCAAGTTCACACTATACTATTCTTCGCCTTATTCTTTTCTTACAAGGTCTCTTTCCTCTCAAATCACTTTATCTCCTTTCAATTTCTTAATTCACAAATCCAAACTAATTACTTTTTCTTGTTCACTCTCAACTTTCAATTTATCACCAAATTACAACTTCGCCCATTATCACTTTTCCAATCTCTTCGCCACGGTTCTAAACCAACTGTGTTTTTTTTTGATCGCCATCTGTCCTTATATAGCAGAAGTTTCTGATAGCCAGAAGCTTCTAGCAAATTCTTCCACCACTGGAACAAGAGAAATAATTATTGCAGTTATAATTCCCTTTTATCCCTGATATTATTCGTCTCTTTCGTTGACATGAGCTGTGGAGACTTCGTCCCAGACACGAACCTCGAATGAAAGGACAGTTTGAACCAAAATTCTGCCAAAATGGAAAGTCACTGCGGAATTTGCTGCATAGACATAGGCGCGTAGTTATTATTATGCTACAATATGATATATGCTTTATATTTCAATCGTTAACCACTCGCTTGCAACAAAAAAAACGCACTTATTTCGATTTTTTGCTTATTATTTAGATGTTTTATTTTCGCTCTACAACATGTTCGTCTTTTACAATTTTTATTTACGACTAACTATCCCTATCCCTAACTACTGGCAGATTCTCCTCATCTAGGGTGAACGCTTTATTTTTTTTTTTTTTTTACACTAGTGTTGCCGCTTACATTTTCATTTATTTTTCCCTTTTTCTTCTCGTCTTGCTACAATATGCAGGTAATTTCGTCTCGAAACTGTCGAAATCTAATCTAGTGTACGAGCGGATTTCGAATAAATTTAGCATGCAGGCTTAGACTGATACGATAGTAGTTCCACTTGATCGACATCGAATAGAGTGGGAGTAAGAGAGCAGGCGGGGTTTAAAATATTGTTGAATCATCTTTCTTCTACGCTTAACTCAAGAACCACTCACTAAATTTTGATGAAATTTGGGTTCTGAGCTAAAAATGATTAAAATCGTATAAAAAAAGGGATAAGGGGTAAGATATGCTTTGGTGAAAACCTTTTTTTTTTTGGGGACATTATGCCCCCAAAAGTCTATTACACAACGCCTACTACTGCGGAACACAACAAATAAAAAAAGAAACGTCTAGTTACTCTCATTTACTCTACCGCTCATAAGTATTTGCCCACCCTATGCAATCACAAATTCTCGGGTAAGGAATGAAGCAAAATTTCTGATAATTAGTGATCAAAGTATATCTTACCTAAATACGAAAAACAAAAAACAAAAAAAAGGTTTCAAAATAATAGTTTTATTACTAAATTGTAGCTCTATCAATGTATCCACCTTTATTTTGTGTTCTGCGGAAGTGGAGCAAATTTTTTTCTACGTTTCTATCTAGCTCATCCCACAATAAATCAATTGGATTGACTTCAGGAGATTATGGTGGACAGACCGCCTGCAAAGCTTTGGAGAGTGCTTGGGATTATTTACTTGCTGAAATATACATTTCTGTGTCCAAAAATGCGCATCCGTATTATACTTTGGATTCTGTAAGTGACTGTATCTCCACCAAAACAGCACCAGATCATAACAGAAGCTCCACCATGTCTCGAAAGGCACCAAACACTGATCAGATGTCTGTTCTTCTGTTGACCTGCGGACGAAGACTCTTCACTTCACAACCAAAAATCACGAATGTAGAGTCGTCGCGCCAGAGAACTTTTTTCCAGTCTTCAAATGTCGAATTTGTATGTTCATTGCATTCACGACTCGCAACACTTTTTTTTTTACAGCTGCTCTGCCATGATGATCTGCGTATGGAAGTTTACGTTTGAGTTTGAAACACTTATTGGTTTAAACTTCCGTAGTTTCACTTGTGCTGCTATTTCGGGTGCGGTAAGGCGTCTGTTACGTCTCCTGGTTATTGTATATATATATATTCAACACATGATTCGTTGCTAACATTTTCATCGCTATTGCACTTTTTACAGTTATAGTCAACTGTCAATTTTTCTTTTTTATATTTTCAGTTCTTTTTCTACTTTGTGATTTTTAAGATCTAAAGAATGAAAATTTTAAGAAATAACACGTCACAAATATCGGAAAATTTCAATAATGTTCACTTTACGGAATCTAAATGACAACTAAAAATCTCACCTATTAATAAGTTGCATTAACTGAATACAATAAAAAAAATCCTATTATCTATTTTGGATAATTCTAACAAGTAAATTATGCGCTTTTTTCCATATCCATTGTATCACTTTTCCGAAAAATCTTCATACATTTTATTACGCCACAAGATACTCAAATTTATGTAGAAATATTTGAAATATCATAATAATCAATGGGATAACCATTTTCGGTTATCTCAAAACGAATACAATTAAAAAAGGCATGGGTGGGTAAATAGTTATGAGCGGTAGTGTATAAAATAAAATTGTCTGACCATCGTCTGGCTTCTTTTTTTTTTTTTTTTACTTTTTAGTTCATTTTTATTTAATTCTTTTTTTAAACTTAACTATATCCTTATAACTATTGCCTTTCGGCCTTAAATCTATAAATTTTTGTGTTTGCTCTGTTTTTTAATTTCCAAGCAATTTGCTAAAAACTTGTACTCTTTATTGGTTGGTTTTTCTTAACATTACCTAAAACTACTTAAAACTACCTAAGCTACTTAACCTAAATTAAATATAATCAGGGTGATGAGCAATCTCTCGATTGGTCACCATCCCGATTGCGTCGATGGGCGCCTGGCAATCGCCAACATGGTGCACACGCGCCACCGGGACTCGAGCGAGGCCATAAGCGTCTTTCAAGTCTCGGTAGCACTCATTCATGTTGGCGAGCTCGGCCCCTCCCAAAGACCCCTTAAAATACGCTTAACTAAATTACAGAACTAGCTTGAAACTAAGGAGGATGTTACCTAGGTAACGCACCGACCCGGGAGAGCGTGTCTGCCCTCACCTCTTCCTCAAGCCACCAAATTTCGGTGAACTGCTTTAAGGTATTGACAGTGTCCCTATCCGCAATTGCGGTATTAAAACGGAGGAGCTCCTGAGCATTGGCGGCGTACCCGTCGTGGATGAGCCGCTTATCCCTCGCGCCGCGGTGGCTGTGGTACAATACCGGCACACCATCTTTACTTTGGACTAACCCTTTCATGTCTGCATGAAGAAATGCCGCAGGCGGGACAAAGCCAGACCGGAGCGTACCCTCGTGGTACATTAAATTCGGGTAATAACCACCCGAGATCAGGTTATTAGCGTTGGCCATCGCCCTTGCAACGTGCCTTCGAATCACCTTAATTAGAAAATTGTCAATCCTATTCAATCGAGCCCCATCGTATAGGGTCTTGTTGGGATAATATTTTATGTACTCGGACTCGGGAGTTCTAAACAACCCTAGGCGGGTCCTGAGACACTGTCTCTCAAACACCCGAATCTTTTCCATATAGGAAGGCGCTATATTGAACCAAATGGGACAGCCATAAGCGATGATCGGCCTTATAAGGGCCACGTAGCATATGACCTTTACTCTGGAGACAAGTTGACTGCTACGAAACAATCTCCTTGTCAGAGCATAGGCCCTCTTGGCCCCAGAAAGACAAGCATCTATATGTTTGTCAAAATATAGATACTGGTCGAGCCAGATGCCAAGATATCTGACCACGCTTCGCACCGCCAATGGTTGTCCATTTTGTCCAATAATGGCTAATTTTCGCCAGTTTTTTCTGGTATCCCTAGAGGCCCTAGCCAATGGAGTTCTGAACAGGATTGTTTCCGATTTTTGGAAATTGATTTTCAATTTCCAATCATCGCAATACCTCTTAATTTGATCGAAGTCACGCTGCAACAGGATGTTGATGACCTCGACTTTTGGACCTGATCTGTACGCCACTAAATCGTCTGCGTACGCTATAGCATGTCTGAGGGAACCCACCAGATCACTCGTGTAAATATTAAACAAGATCGGAGAATTCACCGCTCCCTGTTGTAAGCCGTTTTTAATTTCAAAGACTTTGCTCGAAGTCACATTGCCAGCTTTGACAACGAACTTCTTTCCCATAAGCATGTCATAAATCATATATAGCAATGGTTTTTGCATGCCCAACCTAGTCAGCTTATAGAAGAGCCCCTCCAACCATACGGTGTCGGAGGCCTTCTTAAAGTCGACCAGACAAGCCCCCGTGCATTGGTTCTTGCATTTGTGCCACTGAATGTCGGACACCAATTTCGACGCGGCATGAATCGTTTCATGCCCCGCTCTAAAGCCAAACTGATTGTCCGTCTGGCTTCCCCGTCGCGTACAAATGATCACAATTACTTATCCCCTCAGTCGATTTGCAAATTTTCATTTTAATTTCCCAAGTGCTTGGTAAAATCCTGAAACCAACAAAAAAAGTTTTATCGAAATGGATTTACGATAGCTACCGATCAAACAAAAATCTTTGAATATACACTCAACATTGCGTTTATTTAGATGATTGTTCAGTTTCTGGGTAACGTACAAGAATGACTCATGTCGATTTATAATCCTAGATTAATTATTTACAAACAAATTATTATTTATTTAAATAGAAAAAACTTATTAAGTTAGGCGCTTTTAATGAATATGTGGTAAGCGAAAAAGATAATTTTTTAACCCTTTAGAATTGGTATTTCGCAAAACCTCGTCGTATCCTCCTAGGGCCTAAAATGAATCTGTAGGTATGCGAAATATCTGATTTCTAGAGTTCCAGAGATACTGTTATGAAGGAGTCAGTTAGTTAGTGGTTTTGCCTTTCTTAATGTTCCGCACCAGAAATGGAAACACTCATGAATTCAACACGGTGTTTGTATGTCCGTGAGTCTGAAAATTTGCACAAAAATAGTGTTCGGTGGTTCAAAAATATATAAGAAAAGAAAATTTTTTTCTGGGGGTGCTTTTGGGTGCCTAATGTACCCCAAAAGAAAAAAAAATATTTTTACACAATAAAGTTTCTTGGACAAAAAAACTCGAAAACTATGGCCATGCCCCGAACATCAAAATCCTTTCGGTGGAGTTATGCGTATAGGAAAAATGATTTGAAAATGTTTTAAACCCCTCCCCATATCTTACTCCCACTTTATTTGTTTTCGATAAATTTCAAGTGGAACTACTAAAGTCTAATGTTGTCGTTCTCTACGACAACACCAACACTCGTATTCATACGTGGAGGGTAGCAGCTGATATACAGGTATCCAGATAAAATACTTACAGAGTAGGTTTATAGTTTTGCCAGTGTCGTAAGTTTTTCGTGCATCAACAGCAATCTTTTGCGACTTACTGCTCGGGTATATATGTAGTATAAGATAGTGAAAACCGCATCAATGCGTTCAGCAGTTCTCCAGATCGACAGCCAGGCAGATATTGCAATATTGTGATTTATACTTATTTTTATATTATTTTTAAAACTGTCACGTTTCCAAGAAAAAGCTGATCTTTAAGTGTTTCAAATTTAACTCGAAATTTTTTCCCAAAGTCATGATGACATTCATGATTTATTGAGATTTCGCAGTCAAATTTTACATGCAAATCAAATTAAACAACTACCCGTCAACTAGTTACTCTTTCATCCACTGCTATAGTCATATGTTAGAAATACGGTCGGATACGTAGTTCAGAATGTTGAAACGTAGCGGTCGAAGCGTTTCAACGTGCAATCCTACTACGGCAAATTCATGGCAGATTATATTTCTGTTGTTCTTTGTTGTTGCTTTCTTTACCCAAGCCGCGGTCTGGCTGGTGGCTCCACTAGCAATCGTTTTTTTTGACATTAGATTCAATTGATGGAAAAGAATGTCAAACTTGAAGCTTGATAGTTGAATGCCAAAAAATAAAAATCGTCTAAAGAACATTCTCCTTAGCTTCATAGAGCTTTACAAACCAGAATTTAAGGTATGGGCAGCATGCTTGAAAAATTCGCAGACCGTATTGGTGTTCGCCTGCCTGCAGGAACTTTCCTAGAACTCAGACACTAAATCAGCAAATATTCTGAAACACATTGGAGATAGCAGCCAGTGGACGTTGAACCTCCTCATGGTAATGCTTTTGAATGTTACATCTTTTGAAAATTCGTTTCAGATATGTTCCAGTTCAATGTTGACCCATCGGAATGAAAATAGATAGTTTAGTTGGGGGTCCATTGATTAGGTTGGTGACTATCGTTTTGGTTTCATGTGGATCTCATGGATCTATTAACCGACTTCCCCGAGCTAGATATGCTCAGCACGGTTTCTGACTTTACGCCCAAATCACTCTACTTTGGTAGAAGGTTTCAGATTGAGATCCCAAACCGTGATATAGCGGACCGTTGCTTGATCCTAAAGGAATCGCTTGGTATACCGATAGATCAAAAATGAATTCAGAAGTTAGCGCCGGTGTGTATGGACCCAATTACAAGATCACGAAATCACTTGGAAAGAGTCCTAGTGTTTTCCAGGTCGAGCTTTACGCTATTGAGACCGGCGCAAATATAAACTCGCAATCAGGAATCAAAGGTGCCGCCATAAACATACTCGCCGATATCTAAGCGGCGCTTAAAGCACTGATCTCCCACCTGGTCAGTTCAAAATCAGTTCTAAGCTTCTTCGACAGTTTACAAAACCTGGCCCGATACAATAAAGTAAAATTGTGGCGGCAATGGAACTGCAGATCTGCTAGCCAGAAAAGGTTCCTCTGAGTTGTTCATTGGACGTGAACCCTTTTGCGGAATATCTGATTCTGTCTTCAAACTAACCTTAAACAATTGGGAACGCAACATGTGCATTAGACCTAAGGAACTCCTCCGCAGCTGTAATTATAGCTTTCATAAGGAAAATTGAAGTATTGCTCCCCTAAAATGTGGTCTCTGGCACAATAGATCTCTCTGGTCGCAGTGCCTACACGCCATTTGGGCGTGACTACACTACTGTTTAAAAACAAAAAAACGTGTTGGTTTAGATGTGGGAACCTAGTTCTAAACATTACCGTGTTTCGGCCCGCTGTGGATTCCTAAACTGGTGTCCTGCATTTTTTATTTTCTCCCTTTTCGAGGAGCTTGCTTATGAGGCCGATGTGGTAAAATCAGGATTTTTTGTCTATAACTAACTGTTTGGAAATTGATGAACCTGGCAGTTAGTCAAAGCATCTTTAGTGGAACCAACAGATAATTGGTTGCTGTTGTTAACAAGGGTCAATGAACGCTTTAATACAGTTGGGGTGTGTTGGGGTGATCTCTATCGAAGATCAAAGAACTTGGACCACTTTCTTTAAAGTACGACTGTCAGAAGAGAGCTATATTTTCACGACCTACGACCACTGTTTGGGATATACAAAGTAAATTTATTTACAATTCGAGAGGTACCTGTTTCTGACCTGAATAATGACAAAAAAATAACGTGGAAATTTAATCAACTTCGTCCACAGTATACGGCTTGGCTTCATCTACATAGATTCATACTAACCAGAAAGTTGTCTTTTCATTCGGTCCATTCATTGACCTCCCTTTCCACATGTGTGCTTTTAGATCTCCACATTAACAACTTTGTCGCATAGAATACAACAACAAATCGGTTTCCTTTCACTATCTCAAAGAATAACAAAGTACAGTCCATTTGATTCGGAGAAATCCAGCTTCGGCAAAGCACCAAAGGAGACTACCAATCCCTAAATCGACCTTTTAATTATCCATGCTGTAAGTGTACTTGTAAATATTCAATCAGCTTTCCATTGCATTGCTTTTCCCAAAAAGGGGGACTTTTCTAATTGATTACAAATTCACAAGAACCAGTTACTACGTTCCCCTGATACTCACAATCGATTGTAAATCAAGTCAAATGTCACAAAGAGATTTAAAATACAGGCAGATGCAGAGAGAAACCCAAATGATACGTCAATACATTAAATTTTGAAGATGAATTACTTTAAATCAATGAGGACGACACAAGAAGCTGATTCCCAGATTCAGTATATAACTAAGTCCCTAGAGATGATGTCGAAAAACAATCCATCTCTAGACCCTCATTTCAATTAAACTTGAATTAATTTTAGGGGCGTCTTATTTGCTAGGATACCTACTATACCTTGTTGCAAGTACCGAAAAAGAAACAGAAAAAAAAAAAAAAAATTATAATCAAAATGATCATATATACACGGAACGTGCACAACTTAACCACGTTTACAAATACCGCACAACATAGCAACAAAAACAAACTTATTTTCATGGGTTTAGGATTTAAATTGAATTTTTGGGGTTGAATGTGACGGACGCCGGGGAGTTTCATTTTTTTTTCTGCTTAACCCTTGAAAGAAGACTGTTTGGGGGCGCATTAAGTAGGTACTCACTGTAAAACCCTAAATGGATAGCAGATGTTTTCTCCTTCATAATTTTTAATTTTAAGAGAAATTTGGAAGGTGATTTAAGGCAATCATCTTTTGGTCTTGAATTGAAAAGAGAGTGGGTATTTTAGTGGTTAATTGGGGTATCAAATCAGTGTCTCCTAATTACACTTCAGAACTATTTTTTTTTAAGATACCCTTGTGGATTGGAGTGGAAGGGTGTTATTTAAAGAATTTGTCTTTCATGGGCCTGATAAGTGTGAATGCGGGAAAAGTTTGCAACTTTGGGCTAACATTTTTTGAATTTAGTTCTATCCAAACTAGGGAGGATTTGGGAGAATTTCTTAATTATCTCCATTGGGATCTTAAGATTCTGTTTTAATTTTTTAATTTATTTGCTTTACCAAAGTTCCGTGTTTAGTAGTTCATCTTTACAGAGACTTTAGGTTTTTTAAATCAAAATTTAGTTGGGTCCCGAGTAATCTACTAACTTATTCATATACGCAGATTGGCTCTGGTTTCGCATTCCAACTCTGTGCCACTAACTTGTGAACTCATCTGAAGGTGAAGTTTCATGTACTATTGTACTTGTACTTCTTGTGCTATTGAATCATAACAAATATCTGACTTCTGTATTCATTTTGAGTTTTACGACAATAATTCAGTTTGCGAAATGTATTTTGTGTGATAAATTAGCTGCTTTAGGGCGATCAGATATTTGAAACTGTCAGCACTGCCTATCAAATACATGATGTGATGTAGTTTTGATCGCATATGGAAAGCCAAACAAATTAAATCGCTGCATCCCCCGCAGGCTCTGGTCGTGCCCAGTTAATATGATACTTTAGCTAGGTGCTTCTAAAATCGCAGCATCGATATATTCATATGGCCTTCATATGAGCTGCACAGCTCATATGCTTTTTGTTGTTGATTTTGCGAAATCCAAGCTCTAAAATGTAGAGAAGTGGTGAAAATCCTTCTGAATTACATTCTTCCTTTACCACAGGTTCTCCACACTCGCTTTTTTGATTAAAATAAAATTAAATTTGTTTTTAATTAATTAATCTAAGCTATATATGTTAATGTATTAGTGGACATCGTGGCTCATTGGGTAAGTGCGCGATCACTAAGCGGGTTGGTCCAAACCATTCATGTGGCGCACAGCACGAGTGGCTGCGAGAAACTAGGCCAGGCCCTGTAAGGGCTGCTAGCACCAAAATAATTATTATTATATAATTATTATTATATTATGCTATGTCTGCTAACGGTATGAAGAAGATATTTCCGCGATTTTAAAAAAATTTTTTTATAAAATTTATGTTACAAATTTTTAGCAGAAAGAGAGCGTGGCTTCTAAAATTTGTCACCAAAGTTCACGGATTCTGATGAGATACCGTAAAAAGCTTTGAAAAAGCAATTTTTTAAAAAAAAAAAAAAACGCCCGTCAAGACTGGGCGTGATCATGTCTAACGTATGGAAGAAATATAGAGCAAATCAGTCTCTACATATTTTACCTAGACAATTTCAGTTTCTAGCAAAAATATTGACAAAAACTAAATTTGTTAAAAGTGGGCGTGTAAATGACATAACTTTTGATGCTGATCACAAATATACATATATACTTTTGGGGGTCTATCGTTACGTTAAAAGTATGTATCAAACTTAATACAATCTGGGTAGGGTATAATAAACGGTTTTAGAATCCACTCATCAAGCCAATAAAAATTATATGATGCTATGCCGCAATGATTAACATATGGCTCTAACCCCGCTCATTTTTAGGAAAAGTCTTTTGTTAATACACGAACTACTACCTCTGGACCAAATTTCAAGATTCTACGTTCACAAGAAGAACCCCCATTTTTTGGAAGCAATGTTGAAAAAACCAATTTTTACCTGATTGAATGATTTCCTTAAAATTTTGGATTTTGAGATTTCGATCAATCTAGGGTACGCCTCAGAAATAGCAATATACACGGATGGGTCAAACATGTACAATGAAACAGGTGTAGGCATCAAACTTAACATCAAACTTGGCATCTCCTCATCCTTACGATTACCAGAGGAATGCAGCGTCTTCCAAGGAGAAGTTCTAGCCGCCCAAAGGATGGGAGTACTGGACGTATCACAGCAGGGTATCTCCATTTACGTTGACAGCCAAGCAGCCATTAAGGCGATGGTAGTGATAAAAATCAACTCGAAAATAGTCGGGTTCTGTCGTGCAGAATTTTGTACTTTGGCTGACAGAAAAATTTCCGAATTATTTGGGTGCTAGGTCTTAGTGACTATATCGGAAATGAAAAAAACGGATGAATTGGCCAGGTTGGGGTCCGACCGATGTGTATCGCTAGCTGATACAAGTCATTAATGGCGGAAAACTACGTACCATAGTAGTAAGTAGGTGCTGTTCTTCTCTCTTTTCAGGTGTAACTAAGACTAACCCTAAGGTCCCGTGTAGACCTATGCTGAATTTGCTCCAGCAATCATCGAATGTGAGACCTAACCTAAGTGGGCACATTTAGTATTTTTGGGACTAATTAGTCACCCGGCTTTGATTGGTCAGGAGTCCTCGGTTTGACTGTAGAACTAGGCAACATTTACTGGGATGGTGGACTGGATCCTTAGTCAAAAAATGTTCCCAAACATTTTAGTCAGCAATATAAATGTCAAAATCTAGTAAAACTATTTTCATGTGTATTCCTTTGCAGATTAGTGTAAATCACTATTTTTCTTCTGATTTTCGTTTTATAATTATTTTATAACTAAATTCTGAGTCATGCATTCAGTATGTTAAGACTGGAGTAAATGTTTAGGACGTGCCCAGTATCATACATTTTGCTGCCACAAATTGGGAGAGTTAACTTTTTTTTTTGTGGCGTGTGCGTTTTTTTTCTAGTTTTTGACATCACAAACCTGAATCAAAATACTCTTTACGAATTCACTGCGACACACATTTCACAAAAAAAAAAAAAAAAATACACGTCTAATAACATAATTAACTTCGTACACAACATTTCTTGGCAGCTAATAGGTTGCTAATAGGTGAAGCCTAGGCCTTATTTCAATTCCTCAAATGTAACCCATAGCGTCTGTCATAACAAAAAATGAACTTGTTACCAGATCTCTGTCAAACAATTAAGTCCCCTGTCAATATATTACATTCACCGCCGTGGTAAAATTAACTTTCAATTATCAAACTGTCCGCCCATTTGACAATCTGAACCTCGCGCATAAAAATGCCAATAGATACATAATTAATCAAAATGTTTTCAAAACATCTAGCCAGCAGTAAGTGCTTGTTTACTCAGTTGGCTCGTCAATTACATAAGCAATCTATCCAATTCACTCATCTCAAGAAGTTATAAACTCATGCCTGTCTCCCCACCACTGACGAAGAAGTCAAACATAATCGAAGCGAAACGAAACTAAACGAAACAACTTTCATTAGAACAAAGATGACACAACAAATCAGCCGGATGACAATTTTCCTTCCTTTTCTCTTTCTGTGTTATAATTCAGCTCGATCGACTTAATTGAATCCGACAAAACTCAATTAAAAGCAATTTTCTTTCCCTGGATCTAAAAAATTCCTAAAAAAAACTTACTCCTCCTAGGCAATTAAAAGTGAGAGTATGAAAAAAGTACAGCACAAGCATAACGCAACGGGGAAACTTTTGTTTTCTGAACTCATCCACCCACTCACCGCACACTGGGTCAGTTGCTGAACTCTCCCCTTTGTCAGCTACGTAGCTACTCTCTGTGACTGAACGGAAAGTATCAATTCAGTGATTATCCAATTAAGTGATCCAACAAGAGCAGTCGCTAGTTGTACTCTGTTAAGACTGACTCTTATTCAGCAATTTCATTACGTTTTTTTGCTTGGCCTCCGCATCTTGCTCTCTTTCTGTGTCAGAAACAAATGCAAATTATTGATAGCAGAATAGGAGGGGGACGCGTTCAGAGACATTCAGTTTGTAAACTTTTTTTTTTGAAATTCTTTCTGCTCTTTATTTTAATTAAAAAGTTTTTGGCCATTTTTACAGAGCGGATAAAAAATATATAATTCAAATGCCGAAGGGGCATCAAATTTATTTTTCTCGCGCTTGCTCATCCTTACTCACAAAAGGATGATGAGTCCTTCGCACCATGCTTCGAAAGTGTGCCTCCTCCACACTGTGAAAGGAGAGCAAGAAAAATTTTTATCGTCCAACTTTTTGCCAGAGGAAACAATGATTAAAATTATTTAGCGTTGTGTAATAACCATTTAAACCCTCAAAGGATGATGATATTTTTTTTGCTCTGTTGTCCTTTTTTTTTACAGAAATTTAATTGTGTTTCACTCCATGAATGGGTGAATACAGTGATTTGAGCGGGGTGTTGTCCCGAAATTGGAAAATGATTCCGTTTGCTTTCTGCGGGGTGCAAATAAGTGCCGGCACTCGCACCTCCCGCCGTCGAAAGGGGAAGATAATAAATTACCAATCAAGATATGGAACGAAACGCTTTTAATGGTCTATACTACGCAACGTAATTAAAAACGAGAACATTTTTGTCCTCGTTTGGTTTTTGGGTTGGTGTTTCCTTTCGCAACAACTCAACCCCCGCTTGATGGAACAAAAATGTTGATAGCACCCTGATGGTAACAAGATGACTGCAAAAGTCAGGGTGGCAAAGAAATTTGTGTGATGATGGTAGGCAGGGGTTGCTCCTTCCTCGAGGAATGTCATAAATGTAATGTGACACAC
Source organism: Pocota personata (assembly GCA_963082735.1). Taxonomy (NCBI): domain Eukaryota; kingdom Metazoa; phylum Arthropoda; class Insecta; order Diptera; family Syrphidae; genus Pocota; species Pocota personata. The sequence goes on from OY720430.1 coordinate 141,821,130, forward strand.
ACAGGCAGTATTGGGGTTGCAGAATGATAACACATTTTAAGTATCTTCTCTTAAAATCTGTTCTCACTTTAACAGTTTATTGACAGGAGGCGCATGAAAGGAGATAACGTGTTACTTCGGAAATGAAAATAAAAGTGAAATCGTTTCAGTAAAAATATGTTTCATAAAATATTTAAAGCCTCGTCAAGTGATCAATTTTTAGAGGATGTTCATTTCTTTTTTAAGAGACCACAAGTTAAGGGTTCTGCGATTTTAGGGACCTTAAAATTGCTTGTAAACGCTTGAAGATAATCTTACTATATCGAGTGTGTAGCAGGGAGTCGAACATTCCGAGTTTTATCAATTTTCATTGATTTTTGTTTTGACATTTTCAACTAAATTTGATAAACCATTTTCAACATTTAAACAATTTTTTTCGAAAAAGTTGTCCATCTTTGCACGTCCTGAATCTGCAATAGTAACCTTTCCATGTCTGACATATTTTACGATATTTTTTTCTTCCTCAATAATGATGGTTAAGTGTCAATCCACAACGCTCTTGCACGCACACCGCTCTGAATATGTTCCACGTTGTAGTGCTTGGATTCAAGACTCGCAAAGAGTATGAGGATGACATCGCTTATTGAAAGCTGGACTGCTGTATTGCTATTTCCAAGGAAACGTTCAGTCTCTCGATGTTTTTGAAGCTTGACGGTTTACTTAGTTTGCTGGTGTACATACTTCAGGTATGACGTTATCACAACTCCAAATGTTGCAGATTGGTGGCACATTAAAGCACAAAGAAGGTACCCACATTAAATTTATACTTAACACTAGGTTTACGGACATTTCTTATATACCTATCTCTACGAACATGCGTTAATTTGACGTTTGAAGGAATACATATATTCAAAGAAAAAACAACATCAATATTTCAACACTTTTGAAGAAAATAAACTTCAATATATATTTACCTCGTTCAACGGATAAAAGTTAGTACAAGAGATAAAATAAAAATGCGAACGGCTTTGTAATTTTCTTTATAAAATTCGTAATGCGTGAAAATGATGCGTCCCGTAAACCTACTGCTAAGAGGTTTGAAATGTCAACTCTGAGGCTGTAGTGTCATAGAATCAGACAAAAGGTGAAGCACGGTTCTTCTAAAAAAACACATCGTTGAACAGTGCTGGTGTGGCGGTCGAGGAATCTACTCCTCTTTGAAGTAATTCCATAATTGACTGCCTGTTCGTTCACGGCTACCACAAAGGTTATTCTGTTCTTCCTCGTAAGCTTGATGCCAGTGAGGTTACTTACGGAGGAAAAATTGTCGATGTGATTTGAAGTGTTCTTCGGTGTTTTCAGTGTTTTCATCTGCCGTCAGCAGCACGTTGGTTGTGCATTTTTTTGTCAGTATGAGGTTGTAATCTATAGCAGAAGACAACAAATTGGATTAGAAAGTTTGCTATCTATGATGGACAGCGTCCTGAAACAAAAACTGTCGCATCTAGTCATTTCACAAACCCAACTGGTCAGACAAAAGTAAAAAAATTAGCTTTTTTTTATTTGATTCTGATCTTCGTTTAATTGAGTGCAAAATAAGTCGGACAGAGCCAGGGAAAGATCAATTCTTGCTTAGCCGCCAAAGAGTGTAGATCTCCAGTAATAAAATTATGAGAGACTCATGCTAAATAAATTGCTCCGATTGCAATTGTCTCTTCCACGCCGATTGTGCCAAATGAAAATCTGCGGATGTCGAATTTATATGTAAATCTAAAAAACCATTGAGGTGTCACATCTGTGTTCAGAAGAAAAGAAACGACCCACGTAGATTACCACAGTCGTAGTGTATTGCAAGCAGCGGTAGCGGAAACAGCCCAAACAAAATCACGCTAGAGACCATTCACCTCCAAGTTATGGAAATCAATATAGCAATACTGCAACAGTCTACTCAAATACTAAATGAAATAAAAGAGGAAAATAAACAGCTGAAATTGCTGTTAAACGAGACCAAAGGGTAGTCAAAGCTGAATACATGCTCCATTCAAAATTTCTTGATCTACGCGAAGTTCCGCTCATCGAGAACGAATGTATTCGTGATACAGTAATCCGCATATTCAACCAAGGCGTTGGTGTTCATTTAACCGACGATGATGTGGACACCAGAGTATATCTACTTACAGTACTGTAAGTAGATATACTCTGGTGGACATATGCTATAAAAAAAGAGTAGGGGGAAACCGTCTGGAGCAGTGGTGGTTCAACTACGAAGTAAGAGAAAGAAAGAGCGAATTTTGACTTCATCTCACGCGAAGAAGTCACCAATCAATGCGAGTAAGATCTTCTCTTCGAGTAAAGGAAATATCTACGTTAATGACTGTCTCTCCAGTGAAGCGATGATTTTACTATGAGAGGCAAAAAAGACGAAGATAAATTTCAACTACGAATTCCTATGGGTAATGGCAAAATAATGATGAGACGAACGTCGGGTATGGAGATCAAATTTATTAATTCCATAAATGATCTTAATCTTTTATAACTTAATGTTGTTCTCAAATGAAAATTTTGATCTTAACTGTAGTGCAAGTAATAATTTATTTATTGGCTCAGATTTCCATGCATCGTCAAATGATTTAACACTGTTCCACCAAAATATAAGAAGCATGAGGAAAAATGTTGATATTTTTTGTCCATATCTGCATAATTGCTTCTCAGTCCAAGCTCAAATTATAGTCTTATTAGAAATCTGGGTCTTTGACCATGAATTGTGCAATTATTCGATACCGGGCTATAATTTATATGTTAATTGTAACGACAAGTATCCATCTGGTGGAATTGCTGTTTTTGTTAAAAACAATATTGCAATATCTGATATTTCTACACCTGATCTGAGTACTGCGGATTGTGTTATCGTAAAAATAGTTCTTAATAATACTATACTTTGGATGTTGTTTGCATGTGTAGGTTGCAGTTTGTTCATAAAGATTTATTTTTAAAAGATATGGAAATGTTCTATGTGCAATAAACAGTCGCAATATTTGTATTATTGGTGATATTAATATTGACTTCTTGGATCTTCCTACGACCTGTGATAACTATGTTCTTCTTTCGGTTTTTCTAGGTTTCGAAACACTTTTGAATGTACCAACAAGGGTTACCGAAAATACTAAATCATTTATTGACCATATTTTTGCTAGGTCAAAGGATATTTCTAAAGTCCGTCCGATTTTGTTTCACGGCCCTAAGAGAACAACATGCCAACGAAAATTGGGATCAGGTTTATGTTTTAAGTTTTGAAAGGTTTTTGAAAAGTTTTTCTAATCATGTAAGCTCTTGTAAATCCAAGAAACAGAAACGAAAATTAGTAAAGATTAAACTTTGGATGACTGACCATCGAAAAATGACTTTTACAGCAAAAATAAAAATCTTCTATTTATTACATTAAGATGAAGGATCCATTAAGTTAATCATTAAGATTAAGATTTTTTTTTTTTTTTTTTTAATGCATTTTTTTTTTATTGATTAATTCATTATAACTTACATGCTAGACAAAAAAACGCTTAAAACTAGCTTAACTAACTTAACTATTCTTATTCTAACTTACTGGCCTTGTGCGGGCGCTCTAAGCTAAACCTAATAAGATTAAGATGTCCTAATAAATATGCACAAAGAAGCGTACTATAAATGGAAGTTTAATGAAAATAAGTTTAATGCAAGAAACCAATGGATTTTAGTTAATGATTTGCTAGGCAAAAGTAATGAAGATGATCGCTTAAAATGCTTGAAGTTTTCTGAAATTTATTCTTTAAATCTATATCAGAAAACTTTAAGTCGCGTCAATCCTCTAACATAACACCAGGTTCCCAGGATTTTTTTCTTGATAACGAAATATTCTCCTCATTTTTCTTTGGTCCAGTGTCTGAAGCGGAAGAATCTAATGTGATAAGTAAACTAAAAATAAAGCACTCTTGCGGGCTAGATGGTATTATTAGCTTAATAGTTAAAAATAACTAGTGATCACATTATCAAACCTTTACCCTACATATTGAATAACAGTTTTGTAAGTGGTATATTTCCAGAGTGCCTAAAAACTGCACCGATTTATAAAAAGGGTATCAAGTCTGATCCAAATAATTATAGACCAATATCGCTATTATCAGTCTTCTCCAAACTTTTGAAAAAGTAATGGCCAGAAAAATGCTAAGTTTTCTCGGAAGATACAAGATTCCTAATAATTGCCAATACGGTTTTGTAAAAGGGAAGTCAACTGAAGATGCGATTCTAAAATTTCTAGAAAAAATATACCTAGAACTGGATAAGAGCAATAAATCGGCTGCACTCTTTCTTGATCTTACAAAGGCATTTGACTTAGTGAATCACAAGTTACTATTGAAAATTCTATACAGATACTCGTATGTTTTTAAAAATAATATTCTTAAGTGGTTCTCACCGTTCCTTCAAAATAGAAAACAACTTGTACGGTTAAATTCTACTTTGAGTGAGACATTTCCAAGTCCATGTCTCGGTGTTACTCAAGGATCAGTTCTTGGACCCTTTTATACATAAATTCAATCTTCAGGTTGCCGCTAAATGGAAAAGTTGTTGTCTTGTTGATGACCTGGCTCTCTCTTATCCTGCTTCTTCTGTAGATAATATGAGGCAAAAGATGAATTCAGATTTGTCTGATTGGTTTACTTATCATCAGATGTCGCTAAGCAGTAAATCGAAAGTCGTGTGTTTTTCACTATCGTCTCAATATGACATAAACGGAGTAGGCTATCATGGTGCTAATTGTGACTCTGTAAACTGCAATGATGATTGCATATTTTTGGAATCCGTCTCTCAGTTCAAATATTTAGGTGTCACCTTAGATTCCAATTTGAATTGGAAACCACGTATAAACAATGTTAAAAAAATTGTGTATATATAGCAATGAATAAGATATTTCATCTACGAAATTTAGTACCCTCTAATCTACTTCTTTCCATCTACTATGCACTGGTTAATTCCCGCCTAGATTATGGTATTGCTTGTTGAGGCAGCGCATTCGTTAGTAACTTAGAACCTCTTATAATAGCGCAAAAGAAGATAATTAGAATAATAATGTTAAACCGCGATGGGAGCCCTTATTCCAATCTGCTAGTATTTTGCCACTCAGGTATCTATATGTCTTCAAGGTATTGCGATTATTCTACTTACGGGGTGGGTGCACTAACTTCAGGCGGAACGAAACCTACTCGCTGAGATATGCAATCACTCTAATGGTTCCAAAAGTTAGGACCGAACATTATAGACGCTTTGCTACTATAATAGCTCCATTTATTTTTAAGAAACTGCTCTCAGATATATGCAATCAAGTTGAATGTAAATCCAGATTCCTTAGGAGTCTGAGAAATTAGTTGCTGTTCAGATCGGATGTAGAAATGTTGATGCAAGTAATAATCAATAATAATAATTGAGGGTGGCCGTGGTGTAGTGGTAACATCATCGCTTGTCACGCTGTTGATTCACGGTCCGAATCCTGATGTCAAGAATCATCTATTTATTTCGCATGAAATAAATAAAAAGTCGATCAATTGCGAAAGCTTATGTCAACTCTACTGTGAAGGCATAACACTGGCAGTAGGGTGATCATATGGCTAAAATGCAACTTGATCGTGATGATGACATCAGGTGGACGGAAAAAAAAATACTGTGAATCATGAGCAACGACAAAAGCACAAACAAACAAGCTCCCCAGTTATCTGGACAGCCACCTATGGAGTTCACTGAAACTTAATACCAGCTGAGTTTCAAACCAACTACACCAATCTGTCTTTCTCTCTGTCTATTCCCCTTTCCTAAAAACGCCCGTGTCCTAAAAATTAGTATAAGAGTATTCATAACCCCTTTCACACGTGCAAATTATAAAAAAAAAAAAAATCGTTAACCAATCCTTCTTTTTGAAAACTGTTTGCTTTTAAACTCTTGCCTAATAGCACAAAAACTCATCAATCTTTTTGCCTTATTTTTTCGCCCAAATTGGCTTTTAGTCTCTTCTATCTCAAAATTTCTAGTCTCTTTACTTATAAAATAAAATCCTTTTTCTCTTTTTCTTACTCGGTGCGGCTTCTCATAACATTTAGAAGTATATATTAAAATACTTAATGCACTCAAAACTGGTATTTTATACCACAAAGTGTATACTAGAAAACATTTCAACAAAACAATTGCATAATTCATGGGTATATAGATATCTCGATGTAAAAAGGTTAATTACGGCTAAATTATATATGTAAAGGGTGACCAGAAAGCAATTATAGTTTTTTCCAATTGTTATGCAGCTGTCAAAGTTACCAACCAACATCCAGCTGTCAAAATATTCAGAAAGGTTTGCCATTTCATCATGCATCATTTGACGCCTCCCAAACGTGTGGAAATTATTAAAAAATATCGAAATTCTGGCTCAGATGTATTTACAGTTGTATTTTTTAATAATTTTTTAAATACGCAACGTGAATTTCGTCGTGAGGTCGGTCGTCATCATGGCTTCAGTGCGCAGTCAATTCGTCGCATCGTGGAAAAGTTTGAGTTTTGGACTTTAAGCCACCAACCAGACAAAGATCGGTGTGAAGTGAAGAAAACATAGCCGCCGTAGCGGCCAGTATCGAAGAAGACCCAGAAATGGCGGCCATTTAAATGACCAATAGATCGAACCTCAACATTGTTTGCACGATCCTCAAGAAAAGATACCCTCTGATCTGCTCCAACTTCAGAGGTGTTAGGCTCTGCTAATAAGATCCTATGTGAACGCCTTATAAGATCCTATGTGGAACGCCTTAAACTAAATCTAAATCGATAATCACCACCCTTTCATAAATTTTAAAGTCTATTATGATAGTGTTTACAGAGAAGCCATGTCTAGTTTTGGCATCCCTGCCAAACTTTTCCGTGTGTGCAGGATGACGAAATCACTGAGGCTTTGGTGTGAGAAAGGACTACGACTAAGTGACGTGCTGTCATGAGCTTTCTATAGCATCATACTTGAATGCATTAAACAAAATTCTCAAGCTAACATCAGGGGTACCATCTTTTAGAAGTCTATTGTCAAGATCTTTAGACATTTACATAGTTGGAAGAACGCAGCGAGCTGTGCGTGATGCGTTTGTGAGTATTGAGGGCACAACCAAATTATATGCTGTATTAAAAAAAAAATCAACATCAGCGGCTTGAAGAGAACATATCAAATAGATCATCACAAAAGATCAAGTGGAGAATCATTCTTACCAACCGCTGTTTCTTTTGGCTAAGAAGCAATGTGCACTCACGGACAACTTAGGTGACTATATAAGACCCTCATGATCCCAGTCCTACTATACGGCGCAGAAGCATCGACGTTATCAAAGGCGGATGAAAACTCACGGGGAATGGAGGAGAAGGTACAACAATGAACTTTACCTGTTTTGCAGCGACATTGACCTAGTCAGAAGGGTTCGAATTCATCGCCTAATATGTCTAGGACATGAAGAGCGAATGGACATTAAAGCTTTGGCCCGGAAAGTCTTGGAATCCAGCCCGGAGGGACGAAGTGGTAAAAGAAGACCTCACCTAAGGTGGCGCATAAAAGTGGAAAGCGACCTCAATCAACTTTGTGTAAAACTGGAGGCGGCTAGCACAAAATCGAGCTGGCTGGAGACGGTTGTTGGTTAATTCATTGGTTGCCTTTGATACCGATAGGTAGTAAAGGACGTCTGAGAGCTGAATAGTTTTTTACAACTTAATTTATTTCTATGCACTCTTATTTCCTTTTCTATGTGAAGTTTAAATGTCCAGTTTTTTTTATGACTTCTTCTATTCCAGTGAAGTCGTTTTCATTAAAATTTTAATAAGCTACGAGTATATGATGAGTTGGTTGCATCATCTAATGCATAATTGCTAATTGCATAACTTCTTAGATGCTCGCTCCCTTCTCCAGCTCCCATGTGATTTCATAAACAGCAATGCACATCAAAACAAGCCACTTTAAAATTATTAATGAATCGCAACACAAATTTAAAATATCCTACAGTCACTCATTTTAGGTTATTTCTCATTAAGCGCCATACTGAGAAGTTTCTTTTACGAGAGTGCTCTTCTGGGAAAATTGTTTTCCTTTGTTTCGAGTCGATCTCCTTATTGTAGCAGTTTTGGTACGTGAACTCGTGATTTCATCGCTTTCGACACATGAGACACGCATCCTTTCGTTTGCTCTGATTAATAATTTAAATTTCAAATTTTCACCTAAAAAAGAACACCACAGGTTGAATTAATTTTGGCAATTTATATTTCATGGACCAAACGGCCCGTACCGTGTCCTTGTGGAGACTTAATTATTTATAATGCAACAAAACGCCCCAGCACGGTGAGAACGCAACATGGATTCTAATCAGTTGTGGCCTAATTTTTGTTGAAAAACTTTGGAAATGATGAAAATTCCCCCTCATCAAGGACTCTTCTCATTCATGGTGCCATCGCATGTGACACAATGAGTCAGCTTCCCCGGTTTTCCTGTCAAAGTGACGAGGACTATGTGTCGTCCTCGTTGATTTCATGTTTTCTCTCATTTCATTATCTCCTTTCAAGGTTGATACTACTAAAGGAATGATAGAACAAAAAATTCCAACCTCCTGAAACCTGTCAGGAGCAGTAAAATGGTTGATTGTACTCCAGAGTTTTACCAGGTTCGAATATCATTTTCGAAGGACGATTCTGAGAGTAGAATGCCCCCTGAATGACAAAACGATTTCTGACGAGAAAATCATTCGAATTTATGCCATTCTCATCGGCAAAATCTTTAGTACACAATCACATTTGTTCAATCTTTTGCAGTTTTATTTGTTTGTCGTCTGTCTGACAGCGTGACTGACAAACAAGCTCGTGGATGCTTTGTGTTGTCAAAAATTGCTTTTTTTATTTTTGCCTTTTTAACGAAAATAATCCTTGTCCTCAATACACACAGTGACGCTGATGGTGGTGGTGGTCAGGGAACGACCTACTTATTACTCTATGAGTAGTTTTGTCATATTCCTGTTTGGCTGTGTGTGGGAGACAGGGTGTTAGAGTCCTTTTGTGTGGTATTATCGTCACAATTTCCCTATTCAAATGGCAGAGGCACATAATGGAATAATTGCTTTTCGTTGATGTACATGATGATGATGACGATGATGAGAAAACTTGCTGATGGGTATCTTAAAAGGAAAGAAAATTGAAAAACAAGGTTTTTTTTTTGTTGCTGTTGTCTGCTCGCTGTATAATGGTATTTTATTTTGGGAAAACTTATCGAGCTTCTGTTTTGAAAACACCTTTTGCTAGAGAAATGAGGAGCAAAAAGAAGGTAATTACACGTGGTCGTATTGTTTAGGTGGAGTTTTGTTTTTATTTTCCTCGTGCAGTGATTGACAGTGATTGCGTAATTCAAAGTAAATAGCGTTTTAGAAGGTGAAACCTTTGGCCGTTTAAATATTAAATAAGCAGAGATTTGCAGGTGCTAGGAATGGTGACAAATTTCCGCTGCTTAATTAAAAGTGATTGTTAATTGTTGGGTTTTTTGGTAGACTTGCACAGAATTATCTTAATCGTAAGTTTAGGTAGAGAAAATCTATTAGAAGATGGTTGACTTTCAACGACTTCTATATTAGGACACTCATCACTGGCAGGCGGACTTCGAGTATAATGTTCTGTGGGATCCATACGTTACTGTACAATCATGTCTATTTCCCCTTCCATTGAATATGCGGTACTAGCCTGGTCAAAATGATACTGATACAAACAGTGGATTTTTGCATAAAATAGGTTTCTGCATGTGGATCAGTGTAATTCTGCATTAACTTCTTTATATTTGTCAGAGTCTTTATAGCAGTAATCCGACGCCAATCCGATGCTATTCGACGGAATGCTGCAAAAAATGTCGGCGAAGTCCAATCATTTTACTGGATTTTCTTCGATTCGATCGATTTTCACAGAACACGTTAGATCTCCAGATCAACTTCGAATTATTCATTCCCTGACATCGCTTGCAAAGATTTCCATATATAAACTGCACATAAACATAAACTGCAATCAATTTAGCAGAGTATCCAAGTATTCGACAACATTCCATAGAATTCCTTCGGAGGACTTTATTTCTCTCCTGACAAACTCTTGTTAATTGATTCCAATTATTTTAGCAAATGCTGCCCCATCATCAGCATTTCAAGTACTAATCGACCCATTGTCCGTACACTCCAAAACACCCTCCCACTTAATACATTCCCTGTTCAAATGGAAAATTGAATGTACACCATAAAGAAAAAATATCCTTCTCAAAAGACAACTACAATACTCGTAATTCAATTCAATTCCACACATCCTTTCTCCCCTGTGTGTGCTGCTCCTTTATTTTGTAGAGTACTAGTATTCCGTTCGTTCTTCCCTCGCAATTGATATGCAGCGCAATTGAGTTGAATCCATAAAGCAATAAACTTCTGCCTCCTGCACAACTTTCTTTGCTTCATTTCGCCCTTTCCTCTTCTTTCTGTGTGCAAAATAAAGGAGAAGTACTTCTTTTTGGTCTAGTTAGTGAATATCGTTTTATTTTATTTAATTTTTTTTTTCTCTAAAGTATATATGAAATCCTTTCCAGGAATTTATATTTTCTCTTTTTTTTTTTTTTTTTTTCATTGTGTGGTTAGTTTGCTGGCCTTTTTGGTGTAATTTTATAGCTAATCTTAAAAAGTGAATTTATTTCCATTTCTATTTTTTGGAGAGGGAAAACTGTAAAATGAAAATGCAACGAACGGAGTTGAAAGATGAAGGAGAGCGGAGGTGGAAAGGAATACAAGCAACTTTTGTTTGCTTCTATTTTTCTACTGATTACTCGATTCCGTTGAATGGTGGATGAATGTGGGCCATGATAAAAAAAAAAAATGCAGTCCAAAAGGAGAAGTACGAGTATTTACAGTCAGCTACAGAAGGTTTAGTCAGACTTTGTGAAAAAACAACGAACAAATTGAAGAAGCCCTCAAGTGGTTTTTTGATAAGGAATTCTCAAACCGCTTTTTGAACTATACTGAGATTGATCACGTGTTAGCAAAAAAACAAAAAAGCTCGCAAAAAGACTAATATTGTAGTCTATATTACTAGAAGTAATATACTCGTATGTATGACTTCCGCAAGGCATCATAAGAGATATCCACGAGTATATGAATACATACTAATTGCTTGTCGAGTAGATGCGAAATTCAATTGAAAGAAAAGAATCGGTGAACCTTTTGTTTCTGTGAATCCGTTGTGACAAAGCTAATTTATGATAGGAATATGAAATAAAATAAAGTGCACGACTGGGTCGAGGTACTGCTTTTTTTTAGCTTTTTATTAATTTCAATTCATTTCATACTTACTTGCTAGACAAAAACGTTTAAAACTAACTTAACTAACTTAACTATCTTACTCCAACTTACTGGCCCTATGCGGGCGCTCTCAGCTAATCTTAATTCTTATCTATGTCTTCCGACTACTTATTAATATTTTATTTACAGAACAAATTAAGACTAAGAAAAATTGTATTTATTTTTTAAAAAACTTAGTAATAGTACTTTCTGTTTTTTTTTTCATCTTATATATAAAACTTAAGTGCTACCTTAAAATAAATCTTAACCTAACTTAACTACATGCATAATCAAACATGCACTTTTTTTGTGGTTATTATGATTTTTTTTTCGTATAAATAAATAAACTTAAACTACTTAAACCTAGACACCTAAAAACTATGTCAAAAATATGGCGGCCAACTTTGCCGTACTGGACCTACCCCGGATCAAAAGGGATCGACGAGGGAGCTCCCTCCATTAACCACCAGAATTGCTGGTGCTGCTCTAACACATCTTTTATATCGCGCCCCGATACCGATCTACTGAATCGGAGACGCTCCTCAGTGCTCTGTGCGAAGTCTCGGCTGTAGTTGAGCCTCCTGTCCACAGTAGTACGGGCAACGTGAAAGATTAGCGGCACCGCTGATCTATCCTGGATCAGACCTGTCTGATCGATAGAGGAATACTTCTGGGTAACATAACCGTTAAGGGGCACCCTCTCATGGTACCTATAGTTGGGGTAATAAGCCCCGAAGATCAGGTTATTCATCGAGGTCATTGCTCTTGCAATGTGCCTTCGAGTCATCTTGACCAGGAAATTGTCCACGACGTACTGCTTTTCTGCTGTTCATTTACAAATCACTCTGATTTAAAATTTAAGAAACATTTCGGAAAATACATTAAGGCAAAAAGTTATTTTGGCCATCAGAAAACTTCGCATGCAATGTCCTTGAATATGTCAAATGTTGCTTAGATGCCGATTTTTAACAAAAACGCTTGAGCCATAACTAACGCGACCATATGCCGTGTATTTCACAGGAATACCTTTTTCAACTTTGAACCTGTAAATACCCTGTATTCAAAAAATGAACCCTAAAAAAACCTAAGTTTCTGTCTAAAAAGCGATTCGAACATATTTTGTGTTTGACGGGGACAACACCTGTAGAAAGTATTTTCTCCGCAGTAAACTTGTCTGCAGGAACGCTTGTAACATTATTATTTGTGAACAGCAATATGATGCATTTATTAAACCGATTTCTTAATTTATCTTCAAAGCGGAGCGTTTAAATCGAAGCTAATGACTTCTACAACCATATCAAGACGGAGAAGGTGTGTTTTACAAAATTGGACAAACAGAAAAAAATATCAAAAACGATTAAGAGGAAAGAGGAGTAAACACTGTCCGGTGAAAGCTGCGAATCAGACTAATTGTTCTATTATTTTAAATTTAGTTTTTTAGCTAATTTTAAATGACCTCGCATTAACTAAAAGCTACCATTTAGTCGATCAGTGGTAAAAAGTATATTCACCAGCAAAATAAAATTATTTGATCAGCAATTTAATAGTTTTTTGATCACCAGAATATAATCTTTTTATCCAAAGAAAATTAAAAACGAAATCATCACAAGAATAAATGATTAGCAGCAACGAAAATACGAGTAAAATTTTGTTTTCTCAGTCATAAATAATTATTTGATGAGTAGAAGCTAATTTTTTGATGTGCATAGATCTCCTAAAAAATTGTATTATATTTTCAGCTAAAATAAATTATTTGATCACCATAATTTATTTTTTGACTGGTAGAAAATATAATTTCAGCAGAAAAGTAAAAAAAAAAGTCTACAAAATTGTTAAGAATCATATTCAAAAAGAAGCACTGTTTCGTGTTGTCGAAATCAGCAGTTATAAATTATCCAAATGTTTTTGGTTGTTTGCAAAATTTGTACTATCATATATTACAATATTAAAGATAAAACTAATTTAAAATAGATTGGTGGCAAAATTTCTACTACGATGAATTCTGCAATAGAGGTGACTGATTTATGTGATTACCAACTCAAGTATATCGCTGGGTCCTTGAAGTCTGATATGTTACACTGATGGATTGGAAATGAACTCTGGAGTTGGTGCTGGCTTCTTTGGAGCCAACTTTTTAATATCGTTCTCGATATCACTAGATATGTGCCCTAAGCTAAAATCCATCCTATTGAATCATTGGATCAACCAGCGATTATTCTTATATTTTCGGATAGTTAGTCAGCATTTCAAGTTTTGATTTCTAACTCAATGGATTCAAAGCTGGTTGAATGTTTCTTCGAGGCCTTACAATTTCTGGTTAGCTACAAAAATGTCAATGTTTTATGTGCCCAGTCATCGGGGTACTAAGAGGACTGATACAGCAACCGAAATAACAGGTCCGGGGCACTTTTGTGGTGTCAACTAGCCTACAACCACAACTTGGGTTTGGTTTTAGGCTTAGACAAGCTAAACCTTTAATCAATCAGTATTCTAAACAAGTTAAACCCGTCTATAGAGACAGGGTGCCGACTCTGTTTAAAAGAGGAGGAAACCACCGAGATTATTTTCTGTAAGTGATTCTCTTAGTTAGATCAGACGGCGCAATGTTCATAGTGCATTTATCAACCCCGGGGAGTTTAGGAACGCCACTACCAAGGACATAATCACGTATAACAGGAAGTTGAAAGGTCTCGTGGGATAATAGTACTCTATGACACAAAAGATGTCTCAGTTCTCAGTGCTAGCCGTTGGACAGGGTGTAGTTAAAAGAACAAAAAAAAAAAAAAAAACTTAATTGTAGCCGTGAAGGTTAAGGTTTCAGGCTTTGTTGAAATGAGGTTGGAAAACGTTCATTAGCTCTTTGACTATAAAGAATACACTAATGCCGCCAATGTTAAATAAAGCCTCTAGTTTGCATAATACGCTATGTCCTAGATAAATCATGATGTGGCCGGATTGTACGGGGTCTATGAATTACAATATAAGTCACTCCGCTGAACTTATGTAAGATTAGGTTCGAGTGCCTGTCAGCACTTGACAAACAGGAGTAATACGCTATAAAACACTTAAAACTCGATTTTAACTTCGACGGACTTTTACACAATTTGACAAACTTGGCAACATATTAATATAATTTCACATGATGCATCCGAACTAGAGAAAACATTTTATAGAATTTCACACGCAGCTGAAATATAAAATTCTACACAATTTGAATAATTCGTACCCAATTCGACATAAAATTGAAGAACTTGACAAAGGTTCTGAAAGAGTTTGGAATAATTTCATAAGAATTTGTCGGGAGTTTCACGGGATTTCAATTGTTTGGTAAGGTTACAGCAATCCGACTTGCCCGTCCACAGAAGCTTACAAGTCTCGATTAAAGGCAAATAATAAAGACTTCGTCCAATTCGGTGTGTTCATGTCAGAAATTCGGAGTGAATTAGATTTCGATGTTTCGGTTTTGACGGTTTCACGTACTATAAAACGCAGCGGATTAATCGTCCGAAACCGATGCCTGCTCCATGTCTAACAGCAGCCCACAAGGAAAGGAGAGTGACATTCGCTCGTAACAACATGGATTGTAATTGGAAAACTGTAAGTAACATTGTGTTCATTTCCTCTTTTTTTTTTCAATTTTAAATGTCTTAATCTAATACAATATTTTTTTTTTTTTAAAGATTATTTTTAGTAACGAAAAGAAGTCTAATCTTGATGGACCAGACGGTTTTAATGGATATTGGCACGATTTACGGAAGGAACCAAGGTTTTTTTTCGAAGCGGAACTTCGGCAGTGGAAGTTGTATGGTATGGGGGGCTTTCTGCGCTCGCGGTAAGGTTTCACTTGCCTTTACCTCCACAAAAATGGATAGTGCAGCCTACACCCAGCTACTCGAAGAGAACTTGGTAACACATTTTTTGGCTTTATCGGCGATTTCCTCATGTTTTTCAACAGATAATGCAGCGATTCACGTCAGTCGTCGAAGTTTAGAATGGTTTTAAGCCCAAAACTTCAGATTAATGAAGTGGTCGGCACGTTCTCCGGATTGTAATCCGATAAAAAATCTTTGGGGAATAATTACACACCGAGTTTATGCATATAATTGGCAATTCGCAAACGTTGCCGAGCTCTGAGCATCAATTATGGATGCATGGAACTCCTTTGAGGATTCCATACTAAGAAAACTAATTGAGAGTATGCCCAATAGAACTTATAGTATCAAAAAAGGGATAATCAAATCCCATACTAATATCTGTAAAAACGATTAGCCAAAATAAAAAAAATTCAGAAAAATGTAATGCGGTTATGCTTTTGGAAGCCAGACAAAACAGAAAAAAAAAAAAAAAAAAAAACAATAATAAAGTGCCTGTATCCGTTTAGAGTTTCCTGGAAAAGGCTTTTTACAGGATGCGGTTATACTTTCTCAAAGCACTCTATATATGTTCAAAGAGTTCTTCAAATTTGTACAGACCGAATTTGTAGAATTTGACACATATTATAATAATTTGGAAGAACTGTTGAATATATGGACTGAATTCGAAAATACTCTTTAAGTCCTACAATATTCGACAAAAACCCGCAGATGCCCAAGAAATTCAACTTTTAATAGAATTTGATATGTTCTCAGTTTGCTTTCTCTGTGTCTTCTTATATCTCTCTGCACTAGACTGTTTTTATATTCGGATAACTAATTTTTGGCTAAATTGTATCGCCAACGAACCATGCGTTATCTAAACTGGTTCAATTGGACGTTACAATTTAAATCTGGCAATACTGTGGTTCAGTTAAAGATAAACAGCTGATATTTGACATCTGTGAATACTAAGCATTGACATTTGTAATTATGGAGCGGAATATGGAGAACATGATTTTTATATATTTATATATATACATTTGATTGATAGAACCCATCTCCGAAATGGGGAAATATTGACCAACACTATTTGCGAAATAATATCGGTGTACATAACCGTCCATATTGTTCCGCGGTTATGATGCCAATGGATAAATTCGATTGAACCGGGTTAGTGTTGAATGTTCAAAGACCAGTGCGTCACGGTAATGGCCGGTCAGGTAAATATATCGCCACATTGACTGACAGCGTTCGTAACAATCCGTCAAAATCCATTCGCCATCGTTCCTAGCAATTGAACTTTCCTACAACTCCATGCAGCGCATTTTAACAAAAGATCTGCATCTCATGTTAGAGAACCACCAAACGATGAGGATCACTTTCAAGTGAATGGAATTTTGTAAACAAACAAAACTGTCGCATTTGGGGTCATGAAAACTCACGGGCCATTCACGAATAACCAATGCACCCACAAAAAGTCACTGTCTAATTGGGCTGTACTTCTCCCAAAATTCTCGTGGTGCAATGGTGAACGTTATCGGGACATGATAACAAAATATTTTTGGTACCAATTGCATGATATCCATGTGAAGGACGGTGATACCTGCCACCTAGCGCAATGCAGTTATTGCACACAAAGCTTCCTCACCAAAATTGGCGATCAAAATCTGGCGATATCACGCCGTTGTACTTTTTTCTTTGGGGTTAAGTGAAGCGGAAGGTGTATGTGTATGACCCCCAGACAATTTCATAGTTAAAGGACGAGATTCGATGCATTATTTATGAACTATTGCAGGATTTATGCCGAAAAAGAGTGAACAATTTGATTAAAAGGACGGAATCCTGAAGGACCAATCGTGACGCCCATTTGACCGATATTATTTATCATGTTTAATGTAAATGTCTTAACATTATGTTAACATACTACATACGTAAATATCAGCAGTTTATAAAAAAAACCAATGCGTTTTATTTCAAATTAAAATTTGTACCTCCAATTGAATTACCCTTTAGAATAAAACACATATTTTCTTCAGCAATTGATCAAATTGTATACTCCGGAACAACTGACTCTTCGGTCTTGCAAAACGTTCACAACTCGACTCTTGTAGTTACCGACACATGACCAAATCAACAAATGTTCATTGTTTTAAACATTTCGATGGAGCTTGTTAAGATTGCTCCTTTCGCCGTTGTCGTATTCTTCCTTACATACTCGTACATCATCTTCCCATATCTTTGGTTTTTATACAATATAGGGAGATAATGCTAGCCATTTACTGTATCTATTTCCTTGTCGCTGACAGTAAAGCAAATTTCCAACAACCATTTTCGAATAAATGGAAAATATTAAAGGATTAAAAAGACTATACAACTTGGAGGAAGTAGTAGGCAACGGCATAGAGCACATTTCATGGCAGTTAGTCAACCCCAGTTCGAGGTTCGTTTGATATGATGCGGAGAAAGAAGGAAGGATGCGGTGGCTAAATAGAAGATGAGGACGGAAGAATGGTAAAAGAATTCGAATGAACCTGAATGAAAATAGTACAAAGGACTTTAAGTTTAATTGAAAATCTTCTCTCTGTATTTACCAAGATTTTAACTTTTTTTTTATGCTTATTTCCCTGAGCCCTGCGTATCCTTTTTCTCCCATTTTACTTTTCTATCTCTCTCGTTGATGATTATAATGCATGTATTGTTTAGAAGCCGTGGTAGAAGAGGAACCTTCTGCATGCGCACTCATAAACTAGTTGCGGAATGCTAAAAAAGAAAGAAAACGAGAAACAGGAGCTATAGAGAGAACGCGGAAAGAGCCGATGGAAGTCTAAACAAGGATCTCTATAATGGCCATCCTTCCAGTTATTTTCATTTGAAACTCCTCCTGTTGTGTGTGTGTCACACACAATGAAATTTGCGCGCTGGCAACGACTTGGTGTGTCATCGTCGAAAGTTAGACTGCAGTCGAAATATGGGATGGAAAAATGACTATTATATTAACGGTGCAATTTTTATTCTTTTGTAGTCTATTCGCGAGCAAAGTATTAAAGTATTGTTTTCTATTCGAGGGTCCTTTATTTGTGTAACTACTAATGCACTGTGGATTTCTATGCTATATGCAAACACACACACATATGTATGCATATATATACATATATTAATTTCAACCTCAAAGTGGAGTCTTTTCATTGCATTGTTCCTCATTGCCTCCCTGCACATCCTTGTGTTCTTCTGTTTTATGAAAAATTTATTCGTTCTATGCTTGCATGTGAGTTAAGGCGGGTGCACTTTTCCTCATCCTCCTCATAAGGAGGATAAGGAATTAAATAAAGACGGGAAGCAGTGCTAATTTGTTTTCCCTCTTCGTCCTTGTTTCCCATATTCTTTTTTTGTTTTACTTAATTTTTGTAATCCGTGTGCACGGGATTTGTTTTTTTTTTTTGGTTTTTTAATATTCATTCATTCAGGATGCTACCTTACTGCAGCAGGAAGTAAAGGATTCACTAGGCAATTTGCTGCATGTGAGTTTTATGTTTAATTCCTTGCTGTCGTCCTCTCTTCTCTTTTTAGGACAGCAACGTACAGAAAGTGACAGTTTCTTGTTTTGCAGGTAATGCATCATAGTTAACTGTTCTTTTATGCTGATATAACAGATGTTAATTGTGTTCTTCTTTTTTTTTGCTCTTGTGTATCTTTGCCGTGAGTGGGGGGAGGGGGGGATAAAATGAAACCAGGTCAGTAGAGGTGATGGAAATTTAATGTCAGCATGTGTTGGGTTTTGGATTTTGTTTTTTCTTCTTTTTGGGAAGACTGTGCTTCTGGAGCCTTGATGAATGGAGATTAAAAAGAAAATTAAAAGATATACGAAAAAGAAAAATAATGAGAAAATGGCTTCCCCGGTGAATGGGATAAGAATGGGTGGATTTTGTGTAGATACTTGCGAGAGTTCCTTTATGTGCAGATAATGCAGGGGTACTGGGTGCTTTAGCTTCTTTTATTCTTGAAATTTGTCTTTAATTAGGAGAGATCGCTGGCGAAGATTATGAAGGAAGCTAAAAGCTATTACCCAAAGTTGAAAGTCATTCTCCAAACATGGTAATTCGACTTGTATTGATAAGTATCTACGTATTTCTGGTAATTCCAACTTTGCTTTCATGTTTTGTTGTCATGCATCATGGATGAGATACGTACATATACACATATGTATGTACATCCTCTTTCAAAAACAGAGTTGTACTGAAGTGATGCAGTCGTAGTATGGTACACAAAATTTGTTAGAATTTCACAAGAGCTACCGGAAATTATACTACAGATCCCGAAAAATCAGATTGTATTGTTCAAACTTAAAAATATATCTCTTTCAACTTTAGAAAATGCGTAGTCAAATAGGAGAAATGAAAGATTATACTTCCGAAAGGCTTTCACATTACCTGCCCCATCAGAATACAAAAGAAAAAAGCACAGCCTCCGTCGTGCACTAAAGAACTGTCGGAGGCGGAAAGGAAAATTCTTACCAAATAAGAAATAACACATTTACTCCTTCAAAAAGGAAACAGAGATTGGACATCAGATGCAGAGAAGACAGCAGTGGTATTAATAAGTACCCACTTCCCGCGATGTACTGAAAGTCTTATTTTAAATATCTACAAGATACAGCAAGTGTTACAGAAGATACAGGCTGTTCTGTAAAGTCGTCCGGCTTTAGTATCAAAAGCAGGGTGTTATAAATAAAATAAAACAAAAAAGTATTGAAAAACGGTGAAGGGAAATAACTTCACCTCAAAAATATGTATGTATATACTTTTATTATGCGAAGTTATTTCCCACTGAAAGTGGTTTTTCTTAAGCGCCACACAAGAACTGTTTGATTCGCCTCGAATTTTAATTTAAAATTTAGTAAAACGTAAGTGAATATAACATTTTCCAATTTTTTCAAATGAAGTATTAAAATATGGCAAAAGTTGATTAAGTTAAAATTTGATGCGAATTAAATAGTATCTACTTATGTGGCGCTAAAAAAAAAGAACTATGAACATCGCTTCGACTCATACATAGGTGGGAAATAACTTGAGGTGAAGTTGTTTCCTATGAAGTTATTTCCCTGCACCTCGAAAAACTGTCACAGTGCATTTAAACTAAAAAAAAATATAAATAACCATTCCTCCATGACTTTGTCTTTGGTCACCAGAAAGCAAGCTGCACCAACGCACCAATTCACCCATCGACACCGGTATAAAGTTTCCAATGCAACAATTGGAACCAATTTCATTAACAACCTAAAGAAGGAAACCTAAAGAAGGAAATGTCAAAGTTACGCAGTGATTTGTTTCTCAAGATGGATCAAATTGAAATATCGAGGTTAGCGCGAGTGACACACAAGCAGTGAGAGAGGAACTTTACAGCTACAATTTAACGAGATGGAGAGAAAAGCAGTAGTAGCGGATGCTATTATATTTGGAATACCGGAACTTCCCGAGTAATATTTAACATCAATCTTCGATTGCATCTGTTGTTCAACCAACTGCGTGCCCGCAATGCTTAAAATAACATTCCACACTAAGCAGCACAACGCTACTGCATCACCAAATTCAACTGTCCAGAAGAGAGAAACGTTGTGCTTAGATCAGCTGCAAACCATCGCAAGCAAAATAAAAAAACAGCTGAAGTTAGTCTGGATGCCAACAGTAACAGCAACAGTATATATGTGTGTACTTGAATTAGAACCTCACAAAAAAGAATCGGACACTCCTACAGAGAGCTATTTGCATGAAACGCAACCGATAACTGTTTTCTGCGTACACCAAAGCTGTCATCATCCACATCAACAGCTGTAGGTAAAAACTTCCTCATTGAAAGCTTCGAACATTTGATTGCCGAAACGCGACAACACTAAGCCGAGGATCGCGTAAGCAGTGCAGTGACTCACAGCAGTATTTGAACTGCCTTATTAATTTTTATTATTATTTTATTAATTTATTGTATTTTACTTATTGTTTTTGCTTACTTATTTCCAATTTAATTAAATTTGCTATATCTTTTAATTTACTTCCGAACGACGCTGGGAACTGCTTTTGTAGCAAATAGTCTCAATTACCATCGCTGTCATGCTCTGCTCGCGTTTATTTCTCTTTTATAGATCATGAATACAAGAATAAGAAGGAACTAATATAGCTTTTGATAAAACACGCGCTGATGCATGTATATTAATGCTGAATATCTTCCCAAACATGTCGATTCAGAAGTATATTTAGCGAGACAAATATGGATATTATTTGTTCTTGTTTCTGATGAAAACAGTGACATTGAATACTTGTTAGAGCAATTTAGGTGATTTTAAAGTTAATCTTTTAGACTCGAACCTTCTTCTCGTAAACAGATTTCTTGACAATACCGCTTCTTTACAACAATTCCCTATCAATCGCTTCAAGCCCACAACCTTTACAGCAACTAATTCAACTCTCGTAGACGTGTTTCCTGTTAATCGCCCAGATCAGGTGAACTATTATAATCAACTAAATGTCTCTGGTATCTCAAAGCACGATTTAATCGGTGTTTTCTATGATATAGACATTTTTCGAACTTTGAATGGGAAATCGATTGAATATCGAGTTTTCAAATCTGTCTGTGTGGAGGAGTACTTTATGTTCTCAAATGATGAGTTGAAGTCTAGAATATTACGCAATAAGAAATGAAATGGATGGTACAGAGATAAGATTGACTTGCTAATATTACAGAAACATTTTTTTATATAATCGTTGGAAAAGGTTCAAACTTCCGGCTCTAGTTATGGAGTTAGAAAACTTCTCAATATGATCAATTTGCAAATAAATAAGTCTAGAGTTTCAACTCTAAGTTTGCAAATAAATAAGTCTAAAGCTTAAACTCGTAAGTTTTGTGATGGCATGTATTCACAAATAACATGGAAAAACGTTAAAAGTTTAGGAATTACCAAGCAAAATGATATTGATTGAATTGACTGTGATCCCAATGAAGTCAAAAAAATGTGCCCTCTCAAGCTAGCGCAAGCTCTTTTTGTTCAACGCCACCATATGAAGAGAACAATAGTTCTAGCAACTCGTTTGGGTTGAATAGGGTGAATCAATGCAAGATCTATAAGGCTGTCTTTGGAATTAAATCAAAAGCTGCTGGACTAGACAACAAGCTCTTAAAAATATATACATAAATTCAACACAATTCTTACAAGTTCCAGCTATCCTAAATTATGGAAAGTAAACTTAAAACTAAAGTTATACCAGTTGACAAAAAATGATCATCTAGAAGGAAATAATTTTGTCTCAAGTCAATTCTTCTCTCTTATCGAAAGTTTATCCAGATTTCAGCCAGTCGGATTTTAGAGCAAAGCATAGCTGTACTACCACCAGGACAATTTCACGACTTACTTTTGTTGGATATCTCAAAGGCTTTCAACACAGTTCCGCATAATATTCTTTTGAGCAAACTTAAAAAAATTGCTTTAAGACTTGTAGAGAACTACTTAAGTGAACGATCTCAACTGGTGTTAAAATAAATAGCGGTGTTACGTTTTCTAATTTCCTTTCCATTAGCGCCAGAGTTACCCAAGGATCTATCTTAGGTCCAATGCTCTTTACTATATTTAAAGGGATTTCATTATCTCCCAACTGTTCTTAATTACTGCAGAATACAAATGTATGCGGACGACGTGCAGTTATATTTAAGTTACCCTCTAGGCCTTATAGAGGATGCAACAGAACGCATTGGCTCTTGTATTAGTTTTGAAATGGGCAGATTGGAACCAAATTGAGCCCAATTCAAGAAAAGCTAAGATATAATTAGCAAAGATGCTATCTGCACTCACGGCCTTGCCAGCATTAAGACAAATGATGGGAAGGCCGTGATTGATTAGAATACGTTTGTGTTAAAAATCTCGACATAATATTCAACTAAACTCTCACTTGGAACGATCATATGTAATAGGTAGGTCATATGTTATGAAACGCACTCTTTATCTAACCGGGAAGTTGCCCACTTCCGACCAAAGTTAAAATTATATTAGCTAAGATCCTCTTACTGCCAACTATGGCTAGTAAATTTGTTGTAACCTAGAAGCGGAAATGACGTAAACTTCACGTTATGTTTAACAATATTGTTC
The DNA here is from genome assembly GCA_963082735.1 of Pocota personata. Classification (NCBI taxonomy): domain Eukaryota; kingdom Metazoa; phylum Arthropoda; class Insecta; order Diptera; family Syrphidae; genus Pocota; species Pocota personata. The sequence goes on from OY720430.1 coordinate 141,844,472, forward strand.
GTTTTATCTATGGCCTGCGAAGATTTGATCATGTTTCTCGATGTGTGAATAGTGTCTATAGTATGCCCCAGAGTATCTTTTCAGCAAAATAACAATCGGGTTATCACAAAAAAGTAGAAGCTTGATAACACCTCGGTTTCAAAGCAAAAATATATAACATTTGTTGTAAGAAAATACATTCATTTTTTATAAGATCTTATAGTTTTGGCATGAAATGGTATAATATACCTACTCAGTTGTTAAGTGACAAGAGGCGAATGTAAATAAATTTTTTAAGGCTGTTGATAGGAACAAATTCAAATCATATGTATGTACATATTCTTGAAAAATAAATAGAAAAAAAGGCAAAAATAAGGCAGAAAATCCAACAACAAATTAAGCAGCTGAGAGGTGGTGACAAGGTAAAACCGTGAAAAGTCAATTTTATTGAATATTGGTAATGTGACAAAATGTCTGGTGTTGACACGTAAATTGTAGTTTACGTACCACATAGTATCCAAAATTTTCAAAAAATGTTTTTAAAACTTTGTAACAGTATCGGTGCCTTAATGGTAAAATTTTAAGTGACATCAACAACTCAAAACTGGGAGTATAACGATTCACTTTGCACGTAATTCTAACTGCATGTTTGCAGTAATAGTTTTATATTAATAAAGTATGAACCACCCCAACAAGATAACTCGTAATTGATGAGATTTTAACAGGGCATTGTAAACCAATTTTAAAATAGGTATACTACAGTAGAAACTGAAATGATTGAAGCCTGGTATTGTTATGATGTTTCTTAACTTGTGAATAAAGTTGTTATTACTTTCCTATTTTACAGAGTAAAGGCTATAGGTACCCTGCAAAGAAGTTGAATACTGGTTAAACTATGGTCTGTTATTCCCAAATTATAGGTCATCACTTTGTAATTGACATAATTGTTTATGTGAAGCCTTAAGAAAATATGGTATAAGAAAGACTCTGAACGAGTAAGTTGATTCAAAAGAGAATCAAAACCAAATGAAGCTAAAATCGATAAATAATTTTCTACATCGGCAGAGTCAGACAAAGTATTAATGTTCATATGACCCAACAAAATCATGTTCTTATAAGATTTCCAAGTATCCCGAAAACTCATCCAAAAAGTGCACTTATGAATGTGGTATTCGTGAGTCAAAGATAAGAATACAACTTTATTAGTCTTCATAGGTCGAATGACAAAACATGACTGGCTTCTTAAAACTAACTTAAAAACTAGAAGAGAGTGAGAGAGACACAAACTTCATACAACATCTCCCCTTCAGAAGTCTAAATCAAATTATAAAATTCAAAATAAAAATCATATTATCTTTAGCGTTGTATTACAAAAGAACTTAAAGCTAAATATAAGCTTACTAACTAACTTATCCATTGTAATGAATAAACTTAACAAATTCTCAAATATAAAGTTTTAGAAATTCATAAGTTTTAAAAAATATTCCTTTTTTTAAATTGCAAGAGTAGCGGCAAATCAATTTCAGTTATAACTTCAATTATTTGATGTGATCTCTCGGATATGTAAATTGTTTAGGTTGAACTATTTTCCTCCCGAACCTACTTCTGCTTGAGGAAGTGTGATTTTCAACTCTAGGTGAGGTCTCATCAACATCGTTCAAGATTGGACTACGCTGAGTCGGAGTTGATATTTTTTCAGAGTGGGTGTCCAGTATGTGTTGTCTATTTCGTCTGTAAGTGTTGCCGTCTTCGTCTTCAATAATATATGACTTAGGCTCTTGGCATTTTTCTATTACTATACCAGGAGACCAATATGATGTAGGATTTTTCTTGTAGTGTATTTTTTGTCCACTATTTAAAGGTTTTAGAGATTTAGCTGTTTTATCGTAGTATGTCTTTGACTTTTTGTTTCTGTTTTGTACTTCTTTTTCTACTTTTTCAAAATCTATTGGTTTTGAAAGGTAATTTTTTGACATGGCAGGTATTTTTGTTCGAAGCTTTCTTGACATAAGAAGCTCCGAAGGTGATGGTAGATTACCTTTTGAAATTGTCCTATAGTGTAACAGTGACACATATGGATCTGATCCTGATTCTTTACTCTTAATCAATAATTTTTTAACAGTTTGTACTGATCGTTCTGCTTAACCATTAGAACGGGGAAGGTAAGGACTTGAGGTTATATGGTCAATCTGCCAATCTTGGCAGAACTTTTTAAAAACTTCAGAGTTATATGGGGGACCATTGTCGGAAATCATTATTTGTGGAATCCCATGACGAGCAAATATAGCTTTGAGCTTGTTTACAACGAGCTGACCGCTATAACCAGAGCTTAAATGCTCTATTTCTATGTATTTTGACCAATAGTCAACCACTAACAAATATATTTGTTTATTAAATTCAAACAAATCTGTACCAACCTTATACCACGGAATTGGATGAATTTCATGCGGCTGTAAAGGTTCCTTGGGCTGTGATGAACGATGACGCATGCAAGTTTCACAGTCGGTGACTATATTCTTAATATCATTGTTAATATTAGGCCAAAAGACTATGTCCTTTGCAAGAGTTTGACATCTTTGAATACCCAAGTGTCCTTCATGAATAAAGTTTAAAATGTCATGCCTCATGGAAGAAGGAATAACAATACGGTTTGATTTCAACAAAATATCATCTATCACATGCAACTCATCTTTGACTTTATAATATGGCATGCAATTTTTCATAACAGATTTTTTATCATTTGGCCAACCGGTCTTAATATAATTTTTGACTTTTGTCAGAACTTCGTCACTATTACTCGCTGCTTTGATTTTTTGTAATCTTTCTGGTGGAACAGACAATATTGCAATTAATAAGTTGCAGTGAAGTGTCAAATCCTTGTCAAATTCAGCTAATGTCTTTTCTGGTAATGGTGCTCTGGAAAGCGTGTCGGCTGTATACATATACTTGCCAGGCTTATAAACTACCTGTAGATCATAACACTGCAAGCGAAGCATAAATCTTTGAAGTCGAGCGGGAACTTTATACAGTGCTTTCGTAAACAATGGAATAAGCGGTTTATGATCTGTCTCAACAATGACACGTTTTCCATAGACATATTGATGAAATTTGATACACCCAAAGAGAATAGCGAACAACTCTTTCTCAATTTGAGCATAATTTTGCTGGCTCGAAGTCAAAGTTGCAGAAGCATAAGCAATGGGACTATTATCGTGTAATATAACAGCACCTACTGCTCCCTTGGACGCATCGACTGAAAGGGTTATAATTTTGTTAGGATCGTAAAACGTTAAAATTGGAGCACTTGATATGAGAGACTTTAACTTGGTAAATTCTTTTTCATGAACATCATTCCAATGCCATGCTACCTCTTTCTTTAAGAGTTGGCGAAGATTACTGTTTTGAACTGATAAGTCTTTAACAAAACTACCTAAATAGTTGACCATGCCTAGAAATCTTTGTACTTCACTAACGGACGTAGCACGGGGCATTTCACAAATTGCCTTGACTTTCGAGTCATCTGGACGGACTCCATTCTGATTGAAAACGTAGCCAATAAACCTAACTTCATTTAGACATATTTTTGATTTGTCCTTATTAAATTTAAGACCAATCTCACGAGCTCTTCGTAATACTTTTTCTAAAATAGAATTATGTTCTTCCAATGTAGCGGCATGCAAAAAAAAATCATCAATATAAATTTCCACACCTTCTATATCACTAAAATGTTTGACCATTTCAGCATGAAAAATTTCGGGAGCTGCATTGATTCCAAAAGGAAGACGCAGAAAACGATATCTTCCAAATGGTGTGATAAATGTACATAGTTTGGAAGACTCGTCGTCTAATGGGATAACCCAGAAACCAGAGTTCGCGTCTAATGTACTGAAGAATTTAGAACCACTTAATTTTGATTTAATTTCGTCAATAGTTGGGAAAAAATAATGCGCTCTGATAATGGCTTTATTTAAGTTTCTTGAATCAAGACAAATTCTTAATATTCCGTTTGCTTTTTTGACCAACACTATTGAATTGACCCACTCAGTAGGTTCCTCAACTTTAAGTATTACTTTCATATTTTCCATTCGAACTAACTCTTCTTTTAATAAATTTTGCAATGCAAACGGGATTTTGCGGGGAAAATCTATAGTAGGAGACACATAAGAGAGAATCTTTAAATGACACTTATTTTTTAATAGCCCGAGGCCTTGAAATACGTCACTATAATGCACTAAAATTGATTTGCTACTTTTTACACTCTGGATAGAATCTTGATTTACTAAACTTTTACTTTTAGAATGAGCTGAAATTTTAGAATAAGTTTTATTAATGCATGCAAGTTTAATTTCATCTACCTTATTAATTAACTTAAGTTTAATGCATGATGATAGTCCAAGAACTGCATGACAGTGTAAGTCCAAAATATGAAATTGAATCCAATATTGTTGATAATTGTAGTAACACTCCAATGTGGTGCAGCCGATAACAGGTAGACGTTCTCCACTGAACGTCATAATCCGTGTTGACGATGATGTTAACTGTGTAGAAGAGCAGCGTATTTGATTAAACTGGTACAATGACATTACATTCGCTTGTGCCCCAGTATCGATTTGGCAGACGATGTCGTGGCCCATTGTCTTAAGTGATATTATCCAACTGTTCTTTGGTTTTGGTATGCTTTGCTCCAAAGAACCCAAAAACAATGCGTTTGAATCATCGTCATCATCATCAGCATCGACGTTTTGTTTTATTATAACGACACATCTTAGAAAAATGTTTTTTTTTTTTTTTGCATGTATTGCATGTAACTCCCACTGCAGGGCATTTATAGCGGTGGACTTCTCCGCAACGGGAACAAATTTTATATGTTGAGTTAGAAGAATGACTGTTTGGTTTTTGTTTGTATTGGGCAAGAGGCTTCGATTTCTGTGTATTGTGTGTGCGACTGTTATACGTGTGACTATTTTTTGCCTGATAATTAGCACGGCTATTGGCGGGATAGCGATTCATGGCATTAATTACATTGCTTGAATCGAATTGCTGTAACTGCTTTGTGTGGTCTTTTGTTATTTCTATTGACTTTGCAATTTCAAGCGCCTTTTCAAGTTTTATTGCCCCTTCATTTAAAAGACGTTCCTTTATGTTTGACCCAATTATTGTTTAACCCACACACGAAAATGTCTCTTACCAAATCTTCTCGTATGGTGTTGAAATCACAGGAAAGACTTAAATTCTTAAGTACCGTTACATACACGTCGATTGATTCGCCCATTTGCTGTGTCCTCGTAAAAAACTTATGCCTTTCCATAGCAATGTTGACCTTTGGCAAGAAATATGATTTTAATTTTTCCACAAGCTCGTCAAATGTGACTGTATCCAGATCTAGGTTGAATGAATTAAAAATTTCTAGTGATTCAGGCCCCATGTGATGTAGAAGTAGAGCCACCTTTCTCTGATCCGGCTGAGAATCCAAGCTGGAAGCGCGAAGATATATTTGGAACTGTGCATACCAGTTTTTCCATGCTAATGGCATATTTGTTGACCTTAAATCCAATTGTAAAATAGCCGGTGTGAACGTTGACGTCATTATTGTTGCGAAATCTTTTACATTTTTATTTGATACACCGGCTGACGATTTATCTTCACCCGTCATTTTGTTTGTTTTATTGAATATATATTTTTATGTTATAATATATATATATATATATATATATATATATATATATATATATATATTTTTTTTTTTATTTATTCCTTTTATAGACAGACTTTACTTCACTTTATTTTCAATTTTTCTTTTTCTTTTTTTTTTTTTTCTTTTGAGCACATCTGACACCATGTGGTATTCGTGAGTCAAAGATAAGAATACAACTTTATTAGTCTTCATAGGTCGAATGACAAAACATGACTGGCTGCTTAAAACTAACTTAAAAACTAGAAGAGAGTGAGAGAGACACAAACTTCATACAACAATGAATATCAGCACTTTCAATTTAAAAATTTTTGTTCCACATCCGGTTAAATCACTTCCGTAGAATACTGTAACACCTCCGGCGACAAATAAATAATTTGGTATTTTATAATCCGAAATCTCATCTTCGAAAATCCAAATTTCAGACAGAAATATGAGATTAGGCAAATGATCCAAAATGCAAAATGAGTGGAAAAAGTATCAAAGTTAGCTCTCATACTAAGAATATTCTGATAAATGACTAAAAAACACCATGTTTCGAAAAAAACAATTCTTTGTACCTCATATATACGAGTATTGAGTATGCTATTGGTATTTCGAACTCTCTTTTAGAAAATAACTTTTGCGGCAGCATAATGGCAAATTATTATTTTATGCTTTAATTACATTTGTTAATTTATTATACATTTTCATGCATGCTTAGTTTAATTAATTTTCATTCTTTAAATATTGTCAAATTTCCATCACTTAACTCAATGTACAAACATAGTAATTCAAAGACGAAAGTCTTACAATGCTGTCTCCAAATAATTTTGAATTTGAATGGGGTATCCGTTCTTTCACTAGTTCGAACCAAGCTAAATTTCTTGGAATAGTTTACAATAGAAAACTTAACTGAAAATCTAATGTTGAGGAACGCGTCAAAAAGATACAAAATGCTTATTACGCTTGCAAAAAAATGTTCGGAACAAAAAGTGGATTCGAACCGAAAGCGACTCACTGGATTTACACTTCTATAGTAAGACTAATCTTACTATACGGAGTTGCAGTGTGGTGGAAAGCCCTGGAGATAAAAAATAATCTAATACAACTAGAAAGGCTTCAACGTCTATTGTGTATAGGAATCACAAGCACACTTTGAAAACAAAATCAACGGCGTCGTTAAAGACGATTCTAAAATTAATATCAATGGGCCTTTTCGCAAAGACTGTCGTTTATAAAACAGCGTCAAGACTTAAAGAATCTAAACAGTAAGTTTCAACCTTTTGGGCATGGTAACGCTATCAATATTATGAATATTAATACAGATTATCTTCAGTCAATGACCCTGTTTGACGAATCTTTTCAATTAAAATTTCCTCTAGAAGCTATTGCAACAGCATTTCCAGAGTACAGGGTCCTACTTGTTCATCAGAGTTTCAAAACATTATTTACAGCGATGAAAGGAGTTTATCTGAATTTTGCCAACCACTTTTGTCCAACTTGTTGCAATCCAGAATGTTAAGTTTTTCATAGGATTCTATTCAGTTGCTAAGAAATTGGCTCAAATTTCTGTAAAATCTGACAAAGAATTCGGTGCAATTTGACTGAATTCCAAAGCTAAATAGAATTCCACAGAAATCAGCAATCATTTGAAATGCTCTATATAATACCAGAGAATTGAGTTTTATCATGAGTTGTGAGGAAACATTTTTAATCCAGCACTCTCTAACAAGTATCATGATAAAAATTCAGAGAATTTTACAAGAAAACTGAAATTGCAGTATTTAACCAACAAATATCTATCCCCTGGGGACTTGAGTACTTCAATATAAGTTTATTCCTTTCATCGTAGCGCTTTGGTAAATCTTTTTCAACTGTCGCAATCTCTTCCTGGTGTCTTTCAAATTTGGAATTTTTTTTGGAATTTCATCTCCGTTATTAAAATTGAGTCATTTAAGCATTTTCCGCACCTCTGTTGTAGGGGGTGGAATGAAATTAATTTCTACAAGTTAAGATGTTGAGGCCAGTGTTTTGTTCTTGCTGTTTTGGTTATTCATTTCTGCTGCAGTTGATGTTCTTTTGATATTGCGGTGGTAAACAATTTGTCATCTTCGGTTTAATACCCTCTCTCTTAATATCGTACGTACGGTGTAATATAACTACTTTATAATTCCATATTCTTAAATTAAACCAAAGATTTGGCGCTACATTTCGGGGTGAACATAGACTTCAAATAATAAGCATTATCAAGAGTCTCCCTTTGATCTTCACACTGAAAAGTTGATGCTATCTTCGATGACTGATCTAACGCTATTGTGTGTTGGATTGAGTAGGTAATCATTATGTCCAAGTTACAGCTGTCCAGAATCTCACAAAGCCTCTTAGTTTGATGTCTTCCAACTCATTAAAACAAAAACAACTGCAACCTTCTGTTATTCAGAGCCGGGAATTGGCAAAGCAGGTGAATAACAGATTAAATGTCTTATTCGTTCCTGTAGCTCCTGTGGTAGTAATTAGCCATGCGTAAAGCATCACAGTTTGCTTATGTGATATGGAAAAATTTAAATTTGCTATAAAACGTAGGTAATTTATTTAATGCTAAACATAAATGGGTGTCCTGTCAGAAGTGGGACGTAAAATCGCGATCTCTGTGTCCATTTGAAGGTCTTCTTTCGATCAACATACAATAGATGGAGGTGAGTAGAATTTTGTGTGATAAATAAAATGTTACTACTCATATGAAAATAGGCAGACGTGTCAGAAGTGGGATTTTAACCCTCAATTTCCGCTATCACTTACACCTGTTCATTTTGATCAACTTTTGAAGCCTTCATTTCAATCAATTCACATTTGTATAATATGAGAAAATACGTGTCACAATCGCGCAAAATAGGCAGACCAAAAAGCAACTGGATCACACAAATGTGAAAACACCAGTATTTGATTGGCCTCAGTGACGAAGTGATCCAAAACCGGGAAGACTGCCGGTACTTCTTGAGGTCAAACCGGCAAACCCCACAGGCGGACCAGTAGGGATGCAATAAAGTGGGAGGGTTGTGATCCTTCTACTCCGGATCATAACTTCGCCGTAAGGAAAAGAAGAAGAAGGGAGGTACGTGTCAGAAGTAGGATTAGGACCTTCAACTTTGCTATCCTTTACACCTCCTCATTTTAAGAAATTCACATTCGGATAGAGATGCGTGGAATTCGATGAGAAGCTTGCAAAGTTTACTGTGCGACGCCGACACGTATCCAAATATGCAAGGAGCTTTTTTCCTATAGTCAATTCTATTCCTTCCGTAGACACGCTTTCGTTTTTTAGCAAAAACTTTTTTTTTTTTTGCAAATTTTTAAAACTATCTTTATTCTTTTTTGTTCAGAATTACAAAGATCGAAAATAAACACCGATCTACCTTTTACCCCAATGTTCTGTATTCCACTTTTAGTGAATTCAACCACCAAAAGTGGAACTAAGTGTTCTGCATTCCGACTGAAATTATGCATTGTGGATTGTATGTTCGAGAGTGAACATTTTGGTTTTCTACATTCCACTCGAAATGAAAACGGTAAACTCATGGAAATTGACGTTCTGCAATTCGAATAAAAATCTGTGAATAAAAATCTTCCTGCGAACTCTCTCCACTCGGCTTTCTTCCCTGTTTTCAGCAATAATATGTAGTAAAATAGCATCCATTTTTAATAATAACTATGTTATTCAATTTTTAATTCACTTTCACAAGAAAAGCTAAGCAACTAAGAATCTTAAATAATTTTAAAATGATTTTACAGCTGATTGTGACATTTCAAATAAGGATTCGAAGTGGATTAAAAAAAATCGAATTCATTCGGAATGCAGAACACTGAATTTCATTTCGAGGGAGATTGAAATTCGATTTTAATCCACTTTCACTCGAAATGCAGAACAGGGCGGTTAGTAAGTAAAAATCCCCCACTAGATAGTGCTGCATCGACCGCCATCTAGTGGAGAACTGAACTACAACTCATCTCCGCGGAGAATGTGTGTATTTGGTGGCAGTCAATCTAGCTGCACATGATTTTCTTAATATGAGATGGCATATACATACATATACTTGTAGTCCTGTGGAAGATTTGATTGCCTTGCTGAAGTTTTTTTTTAGAAGAGTTCTATGCTGCCATTTTGATTGTACGTGGTCTTACCATTAGGAGAGAGTTTCAGACTATCTATTGATGTAATCTCGGTGGTTTTGCTTAGATGACACAGCGATTGTTGTCTGTCATCAATCTGTGGAAGCAGCAGCAAAATTGATGCAAGGTGAATTTTACGAAGTCGGTAAGTGGTGCCATGACACTGGAATAGTAATCAACGCATCAATATTAAAACGTATGCATATCGAAGTCCACAGTACACAGCGTCATCAAACGTACTAAAGACTTTTGAATGTGCCACCATGTCTGATTGCGAAGACATTGAGGTTGTCGACATATACAAATATCTAGGCATCACTATCGATAACTATTTGTTTGCGTTGGACTGTCTACAGTACAAATTTTCAACTTGGGTATAAAAGCAAGTTTACCATGCTCTTGTAGGGTCTAGGCTGAGGTACGGTGTACTGGCTTGGGGAGGTGCAGCGCAAATACACATCGAAAAGTTGCAGAACATTCAAGATAGAGCGATCAAGTTAATATCTAGAAGAGGCACCAAATCAACAACGTAAGAGTCCTGAAAGTTACGCAGATATTTGAAATGACAGCGGCGCTGGGATGTTATGACGACCCGAACTTCCGAACACAAATCAGTCACCAGTTTGATACCAGATGGCCAGCGAAGGGAATGTATCAACTTCCTTCCATTATAAATGAGTACGGCAAAAGAAGACTGATGTACACTGTGCCCAGAATTTTCAACAGTCTACCTCAACATCTGAAAAACATAAACCAGGTCAATGTCAGAAAAAGAAAATTAAAATCATTTCTATTAGAAACAACAATTCTTAACTTAAATTGAATTATATATTAATCATTTTCACAATACTTGCAAACAAATCTTTAGTTTCAAATTATTATTAAATCATAAGAAAAATTCATTTTGATGATTGAGATTATATTAAAACGAAAAATCTAAGAATAATCTCTTGCAGATAAGCCATATGGCTTCGCAGGTTAACAATTGTAATAAATGTTTGATAATAAATTTGAAACGTCATTACAAACTTTCTTTGAGTTTTAAAGACTGCACATTACTAGGTACTTACAGCTAAAAATAAAAATAACTTAATTATAAAATAGAGAACAGTTGTTTCTTTTCACCGACTTTATTTTCCAAAATTTTTTTTCAATATTTTTTTGATTCTCAATATTTCAATATTCAATATTTTTTTGATTCTGGTGAAATATTTCACGTGCATCCCGACCAAATCCCCAGATATTCTATACATATTTCCTTATTCCTCCAGGCCCTAATTAAATCCATTGGCTCAAAAACTTTTATCTTCTCATCTTGTTTTCCGGAAACCACCCCAAAACCATGGGTGGTGGTTGCTTGATGAATGGAATTACTTTCTCTCCTGAGTGAGTGTGTGTATGTGAAATTTCATAGCAGTATTGTGGGCCTCGGTTATTGGTGTTCCTCGGTTAGCATGTGTGTTGACATTTTGTTTAAATTTCTTTTTCCCATTTTCCACCATCCACACGAATTGAACATTAATCCTTTTTTTTTTTGATAAAAAAAAAAACCAAAAAAATGTTACTTAATCCAGGACCGACCCTACCATTGGTAGTATAAAAAAAAAACGAACAACAAAGGGAACGACGGCGCGAGTTATTGGTAATTACTATTGTATAGGTAGGGAAAATAATAATAATAATAAAAAAAAACTGTTTAAGAACATACAATAGGACAATGCAATAAATTTGTTATCCTGACAAATGTATCGGATGTATTACGGTATTTCCTCAATTTAAAATCAATTATATTCCCATTCTGTCTGTGTTTGGCCATTCTGTCTGTTATTTTTGTGTTCTCTTTATCCCTTTTCGGTGGAAAATTAATGGCAGATGAAAAGATTATGTCACAAGCGGGCGGCGGGCTAAGGAGGAACATTTTTATTTATGTTGACCTCCCCCTCCTGATTGGAAAGAATTTTGAGTGAATTAAATTGAAGCCGAAGGAATTACGAGGAAGTATCTGATAAGAATTTGATTGGAATGTATTTTACTTGATCGAAGCGAGGGTAAATGTATTAGTAATTTTTCCATTCCACAAGGAGTGAAAGATTGTATTTACCATTTGGGTTTAGCCGCCTTGTTGTCCATTATTGCACTTTTCCGCTGGGTAAAACAAATTCTTATAAATCTGCGGATAATCCTGTCATATACAACCGTCGTCCTTTATGTCATTTAGTTTATTTGGTTCGTCCTCTTTGTACGTACATTGTAAGTCGGTCTCGTAATTTTTTTTTTTTTATTCGTATATTTTTTTTTTTGTTTTTATATATACAGTCGAGAAAATTGTTCAATGTCAACCCAACTCAATCCATCAACCGACTCCACATATGTATGTATGTCGGTGGAAAGGTGGCATCTGCATATTTCCTAGAGCAGATCTGACTTGTCGGAGTTGTTAAAGGAGTCGATGGAGTCTGATGCGCTTAATAAGGCTGAAACTCGTCATTCATACTTCGCGCTTATGAAACTGACTGTTTTTTGGGACCCGGAGCAGTACAAGCCTACAAATTTTCAAAATCCACAAATAAACACGTTGCCCATTTTACTACGTGGGCAATAATTCAAAAGCCGATATTTATTCCAAATCAAACAGATGCCTTTTATATATATGTATAGGTAGACGTTGACGTCCTTTACGATTAGTTCATTTATTGTATATGGCCACGCCCACGTTTTGGGGGCGTTTTCTTAAAAAAACAAAATTTAACTTTTCCCATGCTTTTTAAAGTGATAATTGAACTTTGTTTTAAAGATATTATTAGAATGCTAGTATTAGGGCTCTAAGTGGTGACTTACCTACATATCTCATTATTTATTTATATTACTAAATATGTATCAAGATTAATATACCTTGGATATGGTATAAATACTAGAAATTGCAACCAAAATCATACCAATTTAACTCGATTAATTTTGTCACCACTCATTGAGTAGCAAAGTTTCAAACCACAAGTTTTTCTGGTGTATTTTGTTAATTTCATCCCTAATTGCACGCTACAACTTTTAAGAAACACACACAGAAAAGTCAAAATCCGTTTAAAAACGAAAATGATACCCTGTCAATATCTTATATAGAAATGTCCTTCCAATGTTTTTTCTCATGAAATCTCTTAAAAATCGAGTAATTACGAGGGCAAGGTGAAAAGTTCTCGGCCTGACGCAGAGATGGTGTTCCAATCAGCAAAAAATTATGTTTCCTGCCTGGGTGCACTGAATATCGTGCGGTGATAAAATTCTACGTTTTGGATGGGTTTACCCCAAAGAAAATTCATCCAAAGTTGACAAAAGTTTACGGGGACTCTGCTCCTTCCACGTCAACCGTTAAAAAGTGGGCAGCTGAATTTAAACGTGGTTGCACGTCCCTCGAAGATGACCCACGTGAAGGACGGTCAAAAACCGCAACCACACCCGAAACCATCGAAAAAGTGCATGATATCGTGTTGGACGATAGGCGAGTGAAGGTGATTGAGATAGATGAGGCTGTGTGTATATCGGAAGAGAGGGTGCGAAACATTTTGCACAAAAACTTAGGGATGCGAAAGCTTTGCGCAAGATGGGTGCCACATTTGCTGAATGCCGATCAAAAGCAAATCCGCAAACGATTTTCGCGGCAATCTTTGGACCGATTCAGTAGGGATCCGACCGATTTTGTGCGACGATTTGTCACCATGGATGAGACATGGGTCCACCACTACACGCCAGAAACGAAACAGCAGTCGAAGCAGTGGGTGGAAGCCGGTGGTTCAGCGCCAAAGAAAGCGAAGTCGATCGCATCTGCCGGAAAGGTCATGGCCAGTGTGTTTTAGGATGCGAAAGGGATCCTGTTAATTGATTACCTTGAGAAAGGCAGAACAGTTACAGGCGAATATAACTCCAACCTTCTTGACCAGCTGGATGCCAAAATTCGCGAGAATAGGCCTGGCTTAAAGAAGAAAAAAAAATCATCTTTTATCAGGACAATGCACCTGTACATAAGTGTGTGTTGGCGATGAGAAAACTGCGGGATTTGGGGTACGATTTGCTCGGCCATCCCCCCTATTCACCTGATTTGGCACCCTCAGACTTCCATCTGTTCCCAAAATTGAAGAAATTTGTTTCTGGGAAGCGCTTCGCATCCAATGCAGAAGTTGAGAGGACCGTAGATGAATATTTTCACAGCCTTCCAGACTCTCACTTCCGAGAAGGAATACTGATGTTGGAGAAACGCTGGACCAAGTGTGTTGAAGTCAAGGGAGATTATGTAGAAAAATAAAATCATTTTTTAACTGAAAATCGCAGTCTTTACTTTTAATTTTTTAATTTAATTGCATTTTGATCAGAAGAATTCACAAAGTCACACCTTCTTTTTTAGGGCTCAGTAAAAATATGAGGTAGAGGGTATCATACAATTCGTTTCAGACGGATTTTGACTTTTCTGTGTCTTTTTCTACAAGTTTCATATACTCTAGATTTTTAACTAGAAATTGTGTCATTGCTGCGGTTGAAACTGGAACAGGAGTTTACACTCCTTGGTCCTCTGAATTCTCAGTATGTTACTAACGTATTATGTGGACGTACAATGCGGCCCTTACACGATCAATCGATTGACATCAATCACTTACATGTGTTTGTGAAAATGTATCTGTATGCGTCACACGCATTAGGCGAAGTGTGATTGACGAAAATCAAATCATTTTTGATTTTGCATGACCAGCGTCATGCTGATTGTGTGTAAGGGTCGATTATGTGTTGAGTCGCGGAAGAGGAAACATGTCTGGCTCTAGCGGAAAATTGAGGGATGATGAAGACCGAGCATATTGCGGTTGTAAATTTTAAATCCTCAAATGAATTCCCTATGGCAAGATATCGCAAAGTTGTAGAAAGCCTCTGGTTTACGGAAATCGCTTCACGAATTAATGTATCTTTTTTCATAATCAAAGGAGATTTTAAGCCATTCCTCATAAGTGGAGGTATCCATTCTCATAAAATTTTGTATAATCGCCTAGTGCAGATATTTTCAATTCATCCAAAAGATTTTCATGTGTGAACTGATTCCTTTTTTTTTAACCACTCTTTCACCCAAATTCTCTTTTTTTTCGACATTTGTTTCTTTTTCCTCTTTATGCAAAGTGCCAGAGCAATCCAATCGTCCGTTTCACTCATCGCACGAAAACTCACAAAAAATAAGTTTGACGTCAATCGATTGAACTATGTAAGGGGTAGCGTCAATCCACACATACGCCATGTTTGATGTCAATCGATTGACCGTGTAAGGGCCGCTTAAGATCTATTAAGTTCGTCTATCCAAAGGAAAGAAAAGAAGGCAAACTACCTAAGCAACACATATATGTACGTAATACGTTTACCACTCTTTAAACTTCAACATCTTAAACTTCGTCGTAATATTCCAACAAACATGTACGGGTTGTGCTACAACACAAGAACCATCCCCGAAAAAGGAATGAAAATAGATTATTTAAAGGGAAGAAGAAGTGCGACATAAAGCTGAAGAAAGATGAAAGCTCAAAAGTTGTCAACATTAAACAGTTTTTTTTTCTTTTTTTGTACTCCTTCCTTCTCTAACCAAAATTCCCTTCTGACTGCAAAGCGAAATAAATGAAATGAAATGATCCATCCATCTATTTCGATTTTTTTGTTATGTTTCGCTTCTTCATCTGCAGTGTACTCATAGCCGCTGTAATATTCCTTCTTCTCCTCCTAAACAGCCCATTATCCATTCAACCCCTCTTTTACTTTTTCTTAAGGATTCACTTCAAATAAAGCTGAAAATATCTTTTCCCATTCGTTTGCTTGGTTTTTCTGACTCTCTTTGTCTTGGTCTTCTCGAAACTTACTTCATTCTTAATTCCCTACAACAAGAAAAAGCCAAAAAAAAAGAAGTATGTACACACATTTTTGCTTCTTTTTTTGCTTTTTCTCATTTCCTCCTTTTCCCAATTTTCTCTCCTTAAACCGAAGAGATTTTATGTGCGGTTCTGGCCTGGAAGAGAGAAAGATTTGAGGTGCGAGAAGAAGTAGCAGATTCGTTTCGTGCTCGTTGCCAATTCAAATGTTTAGCCCACCCTCCTTAGTATTCGTATTTGAACTTTTTTTTTTATATCAGCGTACATGCAGATGTGTTCAGGAGGTAATTTAAAATTATGTATGATTTAAGTTACTTGGCGCAATTTCATGTGAATATATTATTTCGGCCCGTGTGAAGGAGGAGATGAAGATGGGCGGTTAAAAGCAGCGGAAAAGATGGTGGTTTTGTAGATAATTAGCCCTTATGAAGTAGAGAAGATGAGGAGAAAATCTTGAAAGCAGTCAGTGAATTCGTTTGGGTTTTATGTGTAAGTGGGACAGTGGTGGCCGATGTAAGTGCGAATGTAGACAGTCTTACTAATGAAGTTACTCATAAAAGAAAAATATCCTTAATTTTTTGGAAATGGGCAAATTTTTGCTGGTCTTAATCACCATTACACTGTCCCGCTATCTGGTAATAATTTTGAAAGCTTGTTCTAAGTTGTTCTAAGTCTTTGCGTACCTACAATTTTTGAAAATTTAAAAAATAAAAAATTGCAGCCATCTTGTAGACAATTTCAAAACCTAGAATTTTGACCTTAATATTTTTTTTCGTAGGACGCTTTCGAGATATTCGTAAACAAAAAACAAAAAAAGTAGAACATTTTGGCACACTGTTTTCGAGGCATTTGCACTCACAAACGGTTTCCGTCATTAACTTCGACGTAAGGACGGACATTTTGGAAGATTGCTTACGTATAATTTTCGAAAATTAAAAAAAAATCGGCATCCATTGTGTAAAGAATTTCGAAACCTAAAGTTTCGGTAGTAATAATTGCTTTTTAAGACACTCCGTTTCCGAGATATTCGCAGTCACAAACGACTTCCATTAACTCCGGGGTAAAGTTGTACATTTTGGATGATTGCGTACCTACTCAACTCATTCAGCGAACAATCGGATGAAATAAAAGAAAAATTTATTGAGTGGAAATGGTAATCAACTTAAATGGTTAGGTTAGGTTCGAGTGGCAGGCTGCACAAGATACAGCCACACTTAGACCAGCATAGGTCCATTGTGAGACCACAAAGATTTGGGTATTTCCCTAAAAAAAAAAAAAATTACCCGTAGAATCAGCCGGAACTTGTTATAAAGCGCTGGAGGCGATTAATGTTTATATCTGCTAGTTCGCTGAGGTTATTGAAGAAGTAGGTTCTCAGGTATATTCTTCTTCGAGCAGAGAGATCCTGGCACGTGGAAAGGAGGTGCAGAATCGTTTCTTATTCTTCTTCGTCCATGCAGCTTCTACAGCAGTCGTTAGAGAGGAGTCCTAGCCTAGTGGCGTGCTCGCCAATGACGCAGTGTTCTGTGGTGACATCTACTATTGTGCATGATTAAACAATTGGAGCGCTTGTGTTCTGCTTAGGCCAGATCGGTATTGAGATGAAACACGTATTGCCGTTTGTCCATCTACCGTTGGTGCTGCTGATCGCATGGAGTTTAAGTAACAATTTACATTAGAGGCATGCCGAGATTTCCCTTTTCCGGTAGAATCAATAGAGTTGTCCCAAGCCGTGTAGTTCCCTGGAATCCACCCGAAAAGGCGACTTTAAAATAGTGACATCCCGTTTAAATATCACATTGTACTTCAACCACGACAAAGCCCTCTTGATTGCCATAATCTCCCCCTGGAAAACGCTGTAGATCATTGAGAAGGTGGGGTGGCCGGTACACAGAATAGACCACTAAGATATGGCTTTGATGCAAGTGGCTGCCGGCTAATGCATATACATATGTACAAGCCCATCTTTGTACCCGGTCAAGATAAAGGGTGGTTAAATTTTAAGGGCCGATGTTGAATGTGAACCACACCTAAACGTCAAGTTTTTTTCTGCATTTCATTTGACATTTCTCAATTTCAGACTAACTCAATTTGAACCATGGAAAGATACACAATCGAGCAACGCGTTAAAGTTATTCAGGCTTATTATGAAAATGGGCGTTCAAATCAAAATGCATATCGTGCATTTCGTGATTCTTTCGGTCAATTTAATCGTCCAAATGTGCGTACAATCGGAAAAATCGTGCAAAAATTTGTGCAAACCGGGTCTGTAGGAGATATGAAAACACCAGTGCACGCTCGTACAGCTCGTACTGCAGAAAATATTGCTGCTGTTCGCGATAGTGTGGCTGAAGAGCCGTCCACCTCAACTCGTCGTCGTGCCCAACAATTGCACCTATCACGCTCGTCGTTGATGAACATTATGCATAAAGACTTGCATTTACGCGCTTACAAGGTGCAATTGACTCAAGAACTAAAGCCTCTTGACCATTTCAAGCGTCGTCAATGGTCACAATGGTGGCAAGAAATGGCAACAGTGGATGATCAATTTTCGAAGAAAATCATCTTCAGTGATGAGGCACATTTTCACCTCAGTGGATTCGTCAATAAGCAGAATTGCCACATTTGGGCGACTGATAATCCAAGAGTGATTGTCGAAAAACCAATGCACCCACAAAGAGTGACTGTTTGGTGCGGTTTATGGGCTGGCGGCATCATCGGGCCGTATTTTTTCCAAAATGAGGCCGGTCAGGCAGTTACTGTGAATGGTGTTCGCTATCGTGAGATGATAACGAACTTTTTATGGCCCGAATTGGAAGATATGGATGTGGACGATATGTGGTTTCAACAGGATGGTGCCACTTGCCACACAGCTAACGAAACAATGGCTCTTTTGCGCGACAAATTCAATGGCCGTGTTATCTCACGTGGTGGCGATGTCAATTGGCCGCCAAGATCATGTGATTTGACACCGTTGGACTTCTTTCTTTGGGTTTATTTGAAAGAAAAGGTGTACGTCGATAAGCCAGCAACAATTCAAGAGCTAAGGGATGAGATAATTCGGCACATTAACGACATAGAACCTCAATTATGCCTCAGCGTCATCGAAAATTTGGACCATCGGATGGAGGTGTGCCGCAGATGTCGCGGCGGCCATTTGGCCGATATTTTGTTCCATACATAATTGAACCATACCAACATTATCATAATAAAAAGAAATGACAGTAATTTCCTAAATAATTTGTGTTTTATTCAAAATCAACATCGGCCCTTAAAACTTAACCACCCTTTAGTTGCGATAGACGGCTTCATCCAACGCCGTCAACCAGACAATCACTCCATACGTCAGTATTGGCCGGATAACAGATACATAAGCCTGTATGTAATTCGTGGCTGTAGTCCTCACCTACTTCTTATTGCTTTCTTACAGCAGTATAGAGCTGTAGTGGCTTTCTTTATACGTTTTAGGATGTTGGGTTTCCAGCTAAGTCTGTTGTCCATTTGAAGAGCTTAGAGAGAGCGTTTTGTAGAAGATCCACATAGGCAATTACCTAACAGCATTCCCCTTCCAGGATTAGAAGTAGCTCATTCGCCACTAGGTTTCAAAGAAGAGGTGAGAGCACACCGCCTTGTGGTATGTCCCTACTCACGAACTTCCGCACTGCGGCGTCGCCCAACTTCGAGTTGATTGTCACGTTTGTAAGATCCAACTTTGAGGCTTATGGTTACCGTATCACGATCGCTGTAGTTGGAGAGTAGGAATATATTTAATGCGTTCTTTGCGTGGATGCAGGCCCTGGGTTTATATACATTTCTCATGTAGATGAGTTTATAATTTGGAGTCTTGAGTTAACACACTAGATCGTTAACGACCCAATGTTCTTGAACCAAGACAATTTCTTCTTCGTTTCTTAAAAGCTGGCAAAAGCCGTTATAGAGTGGTGAAGGTTAATCCGAACTAACCGCAGCATCATTGCTACAATCAAGTACAGATACCTCCACCACGGTAACGTTAGCCTCATCCGTGACCAAATTTAAAAATAAGAGTCAGAAACGGATAGACTATCCAGTCCACTGGATAGAGCTTAATCCGACAGAGCTGTGCTGTCCATCTCCAGATTCATCCGAGCATTAGGATGATGAGGCGCCTGTTCCTTCGTATCCGCTTCTCTTGAATCTGCTGATGTGGCCGGTTTATTACTATCCATTTCGGTCGAGACGGATACGGGGGACTTGGTCTCTCTGTCTCCAAGTCCAACTCAACCTTCTTGTAAACTCGAAGAGTTAAGGCTCCGAAGCCATAGCTTATTTGTTCCTCAGTTTCTGCCAGTGGACCGCATATCTTGAATCTCCTTTCGGTTCCTCCAACTTAGCAATATTCCAATTCACCGTCGGAAGATAAGGGTTATTGACCTGTACGATTTTAAGGATAGTCTGGGGGTGTAAAGGCTCAGCGGGAATCAAGGAGCGAGTCCTCAATCTACTAGGAATCTAATCCCTACTTACGACCTCGAGCTGCGCCCCTTCCCACACTTGATCCAACTTAGCAACTTGAGATCCGCAGATCTCTAGTCAGAGTAGGCGATTAGTTTCACATGGCTCTGATGTCATCCATCATCGCGACAAGCGTGTGCAGGACCGGGGTGATTCTGCAGGATCTTGAGCAAGTTAGTTTTCAGGCTAACTTCTATTTTTCTCCACTTTTCAGGAGTGATGCTACCGTCAATATCGTTCTTGTTGATGATCGGCAGCATTAGATGACCCTTGAGCACCTCGCTGTAGGGCTTATTCTGCTTCATGGATGAGAAGGAACTGTTTGACCTTCGGTGTTTTCAAATCCGTGAGGCACTCCTCCAACGATCTTTAGTGTTTGAACTTATACGAGTAGTCCTTGCCGGGGGGATCGATGGAGATCTCTTGGACAACTGTCGTTGTCTAATGGCGTGCCATCTTAGTGGGGTCCGGGCGGGACCTAGGATGGGAACGAGTTCCGCAAGGCTAGGAATTCGCTTCAAGCGGCTATTGGCATGGGTAGGACCAGGTTTGGTGTCCAGAGTCTTAGTTGGCAGCACTTCATGAGCTTTCAATCCGGAAGCGGGCTCAGAGAGTACTTCCGGCCGGTAGTTTACGAGCATCAGACTCCAAAATAGGTTGTGTTTTGTTTAACTTGGTTCATCAGTAATTTAGAAATGGAGAGGTTTCCGAAGTGGATAGTCACGTAAAGGAATGAGTATTCCGAATGAGTCAATAGTTCTTATTCGATGTTCCCCATCCTAGCTTATAGCGATTTCTAATGATGTCTTTCCAATTGTTACATGAATTTTCTCCACCATTTTGAAACATAGTTTCTAGATCCACTTTATGCACCTATGACTGTATCCACTTCAAGTCAGTTTACTTATTCGTAACGTGTTAAAAGTCTGTTTATTTGTGGATTTATAATTTGTTTAATTATTTGTTTTTTTATGGGGATAGGTACTTCCTGTTGATTTACTTATACATACATATGTGTATGTTTTTTTTTTTTTTCTAACAGCTGAAGAGGGTGAATTTATGAATCATGGATGTGAGTATAAAGCTCTTGTTGTTTAGGAAGTAAAAACAAATATCCTTTTTTTTTTTTAATGAAATTAAATGAGTTTTATGTATTAAGAAGATGAACAGGAAGGTACGGTTCCGTTAGGACGGAAGCAAAGATTTCATTCCCACCCACCCGTCGTCATGTCGAAAGGTTATAAAACGGAATTACTCCTAACGAGGTTGGTTAGTCAAGAGATTTGATGTTATTAAGAAGTTTTATTCGACATTTGGTTGAAGGTTGTGTATAATATTTTGCAAAATTTCGTTGTCGCCACCTTTGTTAATTATGATTTATTAATGTATCCGGCTCGAAGGATCATGTTTTATTGATTATAATTTCACGTTTATGTTTTGTAATTTGTGTCGTCTTGGTTCGTGGGTTCGTGAGTTTATAATCAATAAAGTTTTTTTTTTTTTTTATGGTCTGAAATAAACCGACGGGGATTCCTTGTATTTGTAAAGTTGACCGTATTTATCAACAAAATTTTATGGAATTTTTTCTGGCGGTTGTAAAACTTTACTTTTGGAAGTTCTCATGGGTTTGTGTTGGATATTTCGAGTATTTGTTGTAGGAATGATGGTTTATGTTGAACTTTTTAAGTTATTGGGTGAGTTTGAGATCAAAAACTTAGCGCCTGGTTTCGTTGTCTCTAGAGTTAGCGTACGCAGTTATTTAAAAGTTATATTGACGTAATTTTCTTTCAGAAATATATCGTATTTGCAGGATTTCTGTCACCCAGTTTGTTCAATGCTTTGACAACTTTATGAGGTCCTACAAAACAGAACAAAACATTCTTCTTTTTTTTTTTAAATTCAATTGTTATCTAAGGACCTTTCGTGAGGCATAAGGGTGTCATTAATGAAAATCCACGGGTACTGATGCCTTGCTAAATTATAGCTGGCGGTGGGCTGTGAATTTCTAGCGAAAATTCATGGTAGACCAATCTTATGTTATCAGGGGTTTTTAATGAATAATCATTAAAAAAGTAACAAAATACAAGCATATGAACCATGCTAGTTTGTCAACGCTAGCATATGATTAAAAGATATCTGACTAATCTTCTCGGTTTCTGCTAGCTGGACTTTGATATAATACGTATGTCCTGTATTTTTATTCTTCAGACATTACTTAAGTATTCTATCGCCACAACCCATTTGTGCATTCCTCACTACATACTTATAACTTCTATCTTTGTATAACCTGCCGACTGTCTAATACCTATTGTTGCTTATCTGCACTTCTACACGTCATAACACCGTTTCCAGTGTTTAGTGCCCAAGAATAAGATGACAAGCTAGATCAAGTTCCTCGGAGAAAATACTTACTCCGGCTACATTCTGATTACTTATGCACAATTATATTAACATTTTTTTTTTTTAATAAAGGTTCACAACTGCTGCTTCCTGCCTTAGGTAAAAATTTGGTTGCTTTTAATTATTTACAGCTCAATTGTCCATCAAACATCATAGAAACATCAAAACAACATATGGCTAAGAAAAATCTTATTCGGTATTCTGAAAAATGATCTATTTCTTAACACATTGTTGACCGGTCACGAGTTAACTCGTGTTTTCATGCCTAAACTTTGTTGCATTATCTATTTCAATTTATGAAACCCTGGACATAATAGAATATTTCAAAAACTTTGTTCATTCTGTTTAGTCCTGCGCACTCTATTATAAAGAAAATACTTTTCTTGGTATTTAGGCTCCGAGTGATTTGGAAACAAATTGTAGTGATTCGGAAAGTGATAGTTTATCGGAAGACAGTTATGAATCTGATATTAGACCACCAAAACGGCAAAAAAGAAATGTAATAGTGCAGTTGATATCAAGTATTCATCATGCGTCTATCAAATCAACTGGAAAGTGAAAAAGAAATTCTACGGATAATACGTGCATAATACAATACAATAATCACATGAAAGGAATCGATCGTGCACACCAGTACTTGGCGAACAGCAGTATCTTTCGAAAAAGTATAAAATGGTCTAAAAAAGTAGCATTCTTACTGATAAATTGTGGTTTGTTCAATGCTTTCAAAATTTTCTGTAACTACAAGTCACAAAATAAACTAAGATACACAAATTTTCTACTAGAAGTAACTAGGGAATGGATAACTGTAGATTCCAATGAATGCCTTTCAGGCTTTCAGGACAACTAAAAGACCACTTTTTAGAAAAAAATAGTCACTGGCGTAGGAAAAAAATCCAACTAGTACGTGTACGAGGGTGGGTCACCTTAAATTCATCTTTCAAAAAAAAAACGCACCCAAATTTTCAGACAGATCTGTGAAATAGATTTGTTGTGGCAGCCATTTTATATAGACGCCTACTACCATTTTCGTTAAAATGGAAAAAAATTTCGAATGCTCATTAAACACTATTTTTTGTGAGAAAACACTATCACGCAAACCAAACAAAAGCTTGACAAATATTATGGGGACTCTTCGTCGTTCAAGCACAAGTGACGCCGAACGTTCTGGTCTCCCAATTGAGGTCACCACACCAGAAATGGTCGACAAAATCCATGGTTTGATAATGGACGAAGAGGTCACATGCTTATCACATGGCTCAGTGGTTTCGATTTTACATAAATATTTGGACATGAAAAAGCTTTCCGCAAAATGGGTGCCGCGTTTGCTCACAATCGACAACAAACGCATTCGTTTGACAACTTCAAAGGTGTGTTTGGCGATGTTCCAGAAAAATTCGGCTAAGTTTTTGCGCCGTTTCATAACCGTGGATGAAACTTGGATTCACCACAACACACCAGAAACCAAGGAACAGTTAAAACAATGGACTTCTCCTGGTGAATCGAAGCCGAAGAAGGCCAAGGCGGGTTTGTCAGCAAACAAGGTCATGGCGACAGTTTTTTGGGATGCGCGCGTTGTTATTCACGTCGATTACCTTGAAAAGGATAAAATGATCACCGGCGCATATTACCCAGAGCTGCTGGATCGATTCCAAGCCGATTTGAAGCAACGGCCGCATTTGGCAAAGAAAAAGTTATTTTTCAGCAGAACAACGCACCGGCGCACAAGTCCGCAGTCGCAATGAGAAAATTGCATGAGTTAGGCTACGAACTCGGCCCTCATCCAGCATATTTCCCAGATTTAGCCCCCTGCGACTATTTCTTGTTTCCAAACATGAAGAAATGGCTCGGAGGTAAGAGATTTGGGTCGGATGAAAAGGTCATCGCTAAAACAAACGCTTATTTTGAGGTGCTCGAGAAATCGTATTATTTGGAGGGCATCAAAAAATTGGAGAAACGTTGGATGAAGTGTATAGAGCTAAAAGGAGACTATGTTGAAAAATAAAATGTTTTTATACCGAAAAGAGTGTTCCTTATTTCATTTTTCAGGGACTTATTGACCCGTCCTCGTATGTATGCTCATCAAAAGGAAAGCGCAGCAAAACGAGACATATTTGCAAAACCTGTTGCGTACCATTTACGAGTATACCATTACACGTAGGTGATTGCTATACAGTTTACCATACTAAAAAAAAATATTGAAAGTTATATAAAAGATATGTCTTAATTTATTATGATAAATTAAGTTTATTGAAGTTTATTTAGATTGTTTTACCTCCATAATCAATTACGAAGTAATAGTCGGTAGCATGAGATAATTTCTATGCAAAATTGCCGGTCAATTATGTGATAGTTGTAGGAATATTAGGTGCGCAACTAAGTTCTTGCTGTCTGTCAATAGATGGCTCCAGCAGTAAGTGCTGGTCGATTTTGACATATTCAAAACGTCATGAACCGAACTCCAAAAAGTTTACGGAGATGCTGCTATAAGTGAAACAACGTGCCGTGAGTGGTTTCGTCGCTTTAAAGACGGTGATTTCGATGTTGACGACCGTCCGCGTGAAGGAAGGCCAAAATCCTTCGAAGACGCTGAATTGGAGGCATTGCACGATGAGGATCCGTGCCAAACGCAAGAACAGCTTGCACCAGAATTACGAGTTATCCGTCAAGCCATTTCCAAGCGATTGCATGCGTTTGGAATGATTCAAAAACAAGGAACTTGGGTTCCTTATGATTTGAAGCCAAGGGACGTTGAGAGTCGTTTTTTCGCCTGTGAACAACTGCTCCAGCGGCAAAAAAGGAAGGGTTTTCTTCATCGCATCGTGACGGGTGATGAAAAATGGATTCATTACAGCAACCCAAAGAAAAGAAAGTCATGGGGACTGCCCGGTCATGCTTCTACGTCGTCGGCTCGACCAAATATTCACGCTGCGTAGATTATGCTGTGTATTTGGTGGGACCAGGTCGGTGTCATTTATTATGAACTGTTGAAAGCCAACGAAACCATCATTGGGGAACGGCATCGACTTCAATTGATGCGATTGAGCCGACCACTGCGCGAAAAAACAGCCACAATAAGAGCAGAGACACGAAAAAGTGATTCTACAGCATGACAATGCTCGGCCTTACGGTGCCAAACCCGTTAAAACCTACCTGGAAATGCTCAAATGGGAAGTCCAACCCCACCCGCCATATTCCCCAGATATTGCGCCATCCGATTATTATTTGTTCCGTTCGATGGCACATGGTCTGGCTGATCAGCAGTTCCGGTCATATGAAGACATCAAAAAATGGCTTGATTCGTGGATAGCCTCAACAGATGAACACTTTTACCGTAACGGTATTCGAGCTCTGCCAGAAAGATGGGGAAAAGTTGTAGCTAGCAATGGGCAATACTTTGAATGATACATTTGTAACCATTTTTTCACAATAAAGTTGCATTTTCATAAAAAAAAAAAAACAGCGAGAACTTAGTTGCGCACCTAATAAATGGAGTTGATTTTTGCAATCTGCATTCAAAAATTTTTAGATAGGTGTTTAAATTTGTTTTTTTATAACTGAGAGACTAATATGTTTTCTGTGTATTGAAGTCGTTTACAGCATATATTTTAAGAATGTATCTTACGTTGTTCAGTAGTTATAGTATATTAAAAGTGATGACACAGGCAGTGTTTTTCACAATGTTGTTCCAAAGAAGAGAGAAGAAAAAACAGTTGCGTTAACTGAACATAAACATGCACACAATCGCCTACTGCTGCGCTGTTTTGTTGATTGCAGTGACACAACATTGATTGTGTTTTTTTTTTCTTTGCTCCGGTTCTACCACAAATTAACGATTGTTATAAAGGACTCTTCATCAACTCAGAAAATTAAATTGTATCCAAATCGAAATTTATGTCGCCTATCTGGCTGTTTATTCGGCTGTCCGGCCGTGTGTTACCAGTTTTTGAGCCTTTAATTTTGACCTAAGGAAATTAAATTTCATGCATAAGTTTCTTAGAATCCGAAGCAGTACAAATGAACATTTTATTTTAAAATCCGTCTACAAACACGCCTAATTTTCCGAGAAGGCAGTTTTTCCAAAATTTTCTCTTAACAAAATATATAGACATTGCCTTTTTAACAATTCGTTCATACATTCTTCAAAAGAACATATTTTGCTTTCTCAAAGCTAAAGGGTGGTTAAGTTTTAAAGGCCGATGTTGATTTTGAATAAAACACAAATTATTTAGGAAATTACTGTCATTTCTTTTTATTATGATAATGTTGGTATGGTTCAATTATGTATGGAACAAAATATCGGCCAAATGGCCGCCGCGACCTCGGCGGCACACCTCCATCCGATGGTCCAAATTTTCGATGACGCTGAGGCATAATTGAGGTTCTATGCCGTTAATGTGCCGAATTATCTCATCCTTTAGCTCTTGAATTGTTGCTGGCTTATCGACGTACACCTTTTCTTTCAAATAACCCCAAAGAAAGAAGTCCAACGGTGTCAAATCACATGATCTTGGCGGCCAATTGACATCGCCACCACGTGAGATAACACGGCCATTGAATTTGTCGCGCAAAAGAGCCATTGTTTCGTTAGCTGTGTGGCAAGTGGCACCATCCTGTTGAAACCACATATCGTTCACATCCATATCTTCCAATTCGGACCATAAAAAGTTCGTTATCATCTCACGATAGCGAACACCATTCACAGTAACTGCCTGACCGGCCTCATTTTGGAAAAAATACGGCCCGATGATGCCGCCAGCCCATAAACCGCACCAAACAGTCACTCTTTGTGGGTGCATTGGTTTTTCGACAATCACTCTTGGATTATCATTCGCCCAAATGCGGCAATTCTGCTTATTGACGAATCCACTGAGGTGAAAATGTGCCTCATCACTGAAGATGATTTTCTTCGAAAATTGATCATCCACTGTTGCCATTTCTTGCCACCATTGTGACCATTGACGACGCTTGAAATGGTCAAGAGGCTTTAGTTCTTGAGTCAATTGCACCTTGTAAGCGCGTAAATGCAAGTCTTTATGCATAATGTTCATCAACGACGAGCGTGATAGGTGCAATTGTTGGGCACGACGACGAGTTGAGGTGGACGGCTCTTCAGCCACACTATCGCGAACAGCAGCAATATTTTCTGCAGTACGAGCTGTACGAGCGTGCACTGGTGTTTTCATATCTCCTACAGACCCGGTTTGCACAAATTTTTGCACGATTTTTCCGATTGTACGCACATTTGGACGATTAAATTGACCGAAAGAATCACGAAATGCACGATATGCATTTTGATTTGAACGCCCATTTTCATAATAAGCCTGAATAACTTTAACGCGCTGCTCGATTGTGTATCTTTCCATGGTTCAAATTGAGTTAGTCTGAAATTGAGAAATGTCAAATGAAATGCAGAAAAAAACTTGACGTTTAGGTGTGGTTCACATTCAACATCGGCCCTTAAAATTTAACCACCCTTTATATCTTCTTAGAAAAAGTTCTAGCTACAATTGTCTTGAAAAAATTTCTTCAAAATCGCGGAAATATTGTCTGGAATATTTCATAGGAACTCATGTTACACATTATTTTGAAACTAAAATTATACTCTACTCAACTGTCCCATATACTACACTATAAATTATGATGGCAGTGCCTTTTATATATATATGTACATATATAAAAAGAGAATTATTTAGTGAAAGAAACAAAACCACGTTTATTCATTTCCTAACTATAGTTAATGTGTAGAGAGGTTCCGATAACACATGTTACATCAAGCGTAATAGTACTAATGATTTATTAGTTTTAATCATTAATATTAAACCTTACTAAGTCTTAAAACTAGTTTTTCAAAAATTCGAAACAAAATTAGCTCACGTTACATGAATTCGGTTATTCACGTTATTTTATGAATTTGTCGCAGGATTGTACAGATTTATGTGCGTTAGTACTAAAAAATTAATGCACGCTGCCCCATCAAGGACGGTAACAACATTACCGAGGCTTATAGTGTCAGAAGAGGACTACGAAGGGAACGTGCTCTAGTGTGATTTCTTAATATCATACTTGAACGGATTGTATGCAAATCTTAAGCTAAAATCAGGGGTACAACTACTCCCGTATGCCGACGACATTGACATAATTGGAAGAACGCAGCGGGCTGTCAGTGGTGCTTTCGGGAGTATTGAAACAGAAGCTGCGAAAATGGGTTTAGCGGTTAACGAGGCAAAACTAAATTATATGCTGTCATCAGAAAGGACAGGCAACCACTGCTTCTTTGAGCTAATAAGGCAATTAAGTAGAAAAGTCCAAGGGCAAGGCAACTAAGGTGACTTTATAGAAGACCCTCATCATCACAGTCTTGCTATACGGCTCAGAAGCATGAACGTTATCAAAGACGGATGAAAACACCCTTGGTCATTTTGAAAGAGTGATTGTCCCTTTTGCATCGACAGGGAATGGGGGAGGAGATACAACAACGAACTATTCTGGTTGTACAGCAACATTGACCCAGTCAGAAGTGTTCGAATCCATCGCCTGAGATGACTAGGACATGTAGAGCGAATGAATATCAACTCTCCGGCCCGAAAAGACTTCGAATTCATCCCGGAGGGACGACGCGGTAAAGGAAGACCTCACCTAAGAAGGTGCGCACAAGTAGAAAGCGACTTCAACCAACTCTGTGCATAATTCTGAAGGAGGCTGTACAAGATAGATCTGTCTGGTAAAGGTATTATATGCCGACTAAGATATTACTATGTAGATTCACTATTGTAAAAAATATTAATTTTTTTTTTGAATCATGTCGCAATTCATAGAATTCCCATAAAACTATCATCTCTTATGATCAACGATAACTTGAAGGAACAGTCCTCATTGTAAATCTTTACTCCAGTCATTGTCATCTCATAAAATCTATAGTTCAGGGCTCTGTTATACTAACCATTCTTAATAATAATAATAATACTATTTTGGCCCTAACAGCCCAATGCAGGGCCTGGCCTAGCTTCTCGCAGCCACTCGTGCTGTGCGCCGCACTACACAGTTTTATGTCTTTCCTCAAAAGCAATAATATCGATTGAGAAAAGCTTCTCATGACAGTTTTATTCTCGGATGTTTGTCAGACGTTCACGAGATAACTAAACATTCGTAGTTATCGTTAAACAAATTAACCTTATTTCCTATTATATTGCACCAAACTGAAAATATGTAGTTACTGAATGAGTTCAGTAAGTACGGAATTAATTGATTTGATAAACCAAAGAGGTATGTCATCTTCTTTAACAGCGTTCGATCTCAGTGCATGATCAGGGGCAAGTACTTCATCTTCAAGTTACAGCTGAAAATCAAAATTATCCTCGGAATCACCCAATGGTTCATTGCATTTTTGCTAATCGATTGATCCAAATAGGCTGATTACATGTCTGGCAGTATAATTCCCAGTTTATAGAGATAGGATTACTTCTCCACTTGCGATACTGTTTACGACGGTTTTTGATTGACATGCACTTCTGAAGTGTACCAAGGACACTTCGCGTTTCGTATCCTACTTTAGAGGTACACTGCTGTTCATAAGTTTCCGGACAATACATTTTGCCAGAGAAATTGATATAAAACTCCTTGTCTTTTTCATTTTAATAATCAAAATTTATTGTACATAGCTTTATCAATATTTCATTTATCTAGCCAAATGAACAAATTAATTGAACCTAATAAATAAAGTCTTTTTATTTATTAGGTAAGTAATACAATCTCTTTTTCGTCTAAAAATCCACCTCGTACTTGCACCACTTTGGCCGTCAATCTAGGCATTCTATCGATCAGCTTCTTAATATCATAGTTTCCAGTGATATTGATCTTCAGGCTACTTGGAGGATCTCCCAAAGTTTGTTTTTCAATGGTGGACACTGTCTTCGAACCTCTCTGTCAAGTTCGTCCCAATGCAGCTCTATTGGTAAGAGGTCGAGTGTTGTTCTTCTTGGTCCACGTATCCTCGGCAAAGCTTGGAAGAATGTTTCGGAATCCAGGACCTATTAATCGCAAACCCGATGGTATTCAAGATTTCATCGATGCGGATGAGGTCTTCAACACCGGCGGAATAGGAACATCCCCAGACTATTATTGAACCACCCAGATAGGGAGCCGAAAGTAAGCTGTCCTTTTTTGGACTCGTCCGTCCATAAGACTTTCGACCAGTCGGTTGATTTCTAATCCTGGTGCTCTCTTCCCCAATTTAGCCGCCTGATTTTTTTTAGGTCGTAGAAGAGGTTTTCGTACTGCTACTCGACCGTGAAAGCCTGCAACAGCTAAACGCCTCTGCACAGATTTTTGGAGCAGTAAGCCGTCGATCCCTCTTACCCTCTGGTTGACGTATGGTATTGTGCACTGCCTCGATATTTTAAGCCTATCTGCAATAGCATGCACTGCATGCTCTTCTTTATGTAAGGCTATTATGCCACAACGTTCAACTTCACTTTTTTCCTTGTTAGGTTTCTTTATTGGAAAAATATTCTAAAAAAAAATCAAATTATTTCCGTTTTATGGTGGGTATTACAGTAAGTTAATGACGTTTGCAGTCTTGTTTTACTACTCCCTAGATCGGTTTAAGCCTTAATTTCGCGACACTAAAGCGGCCCTTACACGGTCAATCGATTGACTTCAATCACTTACATGTGTTTGTGAAAATGTATCTGTATGCGTCACACACATTAGGCGAAGTGTGATTGACGAAAATCAAAACAATTTTGATTTTGCATGACCAGCGTCATGCTGATTGTGTGTAAGGGTCGATTATGTGTTGAGTCGCGGACGAGGAAACATGTCTGGCGCTAGCGGAAAATTGATGATGAAGACCGAGCATATCGCGGTTGTAAATTTTAAATCCTCAAATGAATTTCCTGCGGCAAGATATCGCAAAGTTATAGAAAGCCTCTGGTTTACGGAAATTGCTTCACGCATGAATGTATCTTTTTTCATAATCAAAGGAGATTTTAAGCAATTCCTCATAAGTGGTGGTATCCATTCTCATAAAATTTTGTATAATTGTCTCGTGCAGATATTTTCAACTCATTCAAAAGATTTTCATGTGTGACCTGATTCCTTTTTTTAAATCACTCCTTCACCCAAATTCTCTTTTTTCTCGACATTTGTTTCTTTTTCCTCTTTATGCAAAGTGCCAGAGCAATATAAGCAATACAATCGTCCATTTCACTCATCGCACATCCGTACACCACGAAAACTCACAAAAAATAAATTTGACGTTAATCGATTGAACTATGTATGTAAGGGGTAGCGTCAATCCACACATACACCATGATTGATGTCAATCGATTGACCGTGTAAGGGCCGCTTAACAGGATTTGAAAGAATTGTGTTCATTTGAGTCCTGCATAGATAGATAAACGTATAATTGTGAAAAAAAATGGTTTGTCCGGAAACTTACGGATGGCAGTGTACATGCGTTTCAAATAATTCAGTAATTATTGACTGAACATAGTCAACGCAACATACATCCATCCCAGGGCGAACAATCCGCATTAAAACAGAGCGTGCTAATATTTATTGACTTGTAGTCATGATATTGAAATGTAAAGGGAATTAGATAAGTAAATATTTTATGTGCAGTTCAGCAGGCCATGATCTGATAGCCCTTCAAGAGAAATAGGCATACTTGGCAGGTCGTTCGGGTCATAACGAGTGGCATATTTGTTCATAACACTTAGTCCAGAAGCTAAAACTGCATCAGCAGTTGGGATGAGCATGAATTCGTAGTTAAAAGGCTGGTATTAAAATCTCCAGAGATGGTTATGTGTTTATAGCCTGGCAAGAATTCGTCAGTAGCAGCGAAAATTGGAGTAGGCGAAAGGTGTTTGCTTGGATTATACGAGTATACGCATCTCAAACTACACTTAACACTTCCATCAAATAATTGCAAAACCATATTCACTATCAACCTAACCAATTCACTATCAGATTGATTTCATTAAAAATTTTGCATTTACGGATAGACCTGTAATAAACCAGGTTTTAACTTAATATAAAATAGTTTGGAGCTATTGAGAGTTCTAGTAATAAAATATTAATCTTTAAATTCACTATGTAGACTGGAAACAACTTTCAGCATTACATGAGCAGAATCTTCGTTGATAGCAGCATTCGCATATGCATGAGGTCTAAACAATGTCATTGTTTAAGAGGAACATCCCAAGCAAACCAACCACAAATATCAATAAATAACAACCAAAAGTAGCATTTAAAGTCAGCACATTAACACAAATGTTAGAGAGGATCAAAATATGTAGTATTGTATTGATAATTTTTCTCTTTTTTTGATAAATTCTTCCGAGAATTTTGTTGTACACATTTGGTGAAACAAAATGAATACTTATCGATAAGTAAACAAGAGATGCAATCTATTCGTTGAGCATTTGCAAAAGGTACTTTAGCCAATGACTGTTCGTTTTGAAAATATGTTCTTTTGATTAAAATTCTACCATCTACTGATTGATTACGACTATTTAATTCTGCATTAATAAAATTTACGTTTTATAATCCCTTCGATTAAAGTAGCACCATCACAATAAATAGTTTCTTTGATTTAAGCATGAGGTGTGATAGTAACACAAAATCACAGCTTAAACAAACCATGCGAATGAAACCCATTAGCTTAACCACCGACAAAGAGACTAACAAAGCAACACAAAAGTGCTAAACAATTTATTAGTCCGTGTTCTAGTCTCAAAGGCATAATTAAATAACCGCCAATGTGGGAAAAAATAAGTCTCCTCTGTGGCATGTGAATGGGGAACTCCCTCTCTCGGGATATACATAAATAGTGAAATCCGACGAAGGGGAGCAGCACACATACATACATCCACACTGGAATATTCAATCTGATAGTAATTTCCTATTCACAAAGTAAAGTAAATTTGCTCGCAATCTGCTTGAATTGCAAAAAAATAAAAACATATAGCTTTTACAAACTCTGACTTTCTCATAAACTTATACAGTAGTAGCGGGGATGAAAAGTGTGTAAAAGCCGAGCTTACGTGGGAGTATCTCTATCGTGCAGTCACACTCACACAGACTGTAAAGCTATTAAGGAGATAAAGTTTTGAAAATGCCATTTACAAATAATCTCACAAGGAGAAGAATACTATTATACTATACATTAAAAAAACAAGTAGAAATAGTCGAAACTTAAATATAAAGTTCTTTTCGCTCGTCCTGCTATCTGCAGTGCACTGTTGTTGATATTTGTAGAGTGCACCGAAGACGAGATGCTGTGGCTAGAAAAACGATTTCGTGTTTTTTTTTTCTTTTTTATTCTTTCAGTTTAATTTTCTTTTATTTGTATTGTATCGCCTTGCAAACTCGCCTTCGTCAATGACGACGACGACCAGGTAAATGAGACCAGTGAAGCGAAGAGGTCAGGCAATGGAGTAAAAAATGTTCTCGACTTTTATTTACTTATAAAGAGGGTCAATTCAGAGTTCTTTGCTATTTTTTCTTCTAGCCTTTTACTTGTCCTAGTTTTCCACTTTGCCTAGGGCATATTGACGACGGTCGACGGATGACTTGAGGGCGAATACTGCAAAAGTTTAGATACAAATTGGTATTTGAAGATCAGTTTATAAACATGAAGGAGAAGAACTTTATCAAACCGGTAGCCTGCCAGAGGGTGTACAGGAGTATCTATGTAGGTTTACTAATTGCATTTTATTCGATCGGCGAATATAAGAATATAGTTTGCAGTAATTGTACTCTGGTTGATTGAATGACACCGGAATAGAATTGAAGCTTGTTGTATTATACTAAATTTGTATTGTTGTACGTTGCTTTTATTTCTTATTTTTTATCCAATCCAAAAGCAAATGGAGGAATTTGACAATGCAATAAGTTATACAATGTCGAAATTTAAAATAATTCTAGATAGAACTAACTCATGAATGGAGCATGTTAATTTAACATTTAAAAATACGAAAATGTTATTAAAATCAGGTTATTATATCAATAAA
Organism: Pocota personata; assembly: GCA_963082735.1. NCBI lineage: Eukaryota > Metazoa > Arthropoda > Insecta > Diptera > Syrphidae > Pocota > Pocota personata. Next base: position 141,879,088 of record OY720430.1, read on the forward strand.
CCTCTCAATAGTTGCATCACTTGTCATGGATTGTTTATTCATATTATTTTAATACTCTACATAATTTCCCATTTATTTCAATACAATTCTTAGAGCCATCTTTCTAAACACTGCTCAAAATCGCTCCATAGATAAATGCACAGTATGGAATCTTTGCAACTACACTCTGTGCCAAAAAAAGCCTCCATGTATATTTTCTAAAAAGTATTGTATTTCACTGAAATTTAAATACCTATATTTATAATTTTTTTATGAATAAATTTCCCACAAATACAACAAGTGTGCAAGAGCTGGTAGACCCTAGAAGAAAAGTATCAATAAAAAAAAAAAAAAAAAATATATTGGGTTATTTGTTTTACTCTTTTTATTAAAAGTAATTAAAGTAACATTGAATAACACTAATTAGTCATTATTACGGGGAATCCAGTTTTTATTTTTCCTTAGTGTTTTGTAGCACCGCCTTTAGCCTTTATGACCGCTTGGACCCTTCGTGGCATATAGTCATCAAGTTTTTGGATTTACTCTGTTGTTATATCTTTAGCCCACACTTTCCCTATGACTGTTTTGAGCTCTTTAATTGGTTTAGGTGCCTTGTTGCGTACTTTCTGACTCATAATTGACCACAATAGCAGGGAGCGGAATCATCCTGAAATATGGGATTTAGGATGTAGCAGCATAACTCCTCTATTGTAGGAACAACACCATTAGCAATGATTTCTTTGTATTTCGCTGCAGTTACGGAACCATCCAAAACTAAAACTGTTTCAGGGCACGGGTGTTTAGGGAAAGGGCGAAGAGGAAAAGAGGACGAGCCTGTGCACGTTGGCTTTAAATGTTTGAAGATTGTAGTGATGGAAATACAAAGCCTGGTAGATCATTCCACATTCGTGTCGTTCGGCTTATAAACGAATCCTTATATTTGATAGTACAACCGAAATTGGGTCTAAGGGTGAACTGATGTGCATACGAAGTATGACGCGTATTGCGAGTGAAATTTTGAAGAGGAGGAATGTAGCTGGCTATTTCGCTGGAGCATTTTTTGTAAAAAAAAAGAACTATAAAAAAGGGAGAGACACGAGACATTTCGACGATGTTCAAGTAAATGTATGGAGCTGACAATGTCTCTATCACCTATAAGTTTTAGTGCGCGATTCTGAACACTGTCCAGAATGTGCAAAACGGTCGTGGGTGAACGAGACCAGATATGGGCATTATATTCCAGCTTTGGGCGGATGAATGCCTTATAAATTGAGGCCATATCAGACGGGGTAAAATATTTCTTGTATTTTGCAAGATGGTTATTAATACACATACCGAGAATAGCAAGTCGTTCGGTTTCCAAGCGCCATTCATGGATAGTGGTTGAGACAGAAAACATCATTGTGTTTTGGAAGCATTAAATTCCACTCTGTTGGTTGAACCCCATTCAATTATACTGTCCAGGTCGGAATTTAATGTGTTTAATATCCGTTGCCGTTCCTTTCCTACGACCGAAGGGCAAGGAAGTGAGTTAGGGAGCGAAGGAATGGATTGGATTAGAATTTACAGAGCAGAGACCATTTATAAAGGAAAGTCGGATTCAAAACAAAGCCAGCATTTTTTTTTGGTGAATTGCAGACTTGAAGACGTCCAAGACAACTTGTATTGAACGCCCCTAATCCATTGAAGAAGAGACTCATTGACGCCATATGCACGCATTTTCAACAAAAGAGCCTGATGCCTTCGAAATATGAACCGTAACCATCTTGGTTTCGCCGAAGTGATGAATAGGTTGGTTCCACTTCTCGGTGAGATATGCCATCAAACCACCAGTGGACCTGTTGCTACGAAAACCATACTGCCAGTCATTCAGGAGTTTTCGTGAATCGAGATATTTCATAAGCTGACGATTTACCAACATTTCCATGACTGTTAGGACTAAAGTCATTCATACCTAAGAGAATAGTGTCAGTGATTATATCAGGAGCGGCGTCCACGTCGCTATCGAAGAAGTGTAGCTCGTCGCTATCGAGGAAGTATAGCTCGTCGCTACCGAGGAAGTATAGACTCCTAAAGAAGCTATTAAGGCCGCTCCAGTTGGCTTTCTCGTATTTCCATACTTTTCTTTTAGGAGTTTTTTTCTTTCTATGTGGTCTGAGTATGAGAATTTAGCTGATACGGTATTATGGTCAGACCGACACATCAATGGTGTATTTATCAGGGTGCGAAATAAAAAAACAAGTCCAGAGTGTTGGCGGAATGATTTTCAATATCCGGTATACGTGTAGGCTCATTAACAAGCTAAGTCAAATTGTTTACCTCAGCGAGAAGTTCAACACACCTTCCTTCAGGTGTTGTTTGGCCAAAAATGTTGAAGCCAATCCAAATTGTGTATTCGTCAATAGTTGAGTTGCTGTCCGCACTATGGTTTCTGTAAATAAAGCAGTAGTGAATTATTTGCTTACGGACGGTGAATTTTAGCCATTTGAAATTAAATTCCTGGTTGGAACAGTGGCCATACTGTGGTGGAACTTGGTAAGCACTATCACTACGGACTTAAATGTCGAGGTCACGGTGGGGAAAGAATAATGACACTAAGTTATATCCAAGCAGTTTCAAATCGGAAGATTCTTCAACTGGTTTATGAGAATGGGCGTGGGCGTACATATCGAAGAAATTCGTTCGAAGCCCACGAATGTTGGTGAAATCAACCCTAAATTAGCTCATCACTACAACACAAAAAGACAGAACTCTGATGTAACTAAGCGAAGCTGTGAAGGTTAGACCCAAAGAATAGTTTTCCAAAACAAACTGTCGCAGGTGCTATGCCCAAACGACAATCAGCTAAGGTCCGCTATTCGGATAAACATTCACAGTCCGCTATGCATCCAAAGTTACACTCTCTCAGTCATCGCAACTGGAAATATGTATGTACCATAGCACATGCTCCAATAGCGATAACGAAGAAGCAGAACAGCGAGAGAGTGAGTGGGCGTGAAAAAGATGGAAAACACCGGCACTGATTTAATTTTTTTTCTTGCACAGCACTTCACTGGCATTTTATTAGAAATTTGTATTTTTATTATTATTGTTTTATTTATTTTTTTTTCACTGCTGATCGATTGGACGCGCGTGATCAGCTTTTTATTTTTATTAGTAGTTTTAGTTTTGCGGGAGTCATAAAATCATAAAATTTTTATACTCTTTTGGTACGGGGTGTACTTGAAAACAGTTACAAGGGATGGTGCATTCACTTCATATGCGTTTTGATATTCATGGAAAATTTGCACTGGCTTGAGATGACATCAAAATCTGAAGAGAATCACAAAGCGAATTTCTTACTGTGAAATTTCTACCAATCTTACCAATTTTTCTGAAACTAAATATCGTAAGGTTATAACAAATCGACAACCAGCTATTTTTTTTTCCAAAAACTAATAAATTAACGCCGAACTTTGCTAGGTCCTCCGTATAGGCGAAACTTAGTAAAGCTTGAATGTAAAGTTCAGTGTTAATAGAGTTGTAAAATAGATTAGGCACATATAGATAGCTTTATCTCGATAACCGTAAGACTTACATAATGCTTCCGAACTCGTAATACTGGTTTCTTCAAATTTGCATATATCCAGTGTTATAAGTAGCGCTGCCACGTTGCGGCGATCGTAGCAAATATGCTACTGTTTAGACTTTATCTCAGCCTATATTTTATTCGACTCTTTTTCACAACCTCGAACAGCAACCACCACAGAAAATCAATTTTTTTTTTTGCTTGTAGCTGGATGAAAAATCATCAAAAGACATCGCATGCGAGCTTTGCGATAGTGTGGAACTAAAAACATCCTTCCAATTATCGCACCTAGTCGTCAAACTAATAAGCAATTTCTTTTTAATACTTGAAAGTTTGTATATTCAGCAACTGTATGTTGTCAGTTCCTTTTTTTTCGGAGTACCTACATATGTAGGTAGTTTCAATAACTCTTTAGTGTAATCATGTTCAAAATTTTTATTTGATTTTATATATTTTTTTTTGTCCTAGTTAGCTAAGTTCGAAGAGTTTTACTCTTCCTAAGTCATTGGTGTATAATAGGAACAAGACGGGTCCTAATACACTACCTTGGGGTACACCAGCTCATATATGTTTTAATGTGGAGTACTCATCTTCTTGCTTTATTCTAAATAGTCTCTGCATTATATATGACTAGGATTTCTGAGTATTGTTTTGGTAGATATTTTTGCAGCTTATGGACTAGTTCTTTATGCCACACCTTATCAAAAGCCTGTGTTATATGATGGAAGATGGTAGAGCATATTTTTTTCTCTTCTAGGGCTTTTTCTATTTTACCAGTTATTCGGTGATGATTGATGATTTGGTATCAATGTCTTTTCTTCTATGATCGGATGGAGTCGTTTTAGAAAAAATTTTTCGAATATGTTCGACAGTATTGGCAGCAAGGAAATCGGTCGATATGAGGTAACTTCGCTAGGTAGTTTGCCAGGTTTTGGTATCATAATTATTTCTGCGATTTTCCACATTCGTGAAACATACCTTGGTCTGAATGCTGCATTTATTATTTGTGCTAGTTTTTTCATACCTATTCTAGGTAATTTTTTCAGAATTTCTCCCGTAATAAGATCAAATCCCAGAGCTTTTTTCGGGTTAATCTTTTCTTTTATTTCTTTAGCTATTTCGTTAGAGGTTACTGGTGGAATTAATCTATCCTCTTCACACATTTCTTCTGTTTCTTGGAGGCAGTCATTATCTTCGAATGGCTGAAAGACGTTGCTTGTTTGTTTTTGCCCAGTTTCCACTGCTGTTTTTAATTGGCGGAATGTATGCCATTGGTCTTTTAATTTTCTTTGTAGCGTTCCAGAGTGAATATTCTGTACTAGCATCGTTTGTCAAATTGGTAAGGTATTTTTCCTCCGACTCAATTGTCAATTCTCTTATCTCTTTTTTTAGCTTATTAGTTAAGCTATTAAGTCTTGTTTTGTCACTTGGCGCTCTTGATAGTTTCCAGCGTTTACGAACTCTTCTCTTTTCAGATATTAAGTCACATACGATTATTTGTTTGGGATATATATTTCTTTTTTCTTTACTGTTTGATTCAGGTGTTGCAGCCCAAGCATCCTTTTGTATATTTAAGGTCAAAGTGTGTACTTCTCTTTCTAATTCTTCTATTGTGTCGATTGTTGTGAATAGTTCGATGCACCAGCAATTGCCTGAAGTAACTCCAGTCTGTTAGCTTGTTCCACTAGACGTGGGTTGTTTTCCTTCAATATAACTTTACTACTATGTGTAAGAAGTACAGATGAGTGATCTGAGTCAAGATCAGGTCCTTCTTCTACTTTGGTAGTATTTAAGGATATTTTCCTCGTTATAAAGAAGTCGACAACATCTGGGATTTTGTTCCTATCTGTGGGCTAGTAAGTAGGTTTTCCCGTTGAGTGATATTTGGCGTGAATTTTTTTTATGGATTCAAGAAGTTCTTTTCCTATTGTGTTTGTTAGTCTTGATCCCCAAAATTTGTTTTTAGCGTTGAAGTCTCCGCCTATTATGAATTTATTTTCGAGTATTCGGAAGAGGCTTCTGAAATCATTTGGTTTCAGCATAAATCTAGGGGAACGATATACTGCTGCTACCGTTATCTGGCCTCTGCATGTTTTTATTTTGACTGATGTGGCTTGTATTTTTTTTTATATATAACTGCAGTACCCCCTCTTGCTGTATTATGAGGATGAGGGTGTGGTATATCTTGTAATCGTGCAGTTTATAGTTTCTTTCAAGTTTGAAATGTGTCTCGATCACAAGACATATGTCAATAATTTTGATGTCGAGAGTCACTTGCAATTCTTCCTTACGATTCTCGAGACCATTGGCATTCCATAATAAGATTTGTATGTTTTTAACCATTAGGATCTTTTGGGCAGAGCTCTTTTGTTGCTGTTTTGTTTTGCAAGCAAAGATATTCTTTCCAGAAATTTCTTATTGTTCTTTTCCATATCTTACATTCTGTTAAGAATTGTTTGCATAATATTTTCCATCACAGTCTTCGACTTGATTTGAAATAACCTGCGCATATATTTTCTCAGGCCCGGCTTTGGAACTTAAGTTCTCATTTTTGTTCATGGACAGATTTTTTTTAAACTTTTTTAGTGATTTTATTTATTTGGGGCTTCGTTATTGGTGTCAAGTCCTTTTTAATTTTGTTTTCTTTGTCTTTCGATATGTATTTTTTTACAGGCTTCTGCATTTTCTTTTGCTTGTTATCTTTTGCCTGCTGTAACTCTTTTGCTACTGCACAGCCTCTGTAGTTAGCTGGGTGTCTTTCGTTACAGTTGGCACATTTCGGGTATGCCTTTTTATCCCTTAAGTAGTCTTTTGTATGATGGTCGCCCGCGCATTTAACACATTTTGGGTTAGAATTTCAGTATTTGTGAGTGTGACTATACTTTTGAAAATTCTTACATTGGGGAAATAGCTTTGTTTTCCGCAGAGGATACATTTTTACTTTCATTCCTAAAATATCTGTGATTTCATAAATTCTCTTTATGTCCTCGTCTATCTCAAAAGTGAGCATGAACATCGCCAGCGGTTCTTTGTTTCTGTACCTAAGCATGTTAACAACTTCTAGTATTTTGAAGTTTTTCTTTTTGAGGTCACTAGATATGCTTTCAGGTGAGCATGAAAAATGTATTTTTTTTTTTGGGACAACCTTTATCGGTCTCGATTGTTTATTTTCAAACGAATACCATTGCGCTTTTTTTGGTTAAGAAGTTTTGTTAAGTTCCTGTAGGAATCTTCGTCTTCCACATTAATTTTGACGTCATTTTTGTTTATTAGAGCTTTATTAGCTTTAATTTTATTTTCTTCCAAAATATTCAGTAAGCCTTCGTACTTCGTAATACAGATTATTATAATTGGAGCAGGCTTTATTGGCTTGGGTGTTTTTTTTATTTTTATTTTGAATCTTTTCTGCCCTTTTGAGGTTCACTTTTGGTGATGAAAGCTCCCGGAGACATGTTTATTTTTCTTTTTTTTTGTTTCTTTTCTGCCTGTTAGGGGTGGCTCTGTCTCTCTTCGAAATTCTTCTTCATCCGTAGAATACACGACAAGTTTGGTAACCTGCTCATATTTATTATTCACTTGTATTTTTAGCAGTTCCAATTAATTTTCCGATTTCGCTTGTCAGCTTTTCACTGGGTTGCTTAAAATCGACTCTTTTTTCACAAGCTTTTTTGTATTAAGCCTCCAACATTGAATTTTCTTTTGTTGGTTGGGTGGTGCTGATCTTACAATTTTACGACTCTTTATAAAAGGGTCTGCAAGTGCTAGCAATAAATGGTTCCCCCCAATATCCATGGAACCGACATCCGAAGAGAGTTACCAGGTTACCTGGCACACCACCTTGGTTAGTTATATTATCTGTTTTGTTCATTTCATTATTAACTTAGCTTTTTTTCAAAAGTTTTAAAAAATTTGGACTTTAGTCGCCTCTTACGACAGGCATGCCTACCTCGGGTATATTCTAACCCCTAACCCGAAAGAGGGAAAATCAATTAATATTTGTGTTAATATGAGAGTTTCATGTTGATTCGTTGTCATTAGGATGGTACTGAAAAACTTTGTAAGAGATTTTTGCATTTAAAAATTGTAGTTCTCACCCAGGCAGTAAGTGTATTTCAAAATCAAACACTTAAATCTTACACCCAAGGAACGTAAATACATCTGTACTAAGTTTAATTCGTCTAGCTCAAAGTTTAATGTCCCAAAACATACGGACGGACGAACGTTTGAATCGTATAATTCCACGGCAAATCGCCGAGCATTATATTGCGTGTAACTGAATTTAAATAATTCAGAAAAAAATCAAAATTCAAGGTTTTTTTTACATTTCAAAAATAACTTTCTCTGCTCATCAGAATTATTATAATTACACGTATCCTGAATAATTAAAAAAAATGGTGTTTTATTTTTATTCATATTGTTTGATCCAGTTGTTTTTTGGCCTGCTTTTTTTGCACAATTGTGTAGGAACGTTGATTGATATTGCCTTTTTGACGGGGTTCGAAGAGTCTCTCCTTTGAACATGACAATACCAACTCAGCCGGTCGTGCTCTATCTTGCTTGTGATGGGTTCTTTTACATAAAGGCTTCCTCGAATCTTCGAACTTCTTATTCTATCAAGCTTTGTTACTCCTGCTGTCATGCGAAGCATTTTCATCTCAGTTGCCGTTAATTTGCCCTCATACTTTTTGTACATTGTCCAGCATTGCGAACTGTATGTGAGCGCCGAATGTACAACTGCGGTGTAGAACCTTTCTTTCAGCTTAGGGGACATTTTTCGATCACAGAAGATTGTGGAGTTTTCCCGCCACTTCATCCACCCTACGCTTACGCGATGATTGATGTCATCATCATAAGTTGCTTCGCTATTGATCATAGATCTCAGATATTTGAACTTTTCGCACTAGGAAAGCCCTTTTCCATTCAAGTAAATGTCTGGAATAGGCCGGTGTGGATCAGAGAACGGACAGCACAGGTACTCTGTCGTTTTTTAACTAATACGGTACCCATTTCCCTCCAAAACATCCACCCATACATCAAGTACTCGTTTCAGAGACGTTTGATCTTCACTTATGATAGCTCCATAGTCAGCAAAGAATAACTGATGCAACTGATGATGAATGATTATATATGATTATAAACTAAATGTTTATTAGGATACATTTTTTATCATCGTCATATCTAATCCGTGTGCACATAGCTGCTTTTTGGTTTTTAAGAAACGTCAATGCGCTTATTTTTGTTTCATTTCTTCAATGACTAGTGTTTGCAAGAGTTGTAGACTTGGTTTACTTGTACTCTCTTGATATCAATCTGTTGTGAGCTCGGGACTTATTCCACATTATATCCTAATATATAACAAGAGTTGATTTTAATATTAAATTGTGAGTTATATAAATTTAAAGTTAGTACTTTTGTGTGGAAAACGTGTTGCAATTCTCTGGATTTACCACCTTACCAGACCAGTGTAGGTGATTTGCGGCAAGTAAGGTCGTAGATGGTTACGATCCAACTAAAACACAAAGTCAGTGATTTGCTCTGCGTGCAGAGCAAAATTGAGTCAGATTCGAAATTCTGATACAATGCCATCATTGCTAGATGTGGAAGATCAAATTGGATTTGACGAAATGTACTCGTATGTCTATAAAGACGTTGCATTCAATTTGTTTAATGAATGTCTGCAGCATATTGGAGAAGATGCATTCAACATAAGAAGACTTAATGACTTGAAATATATACAACCAAATTAGAAAAAGTCTATGTGGAAAATTGCAGACAAAGTTTTCTCTGTTACAATTGACTTCGATGAAGATAATTTCAGAGAGGAAGAATACTCTGTTGGCAAAATAAAAGAAAATTTTCGAAAAACTTACTTTCCGGAGAATGGAGAGTCGATTCAAAATTATATAAGAAATTAGGTTAGGTTGAAGTGGCTGTCAGTAAAAAAGAAGCCAACACACTTAGACCAATAATAGGTCCATTGTGATACCACATGTGTTTGAGACGCGGCCTCTAGCCTACTCGTTGAACCATTTAGAGCCTCTGATGAAGCGTAGAATGTACCTAACGTCAATATTACTCAGATCGTCTAGGTCATTGAAACAGAAGGCTCCTAAGTGGAGTTTCCTTTGGGAGAGAGCTGGGCAGGTGCAAAGGAGGTGAAGAATAGTCTCTTCCTCCTCCTTGTCCCTGCAGCTTCTGCAGAAATCGTTAGAGAATACGCCAAGCCTTGTTACATGCTTGACACCTATAACAGCGCTAATATGCTTCCTATTTAGATAAATCAAATTCCTAGAGCGTTACAGATCCAGCATAGGCCAAATCTGTTTTGTCGCTAAACAAGTTGTACTCCTTGTCCACCTAGAATTTGTCTTTACGGTAGCATCCAGCTTTAATTTCAGTTTGCATTTAGCGATATGCATACCCAGTAAATTATTGCCTGGAAGGATGGGTATTGTTGTTTCATGTCTGGCAAGTTCGTCAGCATTACAATTCTCTGGAATATCATTATGCCCCGGCACCCAAATTAGGCCATCTCTATAAGAGACGATCGGGAGTCTAGAGCTATTAAAGAATGTGTTGAGGAAGATTCCAGGGACTGTCTGGAAAGATGCGGATATCAATGGCCGATATCACGTTTTTTTTTAGCCAAGACAAGACTTCCCTTATTGCCATTATCTCCGCCTGGAGCACGCTACAATGGTTTGGGAGACGAAAAGAGAGGTTTAAATTAAGCCTATCAGAGAAGACACCACCACCCACCCCGTCGTTAGTTTTTGAACCGTCGGTATAAAAATGTACCGACTTATCTTCCGTGAAACCACCTTCTTACTAGGATGCTCTGGAAGGGATGGTAACTTGGAGGTTTTTATCAAAATTTAACTTGGGGATGGTGTAGTCAATGTCTTCAGGAAAGATGTTAAATTTATTTAAGATGGAGGCGTGGCCATTCATTTTTTTAAACCACTGTGAATTAGATTTAAGGCTAATAGCTGAGTTAGCTGCCATTTGCCTGTCATAAATATCAAGGGGTGTTAAATGACAAGGAATGTCCAAAGCTGCGGAAGGTGTCGTCCGCAGTGCTCCGCTAATGCACAAACAAGCTGAACGTTGGACTTTGCTTAATAACTTCTGGTTTATTGCCTTATCCAAGGCAGTCCACCAAACAACTACCCCGTACATGAGGATCGGTCTAATGATGTTAGTCTGGGTTGTTGTAAGCCCGATGGCTTTTTTGCAAGAGAAGAGCGCGACAGTGGCTTTCTTGACTCTTTCTTATATATTAGATTTCCAGCTTAGTTTCCTATCCAAAATAATACCCAGGTATTTTGCTTCGTTGGAGAAAATTAAGCTTGTTCCATTAAGGAATGGAGGGTCAATAGGTGGGATTTTATATTTCCTTGAGAATAGGACTAGTTCGGTTTTGTGGGGGTTCACTCCTAGACCACACCGATATGTCTTGAGGGGTACCCCTACGCACATATCTTCTGACCGATGACCCACCCAGCTTTGAGTTGATAATCCGACCATTAAGCAGTAAATTATTCAACTCTCCAAGTGAACTATCTATCTTCAGGTTTGGCAGTGATAATCACTGATGAGTAGACGTTGTTAAAAGCGCCTTCAATATCTAGAAAAGCTACCATAGTGTACTCCTTATGATGCATGGAGTATTCGATTTTATTGAATAACGTGCGCAATGCTGTTTCGACTGATTTGCCCTTACAGAATGCACGTTGAGCCGTGGACAGTAGTTGTGTGTCAATACTGTCACGTAAGTGGATATCAATCAGTCGTTGAAGTGTTTTTGAAAGGAAAGATGATAGACTAATAGGTCGGAGGTCTTTTGGACTGGCATGTGAATATTTACCAGCTTTGGCTATGAATACCACATTGACTTCTTTCCATATATGCGGAATATGGACCAGATTCAGACAGCTCTGAAAAATATTTTTTAGAACTGGCAGGACAATATCAAATGACATTTGTAGTTCAGCAGGTGTTATGCCGTCTGGTCCAGCGGATTTATATGGTTTGAAGCTATGTAGCGCCCAAAGGAGTTTGTCCTGCGTAATAAGACTTGATAGAGTCAATATTGTTGGCAGTCAGGGAATTACTTGGGAAGTGTGTATCAATAAGTAAATTTAATGTGTCTACACTAGAAGTTGTCCAAGACCCATCTGTTTTTAGTAAACAGCTGGGCACTGAAGGATTTGTCGAGAGGATTTTTCTCAGCCCAGGCGCCTCAGAAGATTCTTCTATTTTACCACAAAAGAGTCTCCAAGAAATACGTTTGGCTTCCTCAATTCTTTTTTATATGTTTTTAGGGATTCTTTGTACGAGACCCAGTCAGATGCATCTCTTGTGCGCAAAATGAGGTTAGTTTTTAAACTATAGTCAAAAAGGAACTCACCTCAACTATGAATCCCGTTTTAGTTTTTTCAGCTTCTGCGACCAGTCTTGCCATATTGGGTCCAGGAAGGTATATGATATCGTGGGCGAGATAAGCCGATGCTAGATAATAGGAGCGTTTGTTTGTTTCAAGCAACGCTACGGTTATATCCCGATCACTGTAATTAGAAAGTAAAATTAATGCTACTTTTTACCAATATGCACAATCTAGGTTTACCTTTATCCTTGACATATAGGGAATAGTATCCAGGAGTCCTGAATCCACAATCCAGGTTGTTAACAACCCAAAGTTCTTGGATCAAGACAATGTCTTCCCTATCTTTGAGAGACGGAGAAGAAGGCCGGCCGAAGCCGTTTTGGAGTGATGGAGGTTAATCTGAACTAACTGCAGCATTGTTGCTACAATCAGGCAGAGAAACCTCCACCACAGTGGTATTCAAGCCCTCCGAGTCTGAGGACAACCCAAGAAGTTCATCCTCACTCAAAGGTGCTTTGTCTGAGATATCAACCATCTCCAAGTTTGATAGTGAACCGTCATAGACTAAAGATGGTTGTATGGTAGACTGAGAGTCATCATCCTCCATAGAAGGGAAGGAGATTGATTTCTCAGTGTCTATAATACTTACAGTAGGGTCTGAAAGATGAGGGGGAAGTTTTTTAACATCCACCTCGCCCTTTTTGTAAACTTTCAAGGTTATGGCATCGAACCCATAGCTAATCACACCCTCAGTCTTCGCCAAAGGAGCAAGAGATTCCTTTTTGATCACAATTAACGCGCATCTGTAAAGTCCTCTCTGCTCCTCCATCTTGGCGACCTTCCCGTTGTGAGTAGGAAGCGATGGGTTGCTGATTTGGAGGATCCGGATAATGTCCTCCGTGTTAAAGGGTTCGACTGGGATCCAGGTGCGAGTTCTTGGTCTGCATGGGATTCCTCCCTAGCTACGACCTCAAGCTTAGCACCAGGCCAAACCTCCCCTAGTTTGCTAATCGCTAGCTTATAGAGATCACATGATCTCTTGTCAGCACAAGCGATCAGCTTGACATGGCCTTGATGCCAACCGCCTTCACGACAGTTGGGAGGAGGGCCGGGCTTTTACTTCATGATGTCAAGGAAGCAAGTCGCCAGTTTGACTGGGATCATCCTCCATTTATCTGGAATGATTGTACCATCGATATCGTTCTTATCGATGACAGCCAGTATAAACCTGTCCTTGAGTACTTTACTGTATGACTTGGATGTGACGTTGGATGGCCTGGAGGAGGTGCTGGTGTTGTGCACCTTAGGTCTTTTTGAATCCGACTCGGATTCTTCCAACGAACTCTGACTTTTAGACGTGAAGTCTCTGCTGGTCTTATCAGGTTGAGTACTGACGATCCTTTTGGTCCAATCGCCTAGGGTTTTCACCCTATCATTCATTTTATTCTCCGGAATTTAGCCGAATTTTTGGAGAATACGACCAGCTGAGCGACGATCTTTTTACGTCTGTTTTGAGGGAGCGACTTGTGTGAGCCGGAGCTACAACCCGCTCCCGAAGAGTCTTTATTGGTTTGCAAGGTACCTTTGCTAGGCTCTGTGTGGCTAAAGCAGCAGAAGGACCATGTGAATCCACAATCCTTTTGATGTCGAGTGCCTATAGCAGTAAACAGCTTGATCACCGTGTTACCATCCGGTTTTAAAAGAGGACCGATCTCATCTTGAAAACTCTGTGTATTGTTATTAGTATTACCGGTAAACAGCTTGATCGCCGTGCTGTGTTAAAGGAGGACCGGTCTCATCTTTTTTTATTTGTTGTGATAGTTTTAGATTAAGAAATCTAGGAACATTCAAGAAGTTCAAAGTATTTCATTAATTTATCGAAAAGCTTAGATGCTGATATTAAGCAATTGGTAGAAAGCTTTTACTGTGAAAACGATATCAGCCGTTCAATGCCAGGAAAAAAAAAGACTACGTATCGATAAAGGTAATAACAACTTATTTTCTCAGGTTCAAAAAAAGACCTTTTGCTCTTTTGTTAGATTGAAAATCAGAAACAAATATTCAGAAATGCCTGGGTCTAGCCAATCTTAGAGAGATACATTATAAGTTCAGGGAAGTTCATAATAGTATTGAGATTGGATTTTCAAAATTCGCGTCGTTAAGACCAAAGAACTGCATTTAGGCTGGGGCATCAGGAACTCATTCCGTGTGTGTTTGCATCACCCATCAAAATATCAAACTCATGTTTGTGGGTAGCAATACATCAAGACTGACAGAAAACGAAGATAAGCATCTCAATGATTAGAGAACCTGTTTAGCTTTGGTAATATGCAACCCTCCTCATATAAACTGTTATTTGGGCAAGTGCCTAAATTGCCCAAACTAAATTAAGAAGAATCTTTGAAACTGCTTTTAATAATCACTTTATAGAAGGACGTAACTTACTATCAGTGACACCGATGACTCTGATGAGTTCATTCAGACTTTTTTGAAACGGCGCGGCGTGGTGTTTTAATTCGTCACGTTTTTATAACAGACCAACAAAACACGTACATAAAAGAAGTTAAAACTCTTTTAAGGAAAACTGATATGGTTTTGTTGTGCAAAATGAAACATTTAGGAAAAAATATATATTTGAAAATTAAATTATGTCGGAACTTTGAAAGTTCACGTAGATACATTTTACTAAATTCTGATGAGCAGAGCAAAAGTTGTGATTTTTTGAAATATAGAAAAAATCTTGAATTTTGATTTTTGGAAGTACCGTTACACGTAATCTATATCCAATTCTGCAAAATTTGTTTGCCTTATGATTCGTACCACTCTAATGAGTAATTCTACCAATTTTGAGCAAAATCGGAGGGGGGTCGTTCAGACCGACCTACATGCATATATGGATGTATCTGTATTATATCTCTATGTTAAAAACTATGCATTAAAATCAGTATACCACTATCTGTGGATAGGGTATAAGAGCCCACTCTTATACCCTATCCACAGATAGTGGTATACTCTTATACCCTATCCACAGATAGGGGTATACTGATTTTAGTGTAGTGAGATAACTCAGGGCTCAAAAAATTCACCGATTTAAAATTGTTTTTATTCCTTGGCTATGTCGGCAGCCCTCCATAAGAACTCCACTTCCGAAATTGTTCCATCTCTTATTTCTCAGTCTAGTGGCTTCAGCTTCAAGGTGGAATTTTATTGACTCCCTGGGATAGGACGATTTTTCTGTATTTCCAGGAAGGTTCCGAATTGTACTGTCTTTACCTAACAGTCATCTGTTACCTGTTAGCTGCCTGAAGGAAACCTATGCACTTCAGGCATAAACTAATTGCGCCGATCTATGAATCGTCTACAATCCAATGCGAATTTTCGAAACTATTTTACCTTGATTAAAGCTACGCTTCAGTTTTCTCAGATTCATTATACCTATAATGCGTAAAATGTGGGCTGTCTCGGTTCCTTCATATTCGCAATTCTTTCGCACTTACTGCAATCACCTTGAGCTACATTTTGCAATTGTTCTCGGCTAAGTGTTTCATTAACACCCTTTCACAAACAATCTGTGTTAATTGCATTTTACTTACAAAACCTTGACGTTAATCATTGCAGATAGTTCTGAAATTCAATACCTTACATCTACTCTATAATCGTGTTGTTTTTTTTCAAAGGTAATTTGTTCGTCCTTTTATTTCGCGCCTTTATTTACAAACACTTCAATTTACTGTGCCGTAAATTTCCATCCATCCGCTTTGCATCTCTTGCGCTCTTCCCATTTAATTTCCTTTTCTTTTTTTTGTTAATATCAACGCCAACGAGTCTACCAGAATCTCCATTATCCGTTTTCCTCTTCCATCCACCGTTATCCACGTTAAGTAAATTAACACTCAACGAAATCTTACACACAACAATTATATACACCAAAGGACGAATGACAAGAAGGGCTGGAAAAAAAAAAAAAAACATTTTTTCTGTTTCCTCCACAAATTGGGTCCAATTACACAGTAAACCAATTTTTTCTTCCTTCCCTCCGTTGTCGCGCCTTTCTGTCAGCCTTCCGTATTCCATGTCCTCATTCGCTCATGAAATTAAATGAAATTTTATTTACAAATTGTCATCCTTTACATTTTACCCGTACATTCGTGTACACACAGAAGACGTTTAGGCCCATTTTTCAACCCTTTACTGTCGCTTTGAATTTAACCAGTATAAAATAATTGCCCAGAGAAGTGGATTTTCAATGAAAATGCATTAAAAATGGAGGAACTAAACTTGTGCGCAGATTTTATTTTTATTTTATAATTTGAATGCAAACATAATCTGAGTTGATATGGGGTAATTTTTCAGCACGTACACAAGTTTGTCGTCCTCGTCCCTGTGCGTGTCCTTATTATATTGTTTTACTGCGTTGATTTATATTGCGGTGACCTAAATAAATAAATAAAACAAAAAATATGCACCAGAACCGTGTTGGATTTTTTGTATACGAGTATCATTTTTTATGTTTATGCGTACTTTTTTTTGTTCTTGTAGGGTGGTGGTTATTTGGCAGGAGGAATTTAAAGGATTTTTGAGGGAATTTTAATCAGTTTAGTGGAATAATTGCGACGATAGTCGGCGGCACACAGTGTAAAATGGTGTAAACGAGCATGACATTTGTTCTAATTGGGTTTTATTCAAATTTGTGTTTAATTGATAATTGAAGATATGTTTATCATTTCAATTAAAGTTAAATGGCGTTATTAGTACCAGTATGCCAATAATGTCTGATTATAATGATTTTTCTTTTGTTTCTTTCCAGGTAAATACATATGTAAATAACTTTTATCGATGGATTCAATATTTGGTGAGCAATTAAAAAAAAAAAAAAATTATGTATAAGGTAAATATAGCCATGAAAAATATTACGTAAACAATGGAAATTTATTTCTGTCTACATGTGGTCAATAGTCAACTGTCAGTTAGGATTTTTTCGAGCCAATTAAAAAAAAAGTTACAAGGTGACAGGCAATTACACGCTCATTTAATTCTAAGTGCTATTTTTTTATAGCGGATAAGACCCTCTGAATTTTCGATGGATTGATGTCCAAATTGGAAATACAGGTCTATAAGAGACTTTGGGGGTACTTGCTTAACTAAGAGAAGGGACGCCGGTCATGGATTGAAAGACCGAAATTTCCTGACTTTTTTATTTATCAAATTTATGTTATGGCTAATATAAATGTTTTCATTGTTTGTTTTCACTACTCTCATTACTTTTACTACAGCAGACAGCATTACAACGAAAAACTACTCCGGTACTTATATAGCTTGTGTTTGTACCATTAGTGCTTTCGCCTTTCCTTTCACCTGTCACTGTCAAAACTTTTACTTATACTTAGTAAGTATTGCTGGGATAAGGAGCCGGGAATATCGATGCCAGTAATCCTCTTCGACGTTGACCCTGACTAAGTCGTTATAAAAAGGAAGTGTGCTTTAGTGGGAATATCCTCCACTCCTTTCGAATTTGCTACTACTGACGGCCTTCTAAAAGGTTTGAAATTCAATGTCCAATCGAAGTACTAGACGTCAAAAGTTTACCTCATGGAGGGACAGTGATGTCGTTATCATAAGCTACGACCTTGCACCCTTATGGCTGGGACAAATTCATTCATGACATGTTATTTAGACCACGGGGCTTTTGATATTTTCTCATGTGTGTGTCAATGTGTTTTCCTCGAAAGCACTTAACTAAGCCTACATATTTGCAAATTTTCGGCCATATCTTCTACTTAAATTATTTTTTTCGAGATGAAAACCAAAAAATGCTTTGCAATCAACCATAAGACGAACCTCGCCGGTGAAGGCCACATCAAAGAATTCCGAAATCGCTGGTTAAGGCTGCTTCGAAGAATTACGGTAGGCCCGTCTTGAAGACTGACTTTAAAAGAATAGTTCGTCATAGCTTTTGGGTTGTATCATTGTAAAAGTGCACTACAGCCACTGACTGATGAATCTTACCTCTGCATATACAAATTTCCTTTGAAACCGTACATTAAGTTAATTACAACGTCATCCGCAACTTTGTCCGCTTCTCCTTTTGCAGGTTTTTTTTTAGTAAGCTTCAAATGTGGGGATATTGTCACCACTAACAGATAGCTCGAAATATTATTTACTCTTCATAAAAATTTCTTTCCAAACATCTTCTTTAAAAATCCATTAATACTTCACATATTACTAACAATGGTTATAACTTTTCCCAACCTTTCGCCATGAATTGCTTAAGTTGTGATCATCTACCCGTCTGCACTGAATTACAAACTTCAGTTATTTGTTATTATAACTATTTGGCAGCGGTCTGGGGTAAATATAAAAAGAATAAGCAGTTTTTATGTTTTCAGTGTTTTAATGTCTAGATTACTTTCGTACCATATAACTTGAGAACAGCTGAACTGATTTTAATGTAGTTTTTTTCACATATTAACAATTTTTCTGGAAAGGATTGAAGATACGTTTGATTATTGCCCGACATCAGAAAACTGAACACTTAACAAATGTATTTCAAAATTCGTGAGAACATTATTAAACTCGATTCATACGTCAAAACTGTTGTACGGCAAACTTTCAGGACTTGAAGAGTTCTGTAAAAAAGTCCACGAGAGCATATACTTCAGATTAATAGAAAACTCACAATAAGCATTTTTGTGTTTTAAAAAGATTCATACGTACGAATATAACTTGAGATTGACTCAGATCATTTAAATGTAATTTCAAGTATTATCTTTATTAGTGAACGGAAATGATTCGCAATATTTCTCACCTTAATCTTATGAAATGGAACAATATCATGATCTATGAATTTCTAAAATAGGTTATAGTCAACTAACAGAAGGCCACGGGAGTGTGCTTGTTGGCATTTTGGCACGGGCGAAACCGGGAGGCTGGTAGATATTGAAAAAGCTTTCGATACTATGTGTTTTCCAATTCATCTCGTTAAGATTATTTGAAGTTTCTTAGAAGATATGCTAAATCGTCGTTGTACAGTATATTTTTCGATGTACAACAAGGTTCTGTCTTGGGTCCAATATTATTCAATGTCTTCATGTCTGATTTACCTTACGTTAGTATATCTTAGGATAATATAGGGCTTTTTTCGTCGAATGTCCTGCCACAAGATACATTAGCATCTTTGCAAGCTTCACTGAAAATTCAGCTAAATCCAGAAAAGTCTCAGGCTCTTTGGTTTACCCGTCGAAGAAAATAACGCTGGATTTAAATTCATTTGGTATTGAGTGAGCCTAGGAGTAACTTTTGATAAGAAGCTAACTTTTGAAAGATATATTTCAAACGTCACACACAAAGTTAAATTAATAACTAAAATATTTTATCCATTTATAAACAGAAAGTCAAACAATTAATAATATATTTATATTTTAAACCATATTTCAACCCGTATTAATGTACTGGTGTGGTTTGATCGTGCAACCTAACCTTGCAACCTAACCTTGCACGATCAAACCACACCAAATAAAAAGAGCAGTTCAGTACAGAAAGATACTTAAGACTTGATTGATTGATGTATTGTAGTTGTGTCTGCCTTGAACAAGAATTTCGTCCATTCAGACTTGTTGCAAATTCTCACGAAATGTGAGGTGTCCTCCCAGAAATATATTATAGCAATGTAGTATTTAGGTCTTCTAATGCCGACTTGACGACTTTTGCAATGATACTTTCGTTCTTCTAAAGTCCAACTCTGGCCAGGTCTGCCTCAATGAAAGACAGATATTGGGTTGATTTGCTGAATTTTATTTGTTTGGTTTGCTTCTATAATTTCCTATAAAATCCTCCGCTTCAGGATCATTGCCGAAACCAATTTTATAGTTTACAACAAAATTCTCTTAGGAATTGTAATCTGTAAAATTGTTCAACAAAGAGTTCTGCATGAATCCGCTTGCATGCATCTCAAGCAGGTCAACTATCATACTGCCACAAAAAACCTCTGCTACTGCACTTGAATTCATAAAAACCTCTGAACTTTTAGCTAATTAATCAGCTGAATGTATAAAATGAAGTGCTGCGAATGCTCTTTCACTAAATATTGTGTTAAGCGCCACATGAAACAACGATATAAAAGGCTCCTCATGCAGCGCCCGCTGCGCTCTCAGGCACTCAAAATTACAAGTCTCGATTATTCCGGAGTGCACACACATAATTCATTGTTGCATTTGTTGGCGAAGCTTAACACATCAGCGGCAGCAAACACAGTGCAACAATACACGAACCCCCTCAACTAGAGAGGGCAAGAGCAACAACAATTTATTGCCAGGAGTCCTACAACAGCTGGTTGCTGTAATTATTTAGTGGGACCTCATAGGGATTCTTTTTCTTTGCATTTTTTGGAGTAGATGAGGGAATATGAAGAATAGTGTGATGGATTTTTTAAAAGTATGGGTACCTATGTCGCTCAGTCAGTCGCCTTCTCGTCTCACATATTAATATTAAATATACTCCGAGTCGCGAGTGACATCATGTGAGTGTTAAACATGTAGTACTGAAAGAAAGCCAGCCAACCTCACGTTTTCAGTTTCCATCTTGAGAATATCTATTTAATGCTGCTTGACACATACAATCTGATCCGGGACTATGGGTGCAGTAGCGAAAATTGAATAGAAGATAGATGTGAAGACTACAGCATACAGTAGGGAAGATAAAAAGTGTGCTTCAATGAAGTAAGTTTTTTTTTCTATTTGCTGCAAGGTTAATTACTGTTAGTGCTTTGAAAATCTCACAGCCTGCCGTTCATAGGCTGTTCCGATGTCAGATGGCAAGCGAAAACACAGACTGAAATAATTTATATAATTAACTTTTTGTTTGATTTCTTTTTCACTAGATGGTTTCAGTTTCGAAGTCCTTCTTTCTATTCTTTAAAGTTGTGCTTTGCTTGAATATTCTTTTCATGGGTAAACATTTCATATATGGCTTAACTATTCTGTCGTAAAACTTTTAGAGTTTTTATTTCCGATCTAACTGTTCCCTCTTTTATGCAGAACTGTTGCTTCAAAAGTTTGCATTTTGTAACGATCTCTACTTCGAAATATATGTATCTTATAATGAAATTCTTGACTTTTCGTAGTTTATATTGAAAGTAATTTTTAAGGCTTTAACTACTTAACTAATTTATTGGTTGTTGTGTAAGTAAACATTCCATATCGCTAACTTTACAAATGTATTGATAACCGTAAGTGCGCTTTAATCTTGAATACATAGATGGTACTTCTGTTATAAAAAGCTCTAACAATAGTTCAATCCCTCCATCAACAGATAGTTCTTCTTCTTCTTCTTCTTCTTCTTACGGCGAAGTTATGATCCGGAGTAGAAGGATTACAAACCTTCCCACTTTACTACATCCCTACTGGTCCGCTTGTGGGGTTTGCCTCCATCAAGGGATAGTTGACCTGCTGTAAATGTATGTCAGATGCTTTCACTAATCCATACAAATTTCACAGATTTCACTGTTTATAAAGAACTTTCCACGGACTGTCATGGCTTCAATAACTTTTCTACTCCTCAAAAATTCAGTTTAAACACTTTCGTTTAGGGTCAGGCTGTTCCGTAGACGTCTTTTACAGTCCGAGAATGATTTTCAAAAAAAAAAAAAAGGATAATGGGAGTAGTTAGTTAATTTTTCTTGTTGCTTGGATTTGTAGTCTAAAATATGCTCTTTAATGGATCCCCTAAACGACAAAATAAGTGCCATGTAAATCAGTTTTTTTTTTTTTTTTTTTTTTTTTTATAATATATAATGAATGTGGGAGTTTGTGGATTTTGTGGAGTGAGCACCTTTTGGTGAAGACTACCTTAACATTAAGCATAAACCATTAGCTATATTCGATGTATTTCAAGCAGAAGATTTCCGCGGTAAGGGAACAAACGAAACGAAATTGAATTCTGACAAACATACTCAGTAGTTGTGAGAAACTAGGCTAGGGCTGATTCAAAAAATTTATATTTATTATTTTTTGATTATATTCACATTTACGTGAATCCAACGCTATAGCTAATCACTATAATAACACCTGCAGCAGGCACAGCAAGGTGCTGATGATAAGTTATTGCTTGACGTCCTCTATGAAATTCGCTGCTTTTACTACTTTTAGAGGCCGTGATTGGACGTCGCATGTTAACAGATTAGGTTAGGTGGATGGATGTACTGTGACGCCATTCCCTGCTCACAAAGAACCTTAGAAGATTTCTCAGCTCAACTTTACGTTAGTCCTTCAGCTCCTTGAGAAAGTAACTACCATTCCAGCGATTTAATCATATAAAGGAATCTCTTCTTGTCAAAGACGCCATCAATTTCTCGCCACCGTTCTACTTGTAGCTTCATTGTCAATTGTCTGTTTATATTCCTAATTAGAATTCTTACAAAAAGAAGGGAATGAAAAGGACATAACTGCGACCCAATTCTTGTAAGATCATTCCGTTGTTCTTTACCTGCTAGCAAGTAAAGGGTCATTCGTTTTTTATATATCATTTAGGTGCTACTTGCAGAATACTAGTATGGCTGCCTGGCTGTCAATGCACATACACAGTAAAGACCTTTCTGATGATATTGTCTTCGGTAATAACTTTTTCAGCCGGGAATGATGGCTATGATTTTGTGTTGAAAACGGTCGATACCTAGAGTTTGACAGTAAAGCTCAGCTCTAGTACCGACATCGCTTTTGGTACGTCAGCTTGAGTTCAGTTTTAGCCGACGAAAACGGCAATTCTTCTGTACACACGTTAGGTTTTGCCAGTTTAAATTCTGTATCCAATGGTTAGGACATACCTGAACACCATATAATCTTCTTTATCCAATACTTAAATAGATAAATTAAATATTTTCGCGCAAATAAATATTTTGGCCTACCATAGCTTCTCGCAGCCGATTGAGAGAAGCTACTCATGACAATTTTTATTCTGGGATGTTTGTCATTCTGGATTTTTATTCTGGGATGTTTGTCAGACGAGAAGTGGGACCGTTCGAAATTCGTTTTTTTTTTTTTTTTTTTTTTCTTGGATTCGAAACTTGAACTTTCCGCTCAATGGTAGCGCACTTAACCACTGAGTCACGGTGCCCAATTATTCAATAATTAGACTACCTTAATACATGGAACTTCTAACTTCGGTACTTGCGTACCTTTTCAGTCGAAGAATATTTTTCGGATTGTCTTTCTTTTATTTCAGTTAGAAACAGTCTTTGATCCGACCTCTAGTAAATTTTCATTCTAGTTAGGTTATTTTTTTTCGCTCCCACTGTACCTACATATGACAGCGCCCCACCGCTGCCCTTTCTTATACACATTCAGTACGTATGTATTTTTTTTTCTCCTTTAAATTAATAAAATGCTACTTCCATGCGGGAACGTGTGTCAGCACAAGCATGAAAAATAAAACAGGCTACTGTATCCTACAAAAGGGGGCTGCAGGGTGGTCCTGGATAGGTGACGTTACATTAAAAATAGGACGAAGGATTTGATGGGATTTGTAGGAACATATTCCTCCCATATTCTCTCACTAGCAGCTGAACAGATGCATGGCATGCATTCATTCATGAATGCAAAAGAATAGCGCATAGTGAATCTTTGCATCTTTAACGCGTTGCAACAACAACGAAAAAAATGACACATTTTGCACCCCATACGAAACTCCTTTTTCTCTACTCGGTATAATGTAAGGGCACATTAGCAGTTGCTAATGGTACGACATTTATTGGGGAGCAGAGCGGGGGTGGACTTATAGAGCCTGTAATTCATATGAACACCCTCGATAGGAAATAACATTTGCCACACTTGTTTGATCCTTTTCTTTTATTTTTCTTACTTTCCTGCTGAATCTCGATTTTCTTTTTGATTTTTTTTTAAAGAAATTGTTTTTCCCTTTGAATAGCAGAATAAATTTACTGAATTGTTCCATAGTCTGTGGCAGCGGTGCCAGTGCATTACGGCAGGAGCAATGGAGCCAATTTAACATGGTCTGATGGATTACATGATTTTCTCTTAATGCTAGTTGGAGAATAATGTGTGGGACGAAGTAGAAAGGATTTCAAATTGAAAATTCCTTGTTGGACACAAGCAGTGGATAAATGTGCAGTAGTTTGGGGGGAATTGGAACTCACTTCCCTGTGGTCGCCATCAGATTGTGTTAAGTGTTTGGACTGGATGGTGAGTTAATCTGGAAGAGTATGGGCAGTGGATCGTCCACATGTGTTGTTTTAATGAGATTAAGTTGATGGATGGATGTATACAGCAGGGCTGTAGTACAGTTTGGCCTGCAGCCCTGCAAATATGTTTACATTGATACTAGAGTGGTACTCAAAACTACGCACTGTTTTTAATGGAAGGATAATCAGAAATTTAGAATTAGAAATTTTAAGTTAATCCGTGCGGTGCATTATTTCCAGTGGGACTGCAACGATGGTTCTGCCCGCAATGAACACGTGTCACTCAAAGGCATACAAGGCAACAAATTGCGCTAATTACCCTAATATCCTATTTATTCTCACCATCAAGGAGTAAACACAATACTTCATAATTAATATAATTACATAAGATATGTAAGGATCACACATTCCTTTATCCGACCACATTGCTGCAAGACGACACTGACCCCAACCCAATTGTGACGAGCGTATACAATTCGGGGATGATACCCAACTCACTTAACCAGTCTACTTGAATCTGCCGTCCTATGTCCTACGTCCATTTGCATTATTGAATCAATTACCAACAAAAGGATCCCAATTTCGAATCCACATTGAATGTTGTTTTCTGGTCTTGTTCTTACCACAAAATTCCAATGATACCCAACGCCTTGGCTGTTGCCCATTTTTAAACCACGACCGCTCGTCTCCCTTTGTTAAATCGATATTTTCACAATATAAGGGTGTATGCGCATGTGTAATTGTTTACTATATGGACAGAGGAAAACCATGACTTGAGCTAATCTATTAAAGCTTACTCTAGCTTACTCTTTTACTCCTTCGAGGGTTGCAGCTGTTTCTGTGTTTTTTGAGCTCATTTTGTTTTTCTTTGCTTCGATTGCAAGTCTTATCGATTGAATCGAATTTTTTTCTCTTTAATTCGATTTATATACATCCCAAGTTCTTGCTTCTTGTTCAGTGCACTTCAAATGAAGAGTATCCTCTTTCTTGGATGAATAAACTGCTAGTTGCAATTTTCTTCTTCTTCTCCTGCTCCTTCACCGGTAAGGTTTCTCACTTCAAGTGCTAGAACATTTTGTAATTAAACAATTTGTTTTGGGAAATGAATTAGAATCGAATTTTAAGGATACGTGTATGTACTTGAATTTTCAATAGACAACCATAGATGGGAATGATCCTTTTGTGTCTTACTCTTACTATACTGCTACAATTGATTTTAATTCGGCTTTTGTTTGATGATATAAAAAGTTATTTGAACTAATTTATTGCATGAATGAGTGGCGTTACTTTGATTTGTTAACATTTGTTTGTATCCAATTTGCCTGATGGACGATGAGATATCATATTCTTGAGGCAAATATTTACCTTGTCGTGTATTAAATTATTTTGATAAAAATCTTATTGTCACCTGACACGTATGTCGGCGCCTGAATGATCATATAATTGTTGTCTGGTATTGATTTTTTTTCTGGTTCGATTGGGTTCAACGTGCACGAATAGGATGACATTGAAACTTGTACTGGGGGTTGTACTCTAGTAATTGTGGGGGTATGAGATACAATAATGCGTGTCGTGGTACTGAATTGCAAAGAGTCATGAGAATCAGATAAGAACAACTACACGGTGAATGCAATTTTCGTGTACTCAATTTGACTGACAGAATTCAGTTATATCTCCATTGTACAGGGTTGAAAGGACAAATAGGTTGAGCTTCATCAATTTCTTGTCCTTGTAGGATGCAATTACTTACGGTAATATTTTTTGACGGCATTCGCATATGAAGTGCTAAGATACTTTGCCTTCCTCGAGCCACATCTTCCATTGGCTTCTGGGTCCAATAAGCTTTTTTTTTTTATAGAAGTGAAGTACTAGTCAATACTTATAATGTATAACAGAATCCTAGTTCTGCTTTCGCGTCCATCTATATCCGCTAAACCCATGCCAATAGTCGTGGTATTTTTATATCTGCATGACCAGAAGCCTATAGACCGGCGTCGTAAAGTCACATCATAATTAGAGTAAGCCTTGCAATAGCCAATATCGAAATTCTGTAGAAAATTGTAAACGTTGTGGTCGCTGTAGCTCAACCGATCAGCGCGTTGAGCATGCTCATAATCTTATTTATAGGTTCGAACAGTTCGAAATATTTTTTTTTTCCACGTCACCACCTTTCGCGAATGTCTGAGAAATGTGCGAAAGTATAATTGTCAACTGATCAGTGTGTTGTTATATGTTCGTACAATTCGAAATGTTTGTTTTACGTTACCACCTTTCGCGAATGTCTGAGAAAACTACGAGAGTATAATCGTCATGAGGAGCCGTTCGTATTCACATCCAAGGATGAGTACAGTAACGTTATACGTATTTTGTATTTTTTTTTTGTATTTTGACCTACTCTTTTTAGTTTCTCTATTAAAGTAATATCAAGTTTGATGAAAATCTCTATATAGAACATAGTTGCCCTATAGGGTGCAAGTCAAATAGGTGCTGGGACCATTCATGCGTTAAAAGTATAACTTCTTTCTAAAATGCATGCCATTTTATGAAATTCACCCAAACTAAGTTAAATATCAACATTTCATCGAGATCGGTCAAGCTGTTTCTGAAATATGGCTGATTTTCCAATGCGCAGTTACACCCGAAACGTTTTTCTTTACATTCGAGCAAATTTACTTAAAGTGCCGTTATATGTTTTTTTTAAAAGAACCTTCAATGCCTTGTTGTAGCATGCATCCAAACTAAATAATTTACCAAATGTAATTTTTTAATTTAATTTCAATGTTGGTGGGGGCGAAAGCCCCCATTTATTTGGCTTATTACAAGCTACAACTACATAACTTAAGGCTAAAACTTAAAACTAAAACTTAAAACTAAGACCTAAAGCTAAGGAGAATGGTGAAGGAGTTCGGTTTTGAGGCAGGGAGTGCTTAGGTTAAAATCAAACTGAGTGAGGTTTGAGGTCACTTTTCGCAGCATACGGGAAATTGGTTCATTAGATCCATATGAAGTGCGGTGGGACGGTAGATAGAAAAGACGAGGGCATCGTAAATTTCGTGCGTTGGTATTGAAGAAAATTGAATTATAAAGAGATGCGCAATCGACAGAGCCTGAAAGAAGTCGATGAATGAAAAGAATGTCTGCAACATCTCTGCGTTTCTCTAGAGTACTCAGGTTGATGAGGTTGTGGCGGTCTTGATAGGGAGGCAAGATAAATGGATCGTTCCAAGGAAGACCTCGAAGGGCAAATCGAAGAAATCGACGTTGAAAATTCTCGATTCTTGTCACATGAACTTGCTGAAAGAGTGACCACGATTGACTGGCGTATTCAAGGAGGGGGCGCACAAAGGTAATGTAGAGGGATCTGGTCACGTAAGGGTCGGAGAATTCTTTGGACCATCGTTTGACAAAGCCAGGTGATGAGCTTTACGAATTATCTCATCAATATGTGAACAGAAATTTAGTTCCCTATCGTACAATATTCCAAGATCGCGGAGAGATTGAACGATGGATATAGGTTGACCATGGAGAAGGTAAAGGCGGGCGAAGGACACGTGGTGCTTACGTGATAAGGTAATGGATTGACATTTGGCGATATTGAGCTCTAAGAGATTTTGTAGGCACCAGTTCGAAAAACTATCAAGGTCTTGTTGAAGGAGACAGTAGTGGTGAAGAGATGGTGAAGAGATGGCTTTGAAAAATTTGGTATCGTCAGCGTACAGAGAGAGGAAAGAGTGTTTAATAACCCTCTCGACATCGTTTATGGTTAGAATGAAGAGAAGGGGACCTAGATGGCTGCCTTGCGGAACACCAGTGGTGGCCAAGAAAGGAGTCGATAAGACAGATCTGAAGCGAACCCTGTAAGAACGGTTTTCCAGGTAAGAAGATATCCATTTTAACAATATGGGTTCGAAACCGATGGCAGACAATTTAAAGCAGATTAAGTTATAAGATATCTTATCAAAATCCTTACTAAAATCAGTTGCAATAACGTCGACTTCTTTGCCATTCTCTAAGGCAGACAGGGCGAAGGACCCGAATTCGACTAAGTTAGTGGTAGTTGATCTACCTTTCAGAAAGGCGTGTTGGGTGGGAGAGTTCGAAAAACTATCAAGGTCTTGTTGAAGGAGACAGTAGTGGTGAAGAGATGGTGAAGAGATGGCTTTGAAAAATTTGGTATCGTCAGCGTACAGAGAGAGGAAAGAGTGTTTAATAACCCTCTCGACATCGTTTATGGTTAGAATGAAGAGAAGGGGACCTAGATGGCTGCCTTGCGGAACACCAGTGGTGGCCAAGAAAGGAGTCGATAAGACAGATCTGAAGCGAACCCTGTAAGAACGGTTTTCCAGGTAAGAAGATATCCATTTTAACAATATGGGTTCGAAACCGATGGCAGACAATTTAAAGCAGATTAAGTTATAAGATATCTTATCAAAGGAATGGAAGAGCATTTTTTTTTTTGGTTTTTATTAATTTAATTCATTTATACTTACATGCTAGACAAAAACGCTTAAAACTAGCTTAACTAACTTAACTATCTTATTCTAACTTACTGGCCCTATGCGGGCGCTCTAAGCTAAACTTAATCCTTATCTATGTCTTTCGACTTAATCTATTACTTATTACTATTTTACTTAAATAACAATTATGACTAAGAAAAAATTTTCATTTAAAAAAAACTTAGTAACGGTACTATTTATTTGATTTTGATCTTATGTATAAAACTTAAATTCTACCTTAAAATAAGTCTTAACCTAATTTAACTACATGCATAATCAAATATGCACTTTTTTTTTTTTTTTTTTTTTTTTTTTATACTTTTTTTTAATTTTTTTTTTTTTTTGGACATATCCAAGTGCTGTTTTTTTTTTTTTTTTTTTTTTTTTTTTTTTTTTGTATAAATAAACTTAATCTACTTACCCTAGACACCTTAAAACTATGTAAGCCGGCCAAGACAAAAATATGGCGGCCAACTTTGCCGTACTGGACCTGCCCCGGATCAAAAGGGATCGACGAGGGAGCTCTCTCTAGTAACCACCAGAATTCCTGGTGCTGCTTCTTCACATCTTTAATATCGCGCCCCGATACCGATCTACTGAATCGGAGACGCTCCTCAGTGCTCTGTGCGACGTCTCGGCTGTAGTTGAGCCGCCTGTCCACAGTTGTCCGGGCAACGTGGAAGATTAGCGGCACCGCTGATTTATCCTGGATCAGGCCTGCCTGATCGAAATAGAGGAATGCTTCTGGAGGGACAAAGCCGTTAAGGCGCACCCTCTCATGGTACCTATGGTTGGGGTAATAAGCCCCGAAGATCAGGTTATTCATCGAGGTCATTGCTCTTGCAATGTGCCTTCGAGTCATCTTGACCAGGAAATTGTCCACTCTTATCAGATCTGCCCTGTTGTATAGGACCTCATTAGAATAGAATTTTTTGTACTGAGACTCTGGTGTTCTGTACAAGTGAAGGCAAGACCGAAGGCAGGCCCTCTCAAACACCCGAATCTTTTCCATCCTACTTGCCCCTATGTTGAACCACACGGGACATCCATATGCGAGCATGGGCCGAATGAGGGCCGTGTAGCAGATTACCTTTACCCTTGCATCGAGTTGCTTGCTATAAAAAAGTTTCTTTGTAAGGGCGAAGGCAGCTCGGGCTCTGGCTAGAGCAGCATCTACATGTTTGTTAAAATATAGATAGATATTGGTCTAGCCAAAGTCCAAGGTATCTGACCACGTTTTGACACACAAGTGGACGCCCGTGTTGCCCAATTATAGAGAACTTTCGCCAATTCTTTCTGGTATCCCTAGAGGCCCGAGACAACGGCGTTCTGAATAGAATGGTTTCCGACTTCTGAAGGTTGATCTTCAACTTCCAGTCGTCGCAATATCGCTGAATCTTATCGAAGTCACTCTGCAAGAGTGTTGCAATGACGTCGATCTTAGGTCCTGATCTGTACGCAATCAAATCGTCTGCGTACGCTATTGCATGCTGAAGAGATCCTATCAGATCAGCCGTGTAAATATTGAAAAGGATCGGTGAATTAACCGCCCCCTGTTGCAGACCATTTTTAATTTCGAACGTCCCAGCAGAAGTCACATTGCCATTTTTCACAACGAACTTTCTACTGGTGAGCATATTAAGCAACATGAACAGCAGTGGTTTGCTTATGCCCAACCTGCTCAACTTGTAAAAGAGCCCTTCCAACCATACGGTATCGAAGGCCTTCTCCAAGTCAATCAGGCAGGCACCCGTGCATTGGTTCTTGCTTTTGTTCCATTGGATATCAGATACCAGTTTAGACGCGGCATGTATTGTATCATGCCCCGCCTTGAAACCGAATTGGTTATCCGGAACTATATTATTGTCCTCAACCCATTTAATCAAGGCTCTATTGATCACTTTTTCGAATACCTTGCTGATATTCGGAAGGAGACCTATCGACCGGAGATTTGCCGGATTGGAGGTGTCTTTTCTCCTTTTGGGGATCGGCTGTACCACTGCTGTTTTCCAATGCTCTGGATAATGTGCATTATTCAGTGCATTATTGAACAGGGTGGCGTAAATTTCCACCGCTTCTAGAGGAAGATGTCGAATCACAATGTTCGATATTCCATCGATTCCCACTGATTTCTTCTTTCTCAATGATGCGAAGATCGTTTGGAGTTCTACCTTCGATACGTACGGGGGGTGAACCCTTTCATTGGCGATGGCATTGTTTGCCAAGTTTTCGTCATTGAACTCGGTAAAACCAGTATTCTCTGATCGCCAGTGCTCTATATCATTTCGAAGGTAGAAGTTGTGCATAAGGACTCTATTCTCCAGGTCGTGGTTTAGGCGAATGCTAGCATTTACCTTGTACATATCTTCGAAAATAGTTCCAATGGCCTCCACCTTCTCCTGCGGATCTTCGATCACAAAAAAGTCGTCATCATCTACAGCGTCCCTTGGATCTATTCCTGCTGCTGTAAGTAAGCGTTCATTGTTCGTTGTTCGGGGGATTTTCAGACACGGAAGTTCGTTGACATCGTTCCTCCGAAATATTTTATTAATCTGGGGGAACATACTCGGGTTATCAGACTTGATAGCCAGAATCTTGTTGCCCCAGTGCAAATTAGCCGACCGCCTATAATTTGCTCTAATTAGTATTTGGAGGTTCTTTATCAACGATTTCAGCGTCCTAACCTCCGAGTTTTGTCTGTCTGTAAACTGTCTATACAAGTTTTTTAGTCTTGTAAGCAGTCTACTTTTTTGAACGTGCAGTGCGTCGATTGTTGCATTGCGGAACACGTTTTCAGTTGGTCGATACCTAGGTATCGTACTGTCCATTGTTCGTTTGATTGTCTCGTCCATTTGTTTAAGGTACCTGTCAATCTCCTCGTTTGACAGATTTCTATTCGACGGTGGGTAGAGCGAGTTCGAGGAGAGTGCTCTTGCCAAGTCTCGGGAGAAGCGAGTCCAACGAGTCCTACTGTAGTTGTAGGTGTACGTTTGAACAAACTCTTCCAATTCCGCAATTTCGTTGGGAATCGCTATTTCGGCACTCAGTCCGCAATGGTCACTGTCATACACAAACGTGCTCAGACAGTTTATCGTTTGTCGGTCCACGTTGGTCAGTTGTAACCGTTCGTCAAACAGCAGTAGATCCAGATAGGAGCCGCTTCTGGGAAACGACGGACTATCTGTAGCCTTCAAATCGAGCCGAAACTCAACATTATGTTGACCCCACCAATTGAATAGTGAGTTCCCTCTAGGATTTGGTGTATTATTTCCCCAATCTCTATGCTTAGCGTTTAGATCTCCGGCCATGAGGAAATAATTCTCCCCCGACTCCAGCCTTAGGCATCGAAACAATGTCTCGAGCTCTGACATAAATAAAGTAGATTGAGCAGCTTCAGCAGCGTAAAGCGCTACCACATACATCTTCTTTCCACTACGGAGAGGGATGTACACAATACACGCTTCCAGCCCCTGGAACCTTCGCACTTCACTACTGTACACGGCCTTATATGGAAGAGCATTTTTAAAGAAAATTGGCAGGGAGACCATCTGGGCCGGGTGAGAATTCATCAGTTAGATTTTGTAGTTTATTTTCAATTACAGCAGGATCAAAAGGCAGGGACAAAAAGGGGCTAACAGAGAAGTTAAGAAGGTGACTGAAGTAAGACGGGTCTGGTTCAAAAGAGTTGTCGGTGAAAGATTGTTTAAAATAGGTGGCAAAAAAGTTTGCAATGGTTTGCGGATTAGTTCATGATATGTTTTAAAAAGAGAGGGACGGAGGGTAACCGTCAGATTTTTTTTTATAGTTGACGAATTGAAAAAATGACTTAGGGTCATTTATAATATTTAATTGCGCGTTAATTAGGTGCCGCTGGTAGAGAGAGTTATAAAGATGATTGAATTGAAGGTAGGAACCGAGATAGTTGGAATTGTCCAAAATAGAATTGGTACGAAGGAAAGCTGCCCATAACTTGTTTTTCTTGTTACGTAAGGCGCGAAGTTTGCGATTATACCAAGGGAGGGATGTAGTTAAAATCGTTGGAGCCGCTTTCGAGAAAAATAGCGTTTCACCTTACCAGTAGTGCGTTACATATTTTTCGTTACCAAATTTACTCTACCGTCATTAAAAAAGTTTCACTTTAAAAACGCCACAATTTTAAAAAATTCTGATGTTTTTAATTTTGTTTCAAGAAACAGAACTCGTTGTTCAATTGAACCACATTGTCTTGATGATGGCATTGAGCCTGCTGTTGACATCGCAGGCTGCATGACTGTACTGCGGGTTTCTTTGGCAAATAATGGTACTTTTTTTTCGAGGAGGCATCCGGATCGTCCTCACCAAGAAATTGTTGATTTTAACGAGCTTTGTGGAATGGCGCTGCGTTCTACTGGAACGTCCAATAGCTTATCAGTCAGCAGGTACGGCGGCCGAAATCATGATAGAAGCTGGTGTTTGCTTCCTGACCGCGACGGGCGTTTCGTTCATTTACGGACTACTAAACAATGAACATTTTCTCATTCGAAAAGATGTTTTTTGGCAAGCGTTTCAGAGCTCGAGCTCTTTGCAGTCCTACTGCCTTCCACACCAGTATTAAATCTTGCATTTTTGCAATTGAATATTTTGATTCTAAACAAATAGTACCCAGTGGAATAGTCTGTTCCTCAAGTTACCAAGATGAAGGATGTGAGGATTTGAACATTCATAGTCAGTGTTTGATGGTAGTCGGGCGTGTTAATGTCTAGACTAAATGCCATTAACCCCATTGTAAATATGTTTCAGATTCGTTTTCTTAATTTAACTCCGGGCATAAAATACAAACAAAAAATCTGCTAGCATAATGTCTAGCAAAATAATCCTCGAACCACCAGGATCAACTATCGAACAAGTTCATCAAAGAAAAGGCAGGCGTTGCAGTTGGCATTTATAAGGTTACGCAGTTGTAAAGAATAATGATCATATAACATTAAATCTATGCATAAGTATCGACAGGACAGACAGTCGTCTTGTTTCTCCTCTCTCACCTATTATATTTACGATACACTTGATCATCTCACAAGAGGTTAACTTTTTCCCAACGTCTTAGACTGTACTGAAAGTCAAAAATCCCGCCTGTCTGCAGGCGGGATTTCTTTTATCTGGGCTAGAATAAAACTCAAAAACTTCTCATTTTTCATAACCTAATCTATGTCAGACATGAAAAGGAAAGACCTTTGGGGACCTTTTGACATTAAGTGACATTTTCAGTGCTTCTTATTTAACTACAAATGTTTCCTTGATTACCCTCACGACCAGAGCCATCATTCATTGCTTACAGAAAAATAGATTTATTGACCAACTTACTGAACTTATACATAGCACACCACTACCAACAGCTGCCCTTCTTACAGCAGTAGGTAGGTAGTCAGAAACGAAAGATGAACAGCCCTCAAAGGACTCATTCAACTGCCGATATCAATCTTCAACTTTCGACAGTTTCGCTTTTTTCACATCTGTCTGGTGCTCTCTATTTGCGAAACAATTTTAAAAGTTTAAAACAGCGTAAATGAAATAAGCGAATGGCATTCCACCAACCAAACCAAGCAAAAGACGAGTGACATTATACGGCACACTCAGAGGAAAAGCGAAACGGCAAAAAATGTTCGATAAAAATCTGCTGATGTCATATTCCTTCAAAAGTTTATTTTTATTTCCACACTCACTCCGAAAAAAAAAAACTTTCACATATTGTGTTGGTTGTGCTTGTGACAAATTTATTGAAGAATTTCGAAGGGTGTCCTTTTTTTCTGCCAGAAGTTTCTCTCTCGGTAGCTTTTCTCTAATTCAATGAATTTCAACGATTTAATTTGAATGTAATTTCAAGGATCAGGATCAGAAAATTCAGCAAAAAAACGAAAACCACTCGGAATGAAAATTAGCATAAATGACACATATATCGGCAGAATCCTGCGTGTGATCCTTTTCTTCGATTCAAACAGAAGAAAGAAAAAAACCATTGTGTGACCAAAAATTTGTACAACTGAAAAGAAAACCACTTGAAAGAACGTAAGGATACTTTATTTATTTGGTGTATTTATTCCTTTGTGAGTTTATATTCATTTTGGGTTTCCTTTGCTGTTGTAGTTTGCATTTAAATGGAATGGAATATCTTTTTTCGTTTGTCTGTGTCTGGTCCAATAAAGGATTCCACGCACTGTCGAAGCGAATAATAGATTGGTGGGGGATGACGATGGTAAATGAATTGAAAATTAGGAACCACTGGTGCGGCTATTACTTGTGGAAACTAATATGTTTCAATTAAGTTTTGGGTATCTGAATATCCTTGAATCAACTAACGATGGAAATTATCCTTTTTTCAATTTTTTCCATTGCCTCCCTCCCTTCTCTCTAATAATAAGCCGATTATAGTCTTATACGAACATTCGTTTTGACATGCTTCTTCTCCTTTAAGAGTAAGAAATGTCTTATGGTTGAAAGGATAAGATATCATTATATACTTATACATGTGTGGTAGTTTTGTATAGAAAGACATAATCTGTCTTTTGACTATTTTTGTGTGCCAGGCATTGCCGCCTCGTATGCTGCTGCTTACTGGTGTTGCGGGGGCGATGAATATGGAGCGGAAGGATATAAAAAGGGGTGCTAATACGGCAATGGATTTGCCGGTTTTTTTTTCTTCTTTTCCTTATCGATGAGGGTGGAGCAGTGAATTGAGGATAGATTAATAAAATGGGGAAACCAGTGTGGATACAGTCTATTTAGCTGTTTTCTTTTTAAAGACAATAGGTGACTTCGGGGTTTAATAAGGGATAAGGATGAAATGATTTCCTTCGATGTGTGTATGGCGGGACAATTGTTTGTCCCTTGTTTGCTGATGATGGTTTTTTTTTTTTTTTTTAGGGAAGCGAGTTAAAGGCTCATAAAGAAAGAACATTTCACTTTATGACTCAATCTGATGTGTTTCGGATGACAAAAAGAATGAACGGAAACATTCTTTTAGTGATTAAGGTTTTACTTGCCATTTTCTGCACAATATGTGTACGATTTTCGATTATTATGTCATTTGTCCTCCAAAACCGAAGAAATCAATAACAATTGTCCTGTTTTCTACGGTGGAGTTTAAATGTATGTATCCTTAAAGAAAACATGTTGTGGAGATTGCCAGTGCCACGTTTGCACTTTTCTTCGGTAGGAATACTTTTATGTTTCCATGAAGAATATAAAGACCACAAGTGTTGAAAATGTCCTTACTGTCGTTTTCTTGAATTGAAGGTAATTCAATGAGCCGCACTGTTTTAATGTTCCTTATTATATCCATTTAGAATGGAATTGTCTTTGAATGTCGAAACACTCATGGGCCACACTTGCCTGTTTGCTTGATTTCTACTATGAAAATAAGTTCTGAATGCCATCGAGAGTTTATCGTTGAGAAACGAATGAATCAATTCATGTGCTTCAAAAGATTATAAATTCATGATAGGCCACTCGTTTTTAGTCCTGCTCTATACTTCTTTTTGGTTTGTTTACCTCAACACTTCAATGGTTCGCGTCATTAGCGTCGTTTCATTGGCCTGGCACTTTTTTCTCAACAGGGGTAAAATCTCAGTTTTATTCATTTTATTCACAGCCTTTTGTTTTAAGTACAGACTTTCGTTTTTTAACTAATACAAACACCTTTACCTTTCATTAGCAAAGACAATCACCGATATACCCTTTGTAAGATAAATTACCCCCACTATATTGAAGACTGAATCGATCGCCATCTTGTGGAATATATTAATTCGCGACTATATACATACAGTAGTCAGCAAAAATAAGTTTCCATAGAATGTTAAAAACATAAACTAACTGTGCTTGCAAATTCTAGATACATGCATACATTTATGGATTGTTAAGTTAACTGTTAACTTGTCTTTATTCTTCCCCTAGGTCATGTAATGACTATGATATTTCTCTGTGGAAGTGTCATTTCCAGTTAAGCTATCAGATGAAACAGTGCAAAAATAAGTTTCCACCAATTTAGTGTCTGAATATTGGACCGTTAGCTTATTTTAATTTTCAGTTTTGTAATTTTTTTGTTTTTCATTGTGTGTTTATATCATTTTTCGGTAAGAATGTTTTATAATTCTGGTCTCAGTTTGATGTGCAGTAGTAAAAAGCCCTTGTTCTACATATTTTAGGTTTTTGTTCTGTAAGAGTGCTAAAAATGGCTAAATTTAAGCAAATGACGACTTTCGAAAGAAAAGTTATAATTAATATGCATCATGAAGGCTATTCCAACCGGAACATAGCGAAAGTTTTATGAAAATCCCATACGGCAATCAATAAAGTGGTTAGTGCCTTTACTGAAGATGGGCGGATTTCCGCAAAAAAAAAAAGGCCTGGACGCCCACGAATAACAACCCAAAGGCTTGATACGAAGATAAAAAAACATCTCTTCAAATAACCCATTACTTTCTGCAGTGGCCACCACAAAGACCTGACCTCTCCCCAATAGAGAACTTATGGACTTTACTGAAGATAAGGATAGCAGAGAGGCAACCAAGAAACGTAAATGAACTAAAAAAGTGCATCACTGAGTTATGGCCTCAGTTTACTCTAGAATGTCGCTCAATAATGGCGGACATTGTGGTTATTAAAGTGTGTGGAAACATATTTTTGCTGCAATTTTTTTTAAGATTTTCATAAAATATTCTTATTTGTTGTTTATTTTTTTTTTCATATCTGTTACGTTTTTTAATTATTATACAATGTAAGTGAAAAATATCCATTATTTGATTAAAAACATTGAATTTAGATAAATCAGTCAACATTTGGTTTTCTTAAATGCTTGGAAACTTATTTTTGCTGCCCACTGTACGTACAAATCATCTCCGCTTTGTTGAGAGCAATATAATTATTTTTAAGGTCCAGATTTTTTTTTTAATTTTTCTAGAAATATACCGTTTAGTGTTTCATGATGCTTTTGAACCGTTAGACCTAGAATAATGAAATTTCGCTCAAAAATAGTTAGGAAGAAAAAATGTAATTGGGGTTGCAGACTCCTGAGGAATTCGAATATGTCAAAATAGTAGATAAACTTATTTGAACAAAAATCGAGGTAAAAGCGATGAGTTTGTAGAGACATGAGAAGGTTACGTGCAGAAGGTATTTCTGAAAATAAGTTGTAAGACGTAGGGTTAAAAACCACTCCACCATTCTTACCCCTGCTTCATCCCATTTTGATGATTTTAGGGCAAACATATCTAGATGTGTGAAATGGATAAATCGAACATTCTTAATTTTAATTTAGAATATTTTCAGGTGAGATTACCGTGGCAGTCAGCCGAATTTCATCAAAATCTGGTCAGACATTCTTGAGTTAGCGGGCCAATAAATATGATTTAATATTTATACCCCGCCCCAACATTTTACATGCACTCCATTTGATTTTGACAATATTTTAACGAAACTGCATGTGTATCGGGGCAAACATACTGATCAAATTTCATCAAAATTTCTTCAGTGGCTCAAATTAGCTAGCATACACTAAAAATAATGGAACACTAATAAAGCGTGGCCCGACTTGCACTTGAAAATTTTTTTTTTGTATAGTTTGAGGACAATACAAAAGTCAATTTCACGAAGATCTGTCAGTGAAATGACGGTAATGTTTCAGGGGAAGATTTAACGCCAGAATTAGTACAGAGCACATGACTAACGATGAACCCAACATACTGGTCAAGCAAGAATAGTCTAAGGTTTTAATATCGAGCCACACGACCATAGAATGTCTTCTCGCAAAAAAAAAAAAAAAACAACCAAGACCGAAAAGAGTAGACAAAAAAACGTATACGTAAACGTATAAAAGGCAAATACTCGTGAATGTCTTCTTCGTTCGGGGGTGTGTTGGGTAATGATGTCATATCAAACGAAAGGACATGAATTTTTAGATGTTCTATGTGGATGAATATGGAATTATTTTGGTTGCATACGAGGGGCGGGTGATAAGTTCGCGGCCTAGGGAACTCAACAACGAGTCATCTTCTCATTAGTGATAGCACTAACTGCGGTACTCTTTTGTTATCTGTGGTAGGATAAACATCACCCTGTTAGCCGAAATCGGAAATTCTCGCAATTTTGAGCACCGCGCCGTGATAAAGTACTTCCTGAAAAAAGGAAAATCGCCTAAAGAAATTTTCGAAGACATGTCATCGACTCTTCAAGGTTGTGGGCCTTCGTATACCATGGTCAAAAAATTGGCTCGCTTGTTTCAAGAAAGGCGAGAGAGCTGTGAAGACGACATCCGCCAGGGTGCCCTGTGTCAGTGGTCACTGTAGAAAACGTCGGAAAAGTTGAAAAATTAGTTCCGGCCCACCGAAGAATAAAATATGGCAGATAGCGGACGAGTTGCACATCAGCAAAGAACGGATTGGAGAAATTTTGCACGAGCATTTAAATATAAAAACAATTTGTGCGCGCTGGGTACCGACAAGCAACAACGACTCGAGTGCTGCAAAGATTTTTTTTGGCGTTAGCCGGGGACAATCTCGACGAAATTTACAACCGAATCGTAACTTTAAATGAGACTTGGGTTCGCCAATACGACCCGGAGTCCAAACAAGAGTCTTTGCAGTGGATTGAAAAAAGGAGTGGCCGCCGAAGAAATTCTAGGTCGGCTTTGAAGCTTATGGCGATTGTTTTTTGGGACAGCGAAGGTGTTTTGCTGATTGATTACCTACCAAAGGGAACTACGATGAATGGTCAATATTACGCACATTTTTTGAATTAGGCACGTGAAGCGGTCGTACGGAAGCGACGTGGGAAACTCAGGCACGGAGAGTTGTTTTTGCAGGATAACGGATTTCGAGACAAGCCTTAAAAGACACAGGTTTTCCAACGATAGACCACCCACCCTACAGCCCAGACTCGTCGCCCGAGCCACTTTTTCCTTTTTTCCAATTTGAAAAAGGAGTACGAGATTAAGGCGGCCGTATAAATTAATTTTGAAGGCAAAGAAAAATAATATTTTTTCGGTGGTATTAAGGCACTGTATATGCGGATGTATCTTAGCAAAGACGCACTTTTGTTTTTGATATTTAAGACTTACTTTTTATTTCGTGCGACCCGTTAAGTATTATTTAGGTGTATAAGTGATACTTAAATATTTAAGACTCGTGTCAGCAAACGGGCTTTAATGCCTTAGGCCACAAACTTATCAGCCACCCCTCGTATTTACTTTGATCGTCAGGTAATTGGATTTGACACTGACTGTGTGTTTGACAAAATGTTTGATCAAAATTTGTTTAACATAACATAAGAGGTCATAAAAGGTAATGGCTAACACATTTTTAGTTAGCTAAATTAATGTCAGTATTAAGTTCAAGTACTTGTTAACCCTTGTGTCCAAAACCACATCTGATATCTTCTGCTGGAGAATCGACATACCGCGGTATGGATGAGTATATCATATCTTAATAAAATAAAGTACACGACTGAATTGGTTTGAACCTATACGTTGTTAATCGTGCGTGGACAGACAGACACACACAATTAAGAGACACACTTTATTGAGTTGCTCGATCATAGTAATATCAAGTTTGATCAAAATCTCGAGATAAATCTCGAGATCGAACTTTTTCAGTAAACCAATACTTGCCCTATAAGTGCAATGTTGAATTTAAATCCAGGTAATTACAATAATAAATCTGCCATAAAGGAAACTGCTGCTTATGTACGAAGCGAAGACTGACCAGAAAAGCTTACATGAAGTTCTTGAAAGCGATTTGTGTCGATCATTCGGGAGACCAAACTACGTGTAGTAGCTGGACAAGATTCAGTTTACCTTATTGTACTTGTTAACTTGCACATAACTCAAATTATTTTTCAAAAACATCAATAAAAATATCAAAATAAAGAAAATATGAATATTTTACCTTTGAAGTATAATTTCTTACACTGCTTATGCACACCGCGGTATGTCAGTTTTATAGCAGCAGTATATATACGAGTATGTTACCCTAAATTTACCTCCAGAGGATGAACGACGGTTTATTATTGTTATTTTTTTTTTTTATTTTTTTTTGTTTAAACTGATACTAAACTCGTAGCTAGGAAGTTACTATGACCTTGAAGCTGATAATCCTTATTTATGAAAATAAAAAAACATACCCGGGTATGCTGTTGTGAACGCAAAGCTTAAACAAAATATAATGATATAAAGAGCAAATTATGGATAGGCTATTTTATATTTATAAAGTGGTGAAGTGGTGAAGTGCGTGAACACTGAGTGGGAGATTCAAGATTCGAGTTCCGGAAAATAAGAACAAGTTCTTTCATGGTCCCACCTCTTGCGAACGTCTGACAAACTTCTTCTGAGAAACTTTTTTCAATCG
Organism: Pocota personata; assembly: GCA_963082735.1. Taxonomy (NCBI): domain Eukaryota; kingdom Metazoa; phylum Arthropoda; class Insecta; order Diptera; family Syrphidae; genus Pocota; species Pocota personata. Next base: position 141,920,078 of record OY720430.1, read on the forward strand.
AAAAAAATATCTCTTCGGAAACTGCATAAAACTGTAGGTCCCCTCCATTCGTGTGACATACAGCACGAATGGCTGAAAAAGGCGGGTCAGGCCTTGTTGTAGGCTGTTAGCGCTATCACTTTCATCATTAAGTTAAATTTCGTTTATCTATAAATTTTTAAGTTAGAGACCATAAAATTATTAACAGTTTAGGGATTGAGTATAGTTTTTGCTTCAATTACTACATTTCCTAATTGGGAGAAGCTCTTAATATTGCAGGGATACATTTGAATATGTTTTTATATTCAAGCCAATGGTAGGTACCTATAGAATGTTGGTAGACCCCGTATTGTATTGCGAATATGTAGGTAGATTAAGAAGTGATTCAAAAACCTGATAAGCCATTATCAGGTTTTTGTTAAGAAAATACTTATAGCATATGCCTAATCCAACTCAAAGATGGAATTTTATCAAAATCGTTAAATTTTTTTTTTCAAAATTGCCCATTTAATTTTGGAGCTAAAATGAAAACTCGGATTTCACCTCGAATTGTGGCCCGCTGGGCCCCAGATATGAAGTTTAAAGCTAATTTGTCCAGCCGTTTAGGCTGTAGTCGAATTGAGAATTGAAAAAAGCGCCCACTTCAATTGAGAGACCCACTTTTTAACTTTCTCATCTAAAAGAAAGTTATTGTTTTCGTGAAAATGTTTGACCTCTAGATTGATTAAATTTTTGATCTCTAGATTGATTAATCTAGCATTACTGTAATAGAGAAAGTGGAAAAGTAGGTCTCGCTTTTCCTGTTCGTCTGTATATCGGACTGCTTCTTAAACGGCTGGACGGATTAACTTCATATCTGGGGTCTGTGGGCTAATGCCTTGGGGGAGAATCCGAATTTTCATTCTAACCTCAAAATTAACGGTATTTTACTTAAAGCCAATTTTGGAAAAGAGTAATTTTCTCCAAAACGGTTCTAATCGATTAAAATGCAAATTTTATCTGCGGTAATATCGACGTCTGCAATAAGCTTGCGTACCCAGGTTTTCGCTAAAAAATCGAATAAGGGTAACTTATTAGCGGATTTACATGAATTGGCCATATCCCGGTTACGGGCAGTGATATCTCATTTCATTTCGGTTGACAATTTCATAACTCCACACTTACTAGAATATGTGCGATGATATGTACGATCCATTCCAAGCGGGTTGTAACTTATCTGAAATTTTTTTATTTTTTTTAAAAGCATTAGCATCTCTTACGTCAGCACTCATTCTGCACCGAAACATCTGTTCCCAAGATAAAATTAACGCACATCATTACCTTATTCTCTTTTCATCTTTTCTTCATTTCATCTTTTTCAGTTATAACTCAAGAAGTTTCGCTCGGCTTTTATTGGAATGCAAAATATTCACTCGCTCTTCTGCCTCGCATGAAGCATCAGCTTTTAGAATCCCTCCTCCTGCATTTTCCGTTCGTGAATAATATTCTTGCAGATATTTCAGTTTACAAGGTGTTCTACATTGACAGGCCGCCATTTTGGTATAGGTTAGTTTTGACAGTTTTTATTTGGTATTCGTGAAGTGTAGGCGTGGCAAATTTATCATGGAACGATATTCGATAAATCAATGCCTTAGTGATTAAAACGTTTAATTAAAATCAGTCGTCGATTACGGCTGATTTTCAAGACAAAATCGTAATGAGCGATGTAGCGCATTTTCATTTAAATGGTTATGTTAATAAACGAAACAGTCGGTTCTAGGCAAATGAAAATCCACAAATTATTGATGAGTCACATTTACATCCTGAAGTGACTGAGGTGCGCTCTTTGGCCTGGAGGAGACGTTGACCGTACTTTTTCGAAGATGGATATGGGACTTACTGTTACTGTTATTGGAGAAGGCACCACATGATTGAAAATTTGTTGACACTTAAAGTGAATGTTTTCGGCTTGCTCAACGTGCAAAATAATAGGTAAAATTAAAAAAAAAACTGCATAACTTGCGCAATGAACGAAACAAATCTCCTTTTTTTTGGAAACTTATATTTAGCTTTGTTTAATTAATGTGTAGATCATATTATTTTTTTTATTTGTCAATTCATTAAGTTTTACTCAATATTATAAAAACACCTGATCAAAAGAATAGGTAAATTGACATTAAAATACAAAATAAAATACCTACGAACAAATTTTTTTTTTTGCAAATTCATTTCTTAGTGTACAAATAACTACATAGTATTCAGAATGACCACATTTATTTTTTACGACTGCATTTATTCGCCTAGGCATTGAGTTAATTAACTTGCGACAAGTTTCAACGGGAATCACGTTCCAAGCTCTTTCTATGGCTGATCACAACTGATTTTTATTTTGGAGTGTTTCCTTGGCCAAAAATCTCTTAAGTTCCCTCCACAAATTCTTAATCGGATTGAGATCGGGGAATTGAGAAGGCCATTGATGACCGATACTTGTTGATGACCCAACCAAGATTTCACCAATTTTGACGAATGTTTGGGATCATTGTCATGTTTGGAAGTGTCAACGTAGCGGGGCATGTTGCCCTTCGCATATGGCAACATAATATTCTCCAAGATATCGCAGTAGACCTCTTTTGTTATGACATTATGGTTCTGAAAAATAGGGCCCACACCGAACCAAGATAAGCATTCCCATACCATTACTGAACCACCTCCATGTTTAACCGTTTTTTTTTTGTGTAGCTGTTGTGAAACTCCTTGCCTTTTGGTCTTCTAACATTTCTTTTACAATCTGAGCCGATAAAATTGCAAACCTAGTGCGGAACTGTCTCCTATTCCTTATATTTTTCCTGCTCAGTAATGGAACTTTTCAGCGATCCTTCCTGGTAATAGATGACGTTGTTAATTACCGCCGCGATGGCTTTTGATGACATGAATGGATCCTTTTTTGCCCGCAATACGATTCGAGCATTCGTCGCTGAGGTTGTTTTTCGTGGTCTACTTCGTGTTCTTTTCAAAGCATTCGCTACAAAATTTGTGGATCCGTTTAAGTTTTCAGCAATAAATTTTAGCATTTTGACAGCATTCCAGAATGAAGAACAGTTACCTATAATTCTGATCAGGCATAAACTGACGTACTTTCACACTTCCTGCTGCAAAACTACTAATAACAACAGATGACTTTTCTTACACACATTGAAACAAAGGAAATTTGTCTGTTCAAATAATAGTACCGTTAAAGTTTGCAAAAACATTGACAGAGAGCTGATTTCAGTGTTGCCATTACTATTACACTTCATTACCTATTATTTTGATCAGCACTGTAGCCGACGCAACAATGCAATTACTCTATCAAATGTTTCCAGACCGAATTATGTATGCTTATAAACCACAAAAACTTCAGTAACTCAAACAAAATATTTGAGTTGAAGTAAGTGCAATATCGACCGACATTTGTGAATATGTTATGAAACATGTCATTAAAAGAGCTCACATTTGTCAGTCTAATAGAGGAGGTTATCTGTCAGACTTTATATTCCATATATAATTCCCGAACCTCAATAAAATATGTGTGAAACAAATTACTGTTTTATTTTGTTACAAAGCTATTAAAAGAAAGTAATGTTACTTTTCGTAGAAGACCCTGTATATAGCATATAAGAATTTTGTATAACATTGTCCTATTCCTATAATTCTTCCATAATTTCCATCCCAAACAATTTGAAAGCTCTCCGAAGTGCAACCATTCTATTGTTATCAACTCTCGACTTATGGTTGAAAACTTTGCTGAATCGAAATTGGATAATTTTTCCAACCTGGTGTTCGAAAATGTTACCTAAATAATTCGAACGCAATTTTGTTTGGTTTGAGTTTTTGAATATAGAATTTTTACTCGTATACCAGTGTACCGGTTATAGTCTTAGCTTACACAGTTTGCATTGTATCTCATACACCCACCTCAGCAAAGTAACTATTTATACCAGTTCACTGCTGTTAAAAAGTTCCTGATATTTTCATGAAATATGTTATCAAGTTATGTATACCGTTTTTTGAATTTCTAGAAATCTGATGCGTGTCGGTTTGTCAACCTTAAAAGTACCTGACTGATTCACGGGCTCCTCTTTATATCCTCTGTTTGATATCCCAACACAAAATATGGCGACCATAAAGACAGGAATATGAATGTTTTCAGGCTTCTATTACAAAAGGCTGTTAAAATACTTTGCGGAGAGAAATTTCTTAGGGGCGGGAAAATTGGGTCAGGTAGTAGAATAAATAATTTTACGAGAATAAATAATTTTAAGAGATGCGTAATTGTGAGATGCGTATTTCTGGTAGGTTTATTAACGTCTTATAACAAACTGCGTAACCGGAAAGTGGCTCTTCCTGGGATATGGCACTTTGAAGCTTTATTATTTAAGGAATATGGAGGAAATCAAGCTAAAAATTATATGCTAAGATGTTTCGAGGTTTATAAAAACGGTTGATACTTCTTAAGGAACTATTCCATTGATCGAAATATAATTACAATTTAAAACCTCGTGTTATAGCCTTTTTTGTGCTCTCCACGCAAAATGCTGGGTCATTCCCTGCAATTAACTTCACAGTATATTAAAAATTGGTAAATGATGGAGTCCTGGTGTTAAAGTTTGAATATGAGATCAGCTGTCAGTTTGACAGTCCCTACAATATAAAACATGTGGAGGATGAGCAAAATAGTGAAAATCCGGATGTACATATGTACATCGCTCGTATTTTCAGAGAGACTATTCCATTTTAGTTAGTAGACTTTTTAGTTGAAGTAAAAGCCTGAATTACAAGTCCAACTCTGATGCAGTGATACGATAATGAAAAATCGCTATACTATTACTAAAATGTTCAAAGATATAAAGGGTTTTTCAATAATGACATAACATTTTGTATTTAAATAAAACACAGCATAATTGAGATATCGGACTGAAATTTATTCCAGGTGTACACATGTTAAATTTAAATATGGAATTCGATCTCGTTCATATCACCACCGCGAACACGTTTGCAGCGATCGATTCTTTGAAGCCAATTTTCCAACACTCTTCCACACATATCGGTCGGAACGTTGGCAATTCCTTGTTCGATATTGTTCCCTAGCTCCTCTAACGTTGTTGGCTTGTTGGTAGAAACTAACGACTTAACGTAACCCGATAAAAAGATTTTTACGCAAAATTCGCCACAATGTGGACTGAGAGATTCTCAATTCCTGTGAATGGCGTGGAATCAACTGATTTGGCTCATTTTGAACTGAAGCACTTACGGCTGCAATATTTTCGGTACTTCGACCGGTGCGTAGTCTCACTGGCACAGAAACATTCAATAGTGAATACATATGTTGTCTCGAATTTATCCTCTATAGCACGCACAGCCTGTCTGGTGGGACGATTATTGCGATCGAAAATTGGAGTAAGCGCTCTTAAAGTTGCCCTTTACGTACAATAGTCATAAATTAGGATCGCTGTAACGCGTGTTACTGAGTTACCTTGTCAAATTTTGATTTTTTTTTTTAAATTACTAAATTATATTTTATTTTTTATTAGTTGACAACAATTTGCTGACAATTTGCTAAAAGAACTTGTAAAGAAGCCATCGTATCCTAAAGTTGTAACGCGAGTTACCATAAAGCTAAATGTTTTTTTTTTTACTACTAATAATGTATAATATATAAAATTTGTGTGAAAACTAAAAATATTTCACATACGCCCTCAAATTGTTAGAACTTCGAAGTATTGCTAATACGCCTCAAAATGGGTCAATAATTGAGAACGCTCTGCATATGCTACGAGTACATATTCGCGCAAGCAGAAGCGGTAATTCAATATAGAAATATCGCCTCCAAGACATAACAAAGGGAGTCGCGACAGAATCCTCCAATGGTTTCCTCCGCTACAGTGTAAAGTGGAGAGCCCTTAACCTTAAAAGTACTCTTAATTCCATCTATTTTTCCTCATAAAAACCACACCAAACAACTCAAACTTTTAAGAAAACTTACCCACAATCCAGTTCTTCTTTAAAAATAAAATCCATATTTTAAACTTGACTCATTGTTAATGCATTCACTAAAGTATGCAAACAAGTATCTCAGCCTAACACATTTCAAAGTTAAAATTTGTGAAAATGAAGAAAAAAAAGTGTCTTTTGCCGTATAACACAATTTTGCATACCGCAAGGCAGACAGTGACTTGCAGGAAACTTGGTTGGTTAAATAGGTTTGCCTACCTTTTAACATTAATAACGTAAACTTTCAATTCCAACCTTCTTTTTCTTTTTTTTATTTGTTTCGTTGGAATGAGTAAAAAAAAAAAATTCAAAACGCCAGTTAATTAGCATAAAACCAATATTTTTTCCCTACGCTTTGTGGCTTTTAGTCACTTATGAAATATGAATGAATGAGGTTGTCCTCAGTCGCAAAGAGGCTGCTGGCATGTCATAGATGGGGGAAGGAAGAAATAATAATTTTTCTTTTCGAGTAGATACACCTTTGTGTTGCAGAAGTAGGACATCAGAGCGTACATAACTATCACCAACGTAATGTGCTGTTTGACAAAGAGAAACTACAACTCCCCCAGAGTGTACCTGGTATATGCCTGCTGTAGTTTTAAAATTTGTTTTGTTTTTTATTTTTATTTTTTAAACTTTAGAGAAACCAACTCTGAGTTGTGTGCGTCCCTTGAGGGTGGTGAACAGAGTTGGAGGAGAGATACGAAAGCCATTCCCAAGCCACAATCTTTTTGGCAGATAGGTACTTTGTATCTTTCAGTGCACAGAGTGTTCATTTTTTTTTTTTTTTGTGTCTCCTGTGTAGGTACGTAATCTACCACCTGCAGTTTTTCATGCAATTCCCATGGTTCATGTGTGTGTATGTGGAGAGAGCTTTGGTGTAACTCATCTCGAAGTTAGTAGGAGATCCTGTAGTACTGTATTCCCGTTGTCCAGCTTCCATTTTCTGTGGGCTCTCAGGAGTCAGATTTTTTTTTCTTTACATAAACCAATTATAAAGGTTGCGTTTGTCCAATGGTTGGGAATGTTTCCTACCCAACATTTTTTTTTTTGTAGGATATATTATAAGCCAACATGTGGTACGGCACAACGATTAATTTTCTTTTCTCTGGGCTGCGAGGAAATGCCACTGTGATCCAATCAACATTCGACTTACATTTTTTTTTTCTCCTTCCATATCCTGTGGCCTGTATGGTACGAGTATATGAGCTTGTGCCTTTCCATTTGTCTCGTCAAATCCTTTTGCTGTCAAATTGAAATTAAGTGACCTCCACAAATGGGAATATACAAAAAAAGAAAAAGAAAAGTGCTGCAATTCCTCGCGTTGACACCCTTGAAGAAGGATAAAATACAACGAGCGCATCCAGGGAATAGCCAATGACTCCTTAATGTGGTATACATATATATATATATTTTTTTTAATTTGGTGTGTGCGGGATGGACTTCCGCCGATAAAAGGGACAACAAACGAAAAAATACTAGAGCGTGGAAAATAAATCTTTTATGGTTCACTTTTGGGTACTGCAGGAGTGTCCTGTAAAAGACTGACGTTGCACACACACACAGTATGGAAACGGGGAATTTCGTTAGGAAATATGTTTGGAGGAGTGATTTTCTGTGATAGCTCTTGGGATACATTGTATGGGTTTGCATGACTAATGGTTGTATTTATATGTTGTTGTTATATGAGTTTACATTACGAGGGCACGGTGAAAAGTTCTCGGCCTGACAATGAAAGACTGCGATTTTTAGTTAAAAAATGATTTTATTTTTCTACATAATCTCCCTTGACTTCAACACACTTGGTCCAGCGTTTCTCCAACATCAGTATTCCTTCTCGGAAGTGAAAGTCTGGAAGGCTGTGAAAATATTTATCTACGGCCCTCTCAACTTCTGCATTGGATGTGAAGCGCTTCCCAGAAACAAATTTCTTCAAGTTTGGGAACAGATGGAAGTCTGAGGGTGCCAAATCATGTGAATAGGGGGGATGGCCGAGCAAACCGTACCCCAAATCCCGCAGTTTTCCCATCTCCAACGCACATTTGTGTACAGGTGCATTATCCTGGTGAAAGATGATTTTTTTTCTTCTTTAAGTCAGGCCCCTTCTCCCGAATTTTAGCATCCAGCTGGTCAAGAAGGTTGGAGTTATATTCGCCTGTAATTGTTCTGCCTTTATCAAGGTAATCAATTAACAGGATCAGTTTCGCATCCCAAAACACACTGGCCATGACCTTTCCGGCAGATGCGATCGATTTCGCTTTCTTTGGCGCTGAACCACCGGCTTCCACCCACTGTTTCGACTGCTGTTTCGTTTCTGACGTGTAGTGGTGGACCCATGTCTCATCCATGGTGACAAATCGTCGCACAAAATCGGTCGGATCCCTATTGAATCGGTCCAAAGATTGCCGCGAAAATCGTTTGCGCATTTGCTTTTGATCAGCATTCATCAAATGTGGCACGCATCTCGCAGAGCTTTCGCATCCCTAAGTTTTTGTGCAAGATGTTTCGCACCTTCTTTTCCGATATACACACAGGCTCAGCTATCTCACTCACCTTCACTCGCCTATCGTCCAACACGATATCATGGATTTTTTCAATGGTTTCGGGTGTGGTTGCGGTTTTTGACCGTCCTTCACGTGGGTCATCTTCGAGGGACGTGCGAAATTCAACTGCCCACCTTTTAACAGTTGACATGAAAGGAGCAGAGTCCCCGTAAACTTTTGTCAACTTTGGATGAAACACGCAAGACGTCTACTGCAAAAATTCGTGTAAAGAAACTACTTGTCATACGAACTAATGAGAAGTGCACCCAGACAGGAAACATAAATTTTTGATGATTGGAACGCCATCTCTGCGTCAGGCCGAGAACTTTTCACCTTGCCCTCATACATTTCAACAAATAAGTTAAAAATTAAGATTAAGACATTCAAAGAAAAATAATAACAATATAAAGAATTAAAAGCGTAGAATTTTGAGTATATAAGTAATACCTACTTTAGACAATAAGTTACATTAAGTATAGAAAACTAAAGCCCAAGACATTAGGAGGAAATACAGTAGGTAGAAGAGAGACGATAAAAGAGAATTATTTGGAATTGATTTTATTCGATATTTGATCTAACGGAGACAGGCAGGTGGTTTCAAATACTGACAGCATAAATGAAAAATTATCTTCGCCAAGTTAAGCAAGTTTACATCACTGTTCTTAGAGACAAGGCGTACTCGTATCTGGATTGTGAAAAATTGAGTTTATTAAGCAAATAAGCACGCTATTTTTTTATGAATAATATTGAAGAGCTTGACACAAGATCTGTATTTCAAAAATCTTAGTAGATGATATCCAATTATGCGTCGCGAGAAACGTGATTGTATCGACGAAGTTAAAACTATGTTCAAGTAAGGTAATATCTTCAATTTTATAATATTTATCAAATACCAACACATTTAAAGGTAAATATGGGTGTTTTCCCAAATGCAGCACTGCATACAATGCGAATCAGCAAACATTCCTATATGCAAACTCAAAGTGAGGACACAACATCACCGATGCAAGGTGCAGTTACAATGCGTATTTTGTTTGAATCTTAGAAGTCAGTCTATATTTTTACAGCTATCCGTTCTGTACAGTCACACTTGAGCGTTATTTTGATCATGTTTTTATATTGGATGAGTTATCGTCTTCGTCTTATTTTGTAATGACTGTCCTTGTAACAATCAAACATATTGAAATGTCGCCAAAAAGTGGTGTAGAATCCAGAATTAAAACCAAAATACGCATTATAGACAAATCTCCGGATAAAATAAAAAGTAATATGTAATATGAGACATTATAAATCGGTGCGTCATAAAATGAAGCAGCTAAATCAGCAAGAACCTCAAGCGAACACTATTATATCTGAAGTAGTTCAATCTGTTATCGTAGTAGGGAAAACTTCGTGTCGTATTGCAGTCAGTACAGACAGTTATTAAAATATTATAGTAGAGAATCGAAAAGTCGTGATATTCAGATAAAATAAAAAACTTTGTAGAGTAATCTACCCTTCTCTTTGACATTGCTGCGTGCAAATGCAAAGATTTTGCTAAATATAAATATGGGAACGTCAAGGTGATTCAGGTCAATGAACGCTGTTTTCTTGAAGATTAAAGGACACTAAGAGGCATAATGATTGGATCAGTTGATAAGTCGAAGAAACTTTTAAAATAAACTTAAGCTTTTAAATATAAAATTAAGTACAGATTAACAGTATTTGTATGGCATTTGCCTGGCTGTGTCCACTAGAGTCGTAAGTCCTGACTTGGCAAAATGAAATCCTGCCTAAATGTCACAGGGCCGATGGCTTTTACGACTGCTAATAGAATACTGCGGCTTTACGTTTCAACAGAACAGGCAACAAATCAACTGGTTTTACTGTCAAATTATGCTTGTAAAACTTACAGCGTCTGCTGGTTTGAAATTAAAATTAACATAAATTAAAATCAACAGGGGCGCGAAACTGACGACTGAAGCAGCTTTATTTGTTTCTGGGAATAAAGTCCGAGACTGCTTTTGTTGCTGCTAAGCTGAGTTCTAGGCAAATCATGACCGAATTTAACTCAGTAAAAGACTATGTTGTATTTTTTTTTTTTTTTTTTTTATAAAAATATGTGACGATATAGATCTTTTTCATTTTATTTCATATACACTTTATGTTTAATGATTTAAAGTAATTTGCTTGCCAAAAATTAATTTAAACCATATCTATAACAATGAATGAACATTGAAATTAGTTTGAGCGAGCCAAAAGTACATTAAAGTTACAACTTTTTTCACATATTCTGACACGTAGATTAAAAAATTACAACATTATTTTGGCGACATACTAAAGTGACACACCCTATTGCACATATATGTATATATCATATACTAGTATATAGAAGTTACTGTGCTTTATGACTATAATCAAGTCGGTAATGAACAATGAGAACAAAAGTGGACCAAGCATAGACCCTTGAGGGACACCGGCGCTATTTGGAATAAATGAGGACAATTTCAAACTTACTGAGATAGCTTGGACACGATTTGATAAATAGGAGTGTATTAATTTAACGTTCGAGTTGGATAAGTTTAAATATGTGCTCAGATTTTTGGACAATAAAAAGTGGGAGTAATAAGCTTTGTTTTATTTTCGTTATTTTTGTGTTCGATATCTGACGTTATAATGATGAGTTATTAATTAGATGACAAATGTAAAGAATGATTATTTTGTGAGAATTGCGCAAAGAAGAAAATATTCGATGTAAGGGCAGGCAATGATTCTGTGATAGATATGGTTTTAGCCACCAACGCTCTAACATCGTTACCTACCTTTGTACAATTTTCCAAAAATAGCCATTCTTTACATTTGAGATTTACTCAAAGCACGGCTGCTTTCTTGATATAAAATTGTTAATTATAAATTAATAAAAAATTATTATCAAAAACTAAAAAATTATATGTCAGAGGATTTGAATCCACGACCTTGAGGGTGATAATAATTGGTGCACCGTCTTAGCCACATCGGCTACGGCGGTGTTGGTCTGGAGATGTCAAAAGTTATACTGTCCGTTTTGCAGACATGTAATAAAAAATTTGTTTATTATGATAACAGCATCGGCAGCGTTAATGAAAATAATTGCATCATAATGAATATCTTCTACAAGTCTAACAGCGGATTACATATATGTCACTTGAATGCGCAGTCTGATGCATAAAATTGATGAGTTTAGATTCGTGTTTGAGCAAAGATATTATAACCAACCCAAATATGGCAAGTAAATGTCTTTCTCTCAAATGCTTTTAAATAGAAAAGGAGACGCAAGGTAAATGGACTATGTATTCTTGGAGATTTTAAATGGTTAGAACAGATATACTATTGAGTTAATTCATTTGTCTTCTGACATTGCTGACCGAATTTAAAGAGATAGTCAGAGGTCGGAGACCAGATTGCAGAGGTGTTAACAATTTCTTAGATTCTATAGGTACATACTGTAGCATAATAATAACTACGCCCCCTAAAAATATGACGCAACAAATTCCGAAGTGACTTTTCATTCTGGCAGAATTTTGGTTCGAACTGTCCTTTCATTCGAGGTTCGTGTCTGGGACGAAGTCTCCACAGCTCATGTCAACGAAAGAGACGAATAATATCAGGGATAAAAGGGAATTATAACTGCAAGAATTATTTCTCTTGTTCCAGTGGTCGAAGAATTTGCTAGAAGTTTCTGGCTATCAGAAACTTCTGCTATATAAGGACAGATGGCGATCAAAAAAAGACACAGTAGTTTTTAAACTGTGGCGAGGAGATTAGAAAAGTGTGCAGTGGGCGAAGTTGTAATTCTGTGATAAATTGAAAGTTAAGATTTAAGAAGAAGAAGTAATTAGTTTGGATTTGTGAATTAAGTAATTGAAAGGAGATAAAGTGATTTGAGAGGAAAGAAGAGACCTTGTAAGAAAAGAATTTGGGAAGAATAGTATAGTGTGAACTTGAATTGTTCTATAGACTAGAAAATAAAGAAATAAATTTCACAGAATATCGTTTTATCTACTCGAGCCGTAGCCTGCATATTACATTGGTGTCAGAAGCTGGGATAAAACTTATTCTGTGAATAACTATTTCCGTGGTGTGAAATTGCACAAGAAAAAAAAAAAAAAAAAAAAAAACGATTTCTGCGTTGAGTTAATTAGTTGCGCAAAATGGGTCGCAAATTGGGAAAACTAACTATAATTCAACTAAAGGCAGAACTCAGTAAGCGGAATCTCGACACAACTGGGGGAAAAGATGCCCTACTGATTCGTCTGGAAGAAGCAGTAACGCAGGAAGGTGAAAATCCGCATGACATAGAGTTTGACGTGGAAGAGGAACCAGCAAGTACAGTAGCCGACCCGGGTATAACAAGTCTGCTCCTGCAACTTAAGTTAGTCATGGACGAACAAAAGAAAGCAATAGAAGATCAAAGTCATAAGCTCGATGACCAAAAGAATTCTATAGAACTTAAGCTGGATGAACAAAAGAAAGCAATGGATGAACAAAAGAAAGCGATGGACGAACAAAAGAAAGCAATGGGCGACCAAAGGAATTCTCTAGAACTTAAGTTGGATGAACAAAAGAAAGCAATGGACGAACAAAAGAATTCTCTAGAACTTAAGCTGGATGAACAAAAGAAAGCAATGGACGAACAAAAGAATTCTCTAGATGCTCTGGAAAGTAAACTTGATGAGCAAAACAAGAACTTGGAATCCAAATTCGAAGTGATCGAAGAGAAAATCGAGAAGGTCGAGACGCAACTCGAAAAAGTCGAAACCAGATTCGATGAAAATTTTGAGAAACATGAAACTCAGTTCGGGAAGATAGAGACTCAGTTTGAAAAAGTGGATACGCAATTCGAGATAGTAGGAAAGCAAGTCGAAAATCTTGCTAAGGAGCTCAGCAACGTGAAGAGACAGAAAGCACGGGAATATTCCACTGACGGTCTGAGAAGAAAGGAGATGCAGCCTCCTGTCTTCGATGGTCAAACATCATGGCCAATTTATAAAAGGCAATTCGAAGCGGCCGCAATGACCAATAGCTGGGACGATGAAGAGAAGTCCATTGCACTCACACTTGCACTGAGGGGTCCAGCTGCGGAGCTCTTGCAGACCATCCCGGAAGATAAACAGCAGAACTACGATTCTCTGGTTCAGGCTATCGAGATGCGGTTTGGGGATGAACACATGCAGCAGGTGTACAGGGTTCAGCTGCGTAGTCGAGTCCAGAAAAGGGGGGAAACGCTCCAACAGTTGCAAGCGGATATAGAGCGACTAGCCCATCTTTCATACCCTAAAGCCGGTGAGGAGCTTATCAACGAAATGGCGGTGGAAGCTTTTATTCAGGCCATAGAGGACAGACAACTGCAAATGGCTGTAAGGATGGCTGAAAAGCGAACACTCCCCGAGGCATTGGCATTCGCTTTGTCAATGAAGGCTGCGGACCAAGCATACCAGGGAATACACCGTGTCAGGGAAATGTCCGTCGTGGAATGCTCATGCCAGAGAACAGCCGTGGATGAAGACAGAGCTCGCGGAAGTCAAATCCGTTGCTGGAATTGCAACCGAACCGGACACCTACAACGGCAGTGCAGAAGTGCACCTAGACGAGGAAATTGTCCACATTGCGGAAGTAGGAGAAGCAGAGAGGAAGCATCTGGCGGTGATAACATCCATCCTGTCAGCCAGACTTCCCAAAACCAGCAGTCGGGAAATGCGTAAGGACCAACTTCGCGGGGCAGAAGTTGGTTACTGGAATCGAGGCCCCCAGGACCACCATTCAAGTTTCGCAAACCAAACGGGGTAACAAGAGCCTGACAGTGGAGGCACTAATCAACAAGAAGAAGTGCGTAGCCACCATCGACACAGGTGCCACCGCCTCCATTGTAAGAAGAGATATCGTCAAAGGCTCCTGGCTGCACAACACCAACAGCTACTGCCTGAAGACTGCAACAGGGGAAATGGCGAAGGTATTTGGAGAAGTTCGTCTTACGATTACTCTGGCAGGACTGACGTTCTCCCATGCGTTTCTGGTGGCAGATATATGCGACGAGTGCATCATCGGAATAGACTTCATGAAAGCAAATGAAGTAATCTTGGACATCGGGATGCAAGTACTGAGGTATCGAAATGTGGAGATTCCGATGGTGTACGGAAACGAGAATGCCGCAACTCTCAGGACAGTCATCAGCAAAGACGAAGTTTTGCCGCCTTCTTCAGAGACAATCATTTGGACGAAGCTGGAAGGTGATCTTGGGAGCCACCGATTCTACATAGTAGAACCAGACCCAGAGAAGAATTCTCAAGACTACGTCGTGGGAAAGACGTTAGTCGAACCAAAGAACACCATGGTTCCAGTGAGAGTTTTGAACACAAGACCACACACTGTCAAACTAAGGCGAGGGGAGGTGACTGGAAAATGCACGCCGATTACCGCCGTCGCAACAATATCTGAACGTGATGCTCCAAAACCTCTCCCATCACCTTGGACAGCGGAAACGAGAGAGACGATTCTCCAGTCCAGTGAGCTGAATCAGGAGCAGCGAACTATGGCAGAGAATCTTATCAATGAGTACGCTGATGTATTTGCCTCACAGGACGGAGAATACGGCCGAACACACCTGGTACAACATCGAATAGACACTGGTGATACTAGACCAATTCGTCAGCCTGCTAGGCGCCTTCCATTGGCAAAGCAGACAGAAGTTGCAGAGATGGTGTCGGCAATGGAGAAAGAAGGTCTGATTGAAAGTTCCAAAAGTCCGTGGGCATCACCGGTTGTACTGGTAAAGAAGAAAGATGGCATGGATGACGCGGTTCTGCGTGGACTATCGGCAGCT
Source organism: Pocota personata (assembly GCA_963082735.1). NCBI lineage: Eukaryota > Metazoa > Arthropoda > Insecta > Diptera > Syrphidae > Pocota > Pocota personata. Next base: position 141,935,447 of record OY720430.1, read on the forward strand.
CAATTACGTCACCAAGAAAGACAGCTATCCTCTGCCACGGATTGACGACACGCTAGACACACTATCAGGAGCCCGATGGTTTTCCACTCTCGACTTGAAGAGTGGCTACTGGCAGGTACAGATCCATCCAGAAGACCGGGAGAAAACCGCCTTCACCACAGGAAATGGGCTATGGCAATTCACGGTAATGCCATTCGGGCTGTGCAATGCTCCGGCGACTTTCGAGCGATTGGAATGTGTCCTGCAAGGGTTAACATGGAAAACCTGTTTGGTATACTTGGATGATGTCATCGTCGTAGGAAAAACGTTTGCGCAACACCGAGACAATCTAAGGGATGTGTTTCAAAGGCTTCGAAGTGCCCACCTGAAGCTCAACCCCAAGAAGTGCGCCCTGTTTAGAGCGGAAGTCAAGTACCTGGGACACATAATTTCAGCGAAAGGAGTGAGAACCGATCCGGAGAAGGTCGAAGCGGTGAAAAACTGGCCAGTCCCCAAAGACAAACACCAACTAAGGAGCTTCCTGGGCCTAGCCACCTACTACAGACGGTTCGTGAAGGATTTTGCCGGGATCGCAAAGAACCTGCACCAGTTGACGGAAAAGGGAAAACAATTCAAATGGTCAATTGAGTGCGAGAAGAGCTTCAAGGCACTTAAACAACGGCTATGCGATGCCCCGATACTGGCTTACCCCACTCCCGGGGAAACGTTCGTTGTGGATGCAGATGCTAGTAATGTCGGGGTAGGAGCCGTACTCTCCCAGGTGCATGACGGCCAAGAGAAGGTGGTTGCGTATTTCAGCAAGGTGCTCTCTAAGCCAGAAAGGAACTACTGCGTGACAAGGCGGGAACTTCTAGCTTTGATCTTGGCTACGAAGCATTTTCACAAATACCTCTACGGGAGGAAGTTCGTTCTTCGCACAGACCATGCAGCCTTAAAATGGCTATTACAGTTCAAGAGTCCTGAGGGTCAGGTCGCAAGATGGATCGAAAGGCTGCAAATCTACGACTACGAAATACAGCATCGTAAAGGAAAACTCCACTCTAATGCGGATGCACTGTCCCGGAGACCATGCAGAACGGATTGTAAACATTGTGCGCGTCAGGAAGAACGGGAGCTGGTTTCCATCCAAAGAATGAGAGCCGAACCTATCGCCGGCTGGAGCGTAGATGAGATCCGGAACGCTCAGAAGGAAGACCCGGATATCGAGCCGATTCTGGCCTGGAAGGAGAACATGGAGAAACCGGATCATCAGGACATCTCTCACAGAAGCCCGACCTTAAAGGCATATTTTGCGCAGTGGGACTCCCTCCATGTCCAAGAAGGTGTTCTGAGAAGAAAATGGGAATCCTCCGACGGAAAGTCGTTTGTAATGCAGCTTGTCGTACCGCGGACGAGGGTCAAGGAGGTGTTACAGGAAATGCATGGCGGGGCGACCGGAGGCCACTTGGGAGTGAATAAGACGCTAGAAAAGGTACGAGAACGTTTTTATTGGTTAAAAGCGAAGGAAGATATCGAAGACTGGTGCAGAAAATGCGACGTGTGTGCAGCTAGCAAGGGTCCGAGAATCAAAACTCGAGGTAAGATGCACCAATACAACGTGGGAGCACCTTTCGAACGAATCGCCATTGACATCGCAGGGCCCTTTCCGGAAACCGACAATGGTAATCGGTATATCCTCGTAGTGATGGACTACTTCAGTAAGTGGCCGGAAGCGTTTCCGATCCCTAACCAGGAAGCCAGAACCGTGGCGGAGCAGATCGTCTACAATTGGGTTAGCAGATTCGGTGTGCCCTTGGAATTGCATTCTGACCAAGGGCGGAACTTCGAGTCAAGAATCTTCCAAGAGATGTGTCAACTACTCGGAATCAAAAAGACAAGGACAACCCCGCTTCATCCACAGTCGGACGGTATGGTGGAGCGTTTCAATAGGACTTTGGACGAACATCTCTCGAAGGTCGTAGGTGACTACCAACGGGATTGGGACCGGCAGATTCCCTTGTTTTTGATGGCCTATAGAAGTGCCGTGCATAGCACTACTCGACATACGCCGTTCGAAATCTTATTTGGTGGAATAGCTCGTTTACCCAGTGAGGTGAAATTTGGATCTCCTACCAATGAGCCCAAAAATGAAGAAGAGTACGTGGCGGACCTTAGGGAAAGGCTTAGGGACATACACCAAAGGACCAGAAGCCAGATTAAGATGACGAGCGACCGCATGAAGACCAGGTATGATGCCAAGGCAACAACGTCAGGATTCCAGGAAGGAGATCTGGTGTGGCTGTATAATCCCCATCGCCAAAAGGGGAAATCACCTAAATTACAGCGGAACTGGGAAGGTCCCTACAGAATAGTAACCCGCATCAACGATGTTGTCTACCGCATCCAGCGAGGACCGAGGGCCAAAATGAAAGTGGTTCATGTGGACCGACTGAGTCGATACAATGGCCGAAATGAGGATGCACTTGTTCGGGACGAACACGTCTAAGAGGGGGGCAGTGTAGCATAATAATAACTACGCCCCCTAAAAATATGACGCAACAAATTCCGAAGTGACTTTTCATTCTGGCAGAATTTTGGTTCGAACTGTCCTTTCATTCGAGGTTCGTGTCTGGGACGAAGTCTCCACAGCTCATGTCAACGAAAGAGACGAATAATATCAGGGATAAAAGGGAATTATAATTGCAAGAATTATTTCTCTTGTTCCAGTGGTCGAAGAATTTGCTAGAAGTTTCTGGCTATCAGAAACTTCTGCTATATAAGGACAGATGGCGATCAAAAAAAGACACAGTAGTTTTTAAACTGTGGCGAGGAGATTAGAAAATTGTGCAGTGGGCGAAGTTGTAATTCTGTGATAAATTGAAAGTTAAGATTTAAGAAGAAGAAGTAATTAGTTTGGATTTGTGAATTAAGTAATTGAAAGGAGATAAAGTGATTTGAGAGGAAAGAAGAGACCTTGTAAGAAAAGAATTTGCGAAGAATAGTATAGTGTGAACTTGAATTGTTCTATAGACTAGAAAATAAAGAAATAAATTTCACAGAATATCGTTTTATCTACTCGAGCCGTAGCCTGCATATTACAATACTTTCTTGTGTCATGACTGTCAATGAACTTAAATCCCTTTGATAAAAAGGAAGTATAGCAATTGGTCTATATCCGGACACCGTGTCCTTCTTAAGAATGAGAATTATTTTAGACTGCTTCCATTGACTCGAGTAGGTGGAAGTGGTGATGATCGAATTGAAAATGTAGGTCAGAGCTGTAAAAGAATGCAATGAAAAATGTTTCAATTTAATGAAAAATAAATAAATCATTTTCACCAATCACAATGCTGAGGTCAAATTTTTGATTGCTCTGCATTCATTGAAGTCACAAGCATTCACTGCATGCATCCAATCGTTTGAAGTCATTTGAAGTCCTTGAAGTCTTTCTTTTATTTATTTCTTGCCATTTTGAATGCGGCATGCATTTCTACGCATCTCTCCCAGCTCCGATATAAGACATCTCTTCGGAGTATTAGCGATGTCAACTGTCTTCCATGGGCATGGTCCTCCTTGTTATTAGAAATTTCAACCTATACGTCAACCTCTGGATCATGAGCAATGCATTCCAATCAAGATTAACGCATTCAACGAAAAGATCTTCTAAATCAATTCTGCGAAAATCATGAAAACAACCGAACTGCATTGGTGTTTAGGGTTGCAAAAATTATATCATGATGAGAGAACCCTGAGAATGATAGCTGCATGTAGTTGGATAGCAAGCTGGGATTACTAAGCAGTAAGATGTTAATTAAGAATGGCGTACGTCCTGGCTCGTGCTGTGCTGGCAACTATGCAATTGAGAGCATCCTTTATCATAGCGTAATAGATTAATATTGAAATCGCCACACACGACAAATCTGAGTGATAGGTGACACATCTTCGAGAATATCTCTTAAAATTCGGTCAGCAATGCCAGGTATATCTATTATAACCATATAAGATCTCCAAGAAGATATAGCCGGTATGATGTAATTCATTAGAGCTCATTACCACGTTTGCCTTGATTGAGCTTCTAATAAAGAGACCAACACGGCCGTAGCCGATGTGGCGAAGACGTTGCACCAATTATTCTCACCCGGGTTGTGGGTTCGAGTCCTCTGACACATAAATTTTTGTTTGGTAATTATGTTTTATTAATCTATAATTAATAATGTATCAACAAATGAGTCATCATTCTTAAATGAGTAAATCTCAAATGTAAAGAATGATTATTTTTGGAAAATTGCACAAAGGCAGGGAACGATCGTAGAGCGTTGGTGGCTAAAACCATATTTATCGCGGGATCGTTCCCTGCCTTTGGATCAAATGTTTCCTTTTTTGCGCAATTCTCAAAAAATAATCATTCTTTACATTTGTTATCATAAAGGATGGTAACTTTACATCATGATAAAGCCAGATATCAAACATAAAAATAACAAATTGCTGCATAGTGCAGCTATGCTACAAACTTAAGTTTCTCTTATCAAGAACATCAACATTGACAAATTTAAATTCATTTAGTGAAAGTAAAAGACAGCATAGAAAATAGCTATATAATAGAAAATTCATTATATGTGCAATTGACCACTGACTGTGTAAAGTCGTGTCTTTGCGCGCGAGTTCATCAAAAAAACACTTTTCTGAAATGTTTCCTATGTCTTTACAGCTAGCATATGTAAAGTAAGAGAAGTGCAGCGTAGCGTACGACGTGATAAACGTAACTATATCAACGCCCTGGCCACAGAAGCAGAGGAAGCAGCGAGCATGGAAAGCATGGAAAGAGCATTTTGCTACGGTCCTCAACCGTGTATTCGCCAACGTTATGCACCCAAAACAAACTGAACTGCCCGAAGCAACAATTTCCCGAATTCGCTCCACCACTTCCAGTAAAGATGCGTTAGCTACCGAAATCAACGCGCTAAAGAACAAAAAGGAAGTAAGATAGATGGCATTCCCGCAGAGCTTCTGCGAGCCGCTCCAACAACATCAGCAGAGCTTTTATATCCTCTTGTAGAGAGTTTCCCCGACGACTGGAAGAAGGGAATGATTGTCAAGCTCCCTAAAAGAAGGTAGTCCTATGGAGTGCGAAAACTGGAGAGGCATTTGCATTTTTCCCGCAGTTGCTAAGGTAATAGCCAAAGTAGTTCTTGAACGAATAAAGGAGCATCTGGAAGATACACTCGATGGCGAACAAGCAGGTTTCCCCTCTGGATTTTCCTGTGTCGACCACCCTGCGGATCATTATTGAACAGTGCGTTGAATACCGGTCACCACTTCACCTGCTGTTCATTTATTTTGAGAAGGCGTTCGACAGTGTCAACAGACAGTTTATCTGGCTTGACTCGTGTAGGAGAGGTATACCCGATAAACTAATACTCGTATCTATTATTAAAGTAACCTATGATGGGTCTAAATGTCATGTTCTGCATAGAGGAATGCTGTCAGATCAAAGTGGGGCCCGATAAGGTTGCATTATATCGTCGATACTTTTTTTATTGGTGATTAGCGATGTATTTCGCGCAGCTTTGTCTACTGGAAACGGAGGAATTCGTTGGACTCTTACATCTCAACTCAAACATCTGGACTATGCTGACGACGTTTGTTTACTCTCTCACAGGATTATTGATCTGCACAAAATAACAGCAAATGTGGAGAGGGAGGCAAATGTCGTGGGGTTGAAGATTAACCAAAATCATCAACCGAATGATGCCGAAACCAAAATCATCAACATCGGTACTAACTCATTAACTCATGTTAGCATTGCTGGACAACCGGTATGGAGAGTAAAGAGTTTCCAATATCTTGGGAGTATTGTCTCGATGGAAGGTGGAACCTAACAGGATATTGTCAACCGAATCGGCAAAGCAAAGTTTGCGTTTGGAATCATGTCCATGATATGGCAAGGCAATGCAATCAGCCTAAACACCAAGCTTCGATTGTTCCGTTCAAATGTTGAATTCGTGCTGTTGTAAGGTGCAGCACTTGGAAGGGGACCGCTACTATCACAAAAAAAACTACAAACGTTCGGAACATCTTAAGGGTTTTCTGTCCTAACCGTATCTCTAACGAACATCTTTATCTGAGAATGGGTCAGGAACCAATAGGCACAACCATTGAACGATGAAAGTGGCAGTGGATTAGTCATACGAGGGTGGGTCAATAAGTCCCTCAAAAATGAAATAAGGAACACTCTTTTCGGTATAAAAACATTTTATTTTTCAACATAGTCTCCTTTTAGCTTCACCAACGTTTCTCCAATTTTTTGATGCCCTCTAAATAATACGATTTCTCGAGCCCCTAAAAATAAGCGTTTGTTTCAGCGATGACCTCTTCATTCGACCCAAATCTCTTACCTCCGAGCCATTTCTTCATGTTTGGAAACAAGAAATATTCGCAGGGGGATAAATCTGGGGAATATGCTCGATGAGGCAGGAGGTCGTAGCCTAACTCATGTAATTTTGCCATTGCGACTGCGGACTTGTGCGACGGTGCGTTTTTCTGCTGAAAAAGAACATTTTTCTTCACTAAAGAGGCCATTTTGGCTTCAAATCGGCTTGGAATCGATCCAGCAACTCTGTGTAATATGCGCCGGTGGTCGTTTTATCCTTTTCAAGGTAATCGATGTGAATAACACCGCGCGCATCCCAAAAAACTGTCGCCATGAGCTTGTTTGCTGACAAACCCGCCTTGGCCTTCTTCGGCTTCGATTCACCAGAAGAAGTCCATTGTTTTGACTGTTCCTTGGTTTCTGGTGTGTTGTGGTGAATACAGGAATCATCCACGGTTACGAAACGGCGCAAAAACTCAGCAGAATTTTTCTCAAACATCGCCAAACACACCTTTGAAGTTGCCAAACGAATGCGTTTGTTGTCGATTGTGAGCAAACGCGGCCCCCATCTTGTGGAAAGCTTTTTCATGTCCAAATATTTATGTAAAATCGAAATCACTGAGCCATGTGATAAGCCTGTGACTTCTTCAAGCTCGCGCAATTTCACTCGCCGATCGTCCATTATCAAACCATTGATTTTGTCGACCATTTCTGGTGTGGTGACCTCAATTGGGCGACCAGAACGTTCGGCGTCACTTGTGCGTTGAAGAGGAGTCACGGCAATTGGGAGGAGTCACGGCAATAGGGGAAGAGTTGGAGAGAACTGAAGCTCATTGCCAGGAACCGTACACGATGGCGCGTAGGCGTAGTAGAGGCCATGGGACCCACAAGCGGAAACGCGACATAATTTTCAAAAAATATATGTATGCAAATGTTTTCAAACAGCTTCTTTTCTCCAAATATTTGTAATTTTATTTATTGTTTTTAATTTTCTTATTAATTCTTGCATTGTTTCAAATAGGTATAAACGAATATAACAGACCGACATTCTAAATTTATATGAGTAAGTACCTCAGGAATACCTTTGAAGATTGAATGAACCAGCTTCTAAAATTCAAACACATCGGAAAAACCTGAGAAACAATCTACAAGAATGCGAACAATTTAAGCTCAGTCAGACTCCCTCCCTCCAGAAATACAATTCCCCTTCAAATGAATAAAACAAATGAAAGTAAATATGAAGTCATTCCTTACACACATTACCACCACCCGGTGGCGGTCCTAGTGAATAATTTGCTTCAACTCATCCACCTCTAGAGAGTCCTTTTTTTCTACCAAGGTCTGCTGGTTTTTATTGATGCCAATTTGAAGGGAAACTTTCAGACTTTACCTATATACACACACACTTTGAAAATACTTGATGTCTTGTAATCATATTCAAGGAGACGTCATTTAAAACATAGGAGCAAACAGAAAGAAAAAAAAAAACCGGATGACCAATAAACGTCTCATGCAGTCTCTCCTTTCATCCGGATGACAAACTCACGACATCTGACGAACCTTATTGTTGAAACAACTACTATAAGAAAGGGGTGGAGTGTGGAGTACGAAGGAGCATAGTGGAGGGTGAAAACAAAAATAGGAAGAAAAAAAAAAAAAAAAGTACGAATGAACGTTTGTACATAAAATATATTACTCTCAATATTATCCGACTTAATTTTCTCATAAAAGATATTTCATGAAAAATAATTTTCCTCCTCCGTATATAGTCGGCAAAAAAAAGATATACAAGCGGAATGGACGATGATAGGAAGCGAGCGCGAAATAACAATATATGGGTATGATTTATATTTGTAAAAAAAATCACCAGAAGCTCGATCCAGCCGAACCAAACCGAACAAATTCTCCATAATATCCGCGAGTGTATTTTCATATGCTTTACTCGGTATCATATTGTTTGAGGACATTCGCGGGAAATGGGTACAGTAATACACAGATAATTTTCGTGTTTGGGTATGCCTTGTCGTAAAAAAGGTAATTCTTGAGTAAAGACTTGAATGAAGAGTGACTGAGGTTCTTGATCCGCGTTTACATTTTATAGCAGCGTGTAGGATGCGTCAGGGAGTTTTTCAGAATTATGACAATTTATTCCTCTACAACTCGGTACTAGTTTGAGTAACTTCCACAAACAACTGAAATTCATCACTGTGCACACAGACAAACTGACTTTACTAGCCGCAGACTACTCCACCTTCGATGGCTCTCTTGCTGCTGCTGGCTGGTAGTATTTCCAGGTTCTCTGTGTTGGTTTGGATTTTTATACCATAGTGCTACTGCTGCGCCACAGATGGCATTTTCCAACCCGTAATCCTTTTATTAATCCCGAACATGTAATCCTTTTTGCCAAGATTTACTTCAAACTCCATTCCAACGGCACTCCAACCCCATCATCCACCCGATAGTTACATTGGGGTTTTTCAGTTCACACGGTGGTTCGATGTAGATAGCGAAATTAATCGTAGTCCCCTTGCTCAACATCCATTGGCAGTAGCGAGGTAGATGCTGGGAATCACATGAATGTGGGTGACAGGATGCTTTTCTATATAAGCAGTGGGAGTGAAGTGGAATTCTTTCATAGTTTATGCCAACCGCGGCTGGATGTGACAAAGCATTAGACTGGAGTATGCGGAGGGTAGTTGAGCGGGAAAATTATGCTGCATTGATATTGTTTTCGATTTGATAAATTTCCTTAATCCACTTGCTTCCTCTGGCTTCCCCGCCGTCTCTCTTTCTTTCGATTTAAAGGAAGACAAATACACCAATTGAGAGCAAAAGGAAATTGAATAGGAAAGCACGCGTATTTCTTTGGCAGATGTTACCCGGCCAAAAAAGAGGGCAAAAGAAATATGGCAATCTTATAGTTACAAAGATACATGTACTATAGTATAAAGGACTAACGAAAACGGATGTCTATTAGTATTTAATAATGACGATTGATTGAAGTACATTTCTCACGTTTGCGAAGGACGAATGGCAGGAGCGAGTGAGAAAGTGTAATTGAGATTTAATAGGATTAACGATGGCATTCGCACAAATAGCCGAGTGATTTGTATTCAATGTGACTGCGCTTACTGGGGAAAAGTGACTGGGTTAATTGTGGTTACTTTGCGGCAGATTTAAGACCCAGAAATGATTGTAAGGACTTAGTGGCGGTTGGGATGTTTTCTAAACAACAAAATCGAAATTAGCGGTTGGTTAGACGCTGTTTCTGGGAATGATTGGTATGGTTTCATACGTGAAACAAAATCATCCGAATGGGCATGTATGTGTAGAGGCATTTTCTTGTATGTCTCAGCAGCAAACGATCAGAAATAAAATGGACATGTTTGTTGTGAAACTGTGACTGAAACTACCAACCAAACCAACCAAATTTATCAACCAAAAATCCAATACTTCAGTTATCACATCAACAATTAACGTATTAAGCAAGGAACTCATGCGCAAGAAACAACTACCAACCAAATCAACTAATCCATCAACCAATCATCCCATCAACAAACACTTCTAACAAATAAACCGATCTTTCCATCAATCAACAATTCAATCCATCAACCAACCCATCAATTATCCAAACCTAGATTTGCTTATAATGTCTTAAACCGTATATGTGACGTGATATATTATTCAAATTAACTTTAAAACAACAAACCAATCCTCCATCCAACCACTCATCACATGGCTTATCACTTATAAGAGTGTGGCATACTTTTATTACAAATGTGGTGAATATGGGAATTCGTATTGCAGTTTGTCGAATTATAGAAGTTTTCATTGTTTATGGAAAATTAAAATCGAGCAGTATTCATCGAAGAACTTCCAAATAAATTTACTGGGGGCTGATACGACGCCAAGCCATCCATGACTTGCCGTCCATCTTAAAACTATGAATATGACTTGATAAACATCTTATAGTTTGGATGGCTTACAAGATCTTCTTTCTTTTCCTTACGGCGAGGTTATGATCCGGAATAGAAGGATCACAACCCTCCCACTTGGGAAGTACCGGCAGGCTTCCTGGTTTCGGATCACTTCGTTACTGAGGCCAATCAAATGCTGGTGTTTTCACATTTGTGTAATCCAGTTGTCTTTTGGAACGTTGATTGATATTGCCTTTTTGACGGGGTTCGAAGGATCACTCCTTTGAACATGACAATACCAACTGAGCCGGTCGTGCTCTATCTAGCTTGTGATGGGTTCTTTTACATGAAGGCTTCCTCGAATCTTTGAACTTCTTATTCTATCAAGCTTTGTTACTCATGCTGTCATGCGAAGCATCTTCATCTCAGCTGCCGTTAATTTGCTTTAATACTTTTTGTACATTGTCCAGCATTGTGAACCGTATGTGTGCGATGGACGTACAACTGCGATGTAGAGCCTTCCTTTCAGCTTAGGGGACAATTTTCGGTCATAGAAGATTGCGGAGTTTTCCCGCGGAGTTTTTCCTGCTCGTTGCAGGGACGTTTTATTTTCACTTATGATAGTTTCATCGTCAGCAAAGAATAACTGATGCACTTTGAGGTCCGTAACTTTTCCTTCAAGCAGATAATTAAGGACTGAAATAAATAGCAAAGGACTGAGGACGCTTCCCTGGTGTACACCTACTTTGATTGGGATCTCTTCGGTGACTCCTGCGGGACATCTTACTCTTGTCCTTGCTCCCTCATACATGTCCATGACCATGTGCACGTAGGTCTCTGGAACTCCTTGTTGTCTTAGCGTCACTCATAAGAGATCTCTTGGTTGTCTATCAAAGGCTTTTTCAAAATCAACCAACACCATATGCAAGTCCTTTAAGGAATCACGATGTTTTTCCATTATGATCCTTATACTTTATTGCATCTGTTGTTGATTTACCCGATACAAACCCGCACTGGTCATCAGATAGCCGTATTGTTTTCAATCGGCCATACCCGCTCAACGATTTTCATGATGTATGACATCAGCTTGACAGAACTGTAGTTACGCAGCTCCGCGTATCGCCCTTTCCTTTGTACAAAGGAAGAAGATAACTTTCCCTCCACTTATTAGGCATTGGATCAGCGCTCATAAGTTTGGAGATAAGAATCATGAGCCATCTGGACCCGATATCTCCCATTTTTTTCCAGAACTCGGAGGGTATCTCGTCTGCCCCAACCGCTTTTCTTTTTTCGGAGTATTTGGCCACATTCCTAACTTCCTCGATAGTAATGTCGGATACTTCGTCATGGTTAGGAGCGGCTCTTGGAAAGTATACCCGGGGAAACTTCGTTCAGAAGTCTTTCACAGTACTGTCGCCATCTGTGGAGAATTTTGTCGTCTTTCACAAGAAGCTGGCCTTGAACTTGGGGAACGAATCTCTTGAGCATTTCTTCTTCTCTTTGCGGCTATTTTGAAGATAGTTGCCCCTTATTCAAGCTGTTTTGTCGAAGCTCCTGGGTACCCTGATTCCTAACAGACGCCGAAGACGAGCTTTTTCATCTCTATTAGCAGAAGAGCACTTTGACCAAGCCTTGAAAGCCATTTTCTGTTCCCGTATCACTACTTTAGCTTCATCTGTCCACCACCATGTTTCTTTGGCGTGTTGGCAGGTGACTTTCGACGTTCCAAGCAGTGATTTGGCTCTCTCAAAGCAAGATCGCTGTAGGGAATCCCACATATCTTGTGCTCTGTACTCCTCATAACCACCTCATCGATGATGGTAAAGAGGTAATTTGTCATGCCGGTAATAAAAGCTTCGCCTTTTCCTTTGTCTAGCTTGTACCAATTGATTTTCTCAGCCGCCTTTGTTTGCTTATTTGTTTTTTTCCCCGTCTTTATAAAAATTTCTGTCAGGTGGAGACGGTGTTGTTGTGCGATCACCTCTCCCGGAATCACTTTGCAATCTTTAACCCGGCGCTTCATGAAACTGGCTGCCAAATGGTAGTTAATCTTGATTTCATTTCCGTCACTGCTGTAAGTGATCAGGTGGCGGCTTTATGGGACAGTTTTAAGATGGTATATCTGTCGCTAGGCTCACCTGGATATTTTAAAAAATTGCCTAGATGTAATTTTAACCTTAGTCGCCTTCTACGACAAGCGCTATGTATTTGGTGGGGGGCGCTGCAGTGATGTTCTTAACCCGTCCCTGCACGAGGAGGATGGCTTACAAGGTATGATGAATTTATAGGTACATCGTACAACGAAGGTCTGTACCCAGATAAACATTCTCACAAAATATATACTAAACTACCCAATCCAACCCTTTAACCAACAAAATATCCCATTAACCAACCACTAATCGTCTAACCAATACATCTACCAAAAGGTGGCCACGGTGTAATGGGTAGTGTGTTCGCTTGTGACCCGAACTGTGCAGGTTCGAGCCCGGACGGGGAACAGCAATCACAGCCACCCGAACATATAATAGGAACGAATAAAATCTAGTTTCTCCAACCACTACACCAAAAAAGAGTTTCTGCCTGGTAGTACAATGGAGTGTCTGAGTGCTCCGGGATTTGAAAATTTTCTTTATTAAAAAAAAAAAAAAAAAAAAATACATCTACCAAACAAATCAATAGCTCTATCAACCAACAATCCAACCCATCAACAAAATAAACAACCGACCCATCAATTATCCAACCAAAGTGTCTACTATGCAAGGGGACCAATTCATCAAGGAACAATCCGATCCATCAATCAACAATCCAGCCAAACCAACCATCCAATCAACCAATCTGCTTCATTTCGCTTCGATAGGCCACCTTTTTTTATCATACTCCTCTTTCCGTTGATCAGTTTCCAGTGAAATCATAATGATTTTATGGTTTGTGTTGGCAAACATACGCGATCTTAGATGCGCATTACCAAATTTACAACAAGCAACGAGCCTGCTCTTTGAAATGGTTCATGGATCGGATTCAAGTTTCTGTCTCAGATTTACTAGCTTACAGATGCTGATGCTTCTAGGCGCTGGTTGTTCAGCCAGGTGTTGGATGTAATCACCTACAGTAAATAGTAGATTAGAATTTGTGCACTCATCGCGACATGACAAACAAAAAAAATCATGTAGGAGAGCAGAACAATGAAACCTCCGAACTTAAACAACTGAAATGAAACCAATATCGTCCAGTTTAAATTAGCCGCTGGTTATAATACTGAGTGTTCACACTAGACTGGGTAAAAGCTGGTAACAGCGCGAAGCGAGTCACATTGCTATTGTACATGTCGCTGTTAAAACCACTCACCCATTCATGAAATAAGTATCTGCTGCTATTCCGGATTCCTAGAATAATACTACCAGCGAGGTGGTGAAGCAGTATAATATAACTGTGACTATAGTTGCTAAAGTTGAACTCGTCGATTGATAAACGCGCGGTGCTAGTAACCTACCTTAGCGAACCACTTACCAGCTGAAGGTTGCTGCATGTTCACTCTACACTCCAAGATGGTTACTACCAACCAGTGCATGGAAAAGTAGTAGTGTGACTGTAACTTTAGTGATACACGAATAATGAAACTCCTATCTGTCAATCAATCTCAAACCTTTATTTTCAAATTTACGAGTCACAAAATGAAGTAGTTCATTGCTCTAGCCGTTCTGTCGTCGTAGTATTCAGAGGGGAAGTCGTCGTCTTAGCAGTTCGAGTAATCTTTCTGGTTTCAGTATTAAACTTAATAATCGCTTTCAGAGTACAGGGATACTTCTCGAAATTCCTCGCTGCAATCAGATTAAACTTGTATGCGTACAATGAAAACTTCACTGGAAGACTAGTCAGAGGAACTAACTTTCATTGAGCATTTCTTGCACATCTTTCTTCTGGACCACTCACAACACACCTGCCAATCTGATCGAGCAGGTCAATTAAAGAGTTATAATATATCTCCACAGACTGCCTCGTCTTATTCTGAAGATTTTCCAATTCGTTTACAAAACCATCCCAACACAGTTTCATCTCCTTGTAGTGTACATTCGCATAGTTGAGAACAAGTTGACGGTCCGATTCATATTGCATACCATGAATAGCTTTGGCAGTTGTAACTGCTATCCCATCCGCACTACTCACGTTGGACTCATTAACCGACGACTGAAAACGTCTGATCGATGAAACCGCAGTGTAGTATAGATTTAAAGTTTTGTAGTTTACAAGCGATAATCGTTCGTTGGTCGTGTTGAGGAAATATTTCCATTGCCGGTGTTGGCTATTTTGAATTTCCTCGTTAGTTTGATTCCTTAATGATCGGCTAAGTATGCAGCTTGAAAGAAGTCATCTTGGCCATTGTTGGCAACAGTGATGCCATCGGTGTTGATAGAGAAGTGAGAGGGATAAGAATCCTTGTAGCTGACCTTTGCAATGACAGCGCAGACGAAATTGTTTCCTTTGCCTTCGTTACAAAACGAGAGACTTTTCAAAGCGAATGTTAAACTTATGGTTGTTGACACCAGTAGGAAGACTGATAGGAGATTCTTTTCGAAAGATAATATTCGTAATGGGTGGGATGAATGGCGAATTTATAGGGTGCTTAGTAGGTAGCTTTTATTTGAACAGATGGATCATTTGTAAGTTGAAAATATTTACACATAAGATGCTAATAAAGTAGTTTGTGAATCTTTCAACTGTACGTGACGCATTACATCTCATCACAGGAGGTCAACACTTTTTTTTTACGTTCAAGTTTGTTTATACTCACTTTGTCCGTTCAAATTTAAACTAGGTGTAGTATGACCAGCACGCTCTTTGTGTACTATTTCCTTAAGCTAAGTATTGCACGATCACGCTGTTCCGTGCGAATAAAATATGTTTTTTGCACTCTACGTACATATATGTGTGTGTTTTTTCGTGCTGGCATACTGTTTCGTGCTCTACGAGTATGCTGTTTTGCGGTCTATGAGCTTGCTGTTTCGCGCTCGACAAACTTGCTGTTCTGTGTTCTATGGGCACGTTCTAAGTACGAGTGCTCTAAGAACTTTCTAATCTGTTCCGTGCTCTGTAAGCATGTCTACTAGCGAGCTGGTTCGCATTTTACGGGCCTGCTATTTCAAAATATACGAACATGATTATGAAACTTATGTTTCGTGCTCTGTAAGTATCTATATTGTTTCTCGTTCTATGAGCATGCTATTCCGCACACTACAAACATGGGGTTCCGTGCTTTCACTTTCCTCTGCGGTATGAGCACGCTGTTCTGTGGTCTTCACGAGGTCTCTATTACAAGATCTGCGAGCATGTTGTCTACAGATTTATTTCTGTGATCTGCCAGCATGCTTTTCCGCTTTCTATGAGTATGCTTTTCGTACAATACAAGCATGCGGCTCTGTGCTTTGTAAATATATTTTTCCTTGCTCTACGAGGACGCTGTTCTGTGCTCAACGAGCATGCTCCACCATAATGCTGTTTCATGTAAATTTGTTCAAGGTTTTGTTCTACCTTTAATGTACAATACTTCTCGCTAATATAACCTACGACATACACTGCCGTCCATAAGTTTCCGGACAATACACTCTGTCAGAGGACTCTTTGTCTTTTTCATTTTAATAACCAAAATTTATTGTAAATAGCTTCATCAATATTTATTTATTTAATCAAGTTAACAAATTAATTGCACCTAATAAATAAAAAGACTTGGGTAGTAAAATAAAGTAAGACCTTTTTTCGTCGAAAAATCCACCTCGTACTTGCACCACTTTGGCCGTCAATATAGGCGTTCTATCGATCAGCTTCTTAATAGTTTCTAATGTTATTTATCTCTATGCTACTTGAAGCATCTCCGAAAGTTTTTCGGATGTTAGACACTCTCGTCGAACTTTTTCAGTGTTTCTTCTTGTTGCTCTTGGTCCACGTATCTTCAGCAAAGCTTGGAAGAATGTTTTGGATCATTATTTTCCATTAATGTGAATCCAGGTAAGGTATGTTCTTCTAATTCTTGTCTGTACTTCTCCTTATTCATGATTCCATCGATACGGATGAGGTCTCCAACACCGGTGGAAGAGAAATATCCCCAGACCACTATTGAACCATCACCATGTTTGATTGTTGGGACCACAAAGCTAGGAAGCATTTTTTCTTTAGCAGACCTCCGAACGTTAACTCTCTCCTACTCCTAATTTTAAACAGGTCCTCCTGTTTTGAAGCCTTCCGCTTCTATTCCGAGTATTAAGAGTCGATGATTGTTTAGAGCGACGATTGTTTTCGTGCACTGTCGTCTTCGATATTTTAAGCTTATCTGCAATAGCACGCGCTGTATGCCTTTCTTTATGCAATGTTATTATGCCAACACGTTCAACTTTACTTTTTTCCTTGTTTCTTCCCATTTGAAGGAAGCGCTGGCGCTGGAAGAATACACAATCTGCTTTCATAGTTAGAAAACAAACCTAGTTTTCCCAAAAAAATACCTGAATTGCAGCATTTTGACCAACCAAATTATTTCTATTTTATGGTGGATTTTATAATAAGTTAATGACGTTTGCAGTTTTGATTTTATACTGCCTACGTCGATTTATGCTTTAATTCCGCTCCTTTTTCTTAAAGCTCTTTAACAGTATTTAAATGATTTTTTTTTTTTCATTGAGCCCTGCATAAGTAGATAAACGTATAATTTTGGAAAAAAAATGACTTGTTCGGAAACGGTGTGTATGTTTCCCCTGTTTTCACTGTTTGCTCCTTTTGGTTTCCTAGAGAGCGAGCATCCGGAATCTGTTGCCTCCATACACCAAATTCTTTCTACCTCTCTCCGTAAATAGAGATAGAAACTTAACCTACACCCTTTTTTGTAAGAATGGCTTCATCTACTATTATTAGCTCCATCACTCCCCATTCACACCTTAATTTTCGTTGTCTTTGGGGTAACCCTTAAAAATCTCCTCCAGCTTAAAACTCATACTGACTTTTTTCTACCATCACCACAGAGTAGAGGTAGGTATGCCCAAAAGATAAAATATCCATTACCATTCATCACCCATTATGATCAAAGTGAACAACACTATGGTCCAGGTAGTCTCTCCTAGTCCCACCATTAACCAAAATCCGGATAAAAGGAAAAAAAACGAAAGAAGCGAAGAAACCATTCCGCATCAGTTAGCAGCAAGGTAAACTAGTCCCCAGGGAAATCCTGAGAAAACATCAACATAAACTGATATCACCTGACAGTGCTGCATCATTTCATCTCAGACGGGACAACGAAACCAACCAACAAAAGAAGAATGCCCAACAAACAAGACCCGTACCGAAAAATTATCTTTTATTTAAACGATAAATAAAATTTAATACCTTGCCTCCGATGGAAAGATGGTTTTTTTTTTTTCGGAAGGTTTTTCTTCTTATTTCACTTCATGATTTTTCCCTTTTCGCGGTTTCGCTGGTTTTTTCTGTTTGGCATTTGTCTCGGTCTCAAGGGTGGATGGTGGTTGGTGACGGTAGTGTTGGTGGCGTTTTCTCGGCTGATGCTATTATTAAAAATTTATGTTTCAATATAGCAAAGTGTGTATGGCAGAGGCGCAGGCGAGAGCAATGGTAGCTGCTTTATAGTAAATTGTTTTTCCTCTGCCCGTCTTATTTGGTTTCACCTTCATCTGGTGCTTTTTGGGTGAACTGTCTTTCGTTTTTTCTTTTCCAATTGGGTGGCTAGGCATCGTCGCTGCCGTCCTTGTCGTCATCGTCGCGTGGCGATGATACTGATTCTCAACGCAATTTATCGTTCAGTGATGGAGTCTAAAGTGAATTCCAACCCACGTACCTGCTGTGTGCTCCTTGGCATCGTTCGCACCTAACAAAATAGAATTTTTGTTGAGGGCGGTTTTTAAGACTTCTGGCATCCACACATGGTACTGAGAGCTGCTGTGCTGTATCTTGGCAGAAAAACGGAATGAAATTATGTTTCAATTGTCCGCTCTACCCGCTGAGTTATGGTAGCACCGGGCTGTTTTTACAGGTTTTTAAATTCAAGTCAAATGTCAGTTGGGGACTGGTAGCTGGCAGAATCGTTCCAGGTGGTAAACGTCGAGGTGAATTAATTTTTGGCGTGTGAATGAGTTGCGATCATAAATTCTCAGTGATGACTTGTTCTGTTTTACTTGATAAATTTTGTTTCTAAAGCGGAAAATGTGACGTGCGATATTTGACGATAATCTTTGACATTGACCTTTTCGCAAGTAAGGTTCACCTTTGAAATATACATATATATTAATAAGGGTGGCCGTGGTATAGTGGTAACATCACCGCCACCCTTGGAGTTTATAGAAACTTAATACCACCTGAGTTTTAAACCAACTACACCAATCTGTCTTTCTCTCTGTCTCTTCCCCTTTCCACAAACCGCACGTGTTCTAAAAATTAGTATAAGGGTATCCATATCCCCTTTAACACGTGCACATTATAAAAAAAATTTTCTCTGACGTTCAGTAATCTTTATAATCTAATCTATAACCTCTTGGAAATATTGCCAGACAATATGCCTCTGTCTTTCTCGAACACTTTGTTTGCGGTTCTTTCACTGTATGCTATCATTAGTCGAATTGTTATTCGTTAGCTGAAAACGATCCTGATTGAAAAGCACCATCGTTGCCTCCTCTTATATTGTAATGACAGAGTATGTAGTGCGTGTTTCGGTAGTATTTAAAATTTCCTCTACTGCCATAAGATTTGTGATCGACCAGAATGATGTCTGTGTTTTGCAACCTTGCCTTCTATTCCGGTAATAGTTCTAATTATTTTGTCTCTAGTTATAACACTTTGGGCTTTCTAAAAGTATGTGTTTGCTGCTTCAACGGTGCCTTAATTTTGCTTGTTGACCTTATGCCTTTTGCTCGACAAGCTGATGGCAGTGCTTTACGAGCATGATGCTTGTTCCTTAAATTTTCTACGGCAAAACATCCTTTGCATCGCAATCATTGTTTTTTTTTAATTTACAAGCGGGTTCTTAGTGTTAAGAAAATTTTTTGTTTGTACTCAGCAAACATGATGTTTATACTTTACGAGCATGTTTGGTATTCTGGTGCCAGTTCTAGACAATTTGTCTCTTATCCTAGTAGCTAAGACTTTTGTAAGTGTGGATCTTCTTCCTCCAACAGTACCTCAACTTCACTTAAAGACCATATGCTTTGTGCTCGACAAACATTTGCGTGACAATGGTCTGAGCAATGCAATGCGCATGATATCTGTTGCTTAAATTTTCTTAATACAAACGTTTTTTTACTTCTTCTACTTTATCTCCAAGTTCTCTGTGATAAAAATAATATTTTGTATACTCGACGAGTGTGATGTCTCTGCTCTACGAGTATGCCTGAGCGTCAGTTGTCAAATAGTACCTCATTCCTTATTCCCTTGACCTGTAAATTCATGAAATAACCAAAACCAATCACACATGTATAGCATTCTGTTTCCCAACACAACACAACTACTCAAACCCTTAACTCCGATCCTTACCACCTTCTAATACACATCAATGTTCAATCATCCGTCACATTCACCGTTTTCCACTTTGAAGTGCTGTTATTCCTACCTAGAGAGCTTCTCATTCCAACTAGAAACCTCCAATCAAGCCAATAGATAAAACCGGAGATACGATGTTAGCCCTTACCACACGAATAACATTAACCAGAACCACCACCATCACTTGCCAACCATGATCCAGCATTTATTGTCAACAAAAATATTTCACCCTTCAACTCTGCCATCATCATCACCATCGTCGTCCTCATAGTCAGTGCAACGCATGAGTTACCTAGAAAATCATCAATCAATCGATCAATCAGTCAATCAAGTGTGCGTACAGTATACATATAGTTCTTTCGGTTTCCTGGATTCATTTATCCTTAGAATGTACCGTCTGCTGTCTACCATCGTCATCACCATTTGACCAAAAACTGCTAGATGATGGCAATATTCGGTCAATTTTAGTGAAAGTAAACACAATGTTCTCTAATAATGACGGGAGAAAGGATAGGAGAAACTCAACAACAGAGAATTCTGACGATGATGATTCTAAATGTTCACATAAGTGTAAGTGCATTCAGTAAGGATACCGTCACTTGGATATGTGATACAAGAATTACACTCGTGTCGTATCCCACCATTCATAGTTAAAGTGACTGAAGTTGGTCGTTCCTTTTTTAAGGATTTTTTGTTTTTACAAACAAAATTAACACTGTGGTCCAACTATGACCGGATTGCGAGCTAAATGAATTTATTTTAATTAAAATTGTTCTTGCAGGATAATGTTTTCCTTCTAGCAGTGTCCTTGTCTTCTCTGATATCTCGTTTTCTATGTTCTTCGAAGCAGTAGCACGCAAGGGTGAACGTTTTTTCATAATCCTAAATCACCTTAGATACATTGTTGATCTAGGGGATCCATATTTTATGGGCAGCAGTGTTGGTGGTGGCTTAAAAGTTTTACATGGTCATTGGAGTATGAACAATTGGTTGATTTTCCGCATATAGTTGAGTTTTACTGTATGAAAAATCAGAGGGAGCATTTTGTAGAAATGAATATAAAATTAAGGAGATTGTTGGATATTGAGATCAACACTCTTTCATTATTTTCGACTTAAAAAAACATGATTTGTTCATCTTGTTGTTCCAGAAAAAAAGTTGTGAAAAGGCACACTAAAATCTTATTTGGCGCCCAACATTGACTTGCATATTTGTTTGTTCTCCGTAAATTTCATTAGGTCACTACATATTCAATGGGCTAGAAATTTAAAGTTCCTGTAGAGATGTAGTTACATCGAATGTTTTCCAATATTGACCGATTTTTTGTTTTTCGTTCTCTATAAAGAAGATAGGAAAACTGTTAGAGATAGGAGAAAAACATTTCGGACCAGAAGGAAGTAAACAACACTGGCCTTTTTGTTTTATATAGAAAAGGGTTCTTTTGAGATTGCCAGTATAAGCCATAATTATCTTTTGTGTAGTTACATAAATTGTATCGAAAATGCAACAGTTTATGAGATAGCGATGAAAAAAAAGACTTGGAGTGAGATACAAAATTGTTTTAACCTAAGGTATTCAAAACGGATGCTTATTAATTTTAAAGATTCTAGTAGTTTCCAGAGATAACCTACATGAATACCTACTTCCAAATTATGGACTCTTAAATTGTTATATATTAGTTTTCGAATGCTTTCTCCATGTATAAGTTGATTCCTTTCCAATAGAGCTTTCTACTAGTTATCTCAAATTTAACCAAAAGCATTAATGTTAAAAACCGGTCATGCTCTATTGTACAAAAATACTGTAAGTATTCAGCTACGAAAAGGAGTGACATCTAAAAGTGTTCCAAGTTCAACTTGTTCCACAGCCTTTCTCAATAAAACTTGTCACATGTTTCGTCTAAGTCTATTTACACACATAAATAGACTTTTGACAAGTGGCAAATCGGAAATAGATATATTCTCCAGATCATGAAATTTTGTGATTATCTCTCACATCCTTCCTATTGTCTGCTTGCG
Source organism: Pocota personata (assembly GCA_963082735.1). Classification (NCBI taxonomy): domain Eukaryota; kingdom Metazoa; phylum Arthropoda; class Insecta; order Diptera; family Syrphidae; genus Pocota; species Pocota personata. The sequence goes on from OY720430.1 coordinate 141,957,256, forward strand.
ACAAAGTTGTGCTTGTTACCAACAATATTGATAGTAAGGTCAGAAACATGAATGTTTCTTTTCTTTGACCGCTGCGATCAAAGTCTTGACTACAGAATTGTGTGAGCATCATACTCGTACACGCCCCTGCTTCTTGAGTTTTTTTTCAAAATTAAAGGGCTATTGCTTATTCTATTTTTTACAGGAATGGGAGGAGTGTCTTGCAGTGTTATTGCCGAAGCTTTGTTTGATCGTGAAAAAAACTTGTTGGTGCTTTGCTGGCATTTTAATCTTAACCTTCCGTTCTAGTTCAACGAACGAACCACTGGGCGACGGCGGTCACTGAATACTTGACGAAATTAGAGAGACTACTTCGCAATAGACCGGTAGCGGGTTTGATATGATACAAATTAATTTGAGCATAGGGTATGTAGAAGAAGTGTCACCATATTTCTCCTTGAGATCTAGTAGAGTAGCTCTGTTCGTACACCCAGAAGGAACACTGAACGAAACGATTCCTCCGGATTTTTTATCCAAAGTGAATGATGGAACTAGGATCGCAGCATCATCAGCTATCGCCTCAAATACATGGACCTTATTGCCTTTCCTACTCCTCAGACGCTTGGAAGTGTGACTTATTTGTCCAAAAACACTATCTACTGTACACTGTACCGACCTTTTTCCGGTTATGAGGTAAAGCCTGACTTTAGGGATTTGTTGTTCTCATTATCTGTGCCATGACTAGTATCTAATTGTTAATTAGAATTGTTCAGTAGAGTCCATGAATCTCAATGATCGACAGTCCTTCTTCATCCACCTTCTCCATTGCCTTCGTCAATGAATGAGAGAGACGAGGAGGGACATCGTCTGCAGCAAAAAGTGCAGCTTTGGGGCTTCTCACCCAGATAGCTTAAAGACAAACTCCTAACACAGTGTTGATAGCGAAATTTGTAATTTATTTCAGTAGCATGAGGAAAATTTAATATTAGAACTTGATATTTAGATAATTGAAATGTAAAAGCTACCACTGTGCGAGTTCAATTAATTATTGCACAAGGAATATCTCCGGGCTCAAAGACTGATCTACCCTACCTACCTATTACAATAAATATGAGATGCATTAAAACCAACCAATTGCTGTTAGGTCCTATAATCGAATTGAAAAAAAATCTACAGAAATCAAACACCATCGTGATCCGCCATTTCGTCTGCTCGATGGTATCCGTAACCAATTTCCATTCCTAATGAATACCGCGTTAAAAAGTTTCTTCTTTTTTTTGCAATTCCTTTTGCTATTACCCTCACTCGACATCCTTTTATAACTTTTTCACATTATATTTCTCTCATAATTTACTTGATGATTAAAAGCCGAAGAAGAGGAAAAAAAGTTAATTGAATTAATTTCTAGCGGCAAATAAGAATTAAACCCAAGAAAGGAAGCATCACGAGCGGCGGGTTACCCATGCTAATTCAGTAACCAAATAAGCTATGTGTATTAATGAGTGGATTAAATACCCAACGGAAGGGATAGCCAACTAAGAAAGATGAAGACGAAGAGATTTTTTACAAGGCATTTCTTTTAAAGCACATTCTTCCTTTTTTTTAAAGCTTTAAATGGTAGCTAAGCGGTGATGGTTAAGCAATTTTAATTAACCATATCCTAAGCGTTGAACGCTATTTAATTTTATCCAAACACAATTCACACACACCCACACCTACTAGTGTAGCGGACGTCTAATTACATCCTTTAGAAAATTGATTTATTAAGGATAAACAATTCTATTTCACTAAAGTGTCCTTGCGGGCATCCTTTCTCTCTACATGTATATAACCAAACATGTCATTATTGTTATTACTCGTGCACATACTCGTACATATAGTAAACTTCAATTAAGAATGCATTAGATGCAATGGAACGGGTAAGATGAGAGAACAATTTACAACTACTTCTTGAGTAGGACAAGGGTTAGTTTAAGGTAACGATGCAATGACGCTTATGGCACATTCATCTTAAGGGCTTCATGCTGTTCGTTCTATGGGCAACAGTGGTGTGCAGTACATACTCGTACATATGTTGTTTACGTATATGAATTTGTGTTGAATTTTTACAATTGTTTGATTGTGACTAAGACCCCCAAAGTGTATGTAAATAATGGAGCATTGAATTGAACCATGTTGTTTCTAAACGACGTAATTGAAATAACAGAGTTCATAATCGATATATTTAATAGAGCTAATAAGTCGAAGATACGAGTACTTTGAGTGTGTAGGCCAATTCGTTCAAGTTGTGATGCAATCAAGTGATACGGGTGAGGGGAAATTATCAGTTTACCAATCAGAACGATGTAAATATTAGAATTTCGAGGATAATTTTAGACAAATTTCAATTGAAATATAATCAGGAGGTGTCAGACAGTTTCTGTTTTCATAATCGATGAGATAATTGAGAGATACTGATAGAAGGTCGAAGATATTTCTTGATGGTTTTTAAAATGATTAAATTATTTTCATTGATAACTTATACTAAGTAAAATCAAAATGCCTCATTTTAAAGGGCGAGGACATTGTGTTACGAAAAGTCTATAAAATGAAAAGACACTTCTTACGAAACATGAGCAAACAAATAGATACTTGATTGCTAGCTAGGACACAGGGAAGAGAATGATATCTTCATGTCATATTTAAAACACTTTTCGGAGTTAACACTTCGATTCGCTCGATGCTTCTACAGCAACTCTCAATACATTCCCAAAGAGAAAATTCGAGGAGGTAAGCAATCAAATAATGAGTTTAACTTTCAGTGCCGAATACATAATATTTTAATATTGAATATTCTAATACTCCTCCTCTAATACTCCGCCTCCGCAAAAACATTTTAACAAATTTGGCTTTGAACGACAAGGTCATCGAATGAAAAGTTGATGATAAATATTCAGCCAATGTTGGGCGATAAATTAGATGTTCCCATAGCACCGATGTATCTACTGCATGGTTTTTTTCAATTTCTTTCTTATAGTTTGAAAAAAGCACATTCCACATGACTAAAAAAGCCGGCCTAACTCAGTTCGCACACAGAGCTGCACTAAAACCACTAATGTAATTAAATGGTGGTCCGCACATGACCCTACATTTTGCTGATGGGTTTGAGAGGGTTTTGTGATAAATTACTGAAGATTGAACACACTGGTCGCCGAGGCGTTTCAGTTGCCTACTCAATCAACTTTTTACTCACACAGATTTAGGAGCATATCGTTGATCGTTGCTCCTCAGTGAAGAGGTCCTTAAGTATGCAATGTCTGTGTGCCTTGAACCATAAATCGTATTACACCTGCGTAGCGCCGTGTACGCTGCCGTGACTTTAATCACTTCCCGGTGTGATTACTGTGTGTACCTCCGTGTGCGAACGACATAAAGTATATGCATGGGCAAAATATGTTTCACGTGTATTACGATTGGCAGATAGTCATATGGGATAAAACCATATCATAGTTCCTAATATACCATTCACGATTGCTTAGGAGTAGGAGTTTTTCCAATATCTTTGACATTATTGGTAGGTAATTTTTTGTCGTTTGGAGATTTACCCGGTTTTGTAACCATTATAATTTCGGTCACTTTTCATTGTCTTGGAACGTATTAGTGAGAAGACAAAGGAGTTTGATTTTTTTTTTTTTTTATATAATTTGCACATGTTAAAGGGGATATGAATACCCTTATACTAATTTTTTTTTTTTTTTTTAGGACACGGGCGTTTTTACGGAAAGGGGAAGAGAAAGAGAAAGAGAGAAAGACAGATTGGTGTAGTTGGTTTGAAACTCAGGTGGTATTAAGTTTCAGTGAACTCCAAGGGTGGCTGTCCAGATAACTGGAGAGTATTTTTTTGATTCGCTGTTATTGTCGTTGCTTATGATTCACAGTATTTTTTTTCCGACCTCCTGATGTCATCATCACGATCAAGTTGCATTTTAGCCATATGACCACCCTACTGCCAGTGTTATGCCTTCGCAGTAGAGTTGACTTAGCTTTTGCAATTGATCGACTTTTTTATTTATTTCATGAGAAATAAATAGATGATTCTTGACATCAGGATTCGAACCGTGAACCAACAGCGTGACAAGCGATGATGTTACCACTACACCACGGCCTCTCTCCTATTTTTATTAGAGCTTTCTTTGGCAATTCCTTGAGGATATCAGTGACAGTCCCCAAAATGTTAAACATGTGGTATATGAGCAAAATGGTGAAATTCGACATGATTGCATGTACAAACAAATCTCTTTAACTCTGCTGCAATGATACGATATTGAAGAATAGTACGAGTAGTATAGTACTCGTATCACTAAAATGTGATACGAGTACGCAGATTATATATAAAAAAAAAAACCGGTAATGTTTTATAAATCTTTTCTAATGAATTCAGATGCTCCTGAAGAGTCATGGACAAAAACAGAATATCATCTACGAGTATGTACACTATGCATGTTTAATTTATGTGTATATACGTACTATTCTAAGTTGCAGGGGCATTTTTTAAACCGAATGGCATTCTTACATATTCGTAAAGGCCACCTGGAGTTACAAATGCTGTGTTTTCAATATCCTGCTCTGCTACTAAAATCTGGTGATATCCTTTAACCAGATCTAGTGAGGTGAAGTATTAAGATTTGCCCAATCTAATATGCTTTCAATATCGGCAATAGCAGTTGTTTAAGTTTTCTATAGTCTACCACTATCCTAAATTTGTTTACTCCCAATTTTTTTTTCTTCTGTATAATTATAATAGGTGAGCTATTAGATATACGAGTAGCTCTTTCTTTCATCTGTTTTCTAACTTTTACCTTATGTTGTGGTGAATATCTGTATAAATTGGACTTTATCTGTTCATTCGTTGTAGTTTTAATCTCAATTACTATACTTTTGGTAGTTGTAAGCTTGTCGCCGACTTTATAAAACAACTTCTAGTACTTTTCTAATAAACTGATTACTCTTTCTCTCTAAGTGATCTAAATGTAAAGGATGTTTGTTTTTTTCGAATTGGCAATACTTTTTCCAGCGACAACCAATTTGACTGCTGATGGCTGATTTGTGCTCAGTTTTGTTTACCATTTCTCCATGAATAGACTTACGCCAGAACAACGCTTGCAAATTGTGCAAATTTATTTCGAAAATCGTGGTTCAGTTCGCGAAAATTACTGTGCGCTACGTCCATTTTACGGTCGACATAATCATCCAGCCGAGCAAGTAATTCGGATAACCATGCATGGTTTTCGCACCACGCATACTCTAATTGATAATAGGCATTCGCAGTACTCATCGAAGAAGCTGTTGATGCTATGGAGCGTATATAGTATTGAGTTTATACATAGTTTTTAGGTGCATAGGTTTAGGTTGACTAAGTGTAGGTTTAGTATTTTAACCCTTTCAGCTCGGATTTATTTTTTAAAGATAATAATGAAGTAGTTATTGATTCGTTATTGTTATGAAATCAAGAATTTGAGAAATTGCAAGTTTGGACATCCGTGTGCAGAGAAAATGTCCTGGGACAAATGTCCCAACAGTAATCACTACTGGGACAAATAAGTCCCACCAGTTATTAAATGAGCCAAAACTAAATGTTGATTCAAAGATTTTTTTTTTTTTTAGAAAATTCATATCAAATATATTTTATTTTTATAAAAGTTACAAATGATAACTAGCAAAGCACGCTTTGCATAATGGGATGCTGCACGAAAGTCAATCAACGCAACTTTCTTGTGCTTCGTTTCTTTGAAAATAATCCATGCATTAGCCACAGCTACTATTAGTAGCTTTTATAAAACTTTTTCACCACTTACCTGATTTTCGGTCGGGATCATAAAGTGATGAAAATTATTCGGACAAATCCACACCAATGTGGTCACTTGCCTATATTTCTTCAAACGTAATGCCGGCCTGAACGTTAGAGTCAATGGAGAGCGCTATAGATCCATGATTACTGACTTTTTCGTTCTTCAATTGAATGGCAACAATGTGGAAGAGCTGCGGTTTCTTCAAAAAGACGGCGCAACATGCCACACAGCACGCGCCACAATCAACTTATTGAAGGAATCATTCGATGAGCGCATAATTTCGTGTAATGGAATTGCTTTGGCATCAACTTCCATTGGTTGCGCCGAATTATTATTATAATTCTTATAATTTTACTGATTTCTGGATTGCCGACTAATACTGTTATTGAGGATGGATCGAATTTCAGCTAATGTACAATTCGGCTGATAAGCCCCTGCTACAATTTCTTTTGATTTTAGGATCAATAAACTACTTATATTATTCACAATTGATTCTTGATAATTTGTAAATATTGAATATTCCGCAATGTCATTCACTATTATTCTAACTTTATCACAAATTTAATAACTTCCGTTATATTTGCTTACGTTTTTTTCTTCTATCCAGATTGAATTGTTGCTAGTTGAGTGGTCGTTTCGATCGAGTTACGATTGAATGGTAAACAGATATTTCGTTTTTACAGTGAAGCGGTGTAGACTCTGGACCATAAGTAAGCTATCTGGAAGCCTATCAGATAGACAAGAGAGACCTTCCCTATCTAGATCCGATCCACGATCCTAATTTCCAAAGGCATGAAAAGCTAGGTGCGTTGCTTTAATCCGACAATAGCCACGGCTCACACCAGGAGGGAGCGCAAAATATGATAGATCTTTGTGTCTAACTCGTCGCTATTCATTTAGTCATTCATAGAACATTTGGAACGACCAGTTTTACCACCTTTAACTTTTTATAGCTAAGTTAGACTATCACTGCCGGATACGGCAAAGCCATATTGTAGTAAGAGATCGTACTACAGTTCGTATGAATAAAAATACAATACGACATTGAAAAGCTCTTGTTCCATAGTTTTCTTACGTTTGGGGCATTCTACTTCAAAGCCTCTACAGATATGCAAACAGTCTCCAAAAATGTTGATGAATTGGTAAAAGTAATGAAATAGAATTTGATTTAAAATAAATTGAATATCCAGATAAAGATAAGGCTTAAATTCCCTTAAATAAATGTTACAGCAGTACATTTTATGGAGTCATACTAATAAATCTTACTGTCGACTGATTTTTCATGTCACAACATTCACCCACCCGGTGTCCGCCTATAATTTCTTAACCCTATTAAAACATGTCTTCCGATTGACATTTATGGCAGCCAAAACACAAATTAATTCACATGACATTCAGAAACACACAATGAAATATTGATTTGTGTACAACATAATTGAATTGAAGTGGATGATGCGTGTGTGCTGCATGAACACACCCCCCCCTAGTACAAGCCAACTATACATACATACAAACAAAAACAATTTGCTACCACGCACCACCCACACATGTCATATCTTTAACCACTCAATTGACAGTTAGAAGACAATTATTGCCGAAGGATATGTTCAATCACCCTCGCTTGAATACGTAGCCTACACTGCAAGGGGAAGACGATGGAGATGTTTCCCTGCAAAGTGTTTTATGGGTTTTAAAAACCGTCGTGGACATTGGCTGAGTAATGTCATGTAAAAATCTCGTAACATCAAAGGGGTGACTAATTATATGCCACCATGCTCGACCTGCGTCACCCCATTCACTCATTCAACATAGCCTAGAAAAAAACCTAAAAGACTGAAAATGCGCCTTAAATTGACACCATTATGAAAGCCAAAATGATGGTGGTGGCAGTAGAGACAGTAGCACTGGGGTAGGCAGTAAATTGGTTTGTCGCCGCCGCCGTGCTGTCGTTGTTGCCGTCGTTTACCATTTTATAGAGCGCACCGTTTTGCTTTTGTGTATATGGAAAATTGTGAAACGAAAAGGATTCAAAGTGAGAGTCAACCTGAAGTTATCAAAGGAACCAAAAGGGGAACAACATTACAGCCGCCGCCGCCTTGGGTGGCCAATGTGAGTAGTCCATTATCCTTTTCATAGTCACACGAAGAAAGTTTGCGCTGGTTACAAAGAAAGGGGGTTGGTTGAGGTAGTGAAAATTTGTTTGGGTTATCCTTGCCAAGTGTGTTCTTTTCTTCGGTTTCCACTGCAATCTTCTTTTAAGTTTCCTTTTTAGATTTTTTTTTTTTGTTTGTTTTTTTCCATTGCTTGTCGATTGTACAAATTGCATAGACGTAAAGGTGCTGCTACTGTATGTGTATGTGTTGAATACCCCTCTTCATCGTGCGGTTTTGTTTGTTGCATTTTGGATTGAATGTGAAAAGGTGTGGAAAGTTCTTAACTGCTGTAGAGGGTGTATGTCCTGCTTTTATTCAGTTTTTTTTTTCGTTGCTGCCTTTCTAACTGAAATTTATTTGAGGATGTTGTGTGTCCTTTGCCGCGCTGTAGGGGAGGGAGGTTGTCCTTCTGCATAAACATTTTTGATTGTGGGGGTATTAATAAGTCGTTTATTTGGATCCATTGTGTTATTTGAGTTTACTTGGGGGGAGACTGCAATATGCATTTTTTTTTTATGAAAAAGAAAAAGGATAAAGGACATTTAAGTTGAATATTTTGTATTTTTGTCCCACATGGTTATAGCAAGATATAATTATAGATGCATAGACTGTGCAAGTGATGCGAGAGGGCTGAATTTTGACTAATACTGTTTTAAATATACATATACAGTAACGGACATAGAAATCCGGACATAGTGGAAAAACTAATTTTAGTAGAATAATTTTGGAGGTTTTAAGGGGAGCTTGCAGGGTAAAAAAAAATCTATTTTTTGTTTTCGACTGATTATTAAAATTTATATTTTTCTGGATAAAACAATACAAATATCGCAACATTTGGGCTCCGCACATAGGAGTGTTTGTATGGTAAAAAAGCTCAAAATTATTTTATGATTTTTTTTGTTTGCAAAATAGTTGAACAAAACGCAATATGTGACTGAAATTCGTTGTTTATTCTTATAAAATATATGTATTTTCAAAGAAAATCTGCTTAATCAGACTCGCTGGCCGAAAGCTCGTCCCTATCTTCTTCTTCCTCAACATCATCCATACTTCTGTTGTTATCGTTTTCCGGAGGTACATATATGCGGGGCGTTTACGATCATAAGATTGAGCGCCTCTTGTGAAAAAGATTTAGTTTTCTTGTGCTGCCGAGTCCGAACTCAGTAGCAATCTGTGTATCACATCTCTGTTGCAATCAACCTGTGAAATCTTTCGACTAAATTTTAGTCTATATTGCCTGAAGTGCTTGTTGCGAGCCTCAGCTGCCTCCTCCGATAACTGGCCAATTGGTGCGATTGCGTGTTTTATCACTTCGGCGCTGTGTATCAAAACTTTGTGTATAGTTGGTGACATGGGATACCAACCATACAGATCTATATACATTTCGCTTTCCTCATACCACACTTTTTCAATGAATTTGTCCAACTCGGTTATTGTCGGTTGCTTCTTTTTCGCTACCTGAACCTTATTTATGGACCAAAGGTTCTTAATCGAGTTCAGGTCAGGTCTGTTTCCAGGCACTCCAATGTTGCAATACTATTCTCGGTTGGAAAAGTTTTGACCTGGAATGAAAAAATGCATTTACAATAATAAAACTTAACGAACGTTTTGCTAATATTTTGGTGGAGGTAAAAAAATGGTACTTACCAATTTCGCGCGGTGACAAGGCGCAGAATCGTCTTGGAAAATCAGTAGTGTTCTTCTAAAGATGGTAACCGTCCAACGCCGTGATAGGAAAAGCATCCCCAAATCATCCTTGAGCTTCCTTGTTTCACGGTTGTTGTCACGCACTCATTATTGAATCTTTTTCCAGTTCTTCGACGTACTGTATTCCGTCTGAGCCGAATATGTTGAACTTGGAATCATCTGAGAAGATCACATTTTCCAATCCGTTATGGTCCAGTTTTCACGATCTTTGGCCCACTGGAGACGTTTTAGGCGCATTCGTTTATTTAGAAATGTTTTTTGGCAGGTCTTCTTGCGTTCAACCCTGCTTGAAGCCTTCGTCTTACAGTCCGTGAGCTTATCTCTTATCTTCTGCCCTCTACAAAGTCTGTCCTTAAATCTTCAGCAGTTTTGAATCGATCACGCAGACTTATTCGTTTTAAAAGCCGATCTTCAGCGCTAGTGGTCTTTCTCTGCAACCCGTCCCCTTTTTTCTTTGCAATTAGCCCGTTGCCTCGAATTGGTTGATAAATTCAGCCACTGACGACTTGCTGAATCTCACTTCTCGCGCTATACGACGAACACTTAATTTTTAATTTTTTAAAGTCACTATTTCTACTTTAGTTTTTTTCACAAATTTTCTTTTTATTTTCCATATTAATAGAACTACTTCAAACTACTTCTTTTTCCAATGAACTATAACAAAGTGAACTAGAATCACGTCATCAAAGCTTTTTATGCAAAATCCTAAAAAACTACCTGCTTGTTCTCAAGATAATTGAAGTTAAAGCATTTTGTTACCCTGTCCGGATTTCTATGTCCGTTACTGTATTTCATTAGTAGGTACATATTCTTACAGTTGGACGATTTCATTAGACGGTCTGGTGTCCAGAAATTAGTTTCATCAAAATGCTTTATTAAAACTAGTTATTCCCTTCGATCTATTAAGCAATCCAAAATTTACTTACATATGTAACATTTTTTAACTTCAAGAAATAAGGAATAATTAAATTTTAATTTTAATTTTTTATTCATTTCAGGTATGCATTTTGAAGAATTATTAGATGTCAGTAACCACTCCGTAAGTAAGAACTCTGAATATTAAAAAAAAAATCTTTGAATTTTACCTCGTGTGAGCTAAAACATTTATCCTTTAAGCATAGCTATGGCACAGCTATGGATAAAACATTAAGCACATTTTAAATATAAATAGTTATTTTTTTAAGTAACAGATTGAATAGATTTCTGTAATTTGTTTGCTGCTTCCTCAGCATTGCCTTCAATCCTTGTGATTGCGGTGTCGTCTACAGAAGTTGACAGGCACAGGATTAGTCTCAGGACAATGCCATGTGGTGTATCACATGGCAGTGTCCTGGCAGATATTTTTTTTAGATCAGAATATTCATTTTCGTGTCTTTCACAAAAGTATCTCTCTGTAATGTATGATTTGAGAATGAGATAGAACTCCTCAGGGCAATCTCTATATAGTTTATATTCTAACCCTTGGTGCCAAACTTGTGCTACATCTAGGAAACTGGCTGAACAATTTTTGAAGAGTGAAATGTTTTTTTCCGAATCCAAATTGGGGGGTAACGAGATGTCTTTTCTCAATTTTTGGTTCAAGCCTTTTCAAAAGTGGCCGTGGTGTAGTGGTAACACCATCGCTTGTCACGCTACAGGTTCACGGTTCGAATCCTGATGTCAATAATCATCTATTTATTTCGCATGAAATAAATAAAAAGTCGATCAATTGCGAAAGCTTACGTTAACTCTACTGCGAAGGCATAACACTGGTAGTAGGGTATTCATTTAGCTAAAATGCAACTTAATCGTGATGATGACATTAGGAGAACGGAAAAAAATACTGCGAATCATGGGCAACGACAAAGGCAAAAACAAACAAGCTCCCCAGTTATCTGGACAGCCACCCTTGGAGTTAACTGAAACTTAATACCAGCTGAGTTTCAAACCAACTACACTAATCTGTCTTTCTCTCTGTCTCTTCCCCTTTCCTCAAAACGCCCGTGTCCTAAAATTAGTATAAGGGTATTCATAACCCCTTTCACACGTGGAAATTATAAAAAAAAAGTGGGTTTTCAAATAAATTTTATTTTTTTTTTTTATTTTTTTTTTAATTTTTTTTTTTATATTTTTTTTATTTTTAATTTTGCGTTCATAATTTTGTTTCATAATCATGATTACTTCTGACATCTTCCATTGTCTAGGAACATACTTAAGTATGATTGCTGTATAAATTATATGCAATAGTTTTTAAGTTGTTTTTATTAACACCTTGACTTAACATTATGCAATGCGTTTAGAATCTTCTTATTTTCCGGTGTTCGATTTCTTGCCAAATCTTTTTTGCATTTCGTTTTTTTCTTCCTTTTACTTCATTTTGGTAGTTTGTTTTTCGTTAGTAGCAATCGTCGTGAACAGCTCAACTTCTAGTTGTAATGGGTTCTTTATTGTTTAAAGATAATTAGTTTTTTTTTTCTAATTTATTATCCCGGGTGGGTTCGAGTATCTGATCAGTAATAGTCATGACAACTGGTGAATGATCCGACGATAGATTATCTTTATTGTTTACATAAATATAGTTGTCATAAATAAAAATACATAGAAATCTATTAGATTTAGGATTTTATGCACGTCTGCATTCCAGTATGTTGGTCTCGCACTTGAGTGCATGTATAATGTGTTATTGCACATAGTTTCCAACTTTTGGTACAGTAATACTCGCGTGATGAGGTGGCTTTCAGTTATTGGGCATATATTTATTTGTCCGTGTTCAGAAATACTTTTAGCTCCTTAATGTGCTGAATTAACCCGTTTGCATTCAAGTTATGATTTTAAATGTGTTAATCATGTTGAGACTTCAAATACCATTTAAACACTAAACGACCTCGAAAATGCATAATGTCACTTACAATTTGTAACACAATCCAACTAGCTGCAATAAAGTCCTCTCCAGAGATTAAAATCAAACAATTGAATGAACTGATACTGCATTCAATCAGATAAAAAAACAAAGAAAAACAGAAAAACGGAAACTGCGAAAAGTATGGCAAGTTACCATATCTCTACTCGACAAGGCAAAACTTAACAAATCAACGAAGGAACTAAAAGAATATTTAAAAACACTTAATAATGACAACACTAATAAATTCCTTTCAAACCTAACAGCGGCTACAGTAAAAAAAGTAGTGTCTACCATCCGCCGTTATTAAAATTGGACAATACGTGGTCTAGGACAAATACAGATAATCAATCAATCAAATTAACACCCCGATGCCGCTTGTCAACATTATTACTTACATTAAAATAAATGAATTTGACACAGGTGAAATAAAACTCTACTTCCAACAAAGATTAAACATCAAGAAGACAACTGGTTACGACATGATAACAGGAATGTTAAAATAATTACCCGATACGACAACCAAAAATATAAGGATTATCTTTAATGCCATTTGTAGACTGAACTACTTCCAAAATTTTGGAAAGTATTAAAAATAACCGCCATACCAAAACTAGGCAAGGACGCTACAAGAACAACATCGTATATGCTAATAAGTTTACTACCATTTATTTCCAAGATAGTTGAAAAACTTGTACTTGACCGTATCCTTATTTCCGACTATCAGTTCGAATTTCGTATACAATATTCAACCATTCAACAGGTACCCAGAGTAACAAACACGATTTTTAATGAGTCTGCCTAGACGTTCCATAGTGCTTGGTACGAAGAACTCTTACAAAAACTACAATTAATGCTACCTGACTACTACCATCTTGTTAAAAGTTACTTAAATGAGAGAAATGTACGGTACAACGACGGCTTCTCAAATATATGTCAGATAGACGCTGGTGTTCCTCAAGGCAGGGTTCTGAGTCCAATATTATATCTTTTATATACAGTTGACATAACTAACTCCATGATAGCAACATTTGCAGATGAGACGGAGGTTCTATCCTCACATAAGTCTACAATAGGCTACTAACCAACTACAGGAACTGGACAAAATAATGGACTGGTTTAACAGATGGGAAATTCAAGTCAATGAAGACTAAACTGTACAAGTTATTTACACCGCGAAAAGGAACTTCAGTCCTCAAGCCATTTATTTAAACACCAAACGAATTCTTGTTGACAACCTTGCAAGATACTCGTACATAGGAATGCATATAGACAAAAAACTGACATGGAAACATCACATAATCCAAAAGAGAAACCAAACATTTAGACAACTATACTGGTTCCAAAAAAAACAGAAAGCCCTTAATCAAAGTTATTTGGACATATTCAATACAATACAATGGAAATATGCCATACGGCCAGTGCATCAAATGCAAAACAAAATTATAGACACATACCTAATGACATTGTGATCACAAGAAGAGATGATTGAAGAGACACAGACCCGTAGATCTACAACGAAAATGAATTAAATTATTTAAATTGGATGTACGAGTATGTGTAAACAAAAAAAAGTAATAAAAAGTAAAAGTTAAAAAAGTTATTAAGTTATTATCTTAACAATTGCATTATTATATCCCGTCATGCATGTACAAACAATTACTTGGTGTCCTTTAAAGGACATACTCGTATGTAGATTTTAGTTGGAAAATGAAAAAAATAAATAAAATCATGTTGATTTCTTAGTCATTTTATACTTTCTATAATTGTCTAATTGCTTGAATTTTTCGAATATTTTAATTTTTTTTTTTTATTTTTTCAAGTCTTTTGTATGGGTTGTCTACTCTACTCAATATTTTTTCAAGTATTTGGCTGCTATTATATTTTAGATCTTTAATATGGTTTTTCTGTTCTTTCTGTCTAGTAATTTATTTAATAGGTTTTTTTTTTTTTAAATAATATTCTTAAAAGTTTTTTGTGGTTGTTTTTCTTCTACCACACTTTTCTTTTGTTGCTGTCGTTTTCGTTGTTAATTCATAACTTTTTGTAGCGCTACTGCTACCTCACATGCTATTTTGTTTGTGGGGTGTTGTTTCTCTTTGCAGTCCAATTTTGTGTCAACTTTCTGCATTTCAGCACATCTAACAAATCTTGCCTCACAAGAGCAGTGTTTTTGCGTGTAGTTAAACTCTTGGCACTTTTTACACTGTGGAATCAGTCAGTTGTTTTCCGAATTGGCTCAATTTAACTTTCGTATTGAGGGTGGATCGTAGATTATATCTATTTTCTGAAATCTCATTTTTATCAAATGTGAGCATGAAAAGCGGAAGTGCTCTTTTGCAAATCACTCAATACCTTGATAAGAAATTGTAGGTAGGAAATTATTTGACATTTTTTCCGCAATATTAAATATGGAAAATAATCTTTTTCAAATGGCCGCCACATGTATTAGATGCGCAATTAAGTTCTCGTTGTTTTTTTGATGAAAATGCAACTTTATTGTGTAAAAATGGTTACAAATGAATCATTCAAAGTATTTCCCATCGCTAACTACAACTTTTTCCCATCTTTCTGGCAGAGCTCGAATACCGTTACGGTAAAAGTGTTCATCTTTTGAGGCTATCCACGAATCGAGCCATTTTTTGGTGTCTTCATATGACCGGAACTGCTGATCAGCCAGACCATGTGCAATCGAACGGAACAAGTAATAATCGGATGGCGCAATATCTAGGAAATATGGCGGGTGGGGTACGACTTCCCATTTGAGCGTTTCCAGATAGGTTTTAACGGGTTTGGTAACGTGAGGCCGAGTGTTGTCATGCTGTAGGATCACTGTGTTGTGGCCGTTTTTTGCTCAATCGCATCAATTGAAGTCGATACCGTTCCGCGGTGATGGTTTCGTTGGGTTTCAACAGTTCATAATAAATGACACCGACCTGGTCCCACCAAATACACAGCATAATCTTCGCAGCGTGAATATTCGGCCGAGCCGACGACGTAGAAGCATGACCGGGCAGTCCCCATGACTTTCTTTTCTTTGGGTTGCTGTAATGAATCCATTTTTCATTACCCATCACGATGAGATGAAGAAAACCCTTCCTTTTTATGCCACTGGAGCAGTTGTTCACAGGCGAAAAAACGACGCTCAACGTCCCTTGGCTTCAAATCATAAGGAACCCAAGTTCCTTGTTTTTGAATCATTCCAAATGCATGCAATCACTTGGAATGCATGCAATCGCTTGGCTTGATGGGTAACTCCTAATGCTGAAGCAAGCTGTTCTTGCGTTAGGCACGGATCCTCATCATGCAATGCCTCCAATTCAGCGTCTTCGAAGGATTTTGGTTCATCTTCGAATGAACAAACTACAAAAAAAAAAAAAAAAAATGTCGATATTTTTTATGATATAGAATCATTTGCGTTCAAGATGGATGCCATGGAGCCTGACCAATGTCAAACAAAGCAAATACTTTTGTGGTATCCATCATATCCATCAACCTTATCCACATTTCCACCTTTTTCCTAAATCTTGCCATGGTCTTCATTCTCATTCTCTTTCACACCTTCAGTTCTAACTCCATCCTATTACTGATGCTCATTCTTTTCATTGTCTTCACTTTCACCATGAAATGGAAGTAGTGGCTTTAGATGATAATGAGGATGGTATGAACATTTCTCTGATTGTGAATGTTTGTCTCGTTCTTGCTTTTTGTTTAGATCCATAGGCTATATTGTTTGTATATAAATTTATAATAAAATAGAATATAAATAAAGGCTTTCAGCACTGTAGTTGTTTGTTCGAACAGGTGACTGTTGCAGAAAACAGCCTGCTTCCTGCATATTTTATTAGCTTTTTTTTCAGAGCTACTTGTATACTTTAATATTCTATTAACATCTGTCAGTATCCCCATCTGTTTTCAACGATTCCCACTTTATAAACTGCTGCGAAAATATTTAGTAACCCCGCTAGGAAACATTACGAGCAGCTTCCCTTTAAAATTTATTTGATTACTTCCCATTCTTCGCTTTACGTGCGGCAGGCTATCACTTACGAAATGTTTTCTCCACCATAAGCACATTAAATCACGACCAACCTCCTCACCCTGTCTCATACGAGTATCTCCAAAGTAATTATTAAAATCTATCACGGATTTTCAAAAGTAAAACTTTTAATTACACATCCCCCGTATGAGAGTGCTTCCTACCACAACGAAGTAACTTCCTTTCTCGAGGCAAATGTAAGAACGAGACACACAATGTGGTTGAAAATGTGTTAAACGCTACAACAAATATCCATATATGTGCCTTCAAACACATTCAGATAATGTATTTAAGTAGCGATTAAATTCGGTATAAAATATGCAACAAAAAAATACATATGCCTCATGGGACTATGGAGCACCAGCGGAGATGACTTTAATAACTGACTAAACAGAAAATATCACCCTCATAAACGTAAAAGTCGAAGTGTGAAGCATCATTTCTAATATCCTTTTAAAAATCTCAAAATATGTGTAATAACAGGAGCTGTACTGTTCTTCTATCTTTTGAATATTGCATGACATGCGTTTGCATTCATTTTTGATGAACAAATATTTCAAATTTCGATATCCTTTTTCTCCCAATTTGCAACACAACACTCTGTGCGCTAGAAATTTATCGGAATTCGAATTTCCTTCTAGACACACTATTGCTACTACTGCTTTCTTCATCATGCTTTCATGTTCCCAACGAATTATTTATTCATAAGCCATTACCCTTCGTTGTAGTAGTATTAGTTGTAAAGTTATTTTCTTAATCCATTATCCTCTTCTATTCCTCACTTCCCGTGTACAGGAAGAACTGAATGAAGAATATCTTTTATATGCATTCCTAACATTAATCAGAGTCAAAGGAGTGTTTTTTCTCAGTTTTTGTTTTATTTTTATTATTGTAAACTTACTTCCTGGCTAATATAGTATTTCAAAGGATTTAAAAAGTCCAATAAGGATTCCACGAAGAAGATGAAAAATCAGGAAGAGTTTGACCTCTTGATTTTCTTCTTAGAATGCGATAGCATGAAAAAGTTGATCTGGGTATTTTTAATTAACTTTTGCAGATTGCACCTGATCTCATTACATATATTTAATTTCAAGGATGGTCATGACACTTCTCAATATTCCAAACTTCTTTAGCAATCGTTTCAAAAGGTTGACTGTTTTTCATGGACTTTTTGGGGTTGCGATTATATTCGCAATTCATGGATGTTATAGCCCGTACAGACAATCTGTTTTCTTAAAAGCAAAATCTCTTCACTTTTGTAGGTTAGCTTTAAAACGTCTTGTCTCGCTTTCAAGTTTTATATAAAACTCTTAGACTTTAGTATATCGTTCTATGGGACACATTGTAATTCTTTCCTACAAAACATTAATTTACAATAAAAACTATCGGTCGAAGTAAACAATCTTGTAGTACCCCATACTATTATTACCTTCTGTGTTGTATCTGCTGAAAAAGAGTAGAATGGTAGATGGTGGATTAAGGTTGTAGCTTTGAAAATACATAAGGTGACATAATTCTCTACTCTGGCCAATACTTTTTCCTTTTTCACTAGAAATGTGGTCCATCTGTTGAATAATGGTCAACAATTGCATCGATTTGAGCAATTAAACTTCTATGTTACATCTGCTGAAAGAGGGTTGAATATTGTGGCTGTGTATAAGGTATGGTGCCAGACCAATACTTTTTTATTTTTCGTTTCACCAGAAATCTATTTTAGGTGGTTGGCCTTCTGTAATCCATCTGTTGAAAATAATGTCTTAGAAGATGATTCTAGGTGGTAGTCTCGAAGGTTCACCACACAAGATTCTCTGGTCGATACTTTTTCATTTCACTAGAAATCGATTTGTTAAGGGTTCCGGATGTTGGCTCAGCTTTAAAAATGAAGTGAGGTGCCACTACTCTCAAGCCGATGTTTTTTTTTTTTGTAATCTTGCCAGAAAGCGGTTTTGATTAATGTGATTGATGCACTGTGGGAACTCTGGGCCTTACATCCTTAGTATCATAATAAGTTGAAAGAATAGTTTAAAAGGAACCTGTGCCCACACATAGTGAATTGACTACTATTATATAATCAAATCACTTGTCTCTACCAGGAATCCATAATAGGTTAAATCCACACTCAAGTTAACATCCTACTTTAATTGTTAACATATCATATGATGATTTCTAACGATACACTAAAGCATTCCATTCGATAGACATAATACTATATCATACTTCATGTCATGCGAGCAAACAAAAGAGTGTCATTCATCGAATTTCTAAATATTCCACATTGTCAAATTGCCACTTGATATGTCTGTCACATCAAAACACTCAGCACTCCACTAAACCGCTTAAAAGTGGAATGAAATATATACCACCCAAAACGATATAAAAGATACAAAACGCGGCATTTGCTGCATGTTTCTGTGACACTTACCCTGCTGACCAACAATGTCTCTCACCCTCGTTCAAAAAAGATCTACGTCATTCGAAAAATCTAATCTAGTATGCATGGGACATTTATTGAAAATGTAAACGCGTTAGAGTGTTTTCGTCCTTTTTTTGTTTTAGTTTAGTGTTTATGTCCTTCGCTATTAAATAACTTTCACGTTTGTGTTCTGTGTACTTGTACCTAATGTGTTACAGGATAAACGAAATGAACTAGTCAGAGCTGGAGAGGGACAGACTAATGAATAGTAATCAGGTTGCTGGTTCAAAGGTTGGCGAATGTATGGAGGGTATGTCGAAAGCGGTGTAATGTGTGATTCCATAACACAACTGCGGACATTTTCGAGAGCTCTGTGTTGGCAATTCCTCGCGCTGCCATGATTAAATCAAATAATTTATAATAGATTTTGTCTGACCGACAAACGGTTGATTTAATTCCACTAAAACATTAATCATCATCATCATCATCATCATGTGACTTTGTAATGAGACATTATCATGGCGGCGCACAAAGTGTGGCATTTCACACTCTTTATGTGTCAAATGACAGGACAAAGTGAATGGATCTATATGGAAGTTTGTTTGGAATTGGTTAGATAACTATGAGTTGGGTTGGGAGATTATAACCTTGATAGATTGTTTAGTTATTATAGACTGTTCTTCAAAATCAAAGTATTTAATACTTCGATAGGGTGATTCTAGAGAAGAGTAAACATGTCTGACCAAACAAAAAATATCGACCTCAAATCAAAATCTTGTGGCCGCCCATTACCAATTGATTCCCAATTGACTTGAATGCTCTTTTGAATTAGAGCTGAAATAGTCGAATTTGGAGTGATGCTTATGATTCGTTGGCTACCATTAAAATGCATTCGCTTGAAAATGTATAAGCCATGAACGTAGAATCCTCTGGCATCCCATTCCATCAAAAGTATTTGTTCTTTAAGTAATCTAGTAGACTCAGGAATAACTTTTAAAACAGACTAGTGGATAACCCTGTCGATAAGAGGCGAAAATCAATAATAGGTCTCCGTAAGGATCCTCTCATGAGCCATACTACGAGTGCTCAAAATTTCAGCTCCATTGGTCATCCAAGCGATCTACTGAAAGACAGAATTTAGGAGGCAGTTGTTTAGCAAATTATATACTGTGGAGTGTGGATGCTATCAAGAACCAACAGGTTCAGTCACCTGAGAATGCGTTGGATATCAGGGAAAAGCAAAAAGGTTTCGGCCTTAGTGCAGAACTGCCGGCAACCCACCCCCAAGAGCGACTGTTTTTGGAAGTTATTCATTTGAAGATTTTATTCTGTGAAGACACAAGATTTAGCCCTCAGAAGAATCAGCTCAATAATGACAGATATTTATGATGTGACACTTGTAACTTTGTAAGGAATTAGACAAAGCAACCAAATGTAGTTGTCGGCCTAATCGTATAATCTCATGGCAACCCTTTCCATCATGAGTAGCTTTTTGATGCTTATTGACGATAAAGTTCTTAAATCTCTATTCGAACATCGGGCCTCTTGGTAAAATCTTCACGCACCACCACTACTATTGGCTATTTTTGTAGGTAAATTGAGTACACAATCCGGCTCAAAGATCCATTTTGTATTCTTAGAGGCTTCATTTACCCTCACTATTCTTCGCTTTTTGTAGGGAGATGCAGGACACAATCCAGCTCGAAGGAATATTTTTTGTCTTAGTTATTCCAATACTTTTCAGCGAGTCTTAAAGTACAACCTCAGTTGAAGGCAGACAGTTAGGCTTAACAGAACCTACGCACATTACACAGTATAAGTTTATGAAGACTCAGATTTGTTTAAGCGTTCATCTTAAAGTACAACCTCAGTTGAAGACAGACAGGATAGGCTTAACAGAACCTACGCACACAACACAGTATAAGTTCACTTGTATGTACATAGGTGTAGTGTTTAAATTAGCTTGAGTTTTTGAGTTTATGTTCGGCCAATTTCGGAGGCAGACAAACCGACTTAATGGAAATTACTGATATCGCTTAGTATAAGAGTATTTTCTCTATTAGGTGCTGTATGTATATGGTGATTCTAATTGTAAATGCAGCTAAAAGAATCAATTTTTGAAATGAAACGTGTTTAGCCACCATACTCGTAAAGTAAATTTGTACGGGTGTAAAGAAAAAAGTGTAACGCTAACAAAAGTCTCATTTTGAAAACAGCTCTAATGATTTGGATAAAATGTTACTAAAAAAAAAAGCACGGTCCTTAAATGGGGTCACTGGGCTCATGCGGTGTGGAAAATTTCAAAACACTGCTTCTCAACACATAGTGATTTCAAGCACTTTTTACATTGCCAACGTGTTTTTTTGTGGCAAATTGCACATAGTAGCTGTTGAGCTAACTTTTGTGGATAGTGACCAACACCATCGTACTGCAGACTCGGCACCACAGACGCTGAAGGGCGTACATTTTAAGCATTTGTGTGTCTCAAATAGTGACGAGCGATGTAGCGGCGGAAGTGGAACAGATCAAGCTTTGTATCATAGGCCAGGAGTTGTAAACGCCATGCATTAGAAACTGAAAGATCGAGCATGTAGGTGAATAGAACCCACCACTTTTTGCTTCGGATGGCCGTGCGATATTGAGAAATCGACTGATCAGCTTGACCTATCCCGCCCATGCCCTTGTTATAACTCTGAAATACATGCGATATACCCAGGTCGGCTTTCTGTTTATGATCAGTACTCCATCGCTTTACTTTACCAAGAGGAAGAACGGTGTCATGGTTCGAACCCATTGTGCAGACGCTGTTATCAAGCCAACGAACAAACAAGACTTGATTGACAGTATCAAATCGGTAGTCAAAATCTGCACGGTTCTTCTTCTTCATATCTTTTACTGATACCAAGCGGCACTTCTTAGTTCTTCCTTCAGTCTTGGTACCCAGATTGCCGCAGATCACGTAACAAATCATAACTCGTAAAAAAAACTATCAAAGAAGACGATATGATCATTAGGAGTGGTCTTATGAATTTAAATGGATGACGCCCAAAGTACTTTACCATAGATTCATATGTGGATAGATCTCGATGAAATACACCTCATTGCAAAAATTGTTTCATAAGAATATCGGCAAAGGATCGTACTTTATACATCTTATCCTTTTTTGCAGCAGCGGTAGTATTGTCACAGAAGTGCAAATATTTCTTGATTTCAAGAAACCTGTTTCTAAACATAGATTTTGAAACAATGGACACATGACAATCTTCGCCTAAGGACCAATATAAACGTTCTCTTGGTAGTGAATGGTAACCAGTCAAAATAAGGATGCCAAAGAATGTTTTCAATTCATCAAAAGAGATTTTGAACTCATGCTGTGCTGCGTAAAGATGTGAATAATGAACTACCATCCTCATAACTTCCTCATCAAATATTTTTTAGTTCTTCAATCACATTTTCAAGTTTGGTCTGCACATTTCCTTGAGTGGAATCCAATCGTTCACAAGAAGGGTCACACTTACGCCAGCGGGGTATTTCAAAATTTGTTCTGGGTCTATTGTAAGCAGCTAGTGATTCCTCCTCATCACTTGTATCCCATTCTTCTTCCTCTCTATCAACAAATACTCCAACTCTTCCTGGTATATCTTGCGGAAGATCACTGCCTTGAATGACATCAACATCGCCTTCTCCTTCATCGGTGAGTGTACTTGGTTCAGGAGAAAGAGCCACTAAGTCTATCACTGCATTAGGGTCGTCTTCATTCATAATAGCCTCCAATGCTTCCTTAAGCCTTCGATAATCATTGTGCTGGCCAAAAGTTCGCCGCGACATTGTTTATTCAAAATTTATGTAAAAATAAAAAAATATATATATACCTATAACAAAATACGCCATGTGCACATTGGCCCCATTTAGGGACACACCGTTATAAATCAACTTCGCAAATTATAACAAACGTAGTTTTAAGTAATTCTTTACTTTTATCTTATAGCTAACAATATAAGCAATAAACTATTGAAGAAAGATATTATAATTATTCAAAAATACTATTATAAAAATGATACTTACTTCTCGGTAAAAATTATGCACCAACTCACTTTATAAAATGAACTGCACAACCACTTTTAAATGATGACAAAATTGTTTTCTTTTGATAACCGTAAAGAACCGTTATTTAGCTTGACACATTCATTATAGTAATGAGTACTAAATGTTAATATGAATAAAATGAAAATACTTTAAGAACCGTTCTCGTTTGGGCACGGTGGGCTTAAATTTCGATTACATTAAGAAAAACGAACGGTTTTGATATTCAAACAAATTATCAGAGTTCCACATTAACACGATCAGTTTATAAAGTTATTGAGCTGAACTTTCGAGTTCAGTTGATTCTGTTGCGCATGGGCGTACTTTTGTAACAATTTGTCGCCAATGACCTTCTGCTTTTAGGGCCAATAAAAAATTATCGTTCACATTACATCCTACCTCTGCCAAGTTTTGACTTTCGCTATGAAAAGCCATTAAGGACAATAAACCACTTGAAAATCTCCTTTTCCATCCACCCGCCAGTGCTGCGTCCTTTTACGAGCTTGGTTACACCGCTAAACATTTTATTATATCCATTTTAGGTTTGTCTGTCTGACGGCAGCAATTTTCCTCGTCCTTCATCACAGTTTTTTTTGTAAAATGATTAATGTTGCTTCTTTATTTTTGATTGCTGTTGTTTTTGTTTCTTGTGTTGTTGTTATTGTTGCATTTTTGTCCCCTCTTAAGTAACTCTTCGCCGGGAAATGTTAAACACGAGATTTCACAGGAGAATCTAAAGTAAAATGCCTTAAGTGCCATGTTCCATGCACACAAGACTTTTTACTCGCGCCGACCATTAAGTCCTTTGCAAAAAAAAGAAAAAAAAAAGATCTTCCTGAAACCAAAAGGCGGAGTGGAAATACAAACAATTTATATTGCCATTGTAGCGTTTTATTATTATCCTTACACTTTATCTAGATGTGACATTGCTGTGGTACGAGGGGATTCACAATTCAGGATACAGGATTCGTTTGAAATTGCTTTATAGCCAAATGGTAACTTTCTGACACGAATCTGTGTATGTGTGGTTCTTTTTTCATTGTATGTCTTTTGTATGTCTATTCCAAGTGTGTGCACATTTTCTACGCCTTAAGGCAAGGTGATAAATGAAGTGACTAAATCGTTTCTTCCTCGTCGTCGTTGTCGTCATCGTCATCTACCGGTCGCAGAGAATGAGAATAACAGCACTGTGTTGTTATTCTATAAGAGAGCATGACCTGAAGGTGTGTGTCCTGCCTTACAGGTGTTGCATAGAAAAGAAGAAACCTAGAGTGGTTTGTAGGTTTACCCAAATCTGGACAGAGGAGAGAAGTGATTTATTCCTTGAAGCATCTGCTTCTTGGTAGTGTGTTTGCATTCTATTCGTCGTCCTTTTGTCACATTTGCTTCTTGCAAAAATCACAGAAACGGTTGTAGGTGTCAATTGTTCCTATTGTTATCTCATGGTTTAGGCTTAGGTTATGTTGTCCTTTTTTTTTTTTTTTTTTTGAGTTTGCTGATTTTTCGTCTTCTATTCCCCCAAAAATGTATCACATATGAGATTGTGAGAAATTTAATCAAATTCTTTGATGTGGGGGACAGGCTTCCTGTTTTCATGTTTTGCGTTTGTTTTTTTTTTCTTTTGTTTTTTTTTTTTATTTAAATCACCTGCAGTCAGGATAAATGCTCTGCGGGGATGTTTTATGTGCAATCAAAAATTAATTTATTATTATACACACCGGGGTGCTGTGTGTTGGTTTTTGTGATTTTCTACTGGTGTCTAGGAATGTTTATTTGTTTCCTCTTTTTCTTTTTTTTTTTCTAGGTAGGAAAATGCTTTTGGCTTTGGATAAGTTCAAAGGCAGTTGAGGAATTAATTTTAAAAAGCAGGTATATAACTAATCTGTTTTTAAATTATTCATTAAATTAACAATTTTAATTGGACGCACGTATACTGGGAATTATTAGGATATCGGTCGTTTTTGAAGTCCTTATATAATTTAAAGTAACGTACAAAGGAGCGATGCTGATAGCTTATTCTGTAAGTTGTTCGTATAGCCTTTGCTAGGTTTCTGCCATAACTACACAGCTTTTGGGGGTATCATACACCAAGAAAATCAAAATTGTTCACTCCAACTTGCGACAAATGAAATGAAAAGGGTCGCACGTACTTGCTCCACATGTGCTGTTCATTCGTATATTGTCCAGATTTAAAATTTATGCAAAGTTGAAAAGAGGCGACACAATTTTAAGTTTAAAAAAAAAAAAAAAAAAAAAATGCGTTAAACGGCTAAGAAACTTTTCTTACCATATGTTCAAAATTTGAATGCCATGTTATTACGTATGTACAACTCAAACCAAAGTTTTCATTTTTCTTGGAATGAGTAATAAACATTTATGATTTACTCAAGGAAAACCTTTCAACGGTTTAATTCCTTTTTTACCCGGAATGGTAAGACTTTTTTTTTAAAAAAAGAAACTCAAATTTAACCTGTGAACAAATATAAACTCAAGGCTTTTATATAATAATTTTTATTGAATGCTTTGTCCGTTATTTCTTATAACTCTTAATAATCTTTGTGGTATACTGGAAATAAGATTGTTTAAAGTGCTTTCCGCTATATTATTCCATGCTTCAACAATTCTTTGTTTGAACTGTTCCATATTTTGAATTTCAGGCTTTTTCTGATAATAAACCGCTCTTGCCAGGTTTTCAATGTGGTTTATATCTGGTCTCAAAGCTGGCCAACTTAAAAGTTTAGTTCCATATTCTTGAAACCGCGTGCGTTAAGGATAAGAGCGTTGTCTTGTTGAAAAATAACATCTTGGTTCTCAGTTAGCATTTTAGGGGAAGATGTTCCTCCAACACTTCTTGGTACTTCTCAATTTTTCAATCCATATAGAAATAAAGACAATTTCTGTTTTCAGATTTCCGATGAAAATTGTCCACACCATAACTCCTTCTGTTAACTGTTTCCTGAAATCATGTCAATAGTACTTGAAGCCGTCTGTTTACCACGTGGCATACTTAAAACTTAATAAAAAAATCTATTTGTAAAAAAAGAGAAACAGTTTTATTATCACTACCAAGCTGGGCTTTACAACTAAAGCGTGCTGTCGAATAGAGGCCTGAGTTTATATTTTTTACAGGTCAAATTCAAGCTTTTTTTAAAAAAATCTTATAATTCCTGGTAGGTTTTCCCTGAGTTGGTATAGGTTGGCAATATTTTGGGACAAAACTAATCATAAATATTTATTACCCATTCCAAGAAAAATTAAAAATTGGATTTAAGGTTAAAATTTTTCACACACTTATGCCGAAAATGACTAGATATCAGTTTCGCAAAAATCGTCGAAGCCATATCCAAGAAATGGACAATTTTTGCAAATCCGCTAATTAGTAAAATATCGTTACATATATGATTTTTTAGCGATAAACTGGTATACAGTCATATTGCAAACGTCGTTGTTACCTTAGATATGAAATTTTATCGAAATCGTTAGAGCCCAAGATATGAAGTTTGAAGAAAATTCATCCTGTAGTCCGAGGTACAGACAGACAAAATTGCGAGACCCACTTTTTCGACTACCTCTATAATAGTAATATCAAAATCTCGATATCGAAAATTTTCACGAAAACAATATTTGCCATATAGGAGTATGTAAAAAAATATAGAAAGACAGTTTTTATATAGCCGTTTTTGAAAATATTGGAAGACGTGGGGTTAAAAATCACCCCACCATATCTTACCCCTGACTCATCCGATTTTGATGATTTCAGGGTAAACACATCTACATGTCCGTTGAGTGGGTCTTCAGTTAGATGTGTGAGAAGAATAATTCGAAGAATTTTAAAACTTTTCTCCATATCTTACCCCCACTTCGTCCGATTTAGATCATTTTAGCGTGAAACAACTACCGTGCCAATCTTATGGAGGCGGGCAATAAATACGATTTAAATATTTATATTCTGCCCTCACACCCCAAATCTTACTCACAGTCGCACTTAACTAATTTTTGACTAAAAACTGCGAGAAAAAATATAATTTTTCCTAATGTCGTTTTGAGGTTTAACAATGTAAAGCAAAATGTCGAAGCTATCCGTACATATTTAAGATTGTCGATTCCATATTCGCTTAGAACTTACAGTTTGAAAGAGTTGCCACGCTAAAGCTAAACAGTCCGTCCACCTATACCGACTAGGCTGAGCTCATAGTTTACAGAAGGAATATTCACCAGATACTCATACTTCGAAGTTTTTAATTTAACATCTTTGCTACAAACACAGAGTAGTAGGTACTTCTACTGCGGTTTGTGCCACATTGAGGGGAGTGCTCTTAAAAGATTCTTCGAACATCGGGACATCTGACAAACATCATTTTACTCGTAAAATTGTCATGAGAAACTTCTCTCAATTGAAAAAATTAGCCTTTGGAAACGGCATAAAACTGTACGTCTCTACCATTCATGTGTCAAACAGCATGAATGGCTGCACGAAGCTAGGCCATTCCCTGTATAAGTATAACATCTCAGCCGAACAATACATTATCTTATTCAAAGATATGAACGAAACTTAATTATGGGAAGAAATTAGCCAAACATACCAACTGGGGATCTTGACTAATAATAAAAAAAAAACATCGTGAGCTATACAAAGTAGTTCAGGATATAAGATGTGAGTTTATATCCGGTGGAAAGACGTACTGGTAAACAGATCCAGATAAAAATCAGATTTTAGACTTCTTTCTGGTTAAACAAGTTTTAAAAAATTTCCTGCACATTGAAGAAAGGTTTGATCGGATTATTAAAAAAAATCATATTAAAAAAAAAAAAAAAAAAAAAACACAATCTTGTCAAACAACCGTAGGAATTGGGCTCTGTTTAAACAGCTACCGGATCAAGAAATCAATATATCTATCCCGCTTAAAACTAAATTCCACAAACGGTCTAGAAATCAACTCTAGTCCTGAAAAGGAAAGCAGTTGGCCAAAACTTTCCCAAAAAAATATTGGAAACAGTAGTCGCAAAACGACCACTGTTCAGGAAGACCTGAACAGCACCCTTACATCTGGTAAGGGTGCTGTTCAGGTTTCAGGTTTGAACTAACGTGTCCGCTAACAAAAAACCCCTGCAGAAGGTTAATTAGGTGGAACTCAGATCTGCAACGAATTCGTAAGGAAACCAGAAAACTTCTAAATGGGTCACTCAAAACAAATTCGGAGGTGGACTGGAACCTTTACCGATCGCAGCAAAGGGAATATAAGAGGTTAATTCGAACTTCGAAATGTACCTCGTATAGAGATTTTTGTGGCAAGATCGAAACTCTCGCTGAAACCAGTAGGCTGGTCAAAGTTCTCAAGAACGGAAAACCAATCAAGCCGGAATCACTCAGGAAACCTGATGGTACTTTCACTGAGTCGAAAGCGGATGCTTTCAGTCTTCTGCTGGAGACTCACTTCCCAGGAAATCAGGTCACCATCGGTTCGCAACCGGTTTCAACTAGTGAAGCTGTTAGCAGGCTGAGCCGAACAACTCGGCGCAGCTGGTATACTGCATCGGACGTGGCGACAGATGAAACACACTCGGAGAAAGCACCATCCTTCCAATAATCGCACCTAGTCGTTAAACTAATCAGCAATTTTTTTTCTAATACTTGTAAATTTATGTTGTAAGGAACTAACTTTGATCTGTTACCTTTTGTTATTTAACTCGTTATCACTTTGTTTGGATGATTATGTTATATATTTCTTTTTATTTTTTCTCCTAGTTAATCGTAGTCTTCTAACTAGATTGTTATTATTAAGTAGTTCGCCTACTTCTAAATTAGAATGGTTGCGAAGCCTACCTTCATGTATTCTTGCGACCTTCCTGACCTCGTTCTCTACCATTTCAATTTTTAGATCCCTATGTAGATCAGCGTTACGTATGTACCATGGCGCATTAACAATATTGCGTAGTACTTTATTTTGAAAGCATTGTATGCTTTGTAGGTTCGTCTTACTTGTGCACCCCCAAAGCTGAAGACCATATGTCCATATTGGCTTTAAAACTGGCTTATAGAGAAGCAGTTTATTATATATTGAGAGACATAAATACCTCCCAATTAGCCA
This sequence comes from Pocota personata, assembly GCA_963082735.1. Lineage (NCBI taxonomy): Eukaryota > Metazoa > Arthropoda > Insecta > Diptera > Syrphidae > Pocota > Pocota personata. The sequence continues at coordinate 141,986,425 of OY720430.1, forward strand.
ATACATTTTTTTATATCGAATGTTTAGTTCGTTATGTTTTTTCTTGACATGAGTTTTCCAGCGAAACTTCGCGTCTAAAGTACTTAGCTGAGTTCGAATGCAGAACTACTTTGTTATTTATGTACACTGGTATGTGTTGTACGTTTTTATTAGTGAAGTTAACATGGATTGACTTCAGTTCATTTAATTGTATTTGCCATTTTTTGGTCCATTCAGATATTTCATTTACTGTCCTTTGCAGTTTTTCGGTAAATTCCTGCACGGTTTTTCCGACAGCAAGTACAGCAGTATCGTCTGCAAATTTGGCAACAGTAGTTCCGTCATTTTGTGATAGGTCGTTCGTGTATAAGAGGAACAGCACAAGCCCTAACACACTACCTTGCGGTACTCCAGATCTTATACGTTTTAATGCGGAGTACTCATTTTCTTGATTTATTTTATATAATCGCTGCTTTATATATGACTCTAGTATTTCTGAGTATTGTTTTGGAAGATATTTTTTCAGTTTATGGACCAATCCCTTGTGCCAAACTTTATCAAAAGCCTGTGTTATGTTACCTCAAGGAAGATGGTAGAGCATATTTGTTTTTCTTCTAAGGCTTTTTCTATTGTATTTTGTCAGTTATTCTGTGGACCTGGTCTATAGTGGAGTACCTATTTCTGAATCCAAATTGATTAGATGAAATCCCGGGGCTTTTTTAGGGTTGATCTTCTCTTTTATTTCTGTGGCTATTTCCTTAGAGGTTACTGCTGGGATTAACCTCTCATCTTCGCACATTTCTTCCGTTTGTTGGAGATAATCATTATCTTCATATGGCTAAAAGACGCTTTTAAGATGTTCAGCAAATAAATCGGCCTTTCTTTTTTCTTAGCGTATTGTTTAAACTATCAAGTCTATTTTTATCACTTGGCGCTCTCGACAGTTGGCAGCGTTTACGAGCTCTCCTCTTTTCAGATATTATGTCCCATATTTCTTTGGGATATACGTTTCTTTTTACTTTGCTATTTGATTCAGGCATTGCACCCCAAGCAGCCTTTTGTATATTTAGGGTGAAAGTATGTACTTCACTTTCTATTTGCTCTATTGTATCGATTATTGTACTTAGTTCGATGCATTCCTCCAGCAAATATCTGAAATATATCTAGTCAGTTAGCTTGTTCACTAGACATGGGTTGTGTTCCTTCATTATAATTTTATTACCAAGTGTAAGCAGCACAGATGAGTGATCTGAGTCAAGATCTGGCTGCACTTGGGTAGTATTTGAGGAGATATTCTTAGTTACAAAGAAGTCGACAACGTCCGGGATTTTATTCCCGTTCGTTTTGTTTTAGACTATAGCTCTTGCTGTATGCCGCTGCTACCGTTATCTGGCCGCTGCTTGTTTTTATGTTTACGGATTTGGCTTGTATTTCACACGACTGATATTCTTCATCTTCATCGTGACTAACACCTTCCTTAATTATAACTGCAGCCACCCTTCTTGTTATACCGTGAGGATGAGGGGTATGGTATGTCTTGTATCCGCGCAGTTTGTATTTTGTTCCAATTTTGAAGTGTATCTCAGAGACCAGACATATGTCAATTTTGTTTATATCGAGAGTCGCTTGCAATTCGTCTTTGTGATTCTCGAGACCATTGGCATTTCATAATAATATTTTTATGTTTTTAGCCATTAGGATCTTTTGGAAACAGTTTTTTTGTTACTGTTTAGTTTTTCAAGGAAAAATATTATTTCCAGAATTTTCTTATTATTCTTTTCCATGTCATCCATTCTGCTGAGGATTCTTTGCATGATATCCTCCATGACATAACTGGAAGGCTTGGGTTTTCTGATTGGTTTGGCATTGTTGTTCGAAGTAACGTGTGCATATGTTTTCTTTGAGCCGGTTATGAGACTTAAGTTTTAATTTTTGCTTGAGGGTAGATTTTCTTTATCTTTATCCATTTTTTCACTCTTTTGGGCCCTTGATTTAGGTCCTAAGTTTCTCTTGTTTCGGATTTCTCCAACTTTAGATGTGTCTTTTTGAACAGGCTTTTGTATTTTCTTCTGCTTGTTATCTTTTGCCTGTTGTAGCTCTTTTGCTACTACGCAGCCTCTATAGTTGGCTGGGTGTCTTTCATTACAGTTGGCGCATTTTGGGGCTGCCTTTTTTTCCCTTATGCAGTCTTTTGTATGGTGGTCTCCTGTACATTTAACACATTTTGGGTTAGCGTTGCAGTATTATTTTTGTTCTACTAAAGAATGGTTCTGTCTCTCTGTGTAGTTCTTCTTCATCCGTAGAATACACCATAGTTTTTGTTATCTGTTCATTTTTGTTGTTATTGACGTGTTCTTTAAGCAGCTGTAACTCAAGCTTTAATTTATCAATTTCGCTTGTCAGTTTTTCACTGAGTTGCTTAAAATTGTCTCTTTCTTCGCAGGCTTTTTTGTAATTAGCTTCCAACATTGAATCATCTTTTGTTGGTTGGGATGGGGGTGTTCTTACCATTCTACGACTCTTTATGAAAGGGTCATCTTTTAACAATAAATGGTTCCCCCCATAATCCATGGAACCGACCTCCGAAGAGGGTGGATTTATCAGTTTACCTGGCGTACCACCTGGGGTATTAATTCCTTCTGTTTTGTTCATTGCATCATTTCTTTTTTTAACTTTTGTGAAAAGTTTAAACCTTTTTGGATTTAAGTCGCCTTCTACGACAGGGATGCCTTACCTCAGGTATATTCTAATCCCCTATCCGGAAGGGGATTTACAGTTTATACTGACCACTGTGCCGCACAATATGCATCAGACGCTCCTGGTTTTATGGGTTTATCCTTCAAGTTCATCTTTCAGTTATGCCACGGGTGGTCCTACCAGGAGTGCATGCTCCTGACAGAATCGCTTATAACATCATGAAGATTACTTCTTCCGGCGGATTTTAGTCGGTTCTTACGACAGGCATACCTTACCTCAAGGCTATTCTAACCCCGACCTTGCAGGGGGTTAGCATCTAACCACCACTTTTCAACCACATGTAAGTCAATGTGATGCGATGTGCGAAATACTCAGCCAACAAAACAAAGACATTCAACCAGTCTCTGTGTTTGAAGTTAAGATTACATCACGTCCCCTGTCACTGGAAAGTTACCGAAGTGATCATGGTACTTAAACCAGGTAAATCACCGTATGAGGCAGCATCCTGTAGGCTTATATCCCTACTTCCAATCATGTCAACGTTGTTCGAAAGCCTCCTTATCAAAGGCCTAAAACCGACAAAAAGGTTTGTTCTGCTAGCTTTTTGGACGTAGCACAAGCGTTCGACAAAGTCTAGCACAAAGGATTAGTGAACAAACTAAACGATATTCTACTAATACAGTATTCCAAGTTACTTGAATCATACTTAACGCCCCGCTTCTTTAGAATAAAACTCCGAACTAAGGAAAATTAAAGCCGGAGTTCCACAGGGCAGCATCCTGGGTTCAACACTCTACCTTTTGTTCACCAATGATTTACCTACCCCTTCTGACAGCATAATAGCTACATTCGCGAACACGTCAAAAAAAGGGACGAAATCAACCTAAAGCTAAACAAAATGAACTAGCTCACAACAAACTTTTACTCTACAAACAAGTGATTAAACCAGTATGGACTTAAGGCATTCAGTTATGGAGGTGTGCTAAGTACCATCCAAATCATGCAACGGCTCCAAAACAGTATTGCGGCGCATTGTTAATGCACCATGGTACATCCGTAATATATTTTTTTTTTATAATTTGCGCGCGCCAAAGAGGATATGAATACTCTTATACTATTACAGGACATGGGCGTTGTGAAGAAGAGAGAGAGAGAGAGAGAAAGAAAGAAAGATTTAGTGTAGTGGTTTGAAACTTAGATAGTATTAAGTTTCTGTAAACTCCAAGGGTAGCGCCCAGATAACTGGGGAGCTTGTTTGTGTTGCTTTTGTCGTTGCTCATGATTCACAGTATTTTTTTCCGTCCTCCTGATGTCATCATCACGATTAAGTTGCATTTTCAGACATATGACCACCCTACTGCCAGTGTTATGCCTTCGCTGTAGAGTTGATATAAGCTTCCGCAATTGATCGACTTTTTGATTTATTTCATGCGAAATAAATAGATGATTCTTGACATCAGGATTCGAACCGTGAACCAACAGCGTGACAAGCGATGATGTTACCACTACACCATGGCCACTTTTATCGTGACCTGAGGATGGAGACCGTATCTAGTGAGATTCAGAGGTATGCAGCAGCTTACACAAAAAGACTGGAGACAGCACACAAATGAATAGGCATCTAGACTTCTAAATCGAGGCGAACAAGTTAGAAGACCCCAAGGTACGAAGCCTGGTAGTGAAATAGACAAACTAGTGACTCCGATGGGCATCAACTACCTACTTAAATTTTATCAATATCCAAGCTGCTTATTAGTTTTATTGATTGTGCCTGAACACCATACTCGTACATAACTCGTAGTGAATGCGGGTAGAGAGGTCACTTCTATATTGATGATGTGCCTACAGATGAAGTCCTATGTTTCAAAGACGGGTGGCCACGTTCTTATAAGAAAACGGCGAACTTTGAAATGAATGAAACTTTGGGAAGCCGTTTTTAAAAAAAAAAAAAACAAAGAGCGTCTTTCAAGATATAAACAATTTGTATAAACAATTTGTCCACATTTAGAACCGTGACTACCCTAGTAGCATTAATATAATATAGATATAAGTCCGAATCCAACAACGCCATCCTAATGTTCACTTTGAATTTTTTAAAAATCAGTGCTATTTTCAAACAAACAAACTCATAGAATTTCTGCTGGTACTATGCTTATAGTCGTATAAAAAATTATGCGTATAGGTAATATACCTTATGGATAATGTAAAAGGAGAATACTCATGAAGAATTATTTGTGCCTCTGTTAAATTTATAAGGATGATTTAACTCAATGGTTTACCCTACAGTAACCAAACTCTTGGCAAGGTTGTCGCTAGTCATACATCGATGGCTTTACTTTAGCCCCATTTCTCACATATCCCCCTATGGGTTAGGGGACAGAATATACTCACGTTAGGCATGTCTGTTGTAAAAGGCGACTAAAATGTCAACTTGCCGTCTTTCTTTAGATAACGGTAATAAAAATTATGCAATGAATAATACGAACGGTGTTAATACCCCAGGTGGCAGCCCAGTTTAACTGGAAAATCCACCCTCGCAAGAGGCATGCTACGGATTCTGGGGAGAGTTATTTATTGCATCAAAATCTAATTAACCCATTTAGGAAAAGCGCAAGGCTGCAAAGATCTCCGCCTCAAAAGACTTCTCCTAAAGCGCAAAATAAGAGTCTCGCGAACCCGGATGTGTTAATTCGGGAAACGCAAAACTTGAAACAAAGTACTCTGGAAAAAGAAAACACCGAGCTCCGAAATAGGATCGACGAAATGGAGCTGTTGTGTCTGGAGCTCAAAAGCAAAGTTGAGAAACTTGAATCAGAGAATAAAGTATCTTTGCTTCAAAACGAGTCTTCACAAACGCAGGCGGTTGTTCATAGTGAGCCTCCTCCGGGTAGTCATTACTACAGAACGGACGAAGAAGAACTTGCGCGCGAAACGGATTGAATAACGTAAGGCCGGCTCATCGCCCGAGGTTGTCCCGCAACATGAACCTAATCGCAAAGCGCAGCGAAAAGCAGAGAAGCAAATTGAAAGCAAACGCGCCCCTCCTCCAATAAATATTACAGGCGTTGCAGACTATAATTCTCTGCGAAAAATTGTAAGAACAACGATCGCTACTGAATTTAAAAGTAACTTCCTTCCGAAACGATGCATGGAAAATCAAGGTTAATGACGCTGAGGGCTGTCGAGCTGTATCTCAAAAGCTTAAATATTAAAAATTCAATGGCATACTTATGAAGACAAGTCTGAGAGACCTTTGAGGGTCGTAGCTAGAGGACTTCATCCATCATGCGCTAAAGAAGACGTTACAGGTGATTTACGCAATAGAAGTTATAACATTATTGACGCTGTGAACCTCTTAAAAAAAGAAAGAAAAAGAAAGCTATAGTGAAACGAAAACTTCCGCTTTTTGTGCTATCCTTCGATAAAACAGAAAGCCAGGAAAATATATATAATATTCGTTCAATCATGAGTATGTTCGTTAAAATCGAGCCGCTACGTCTCAATACGAAGACAATCCCTCATTGCAAGCGCTGCCAAGAGTTCAATCATACGCAGGCGTACTGTCGGAAAGAGCCGCGTTGCGTTAAGTGCGCTGGAAAACACTCTTCTGAAAATTGCAGTTTGAGCAAAAATGAAAAAGCGGCTTGCTTTAACTGCAAAGAAAAGCATCCAGCAAATTATCGCGGTTGCGAGGTCGCAAAGGAACTACAGATGCGACGGAGAAAATCTACAACGCCGACTGTGCGACTGTGAACGAAATCAGCCGATCGGGCTCCTAAGTCGTTAGATCGTGTTGCTAAGCAGACTGCGCGGGCTCGTTAGCCAGACTCCTGAGCCGACTGAAAGGACGCTCGAATCAGCAGTGCAGACTCTTGAACCAGCCAGTCAGCCTTCTAAGCCGATTAAACTTACGCCGAAGTCGTCCAGTAAAAAGACTGAACGAAAAATAACCTCAGATAACCCAACGAATACCAGTTTTCTGACGTATTCTCAGGCTGCACTCGAAGTAACCGAACGAAACGACAGGCCACCCTCTGATCCGTTGAAAGAAATTCTGAACTGCATTAACGCTAAGTTCGAGGAACAACGTGAAACGAACAAACGAATTCTCGAACGAGTCAGTAACGTCGAAAACTTTTGTATGGCTAACATTATATCTAAATCTAAGTAGATATGGACTCTGCTTAAAATTATAACATGGAATGCAATCGAACTCTTACAAAAATCTAACGAATTAGAAATTGTTCTAATGAGAGAAAATATCGACATATGTTTGATCTCCGAAACCCATCTAACAAGGGAATCGCAAATATAGATAAGAGGCTACGCTGGTTATCACGTCTATCAACCTTCTGATAGAGTGCGGGGCGGTTCGTCCTTATTCATTAAAACTAACATCGAACACTCGGTCGATATAAACACAGAGTTGGAAAAACTACAGTTGTGCGCGGTAAGGGTTAAAAATAAACACGAGCTACAATATAGCGTCTGTTTACTGTCCGCCGCGATGCTCGCTCGAAAAAGACGACTACTTTCGTGCCTTCAATGCCCTTGGTTAAAATTTCCTTATTGTTGGAGATTTTAACGCGAAGTACACTTTCTGGGGTTCAAGATGAACATCTTCTAAAGGAAGAATTCTCTACGAAGTTGCAAATGAATTCGGTTGTTGTTTTTATTCGACGGGAAAACCCACCAACGAGTATTGGCCAACCGACTCAAAAAAAATTCCCGATCTCATCGATTTTTTCGTTTCAAAAGGCATTTACGAGAAATTTATCACAGTCGACGAAAGTTTTAATCTCTCTTCTGACCACTCTCCGGTAATTTTGTTACTTGGTGAAGCGCTGATCAAGAAAGAAGGACCTCCGAGACTTACTAGCAATAGAACAAACTGGGAGGGCTTTAGAAATAATTGCGAAACAAATATCGCCTTAAATGTATCACTTAAAACACCTTGTGAACTGGAGGACGAAGTTGATCATTTCGGGGAAACAATCCAAAGAGCGGCATGGAGAAACACTCCTTCTAGAAGCTATAAGATTGACCACAACGAAAAGTATCCCAGAGAAATCATTGAACTGGTGAGGAAGAAAAGAAAAGCACGAAAGAAATGGCAAATCACTCGTGCACCGCAGCATAAAAATGTCCTTAACCGACTGTGCAATCGCCTTAGAGACAGTATTCGGGAATTTAAAAGCAATAAGATAGCGACCCACCTTGAAAATCTCTCCGCTGAAAGAGAATCAAATTTTTCACTTTGGAAAGCGCTAAAAGGCATCCGGAAACCTCAAATGCAAGCGCCACCAATTCGGAAAAACGATAGAACATGGGCAAAGAGCGACAAAGAAAAGCCAGAACCTTTTGCTTTGCACTTAGAAGAAACATTTAAGCCATTCGACAGCCCTTTGATACGAGTAATGCCCGACTCCCCAGTCACGACATCTGACAACTTTAAAGTAAAAAAAGTTGCATTGATTGAACTGAGGGAATTGATTAAAAATCTAAAGACGAAAAAACCACCGGGTTACGACTTGATAACGGCACAGGTGGTCAAGGAATTGCCGACTAAAGCTCTCATCAAACTGCTATATTTGATTAACGCTTCATTCAGATTGCTCTACGTTCCGAGACAATGGAAAGTCACCGAGATTATAATGGTCCTGAAACCAGGCAAACTTCTGAATGAGAAGAAATCATATCGACCTATTTCCCTATTGCCGGTTATCTCTAAAATATTCGAAAAACTACTTTCAAAACAACTACAACCCGTAATTGGCGAAAGACGTCTTATTCCTGATCATCAGTTTGGATTTAGAATCAAACATTCTACAATCGACCAAGTCCACAAAATAACTGACGTGATTGAGAAAACTCTCGAAGAAAAAAGATTTGTTTTGGTGTATTTCTTGACGTCTCACAAGCTTTCGATAAGGTTTGGTACGGAGACTTGGAGTATAAATTGCAACTACTACTGCCATGGCAACTCTTTCTAATCTTACGATCGTACCTCACCGAAAGACTTTTTCGTGTTAAGGACGGAAATGATTACTCTGAGTTCAAGGAGATTGCAGCCGGAGTCCCACCAGCAAGTGTCGATATTGACAACGGGCGATACAATTGAAGCAGCAACTGAAAAGCTGCAACAAGCTATTGATAAAGTCCACGCTTAGACGAATTCTTGGCGTATTGTGCTGAACGAAAGCAAATCTACCCAAGTCAACTTTACCTACAAAAAAGTGGATAGATCACCGGTATATTTTAACTCGGTTGAAATATCGTACGCGAACGAAGCAAAATATCTAGGAATGACTCTAAATGTTAAGCTTAAATAGAAATCGCACGTAAAAACGATGCGCGACGAGCTCGAAACAAATACCGACAAATGTATTGGGTACTCGGAAAACATTCGAAGTTGAGCCTATAGGTACATAACAAACTGCTTATCTATAAGCAAATGCTAAAGCCAATGTGGACGTATGGTCTGCAACTATGGGGTTGTACCAGGAAAAGCAATAGAAACATCCTCAAACTTTTGAAAATAAAGTTCTTAGAACGATCGTTAGCGCACCGTGGTACGTACGTAACGAAGATATTCATCGACACCTGGGGATTCGCAGCGTCGTCGAAGAGATAACAAAATTTGTTCGTAAATACAAAGATCGTGTTCACGGCCATTGTAACCGTAGCGTCATTCAACTACTTGACGCGAACAATTCAATTCGTCGTCTGCAAAGGACAAAACCTTTTGACTTCGCGTCATAGTATATGCCGGTCGTGAAAACCGCAGGGACTTTCATTGTCTTTTTAAATTACATACGAAAATCTTTTTCCAAAAATCACGAGTCTCTCGTAAGCGAAAATAAAACTGTTGGATAAACATCGGCTTAGTTGTAGTATTAATCTTGAAGAGTAGTGTTTTTAGTGAGTAAAAATCTCACACTACCATAACCAGGCGCGGTCGGCCTTATGGTGTCTTTAGAAGATTTTCATCCTCTCGGCAAAAAAAAAAAAAAAAATATCCGGCATAGGATATTCATCAGCGGATATTCGACTGACTTGAAGTGTACAGAACTCAACGAGAGCTTCCACACATTGCCGTCGCCTTATATACGACGTTTATACGAGCCCAAACGCAAAATAGTTGGCCTAGTACTGTATTTCGTCATAAACATTTTCCAATGTGCTGTTGCTATTTTTCTTTTCTTAATACAGTTCATGAATATGTTTTCTTTACGAGGTAATTGATAAGTTCGAACAATGAACCGGTTTTGTCACAATTTGAAAATGTAAACCCATTTTTTTTTATTGCAAAATAGTTGACCCGCTAATTTCTCGTTGCAAAATAGTTGGCCTAAGCTAGATAATGGCTATTTCTTTTGATATGTACTGTTTAATGTTGCTTTATTTGAATGTGGGTGTCTCAAGTGAAGCATGCATTGACCGCAGTCGCAATCAAAGTTCACCATGTCAAGCGGCAAGTGCTTATCGGAAGACATGCGTAATTTAATAATAAAAGAGTTTTAAAAAAAACGTTTCGGCATATGATATCGCAAACAAATTTGAAATTTCGAGGTCATCAGTGCGAAATATATTTAATTTATTTAAGAAGACCGGTAATGTGAACCCGCTGAAGAAACCCGGAAGGCCATCAATTGCTACCGATTGTGACAGAAGGGCTTTGCGAAAAATCCTAAAAAACGATCGTCGTACTACGACAGCAAATATCAGCTTAGAGTGGACAAATGTTATTAAAAAGCAAGTTTCAAGAGACACTTGCATTCGAGAAATGAAGAAAATGGGTTACAAATTGTATAACTTAGGTTTTACTACTTTTATTTACTTTTTTCATACCTTTGAAAATAAATTTTTGTAACAAACCGTCACTTAGGCAAAAGAAAAACCACTTTTAACTCCTTTTGCGAAAAAAGAAGCGCTTAAGGTGGACCCGTGAACATTAAAACTGGACCTTGGGGCAATGGAGAAGGGTAATATGGAGCGTTGAGTCCCAATTCGAGCTTTGTATTGGAGACTCGCGATCAAGAGTCTTGAGAACGCCAACTGAAGCATTTCACCCAGATTATTTTCGAAGAAAAACAAAATTTACGGCTTCAGTTATGGTCTGGGGATGTATGTCAGCTCAATGCGTGGGAAACCTTTGCTTCATCGATGGCACTGTGAATGCCAGTAGGTACCAAGACAACTTAGAGCACCAACTTTTACCCACGATTCCAAGGCTCCAAACAGAAGATGGCAGGTTTACATATCAGCAAGATGGAGCATCGTGTCATACAGCCAAGCGAAATATGAGCTGGCTTCAAGAACACAACATTCCAGTTCTAACGTGGCCTGCAAATAGCCCCGACCTCTCTCCAATTAAGACTCTGTGGGGAAAAATGAAAAAAGAGTTAAGAAAAAATCCGGCGAAGAACTTAAATGAGCAGGTGCTCAGGATGCAGCTACGCGACGTATAGTGCACGGTTTTTTACAGCTATATGGTCTTATGTCTCGAAATATGGTCTTATATCGCTTTGCGAAAGCGTCACAAGGCCATACTTTGAATTATGGCCTTGTGTCACGGCACCTTATCGTGATCTACGTATCACAAGCGTAGTGCATTGCTTGACCACAGATTTGTGAGGGCTTCCATCAACTGCGGCTACCTGTGGTTAAGCTTATGAAGCTACCTACCTTTATTCCATTTTATTTTACAATTTGTTTTGTCAAAAACGAAGAGACATCAGGGGTAGTAGAAAAAAAAGGAAAAAGAAAAAAATAAAATAAATAAAAACGAACAAATTAAATTAGGCTGCTAGATCATTTCCCATCTAAACATTGTTAACCTCCGGAAAAATGAAACAAGAGAAACAGCTGATTAGATTATGTTTTTGAAATTGAATAATAATTTCCTTTTCGAACGAACAAAAAAAAAAAAATCATATTTCGCATCTTAAGGAGGAGGTAATATAAATTTAAGAAAACTGGATATTAAACTGCCTGTACGCACATATCGTCTCTCAAAATACATAATCGTCTCTCAACGTATACCCATAGACAAATTGGAAATTGATTTTTTAAATAAAAGAAAAATGCCCGCATCCCTCTCAATATTGCCACTTTAATCTTCCGCCCAGTAAAAATAAAGAAAATGAAGAAAACTTCTCTTGAATATAATCAAATCATTATTTTCTATTTTTTTGTATTCTCCCCTGTGGATAAACATTTTTTACTTCTCCTTCTCCTTGATGAAGAACCGTTCTCAATTTACAAGGAATCGAACCCTTCAATAATGATTTTTGATTATTCCCTCTCAAAGTCCTTCAAAGTTAAAAATAATAAAGGTTCACATACGTGCACGATATTGAAACTCATTCACCTCCGTCCACACCCACTCTTTTTCAGCGGAGATGAAATTTAATAAGGATATGTGAACCCTTAAGAGGAAGCCAGGTACTCGCCTAAAACAACGTATCCTCCATTCTCAATAGTATCCTAGCTACTGGAAATGGAAAGAATGATTAAAAAGTAGAATAGAAAATAAAATTTGTAAAGTCCTCTTCGTATACCATCGGGGATATCCATCCAGGAGAGATGAATATCCCCCCACTTAGAATTCAGGCTTACACAGCCAGCAACGGTATGCTTTAGGGTAAGGGGTAGACAAAATATTCTTTTACATTCGGCACTAATATCGCGGAGGGACGAATGCAAGTTGTTGGAATTTTTCGTTGATTTTATTTCAGGATATGCACAGTGAAATTGAAGATAGAGAACTACAGATGAGGATGTGATGAGAAATTTCATTAATTTGCACCCCTCAAGCTGAAAAGAGGATATTAGCAAGAGATAAGAGAAATGAAGGAGTCGCATGGATAATGATGTCTTGAATTAATGAAAGCGACAGACTGTGTAATTGATGAAAATAAATATATATGTATGTATATGTAAAATTTTTTTTAAAGATATTGGGATATCCAGTTAGGACGAAGAATGGACAAAATTATTCGTTGGCTAATACCACCTCTATTTTTTGTTTAACGTCATCGCATAGGTGAAGTACTTGGCGACTATCCAGCCATCTCGTTAGGAAATAGTTATGGTGACGGATTTGAGATATTTGATAGCGGCGCCTATTAAATATCTGGACTACTTCTGCAAGTAAGAAGCCAGTGACGTAAACAAAACCACGATATATTTAATACCCAACAATCAATCAGTTTTAAAGCTGAATTGGAATCCAGCTGCACAATATCAATTGAGAGAACGTGTAAGTTGAATATTATAAAATTAAGTGGTATGTTGCTCAGTTTTCGCGTTGTAGTCGTGTAATTCGATAATGTTTACTTTGTTTCCTCAGAGATAAGGGTGGCCGTGGTGTAGTGGTAACATCTTCACTTGTCACGCTGTTAATTCAAGGTTCGAATCCTGATGTCAAGAATCATCTATTTATTTCGCATGAAATAAATAAAAAAGTCGATCACTTGCGAAAGCTAAGTCAACTCTACTGTGAAGGCATAACACTGGCAGTAGGGTGGTCATATGGCTAAAATGCAACTTGATCGTGATGATATCAGGAGGACGGAAAAAAATACTGTGAATCATAAGCAACGACAATAATAGTGAAAACAAACAAAATACTCCTCAGTTATCTGGACAGCCACCCTTGGAGTTTACAGAAACTTAATATCACCTGAGTTTCAAACTACACCACTCTGTCTTTTTCTCTGTCTCTTCCCCTTTACACAAAACGCATGTGTTCTAAAAATTAGTATAAGGGTATTCATATCCCATGTGCAAATAATAAAAAAAAAGAATATTTGTGGATAGCTAAACATTGCGCTTGAATCCACAAAAACTTAGCCACGAGAACTTTACATTGTTGATCAGTCTACTCTTGAGTACGTGCTCGACAATGCGTAGGGTTAGGATAGTAGACTCTGTTTCAACGTTGTTGAGGGCGACCGGTATGTCAAAAACACTGCCACTGCGAATTTCTTGATTGAGATGGGTAAAGTAACTGCGTGTATGACAGTCTCAAATGATTTGTGCGTATGGTAGGCATATTACGATTTGAGTAGCAAGATACCAACCACGAAGCCCTTAGTACAGAGATAGATATCTGAAATGTGCCGTGGGGTTTTTGAGGGGAATGCATGTCAAGCTGAACGGCCTAAGTTCCTTCGGGAGTGTGTGTGAGACCTTCTCTATCTTGGGTATAAACAAAAATCCTAATTCATTTTTATGGTATGATTGCCAGACAGCACTTTAAAATATTTCAGAAGATGTATCTTATTAATCGCATGAGTTTTTGAAGTTGCGCCAATTAAATTCGAAGCTATTGACCGACCTGTCTCTCCTTACTGATGGAGTCAGAAGTCATATGCGAACAGGCGTGTACCCATTCGTGATTCATTGTTCTTCGGATTCCTATCAAGAACTTTTTGAGTTCTTAGTAGGACACTTGTCATTAATATGGTTTTGCAGATGACTTCGCAATCTAAAGGATTGTGTTGTATTGTTATATGTACTGTCATTGCAACTGCGCCTGGAGTTATCTATCCCTTTTTGACATCTGACTCTATTGTCACTATGGCGCACGTTACCCTTCCTTTCTTCTGGTGATTTCAGTGAAAGCTATAATTATATAAGCCCTATATAAATATAATTAAGGCTCAGGTCAGAATATTGTTGGCTAATCTAGTGGAAAATACGGAGTAATGTTTATCCCAGCCCGTGTACAAATTTTATAAGAAGAAAAGTGATGTCTATCATCTTCTGTTGGTTTGAAGTGATACAAAGTGAGCTAGTTCCTATATTACAAATAGGCCGTGCTTAGTTTTTATTTTGATCGTAAAAAGTTTTTAATTAATTTTGAAAGTAGTGAATAGCTTGATTTTATTACTTTATTTTTACCAACAATCCGGTGCGGATTTAATACTTCCCCATAACAATAATCATACTTGTAACACATGTCGCGGTAATTATTCAAAATTCTCGGAAAAAATTCCCCATTTAATAGCTTTAAAACTTTCATATACATCTTGCAAGGAATATATACAACGCCATATAAAAAGTCAACATATTCAACTAATAGCCAATTTATTCTCCCCTCACAACCCGTTTGTCCCATGTTTCAGACCATCATATCGCCTCTTCCATATCAACATAAGCATATGACAAACAATTTTCAACTTAAAAAAGAGGGAAATATATTTTAACAAAAAAAGACACACTTAACTACATCTGCTTCCGATACTGTGCTGTGTGCCACATCCGAGATTGTCTTCTATAAATTTTGTTAAATATGTTTTTCCTTCTACCAAAAGAGGCGAAAAAAACCTTCTTAAGAAGATGAAAAAAAAAAAAAAAAAAATCGTTTCCTTTGAATACGTATGAGTGTAAAAATAAATTTAAAAGCAAATGAAATCTCATATTATCTACATCGTTGGTTGTTATTATTATTATTTTTTTCCTGCTTTAAGAATCCGCTGCGCGCCTCTTTGTAAATGTATTTTCTCAATCTTATGACGCCCCTTATGATGAAGAAACAACGATGATCGAGGAAAAGGAGAAAAAGCACAAAATAAGAAGATTACTTACAATTTTTCGTCACGTGTTCACGTCATTGCCACACGTAGTTTAGTTATTCAAAAGATTTTCAGAAAAAAAGAAGAAAAGTCAAAGTCGTTCCTCAGAAAAGACGAAACGATGTACCTGCGTGTCATTTTTTTTTTCCTTTAAAATATCCCTATGCACGGTTTGTGTTTTTTTGTCTTGTCACCCTCTTCTGTATGCATGTAAATGACTGATGCCCTTGTTCTTTCATTCTTAACCTCCTTGCCTCGTTTAGTTTCCTAAGTTCTTGTGTCAGTGTGGCTTAAGGATTTTGGTGTATTCTTTTATAAGGATTTACCGTATTGTATTACATTTTGCAACGCTTAGCCATTATTGAAGATGATATGGAAGAAGATTCCCTTCCTTAAAATAAAAACTTAACAAGACTTGACAGTGTTTATCCAGGCGACTTTGGTGTCATCGTTGGGCGCCATTCCATCTTTGGAATAATAATTCCTCAGCTATTTTTTTTTCTCCTTCTTTGTAACACTGGTTGAATGTTTGGATAGAGGACAAAGGAAATTTTGCCTATTTTTTAAAAAAATAAAAACTTTGCTGTTTTTTTAGTCCATGAAGTTGTTTGGATACGTGTGAAAAGTATCCAATCAATTTTTATAGTTTAATTTTGAAAAATGTGTTACCTCAGTTATTAGTTTTTTTGAGTCAAATTAATCATGTGGTTGCATAAATCATGGAACAAATTAAAAAAAAAAAAATTTTACACAGAGCAGAAGATTCAAAACTGTTTGTTAATTATCCCCAAAGGGGGTACACAAACTCAGTCACACAGTAATTTCTCGTTTTATCTTTTCTGTAGTCTTACTCCCATCTTATGGTCTATTGGTGCATTAAATGAGCATTATGTTTCGAGTTATGAATTGCAAATGATAGCAATAGCAGTGCATGTAGATATATACACTAGATGGGAATAAGTGAATAGTGTATGTGTTTCCAGTTTTATAATATAGCGATGTTTATTTTGTTTTGGTAAAACACTAATGAGGATGATATTTACGCGGACATTGACTTATGCATTTTTGATTTAATTATTTTGCCATTAGAGGTTGCAAGTAGCGTTAGATGAAAGGATAAATATAGCTGTCGTTGTGAAGACATTTCCAAAGGAAATAGCTAAACATTAACTTGATGACCGAATGTCGTTTTTCATTTTTAAGAGAGTCTGTTCAATCACAAAAGAACTACTAATCACCTTATCTTGCATCTTAGAGCATTTTGCTGTGGAAGGTTCTTTTACGACTTTGCCACGAAATCATTAGAGTTGGCTCTGCTACTGCATTTGAAATCCTTATTTCACTGATCCATTGAAGTATACTCTTATATCATGCGAGAATTATTAAACTCTCCTTTTAAAAACGTTTTAATCAAACTGTGGAGTTTTATTAAAGCTAATCCCCAAATAGGTTCCTTAATCATTTTAATGCATATACGTACATATCGCACACAAAGTCTCGCCCAATCCAAGTAGGAATCGATGGATTCTAAATAAGAATTTTCCTAAAATTATCTTCAAAAATTTTCTCGACAATCCTTTTAAGTACCACACACGCATGCACACACAGCTATTGACTACAAATACACGTAGCATCCTTTCTGTGCCCAGAGAAAGCATCAATGAATTCAAATGATACGCAATCAGCATTCTCTTGTAATTGGTTTGGGATCTACAAATCCGGAAGGATATAACCCATACACATGTAACACACACACGACTTTACCTTCTCTAGTCCCAGCTTCAACCCGAAGACAAAATTCGACCCAAAAGCTTACACTACCACCTTCTGATATTCGACTATCGGACGGGGCGGCACAGAAAGCAATTAATATAACTTAAACGAGTCCTGATGGTAAATTCCACTTTGCGTACAATACGCACGTAACGGATAATATTTCCCAAACGGACCGTTCAAACAAAAAAGCGAACCGATTTTTGTTGGCCATTGCCAGTGCTGCTGACCAATTCACTGAGCTGGTGCTGATGAGGCAGGCGAGGTTTAAAGCGTATCGGCATAATCGTTCCTTGGGTAAAGGACAACAACAGGAATAACATTGGTAGCCAATAAGTGCCACAAACTACGGAAGTACATCTGTTTTGCCAGAGGCGACGGCGACGGAGAATGAGCCCTGAGCCATGGATAGTCCAGTTTCCTGATTGTTTGCTTACTTATGTCCTTATGGCGAGAGGGTTGTCGGTTTCCTTCTTTTTTTTTTTTGTACGAGTACCTCATGTGTGTGTTGGCACTGAAAATAACCAAAGGTTCCCACGAGACGCACTCGGGTAGTGTGAAGTATAAGAGAGGGTTGGAAAACTAAGTCTTTTTTTTCCTCTTTTTGAATCGCATCAAAAATTTCGATTTATGACCATTATAGGGAGTTAAGATTGATTCCTTGAAAAAAATGGATACCAATTCAGTCCACGGTATGGATTGATAAATTTATGATATTGCGTTCACCCACCACAAACTCGGTTTGGGCACAAATGTTCGATTGTTTCGATTGTCGATTGGAATGAAGTATGGAAATTGGTGTGGAGTGCAGAAAATAGAAAAAAGTGGCTTAGAAATTATTGTATCTTTATGCATGTGAGTTGGGGGCGTAGGTTCGTGAGAATCGATTTTGCATTTTAAATGAAAAAATAATATTTCTTTGGAGGCAATTTGTGTTATTCGACTGTAGTTGATTGAGGAGATATCACAAAAACTGATGCAGTAAGTTTAAACCATTTACTGTAATGAATTAAAAGTCAGACGATGACGACGATGTTGTTTCTTGTGCGTAGGGAACTGGGATTACTTTCACGGCGATTGTGAAGCTGAATAGTATCTCTTTCGATCACTATTAAAATTTGTTCACATTTTCGTTATTTGAGAAAAAATGGGATTTATTAACTCTAATACCATTAATAATCGGCTAAATAACCAACTAACTAGGACCAGCGAAATATGCTAGCAAACCAGAAAAATAATTCACCAGCCACAAAATCGTTGTTCGATAAGGAGAAAATAATTTTTGATCAGTGAAAATATTTTTTTTTATCTGCAGATGTATTAAAAAATACTAAAAAGCAAAAACGGAAAATGATTAGCATAAATGAATTATTTAATCAGCAGTAAAAAAAACAATACTTCGAGAAAAAGAATACGAAACGGATCTTACAGTTATTACAGTCATTCAAGAAAAACTCCCATCAATTATACTATTATTTTATTAAATAAATAAAATAAGTTCTTTGATTAGCACATCATACCAGCAAAAATAAAATTCCAGCAGGAAATGTAAAAAATAATATGCAAAAAGAAAACGAAAAGAAAGAGACAGTTATTCAGGTAAAACTTAAGATATTGCGAATTTAAGAAAGGAGTTTTTCTTGAATGATTGTAATAAGTGTAACATCCTTTTCAAAATATTAAATTGCTAATCAAATCATTTTATTTTGCTGTTTAAAAACCATCAAATTTGATCAAAATTGGGATAGTCATTCTTGAGAGAACCCCGAACAAACAAACATAGTAGACAACAACGACTAATGTGGGAGACAGACTGCTGGTATTGATACCATGGTATAGCAATACTACGTTCTATACCACATGTCTGTCACTGCAATACTACGTAATAAGCTAGTATACCATGAAATATACCTGGTATTGAGATTCGCAATTTTTTGCTGGTATACCACCATCTTACTGATTGCAGCGCCAATTTCTCGCTATTGGCTAGTCTTCGTAGCTTCTTTGACAAATCTTAGGTATGCACTTTCGCTTTCAAGTATTTTAATTTTCTTTTTATTTATCATTTGGCATAAAAGTGAATCATTTTTATTCATCGTGTCTTGAATTTTCTATTTTTATTTGTTATGACAGACAACACAAACGTCAAAGTATACTACTTAACGCCAAAGTCACCGAATACTACGAAATGCAGTCTGTCGGGGGTCGTAGTATTCACTATACCATGGTATTCGTACCATGGTATCAATACCAGCAGTCTGTCTCCACTATAAGACCAAAGGTACTATTAGACGAAAACGTTGAATACTTTCCACATGTATACATAACTTCAAACGCTCAAAAAACAAGATAGTTTCTAGGTATTCGTGAAAAATATAAATGCTTGATTGCATCGCCTGAAAATACATAAAAAATCTTTCCAATTCTTGCTCCTATCAATTACCTGTTTGCAGCCACCTAGTTTTTTTTATTCATTGCCTTCATTCAACCTCAAAGATCTTTTAAATGTCCCCCGATAATTTTAAAGAAGTTTAATTACCAATACATTCATTGCGAAATCCCAAGATAGAACCAAAAAATGCTATTAATTACCAGAACCACAATTGCGTGGCTCTCATTACCTTGTTTAAAATAATTGCCCTCAAATTCACCCCACGCGCTCTGAGTTCACACTTTATTAGCGTCAGATTAAGAACTTTAACTTTCATACCCGCATACACACAAAAAAAGAATTTCTGACTAAATTAAAAGAAAAAAAAAAAGTTCAAAGAATATTTGCGAGCATCCATGCTGCCACCAAGGGTATTATAAAAGAACACTTTCAACAAAAATCTCTGATGGATCTGTTTTTTAAACAGTTTTGAGCATATTATCCCTCCAGTGATCTCTCTTCTACACCTACTTTGGAATAATTTTTTTTTATATTTTTTTTAAGGACTTTTTATTTCCGTTTGAAAATCTTTGGAAAAGTTTTGTTTTTTAACTTTTCTGTTACTTTTGGGGGCAGTTTCTTTTCGAACAACAAAATCTGTTGCAACTTTGAATTTTTGAATTCTTCCCAAAAATTGACACTCGAAATTAAGAAGAGGAGGCAGCAAAATCACCCGCAAAAAAGGACAACCGAACGAAGATGGGATTATCTCTGAATGACAACATGACTTTGAAAGTTTCTTATTTTTGGATTCGCTTGTTCTCTGTCTCTCTTGAATTTTCAATTTTTATCCCTTATCCTAGGTTAATTAGATTTAATCACTTCGTTGAAAGTTGAAAAAAGGAGGACCGAAAAAAAGGACTTTGCAAAAGATAGATATGCTGGTGGCGATGTTATACAGGAGGATTGTGCAAAGCAAGGATGCTTAGAGATAAGCTTCTCTAAGACAAAACGTACTGCATTCTACTCAAGTGGATGGGATAAGATTGAGAAAGAGTGTAGATGGAAAATTAACGGATTGAGTTTTGAGAAAATTAAGAGGCTTAGAACAAAGTTTCTGTATTGTCAAATAAAATTCAGAGAATACTACAAAACTGGAAAACATTACATATATTACACAAAGACTGAGAAAAAAAATTGGATTGCTAAAAGGGGAAAAAACACAATTAACGAAACTTGACGAAACTAATGTAGTCATAACGAAATATACATTAAGATGTTATTACGGAAATTTGCAAGACTAATGTAGATTAAAGACAACTCAACGAAGAAAAAGGAGGGGGGAAAAAAACGAAACTTGATGAAACTTTACAAATTCAAAATACAATTCAGAAAATGCATCAAAAAAAAGTAGACTTAAAAAAGAAGCTGAATAAAATTCGATTGCTAAAAAGTAGACTCATGGTTATCGAAACATGATGAATCTAATGCAGTCACAGCAAAACTTTAAGAAGATATTATAGAAATAAACAACTCTAATACCTACTGATTAAAGACGATTTTACGTAGTAGACTACAAAATAACTTAACGAAGAAAGATTTAATGAAGCCCCACGGCATACGAAGGACATTTTACGAAACTGAAAAAAAGCAAACTACTAAAAGAAAACTGAACACACATTTATTGGCAAAAAATAGAAACAATACTTCACGAAACTCGATGAAACTTGTGCAATTATACCAAAACACAAGATATTAACTAAACAGGCGTTAAGACAATTTGCGGGTCCAACGGAGACGGATTGCGAAAAAAACTTAACGAAGCGCGAAATAACTGAACTAAAAAAAAAAAAAAAAACAAATTCCGACTAATAGCAAAGTATCTTCTTGCGTTGAATTATCATGTAATCTGGGTTTCATAATTTGCATTTTTGATCATCTACACAGGAGATCAAACTTACAAACGAGATTTCACTTAAATCAGTTCAGTTTTTCTTGAGTTGGATGTGTAAAGGAATTTTAGGGAACAGACAGATAGAATCAGATGGGATGATGGAAACAGACGGATAGACCTGAAGAAGAAAAAAAGTTGTTTAACTTTCAAAAATGATTTCCTAGTTTCCTCATATCTTCATAACAGTTGCGAAAAGGAACAAAAGAGCTTAACCTAGTGTAATTCAACTCAGCTTGGCGTGACTGAAATATTGTTCTAGGATTATTAGACTGAAGATAAGGAGAAGTTCAACCAGGTTCTCCAATTCTAATTTGATCCATTTTTCACTGGCACCTTTGTGGCACCTTATCACTCTTAAGCTTCACATCAAATGGTTAGAAAACAGTATTTCCCTAGTCTTTCCTTTTTAAAGGCGTTCAGAAGCTTGGGTAGTATAGACTATAATGCTTGTCAACAGATCTCCCTTGCTGCTTTCGCAGAAAAGGAGACATGGCTTATTCTGTCTTACTGTTTGTTATTGATAGATAAGCGCTTACTATACTCACGGTATAGACTAAATATAGATACATCCAAAATTACGATCAAAGCACTAGACAGCAAAACTATTTGATTAAAGGCTGTTTTAAACTGCCCCCACCAAATTCTGAGAATTTACCACTTTTTATGCATTGGACAGTGAGAGTTTTATTAGCTTAGAGGAGGTTAGTTTCCTTCCATTTCAGCTCCCCAGCTTTATAAAGCATTTCACATCTGGGCCCTAAAGTGCGCTGAAGTACTCAATTTTGGGGGCACATATCGGATTGACCAGTTTAAAAGCGATCAGATGTATGCCAAGAGATGGCACGGAGCCACCTGGTCAAGCAGTTCTCAAAATTCTATGCATACTCCTATGCTCAGTCTTAAATTCCATTGTATTATAGAACATTCATTTCCAAATTTGTTCCAAAAATCACAGTACAAAATTTCACATTGAACATGCACCAGTTTCACTGGGACTTCCATTAAAACTGAGGACTTGGGTAAACATTCCTACAGAACTTGTCCTTAACATATATTTTCTTCATAAATTTCCTCCAAACAAATCCAGTGAAATTATTTTTTAGCCCCATTGTCTTTATGGCTGTTTTTCGGCTGTCACTTCTCATCCATTACCATTACAAAACCATAGATATTTGCTTGTTAATCCTTAAAAGCTCAATTAGGATTACCGTTGATATATAGGCCACAAAAGCGACAAAGAAAAAAAAAATAACTTTTTTCCTCCGCCAAGCCAAAGTTTAAAGTCATAAAGATGACATGAGAGACAGGCGAAAAAAAGAGGGTCGAAGCAACCCTCCTCTCAAAAAAAAAAAAAAAAATATATATATATAAATGACACAACTGGATTGTAAAAATCTAATAAAATGTCCGCATTTCCTGTGAAATGAATCTTTGATTTGCTCGATAATGGGGGTGTGAAGATTATTTCTTAGAAATAAAGATAAAAGTAAACGTGGCGAACAGGATTTGTTGTTGTTTTTTTTTGAGAGATTTAGAATCCACTTAGTGGTGTTATACTAGGGTAAGTCTTTTTGTCCCCGTAGATATACACATTTAAAGGGATGGTACGAATATATCAATACCTGACTGAGGGGTACTTACACCAGATTGGAAAATACGAATAGTTTTCATGTGTTGACATGAAGATTAGAACAGTTAAGGTTTTAAGAGCTTGGATCTTATCGAAGTTGATTGCAACGCCTTAAAGTAGATAGTGATTCTTTTTCCTAAAATATTATCCTCTAGCTTGCTTTATTGCGACAACCTCGGATTGAAAAACACTGCAGCCATCTTTAAGTCTAAAAGAGCGATTTGTATTTTGAAACTCACAGTGGACTCAAGCTTCCGTACCAACATCCATTTTGGATCCGTCGGTACACATATCCAGTTCGCCTTCGGTACACACTTTTCTCTCATCACATACTTCTATACTAGGAATTCTGATAGAGAATCTCCGGTTACATACTGAAAGTGGGATGATGTAGTCCGTTTCCGTTTGGATTCTCGAAATATTCCATCGATTTAGGATTGAGGCGCGTTGTCCAGAGACCGGCTTCCCTAAGTTTTAATGCAGTTTAAGATGCAGAGCCTTCGCAATATACATGTCTCAAGGAGCAATATTCAGTTTCTTTTGCAGAGCTGCCGTTTTTCTCTTTATCGGAGAGCAAGATAGGATTTTTATTCTTCAGTATGCGCTTCAGGTGTACATTCTCCTCGGGGACGGCAAGCAATCGCTCCTGCAACTCCTCTGAGATCTCCTCATCCATTGGCCTGGCACATTTTCTTGGTCGACTTTCACGGCTTCAATTGCGTCTGTCACCGACCCAAGTTTTTTCTTTTTCGCTTTTATTATTGTTTTGTTCCCACGAGTACGCCCAGAAATTATGGTCCGCTCCTACAGGACCTCCGATTGTCGTAGTAAGGCTATCTTATAATATGTCTTACCTGTGCGCCAATAAGAGCTTGTAGTGGTTGGTTTGACCCCGACCTTTCATACTTGGGCAAACTTTAGCTGCTCACACAAACACTGAAACCTATTCATGCATGTTCGGTATGGTATCCTAGCATAGCATTACTTAAGGCACCATCCGAGAGTAAAAGTGTTTTGAAGATCTTATCTCAATCGAACAAATTGTCTGGGAAACGGAAAGAAACTGTGGTTCCCAACAGCACGAATGGCTAGATACGTTACACAAGTTTTCAGAATCCACCATTGAAATTAAAACGAACTTATAGCACAAGTTTCACATCATTTGGAATCCATTTTAGTCTCCGGCTTGTAGGACCACATAACTTTTTTGCTAAACATAGTATTTGAATGCAACGAATATACGCATTGGTAGTTCTCAATACTTCGTTGATGACTACTCGTAAGCTCTCATTTTACCGTTTTTTAGTATCAATTTGTTACGTATTCCAGAAACGTTACACAAGTTTTTAGAATCCACCACCGTAGAACAGTTTCATTTTACTTTAAATACAGTTTTGCAACCTTCAAAGAACTTTTCCATAAATCAGCAAGATCGGCTCTTAAAGCTAGAACACAACATCCATGTCATCTCCAAGCATGTATTAGTATACGGTTCGATGGACCACTTTTTTTTTTTTTTTTTTTGCTAAATGTAGTATGTGTAGTCCTAATTTGTGCAAACATTTATAGACCTGTTCTTAATTAGAGAGAAAGAAAAAAATACTTTATTGTTGAGTAAGTGCTCATTTTATCCTTTTTTAATGGCAATCTTCTACGTTTTCCAAAAATATTACGCAAGTTTTTCGAAGCCACGCCACCGTAGAGAAATTTTATTTTAATTGAAAACATTTGTGCAACCTTCAAAGCACTTTGCGCGAATCAGCAAATACTCCTTTAAAACCTAGAACACAAGTTCCACATTATCAGCAAACCAGTTACCGAAATAAAATTCACTTGCATTTATCCTTAACACAACTGCAGTGACCTAATGCCTGCACAGCACACACATATGCCCACCATTCACTGCATTTAAAACCGTCAAGGAATGGATATCGTTTAAGCCAACGGAAGTGTAGATGGTGAATAGAAAGTCCTTCCCTCTTATGTAACGAACTTCTGGAACAAAATTGTTAACTATTCACATTGAAAGCAACATTTTTTTTTCTAGGTTTTCTTTGGATTTGCTTTCATATGGTCCTTTTTTAAAAAAAAAATTCCAGAGAAACAGTTTCCTTGGATCAAATGAACGAATGTATTCTTAAGCGGAAGTTGTTTCTTTGCAAAATTGTGCAACATACGCAGTAAGTAGAAAATCGAACTCATGCACTTGGTGCATGTAACTAGTTCTGTTTCCAGGACAGAAAAAGAATCCTTAAGGTAATCGTCAAAGCCATAGAAATGGAAAAAAAATTGTTCCGTACTTATTAAGGCACTGAATTTCTAATGACTGTAGCTGTGTACATATATGTATGGTTTTCATTTCTAATTCTATCGTAACGTTTGAAATCCATCTCTAAGGTTGAAGGCATCCTTTTATATTTCTTTTAGTCGTCGGTCGCTAAGGTATGTATTTCCAGAGATACATACAGTTGAGTATAATGGAGAATGAATGTCGATTTATCACATGCCGATTGGATTGAGCGATGTAAAATGTTCAAGGCAGACGACCCTGGCCAGACAGATACGTATTTCATTTTGAGAAATAATAGGTAAGCACAATAATTTGGGAAACGCAATTTTGATGTAATGAAGAGTGTATTGTTAATATGCAGGTTTGTAAGTTGATGTGTTTAAATCACTTTGTCATTTAAGGAGACAGGCTGGCCATCTTAAGAAGTGCATGTTACTAGGACAGAAAAATTACATGTCTAGACATTGGATAGATTGATTACATAATATTTTTCTTTATTCAAGTTGACCAACTGTCATATGTACGATGTCTTTGGATTTGACTGAACGTGGGTGAATAGAAAAAAAAAAGAAGGATAGTCAAGGGTGATTCTCAGAATTAGTAGACACTCTTAATACATTTTTTTAAATTTGATTCGTACTATCATTCTGAGACTACTAATATTTTCAACCGTTTGGATTCAACTAGTAAGCTAGATACAAGGACATCGTACATTGCGAAATCGTTTGTAACGAAGGGTTCCCCCTGAGTTCGCCATTTCCCTCATTGCTACCAGTTTCCCAAAACGATATGCACGGCCACCATTGATCAGACCACCGCTGCACCCATCTTTTTTTTACATCGAATTGTGCACTGACACAAACCCATGCTCTGGATATTAATCACCGTGGCCCATGACCAAGCAACCGACACTCCCACTACTACAACGTAGTAGTACTTTTCTCTGTCATACACACCATCAGTTCAGTATTTCATTAATTTTTTAATGATTCATATGGGCTTCTTCTAAATAATACATGAGAGGCCAAGGGAAATATAATTCAACCGGCGAGTTTGGCAGTAGTACAACTGACAGGCTTGCAGATATTGGCTGAACCACAATTTTTTCAATCTTCTATTACTTTGTGCTTTGTATTGTGAAAGTATTCGGTAAAATCACAAGCCAATCTATTCTAGGTTGCTTGTGTCGAGTTGGTAGTTAGCGCGACTTTAGGTTGTGTTCTTCAGCGTAGCAGCTTCCCCAGAAAGTCACGTTCTAGACCGTATTGGCTTTCACAGAACGTTAAGTTCTTCAGCGTAACAGATTTAGCGGCGAGTTAGGTTCTTCGTGACAGCTTTCGCAGCTAGCTACATTCATACACGCGACAGCCCTTGCGACGCGTTTTATTTTTTTTGGTAGGATAGCTTTCGCATCGGGTTATACCATTTAGCCTAAGTTTGTTAAAAAATTGTTAAGTATCATGTTGCTATTGATCAGGTGCTTTCTTTGATGGCCCTAAAACCATTTTTCCTGTGAAATATGTTCTTCCAGTCCTGACATAAGTGTAATAATATTCGAGTCTATTGGCAATGAAGATAATTATGGCTTGGGCTCGTGCAGTCACGATGAAACGCCCTTGCTGCAGTTGAAAACTCACCAAGCCGTCGCTAGCTATCGAAATTGTTGCTTTTATTGTACATATAAATTTCTACTGCGCTGTAGGTATATACGTACAATTGCAAACATAAAAGAACATTCATAGAAATTCGTACAATGAGTTCGAAAAAAAAAAGAAAACGGAAAACGAAAGTAAAATAAGTAAGTAACCTACTGCTCGCTGAATAAAAATTATAAGTTTTTCCTAGATCAGGGAAACGATTCGTTGTGTTTATTGTTAAGCTTAAGAATGACCTACGAAGATAATTCGTAGCTTAAATTCATCGCTGATGAAACCTTCTCACCGAATATGTAGGGCTGATGCGGACAGTTATGCTAAAGCTACGCTATTTTTTTTTTGCATGAGCTTTTTGTGCGTTTTTTCACCCTGTTTGATTGTAAAATGATTGACAAGGCAGAACAAGGTCGATTCTTACCTAATTATATATAGTTTGCTGGCCCCAATTGCGATTCGCTTTATAGGACGTAAGGCAAGATTATCTGGAGCATTGATCTGTCAGTATTAACTTACCTTCTCTTGGTTTTAAATGCTCATCTTCAAGGAGTCTGTTTTTTTTTTTTTTTTCATATCTACATTGTGCACTGAATAAAGTGATTTGCGACAGATTATCGTGATTGTCCCGACAAAAATCTTGTCCCAAGAATGTAAAAAAAAAAAAATATATATTTAATTTTTTCTCGAAATGCTTCATTTTTTATTTTTATTAACTCCCTCAAGAACTGCAACACAACCCTTCAATTTAATTTTATAAGTCCTACACCCCTTTCTTTTTTGTTCATTTCTTTCGAATCATTCATAAAATATCTTTGTTGTTAGCTCCTGATAATAATCTATAAAACTGCTTGTCATTTTTGCCTGTAACTGAAGGACTTTGCAGTGCTGCGTTGTTCCTCAATGGAATGTTGTCAGCTTTCGTAATGATGATATCGAATTTTCCGCTGTTCACTTCCGGGACTTCATTTGAAAGCATCCTCTTGACGGTAGCCACTTGTGCGGTGCGGATAAACTAGAAGGAATTCAATGGAATTTCCTTTTTTATTGCAGCCTCATGGTTTCATAGTCATTTCAAATTAACGTAATGTATTTATTCGCTTCCTTTGGAAAATGGTGGAGGAGGAAGAGAAATCCCAACCAAATGATTTCTGAAAAAAAAAAAAAAAAAAACAATTTTATTCGATTAAAAAATAAATTACAAAAAAAAATTGAGTGGGATGTGAGACAAATTTGTTCGAATCCGAAATGCATTTGGCTTTGATGTGGTAATACAGATATACTTACTTTTGTTAAACTACTTGGGGAATTTTTATGGATTAGCAAGAGTAGCGGTATTACGTCGATAGATTCATTTCCTTCGAGGGTGATGGCTGTCTCATGATACTCTTTTGTAATGTGGATATGGAACTTGTACGTTTATTGACGCTGAGGCACATGATGACTGAAAATTGTTTGATGAATTTGAATTGGATTGAATACAGTAACTTTGTACTAGAAAGGGCACTAATTCTTTGAGTAGACAGAAGACGACATATCTTCGATGAGTAAAATCTCGAAAGAATCACTCTTGGCAACCTCTAATTTGAGGAATGGAATAGAAAATACAACGAACTATACCGGTTGTACAGTAACTGAACATCAACGCTCCGACCCGGACAATCTTCAAATCCATCCCGGAGGAACGATATGGTAAAGAAAGCCCTCACGTAAGGCACATAAGTGGAAAGGTACCCCAACCAACTTTGAGTGAAAAATTGAAGGTGGCTAGCACAAGATTGATCTGGCTGGAGACGATTGTTGGTTTATGATCCGGTCCACCCTTAACCATAGCGCCATCTAAAGCGAAAGTAAGTAAGTATCTAGGGAGTTTTTTTTTTTTTTTGAATATAATTTGGTCCTGACGTCAAGGAATAGATTAGTTTGTATAATTTTGTCTATGGATTGTTGCTTCTACTTAGGTTAAGTTAGCGGGTCGACAGAGAGGTGATACTATAGATTCCATGATATCAGATGTATGACCTATATCTATCTATCAATGCGGATGGCGCGGTGTAGTGGGTAGTGGTAGTATAATTTGCGCGCGCCAGAGGGGATATGAATAACCTTACATTATTTCAGTGCACGGACTTTTGTAGAAAGCGAGGTAGAAAGAAATATTGGTGTAGTGGGTTTGAAACTCAGGTAGTATTAAGATTCAGTAAACTCCAAAGTATTAAATAGTTTCCTATCTCTTGTCTCTGTTTCCAAGCCAATTTCATAGGATCACAAAACAAAGTATATATGGCTCGAAGGTCCACAAAACGTAAATTACTCCAAACTACCATCATTCTTACTAAAGCAGTGTTATACGGGAGTCCCGAGGATGCTGCTTATTGAGCACAGTTATTTATTTCGTACCCCAACCTGTGGTAGTATCCGGCACGAAGGACCACATATTTTTACTTGCTCCTTTAGAGCAAGTATTGGTATTACCATAATAGGGAAACTGAAAGAAGTAGGTTTTGTCTACCTCAGAGCATAGTCTGCAGTCTGTGGGCTATTGCCCAGATTCGAAAATCGAATTTTTATTCTAACCGCTACTAAAAAATTGCAATTTTATCGAAAACGGCTCTAACGATTTCAATAAAAAATCATATCCAATGTAAGATGGATACAATAAGACCGTATACTCGGAAGAAAATCGAATAACGGTACTTTACTGATTAGCGAATTTACCTAAATTAGCTATTTCTCACACGTTTTTAGCTTGTTAACACATTTTACAAAAATACCGATTCTATTGCTTATCGGTTTTTCCTAAATTTAAAATTTCAATAATTTAGAAATGAACAGCACATAAGAAGCAAGTACGTGCGACCCAGTTGTGCCTTTTTTTTTTTTTTTTTAATAGAGTTCCTTAATGCAATTTTCTTTACCAAAATTACCAAAATGCTACAATAGAACAATATATTGAATGACTACTGGCTTTGGTTTCATTCTTCCCTGTCACGTTTTGAAACCACCACTTAATTACACCAACCAGCGCCTGTAGTGTATTTAAATCCAACTTTCGCATCCTCAGCTACCTTTCTTTCAGAGCACCATGAAGGTTATGACACACTTCTCCCACAAAGAATCTTAATTTGCCACGTTGGCTCATTAAATTGCATAAACATCATCTAATGGCACTCTTCTCTCAGTCATGTTAAAGCTACTTACTTTGATATGGCAAGTGTTGCCTACTCATGAAATACTGAAGCGCTACCTTCTGCAAGACGAGTTAAACTAAAAAAAAAATCCTTGAATTACCGCACATCATCAGCATTATTGAACGCGCTTATGACAACGTATGCAAACACATGTTACACCTCCTATCCTGGCTTAGAATACCACACGTTCACATCTGTGCAGCCTCCCCCCAAAACCGCACATCCAACAGACACATATTTCAAGCACAATTTATGCTTGTAGAAAAGGAATCAACATCACCAACATGCAAGTGGTTTTAGATCCTATCCCAGGACGAGTCAGGATGTAAAAAAAAAAAAAAAAAACCATGGAACTTAATTGAAACACTGGAGCGGCGCACTATGCTGGTTTATTCAGAACAGCAGCATCGTCGCGACTCATTTTGTATACATATTTCATGTGGCAATCGCGCTTGGTTGAGGAAGTTTGTTACAATAGCACAAAATGCAAACCAACTTCCTTGCATCTCGTCGTTTTCTACCTCTTTCGCGTTGCAGTTGTGTAGTTTGTTCGCGCGCCAGTTTGTGAAATCTCTGCGACATTTATTCAAGCTGTGTGGGAGTTGTGCTACCTCTAGTTTCATCTGCAGGATGCTTTCGTCCTTCGAAGGATGATGTTTTTTTTTTTTAACGTTCATCTTCGCATTCTGGCAACAAACGATGAAAGAATTAGAGACGAAGAGAGAGATGATTTCTAGTATATACAGGAGAGAGGTGCCAGGATGTTATTTACACACACATATACGTGAAGGACCCTTCGGTTTGCTCTTTTTTTTTTTTGTTCCTGTGTGTCAGTTTATGATGGGAGAACAATTTTGTAATTTACAATTATAATGTTTCACAAGTTTTGATTGTTTTGCTGGCGTTGTCTTGTAGTTTTGCGGTTTTTCAACGAGGCAGAAGTAGTGTAGTGGGTGGACGCTGCTGCGGAGGGCTCCTTTTCGCAATTTGTTATGGGTTTCTTGTGTACTATTTATTTAAAATGATAAGCAGAAGATTGTCGGAAAGCTGGAGGATTGAATATTAATATTCTTTTGAATAATGGAACCTTTTGTTGAATAAAGGGGTTGTAGTCCGCTTTTGGGATTGAAAATTTAACACTTGAAAGTACATGGCATTGAAGACAATTGAATTTAGGGCAACCACTATTGACATACATTTCTTACTAGTGTGACAGTTTATGGAGAAGATGATTTGTGTCACGGTTTTACGTCTTAGTTTATGGCGAAGTAAATCGTCGCGCAAAATAGATTTTGGCACACTAAATACAGTCACGTAAGTAGTAAGAATGCAAGAAATCAAAATATGACTTGCAAATACCCTTACACTAAACCATTTTTTTGCTGGTTTTGCTGGGAAAGTCAGTCTGTTCGATTTGATCAAGTCGACTTTGTCCAAATAATATTGAAATATATATTTGAAAGTTAAGAAAAAAAGAAAATTGCAAAAATTTATTTTTCTTCCGGTGAAGTTATGATCAGGAGTAGAAGAATCGCAACCTTCCCACTTTACTGCATCCCTACTGGTCCGCCTATGGGGTTTGCCGGTTTGACCTCAGGAAGTACCGGCAAGCTTCCCGGTTTCGGATCACTTCGTCACTGAGGCCAATTAAATGTTGGTGTTTTCACACCAGTTGTCTTTTGGTCTACCTTTTTTGCGCGATTGTATAGGAACGTTGATTGATATTGCCTTTTTGACGGGGTTTGAAGGATCTCTTTGAACATGACAGTACCAACTGAGCCGGTCGTGCTCTATCTAGCTTGTGATGGGTTCTTTTACATGAAGGCTTCCTCGAATCTTTGAACTTCTTATTCTATCAAGCTTTGTTAGTCGTAAAGCAAAGGACTGAGGACTCTTCCCTGGTGTACACCTACTTTGATTAGGACCTCTTCGGTGACTCCTGCGACATGACATCTTACTCTTGTCCTTGCTCCCTCATACATGTCCATGACCATGTGCACGTAGGTCTCTGGAACTCCTCGTTGTCTTAGCGTCACTCATAAGAGATCTCTTGGTTGTCTATCAAAGGCTTTTTCAAAATCAACCAACCCCATATGCAAGTCCTTTAAGGAATCACGATGATTTTCCATTATGATCCTTATACTTTATTGCATCTGTTGTTGATTTACCCGATACAAACCCGCACTGGTCATCAGATAGCCGTATTATTTTTCATACCCGCACAACGATTTTCATGGCGTGTGACATCGGCTTGACAGAACTGTAATTACGCAGTTCCGCGTATCGCCCTTCCCTTTGTACAAAGGAAGAAGATAACTTTCCCTCCACTTATTAGGCATTGGATCAGCTCATAAGTTTGGAGATAAGAATCATGAGGCATATGGACTCATCTCCCTTCTTTTTTCAGAACTCGGAGTGTATCTCGTCTGGGCCAACTGCTTTTCTTTTTTTGGAGTATTAAGACCGTTCTGCACATTCTTGATAGGGTACAAAATCGCGCGTTAAAACTTATAGGTTATAGAGATATTGTGAATTCCATTCATTCACTAGAACATCGGAGAAATGTCTCCTGTCTCTCCCAGTTTTATCGTTTTTTTTTTTTTTACAAAAAATGCTCCAGTGTAATAGCCAGTTGCATTCCTCCCCTTCAAAATTTCACCCGCAATACGCGACATGCTTCGAATGCACATCAGTTTACCCCAAAGCTAAACTTCGGTCGTACTGTCAAATATAGGGATTCATTTATAAGCCGAACAACACGACTGTGGAATGATCTACCAGGCTCTGTATTTCTCCGTGCATAGGCTCCTCCTCTGTTCCTCTTCCCCTTTTTCCCTGACGTCCGTGCCCTGAAACAGTTTAAGGGTGTTCATATCCCCTTCGGCGCGCGCAGATTATAAAAAAACTAACTTCTTCGACAGTAACGTTGGATACACAAAACTGTCCCCATCTGTGGAGAATTTTGTCGTCTTCCACAAGAAGCTGGTCTTGAGCATTGTTAATGAACTTTGGGGAACGAACCTCCAGAGCATTTCTTCTTCTCTTTGCGGCTGTTTTGAAGATAGTTGCTCCCTTATTCAAGTTGTTTTGTCGAAGCTCCTGGATAGCCTGGTTCCTAACAGACGCCGAAGACGATATTTCCTCCAACTTCCGGTAGAGGAATTGGGCGCACTTGTTCTTTGCAACATCTATATATTACTTCAAGGCGAGCTTTCTCATCTCTATTAGTGGAAGAGCACTTTGACCAAGCCTTGAAAGCCGTTTTCTTTTCCCGTATCACTACTTTAGCTTCATCTATCCACCACCATGATTCTTTGGCGTGTTGGCAGGTGACTTTTGACGTTCCAAGCAGTGATTTGGCTCTCTCCAAGCAAGATCGCTGTAAAGAATCCCACAGATCTTGTGCTCTGCACCCCTCATCACCGACCTCATCGATGATGATAAAGAGGTAATTTGTCATGTTGGTAATAAAAGCTTCGCTTTTTCCTTTGTCCAGCTTGTACCAATTGATGATTTTCTCAGCCACCTTTGTTTGCTTATTTGTTTACTTCCCCGTCTCCATAAAAATTTCTGTCAGGTGGAGACGCTGTTGCTGGGAGATCGCCTCTCCCAGGATCACTTTGCAATATTTAACCCGGCGCTTCATGAAACTGGCTACCAAATGGTAGTCAATCTGGGTTTCATTTCCGCCACTGCCGTAAGTGATCAGGTGCCGGTTTTGTTTGACGAACATGGTATTTAGCACGATAAGACTGTATGACTTAAACATGCTTAGGATGTCTTCACCTGGAGAATTCCTGGTGCCGTGCCCCAATCCTCCATGGCAATCTTCATAGTGTTCATTTGTCTTCCCGACATGTCCGTTCAAATCTCCGCCCAGAAACAAAAGCTCTTCCTTTGGGATGTTTTTGATGAGGTTGTGAAAATCCAGCCAGAATGCATCTTTTTTCTCTATTCGCATCCGACTTGGGGAGCGTTAAAAATATTCCACACCTCACCCTGTACCATGAATGTTTATGAAATGTTTCTCATTTATAATATTTTTTTACTAACGACGATCGATCAGTACTAGAAAAGAAACAAAAAAAAAAAAACATTAAATGACTGGCAAGGTTTTTTTTCTAAATAAAATAATACGGACATTTCTGGAGGTTTCACAAAATTCTAACCAACTTGTTTCAAACATTTAACAAACATTTCAGAAACAAAAATATTTCCTAATTTTGTTTATTTAAGTACATGTACAGCACAGATAGATAAACGTGTATTTGTGGAAGAAAATGGTTTGTCCGGAAACTTATGGACGGCAGTGCATTTACCAAGTTTTGGAAAATTGTCAAAATTGCCAGAATTTTTTTTTTGAGAACAAAACAAAATCATTTAAAAATTTTATTCAAATTTCAAATCTGAGCTTTTACAGATAAACCCCATATAGGTCCCAGTCGTGCACTTTATTTTTTGTTACTATTGTCTTGTGGGTGAATTTCAAATTTCAACGACACTGCATACTAAAGCCCTCTAAATCACGTCCACACGGATACAGGGACTACATGTGTATCTAGCTCTTTCGTGAATTAGCACGTGTACTTGTACTTCGGACCGTGCCTCAAATACACGTGTATACGATTTGCACGTGTATTTATTTACACTGTTCGTTCTGGTTGGTATTTTGAAACGAAAGTTTTGTCATATATGGAACTTTTTAGTTAATGGACGGATTTTGATGATTCAGGTGTCAATCTGAGGGAAATCATTTGTGACCCGATTTATGGAAATTCAAGGATAGCGGGCATGCAAATTTAAGTGGTCAGTTCTATTTGCTGTACAATATTGTAGTCTGCATACCGGATAGCACAGTCACATAATATTTGACTCATTTCGGATTATTTCTGAGAAAGTTATAAGGAATTGTATCATTGCTTATCTCTTTTAAATGTCCATGAACATTTGGGATACAAATTTCTTCAAAATCATGATATTAATTGATCATCACCACAGAATTTCTTTATGGTGTTTTTTTTTTTTTTTTTTTTTTTATAAAACGCGTTTTTAAGACTTACACGTGTACCCGGGTCTGACGCGTGTTTTTAGGAGGTACACGTGTACCCGTGTAAATAGTGGCGTGAAACACAGCCACGTGTAATTAAAAATACGCTCAGAATCTCGGGCGGCATACTTTGTTTATACTCACGCACACACATCCATACAATAGCTTTTAGTTTTTTCTCTTTTTTTCCTTTTTTTCTTTTCGGGGTTGGTTATTCTCTGTCTAACACACGCTCTCTTATGATCGCATAAGCCGGGAAATACGAGTATCGGCTTATGGAGTATTTTTGCAGTACCCTTTTGTTTTTTGTTTGCAAATTCAGTTGGCTGGTTGTGCGCGTTTGTCCTATAGTAACTAATTTGTTATAAAAAAAGGGTGTAAAAAAGTGAAAAGTTTGTTAGCTATAAGTTTAATATTTTGTTGAAGAATAAAAATGTCATTATTGAGTGAAGATTCAGAGTGTTGCTAAGTACGACCAGCAGATGGACTCACATTTAGATCAATGTACAAGTGTACAAAATCCTGTTTTCTAGGGCCTCTCAAACGATATTCAGAATGATTTAATACATTGCATTGCTGCGGTGATAAGGCATCAAATTAAATCGGAAATTAGTCAAGATCCTTTACGAGTATGTCCATTATGATTGACGAAACACCAGATGTGAGTCACAAAGAACAACTACATGAGTACAATTTTACTTTACATTTCACAAGATGGAATAGAAGAGAGATTTCTTGGCTTTTTGATGTTAGTTAGTCGTAATGCAAGTGGTTTGATAAATTTTGTGGTTTTACCAATAGCATAGTTTGTTTCTTTAATAAATCTACAAAACGCTGGCATTATTACTCGTGAATCATCAATGTTTTGTTTAATTGCAGATTAGATATCATAGAAATCTTTACCCAAATATTAAATAATCCCAAAGAATGGGACAATAACACCCTTTGTACTCGTATGGCTGAAAGTTTGCTACATAAATTGGAGGGCAAAGATTTTTGTTTCTTACTTAATACTGTTTCTGAAATTTTTGTAAAAACAGATTTCTTATTCAATTTAATTAAAAATAAGCAGACCGATTTTTGGATCCGATTTTTTAAAATCAAATGTGCCGATCCCCCACGGAAGCGCCAATTGCTTAATTCTAGTATTGATTTAAGGACTAACTATAGACGACTTTTTGTAGAATTTAAAGACAATGTTGTGACAGATTAAAGAAAGGTACAAATGACTTAATTTTCTTAGATCTATTAAATAAATCGAAATACCATAATTTGGTCAGTCAAGCCCGGATGAACAAATTTCCTCCTTAATACATTTTTTTTTCCTGGAATTTTCGACTTTACTGCTCCAAAAAACTAACTTAAAGTTTTGTATACAACACCTTCACTTCAGCTCAATGTTCCTACGCTTTACAGCGATCGATCCTCAAAGTGAGGTATTAAGAGATACAGTTCTTCAAATTTTAAACCTGTGAAGCTTATTATTAATGCTTCCAATTACCGTCGCCTCTGTGGAAAGATCCTTTTCAGCTTTAAAGAGAATTCATACTATCTAAGAAATTCTCAGATAGAAGATAGACTTTCCGATTTCTATTGATAGAAAAACAACTCCTCTTAAAAATTAGAACTTCCCAACTTCTACGAAAAAAAAAATCTTGCTGAGTTTGTAAAAACAAATCGTAGCTATGGAATATAAATAAATAAAACTTTAAATAAATTTGATTTTAAAATAATTGAATAATAATTTCTATGAAATATGCTTTCATTATCATTTATATTATCATTTTTATTCAATGTACATATGTATTATATACAACACCTAAAAATAAATTTTAGTTTTGATTTATCATTTATTTATTTAAATATTATTTTTTTTTTTTTTTACTATAACATACAAAATGCTTTGTAAGGAAATATGAACGTTTTATTTTAACTATTAAAGTACCTGCATTTTCTTTAAGTTGTATTGCAGTAAGCACCTGCCGACATCTGCTTTTTCCAAAGCGACTTTTATTATGCTTAAAGTTCATTGCCAATGTTAATATATGTAGATGACTTGTTACTCGGTAGGTAAATGTGCGAGGAATAAACACAAAACATGATTTATTTTTTACTTGATTCCATCTCAAATCTGGCACGCCTCGTCACTGGTAGACACAGGTATATTAAATTTGATCAAAATCGTTAGAGCCGTTTTCAAGCAAATCGTTTTTTTTTTTTTTTTTTTTTTTTTTTTTTTTTTTTTTTTTCAAAATCGACAATTACTAAAGTACTGTTAATTTTGGGGTTAGAATGAAAATTCCGATTTCGCCTGGAATTGTCATACAGACAAACAAACAAAATTGAAATCTCGAGATCGAACATTTTCAGGAAACCAACTTGCCCTTACGAGTATAGGTCGCCTAGGTTTTTTAATAGTTTATTGACCGACTGAATGAGCAGTTAACAAAATTTGAGAAGGGTCAAATCTTGGCTTTTAAGGAGGAAGGTGAATCGACGAGAGAA
This sequence comes from Pocota personata, assembly GCA_963082735.1. Classification (NCBI taxonomy): domain Eukaryota; kingdom Metazoa; phylum Arthropoda; class Insecta; order Diptera; family Syrphidae; genus Pocota; species Pocota personata. The sequence continues at coordinate 142,024,095 of OY720430.1, forward strand.
ATTTCTCGTCGATTAGGATTCAACGAGTCGACCATAAGAATATTTAAAAAAAAAACTGCATGAAAGTGGTGTTTTAGAGCGAAAAAGTGGGAGCGGTCGTAAAAGATGCACTACTCTTAGAATCGACCACCATATAAAGAGGACAACGTTAAGGAGCCGTTTCGTTACTGCACCACAAGTAAGAAGAGATATTGTGGAAACCACCGGAATAGACATCTCTGTGATAACAGTTCATAGACGGCTTAACGTAGCAGGTGTGTTTACCTACCGGACGGCAAAAAAGAAAAGAAAAAAGTATCTCTTCTATCTGGGATAAAAAAAAGTCGTGTAGGATGAGCACGTGAAAGGCAGATTTAGACCCAAGATGACTGGCAAAAGGTCATATTCTCAAATGAGTCCGAACTTAATCTGAAATTTTCAGACGGAAAGATCACAGTTCGACGTCGACCTGGAGTACGGTTGAAGGAAGAATGTATATCACCTCGTCCGAAAAGATGCAAAGGTGTCATGGTTTGGGGAATCATAACTGCATAATGATGGATCCATAAATGCTGTAAAATTCCCATTATAGAGGAAAGGAGTCAGTACTGTATGGGTGTTGTGTTTCAGGACGATTCCGCACATGCTATCGTGCTAAGACCGTAAGTAAACCATAAACTTTCCATTGTTATTTTTTATAATTTTATCAATTTGTATGTTATTTTTAAACGATTGGGGATAAATTCACTCCATTGGCCCGGGAACTGTTCGGACCTGAATCCCACTGAGCTCGTTTGGCATCGAATGGGTGTAAAATTAAGGAACAAAAAGCCAATAAATTTGCAGGGATTAAGAAGCCACATCGAAAAAATTTGGTATGAAGAAATAGACACTTGCTGCATCTCCAGCCTTTACGATTCCATGCTAAAAGACCTGAAGCCCTTATAAAAGCCAAAGCCATATTAAAAAGGGGATTTTTTTTTTTAATTTTTACAGAAGCATCAAATTAATGTCAAATCTATCTACATATTTCGTAAGTTGTAAAACAATAATACACAAACTATAAATTCATTTTCAAAGGGTTAAAATTGCTAACGGTTTTTTTTTCTGGAACAATACGATCCTAGTGCTGGTTTTTCTGGTTAAAGCACTTAAGATTGGCCTACCGATTATAAATAATAACGAGATATCTCCAACCTTTCAACACCACAGTGAACAAATCAGGTCTTAGTCGAAATTTAGTGTTTTATTCGAGTGCTGCTGTTTTTTTTTTTTTTTTTAGTCTGACTGGAATACACCAAAACACGGAAAAGGTCAATGAGGACTGAGGACGAGGCAGTTGTTCTCAAAATCTGTCTACTTCAACAGAATTTTTCCCACGGATTTGTTTTTTTTTTAGTTTCAAAAAATTGACCCAGACTCCTTAATAAATCTCTCTGACTAACGAAGTCGTTGTTTACAGCAGGTTTGCAGCGTATTCAGGATCTGCCTATATATTCGTTGTCATTTCAATACGCATAATATCGACCGCAAGCATTCTCATAAAGATCATTTCTCCTTGCTTAGAATGATTCTTAATGCCAATACGAACTTCTAAGTTACTATTGCTATAACGGACCGTTGGCGAAAGCTCCAGCTCAATTCATCACGTAATAGCTATACAGTGAACCAAAAAAAAGTTGGACAGCAGCTAGACTGCAATTGCAACTTGAATATTTTTGCAATATGTAGGGACATTGAAGTCAAATAAACTGCAAATGAAACTTAATTTTTCAAATATTTCATATAATTTAATTCCCGTTTTCTAGATTATTAATTTTTATTTTAAAACAAACATTTAACCGTAAAATTCAATTTTGCAGATCCAAAAAAACTTGGACAGATTTCCCTTATTCTAGCAAATTGACGCTTTTTCCTGTTTTAACTTGTTTTTGTATGTCCTTTTAAGATTCGCAGTTTAATCTTTCCGTTTGTAGTGATCGGTCTATTTTCTGTACCGATTGTTTAAAAAAATGGAGAAAAAGCAAACATCTATTGACATGAAGGAACTAATTATAAAGTTATGGAAAGAAAACAAAAGTGTGAGAGAAATTTCTGAAATTGTGAAAAAACCTAAATCTACAGTGCATTATGTCATCCAAGTGTTTAAAAAAAAAGTTTTTTTTTGCAAAGACCCAGTGGTAATGGAGCACCTAAACAAAGTGCGACTTCTCAAACAGAAAGAAAAATTGTTCGATTGGTCGTAAACGATCCCAAAATTTCTGCGGTAGAGGACCTCCAGGAAAACGCAATTGTAAATGTGCACCCACAGACGGTTAGAAATTTTTTACTTTCAAGGGATTTAAGACCCTACACACCCCGAAACAAGCCTCTTTTATCTGCGAAAAACATTAAGAAACGCATAGAATTTATGTTCGTCAACCTTTAGACTTTTGGAATTCGGTAATTTTTTCCGATGAATCTAAATTTAACATATTTGGGTCTTATGGATGTCGATTTGTGTGGAGGAGATAAGGTACAGCCTTAAATCCGGCAAATGTTAATGCCACTGTTAAGCATGGTGGAGGCAGCGTGATGGTGTGGGGTGCAATGGGATCGAATGGAGTAGGAAGCATGGTGAACAAAATAGACTACCTTAACATCCTCAAAAACAATTTGCCAGCAACGGCTACTAAGTTAGGCATAAGCAATAGTTATTGCTTTATCCATGATAACGACCCTAAGCACGCGTCCTTTATTGTGCGGGAATGGTTGCTCTATAACGTGAAAAAAGTTCTTCCCCATCCCCCACAAAGCCCAGATTTGAACCCCCATAGAGCACCTGTGGGCGCACATGGAGAAAAAATTGAGGGAAAGGCCAATACGCAGCAAAAATGACTTGAAAAGCGCTCTTCAGGATATATGGGCCAATATACAACCCGATGTTACCAAAAATTTGGTTAATTCTATGAATAGAAGGTTACAAGCCGTTTTGGAAGCCAAGGGCCACCATACTAAATATTAAAATGTTTACTTATTTTATGTTTTCAGTTTTTTATAATGAATTTCTTAAATGTCAAAGTTTTTTTTTTGCTTTGATTCAATTTAAAGAAAAATAAATTTTAGAAACAAGAAATAAAATTATTTGGAAAACTTAAAAAATTATGTTTCATTTGCATTTTCATTGATTTTAATAGCATTGTGGGTTACGATTTTAATTGAATTTTAATAATAATCCTGTCCAACTTTTTTTTTGGTTCACTGAAGTTGTAGGTGTTTGATCTGATATATTGTAAGAGAATCTTTAATCGAAGAGGGGATAACTTAAACTTCAAATACTCGAGATAAATAAGGACGATCCCATGGAGAAGCGAAACTGGCAGCGAATCGAACCATGTACGATAAATTGTTCCCTATCCCAAAACAGGAAAAAACTGAATGAAACCAAATTAAGCTGCTTTCGAATCCGTAATAAAATCGAAATTTATTGTGGAATCTATACATAACTAACCATTTGACTTAGCTTATCAGAGCAAATCTCTACCATGTGACTATTTCTAATTTGTTTACCCACACAGTTCAACTTCTAACTAGAAAAGAACGGCCTAGATGCCTATATGCCTAAAGAGTGAAGAAACTTCTGTCCAAATTCTCTCTGAAAACGTAGCACTTCACATGTTGGCTTCGAAAAAAAAAAGTTTTCTAAATTTTCTGATAGTGAATGGACGATCCCTTCTTTCCTCCTGAATTTTTTTCGGATCTCTTTTAACGCTTTAAACGCTTCCCCTTCAAATCCATAGATTGCTGTTAATTGAGGAGGGACTTCTTTATTTTAGGTGGTTTTTTTTTCTTTGAGCTTCGAACTTTAATCATTGGATTATTTCGAGACTCTACATTCACGCTTTTTGGTTATTCGTGAATCTAATTAGCTTTTTTTTAACGTTTTTTGTCGTCAAAGTTATTATGTGAAAATCTATTAAATAGTTACTATTGAATTATATTTGCATTAGTTAAACTGCTATTTGAAATTTATTTATTTCTTTTACAGAAGACCGATAACTGCAATAAACTGGCATTCATTATTCCGAATAAAAGTTAAGCGTAAGTACACTATGCATCTTCTCGTTTCTAAAATATTTAAGCATATATTTTCTACAGCCAAGTATACGTTTGTTCAGATGAAAAACTTGTTCCTTTGCAGATAAAGAAATCTACAGATACATTCCATTAGTTGTTACCTTTTATGTATGTTTCTTCTTATCGGGCATTTCTATTGCCTCGGGTAGGATCTATTTTTATGTACTAATGTCTGTATCTTGCACTTGCACTATGTCGATATTATTATTAGGCGGGATGTGGTACAAGCAGTAGTAATGATTTTAATTAAAAAACTTTTTCTTTTCCTGTCTCTCTTTGATATTATTTACATGAATTCTTCTACAACATAACAAATAGCAGAAAAACACCGACACTAAGAGAACCTACAACAAACAATATCGTACAGATACACTTTGGGTGCAGTATGGGATCACTGATTTCCTTTTAGACGCAATTCACATAACTATCCCAGTGCACATAGGATTTGAACAAGTGTGTGTGCTTTGTATTTACTTGTTTACATATAGCCTTAAGAAAACCGAGAATATAACATCAGCCTTGCCACTAAAACAACAGTCAAATAACCAAACTATAAACAAGCTAATGTAAGCAAAAGGGGATGAATACTGGATGTGAGTGTAGCATAGTGGTGGGGAGTGGGCGGTAAAGGAATTTAATAAAAACTTTTCTTGTCCGCAATTATGGAATACGCAGTTACGCAGGGGATTTCATACATATGCCGGTAAGGAGTGGACTTTTGCACACTATTGTAATTAACAAGTGGTTAAGGGGAGTATATGTGCCCTTGATGGAGGTTTTTTGGGAGTTCCTGAACTTTGTTTTGAATTATGGGAGTTTTGGCGAACTTTAATCAGGGGATTCTTCTGAAACGGTTTATTCACAGAAATATGGTAGAACTGACGGGTCGAAAAGTGTAAGCCAAAGTGGAAAATAGAGCTGACCGAGCCAAAATTTCAAGAAATCCATTTCATCGGTTTAACAACATTTCACGAAATTCCCTTGAACGTTTTAGGCTTGATAATGGAACAGCCATATTTTGTTTCTCTTTTATTATATTAGAAAATAGAGATCAATTTTTATTCTACTCTCCGTTGAAGTAAAGTTGATTTAAAAAAAAAAAAAATACCTCTTCCTCTGGAGTGATTCTGGCTTTCTTTTGTGTAAATGTTGGTCTATGCAATCAGTGGGTTTCAGGGAAACCCGGTTTGAAAAACCGAACCGACGCTGATGACCTGTTTATAACCTACGCAGACAGTGGTATACTAATTTGATGCAGTTCGTTCTTCTGTCCATTTTTAACACTTTTTGAAGCTTTAAGTTTTGAGCTAGACGAACCAAGCTTATTACACAAATTGGGTATGATATTTTGAAAAACACCCACAACCATGTTAAATTTCGGACAACCACTCTTATGACAGTTTTCAGTAACAAGCTCCAGACAATTATTCGCAAATATCGATAATTTAGGTCACTACTACGCCTACTTCACTATGAGACTGAAACATAAAATGACGTGCGGTGAAATGAAATGACTGTGAAATAAAATCACGTGATGTGAAGAAATGTCACCTCGTGGGAGGAGACATGGCTTATGGCATGGCATGGTTTTTTTTTTTAATTTTATTTGTTCGAGAAACATTATCCAAAAAAATATTGTTTATATTTTTGGGTTCCTTAGAAATTCAGCTTTAATTTGATATGTCGATTGATGGGGTACATCGAAAGTGCAGAAGGTGTCGTTCGCAGTGCTCCGCTAATGCACAGACAAACCGAACTTTGGACTTGCTTAAATTCTTATGTTAATGGCCTTATCCAAGGCAGTTCACCAGATAACCACTCCGTACATAAAGGTCGGTCCAATGACCGAGATGTAGAGCCAGTGAGTTATTTCGGGTTGTAAGACCCAATTGTTACCAATTATTTTTTTTGGAGGAGAAAAGTGCCACCGTGGTTTTTTTTACTACCTAGAGAAGTGGCGATAGTACACCATCTTGTTGACGTGGTTTAAGAAAAACAAGAAAATATCGATTCAACATAATTTATCATACTTTTTCTCATCAGTCGTAAAATCGAATCTGAACTGTGGGTATTATTTCATTGACATGCTTTCGTTTTCTAGCAGTCTCTTTTTTTTTTAGCAAACCTAAAAACCTTTTTCATATTTCATAGCAAAGACATTCATCTATCTACTTTCTTGTGAGAAATATGCTTCTAATAGATGGCGCTCAAGTGATTAAGTTTAAGCTCTGAAGGTATTTAGTGGAAAACTCGTTTATCTATTTGTAAAAGCGTGTGTAGTTGGCGGCAACTCATATTTTCTATTACGACACAGACGTATGTATAAAACCTTGAGTTCTTTTGAAAACTTACAACCGATGAGCTGTCAACAATCCTTCTCTGAAAACCACACTATCCAACAATGTCCTGTGGACCAACACCAAAGCAAATTGCAATCATTTTCACAAAATAAAAATAAACTACACACTCCCAACGAGTTGAACAAAAAAAAATTGAACCAAAGAAATAGAATTACGTGTCAAAGGACCTTCGCTCACTGCCTTTTCTTTGGACTTTTATAGGTTTGTGTTTTGTTTCCTTGTTATTTTTTTTTCTTCTTTCCTTTACTCTCGTCTTTTCTATTTGTTCCATTCCATGTCGTTAGTCCGTTAAACTTTTTTTTTCCTTCATTCGTATCCATTGAATAGAATAAATGAAAAGAAACGAGGACATGACTTGATGCGATAGTGGGTAGTTGTGTGTACATTCTTCTGTGCAAACACCACATACCACTTCATCATTATCGTCCGTCGAATTCTTTTGGGTGTGTGTGTTTTGAGGTGAGGTGCAGCCTTAATTATTTGACTTGGAAGGATGTCTACTACACGTCATTAGAGTTGTACATATTCTTGTATGGCTGTGTAATTTTATGGGGTATCACCTTCATTTCTTTTTTTGGAAGTTTTTCTCTTGATGTTCTAATTAGTTTAATTAATGTGGGGGGTTCTGTTTTTTGAGAGAGGTAAGAATATGCTGTGAATTTGTAGTCTTACATATCTTTTCTTTAGTAATTATACATAGGTAAAATAGTTTTGAAAATGGTGGACATTTTAATGAGGAATATATAACATAACTTATATATTCCTCTTATTTCATAACTCTTATAGCAACTCGAATGCTTACTAGCATCGTAAAATGGCTCCTCATTCCACTTGTTGTTTCCACCACCCAAAACACCAAAACAATTCGTTCCTGTTTGCCTTACTTTTATTTACAAAAACCGTTAAGCAGCCTGTAAGACATTTTGTTAAAATTTTCCGGACTTTCACAATGTGTTAACACATCACAGGACTATATAAAGATGTACATATGTATGTATGTACATACAAACTTCTAAGCAGTTTCATGGAAAAAGGACTGAACAGAATAGAATGCTGAATAATGAATCTCAAGATTCTAATTATTAAGGCACCTGAATTCGGCTATTTTTCACAATTTGTCAGACATATCGTCTCGCCGATATCAAATTTCATTATAAGTAAACAAAATTAATTCCCCCCTTGCAAGTATCAAGTCCATGTGCACTGGCACCTCATTTAAATCCATCTTCACAAACCCATTCGATTTCAATTTAAATTAACTTTCCCAAGGATAACATTCTGTGCGCTTTTACAGCCAGCACACATCTCTATATCCTAATGAAATTTCAATAATTACCCCCAACAAATGCTCCGATCCCATGGTCTCTTGTTGTCGTAGTAAATCTATAATTAATATTGTCCACCGAAGGCTCCCCGAAACTAAATTACCTACCCCATCCCCCACTGTGTGCTATGTTGTATTTTTACTCCGGGCAATTATTACTCTGCATAACTGACTTGCAAACGATAAATTACTTTGCAATTAATGTTTCAATCTCAAGAGAATAATCAATGAAAAATGGCATTGTAATTGATTTCGCAAACATATGCATCAACACAGACTGAGAGAAATGGGGTATGGAGGGGCGAAAGAAGTCGAAAGAGGTACTGCCCTCGGGCTATGCACAAATCGACCAAATGAAATGCATGATTATAAGAATCAATGTCCGATGCTGTCGGTTGGAACTCTCGAGAAATCACATTAGCCCCCATGTACACATGTTCACCTTTTGACACCCATTTGGGATATACCCCACATTGGTTGTATGTATAAAGCACATTCGCCCCTCTCACTCTGCCACATTTATTTGTACACTTTGGGCGGCTTGGTCATACCTAATGATAGTGCTTACAAAACGCATGCAAGCGTTAACTCGGTCCGTTGATGGTATCCTTGCAGCACCCACAACCAAAATTATTCCAGGTACGAGTGCTGGAGTTTCAATCAAGTGGGTGCAAGTGCAAGTGCAAGTGCCATAGACTGTAGGGGGCACACATACTGGACAAAGTAATTTAATATGGTACTAGAGCAACTATTTACTTTTGGAGTATGTGTCCTCGAGGCAGGAAAGTGCAGGGAAAGGCCGAGATATGATGCTTCGTCCTGTTCAAATAGAAATAGAAGCAAAACAGAGGGTAACTAGGTGGATGCAGTTGAGTTGTACAAATGTTTTAAATACTCCTGCCAGATATCTCCACCACGCCAACAGCATCGGATGCGCTGCACTCTGTGTATATCTAAAATTCCTTGCTGCAAGTTGGAAATTCCTCAATCCTGAATGCCTTTTCGTCCTTTTACTTTGCCGTTCTTTATTTTTAGAGGGTGGGGCAAAGATAGATTGCGTGGTAAATATTTTCTTATTATTTTATGACTTGAAGTATCTACGGTATATCTATGTACCTCTGAATGCAGTCGAATGACATTAATTTTTGGTTTTAAAATGGTTTCCATTATTGTCGATGACTACCCGAAATGTCATCTAATTCCAAATATTTGAGTAAGATACTCTGTTTGGAAGAATTTAAAATTCCCCGCATCAATTGAAGTAAATTTATTTTCTACAGCGAAATACCCTGAAGGATTATCCACGAAGCAAAGTAACCCCCTAAAAGTAACACCAAACTTTTGCAGATACTTTCTACTTAAAGTAAAAAACAAACAAAATAAATAAATTTCCTTATAAAAGGGGTTGATTGGCAGGCATACTACGCACGTAGCGTAAATTCATACTTCCTTCCCCTTATCCGAATTTTTTTTTTTTCTTACCATTGCAGGGTGTACATCATTCGCACCCATACCTCTGGCGGAAGAAACATATTCTGAAGGTGATGTACGCGTTGATGACGGTTGTATTTCTTGACGCGCGCAATGATTGAACATATTTAATGGACCCCTTTTGCCGTTTCGGTGGTTTATCTTGTGTTTATCTTTTTTTTTTTTTTTTTGTTGGGCTTCTACTTTCAAAAGGATAATCGTCGACGGCGAAGACATAGCCTCCCTCCCCACACAGGCATTCCAATATGTGCGAGTCAATCATTCAAAGTTAACAATTTTTCCGCCGATAAACGTTCAACGCGCGCAAACACATCATTTCCATCATCATCATTGTCATCATCATCACTGTTGTCGTCTTCGTGTGCTCATCCTGTGATTCTCATCTTCGGATGTGTGTCATGATGCTGAAGATAAGAATGTGAGCACATCGTGGAAAAATGATGATGAAGAAGAAGAAGAAAAAAAAAGAGAAAATTTACGTTTGAATATTTTATAAATGGAATTTTCTTTAGGTACACATTGGGGACGGGGATCAAGTCGCCGCATTCCATGTGAAATTTATTTTTTGTATTTTTTGTTGAACGGTTTTTTTGTGCGTTATGTTGTATGCTTCAGGTGAAATCGAGAACGCATTGCACGTGTTGTATAAACAAAATGCGGTGGGTAGGTAATATATATATATATATATATATATTTTCCCGCGCACAAGTTGAAGAAGGGTGTAAAGATACATCTTGGGGCTTTGAGATACATTTCAATATCAGTAATATTATGTTCAATATTTTTTTTTTTTGTTTTTTCTTACCCTCGATCGTCTTTCATGGACCATGCAGTTTATATTATTTCAAATAAAAATTCACGAAGATCGACGGAAAGCACGGATTTCGAGAATAGGAAGGAAAAAAAAAAAAAAATATATATATAAATATATTATATTTATACATATTCATATGTACATGTGTGTACCTATATACAGTGGTGGTCAAAATAATAAGAGTGAAACCCTTTTGCTCGATTCTTTCGATATAACAGCTATATTTTATTATATACGATTCTGAAATGTATTCGTATTTTTTAAATAGAAGTTTTTTTTTTTTTTATATAATTCGCGCGCGCCAAAAGGAATATGAATACCTTTATACTGTTACAGGGCACGGGCTTTTAAGGACAAGGGGAAGAGGAACAGAGGAGAAGCCTATGCACGTTGGCTTTAAATGTTTGAAGGTTGTAGTGATGGGGAAATACAGAGCTTGGTAGATCATTCCACATTCGTGTCGTTCGGCTTATAAACGAATCCCTATATTTAACAGTACGACCGAAGTTAGGCTTTAGGGTGAACTGATGTGCATTCGAAGCATGTCGCGTATTGCGGGTGAAGTTTTGAAGGGGAGGAATGCAGCTGGCTATTTCGCTGGAGCATTTTTTATTAAAAAAAACGATAAAACAGGGAGAGACAGGAGACATTTCTCCGATGTACTAGTGAATGAATGGAACTCACAATGTCTCTATCACCTATAAGTTTTAACGCACGATTTTGTATCAAGAATGTGCAGAACGGTCTTGGGTGCACCAGACCAGATATGGGCGTTATATTCCAGCTTAGGGCGAATGAATGCCTTATAAATTGAGGCCAGATCAGACGGGGTAAAATATTTCTTGCACCGTTTAAGGAATCCTAGACATTTTGCAGCATTTTTGGCGACCTCGAATATGTGATCATTCCATCGAAGATGGTTATTAATACACATATCGAGAATGGCAAGTCTTTCGGTTTCAATGAGGCAAGTACCATCCATGGATAATGGTTGAGGGTTTTGGTTTCGCTTGAGAGACAGAAGACAGCATTGTATTTTGGAAGCATTAAATTCCACTCTGTTGGTTGAACCCCATTTAATTATGCTGTCCAGATCGGAATTTAATGTGTTTAACATACGTTGCCGCTCCACTTCTACGGCCGAAGAGCAAGGACGTGAGTTAGGGAACGAATATGAAAAACTGAGGGTACTGTCATCAGCGAAGGAATGGATTGGATTATAAGTTGCAAACAAGAGATCATTTATAAAAATAAGAAAGAGAGTCGGAGACAAAACAGAGCCTTGGGGAACACCAGCATTTATTTGGTGAATTGCTGACTTGAAGCCGTCCAAAACAACCCCGAAAGGCAATTTCTAATCCATTGAAGAAGAGACTCATCGACGCCATATGCACGCATTTTCAACAAAAGAGCCTGATGCCAAACTCTGTCAAATGGCTTTGAAATATCAAGCGCCGAAGTGATGCAGAGATTGGTTCCACTTCTCGGTGAGATATGCCATCAAATCACCAGTGGACCTGTTGCTACGAAAACCATACTGCCGGTCATTAAGGAGTTTTCGTGAATCGAGATATTTCATAAGCTGACGATTTATCAGCGTTTCCATGACCTTGGAAAGAAGGGACGTAAGTGCAATGGGCCGGTAATTGGACGGGGATTCTTTGTCTAAGGAACTGACAGCTGGAATGTCATTGCAAATGAGCGTGGGGATGGCAGACGAGGCAGCATTTTTAATATTTTTGACGAATGACCAAAAATTTTTACTACCTTTGGGACATTGTAGGATTTTTTGCCTCAATTTTTGGTCATGTAAGAATTTTACACGTCGAATATGGGCATTGCAGTCTTTTCTGGCTTGTTTAAACTTTTTTCGGTTTTCCTCAGATTTGTTGGCTTTATAAGACCGAAAACTTACTTCTTTCAACCTGATAGCCTCTTTACAGCTCTGGTCAAACCACGAGTTTGCCTTAGGTTTAATGCTCTTTATTCTGTTAGGAATAAAGTCATTCATACCTAAGAGTATGGTGTTAGTGATCATATCAGCAGCGGCATCCACTTCGCTATCGAGGAAGCATAGCGACCAGTTAAAACTCCTAAAGAAGCTATTGAGGCCGCTCCAGTTGGCTTTCTCGTATTGCCATATTTTTCTTTAGGAGTTTTTTCTTTAACTGAGTGGTCGAAGTACGAGAATTTAGCTGATACAATATTATGGTCAGACCGACCTAGAGGCGCTAAAACGTCAATAGTATATTTATCAGGGTGCGAAGTAAGAAACAAGTCCAAAGTGTTGGCGGAATGACTTTCAATGTCCGGTATACGTGTAGGCTCATTTACAAGCTGAGTCAAATTGTTTACCTCAGCGAAAAGTTCAACATACCTTCCTTCGGGTGTTGTCTGTCCAGAATGTTGAAGCCAATCCGAATTGTGTATATTGAAATCGCCCGCAATGACGATTTCAGTATGAGGGTACAAAGAGACAATTCGAGTGATGGAATCGGACAGCGCATCTGTTATTTCTATAATTTAGACAAACTTTCATTTACAAAAATTATTGTTTAAAAAGCAAAATCTTGTAAAATATTTTTCATTGGTCTTTTCTGCTGGTCAAAAAAATAAGAGTGTTTCTTATAGCTCTCTAAAAAAAGAATAAAATATCAGTTAAGAGGCAATTTTATTAGGAGAATGAGTAAAGGGTCACCTGACAGCCTCAGTACTTTGTTGCGTGACCTTTGTTTTTGAGAACTGCTTCAAATCTTCTTGGCATAGATTCGATAAGATTTCGGCACGTTTCGACAGGTGTGGCATACCATAACTTTTCAATTTCTTTCCACAACGACTGTTTATTAGATGTTTTTTTGACAGAAACCCTATTCTTTAAATCATACCATAGATTTTCGATAGGATTTAAGTCTGGCGATTGTGATGGCCATGGCAAAACCGACACATTACGCTGCTCAAACCATCTAGTCACCACCTTGGCAGTCTGTTTGGGGTCATTATTTTGCTGGAAGGTCCATATTAAAGGCATATTGTCCTCTGCATAAGGAAGCATTATGCTCTCCAAAATGTCGAGGTACAGTTCTTTGTTCATATTATCCTTTATCCAAAAGATAGGACCAACTCCATCATATGAAAAACAACCCGAAATTTTGATGTTACCACCACCATGCTTAACTGTCTTCGTGGTGTTCCTAGGATTGAGGTCTTAATTTTTTCTTCGCCTAACATACGTTCTACCCTCAGATCCAAATAAATTTATCTTAGTTTCAATGCTGCATAAGATATTCCTCAAATTGCGTGTATTCGCTGAGGCTTGGTTTGCAGCCGCAAACTCAATCCGTTGCTTTATATTCTTAGCGCTTAGCAATGGAACCTTTCTTGCGATTCTTCCGTGCAAATTCCTTTCCTGCAAACGTTTTCGAATCGTTCGAGAGCTGATATCCAAAGATAAATTCATTTTAATCGAGGTAGATGTAAATGGATCTTTAAGTGCCTCTCTAACAATTCGCTTATCTAGCAAAGCTGTTGTTTTTTTCGGACGCCCTCTTGTTTCGACCTGTTTTAGGGGTAGATTTCGCTACTTCAATGTTCGTGCTACAACACATGGCGAACGATGAAGAGCATCAGCGATAAATTGATACGATTTGCCTTGATCTCTAAGTTGGTGGATCAAACGCCGTACTTCCTCCGAACAATGCTTTCCGCGACCCATAATTATTTAAAAATAATCTCCCAACACACATAAATACAATTCTTGTAATAAATCCAACTAAATAATTAAAGAACGAGGTGAAATATCCCCGAATTACTGGAGATCTACATAGCACTCTTATTATTTTGTCCACAGTAAAAGTGAGTTTCATACTTGAAAGTAACGGTAGTTTGACAAATGCTCATGGAAATTAACGGAGTCACTGGAACTGTGTTACAGGTAATGCAATGAAAGTTCGTACACCTAATTTGTTTCAGTAGAATAGATTACAAAGATGGGATTTATGAAGCTTCGACAGCATCACAATTCACTCTTATTATTTTGACCACCACTGTATATACGTATTGTGTATGCATAGGGCATAACTCATCACAAGCATGACGCACCTTTTTGACTGGAGCTCAGATAGCTGTTGTCATTCTATATTTTTTTTTTTTTTTTTTTATAATTTGCGCGCGCCAAATGGGATATGAATACCATTAAATTATTTCAGGGCACGAGCGTTTGCAGAAATTGAGAGAGAGAGAAAGAAAGATTGGTGTAGTGGGTTTGAAACTTAGGTGGTATTAAGTTTCAGTAAACTCCAAGGGTGGCGTCCAGATAACTTGGGAGCTTGTTTGTTTTGCTTTTTGTCGTTGCTCATTTTTCCCTCCACCTGATGTCATCATCACGATCAAGTTGCATTTAAGCCATATGACCACTCTACTGCCAGTGTTATGCCTTCACAGTAGAGTTGACTAAGCTTTCGCAATTGATCGACTTTTTTATTTATTTCAAACGAAATAAATAGATGATTGTTGAGATCAGGATTTGAACCGTGAACCAAGAGCGTGACAAGCGTTAATGTTACCACTACACCACGGCCACCCCATATACAGTGGTGGCAAAAATAATAGGGACAAGGCGAGTCAATACATATTTTTTTTATTTTATTTGAAATTAGTTTTACTTAAAGTTTGAAAAACTAGAACAGTATAATACCACTCATTTGTGCAATAAAATATCGTACCCCTTTCCGCGAATGCAATCTTCATTTAAAAGGAATAACGGAATATTTATCTTAACCGTTTGCTGAGGCTGGAAAAAATAATAGAGACAGTTATTGAAATGTTACTTACATAATGTGGACTAAATCTTTGTTTTTTTCAATATTTAGTGGCCCCTCCGCTGTTTCTCAGTACAGCACGACATCTGCGTGGCATAGATTCGACCAGTGCCCTGCATGTAGAAATTGGAAAAGCATTCCATGTTTCTTGGACCACTTTCCACAAATGATCACGATTTTTTATATTGGTCTTTGAAACTTCCTTTTTTAAGACCCCCCAAAGATGTTCAATTGGGTTTAGGTCTGGTGACTGCGACGGCCAACTCATCAATGCCATTGTCTTGGAACCAGGCTTTTACAAGCTTTGAACAGTGCTTGGGGTCGTTATCTTGCTGGTATTCCCACTTAAGCGGCATGTTTTCCTCCGCATATTGTAGCATGGTGTTCTGCAGTATGTCTTTGTATACCACGGCGTTCATAACGTCTTTGATCCAAAACAGAGGACCAATGCCATACCATGAAAAACAACCCCAAATGATGATGTTGCCACCACCATGCTTCACTGTCTTCCTGGTGTATGAAGGATTAAGCTCCTGGTTCTTAGGACGTCGCACATACATTTTGCCGTTAGACCCAAACAGATTTATCTTGGTTTCGTTTGACCATAAAACATTTTTCCAATGCTGTCGGTTCAGATTCCATTCTGCAAAGTCCTTCCTCTTCTTGATGTTGGCCTTGCTGAGATGAGGAACTTTTCTTGCTACTCTTCCATTTAATCCACCTTCTATGAGGCTGTTACTTATTGTCCGACTGCAAACAGGGGCATTTAACTCAGCTCTTAAATCCTTGGAAGAAGCAAACGGAGTTTTTTTTTGCATGCCCTTAGCAGCTGTCGATCAAAAGCTGTAGTTTTCCTTGGCCGGCCACGGGTTTCTGGCTTCTTTTGTGCCCGGATAGCATTATGAACTTTCGTTTTTGAGCAATCCAAAAGTTCCGCTATCTCTCGCACAGTTAACCCCTTTTTGTAAAGCCTTTTAATTTTTAAGCGATCTTCAACGGAGCAGTGCTTATTTCTACCCATAATGAAATAAATTGCAGAAAAGTCAATAACAAAATAAAACACTGAACGATTTTTCACAAAAACACAACTTCCTTTCATTAATAGATCGTGACAACTGCGATGAAGCTCAATTTTCAACATCTGTCCCTATTATTTTTTCCAGCCTCAGCAAACGGTTAAGATAAATATTTCGTTATTCTGTTTAAACGAAGATCACATTCGCGGAAAGGGGTACTACGTTTTAATGTACAAATGAATGGCATTATACTGTACAAGTTCTTAGAACTTTAAGTAAAAGGATTTTCAGATAAAAAAAAAAATGTATTTACTCGCCTTGTCCCTATTATTTTTGCCACCACTGTATGTATTTACTTATAGCGTTTGGTATGATCAACCAAGTTTTTTAACACTGTCGTAGCGGCGGCTTAGCATTGACATCTTATATGTAGGTCGAAAGCCTTGCATTAAGGAAAACAATTTAATTGGAAGTCACTAGTTTAAAAGTCATAAACTCATCCTGAATTGGGCTGACCAAATGCTCGGTCGAAGATATAAAACCTTGAATAAAATTGACTACTCTCAATAATCGATAGCCCAGTAAGTAGGTAGCCATTCCTATTGACATGATAGTTAAAAATACGTTTTTCAAGATTTATCATAATTTTTGGACTCGATTTATGGGGAAGATGCCAATACAGAACCCATATTTATCCATTTCCATCGTCAACTGCACATGGGTGCCGTGACTCAATGTTCAAGTGTTGAGACTCAAGGTTCGAGTCCCGTAAAATACCAAAAGTTGTTTCACGGTTCCAATTCTCGCGAACGCATGAAAAACATCCGAAAGCAAAACTGTCATGAGGAACTTCTGTTAGTAGAAATAAATTGCCATTCGGAAATGGCATAAAACTGTATAAGCCTAGTTTGAAAGTTCCGTCTATGTGTGCCTGATTTTATTGAAAGTTCCGGATATACATATTTGTACAAGTATGAAATTCTGTTCAAAATATCAGCACTTAGAAAATAAGCAGCTCATTTCGAAGTCCCCGTTCTTGTTAATTTCACGGTGAGCCGCACAAATTTGAGAAGTCGTTCAGGAATATCAGAGTTAAGTGTATTCATGTACTAAGTCTGGTTTTACAGAAGTCACCAGTCAGGCTTAGAATATGTAATTGTTCTGCAATCTAAAATTGTTCATTAGAACTTTAAAAAAACAACTATTTAACCAGGAAAGGAAATTAACAAGTGTAAGAAACTCAAAATATGGTGGGTGATGGAAATTCCATCTTAGATATCTTTTATTTTCGTACTAAATTTTACATTAAGGTTGTTGCCACACAATTTACATACAGAGATTCGATATCTAATTTCGTATCTTTCAACTGAAACATTATCTTTTAGAACTTTAAAATAAAGCCAAAAGGAAAAAAAATAATTTGCTCTGAAGGAAACTACGAAAAACCTTCAATATGAAGAATACAAAAAAGCACATAATTGAATAATTAAACAAATAAATAATAATAAATAAAAGTGTATATGTATATAATAAGATAAAAACACAAAGTAACAGAGACATAAATAAATAAATAAATAAATTTATCAATAAATAAATAAATCGATAAGTAAATAAATAAATAAATAAGTAAATTTATGAAAAAATAAATAAATAAATAAATTTATCAATAAATAAATTTATAAAATAAATAAATAAATAAATTATGAATACGTATATAAATATAAACAAGTGAATACAGTAGAAGTTCGGAAAAGTTGACTCTCAGAAAAGTTTAAGAAATGTTTAAGAAACTTGACAATGGTATTCGCGGCAGTCGTTTGGCAATCAAATATGGTGTCGCAAAGCAGGCAATTTCCAAGGTAAAAAAAATCGTCAAATTATTCTCGCAGCAGCAGTCGACAATTTTGAACACGCACAAACTTCATAAGGCTAAATGTCCTGAGGTAGAGAGCAAATTATACGAATGGTTCTTAAATCAGCGTGCTCGAAATTGTACTGTAACCGGTCCAGTATTTAAAGCCAGAGCTAAGTTTGTATTCGAAAAAATGTATCCGGAAAAAGGTGTCAATTCATTTAATGCGAGCGATGGATGGTTGACGAAATTTAAAAAGAGGCATGGAATTCGTTATCTTGCAGTGTGTGGTGAAATTCTTTCGACCGACACATCGCAAATCACACCGTTTATAAGAAAATTGAGAGGGATGATTATGATTAGTGAACTTGGACTTAGCGATGCTCAAGTGTACAATGCGGATGAATCGGGTTAACAGGCTTGCTACCTCAGAAAACCTACGTTTCTGCAACTGAAAAAACAACACCTGGCCGAAAAACCCCAAAAAAGCGAATCACATTCATGTTGTGCGCAAACGCTGATGGTTCACACTAAGTAAGCCCAATGGTCATTGGCAAATCTGCAAATCCGCGCTGTTTTAAAGGCTTCAAAAATCCGGTAACTTACTCTAATTCGCCATCAGTTTGGATGACATCAAAACTGTTTTATGACTGGATTCATGGTTCGTTCGTAAAAGAGGTAAACAAGACTTGTGTCAGTTTTACAAATTCAATATCAATACATATGTAGTTTCTTATTTAGGTTCGTCAATTTTCAACCGAAAACAATTCAACGTCGAAAGCAATTTTATTGATTGACAATTGCACAGCGCACAAACCTATCGAATTGCTTAAAACTAATGATGGTAACATTTCAGCGCTTCTTCTACGAGTACCCCCAAATGTTACAGCAGTTTTGCAGCCGATAGACCAGAATTCCATTAAGTTGGTCAAATTAAGCTATTGTGCAATGTTGTGGCCCAAGAAAATATGCCAATAGAAGCTTTGTTAAAAACGCATAACATTCGCGATAACATTTTGTTACTCAAATCAGCTTGGGATGAACTTCCGCAACGTGTTGCGGGATGACAATGAATTTGATGCTGATGATAACATTCCTCTATCCGAGTTGTTTGCTTCGGATCATTCCTATAATGACCAAATTCAAGTAGTCAATACATTGCTGTCGAAAAAAGAATTGAGTTCCAGTTCGAAATTGGAAGAGATTGAAGGGTGGAATGCGGACTCAATTGAAGAAGAGGACGAGATAGAGGAAATTGATACTCATAACGGCGAATCAGATATCGAGAATGTGGAACCGACAAAAATTTCTTATCCAGAAGCCATTGGAAGCGTGACTGCACTGATCAAATGGTGCGCCGAAATAAAGAAACTTACTATATGCCAAACCTGGTGGTTTTACGTATGTACATACAAACATTGTAAAAATTCATTTTACAAAAAAAAATACAAAGCAAACCACTCTTTCCAGCTACTTCAAACCAGTTG
Organism: Pocota personata; assembly: GCA_963082735.1. Lineage (NCBI taxonomy): Eukaryota > Metazoa > Arthropoda > Insecta > Diptera > Syrphidae > Pocota > Pocota personata. Next base: position 142,043,351 of record OY720430.1, read on the forward strand.
AACATCGCTAAGATTTTTTAAGTTTTTGCTTTTAAATAAAATTAAACTAATTAATCCCAATAAAATAAGACTATTTATGAACAAAATACAATTTTCTACAGATCTTGAAAAGTGTCCAGAAAAGTTGACTTTTCGGAAAAGTTGACAAGCTCTGAGACATTTCGATCAACTTTTCCGAGCTTCTACTGTATATGATAAGATACATAAATAAATAAACAAATGAATTGAAACAAGAGGAAGAATACGACTATGTTCAAACATTTAATTGGTTTATAAGAGGCTTATCTGAAAAAGCACAGTTTTGTAAAAAATTGTCTGTCAACTTAATGATTCTGTCGGAGATCAGTTCAACATCCGATTGAAAATCAATATCAGAGGTAGAATGGTATCTGGATAGGTTAAGCATCATTTTCAGCAGTTTGTTTTGCGACACTTGTAGCTTCTTTATATGACTTGTTGCACAGTTTCCCCATACTTGGCATCCATAAAGTAGTATTGCTTGAAATACTACTTTGTGGATTACGATTTTGTTGAAGCTGCTTAGCAGTCTCAATATTGAGACTAAACTCATGCGATGAAAATATGCCTGTGTCATCAGCGTAGATAGCTGTTTCGTATGCTGGGAGCCTTGGAAAGTCAGAGGTGTAAACATTGTAAATCACTGGACCGAGAACTGAGCCCTGGGGCACCCCTGCGTAAACGTGCTGTAGAGACGATGCTTTGCCATTGACGTAGACTCTAAAACGTCTATTAGTCAAGAAACTTTGTATAGTTTTGACTAAACACAGAGGAAAACCGAATTCAACAAACAATCCCATTGTGCCAAATGGAGTCAAAAGCTTTCTCAATAACGAGCAGAACTGAACCCGTAGATTTGCCTAGCGCACGGTTTCTCTTGACATGCTGGCATATTCTGAACACTTGATGAGATGTGCTTTGGTGACCCCTGAACCCAAATAGCTTACCAGGGAAGACACGTCTGTCATCAATAAATGTCACAAGTTTCTTTTTAAGTAGTTTATCGTAAACTTTGCTGAGACAACTAAGTAGACTTATTGGCCTGTAACTATCTGGATTTTGAATTTGCTTCCCAGCCTTCAGAATCGGTACCGCTTTGGCAATTTGCCAGGCATTCGGAAAGTACTGAAGCTTTAAACATGCATTCATCAGAAAAGTTAAAAATCGTGTCCCTGATTTTGATAATTGCTTGAGATATAGATATATATTTTAATACCATCAAGACCGTCTGATTTCCTCAATCGCTAACTTTTCAACGCATCCTCGACTTCCATTCGATATACGTACTCATCTGGGGATGGGTCACAGCTTTGGAGATAAACCCTTCCATAGGCTTCGTTTACCAGAGCGTTGGTGGCTGTGTCACCGAGGTGCTGAGATACAGCGTGGTTCTTAACGAAGGTTGAATCAAAAATGTTGTCCTTATCGATATTCGTGTGAAGAAAGTTACCAGGACTTTGTAGACTAGGAATTCTTCTTCTTATTCTTTACAATCTTAACTACATTCCAGAATGGCCTTGCATTTTTGTCTAATAAGCTTAGTTTCCTATTCCACTCTTTATTCCTATACTTTGCAATTTCTGTAGAAATGAGTTTATTTAGGCACCTTATCCATCTTTATTCGAAGCTAATGTGTGGATTAGCCGTATTCAATTAATTAAGCCTGAGCATGTACATGCATGCAAAACGGAAACACTTTTTTCTCGCCAGTAGTGGTAAAACCTTTTCTTTTATTTTTTTTTATTTGAAACATAATAAATACAATGAATTGTTTCATTACATTGCGACTAATTTAGAGAACTAAAGAGCAATTTGTTTATATATTAGGATACAAGTTACAATTTAAATAATACAAATATACATAGATATTGTAGGTAATAAAGTAATGAATTATCTATTGTTATTCCACTGGATTCCGTAGATGTGTCTGATGGTCAAAAGTTCAAAGAGTTTTGTCCAATATAGTCTGCATGGTACCCCAGTTGAGCTGAGCAGTTTCAGAGCCTCCTCATTAACATGCTGCCTTAGCCTCCTATCATGAGATTCTTCAAATAGTTGAATTGTCCTGGCTACAGTATCTAACCCCAGATTCCGATGAATGTTGGCGTTTTTTACGAACCAGGGAACATTCACTGTATTTCTTAAAATTTTGTTCTAAAAACGTTGTATAGGCATAACATTAACTGTGGTTTGTTCCCCAGAGCTGAATGACATTTGTCTACGTCGGTTTTATAATTTGATTGTAAAGTACTATCTTAGTTCGTAGAGTTAAAGTTGCATTTTTGCCAATAAACCAGTAGATCTATATATGTATATTTTATTTCTAGTTCTTTCCTTTTTATGTGTATATGCTCCTTCCACCGAAGTTTTGCATCTAACGTCATCTCCAAATATTTAGCCGTGTTACTACATATAAAGGATGTGAGATTCACTGATTGTTATTGTCTGATGTTGTATCTTTTTGTACATAAAGTCAATGTGTACAGATTTAGAGTTGTTAAGTTTTATCCTCCTCTATTTTTTTTTTTTTATATATAAAAAAACTCGTCTTTTTAGCAAAAAAGACTCGTTTTTTTAGCATATACATATAAAAACTTGTTCGTATTTTGTTAGCAAGGACAATCAACGGTTTACCTTATTTAGCGCGGAATCTTTAGCCATCTATTAGGAAAAATAAGCGCAACTACACATCTCAGCTATTACCGGATAAGAATCCCCCAATCAATGGTTTTCGCCTTCATTCTTGTCGTTCCCTGCTGATATTCCTGCCATCTATGCTTGCTTAGTTTAGGTGCTCGGTACATATTTTTTTTTATGAAACTTCTTAAACATCGAAATTTCTGGACTTCTAAAGTTCAAACGCCAGCCCCTCACAAAGCTCGATTTCACATTGACCGCTATCTAAAAGTTCACTTAAAATCTGTTTGTCAAAAGCAAGTACATAGCTTCTATCTATCAAATGCTATTTTTATTTTCTCTTTGACATATGTACGCACACACTTTGAGTCTTTGCGGACCCACATTTTGACACCCGCATTTTGATAGAAAAAGGTTTAAATCAAAGTCGTGTATCTGGTTCTTCTGTTCAATTTGATTTTTAAAATCTACCACCATCGACTGTTAAATTTTCTTTGATCACCAGGAATTGTCTTTCTTACCCAGAAATTTATCTACTCTTTCCAGAAGACGACATTCTCCTAAAGAAAAGTAACCAATAAAACTGGATACAAAACAAATGAAATTACGCTCATTGATGCTTGGGGTTGTATGTGATGGGAAATTTAAAGAAGTTTTCTCTATATCCACATCCGTTTGGTCTCTATCAATCGAAAATTCACTTTTAAACGCAGGAGGCGAAGGAGATAAAGTTTTTTTTTTATAAAGATATACGGGTGTGCCCTTAGCCCGGTGGTGATGTACCTAATTGAATGTACGGATTCAAATGGGCGAAAGCATGTCCACATAAAGTTTTTGGAGTCTCTTGACTGTGTGTTTGGATATCCTTTTTTTTTTTTTTTGTGGAACTCTGATGCCTGTGCTTTATAGTTGCTTATTGGCTTTACTGATTTTTGATAAAGTTTTGCTTTTTTTTTTTTAGGTGGCTGAGATAGTTTTGTTTCACATCGACTTTGAGTTGTACGTGATTTTTTTTTTGACGTTATCAGTACTTGGATATCTATTGTAAACATTTTCACAAATAGCGGAAAAATTATGTAGTTACTGACTCCTTTGAAAATAATTACGAATCGTATCACAAAAATCACATGACAGGGGGATTTTTTACGTTCGCGGAATAGGGGTGAAGATAGATTTTTTTAATTAATTATTTTTTTATTGCCAGGTAATCCACTTTAGGTATAAATGTGAAGATTTACGAGGCAAGGTGAAAAGTTCTCGGCCTGACGCAGAGATGGCGTTCCAATCAGCAAAAATTTATGTTTTCTGCCTGGGTGCATTTCTCATTAGTTCGTATGACAAGTTTCAACTTGTTCTCTCAAGTAGTTTCTTTATAACGAATTTTTGCAGTAGACGTCTTGCGTGTTTTTCGTTAAAATGGATAAACTTGAATATCGTGCGGTAATAAAATTCTTCGTTTTGGACCGAATTTGTGCGGCGATTTGTCACCATGGATGAGACATGGGTCCACCACTACACGCCAGAAACGAAACAGCAGTCGAAGCAGTGGGTGGAAGAAAGCGAAGTCGATCGCATCTGCCGGAAAGGTCATGGCCAGTGTGTTTTGGGATGCGAAAGGGATCCTGTTAATTGATTACCTTGAGAAAGGCAGAACAAATACAGGCGAATATTACTCCAACCTTCTTGACCAGCTGAATGCCAAAATTCGCGAAAAGAGGCCTGGCTTGAAAAAAAAAAAAACCATCTTTCACCAAGACAATGCATCTGTACACAAGTGTGCGTTGGCGATGGGAAAACTACGGGATTTGGGGTACGATTTGCTCGGCCATCCCCCCTATTCACCTGATTTGGCACCCTTAGACTTCCATCTGTTCCCAAACTTGAAGAAATTTGTTTCTGGGAAGCGCTTCACATCCAATTCAGAAGTTGAGAGGGCCATAGATGAATATTTTCACAGCCTTCCAGACTCTCACTTCCAAGTGTGTTGAAGTCAAGGGAGATTATGTAGAAAAATAAAATCATTTTTCAACTGAAAATCACAGTCTTTCATTGTCAGGCCGAGAACTTTTCATCTTGCCCTCGTATTCAGTAGTCAAAAGAATAAGTTAAAGTCTGTGGTAATTTTAAAAATGTCAAATATTGAGTTCCGTGTAGTAATTAAATCTCTTGCAAAATATGGAAAACGGGTGGAAAATATACTAAGTGAAATGTAAACAGTTGACCATGGTTTACAAGTGGTCGTACTTATTTAAACAATTTAGAGAGTCATTAGAAGATGATGACCAAATGACGTCACAACACATAAAATGGTTCTAAAAGTCGAATATGTCCTCATGGAAGTTAGTCGACTCAAACTAAAAGAAATTGCAGAATGGTTCAAAATTGTTATTAGAGATAAAACTTGGGTTCATCATTTTGACTCTGAGTCAAATCAGGAGTCCATACAGTGGTGTAATAGGGATGATCCAGCCCCAAGGGGTTTAAGGTCATACTTAAGACGTGGAAGACCATGGCAACAGTGTTTTGGGTCTCACAACTAATCCTGTTCATAGATTACGAATCAAAAGGCCCCGGCACCACAGGAGAATACTACGCTAATGTTCTAAGATGTTTAAGAGAATCTATTAAAGAAAAAAGGAGGAGATTAACAAAAGGCGTAGCATGACAACGCACTGGTTCACAGGGCTCGAATTGTCTGACTTCCAGGAATTAGCTCACCCGTCTTACAGTCCTTCCCTGGGACATAGTGATTTAAAGAAAGACTTACTTTTAAAACATTTTATGGCCACAAGTAGTTGTAAACGAAAATTTTGAAGGCAAACCGAAGTATTATTTTTATGAAGACTTAGAGAAATAAATCTATAGATCTAAGAAGTGTATTCATGTTCAATGAGATCATATTGGAAAATAGAATTATAAAATTTAAATATATCCGTGTCTTTTTATCCCATTCCGCGAACTTAACAAATTTTACGACGACAAGAAAATCTTAATTCTGAGACGAATTGGAACGTCAGCTGCAGGTAGTATGCATACTTTGAAGTTTAAATTGTAATCAGATTTGAATCTTTTTAAATCTACTAACTTCAATATAGTTCGAAGTAAAAATGCGTACCGTTTACAGTGGTACTAGCTGAATAAAAATCATTTGTTTTTCAGGATCAGCGAAAAAATTAATTATGTTCATAGTTTAGCTCAGTTTCAGGATAATGATGATTTATACCTTACAAATTTCATTGACGGAAAACCGTGGTGGCTTTTTGAAGAAGAAGATTTGGGCTTGGAAAGTTGCTTTTTTGTGTTAAATGCATTTAGTTGATGTGACGGAATCGTGATTGATTTTCTTATTAATTTTTTTTTTATTAAAATTTGCGATCAAGTGGCGAGTAAGACAAGACTGCAGACGTACATTAAAGACTCAGCTATTTTAGTTATGCCAACGATATATGTATATACACATATGTACATACTAGGATCCACTGATCCTGTGGCAACCGATTTGATTAACATCCGATTGCTAGGAGCTGAGTAAAAATCATAAAAAAACAAATGCGCAAACATAACTATGCTTCCAGTTTCGTAAATTCAGAAAAGTTCAACCGATTTGAATGAAAACAACGATTTTTATCTATAATTCATCTTTTTACGATATCTTGAAGTCGATGAATGAACATAAATAATTTGCTTGCGTCTTCTAGTGAGAACTAATAATTACCATTCAGAGAGTGTTACAGAAGGGCTGCCATACAGGCATGAAATATTCTCATACTTGCGTCGCTGTGTACTTTCGACTAGAACCAGAAGTTAATATACAAGGTGATTCATTTAAAGCGATACGAATTTTTATCCCGGGAACGGCTTACATTATTTTAGACTAACCTTTAGAGCCCTTTATCTTTTTGAGATGCCTACAAAACAAACTGTTTTCGTGAAAATTATATTTTTTGGGATATCAGTACTTCGTAGAATATAAATTAATAAATTCAGCCGTTTTCGAACAAATCAAGTTGTATCAAAGTTCTAAATTTTTATCTATTTTTATATTTTTTTTTGAAATGGTTTTCAAAGTTACATGTCAATGTTAAGCATCTTCTCTCCGAACAAAAAAGACGATATGTTCAACTTGTTTTTGAAATGTTCGATTAAATTTGTTTCGCTCATTACTTGGAAAAGACCACAATTCAAAAGATAAATATTTTTTCTCGTAGTAGTGTAAATCGGTATCGGTAGAAGTTATAAGCCGTGGGCAAGGACTGTGATTATCCTTGCTTAAATAAATTCAAACGGTTTTTGTGTACGCTGAAAAACGAAAGTTTTTGCTAGATAATCAAAACTCCTGCCAGAAAATGAAATCATGTTAATGATAAGAATGAAATAAGTTTTACCACTGCTGAGAAAAATTGTGTTCCATTAAATATGTACATACATACTACTGGCTTTAGTAACTGAATTGAAAAATGAAAACAACAGTTCTCGGGATTACAGCTGGGAAGCCTGCCAGTATCAGAAGCTGTTTTGGCAATTAATGGTCAGCATCATTATAGTACATGTTTTGGTAGAATGAATTTTATGTAATAGTAATGCTGATGAGAATAATAACTATGAATAATATCGTATGCAGAAGAGAATTAAGTTCCTAATTTAATGCCTCAATTACCTCAGTAGACACGGTGTAACATTTTGGCAAATGCAAAACTTTGTTTCACTTCTAATCTTTGCCACATATTTTCAAATTTCAAACCTTTATAACCCCGGTTTCGAAACACACCAATTTAAACCAGCACATAAAAATAACCCCAATTTACAAATTTCACCAAAAATTACTTGTATTATCATTGTGAATGGTTTGCCAAAAATTTACTCACACTTTGCTTGCCCCAACAAAGAAACTACAGGAGTTCAACTTGCAATAGACATTTCTCTGGCAAAAAGCCTGCAAACTCCAATATTCACATTGCGCATCCAGCACCGCCAACAAAATGTCCCCTAATACAGGTGCAAACATTTTAATTGCCTCCTCTAAAATAACTTTTTTTTGTGTCCGCATTTGGCTACCACATAGCATACCCACATCACTCACTCAACTTTGACAGTAAAATTTAATTTATTTTTTTATTTGTGAAACGGAATAAAATTCAAAATTGATGTCATCATTGGTCAAAATATTTTGGGATAGAAAATCGTATTATATGTATGTATGACCTTTGAAATTAAATCAGAATTGATTTTTTTGCGGGCAACAAAATAATTGCTTTCAAAAAACTAATGCAATAAATGTCGGCGATAGAATTTATGGGGTTTCGTTTTTCTTCATCGAAATGATTGATGGATCGTAGATTTGAGATTTTTTTTTTTAAATGAAGTATGAAATTATGGTTTAGAATTTTGGTGTTGTTGTTAAAACATTTCTGAACTATAAGTTATAACGAGCAACGTCATAGCAGTCTTGTGAATTGAAACATAGTACTATCTTTATGAGTTAATTGATAAAATCCTCTCTGTCCGTGGAGCTAAGCCATTTTCACCTATATATATATATATATATATATATGTATGTAAGCTCCAGATCGCTGAGAATACAACATGATCCAGCAGTTTTGGCACCAGAAAGGTTCTTAATCTGTTTCACAACAGATCAATTCAAGTTTTGGTCGATGGAGTGTCTTCCGATACATTTACTGTAAACGGTGGAGTGCCGCTAACTCTGTTTCTACTCTATATCAATAAACTTCTAGAGTCAACAAACAACAAGATCTTTAGTAGTTCTGCGAATGACAGCACTCATATTTAATCTTGTTCACAGCATGCCCATAAATGCATCACATCGGCAAAGATGCGAGCAGATCAACTCATTAAATGAAAATCTGCAGACAATTTTTCAGTTGGGAAAAACAAACTCAGTCGACTTAAATGCGGAGAAAACCCAATTTACCGCCATTTCCAATCGAATCTACTGTGCCACAGCTTCAAATGAACAATCAAATTATCCACGGCACTTTATACATATACATATATACGAGTAACATGGCACGACCAAATATCCAACATTGCAAAATCGGCATTCATGGAGTTGAACTACCTACTTGTACATATTTAGAGCAAAGAAATATTTTACAGCGCAGCAGCTCTTGTACAAGTTAGACTAGGATTTGAGTATTGTTCTCACTTTTGGAGCTCAGCCCCAGAATATTCTCTTCATCTGTTCGACAGCATGCAAAGCAGTTCCCTTAATAGAACATCTAGCGCTATCTTCCAATCTCAAACCATTAGCTCATCCAAGACTGGTAGCAGACCTTGCCTTGCCTACCTTAGAAATGCGACATTTTAGCGGTTCTACTGGGGAAGCCAGCAGGTCCCATCACCTTTACATTCACCTAGCAACTCCACGGACACCCCTTTATGAAACCTCCTTCTGTTACAGGACAAGTAAACTTTGGAATTCACTCACAGAAGACATTTTTTCAGAAGCTTTTATTCTTCAACAAATCAAGAGCAGAATCAGAAGGTATCCCTATCCTGACAAAAGATTTAAAAAAAAAAAAAAAGACGATACTGAGCAGAAGTATTTCTTACACACTTGTGGTCATGCATGTGGCTAGGTAATACTAATGCACAACCACCCCCCTATAGCCGAAACTTTGTGGCGATGTTCAAGGAGCGCGCCGGAACAAATCCTTAAAAGTTCTACAAAAATATTTTTTGTTCGTTCTGTAAAATTCAAGAATATAGAATTACGAGTATGTACATATGTATTACAGTTTGAAAGAGTTATAGCATCGATATGAACATAAACAGGTCTGTGTGCTTTAAAATTTCACACAAAGTTTCTCAACGCTTATTTCATATCACTTTCCCAAGTGTCCTCATAGAGAAATTGATTCTCTCAAATAGGGCTAGCTATCTGAGACACATGCTACAGAGGGGTCTAATATGGAGAAAAGTGAATTTCCATCGATGATAGTTGCATCTTTCGGTGTTCCGCTCAAATGTAAGTTTGTTGGACTGATATTCTGAAAAGCGAGATATTTCGATACCTCCATCGGAAAGAAATAATGTACCACTCTTTCGAAACCAAAGCAGTAAGAACCCAGGTCGTGATATAGAAAGCATGCCATATGACTCGGACATCCTTCTGTTTCGGCCACTCCACTGGCTTAAAATGTCACGTGACCTTGGGTCATAAGGATGGCATAAGAACCAAGTGGTTTTTGCAAAACTCGATCACCACTGTGATTCGAACATACAACGTATATATTTCCACAAACAATCCGTATTCGTGTATTTTTATGATCAAACACATTCCTGTTCATGGTAAAGTCAATAGCAAATATCAACCGCCGCTTTCTCGAACGTTTGACAAACATAATAAGCTTCTCTCAATCGAAAAAATATTACCGTTCGGAAAAGGGATAAAACTGTACATCCCAACTATTTGTGGCTGCGAAAAGCTGTATCTACCAATCACTGTATGGGCTGTTAGCGCCAACATATTTATATCTATGATACAAGTGTTAGTCTACGCTGGCGTATATCACTCAAGGCGAGGTAAATTAAATTAGAGCGCACTGGTTAGTACGTTGGATTATTGACCAAGAAATCTAGGTTCGAACTCCGAAAATATATATATATAAAAAAAAACTTTTATGAGAGTATAATTATAACCAGAAGCTTCACTGGGTCGCGGAATACGGTTAATTCCACTTAAGCCAAACAGCAGGATACCGGACTGTTCTACGCGTTGTTGATAACGGGTAGGCCTTTAAATATAGAGCTTAGCTGTGAACAAGTATGTATGATATTTACAAATAAACAGTCTCTAACAAGAAGCGAATAGTGGATAGGTGTGAAGAAATTGCTGTTTGGCTCTGCGATTTCCTACAAAAAAACATATTAAAAACCGGTCCAATATAAAGAATTTATGTTTCTCATTTAAAAATTGGATGTCTGAGTGTCTGTATATATGGCCGATTGCAGCCTAAATGACTGGACGGTATTTCTTCAAACCTCATATGTGAGAACGGTAAGGCCACAATTCGAGGCGAAATCCGAATTTTCATTTTGAGTCCGAAAAAAAAAAACAATTTTCGCGAAAACTGCTGTTAGGATTTTGTTTATATTGATGCCTGACTTATGGCGGACATATGTATGCTAACAGATGGCGTAGTGATTTTTTTTGTTTAATTAAATTAAATTCTTTAGAACTATGTATGTTCTTTGAAGTTTGTAATACCCAGTGATGGAGTGAAAGGAAAATGTATAGGGAAGAGTTAAAGTGAGCAAAAATAAGGAGAATGAGTGCTAATTATAAATTTTTACAAATTATAGATTTCTGGAAATACTGGGTAGGGCGAGTTATTCCATATATCTGTTGAATGGTTTAAAACGATCTCCTACGGTGATCAGTGCGTGCGAATACAGTCCCTAAAGTACATACATGTGCAGAATGAGCTACGCGTGTACTTAATTTACTTACGTTTAACACCACATTTCTAATAAAAAGTGCTTCTTTGTTTGTGTTTTAACTAATATTCCAAAAAATAAATGGTCTCGGATTTCTAAATTTCCTATTGATCTTTAAATTTCAGGCCAAAATAAACACTTTTCGTTCTGTGTCTATCTGTCTGTCTCTTTCGTTCTTCTCACACTCTTAATAGCAGAACCACTAAACAGATTTCAATGAAATTTAGGTTCTCACTATGATCTAATATGCAGGTGGCCCCACCCAAAACCCTGACTTAGTGGGGGTAAGATATAAGCAGTTGAGCGCTAAAAGTCAACAGAAATTATGAACATTTAAGAAATGGGAGAATACAATTTGTCAACATTTAATATATGGGAGTTTAGTTTCAAAAATCCTCAAAAATGATCTTCGTAACTCTGGTAACTCAAAAACCACTTAATGGATGTTTCTGAAATATAGTTCGTTATTTTAGTTTGGCACGGTAGTATAATGAAATCCGTTCACTGATTGAAAATGAGTTTCAATCAGTGAACGGATTTCATTGAAATTTGTTGTCCAAGTTTGTTCAACATGGAGTGCTGATTAGATTTGGAGATAAAGTTTCAAAAACTAGCACTACAATTTGAATGTCCTATTATGCGGGGAGTAGATCGACAAGGCGAGCAGATTTCATCTTCACGCCATAATCCTCTCCGCAGAGTCTGACCCAAAATGGGCGGTTGCGAACAGCGTCTGTTTACCCAGGTTAGGGCCTGCTGAAATTATGAACTGGCCTAAATGCAGGACCTCCCTGCATTTAGACATTGTCATTCTATTGTCTAAATTTGTTCTTTATCTTTAACATAAACTTGTCAAAAAAAAAAAAGAAAAAAACATTTACCCTTAAAATTTTATGCTTGTATAGTGCCACGCTGCCGTTTCGTAATAATTTAAACTGACTATTTACAATTCCCTTCAAATAAGTTGATTCTTTCTCGAAATCAGTTGCCATTTTTCCAGTTTAAATGAAAAATATAACTTTGTTTCAAACCTTTCAGTTTAATTACGGTTCTTGCAATATCTTGAATTTAGTTACAGTTTACAAACATTTCAGTACTGAATTTCTGACTAAAACCCATCTTCCTTTTATACTTTTCGAATCAATGGTAATCACTTTTGCAGATACAATACTCGTATCTACCTCCAAAAGGTAAATTTTAAAAATAAATCAAAACCGCATTTGTAAAAAAAAAAAAAAAAAATTAATCTGTTCCAAATGGCTATTTAAATTGCTTATCCACATCCAACTGATTTTTTTTTTTTGTGTCAGGAATATTTTATAACTAAGTAAAAAAAAACTTGTTACCTTCAATCCTTCGAATCCTTTCCTTGTCAGCGTACAATTCAACCATCACAGATGTCAAATAAACATGAAATATGTACATACGGTACCGTATGTGTTTTTTGAATTTATTTTTGTATCGCACAAAGAGAACAATCACTAGAAAAATATTACTGCCATGCAATGTCACGAGTAATTAAGATTTTGCAGATTTTGTGTTTTTTATTTCGATACTCTCATTCGCCTTCCAGCACACTGCCCACACATAGAGTAGTGTCCTGGTGGTGCAATATCACCACTTACAACCACTCGCATTTCCACATCGATTTATGGCATCATTGCTGTCCTATCTCGTCATTCTGGTGGAATAATAACAACCGCCGGGAATATACAATTTGTATATGATACGCGACGTCTCTCTTTTTTTTTCTGTTTTATAATTATCTGTGACACATGTTGAAAAACAAATATTTAAACGGTTTTTTTTTTTCGCTTCTACCATGCATACCACATGCAAAGCAATTTTTTGTATATCCTTCACACAGGATATAGAGAACAACCAACAAACCGCCCATTGTTTAAGCACAGAGTGAAATAAAAAAAAAAAAAAGATAACACAAACACGCACACTAGGGGAGTATGAATCAGTAAAAAAAAAACCCGAGAAATATACACTTATTGATGTCATCTGTGGATGTCCTTTTCGGGAATAAAAGGAGTCTTAATGTGCGCGAGAAATTTACGTACAATTGAGCTTTTGTGGGGAGTTACGTGGGCTAATGCATTCGATGCCATTCCGATGCTTATCGAAAGGAAACTGAAAAAGCCGCACAAATTTTCCATATCATCCCGGTGAAATTTAGTGAGTGAAATGATTTTTTACAAATTCACCATGATTCTGGTGTAGTTGTTGCCGAAGAGAGTAGGGTTGTAAATGAGCCATGCGCAGTGATTGGGCTCTAGAAATTTAATTTTTTTCGAGGCTTACATTGATGAAAATAATTTAAACCACTCTCTAACATCTAACATCTGTAGCAATGAATCTGCTCGTCCTGAGTGGAAACAAGGAGTCAATTATATGATGCCTATCTTTAAGTGCCTCTTAAAAAGCCTACAATTTTGCCCAGATCGCGGTCAATAACCTTTGATGCATTGTGCATTTTAATCTTGTGTAGCTGAGTTCACATGTCCTTGTGACTGCGAATTATAATTAAAACTTTTTTACCGTTTCTATTTCTGTATCATTAGTTGGAATACCGCAGGGGAGGCATTTATGGCCGAAATTCTTTTGCTAAATGTTATTACAGCACTCCAGGGGTTTTGTGACTATTGTGACTAAGCGATTAGCTCACCACACCAGGGAAAAGATACACACCAAAGCTAGGAATAAGAAAAAGGAATTGATCAATAAAATTGTGTGGATAAATATAAATAAATAAATAAATAAATATAAATATTTTGGCACTAAAAGCTCAATGCGGGGCCTGACCTAGCTTCTCGCAGCCACTCGTGCTCTGCGCCGCATGAATGGGACCTACAGTTTTATGCTATTTTCGAATGACAATTTTTTCGCTTGAGAGAAACTTTTTCATGACAATTTTACCATGTTTGATGTTTGTCAGACGTTCGTGATAGAAAACTTTTTTTATTTTTTTTTATTTTTATGTTTTCTTGGATTCGAACCTTGAACCTCGCTCAGTGATATTTATTTTTGTGTGGATACAAAAATAAATAAATTTAGTAGAATAATTGGGACACCGTTCGAAGCTTGAAGAACTTTCGAACAGTCGATAACTAGGGCTTCCTGTCTCAGACATTCCTGCGATTCAATGTTTTAGTTCCAACGTACTGCTAGAGTTAGATATGTATGTAGGTAATGCATTCAAATTAGTCTAGTAATATAATCTCGTCTGACAAACTCCAGAGAGTAAAATGAGAATCTAGTTCAGGCCCGGCATTGGCTTTCAGCGCAAAAATATTTATTTATTTTTTGCCCTGGAAGAAAAACGTGTGAAACTAATTGAACCGAGAGAACCATTATGCCCACTTTCTTATAAGAAAAAAGTCATAAAATTAGTTTTTCTGATAAAATCTCTTGAAAGTCGCTTAAGTAAACTCTGAATAGAAAGGTACGTATATTATTGAATTTGAATTGAGAATTTCAGAACACCGGGTTAGGAGAAAACGGATAGGGACCATACAATCCGTTGTATGGAATTATGACAAAGATCCAGTTTTCAACAGATCAAAATTAATGGAGTTGGGGATTAAATTGAAGAGTTTGCTTTTTTGTTTTTTATTTAAAAAAAAAAAGCTTCTTGTTTGCAACTTTTATTGAGAGTATGCACTATTTCACTCCCTGATAGATGATTTCTTTACTTAAACCGAGAATTTTTAAAACCTCTTCAAAGCTTCTTTGATGTAGTATACGGCCTACCTGTTCGCAAATGCTTACCTAGGTCTTCCGAGTCCATAGGTTTTTCTGATGTTTATTGTTCATCTTTAGAATGATTTATATACATATATACCTAAAATCTTTGTTGATAAATCAGTTAAGTTGTTTGTAAGTTACGAACATGGAAAACAAAGAAATTAATACTCTTTATTTTAATTTCTGCTAAAATGAGAAAATTTGGATGAAACTTCATTGTTCTTTAAAGTGATCGATTTGTTTTCTTTGATGTACATTTGGACGTATTGCAATCAGTAGTTAGCAGCGAGTAATGGAGACTGTTTTTAACTGATACAAATGTGAGTGAGCATCTGATTCGAGGATTGGTGTGTTAAAAAGCACTGTTCCATCGTCTTGCATATCTTTTCATTTAATACCAGAATTTCCAAAACCTCTTGGCAGCTTCATTGCTGTAACCTGATTTCACCGTTCATTTCTACTTCTTTTCCCACTCTAGGTTTACAAGAATCTTATTTCACTCAATCACCTGTTGTCAGGCAGTTCCCCCACATTTTCAAAAAGCTTCCTCTACTATTCTCTTCTAATCTAAAGTGAAATATTTTTTTCTCTTTTCGCTGCAAATTCACCACGTTCGCTCCGGAGTATCCTTTTCTGCTGGTACCTATCCTTCTATCCAACTTTCACTCAAGAGGCTGTCGTCCCCCACTTAATCTCTCTGCACTCCTCTTTCTCTTATGAAAAATTCACTCCACTGAAATTCATAGAAAACATCCTCATCACCCACAGAAAAAAAAAACCTCCAAGAGAGAGAAAACTAAATTCCCCACAGGACATTAATGTATCTATATCTATGGTTTTGGCTTCGTATAGCCTTTATTTTTTTGCTGCGCGCATTATTTTTTCTCACTAAAGGTAGACGATTCGCTCAGCTTTTTGGGACAAGTTAGTACATTTTCGGGATTTGCCAGGATGTAAAGGGCTAAAGAAAATGGCACGGACTTTTTTTTCTCGTCTTACGCTCTGATTAAATTCTTTATTACACAACTGCACTGCGATACGCGATAATAATATCCCCACGACTACGGTTGACAGAATGGTTGTGTGTTATATTTCGAAAGTCTGTACTTGTTAAGCCGATTCCGATTCGTGTTGCAGTTGTAATTGAAAGTAAACGTTCGGGCTTCGGGTTTTTGCTTCCATTTTTTTGTCGAAGATTTGAATATGTTGTACGGTTTTCCGGCGAATTTATCCTTCGAAAGGATTAAATTGAATGAAAAATCTTAGCCTCTCAACCCGGTCTCGTTTTATTTTTTTTACATCGCTTTTGTTTATGGATTACTACGTTCGTTTGCATCTGTCATTGCCTGGATATAGCAGTGTTATACAAAAAAAAAAAAAATTATTAAAAGTAAAATGAAAATGTGAAAAAATTATAAAATAAAATGTTAAAAAAAGTTAATGAAAATTCAGTTTTTTTGTATGATTTTTTTTTTTTTTAATGTGCATGGAGTGCATCAGGACTTTTGTCCAGGAAACGCATATTTGCTGCTACTAAATGGAATATTTCGTCCTACCGCAACTACCAGAATATCGTTAAAAAAAAAAAATAAAATCCACAAAAAAAGTTTCATATATAAAAAATGTTTATAACAAAAAATCAAAAAAAAAAACAATTTGTATCCTCTTTTTGTCGGGAAGCACTCATAATGTATGATTTTTTTTTTTTTTTTTGTGTAATAAGGATTTTATTGAGTTGTGCACTCACAGACGACTTACTAACTGAGTAAAGAGAAATGTTATTACTTTTCACTTTAACAGACAGATTTTTGGTGTTTTAATGTTTTTTTATAAGGAAGAGGATGTTTCTGTTGGGCGGCTTCCTGTTATTTTTTCTGGGTTACAATTCGATTCATCGGTTATTTTGTGATTCTGTTGGTAGCAATAAGTCGTAGGGAGCCAGAAAAGGATATTACTTATTTATTTAATTTTTTGTTGTTTATACATCTTTAAAATATATTTGTAGGATGTTTTATTCTAGTCAATATACAGTTTTTGACTTTGTGAAATGATATAAATGTTTTGCGGCTATCTGATAACCTCGGAATATTACCCAATATAATTAAAAAAAAAAAAAAAATTAAAAAAAATGCTAATATGTTCCTTTTTGTTTGCACCTATAAGGGCAAATATTTGTTTCCTGAAATTATCATATCAAGATTTTGATCAATCTTCTCTCAATTCCGTCCGTTTTGTTTGAAAATCGACATCTATAATTATCAAATTTTACATTTTTTATTTTTAAGCCATTAGAGAAAATTACATTTTAACAACTTAGCCTGAATTTAGAATCTAATTGATCTGCAAATGAACAGCACACAGGTGTATGTACGTACGATCCAGGCGTGCACTTTATTATTTTTGCTAATCGGTTGACAATGGGCCTGTTAATTTTCTAACAACTAAAGTTTCCAACAACTACATTGTATGAAAAAATAAAAAGTGTAGTCAATAACACGCAACTTAAAGAGTTTATAGAAGTAGGTACTATTACCCATGATTGTATGGTGAAAGATAAACATGTGCAATTAACATACTTCTAAGTCGACCATAAAATTATTATTCTGCCGTGGTTATTAGAGAAATTAGTGATGTCCTTAACAATTTTATGGAAATTAAGTGTAAAATCGTGTGTGAATCAGTTTGCGGTAGGAAATAAATGCTTCATTCTAATCTTCTCTGATGGATCTACATATGACTAAAGGAGGTTTTGACCTTTAAGTTGGTTGGAAAATGTATTGCTAAGTTGTGTGATCAGTATACATCTCTCGATATCCTGACCTGCTTATTAACGGCGTTATCTTGGAATCTTGTATCGCATTCATTCTTTCAATAATCGACGTATCTTTCTCTTCAGCAGCACTCTCAGTTATGGCAGTTTATTTCCTATTGGCTGCATGTGTCGAAATTGCTTGAGGGCTGTTATATTTACACCTTTACGGAATACGTGACAGTGGTTATCTCCTCGCAACAGATTGAGAGATTGGTCAAAACTAAAAGAGTCGTTCTGTCCCTCGTTTCCTGTTATATTTTATATAACTCCTGAATTATTGAACCGATTTTGGTGAGTTTTCTGTTATTTCATTAGGGGTCTTTCTTGGAAAGTCTTGAGATGCGTGGAAAAGTGATATGAAATAAACAATCTGTTACTTACATGAAAAATGTGATATCTCTTTATAAATCTGAAAATGCAATAATGTTTCTCATGTACTTTGGAAAACCGAATTGTTTGCAGATATTTCTCCACTTTGAGTGCAAATTTAAAATGTTTAATTCGATTTTGAATTAAATCTATTTTTAAATTCTGCTTTTGAATTTGGTTGTACTGTAGTCACCTGGAAAATTACATTTTAAAAAATTAAACTGGTTTTGCCATTGTCTTAAATAGCTTCAGTACAAATCATGCATAATGTTGCTTTTATGGTTTAGAACCAAGCAGATAAAGACGGCGGGAGCGGGAGAAATCGGGTTCAGTAATCTATTTATGGAACCCGGAAGAAAAAAGTATTACGGCAATACAACCGATTTTTCATTATCATTTCGCAACGTATTCCACGTTCAGCGCTTTTTTGTGTTCTTTCTAGTTATAGCGTACATTATGTGACACCAGATCGTGACAGAGCGTCGGGCGCCATTTTTTTTTTCTTACATAACTGTATCCTTATTGTACTTCATGAATCCGCTTCTAAATCCATCAGCTTTTAATTGCAAAAAAAAACATACGCATATCCTTCATTTTACGCCAATTTGTACATTTTGTTGTTTTTTCTCTAGCCAAGGGCAGTTGTACCATAATTGAAGTACCTACATGCCATAAGGTTATTTCAGTTTAATTCGATTCAACCTACGCTTTTCGTTATATCGCCAATTTCTTACATTCTTCCAGTGCAGGCCAAGTTTTTGACGAGGGAATCACTTTTCTTTCTCGTAAAGTTAGTGACATTTTCTGTTGCGAGACGGCATGTATTTCCGCTCGGGTGTTTTTTCATTTTATTTCATAGACTAGATTTTATCATCTAAGATATATTTTTAAATAATGTGCAATCAACCGAAAATCGAAACTTCGTCCAACAAGCCAGAAACGCTTTCTTAGAATTTCTCAAGTCTTGTGGAGTCAATCACAAGTCATAGGAGTACACACCTTTCATAGTTTTTTGGCCGTTTCCGTTGGGCAATTTGCTTCGATTGAGAGAAGCTTTTCATGACAATTTTACTCTCGGATGTCAGATGTTCGCACGAATTGTTACCATGAGAAAACTTTTTTTTTGTGTATTTTCTGGGATTCGAACCTTGAATCTCCCGCTCAGTGTTCGCGCACTTAACCACTGAGCTACGGCTCAAAGGACTATGTATATAAAAACAATATCTGGGCTCTGTTTGTTCTTATTACTAGTTACTAGCAAGTGTATCAGGAACATAATTTATAATCCACTCACTTATTACTTGAAATTTAACAAGTATCGAGATCACTTACCAAAACTTGATTGAGTTATTTTCAATTCCCTTTTTGATCAAACAGTAAGTTATATAAACTTATATCATAATAAGCTTAGTAAATAATAAGTGATAAGTAAAAGAAATGGAACCTATTCGCATCGATAGAATTCACTGGGACGTAGCACTAAATCAGATTTTTTTTTAAATCTTTGTTTTACTTATTCTTCATTCCTTTCTCTCTTTAATTTATCTGTAACTTAAAATAGACTTTATTACCTAACCCAACCCAAACAAAATAAAAACAAGTTCTTCGAACGCCTTGGCCAACTTACCACCGAATCTCATGGATTTAATCGAGTATTTGGGAATTTTATTTTTTAACGAAAATCTAGATCGCATGGAATTCAATTAAGTAAATCTCAATTTCAAATTCGCCTAATATACGATTAAGAGGGGGTAGCACTTGTCTGTGCTTTCAAAGTCCTCCTTTCGTTCATCTTAATGCATCTTTCATTTGAACTCCTATTTTATTTTATTTTTAAATCTTTCTGGCTCATTGAAACATTGTTATATAACAGGAAAGAACCTCCTGGATACACAGATACCCACACACTTCCATCCAGGTGGTGTGAGGAGATACGATGTCATCGATTTTTTTCCACTCTGAATCTTGGAAATTTACCCGAAACTTTTTTTTTTTTTTTTGGTTTTTTAACCACTCCTTTAAGCCCTTACCGTACCACTTTTTGGATTATGCAAATAGTGCCAGAAGTGATGGTGGAATGCATCCTTGTATGTGGCCCATCACCCGAACCCGTCATAGTAATAGTGGGGATTGAAACAGATACCCACATGAAGAAGGAAATGCACCGAAGGAGTGCGTACAATTTTCTTTCGTTAAGTTCCTACGTCGGAATACGTTGTGTTGTGGTTTATATTAGAAACTTGCCCGAGGGATATAAACAAGAAACTTTTACCTTTCATAAATGGATACCGTGAATTTCGGTACATTGAAGCGTAAGTGAATTTTTCTTTTAAATTAGCCGCTACGAGTACATTGTGGCGAGAACTTTTGATTTTCCAAAGAATTAAGAACGAGCCTTCGGTGCTAGTTGTTATATTTTGTGGTTTAAGTTTTACCTATGATGATGGAAGTTTAGTTGTTGACAAGTTTGTGTGAAAATGTTCCCTTTCATAAAACATGAAGGACTGTGAACTTATGTTTTTGTTTGGCAGATGTCTGATTAGTTGCTTAGGCTGCCACAGGGAACATAAACTACCTTTATGCAAATTTGGAAGTATTCCAATAAGTCGCCTTCCGCGAGTAGTGGAACAGGCAAGAGTTGTGTAGCTCAGAATAATCCCGCATTCAGTTGAATGTTTTGCAAACAGCTAAATGCTCTTTTTTGCTTCAAATTTTAAATGAGTCAACGAGTTTCGAATAAACCCAACTCAAAGCTTAGAATGAGCCTCCAAGTTTATAATAGTTCCTCCAACTCAAAATGAATCCCTTAGATTGGAATCAACCCCCAAACTCACAGATACTATTCTTCTCACAATAGTTGAAAAAAAAAAAAAAATGCCGGAATGTTTTTGATTTTCGAACCATCTCAATATGATTTCCTGAAGAACCTAAAAATTTTGATAAAAATCTTTTCCTTTGTATCCTTTTTTTTGCCAACAAAAAATCACCTCCATCTGATCCAGAGGACTATGGGTAATGGCAAACTGAATGATGAAACCAAATGAAAAGGATTCGTTTACGTTATTCTTCCATTACGAAGTTCCTTAACCCCCAATCCTTGGGTTCGAGAAAAAAGAGTTTATTTTCTTACTTAATGCAGCGTGAGGAAGTAAAGGAAAACCAAAGAAAAAAGAAAAGAAAAAGATTTTCTCCGCCATAACATCCTTATCCGAAACCCAATGAGTGAAAACGAAATAACAGAGAAGTGGAACCCCAAAACAGCACTATTTTCTATTTTCACAATTGAAAAATCCAATTGATTGACAAATATCTACAAGAAGTAGTAGTAAATGTAGTAGTTGGACATTTCTCCTGTTCTTTTTTTTTTTTTTTTTATTATTATTTTGTTTGATGTTTGATCCTTGCGAGACCGAGCGAACGAACTGAGAAACTGACGAATGTACGATTGTGGTTTGCGCTTCTGTAGGAGTGCCCTTCGGGAATAGGTTCTCACTTCGATTTTCTTAAGAATTTCTTTTTGTAAAAGTGTGTAAAGAGTGAGTGGGAAGCACATGCGACGAGAAAAGCAATTTCTACCTTAAAGAATTGTTTCTCATTGTTGGTTTTATTTGTGTGTTCGATTGTCCTTTCTAACAAGGAGTCGACGAGCTGAAAAGAGAAGTTTTCCTCTCTTGTTAGGTTGATGGTTAGTTAGAAAGTAAAGTGCCCAAATATTTTCCATTCATCGCCATTGTGAATGTGTGGATTGTGGGTGAAATTGATAAAAAAAAGAAGGCCGAAAGTGATTTGGCGAAATTGAGTGAACCCTTCTGGAGTAAAGCTGATGGTACCGTTGTGTACCTTTTAAAGATTTGACACTTTTGGGTATGAATGAATGAAAGAATTGACTTAAATATAGTGCTCTCTAGAGGAAAATGAAATCGATATTGATTCACACGGCGCACAAGATTACGTTAATTGTATGTGGATAGCGTGAATTGGTGGCATCTGGGCTCTTTGAGACCACATATGCAAAATGTCATGCAATTGCATTTCCTACTGACCTTCCTTATACGTCAATGAAGATTTGTATTTATCGCGCTTTCTAAAAATTGATTTGAAAACAAGGTATGTGGTTGAAGAAATGATGATGTGTCTTATCCTAAGCATTCCCTTTATTTGCATCCAATGAAACGTAGCATTGAGTTTCACTAGTAACGACTCTAGTCCCCCTTCAGAGCTTTAGTAACCAAGTCTATAAAACTCATTTTGACCTTCGATTTATTGCATTTTTTTATTTGAAGATATATTTGAGGATGAGCAAATTGGACCGAAGAAATAAGGTAGGAATGATGAGGTTTCTTGTTCAAAGTATGTATTTTCTTCACTTGACGTATGTAGCATTGACTCTCAATTGGTTGAATATTCTGTGTGTTATATTCCAAAGTTTCTGGACTTAATAAATAAAGTAAGAATTAGAGGAACAAGAGTTCTAAGTATTCTATTTCTCTGTATACGAGTGACAAGTGGACTCACTTGTATTCCAGTAAAACTCATTTGGATGGACTGGTCCATCTTCAAATTTTCAGGGCACATGTTAATAGCAATGCTTTTAAGTTGGGTTGTAGAAATACGGTAGGAATGATGAGGGGTCTTGTAACAAGTAATCCCCTTCTCTTATAGCCTCCTCTTGGACGTAGAATTAAGTCTCACTGCTGGTCTCTCTTTAAAGTTTAAGGACTGTAGAAATAAAGTAGGAATGATGAAGTCTGAACGTTAAAAAGAGAGCAGAACTTACATACACTGAATTTAACGTACCACTGCGTACCATTTGGATAGACTTCGGTTCCTCTTTAAAATGTCCGTGGCAATGTTGATGAAGTTTCATATGCCTTATGCTTAGAATTATTGGTTTTTTTTTAATATAGATTCGAAGAAAGGAATGTTTTTCATTCACATACTGCTGTGAGAAGCAAACCTTATTGAGTCAATAGAAAAGGACGTTTTGACGTGATAGTAATATAAATTTCGTTCCTCAAATAGATCAGACGCATCCTTGAAGAATGGTTGTGCAATGTCTGTTTACACAATCCCCAATCCCTTGGTTTGAAATCAAAAAGTTGGAAGAATATCAAATAACTAAAAATCAATTAAACGTTTAATGATGAGTGAAATGAAGAGCGAAAATTTGCTGTGATCCACAGTAAATTCCATTTGCTTTTTTCTTCCATTACTCTCCCCACTTTTTTATACTTCTTTGTAGGACAACCCCCTGCACACGACATGAACAATTATAATTTCCAATTGGAATAGCTGAAAAGATCAATTGCAATTAACTTGATTGCATTTCGTAATCGATGACGATGATGATAATGAAGAATGTGCAAGTATTCAGTGTCTTCATTTTGAGGACAAATGTCCCCGTTTACCCATTCTTTCTCTGATGCATTCCTTTCTTAATTATTTTAATGTGTTTTTCCATAGATATCATTTAGAGAGGAAAAAAAACTTTATCCCGGGATCGCTTTTTTGCTCTTGCAGTTGTGGTTTGCACAAAGAAAAAATTAAAACAATAACTAGAAATTCCTGGAGATACACGTTCTGACGAAATGCTTTTCAAGTGAATCCTTGTTTTGGGGAGACTGAGTAAAACTTTATAATCTTACAGGGAATTCTGTATGCATTCTGTTCAGTTGGGTCTGTCGGTCTGTATCCGCAAGTCTGTAGCGCAAATTAAATAAATAAACAATTAGTGTACGAAGAGAAGAGTAGGAGCAAGAGCTCAACATCATCACGACTATGATTTTATCTCATGGATTTTTGGAGGAAATATTTCCCAAAAATGGGAAAAATTTACTATGGACCACTTTTAGTTACTTGAAATTAAAATTGTTCTACGGAATTCGCTTTAAATTACAAAGCAATGAATAAGAGTTGAGTTGTTCAAAGTATCCCTGGGCGTATAAAAATTATTTTAGGGAATGGCTAAAGTAATAACTATCGACGCTTGTGGATGATTTGGTCTTACAATTTGACCGGTTTTTACCGATTAATTTAAATCGTATCTATCACTGTAGTCGCTTATTATCCTTGGCTTTTTAAGGAAATGGCTTGAAATTAGCCTTTCGACGAAAGTACGCGTAGTACCTCAGTTTTAATAATTGAATTTCTGGTGAAGTAAATTACAGATCCGAAAATTCCGTGTATAAATTTAGATGAAAATCGATTTGTTAATAATTGTTCTTGTAGGTGGAAACTGCATACCCTACGATTTGTCAGCTAACGAATTTTCAATTGTATTTTGCCATCTTGGATTGTGTATAATTTGAGATTTTTCCTGTAGCGTTGTCTGCTTGCTCTAAAAGTAGAGAAAGCAGCTTCTTGTAGTTTGTTTCGAACATGTATCACAAGAGAAGTGTGCATTTTTCCACGCAGCAAGTCAAAAAATGATTGGCGTTTCATTCAGTTTTTCAAAGCATATCAGCTCACACAAAATCATCCATGCATCATGAAAGAGCATCAGAAACACCACCGTTTTCAATGGGGCTCGATGTGGGAATTATTGATTTTTTTTTAGTCATTAAAAGAAGTATGTTTCTTCCTTCAAGATACCGTAAACAGATTTTTGATAACTTGAAACTTCGTTGACAAATTCAAAACAAATTTTGTTAAATTTGTCGCTAAATACGTTGCAATCGAATTTTGTAGCATCTCTTCAAAAGCCATCTTATTCTACAGAAAAATATGCAAACTCCCCTAGATTTATAAACTTTCGATGAAAGTCTTTCTTTTCTGATAGTTTAACAATAACTTACTTTAGAATTAGAATTTATGTTTCTATTTAATTTTTTTTAGACTATTCCAATCATTTTTACCGGAAATGATGTAGTCTTTTAAGCCATAGCTTGAATTCAGTAATTGACATCATACAACACTCAACATTCAAACCCTCTTATCAACTCATATAGACCAATACTTGGCATAATTCCTCTCCCTTATGGGATTGGATTAAGGTGTCTAACCATGACAATAACCTACCAGGCTGAGGGACCGCAAACATTGGCAAAAACTTGGATTACGAGTGATATCTTAATACGTCTACATACGCTTTTTATTCGAAACGTTAAGTGATATCTGGCTGGAAGGATCATAGTATCATTCCACGAAAGGAGGGAAATAGTCTGAAAAACTGTACAGGATGAGGGAATTGGTCAAAACAGTGATGATATCCACGTAGGTACAAACAAATACATATATGGTTCGTTTTATCAGAGCGATGACGATGCTCCTGTAATAAAAGCAAGCATTAGAAGTTCAACTCTGCTGCAATAGTACGTTTATGAAGAACGACTAGGAGGTTCAAAGTTTTGTATTATTAATGTATGATGATCTATTGTAACGCGAGTTACCAACTTTATGTAACGCGATACTATTTTAATTTGTTTCTGAACTATTTGCCTTTTATGTTTCTCTTATCTTTTGTAGATCTTATACTATTTTACTTTCAATAAATTGACACTGCTTACATGTATGTATCTTAGCTTCAAACTTCGAAAGTCTGCTTTCTACTAAGCGTTTAAGATTGAACACTTTTTCTGTCGTCCCGACTGAATGAAATTGGTTACTTAGTATGCTTGATACTCGTATATTGCGAGTCATACAACATTTTTATATAATAATATAAGTCTAATATATCTAGTACATCAAATTTGTAGTCCTACAATCATACTTTGCGTTAAATTTTCTATTCAGCGATGACTAGGAAAAGACAAATTTTCGTTATAAGCTTTAAGAACAAATAAAAGACCCAAATGGTTACCCTGCGGTACTCTTAATTACTTGAATTGCTTTCGAATGAACTCAACATTTGTCCCTTAATATATAATAATATAATATAAATCCACATAAAGATATGACTACAAAAAATAAAGTATAAAATCCTTCTGGTACCGAAAGCTGTCATATGTTTTAGCTAAAGATCTATATCGTCTTAAATAGAAAACATCTCCTTAATTGCATTTCTTTTTCCACTTATTCCTGCGTGTCGATTTTCTTTTCTCATTTCAGCTCGTTCAACAGCTTTTCCATCCATTAAACGCATTCGTGTTACCCTTTGTTAAAATTAAACTCCTCCAGCTGCACCCGATCTCTCTTGCTGTGCTCAAGTATCCATCTAATCCCCGCACTTAACACGACAAAACAATAGATACACGAGAACACTCGTCGTCGTACTCTCTCTTTCAGCCTGTACCCATATCCGTACTTAGTTACACACGGTTACTTCGTTGGATAAATATGAAACTTTGACTCCTCTCGACCATTTCACGCTCTGAAGTGTCAAAGTATTTTTCATTTTTTTGATTTACAGTGTACCTACGAAGCGGAAAAGTTCCCAAAAAAAACAGTACCTATAATGGACTGCCATCTCTTGAAATTTCCATCATGCACAAACAAAACTTCGAGAGATGTTGATGGTGTCCAGCTTCAGTACTTCAATGCCACACAAGCGCCCCAGTCTAGTTTGCTTCAAATCAAATAATCATCAAGCGCAGTAGGAAAAATTGTAAAGTAGTAACCCTGGTGCTAGTGTACAATGCATTTGGACGAAAAATGTTCATTGTTGGCGTAAACAACACAACGAACACTAGTGCTCTCGATTCAATGGTTGTAACTTTCAACGGCAGTATTCATCCCAGGATGGAGGGAGGACACTATTCATGGTGGACCGAGTTTTTTTTTTTTTTTCTCTTTCACTTCGAAAACATTTGAAAAGCGAAAAATTCAATTATATTGAACTTTTCAATACCCAAATGGTTGAAATCCAATCCGAGAGGACAAGAGATTGATTTTTCGGTAAAGCAGTAAAGATTTTTTTGTTTTACTTTTTCTATCTAGATGAAGGTGGAAAATCATATTATTTCAGGTATTTCATATATTTTTGTTGATATGTTTATCGACCAGTACTAGAGGATGGAGATTCGATTTCAAGCGTTGAATGACGGAAATCAATTGTTTTTTGTAAGGGAAAGGGACGATGAAAAGTTATTTGGAAGAATATAGTGCAACAAATATCGCTTTTGCATTAACTCGGTTGGGTAAAGTGGGGTTTTGGGTGACAAATTGTCTACCGGAAGGGATATTTTTTTTAAAATTAATTAGATTCAACAAAGCGTTAATTGAATGTTGTATGAGGTGTGAACTGAAATTGAAATATTTTATCTCTTTGTTGAGATGAATATTTATTCGAGCATGTTGGTGCTCATCAGTATCTGAAGTATATGATAGTTTACAGTTTATTTATAAGCATCCGTCATAGACAATTAATATTACATTATAATCATCCAAGAATCATTCTGTTAAAGTGGGATCGATATTGGTACAGCGCATCCGGTGATAAAACATTGGAACCAAACAAATTTTTATCATTTCATAAAATTTGACGTATCAGAATTTTAGATTATTTACACTCCTCTGAACTTCACATTGTTTTATCACAGTGAAACACCATGAATTTTTTATGAATATCCTTTCTCTAAGTGAGGAAAAAAAATGTCAAACCAATTGCAATTGCACCAATAAAAGAAAATTCTTTTTGACCTGGAAATTATCTTCCTTATTGATGATGAATACCCTAAAAAAATACATTGATATCAGATAAAGTTTTATAAGAGTTTTAAGTGTATAACTTTAAAATTTCTCCGTGCGGCATTAAATCGTGACAATTACTCATGATTTAATTAAAAAAAAGTATAAACCATCAGTAACCTTCCCTGAGAAATTTCGTAATCAACAAAGCAAACACCATGAAAATCCGTTCAGCCAATCTCGATTTACAGCGTTACAACGCCTAAAACTTAGCAGTAGGCTAAATGTTCTCCTTATGATCTTTGTTTTGTGTCTAGTAAGATCAGGGGATAACAAAGCTCAGTCGATGAAAACCACACTTGACATTCGAATGGCCCTTATAACACCGGTGATGCAGTGTTAGTTTCAATTCATACGGGCAGCTTGACATGATTAGGTTCTTGCTTTGCTAACACCTCCGCTACCTTTGGTGTTGTCCCAAGACTCCAACTTACTTTTTTTTTTTTTTTTTTTTTTATAAAGAATTTTTAATTCGGTATCAGCTCGCGGATCCTGTAGATTTGGTATGGTCACTGCTGCAATGGTTTTTCATTTGCACATTTTAAGCCTGGGAGAGGTTGCTGGGTTGACACCTGTCATTTTCTTTAAGCTTTATGGACTTCACTTTAAGTTATTTCCGATTGCCCTTTGAATGAGGGTCGACTGTAGCTATGAGTTTCCTCAGCTCCAACTTTGTGTCTTTCCTTGCTTAGATAGTTACAAGAGATGACAAGTAAGTGAGTTCCTCTCATTTTGTTTGCCTCGTAATTTAGGGCGTCCTCTAATAAACTCGACCTTTCTTATACACAGTCCAGGTTTAGCATTGAAGATCCGCAGACTAGAGATGACAAATCAGTGAACTTCTATGCCTACTATTCCTTTTAAAGCTTCCATGGTAGATTCCAGGTGTTGGTCTGCGAATTTGTAGTTTACTTAACGCTTCCACGTTGGCAAGGTACTCGTAATAGTAGGAACCGATCTTTCCTTTGTTCGTTACTGGACATAACTCAGATAGGTAAGCATTACTAGCGTTTATCTGCAAATACTTCGTAAGGGTTACAGATTTTTAATAATCCAATTATGGACTCTTTACATACTCTCCCTCTCTCTCTCTCTTTCTCTCTTTCTCTTTCTCTTTCTCTATTCAGCTCCTTAATTCTGTTCACATCTGGAATGTGAACCCGACCCATAACTTCAACTCTAAAGACTTTTGATGATAATATTTGTAACGATATCCGTACTACATATGTATGTAAAGGGTGTCCCACAATTCACAGTAATTTTGATAGAAAACACAGGTTTTTAATTAAAAATTGTAAATGTTTTGTTGATTCATAAAGTATACAGTATAGGGTTATGTATGGAATAGCATATCGCGTAAATGGCCTCCACGGCTTTGGGCACACACGCACTCTTTTGTCGAAATTTTCTATGACCATTTTAGATAAAAGTGGCTGAATTTCGTTGGTACAGCGCTCAATTTACTTCTTCAAGGCGTTTGAGGTCGTGAGCTTGTTGGCATAAACCTTAGACTTAAAAAAAAAACCTCAAAAAAGGGCCAGCGGAGTTAAATAGCATGATCTGGGCGGCCAATTCTGACCACCAAAACGGGAAATTGCACGACCAGGAAATGACTCATGAAGTAATTGAATTATTTTTCAGGCTGTATGGAATGTGGCGCCGTCTTGTTGAAGCCACATGTCGTCCACATCCATATCTTGCAATTTGGGCACAAAAAACAGGATTATCATGTCGCGATAGCGAATACCATTAACTTGCTATTGCCTGACCAGCCGCATTTTCAAAGAAGAATGGTCCGATGATGCCTCCAGCCCAAAATCCGCACCAAACAGTGACACGTTGTGGATGCATTTCTTTCTCAACAATCACTTGTGGATTTTCTAAATCCCAAATTTGACAATTTTGACGATTAACCAAGCCATCAAGATGAAAATGAGCCTCATCGCTGAAGATGATTTTGTTTGAAAAATTGTTGTTCCATAATCCATTCTTCGCTGTGCGTGATCGGTCAGTAGGTTTCAGTTCTTGAGTCAATTGTACTTTGTATGCATGAAGATGCAAATTTTTCGTGAGAATACGCTGTAGAGAGCTTCTCGAAATGTCCAATTCTTGACCACGGTGCCGAATTGATGTTCCTGGACTGTCAACAACACTCTCAGGAACTGGTTCGATGTTTTGTGTTGAACGAGTTGTTGAAGGACGGCCAGAGTGTCTAAGATCACTAATAGATCCAGTCTCCCTGAATTTTTATTTTTGTATTAATCTCTTTATAGTTGATGAAGTTAAATCACTATTCCGACCATACTTTGTACGGAAATTGCGAACTGTATGAGTAGCTGTCAAACCTTCATTGTTTCTAAAATATTGCTCAACAATGAAATCGCGTTGTTCTTTCGTGTAGCACTCCATTTTTAATAACCCTAAACTGTCAGCTGTCACGCTGTCTTTTTTTTTTTCATTGGCAACACTTCACAAATGGCGCAAAATTCAAATCTTGCGTGAATTTTGGGACACCCTTTATATTGTCCTCTAGAATAGTTGTTTTTTTTTTAAATTAGAAAACAGATGAAGATATTTGACTTTCCTTTTGTTTCCCACAAAAGGAGGATGCCTGACACTTGTGTCAAAATTAGCATAATAACCATTTTTTTTATTAATCTTACAGAACCGTATAAAATATTTACCTAAATACAACTAATTTAGCAAAATTTTAGTCAAATTTAGAAAAAGTGTAATATGTATAATGAAATGTATCTGCTGCAAAAAATATGGGAAAAATAATATATCACGTAGTGTAGTGTCAATAAATAGAAAATAATCATAAAGTGTTTTAAAGAAAATAAATAAAAATAAATATAGATAATTATTACAAAAGTGTATCAAAAAAGTAACTTCCTTTGATTTAGGAAAAAAGAAAAAAAAATTGCATACGTATTCTTGGCTGCAAAAAAAAAATCATTTACTTAAAAAATCCATAAAATTAAAATAAATCAGTTTTAAATAAATAAAAAAAAAAAAAAATACAAAAAATAATATGTATTTAATTTACAAGGTAATCTCCCATAATTAACTCACTTCCCCTTCTCTCTTTCTCTTCCCTCACGAAAAAAAAACAACAACCACGAAACCAACGCTTCGCAAAAAATAAAATAAAAATATTAATTACACCGAAAACCAAATTTTGATGAACGATGAAATCGACTACGTATATTTATTAAATATAAAAAAATGACCGCTTTTCACACGCTTTAAACAATAATTTACTCTGCTCTTCCTATACTGGAATTATATCACCTCCAACAAAATCTCCGATGACTGTCAATTGCCTGATGAATTATTATTCGGATAAAAATACACCACTGGTTGCCTGTATATATATTGGCAAATCCTTTGCAACGTTTATTTTATTTTCATTGAAAAATAAAATATTTACTCGTTAAAAAAAAAATCACCATCCCCACACCCACCTAACTATAATGATGATGATGACATCGCATTTACTGACACATCTTGTTATAACCGATGATTTTCGGCTCACAAAAATGTCCCTAACGAACGATTGAATGACGATGAGTACAGACGAAATAGCTAAAAAAAAAGAAACAAAAATGAAGGCGAATAATTTATCTGAGCTAAAAATTTCGCCTTTCGAATGAATACAAACAACAAAATTCGAGCGAATTTAATTAGTAAAAAGAAAAGCTAAAGAAAGCAGGAGGTATATAGATAAAACGTCTTTGAGAAATTTCAAAAGATTAGCGTGTGCTTTTGAACTAAGCGAAAACTGAGCGAAAATTCGGAAACTCATTCATATTTTTATTTTATTTTTTCAATTAAATAATGGGGCTGCAAATGGTAGTACTGCCATCAGCTGCCAGTATTGTTGCAGTCATCACCTTTTTAGTGGTTATCATTGGGACGCCTGACATAATCGATGCAGTCCGTGAGTACAATTTTTCTTAAATCTATTTAAATTACATTTTATAAATAAAAGAAAGGAAGATATATCTACGGAGAAAATATAAAAAAAATCTCCTTCAAGTTTGCTTGCTTGTTCATTTGGAAATTGTATTTAAATTTTGTATTTTTCCCCGGATCCAGTCCTTTTTATGTATATTCCTTCCTTTGTTTCTTGATTTTTGATTTTTTCCTTTAAAAGGAAAAGAGGGAAAAAAAAAATGAGAAAAATGTAAATGAGGTAAAAAAGAAGAGAATATACTTGAGTTGATGATTACGCTTTCAATACGAACTCCTCACCTAGAGTTTATTTTCGTTTTTATTTCCGCTTCGTTTTCTGTTGTATCCTCCTATCACTTCTGCTCCTATCTACTCACTTTATTTGTGTCCTTACTCCTTAGTAAAGCTGGACAGATGAGAGTACAGTCTTGTTGGATAGGTGGAAACTCGCGTCGCATGGTGGATATCATTACAGAATTTAAAACTAGCAGAGCATAAAATTAAATTTCTTAATTAAACTATTTGTTGGTTTTTTTTTTTTTTTAATTTTGTGGTTGAAAATTGTTTTTTCTGGTGACACTTTTTTGTCTATTATTTCAGAAAGGTGAGGGAAGATAAAGATTTTAGCCCCCAAGCTTTTTCAGATTATCCGAGTCTTACGATGCTGTTGGCAATTGTCAGTCGTAAGCTAGTTTGCCCCTTTCATTTCCGAATCAACAAACATGCTTAACTTCCGTTGAATTCACTGAATGTTTGCAATGTCACCTATCAAATCCCTTTAGTTCGACAGTACCCTGGGGACCATGGTCGTTGAATTTCAGGTTCCGCAACTACAAGCTAGTTCCCGGACAATACGGTCTACGGTGTCCAATGGAAGGGTAATGCGACCTACGTTTTACCTCAAAATTGCCGGTTTCCACGGAAAACGTCTTCCACCGTCTTGTTACAGAGGCTCTCCCGAGTTTGAGCACCACGCATTTTCTTTGATTCGTCCACCCTTCAAAACAGTCTAGACCATCTCAACAGGTAATTCTTCGTCCTTGCTGATAACAATTCGGCCGCGTTCTTTTCGAAAATACATCTACTTCTTTTACATAGAAACCCCCTAAATCCTCAACTGAAATGTTAAAATTTAAAATGAGCGAGGAGGAGGCTTTGACTAGTACCTTAAATTCATACGAATAGTACAAGGACCTGATTATTCATCAGTGTGCACCTGAATATTTTCTATCAATCGCTTCTATTCATATCTTATAATCTTCGTTGATGATTACCCTATGATTGCAGAAGTTTGTAAAGTGAAAAGTTTTTTATTCTCATTTTCGATGGATTTGGGTTGAACAACCTTATGCCTGAGGGTGATTCATTGTTCTTTTTTGTATAGATTTGGTTATATTGCATTCGCGGAAGCTTGACATCCAAAGCCTTTCGCACATTCAGCAGGCAGAAAAGGGAAGAAACTCGGTGCTTAAAATTGGAGAATTTCAGTCACTACTCAGTGATCTTAATCAAGAGATGAAGAACACTTTATTCTCTATTACAACTATCGACAATAAATAAGTCAAAACAGAAGGTTTTGGGTTCACCCGAACGTTGAAAGTAACATTAATTACATAAATTAATTTCTTGATTGGGATATTTTTCCACTTCACTCTCTAATTTAAAATTCAACAATTGCTCTGTCATCTCGAGGACAATTTGCATAACTTCAACTGTCAGATAAGCATGCTGTGTCGCATCTGACAAATTGCTAACTAGTTACAAACCCGTTGGTGATTTGTTGCGTCGTGTGCGGACCGCCAGTGTTATATATTGACGGTGATGCGAACAAAATATTAAAAAATCTGTGATGAGATTTATTTTGTTTTTAAATTTTTCTTGCATCTTAAAGGTTTTTCTTTTTTTGTGTGTAGTCCTATATTTTTTTTTTTACGCCTCTTCTGTTCAATTACTCTGTAAGTATCCTCCAAAACCTTGGTTAACGAGTCATCGCCATCTCTTAACCAAGTAACATCCTATTAATGGAACGTCCAAGTCTAACTAGCCATTTGCACCTGATATTAAATTTCTTCTTCCAAATTTATTTCACAATTTTGTTGCCCACCTGTAAACCTTTTGGCAATATAACCATGAAAACTCATTTCACTCACTCTCCTTTTTCGTCTTTCATTCGTCGAAATGAAACTTAATGGAAAATCTCATAAAATAACAACAAAGCACAAAAAACATTAAAAAAAAAAAATAAAAAAAAAAAAACAACCAAGTGGCTGCCAAAAATACTCCTCATGATAATTGTGTGTAATATTTACGCGTAAGCATCATTTCTTACTCCCATTCATCCCTTATTTCACATGATGCCCCGAAGGGTAAGGAAAAACCAATCCACCCAGAAAATTACGCCTCAAGAAAAAAAAAAATCCTTTTTGTGCAGCTCTCCTCTCTACCGAAAAATCAGTCTCGCGCTCAGCCATTTGCTCTTTGGCATATTGGCAGGAAGGTCTTCTTCGTTTTACGTCCCAACGAAAAAAAAAGAAGCCAACCAACCATCCTTCCTGTGATCCTATCCAGCCACCTGTGTTCTACGTGAACCATAATCATCGTTTTTTTCTTTCATTTTTTTTTCTGACTTCTTCATTCTCCATTCCCACAGTTTATTTTTCCTTTCCCTGGGAAGTTTTATTTTTCATTAGCATGTTTGTTGGAATATTTATAACGATGTTTGAATAGAGAGGGATGGGAGCTCCTGGTTGGGATGGTTCAGTTGTGGAAGAATTTTTCTATGGAATTTTGAGGTTATGTTCTAACATAATATCGCAATATCACACCTGGTGGTCGGAGAGAAAGAGGGAGTCTTTGGCAACCCAACAGCAGGAAACAACTTAATGCTGTCCTCTGTCCTGTGTGTGTATCTTGTCTATCGTACGCTCGTGGCAGTATATAAATTCACTTTTAGCGCATTTATTGATATCCTTATTTCAACTAGGATCTTTGGTATTCTTGCAGTTAGAAGTTAGTTTGTACTTAAGTTTTGGCTGGTATTCCATTTGACCTCGGGGTAGAAGGGATCCTCAATATTTATGCGTAATAAGTAAATTATGAATTTAGCTGTGCGCCAAAAGGGGATCATTTAATGTGTTTAATAATTTAGCAGGGTGGTAGGGTACTGTAGTGGAAAGGAGGGTTAAACGGGGTGTATTATCCGTTTATAGTCAAGGAGCATAACATTGAGTGCTGCTGTTTGAAGTTTGAAGTTTGAAGAAGGTTATTATCACTCCATTTAGGACTTCGATATTCTTTTTTTTATTCGGTTACCTGATTTTTTTTTTTTGCATTGTATGCCTCGGTGGAAATTTCCTTTTTGTGATAGACTCTATCACATATAAATTGCATAAGTAGAGCCAATAATATAACAATATAAACAATATGAATCGGAAAATGGAATACAAAATTAATAGATTATCGACTGTCATGGTTGTCTCTTTGTTGTTGTTACAGTACTAGCGGGAATCTACTTGTAATACACTTGAAACCAATATCTCACCCTCAAGAACAATGTATATATATATCTCATCTAAATCCACCCACTTCAACGGAAGTAAGAATAAAGAACTTGCCACTTTTCTGTTAAGTAAGCTGCATGTAATGGCTGCCTTATTCGTCTGTTACACTATTAGCGGAAGTCTACTAGATGTAATAAAATTTAACTAATAAAAATCAATAAATCATCCTAAACAATATGATAATTGTCAGTCAAATCCTCCTACCTCAGCAGTAATTAGAATATTGGGTCAATAACTTAATTCGTGCGGTTTGCTAAGAGACGACGTAACTTGTATTATTCCATTGGAACATGTGTCATTGTACGTCATTTCAGTATATGTCATTCATTTGAAGGGTGAACAACAATAATTTTTTTTCACTCAAATATGTCGAACTTTGTGCCTGAAAAAGTGTTTTTGCGGGGAGTTCTTCTTCATTACTTTAATATGAAGAAAACTGCTGCCGAAAGTCATCGTATTTTGGTGGAAGTTTATGGTGAACATGCGCTAGCTGAGCGAACGTGCCAAAAGTGGTTTGCACGATTTAAAAGTGGTGATTTTGGCTTGGAAGACGATGAACGTCCTGGGCAGCCAAAAAAGTTTGAAGATGAAGAACTGGAAGCATTACTCTATGAAGATTGTTGCCAAACACAAGAAGAGCTCGCAGAATCTTTGGGTGTCACTCAAGCAGCCATTTCAAAACGTTTAAAAGCAGCTGGATATATTCAAAAGCAAGGAAATTGGGTTCCACATGAACTCAAGCCGAGACACGTCGAAAGGCGGTTTTGCATGTCCGAAATGCTGCTGGAACGCCACAAAAGGAAGTCATTTTTGCATCGGATTGTTACTGGTGATGAAAAATGGATCCATTACGACAACCCCAAGCGCAAAAAATCGTATGCGAAACCCGGCCAACCAGCCAAATCAACGACAAAGCCGAATATCCATGGCGCGAAGGTAATGCTCTGTATTTGGTGGGATCAGAAGGGTGTGCTGTATTATGAACTGCTAAAACCGGGTGAAACCATCAATGGACAACGCTACCGAACACAATTAATCCGTTTGAAGAGAGCAGTAGCCGAAAAACGCCCGGAATATGCGACCAGACACGAGGCAATAATTTTCCATCATGACAACGCTCGGCCCCACGTTGCTATTCCGGTTAAGAACTATTTGGAAAACAGTGGATGGGAAGTTTTACCCCACCCGCCTTATAGCCCAGACCTTGCCCCTTCTGACTACCATTTGTTCCGGTCGATGCAGAACGCCCTCACTGAAATACGGTTCACATCAGAGCAGAATATCAAAAATTGGCTTGATTCATTCTTGGCTGCCAAGCCGGCGCAGTTCGTTTGGTATGGGATCCACAAAAAAGTCATAGCTTCAGATGGGCAATACTTTGAATAATACTATTGTACATGTTTTTTTCTTAAAAAAAACGTTCAAATATTGACAAAAAACCGCACGAATTAAGTTATAAACCCAATAAAAAAAAAAAATTTTGTTAACTATTTCATATTTCACAAAAAATTGTAACGTTTCAGTTCTGATCTTCTTTTTTGTCTTTTCCAATACTGAAATCAGAGAAGCCAATAATTTATATCAAAGAACAATTGTCATCAAAATCCGCCCACCTCAACAGAAGTTAGAATAAAAACATTTAGAAAAGTTACAAACCGTCTGAAACGGATCGTATGATACTCTATTCCAATTCTTATAACCCATCCCTAATAAAGAGAGCATGACGATTTGAACTTCTTAATTCAAATACAATGACTTATTTCCAAAAATTTGATCAGAAAAACTATAGTAGCGACCCTTCTTTCAGAACAAAGTAGGCGTGGCTGTCATCGTTTATCACTGAAGTTCACGAATTCTAACAAGATATTAAAAATAAGTCTTAACCATCACCGTAAATAGCTTTCAGAAAGCAGAAGGTAGTTTTTACTTGCACCTATAGCGGTAAGTATTGGT
Source organism: Pocota personata (assembly GCA_963082735.1). Taxonomy (NCBI): domain Eukaryota; kingdom Metazoa; phylum Arthropoda; class Insecta; order Diptera; family Syrphidae; genus Pocota; species Pocota personata. The sequence continues at coordinate 142,080,494 of OY720430.1, forward strand.
TTCCTAAATTGACATTGCCATGGTAGAGCAACTCAATAAAGTGGCTCCCTCAATTTTGTCTGTCTGTACGCACGACTGCAGCCTAAACGGCTGGACGGATTTTCAGAGGTCAGAATTCGATGCGAAATCGGAATTTGCATTCTAAATTCAAAATCAAGGGTACGATTTTGATAAAAAATGATTTTCTCGAAGGTCCAACGATTTGGATCAAATTCGATACTTGAGTTATTGTGGGCATATCCTACCAGATGACGTACCACGTTTTCGCCGAAAAATACCTATAACGGCACTTTACTTATTGACTGTTTCTTAAAAATCTACTATTTCTAGGCTATGGATCTATCGATTTTGTTCGAAATTATCATTTACAAATATTTGATGTATGCAAGGAAATTGAAAGATTTTTTTTTTTTTTGTTAATTTAATTTAAATCAAATCTAAATTTTTACAGTTAAACAACATAAAGGTGCAAGTACGTACAACCCAATGGTGCACTTTATTTTTTAAGTGAAAACGTCGCCAGTAAGTGAGCTAAAACTGGTGACCCTATGGGATAGGGTATAAAAAAAACTTTTCACTTGTTTGTTTACCACCCAAGAAATATAAACTTGGACGTTCTTAATTTCAGAACAGCTTAGACGAGTTGGACTAAATATGAATTGGCTTTAGAGTATTCATGGATAAATATTTTGAACTATAAAATGAGTTGCTCTGAAGTTGTTAGAAGTTATTGTGGAAAACAACAAAGTGAACAAGTGTATTTTATTCTGTTTTCCGTTTAAGTGCAGTCAACCTATGTATTTTCTTTTGATTTTTATATGTGCCACTGTATATGCATGAAGCATACCTATCCTCGATTCCCTGAAGCAACCTATTCTACTGAAACCCCCAATTTCATACAAAAGTTCCCGATAATTTTCCCCGCACAGCGCCTTTATAATCTTCCTTCATGTTAACTTTCAACTACAATTCCAAGTCGTTTCCCTTACTCGTAATTTAACTTTCTTATTCGACTTAAACAACAAATCATCACCTCATTGTGTTCCCATTTATAAAACAGAACAAAAACCTCATAAAATAGGTAAATATCCTTAGATAACATGTAACGAAGAAAAAACCAAAAGCAAACGAAACTAAACTATAAAATTTTAATTACAAACAAATTACACTCATTTTGCGAGCTGCCAACCATAAACTTTTATTTACTCTCCTTCGAAACTAATTAAACTTATCTCTTGGTAAGTTCAACTGCAGCCGCAATAGTTACATTCTTATGGTAAAAAAAAAACAATTTACAATGGTTTGGCTGGAAGTAGCTGCTAGAGGGTGCGTTGGAGGTTTTTTGTTAGTAAATTTCAAATGAAAACGAACATCAATTTAATTACACAACCTTTCACGATTTAACCGCTATCAAATGTGGATGTGTATCTGAGTATAGCTACTACTAAGGGTATTTCAAGAGGTGATATTCAACAATTTCTATAGCGTGAAAGTGGTGCTAGGTCTCTTTTTTTTCCATTTTTTTTAGAGTGCGAATAATAGGGAGAGTAATTTCACCAAATTTGAATACGAATTTGGTGTTTGAGTTTTTTGGGTGGGTATTTGTTTTCTAAGGGTACTGAGATGTATGAAACATACAGAAGGGCCATGAATGGAATGAATTTGTAGTAATAGTTCGTGATTTTTGAACTATTTTGAGATCTACTCTGTTTGTAAGAAAAGTATGACTCAGCCATACACTTCAATTTTCTTGTATGCCTGACATTTTTTCATAGTATTTAGGTTAGTAAAACAACAAGGACATGATGAGCACCAACTGTGGAATATAATACTTTCTACGACAAAGCCAAAGGAGGAATGTCAATGTTGAAGTCTTTGGTCATTTAAGGTCGATCAAAAAGTGGACTTTGTCAATTTTTCTAGTATAGGTAGATATCGCCGATATATAAATTGGCTGACTACAGACGTCATTTTGACCAATTAAACAAACCAAGTGGAAGTAGCACCAAATGATTTATTAGGAACAAAACAACATGGCGGACAATAAATGTCATTTTGTCCTACTGAAATTTTCAAACATATGATGGGTTACCAACGATTAAACTTGATTCCACAACTAGCGATTGAATCAGTTAATTTGTTGTCTCGCCCGAATTATTCTGGCTACACGAACATTTTTGAGAAACAAATTGGCAGATGTAGAGTATATTTTGGACGATTTCCGAGGCATTTAAAACTTTACCAATTGAAGAGGTTCAACTTAAAATGTTTGTATTATTTGCGACAGAATTCTTTCTCTGTAAATTTGGGAAGCCTTTATACAGTGTTAAATAATTCTTGGTTATGCGCACGCAAGCATCGACTTTTAATCTGAACATGGGAAAAGATAAATTCATGCCGTCGATTCAGTAGACTGTACTTAGTCATCTTCATCGCGAGTCTATCTTTCTTATCACCTCTTTCGTGTTAAGTTTCGACATTCCGCGTGTTGGTGAACAATTTCTTCCACCAACCAATTGTCCGCAATTGCAAAGAAGTGTTTGTCATCAGCGTCACAGACCATGCATTACGATGCAAAGGTTCCGCTTAGGACTTTGACATCGCCAGAAAATAATAATCATCGTTCTCATCACTGTTCATTGATAGCAATAGGGTAGCTATTACCCGTTCTGTTCCAAATTCTTAAGTTCAAAAACCATAAAATTCAACTCAAAACAAGACTCTAATATTTCCTGCAGCACGAGTGGCATTTTGTGCTATCTTCTGTCAATAATTGGTCTTTATTTTTATTAGTTCCTTCATTGTTCTGATAAATGGAGAGTGAATTTTTTTAGTAGTCCGGACTTACAATCTGAGAACTTCGATTCAAGTGTCGAGAGTATGCCTTGAATTCAGGCTTTGAGTTCGGAGATGGCTACCATTTGGGGTAATAATTAAATACTTGGCCACCTTTACCTGTCCCAAAATCTTCAGTTTATTGTCCCAAAACCTTCATTTTTTTTTTTGTTTATCAGGACAGTAGTAGGACAGACATAATTTTAAATAACATTTCACCCTAGACCATTTGTCAGTAAGCAAATCTTTAATTGCAACCAAGCTCACTATACCATTCAAGAGTTGAAAGCTACGTCGGGCTATTAAAGGATTAAAAATTTGCCTACAGCCAATGCTGACATTTCTGTTAATATAAAATGTTGAGTTACGCCCCAGTATTTCGCTGGTAGACTCAATTATGATATATTTTTGATTCGGGAGTGTATGTTAGCCTTAGGACATCACCTCCGATACCATTCGCATATCTTCCTCGAATAACTTCTTTTTAAGTGTAGAGTTTCGATTTAAAGGACTTTGCCTCCGGAGTGCTTTTGTTGCTTTTGATTTCCTATTCCATTCATTAAAGTGCCAAACATTTCCCTTGAAATTTCGAACCCTGGAGACATCGGTACATCCAAAACTTTAGGTAGCATTCAGCATTGATTGTGGTTTTCGAAAAACTTCGCTTTTTTACTCCCAGCTAATTAATTAAATCGAAAAACCTCAACCAGAACTAATTTACCACGAAAAATGATTAATTCAAATACCACTTCTACTCTATTAATCAGATTAATATTCCATCAGCTCAATTCCCAGTTTGTAGATCAATGGTAAACTAATGGAAACCTTCTGACACTACCTCCACAAAACCTCGCGTTCAGCTCTCAAAGGAGAATAAACTCATATTTCCAATTCTACTTGTATATTAAACATAAGTTAAAAATAAACCCAGGGCACTGAGTCAGAATCGGAGTCAGTTAGGGAATGAGGCGAAGGATTAACATTAAGTAAGAAAAACATTTGAGAGTTTCTCCTGGTTTTTTCCTCGACTTCGTCCCCTTCTGCTGTGCGTCAAAAGAAAGTTTTATTTTTCCCTCGAAAGTAGTAAAAGTTACCTAATTGAAATTTAAACTTTTTTTTTTTTGCACAGAAAAAACTTGCCCTGCCGATGCTGCTGCTTACTAGTTTTCGAAGCTGGTGAATGTCGAGTGGTATGGCACCCACTGTGTGTGTGTGTGTGTGTGAATGCTTGATTTGCTAAATGCCTAAGAAAAGCCCTCATAAGACACAGAAGAGCGCAAAGTTTCTCATAAAGAAAGTTCATAAAAATCCCCTCAAAGAGAAAAGTGCGAAGAAATTTAAATATTTGTTTTTTTAATGAATTTCCAAACAGAGAAAAAAAAGTTGTGCAATCAAACCATGAAGATTATTACCACAGAAGTTGGTGAAAGCGTGAGAAAGGTTAAGTGGAAAAATGTGATTGTATTCGTATGTCGGGCGCAAATTTTTTTTTTCCTTGAGTTTATTTATTTGATTTTATTGGGAAGAGTTATGAGAATGTTTGAATACTTTTCTGCCTTTTTACAATATTCGTTGTGGAAAAATTGTGTAATTTTGTTTCGAAACCATGTTGGGCCCCAGTTAAAATAAAAGTTAGTCTTTAAAGGTTCTTTTAATTTTGAACATTTTAAAATGCGTCCCATAACGTAGATGTCAAGTACATCTCATAAAACTTAATTCAATTGGAAGAAAACTAATTCGAATTATTTTGCATATCAAAGTAATTTGCTACTTTCTTGAACTAACAGACAGTCATTTCACTACGTTCATAGATAGCTCCATTAAATCCCGTTTAAGTATGATTAAAAATAAATTTGATTTTAAGCACATTTAGTTATCTTTAGCGTAATCCGTTTTTTCTTAAACTTTTCTGATTTTATTTATTTGTTGGAAGTTTTTTTTTTATGAAGGTGAAAATCTCGAAAGACACAGTGGAGTTCGAAACCCAATGTAGTGTGGGACTCTATCCGCACTAAAAACACCTCCTTGATCATGACCAATCAACTAGTGATTGACAAAAGATACATTTTGAGAAGGTATTATGATTTAAATACGGGCTCTCATAATTGTCAAAAAAGTATGAATACCTACGAATATTATATATACAGTAACGGATATAGAAAGCCAGACATAGTGAAAAAACAAATTTTAGTAGAATAATTTTGGAGGTTTTAAAGATAATCAAGATTCATTTTTACCGAACGTTAATTTGTTGAAATACATTTCAGATTCGGAAAACAATAAACCAATTTCCGAAAAAAGGGCTTTAATACAAACATTTTCAAATTGCTTAAGTTTGATTGAAAAAAACTTCCAAGAACTGAAGATACCTTTTTTTTTTATTACGGTTTTTATCCGGTTGGGCATTGATGTAATCAGGCTGTGTAAAGTATCCAGTGCGATTTCCTCATACCTCACTTTTTCAATGAATTTGTCCAACTCGGTTATTGTCAGTGGCTACTTCTTCGCTACCTGAGCCTTAATTATGGACCAGAGGTTCTCGATCGGATTCAGGTCAGGGGTGTTTCCAGGCCACCCCAATGTTGCAATACTATTCTCGGTTAGAAAATTTTTGACTTGGAATGAAAAAATGCATTTACAATAATGAAACTTTAGGAACGTTTGCTAATATTTTGGGGAAGGTAAGAAAAAATGCCACTTACCAATTTCGCGCGGTGACAAGGTGCAGAATCTTCTTGAAAAATCAGCTTATCTGAGTATGATAAGTGTTCTTCTAAAGATGGTAGTAGATTGTCTTCCAATTTTTTTTTTATTTTTCTGCGTTCACCGTTCCATTTATTACAGTCAGCCGCCCAACGCCGTGATAGGAAAAGCATTCCCAAATCATCCTTGAGCCTCATTTTTTAACGGTTGTTGTCACGCACTCATCATTGAATCTTTCTCCAGTTCTTCGTCTCACGTACTGTATTCCGTCAGAGCCGAATATGTTGAACTTGGATTCATCTGAGAAGATCATATTTTTCCAATCCGTTATGGTCCAGTTTTCATAATCTTTGGTCCACTGGAGACGTTTTAGGCGCATTCGATTATTTAGAAATGGTTTTTTGACAGGTCTTCTTGATGATGTTTTGTTGGGACAAGTGATCAAGAGATCTAAGGTTAATGAAACCTTCGAGGTGTTCTCTGAATTTACACCAGTTCGTTCTTTTGTTTGTTAGTCGTGGGTTTTTTATCTGTTCTGTTGATAAACCGTTTACTGTTAGGATTATAGGTCTATGATCCGATGACAAATCATCACTGCTTTTAACTTAAACTTCTTTACTATTAATACCTATCGTTATGAAGAAGTCAATAACATCTGATATTTTCGTTGGGTCAGATGGTCAATTAGTTGGTGATCCAGTCGAAATAAATTCATAGTTGAAATTTCGCCCTGATTTGTAAAGCTTCCTGCCTTTTGTTGTTATTAGTCTTGACCCAGTATGTATGTTTTGCATTGAAATCACCACCGATGATGAAGTTGTTGCCTAACATTTGAAAAAGGTCAATTTGATCTTCCTCTGTGTTAAGTTTTTGGGTGGTGTTGAGAAGTAGTTCTCCTTTATACTTTATTGAAAATTAATTAACACCCTGTATTGTACATTCATACCATATTGTCATTATACATAGAATCCACTGAACTATTATATAACATGTGTTATAAATCATTTTTTGGTTTCTACTACTCTTTGTACAAATAAGACCGCGTCTGTATTTTTATTTAAGATAACTTGAAGCCATTTTTTTATCGTCATCCTTGAAATTATTAAAGGAATAATTCCACTAAAACATTTGGAGGCCCCGACGAGATAAGGCTTTCAAGTATTTCAACATAAATACGTATTCAGAATTCAGTTTTTTTTTTCTTTTCGCGTGCATTGTGCAATCACGTGAACATGGTCGACGACAAGTCAAACCAAACAGATGGATCGCGTGAAGAAATATCTTGACCGCGTCCAAGAGGATCCAACCATAACCTCACTGGCGGAGATGAATATACGCCTCGAGGCATTAGATGCCGCATTTTAAATTTTTAAAAGTGTGCAAGCAAAAATCATGGAGAAGGACTTCGATGAAATTACGAAAAGGCCAACGTACGAGGAGTTATACTACCTAGCAGTGTCAGCTTTAAACGTTCTTATTATGAAGCAGGATGAAAGGGAACAGACATTAAATAAAACCAGCACCATGCTGGAACGTGATGAAAGGTATGATTCAATTAAATTACCTAAAATTGAGCTTCAAGAGTTTTGAGGTGATGTTACCACGTGGGTGAGCTGGAACGAATTCATTTCTCTTGTTCATAATAATGAAAACCTTACCAAATTCGCTGAACTTCGTCATCTCGTTTCAAAGTTAGGCCTTTTCACCGTCACCGATCGCTGGTTTGAAAATTGTTGCAGAGAATTATGAGGTAATATTAGAACGATTAAGGGATCGTTTTGAAAATAAAAAAATTATTGGCATGGAACACATTAAACTAATTTTCCAACATCTCAAAATAGTCAAACCGAACGCTGCAGAGCTACGGAAGCTAATAGATAATATGAACAACCACCTCCCAGGACTGAAAAACATCAAACGGCATGTTGATGATTGGGACGACCTCATGGTTCACATCATAACCTCCAAGCTCGATACGGAAACATCACTTAAATGGAACGAGGAATTTCCAGTGGATCGTCTACCAACGCTCGCAGAACTGATGTCGTTTCTGAAGAAGAGATGCCAAATTCTCGAAGGTAACGTAAGCCCATTTTTACTACTTTACTCTAATACAAGACTTGATACGGCTACTTCGAATAAGAATCATAAACAGCCAAGATCTCTTATGACAATTAAAAATGCATGCAACTTTTGCAACAAACAGGGTCACTTTATTTGTCGATGTCTGGAATTTCTAAATCTGTCTGTATCGGAAAGATTGCATAAGATCAATACGCTTAAGCTCTGCCCAAATTGTTTAAAAAATAACAACAACAGCTTGGCTAAATGCCGATCAAAGAGTTGTTGTCATACTTGTGGAAGTAAACACCATTCGCTGCTCCATCGGCAAACTTCAACAGCATTAAACAACACCCCTTGTTCATCATCGACACTAGATAGTATATCTCCTCCAATTCAACTTTCACAAAACCGCAATAGCTCGCCAAACAATTCTTCACCATCATTAAATAATACGTATTCGCTTCATAACAAATCAATAGAAAACAATATTTTGGGAACACCTATCGTTAATCTCATGAGCAAAGGCAATCACAACATTCCATTTCGTGCATGATTGGAATTTCTGGAATAAAGCGTCGATATTTCTCGACAAATTTCATGTGCGCAAATGATAGTCTTGGTTCTTCAAAATTCAAATGCTCCGTTACAATTAGGTCACTCTTTACCTCGTTTTCCACAACCATTGAGGCATTAGTCATGGACCAAATTACAGGTTTACTACCTTAATACTAAAGTTAGTGTGTTAGATTGGAACATTCCCAAACATATTCAGCTGTTTGATTCCTATTCAACATACCGCAGCGCGTTGACATGTTTATAGGTGTTGGCATTTTTTATGATATTTTGGAATCGGGAAAGATCAAACTTGGTCCAAGCTTCCCAACACTTATCAACACTCTGTTAAGATGGGTTGTAGCTGGAAAGCTACTGTTGGTATTATCAAACTCATTTCTTCATTATCAAACTCATTTATTAAGTGCAATTCTCTACAAGTATCCGACATTGATCAACGCGATCATCAATTAAATGTAGCAGTAAGGGCCTTTTGGGAGATAGAGAATTTTGAATCGTCCCGTGTAAAATTATCTGATGAAGAGAGAGAGAGAGAGTGTGTGAGCGACACTTTTGTAAAAATTTCACTCGACTTTCATGTGGGCGCTATCAAGTGAGGCTACAGTTCAAAGCAAATCCACGCAATTTAGGCAGCTGGTATGATGTAGCTTTAAAAAGATTTCTGGGTCTTGAGAGAAAGTTTCGGAAAAATGAAGATCTTCGACTGCAGTATACTCGTTCATGAATGAATTTATTCAGCTTTCACACATGGAGACAGCTCAATCAGTTGATTTTAATCAGCCTCATTATCTAATACCACATCATTGCGTATTCAAGATGTCCAGTTCCACCACTAAGCTACGTGTCGTATTTGACGCATCATCAAAGATGAGTATAGGAATATCGCTTAACGAGCTTTTAATGGTGGGTCCTGCTATTCAGCCAGACTATGTTTTTACATCCGATATTACGAAAATGTATAGACAAGTAGTTCTACACCCAGATGATAGGCAGTATCACTACGTCATTTGGCGATCAAATCCAACTGATCCAATTCAACTTTATCAATTGACGACCGTAACATATGGCACAGTAGCCCCATCGTTCCTTGCAATTCGTGCACTCAAGCAGTTATCTCTTGACGAAGGTGAACGTTTCTCTCTCGCTTCCAAATCAGTAAGTTCAGATTTCTATATTGAGCAGATGCAAACACCGTACAAGAAGCTATTGACTTGCAACAACAGCTGAAGGCCATGCTATCAAAATGTGGTTTTAATTTGAGAAAGTTATGCGCAAATCACATTGACATATTAAAGGACATAGCTGAAGAAGATAGGGAAACCCTCTTTAAAATCAGGAGCGTTGATGCAGTCAAGGCACTAGGAATAATATGGAATCCTTTAACCGACAAATTTTTATATGAAACTAATATCAAATTTCATGACCATACTACAAAGAGAACTGTTTTGTCAGAGATTGCTCAATTCTTCGATCCCCTTGACCTTACTAATCCGGTTATTGTTCTAGCTAAGATATTTATGCAACAATTGTGGCGATTAAAGCTGGATTGGGATGATCCTTTACCGCAAGAATATCGAGAGCCATGGGTTAATTTCAGAAGTCAGTTGAGAAGGTTGGATGATCTAGAAATAGATCGGCGAGTGTTCTGTGCCAAAGCGCGTTATGAGTTCCATGCATTCTCAGATAGCTCCGAAAACGCGTATGGATCATGCATTTATGTGAGATCTGTGAGCGATGTGCAGCTGTTGTTATGGTACAACTTGTCAAAAGTATTCAAGCAATATTTAACTACGTCAAATTCGAAAATATTACTTATTGGACGGATTCAACAATTGACTTGAGCTGAATCAGAGAGGAATCGTGTAATTGGCAAACGTTTATTGCAAATCGGGTTCCATTTATTCAGGACATCTCAACGTACTCTCAGTGGCGGCACATACCAACAAAAGTTAATCCAGCGGACATTTTATCTCGCGGTTCATATCCACTGGATCTTATTCATTCAAAATTGTGGTTTCATGGACCTACATTTTTATCAGCACCCTCAAGTCATTGGCCAAGCCATGTAGTCAACTTGGAAAAGGATTATAAGAAATTAAAAAGAAAGAAGATTAAAATAGTTCTTAAGGCCACAGTTAGTGCGGCTTCTAATTTTATAGCTACCATAAAGTTGCACAATAATTATACTGCGCTCCTAAACGTTATTGCATATATACTGCGTTACGCATACTGCATTTTAAAAACAATTTCCTTGAACGAATAAAACTATCCGTATGCATGGTCCACTCAGTGCAGATGAAATTCAAGAGGAGATACTTACTCTGAAAAAGGATGGCTCACTTCCTCCGAAAAGTCACATTCAATCTCTTGCACCCTTTATCGGGAACAAAGGCATATTGAGGGTTGGTGGGCGTTTAAAATACTCTGCGCTGGACTACAATAGCAAACACCCCATGTTGCTACAAAAGAGTAACGTCTTTACATATACACTAATCCGACATTTCCATGAGATAAATTATCATGTCGGTCCTCAAACTCTCTTGAGCATTGTTCGACAGACATTCTGGCCTATTCATGGAAAGGTGGTATGCCGTTCGATATATCACAACTGCGTTCGTTGCTATCGAGCAAATCCAATTAGGTACCATCACCTTATGGGTGACTTGCCTGAACTCCGCGTGCAGCAAACTCGACCGTTCAACATCATAGGAATTGACTTCTGCGGTCCATTTCAGATATATTTCAGCCGCCGAGGGATATCGTCTACGAAGGATATATATCGGTTTTTATTTGCTTTGTGACTAAAGCAATTTATGTGCAGTTAGTTGAGGACTTAACAGCTGCAGCATTTATAGCCGCTTTAAGACGTTTTATTGGTCGTCGCGGTCTCTGTTCCGTGATATACAACGCAACAAATTTTATTGGAGCGAAAAATGAACTGCATGATCTCTACAAAATCTTCCAGAACCAACAAAGCTTTAACCAAATTTTAACTATTTGTTCATTACAGGGTATTACATGGAAAACTATCCCTGCACGTTCTCCATATTTCGGCGGCCTATGGGATGCCGTTAAATCGACCAAGTTTCACCTTAAAAGGATTTTACAAAACTCTAATTTAATTTTTTTCGAATTTAATACTCTAATCGTTCAAATTGAGTCTGCTCTTAATTCCAGGCCCATCACCCCAGTACCTGGAAATCCGAATGATTTGCTAGCCATAACACCAGGTCATTTCATTATAGGCACTGCTTTGAACGCCATTCCTGAGCCAGACCTAAAACACATTACAAACGTCAGTCGGTTACATCGATATCAAAGACTGCAGTGGTACTTCCAGCCATTTTGGGATCGATGGTCCAGGGAGTACTTGCAAAACCTACATACGCGGACAAAGTGGTCGAAAGATGGGAAGTCATTAAAGGTTGATGACTTTGTCATTGTAGAAAAAGACAATCTACCTCCACTGAAGTGGCGATTGGGACGCGTTACGAATATTCATCCTGGGAATGATGGAGTCGTCAGGGCCGTAACTCTCAAAACAATGAATGGTGAAATAAAAAGGGCCGCAGTGAAGGTCAGACGTATTCCAATTGAACGGACTTTGTCCCCTCAAGGCGGGCAGGATGTTGAGAAGTAATTCTCCTTTTTATTTTATTGAAAATTAATTAACACTCTGTATTGTATTATACATTCATACCATATTGTCATTATACATAGAATCCACTGAACTATAACATGTGTTATAAATAATTTTTTGGTTTCATCCGGTTGTCAAAGTATCACACATTTTTATTATTAAAACTAGTCTTTGTACAAATAAGACCGTGTCTGCATTTTTATTTAAGGTAACTTGAAGCCATTTTTTTTATCGCCATCCTTGAAATTATTAAAAGAATAATTTCACTAAAACAGGTGGGCAGTATCAGCTATTTTAAATTCCTTGCTTTTAGTTTCTATATTTATTGTCGCTACTTGCATTGTTTGTGTTGCTATTTTTGGCAATTCATAAGGCTCCAAGGTACTTTCAACAATTACAGCACTACCTCCCCTGGCACTGTCAGGTGTATGGGGAGATTGGTAACAAAGATACTCAGGAATTTTAATCTTTGTTCCCTGTTTGAAATGAGTTTCAGAAATCAGGCAAACATCAATATATTCGCTACATAGAAACACCTGAAATTCAGGGAAGCGTTGGGCTAAACCATTTGCATTCCACGTTGCAACTTTTAGATAATTTTTAATCATTAATATTTTTTTGATTTCTTCCTGCTTCTTTGCTTATCATTTGTGTGGTGTTTTCCTTCACATGTAACGCAAGCAAAATCTCTTTTGCAATTGTTTTGCGTGTGCCCGAAAGCTTGGCATCATTTGCATTGGGGTATTCAGTTTGAATTTTTTCGAAGTGGCTCGATCTTAACAACAATACCCATTATTGATTTTATGTTGTGTATCTTTTCGACGTCTTCTTGATGATGCAAAGAGAGCATAAAAAGAGATAATTTTCTGTTTCTTGTCATTGGTTGCCCATCATTTGTTGGCTTCTAAAATCCGAAATTTTTTACTAGTCAAGTTTTCGATTATATCGTGTTCATCACACGGCCTACTACCCTAACTGGTCTTGTAGCTTTATTTTCATATGAGTGCCACTGCAACTTCGTTTTGGTCAATTCGTCAGTGATTTCTCTATATGTGTCACTGTCATCGACTCTTATTTTCTATTTATTATTATTATAGGATGTGAATTTACAAGCTTTTTTCGTTTTGTGTTCGACTACCCTTTTGTAACTTACCAAATCTGTCTACTCCCGAGATCATTATTGGTCTGTCTTTTCAAACCAATGGTAATCTTTCCAAGCGTTTTAACACTTGTTTTACCTTGTAAATTTGCTTGTTTTGCATCATGTCTTCTTGCAGATATCTCAGGGCTCTCTTTGCCTTGTGTTTTTTCGTAGGCCTTTTGTTTTTCTTTAGATGGCCGTCTGTTTCCAGTGCGAGCTCTTCTTCAGCTTTGAGGTATTCTTTTTCTCTATTTGGCTGGGCAGGTTGGGCGGGACATTTGTTAGAAAAGTCCAACAAGGTGACCCTGTAATAGTTGTTTGTTTTTGTTCTCGCTTGTGAATCTGTTTTAAGTTCACTTTCAGCTAAACTGGTTTCAATTCCAGATTTTTGATTTTGTATTTTCGGAATACTTACAATTATAGCGCTATCTTCGGCCGTAAGGCTGTTTTGCGCTATCGTTTTTGGTGTAGTTCTCGGCGTAAGTGAACTCCTTCTAGAGTTTTGTTTAAGAAGCAATAAATGACTAGATCCATTAAAACCCGTTTAAACTTGAATAAAAATAAATTTTACTTCAAGCACTTGTACGTACCTACCTTTTGCATAATCCTCCTAAAAGATTTTCAATTTAAATTTTGGTTGGACCTCCGCTGCGAACTCATTTTGAACTAAAACTTTTACAATTTCTTTGATAAAAAATGACAACCACCACCAACGATGAGAACGATGATAATGATAATGATGACGAGCTTTTTAGTCTTTTTCACACACAAACTACACTGGTGAGAGTTACTAAAAATTCCCCCCGCACTCGCACAATATACGAGTATCTAACTTACCTTTAAGTGAGATTCTCTCGAAAAGTAATTTAAATTTCTGAGGGCAAATGAAAATCATCATTCTCATATAATCACCACGCCCCTCGCCCGCGCTTATCGCTTCGAGTTAATTTATTTCAATTACATGCAGCAATGTAATCGGGGGTAGATTTATACCCGATAAAGCGCCATACGGGAGAGCAATTGGCACGGCCCGGTGGTGCGGTCGTGGCAGCAGTGGTGTGCGTGTGTTTGCAACAACATCGAAATTGCAAAAGTTTAAATTACTATTTTGATGCTTTGTGCTTGGGGTTGGTTAGTTGTTTGTTGGTGCATCACATTGTACACAGTTTTAGGAAAGAAAAACAAGGCCAAACAAATTCAGTTCAAGGCTTTAAGGGCGAATTTCTATTTTAGGTTAAAGGTATTCTGTAGAGCCTAAGATGAGAGCAAACGACAAAACGACAGAAGTAAAAAAAAAACGTGAAGGATGGGGTGTACAAGCGCAATATTCATTTTGGTTTTCCTTAACCGTCTCGAAATTGTTGTTGAAATCCACTTCACTACCAACTGACCTCGACATTTTGCTGTTCGAAAACCCCTCCGAAGGCGAGCAGCTAACTTTGGCAATGTTGACATGTTGACATTTAGTGCACACTCGCCCATCATGAACCGCTTGTGTTTATACGTAGATACAGATACTTTCACTTGCTGTATATAGTAAGCATTAGTAAACATTGCTCGCGTGTTTATCGACAAAAGTGACCTCCCAAATTGTGTACCTATATATTGTATGCAGTTCAATCTATCGAACAACCGTGATGTAGTTCAAATAACGGAATTGCCTGCCTAGTATGTTCTCTCATCCTTCTTTCACACCATTACTGTAGCTCTAATGCAATCTTTGACGTATTTATGATGTTAACGGCCAGGCAAAAGGAAGAACTCAGAAAAAGGATGGTCATGGGCCGGTCGCGTCCGGTCTCAGCTAAAAGTGTCTGATGAACAGAGTTGTTGTTGTTGTTCTAAATAACTCAGTCAACTGCGAAAAATTGGAAACATTAACCCTAGAACAGTTTTGTTGTTTTGCTACCGTTGCTACCAACCTCTACCTGCTGACGAAAGCAATTAAATTCAAGCGATTGCTGTTGCAGCTGTTTCTCCTATATAGCCTGGCAAATATAACTCTGGAGTGGGGTTGTTTGGGTTGATGTTGGCGTATTTTGTTTGGTCGGTAGAGGGACTATAATGAACTATGTATGTTGCATATTAAGTGGCAAAATGAAGTTTATTGTATATCTGCTGCTGCTACTGTGGCTGTGTGTGGGGGCAAGATGGAAGGATGTTTGCATTTCCCTTTAATTTATCATTAAATTATCATAATGCACATAGTTTGGCAACACATCATAAATTGAAATGAATGGAAATGTTTTATTCAACATGTCATAATACCATTTAAATTGTGACTCTATTGCCTTATTTTAGGTTATTTTAGGTAATTTTTGACAGTCACGAGTCACAGCAGAGATGCGTTGAAGAGTTTTGAAAAATGTTTCGCCGTGACTTGTGTTTATTTATATTATTTTTTCCTTGTTTATAACCGACTTGTATTGGGCGCATATTAGAGTTTTTTTTTTAATGTCTGTTAGTAGAACTTTTTTTTTAAGAAATCAAATGACTTTTTTATTGTTAAAACTCATCGCAAATGTCCAAAAGCTCTCGATGCTTAGGTATGTATGTACATAGTCCTACATTGGGCGCCAAAGTGTGTTTTTCTTCTTTTTTTAAAGAGTCTGTCAGTTGAACCTTTTTTTTAAGAAATCGAATGACTTTCTATTGCTGTGCTACTTTGTTATTACTAAAACTTATTGCAAATGTTCAAATGCTCTGAATACGTAGGTACATAGTCCTGCATTGGGCCCCTATTTTTTTTTTTTTTTTTTTTTTTTTCTATATCTCATTTTAAAGAAATTAAATGAGTTTCTACTTCTGAGATACTTTTCTATTGCTAAAACTTATTGCAAATGTTCATATGCTCTCAACGCGTACGTACATAGTCCTGCATTGGGAGTCAATTTGTGTTTTTTTTTTTTTTCTTTTTTTTTTCCCAATATAGGAAAATAATAAAGCGTGACAAATGACATTAATTTTCTGATATCTTTATAAAGCTCTGTATGAGTAAGTTCAAATAGGAGCCAATTTAGTGTTTTTTTGGTTCAAGATATCACCATAGTTAGGAAATCACATTATTTTCGTTTCTACATTCATAACTAATGTGAAAATCGGCCTTCGTCGTGCACCAGTTTTAATTTTTTTTTATCTTTGTCGACTGTATTAATATCCGTTTAAGACACAAAGTCTTTAGTATTTATCTGAAAACTTTTAAATCGTTTTCTTGTCATTTACAATTATTAAAATTCAACCAAAACTTCACCAGTTAATGTAACCTTTTAACGATACCCGTAGTAATACTTATTTGTTCATATTTTAATTACATGTGAATCACGATTCCTTTCTTCCAATCGATATCCACTTAGCGAGTCATGAACCGCTGGGAAGAGCGAATTACACTGCAAATATGGGAGTTGTAATGCTACATCCATCCTCTTTACATATACCACAACTGCAAAATAGCTGATAAGCGAAAACGCATTAAGAAGTCATTTCTAACTTTCCACCCTCTCATGTACACGATGCTAGCTCTGGCGTAAAACTGAAACTCTGCTAATCACCTGCTTCTTAAAAACATTCCCTACGTATGGTGTACCTGATTGTGGGCTAGTATCTGTCATTTGCCGTACTTTTCCATGAATTTTCTGTTAACTGGTCAAATATGACAGTGGGATATGAGTTGGGTGATTCATGAAATACTTGTAGTTTGTGTGCATTATTAGGGTGTCTAACGCAAAGCGGGGGTCATCTAATAGAAAATGTTGGAAATTTGCGAGGGAAACTTTGCTTTGGCGTGGAAAAGAATTTTGTGTTGAGCAGCAGCAAATTCGTATGAGTGGCATTTCATTGAATTGCGCGAGGAAATTAGAATGTTCTTGAAGCAGACATATCCTCTGGAATTTCAGAGAGTTTCCTAAATGTCGGTTGTCATTGCATATTTTGAAATCTGGTTTCATTTATCAAATAATAACAGAGAACTGGCTCCCAACTGAGATTTTAATCCTAAGAATAAAGAATACAAATAAATTGGCACCCAATGATGGGTTGGTGTACTGATCTGTAAAAATCAAGTAAAGAAATAGTTTAAAAAACATCCCAGTTCTTACATTGAAACAGAATTCTTAAGAGAATGAAGAACAAATTTAATTGTTGTTCAAATAATGATCTTAATATACGCTGAGCACCGTTTTAATTCCTCCCCCTCTTTATTGCACTGAAATAATCTATGAATACATTTGGACGTGTAAAAAAAATCATTTGAAAGGTCAGCTAGGACACTTAAAATTTTCCAAGTTCCTAAATGAAGTTTGCTGTACATTTATTGAGTCTTTTTTTCCTCCGGCCTTCACCACTCATATTATAATAAACTTAATATTTATTCCCGAAACATATTTCCAAGCAAATAAAAAAAAATCCCAAAGATGCAAGCATAACATGACATATTCAACATTGTCACCCTTAAAAAATATATCCTCTTCATACATAATTGTGTCCTCTTCGACAAGGAAACAAAAAACTTTCCCAAAGAAAACTTTTCCGTGACTTTAACGTTAGCCTTACGGAATGAAATAAAAAAACTTTTAAGGATGTCCCTAAAAAATTTTTAAAAAATTGCAGAATTTTTGTTAGCATCTCTCGATATCCAGGGATACCAAATTTTTTTTTTAAACTTTGCATACGTTCTTCAAGGATAAACAGGATAAACAAACATATCTCTGAGGTTTTTATTAAGGTAAACATTTTCTTCGAAATACTCAACTTAAATTCCTTTCCTCCTCATTTGCCTTAGAAACAGAAGAAAAGCTGAGATCTTAAAAATATGCCAAATGTTATAAAAGAAAAGAAGGATGAAGTATCTCAAAATAAAGGAGGCAAATTTGCGATGCAAAATTAGTTTGTGTTATGGTAACGGGAAGTGAAAAAATAAAAAAATAAAAAAACTCCTTGTATGCATCCTTTTTTGTCAAACAGAAATCAAGTATGGCTCTGTTTTCTTATACTTCATTGGATTTTTCTACCGTTATACGAGTATGCTGACATCTTGCACTCTTGTTATTGGACTTTGACAATATAGAGAAGAAAAGTGCACATGTTCCAAGCAACGTTTTTCGATTTTCTTTTTTGTTGTCTATTCTTAGTGGTGGATGGAATGATTTTTATTTTAGGCTAAAGGATAAAATTTGAATAAGTATACAATTTAAGAAGGTAAATGTAAATAGGTTATATATTCGTAAGTAGACAGGTTGAAAAGCACCATAGGAATAAGTTTTTGTTGTGTGCTCTAGGATGTGTCATTTGATAATTTTATAAAAGCCATTTCTCGTTCCCGGTTAATGTCAATTGAGTAGGTTAAAAGGTTGTTAGGTTAATGTAGCAGTTTTGTTTATAACAATTTTACGTATTTGATCCTTTTAAAATATTTAAACCTTTTCATGTAATGACCTGGTTTTCCATTGCGGAGTATATTTGTTTTTATATGTCATCTAAATTTCAGTATCATATGCCATTCTAACGTATAATTAGATATTCATCTTGAGATAATTTGAATTGCAGGTTCACTAACACAAGTTTTATTTATAAAAGATAACCAATTCAGAAAATAATAATGATACGATACTTGTTTTTCTACTTAATGTATTTTATCCATCTATCTTTCCGCCCCCCTTGCCGCCATTTCCTTCTATTTGCCTAAAGCCTCGCCCTGTGTGAAATATAAACACCCTTTTATGTGATGAACGCAATGGTTCTGCGTTGGGCGCCAATTTTTCTTTTTTTACATTTTAGTTATATATTTGCAGTTCTATGAACTAAAAATAGAACGCGTTGGCGTGTTCTTTCCCTAACCAAAGGGACGTTGCTTTATTTTTTTCCTCTTACAAATAGCGTGCAACCACTAAGCTTAACAATAGTCAAGAAAAAAAATTCAGTTTTCCCTGCAGGAACATTACGCCGTGAAGTGTTTACCCCAAATTACCTTCAAGTCCTTCAGAGTTTCTACTTGAATTTTTTTTTTCTCCCCTTTCTGTTTCTTTCATACTAGTACTTGACGATTTGACTTGTCGATATTATTACTGTTTGGTTTTGTTAAAGGTACTATGAGTTGTGTGCATTAATGAAATTGAATTTGTTTTATATAAGCACATTTATATCTATATGGTTTCCAATATCTTTTATGGCTAGGGGGATTATAAATACATTGTTAGTACGTTATTTCAATTTATTTCGTATTACGTTGGGATATTTATTCTTTTGGTTTTGGGTGTGTAATTCTCTATCGAAATCTTTTTTGGATAATTGCGTCGGGCCTTTATTATTAATACTCATTTATTTGAAGTATTGAGGTTTTTCTATTTTTTTCACTGTGTGTTGATTAACTTCGGGCATAACCAATTTGAAACGATTTTTGATTTCAATTAATTAGTAAACACTGTAATTGCATTCAATGATTTGTATATATGTATATATATATATTTTTTTTTTGCGTTAAGTAGATGAGGGTTATTGATTTTGATTGAGTGGATTTTGGAAATGGAAATGTTTTAGGTCAAGTGCATTTCGAGGGTTTTTTCGAATACGTGTGAAATGGTTTTAGTGCAAAAAACAATCAAAATTAATTCGTTATTCACTAACAAGTGTTGGACGAGAACTTTTTTTTTCAAACCAGCTTTTACTACTCTTCTTGTAATATAAATGTATTATCCTTCATTGGGAGCAGTATAAACTTTTTCTCTATCTACACCTTATGGTGTCACTTCAATTGAATTCAATTCAACCAATAACTTTATTATCTCTTTGTCTTGCTGTGTAACTAAGTATGAGAAATTAATAATCGGACATTGACTTACGCCTTTTATTCTATTTTGTTCTCCTTAATTAGAAAGCTTTTGTTCCGCTGACATGATTAATTACTTTGACAGAGGTCTCATTGTATTCACAATCACCCCAATTTAGGCGAAAACCCCTAAAGTGAAATTCAGACCTACTTATTAGTTCCACGTGGCTAAATGATTGAGTCATTCAACTTCGTACTTCAACTACTTAAGTTGTTCTCCCTAAAATATGTGTACATCATCATTCATGTTTTTGCTTAAAAAATGATTCATTTCCTTACCACATTTTACGCCCAAGGCGGTGAAATTCTCTGAAAATTGTAGTTCCTAGTTAATTTAAATTCTCCCCTATTCCCAAAAAAAAAAAAAAAATATGGGTGAAAGTGCTCTGGTAAAAAGTTAAAAAAGAGGAAAAAATAATAATAGTGCAATCATCACCCATATGAATTTTTGAATTTCAACTGCTTCAACTCAAGAAGAGTTTTAATTAGGGGTTGCAGACCTACTGAGAACATGCACTGCTGTGGCACATTCTTATGAAGTCATTGAGAAGTACGGAATTAAGTATGCACTTTGGCTAGGGAATAAAATGAGCGAGAAAGTGATGATGGGTTAGTTTTTGGAGATTTCGTTAGACTTTATACATTACTCGTATTATGTCACTTGTTCTGCAAGGTGTCGAATTAAAAAAAAAAAAAAAAAAACAAAGATGTCAGCTATCCGTGTTGTTGTTTAATTACCAATCTTTAATGTATCTATATCTTCAAACATTGAGTGGAAGATTAATGTCAGTCTGTTGATTTTAAAGTTAGCGCACAATATTAGCACATTCTCGCAACTACCACTCATCCTCCTATCAAAGATACTAGACAGTTAATAGATCCTAAGGTTACTTACTTAAAATCGTGTGGTTAGTTCAAGGGTACCCTATCATTATATCAAACACAGTCTTTAAAGTTAAAAGAACATTTATGTAATGCATAGGTAATGATCAAATAATTCATTTATTTGGCTCTATTTTCTTTTAGAATTGTAAGGGCTTAGAATAATCTGAGTTATAATAATGAATAATGAAAGCAGGTTTTCAATGCAAAGGATCAGTCTATATCGAGTGCATTCGATGCAAGAAAAGTTTTCTTAATTTTAACGCAGTAAGCAATTATCGTAGCCAGTATTACTTAAATGTTGCTAATAAAACAAAGCGATAGTTTGTGCTGCAGTTTAGTAGATTTTTTGACAGTCCTAATTAAGTGGATAAACTTTCCGAAGGTCTAATAAATCCTCCGGGACATTTATCATGGGGTAGTCATTCAATTTTTAAAAATTCACAAAAATAAATAGTACAATAAATAGTACAACTTTCTATAGGTGGAATAACAGATCAATTCTAAAAAAAATCATATGGGTAACTAATAACCAAGAGGTAGTATTTATAATTAAACCTTTCTGATCAGTGTGCCTAACATTAAATCTTTTTACAAAGCCCACAAATATAAACTCTGTTGATTTCAGTAATCGAAAATTAAGCTATAGCTTTTTGTTGTATACTTAATCACTAAAAATCTTCAGAACTTCTATGAAAGTTTCTGAACTTAATTCAAGTTTGTTTCAAAAGGCTTCAAACTAAAATCATATTGGAACCTCCCTTGCAGAATACGTTACCTGGTAATCAGTAAGTGAAAAGCAATACACAGGGTTAATTGCTTTTGGAATTAATAATTCGAGTGATGAATACTCTTCTAATATGATATTATATTTGTAAAAAATCCGAAAAAAAGTGATTTGCGTTGACTTGTGTAGTGGTAATGTAAATGATTCTACAATACCAATAATTAATAATTAAAAGATAAATAATTCGTTCACAATAATAATCTGTATAGCTTAAAAAAAAACTTCAAAATTCACTTTTTGCTTAAACCAGCCGAACAATTTCAGCCCACAATTTGTTTAAATACAAACTCAGGTAGGTACCGCCGAAACTCATACTAGAAACCTGTGTTTATGCAAAAACTATTCCAGCTCCGTTTTGTCTGAGTGCCTGCTTAAGTGTTCTAGCTATATTGCATCTATACGATCCCCATACGTTAAGTATCACTCCAGGCCAATAAACTAAAAAAAGTTGGCAATCACGAAAGCGAATTTCACCAGGCGCGCTGCCATAAAAAAAGTCACATGAAAGTGGATATACTCGTAAGGATGTGGTGTGTGCTATGTGCATGTGATATTTTCTGGACGAGTTTTCTGCATATGCATTCGTTCTGAATTGGACCTATCGGCACACAAGCACCATTGAGTGAGTGTTTAAAGTGTTATTAGTGCAAAAGGAGCTAAAGTAAAGTCCTTGGTTTCGTTCAGCACGAACACAAACAATTAGCATGGGGTAAGGTAGTCTCCTTTCCCTGCTTTTGTCAGCAATTATGGATACAAATTCATCTTCGAGGATTGATTGCGCAATTGATGTAAAAGACTATATACCCACGGCTTCTCTCCGTGAGACTTATGAAAAATTCATGCAGCAAAAGTTCTCATGTGTGTCTATGAAGTTTTTGCCTGACAGGTAGACAGGTGAGGAGCAGAGAAAAGTTTGTTTTTCACTGACAGCGCTCTGTACATCTATGGAAGACGTGTTAGCCCATAAATAGACGTTTGCAAAGAGAAAGACTTTTTATTTGAAACCCAAGCCGCATGGTAGAGTAATAGATACTAATTTATTCCCTTCTTGGTCGATTAGTTTTGAGATACTTTTGAGTCTAGTTTTTTGTATTACTCCTTCTGTTCTCTTCTAGCATCAGTTTGTTTGTTCTCGTTAATTGTACGAAAGGACTTTTTTGAGTGGTGAGGATAAAAAGTTTTTGCTTGTTTTTTTTTTTTTTTTTGTTTATCTGGTAAAAGTTTTCTATGCCACTGAAGCATGTGGTACACGTTTCTTTCTTTCCTTTGTTGTTCTGGGGAATCCGGAATCTTGTGTATTTTCCTGTTGAATTATTGCCAAGACGAATGAGAGAAAAAAAGGACGAGATCAATAAATGTTTGGGCCACAAATGTTGTCTTGTTTCGCAGTTTCGTTGTCTACTTATTTTTTGGTTGGTTCGGTTTGAAGAGAAACGAAGAAAAAGTTTGTCTTTTTCGATTGGCGAGTAAATAGCTAACACGATTTATTTGCTCAATTTACGGATGTGTTAGCCTGAAGTTCTGGCAGAACTTTGCTCTTGTGTTGACGCCTTTGAATATCCTGAAGTAGAATAAAATAATTCCTATACTATTTATTTCGAGTAGAGTTCTTGAATTATTTGATGGTAATAAATCTGAAATTGAAGGATGCCTTAAGTGGTCAATGTTTGTTTATTGTTTATAAACATTTTTGTCATTGATCTATTGAGAGAGTTTATCAAGTAGCCAAACTGGGATTATTATAAATATTCGTCGGTATTTTCTGGTTACTACGGTTGTTAAAAGATATACGAACTCAAAAAAATAATTTTCTGACGAACTTCCATATAAATTATTTAAGGTGTCAGAAGTGATATGTTATATAGGTATATTGTTTTAGTTATAAGAGAAAATTAGATGCATTCCTGATTATTTAGTTGAAGTGTTTTTAAGTGATAACATCAGAAGGTGCAAGTCCTCTGTGTGTAAGTTTATAATCAACCGCGGTTCATAGTTTTACACCGTATCAAAAGTTGAGTTTGAGTGATGTTTTATTGTGGTGTCAGAAGTGGGACTCTATTATTTACTGTACACTTATTTAAAAATGGGTGACTTAATTGAAGCATTGTATGAATTCTCTGTCTGTCAGTTGACAAACAACCACCGTCTGTATTTTAAACTAAGCAAATAGTTTTTAAGCGATGTGTGCCTATTCATATGAATCTTCTGCTGGTTCTGGAAACAAAGCCCCACGACTTGAATTGCATATCCGTTTGCCACGCATCTGTGTTAAAAATAAATTTCAAAAATTAAACCCAAATTGCTCAAAGGCTGATACCTCTGCGATAAAAAGTGTTCTTTTATATTTATCATGAGTGGAATTGTGATCAGCTACCATTTTTGTGTTTTGTCTCCTCTTGATGTCCTTATTTCCATCTGTTTTTTTTTTTTTTTTTTTTTTTTTCTTCTGATTGCAATTTTGGATATTTCTCTCTGTCTGGTCTTTCTCTCTGTCTGGTCTTTATTTTCTATCACACAGTATAAAATAAAGAACACGACTGGGTCGCACGTACTTGCATCTATATGTTGTTTATATGCGAATCATTTAAGTTTAAAATTTAAACAAAATTGTTAATTTTTTTAAATCCATTAAGTTTAAAAAATATATATATTGAAAATGTTCCTAAACTTGGTGTGCCATAATCTTGTACATGTTAAATATTTTAAATATTGATTTCGCAGAAAATCGATCCAGTCATATCTGAGAAATAGCAAGCTTTCCAAAACTGCTAATAACCAAAGTACCGTTGTACGCACTTTTTGGCAAAAACCTTTGTTAACCATTTGTTAGCATACGAAGGACGGCTGAGCATTTTCGGTTCCCAGCGCGCACAAATTTTTTTCATGTTTATTTGCTCGTGGAAAATTTCTCCAATCCATTCTTTGCTGATATGCAACTCGTCCGCTATCTGCCAAATAAACGATCCCATTTTTTGACCATGTATACGATGGCCCAAAATCCTGAAGAGTCCATGACATGTGGTCGAAAATTTCTTTAGGCGATTTTATTTTTTTCACGAGGTACTTTATCACGACGCGGTATATACTCAGAGTAGCGAGAATTTCCGATTTCGGCTGACATGGTGATGTTTATCCTTCCACAGATAACAACAAAATCAGATTATTATTGAAACGAGGTGATTTATACTACTAAAGAGTGCCGCAGCTAGCGCTATCACTAATGAGATTCGTTGTTGAGTATCTCAGGCCGCGAACTTATCAAATATTAAATTTTAATAAAACTGTTTGAGCTCTTTTCGAGAAAATAGATTTTTTACAAAATCGGCTGTTAGTAAAGTACCGTTAATTCTGGGGTTAGAATGAAAATTCCGATTTCGTCTCGAATTGTTAATCCATCGACCCAGATATGAAGTTTGAAGAAAATCCGTCCAGCCATCAAGGCCATATGTAAATACAGACAGAATTGCCAGACCCACTTTTTTGAGATTCTCCATTATACTCGTAGTAATACCAAGGTTGGTCAAAATCTTGAGGCCGATTTTTTTTTTCACGAAACCAATACTTGCCCTAATAGGTGCAAGTAAAAATACATAAGGAGTGCAAAAAAAAAGTGCAGCAGCACATATACTGTTATCTCCCCTGAAGATAGGCAAAGGAGCAGAAAAAGTGCAAATTTCACAGCTTGAGCTCGGGTGTCTGTTGTGTTGGTTTGTTGAGTGTTGTCCGGGCGCCTTCTTCACTGTTCCTGTTTCATGTTTTTTTTTTTTTTTTGTCAGCTTGTTACCAGTACTTTGTGTGGTTGACAACCGTGTTGTTGTAGAGTATTTCTTTTACTCAGCTTATTTGTTTGTACAATGAATGGCGTGTGGTTTCGTTGATATCCTTTTTTTTTTTTTTTTTTGAGGAAATTTCTTTCTCTTTCTCAAATTGTGTTGCGTCACAATAAATTATCATTAGACTGTGTTGTGAAGCGTACGATTTGATGTTTTGTTGTCACCGTGTTTCTTTGTGGTTGATGTGGCGGCGGTGACTATGGTGTATGGTGGTAGGTGATTGGAAGACGGTATCTTTTAATCATGTCACCATAAGCGCTTTTGCTGATTTCCGTATCTTGTGTTTGGTTTTTTGTTGTCTGTCTCCAGGGCTGTGACAATTAAAATTGGCAGTGACATATATTGCCGGTGACAGGCGTGGATAACAAGGAAGGAGTAATATGTTGGGATATACGAATTGCGGTTTTGCATGTACCCTTTTGTTCCCCGTTTTGAATTTATAAAATTTTTAATGAACTGAAGTGAGTGATGGGTAGTGGTAGAACGTTTTCGAAGGTTAAAGGTTTTAAGCATTTAATTTTCATCTGGATACGCGGTTCATCTGAATAAATACTAAGGCAACGGACTAGATGTTCCCTGTTTTTATACACGATAATAATATATATTTACAATAAAGTCAGTGTCAGAAGTGTGATAAATACAAATACTGTTATCTGCTTGAAGAACCGATTTTATTTATTTCAACTTTTCATCGTCGATTTTGGTACATCGTGTTTCTCTTATATACATTGATAACTAAGTATCAGTACCTTCACGTAAAAATCTTGTTTGCTAGTTAATCGTATTCTATGTTTTAACACGGTGTCCGAAGTGCGAATTTGTTATTTTCTGTCTTGCTTTTTTTCAATGAATAAGATGGATCTTTGTTTGATTAGTTGAAGTATTTTTAGCGGCCTAGCGGTCTATGTCAAAACATTTTGTTAGAACTGAAATTCTGTTATTTATATATATTAGGCAGGGCATTAATAGCTTGGTTGAAGTGCCTTTAACGGCAGTACCATCATGTAAAATCCTTCCGTCTGACAATTAACTGTGGACTATGTTGTATAACGGTGTCAGAAGTGGGATTATTTCACATATTTTCTATATTGTTTTTTGAACAATAAATACTGGACATTGATACTCGTAACCTAGTTGAAGTATTTTTTGTTGCTGTACCCACCTAAAAATCTTATATCGGCCAATTGATAATTTACCGTGTTATACATTGTCAGAAGTGGTATTCCATTATTTGTTTTATTGCTTTTTTGAACAAATAAAGCATTTCTAGCGGCGGCACATTCACTTGAAAACATTCTGTCTGCCAGTTGATAAATAACCGTATGCGTACTGTTACATGATGTCAGTAGTGGGAATTTTGTTATTTGTTATATTATTTAATTGAACATTGGTTGTTAAGTTGAAGTATTTTTAGTTACCGTACCTCCACGTACAAATATTACGAATTGATAATTAGTTGATCACAATATTGTTTCCTGGTGCCAGAACTGGAATTCTATTCTTTTCTGTATCTTTTATCTGAAGAAACTTAGAGAGACATTCTTCAAAAGCGTGTCGTCGGCGTAAAGAATTTTTTTCAGAGAGACCATGGATTGCTTTATCCACATTTGATACATCAAAAAGAGGAGGGATATGTTACATATGATCATCTTAATTTTCCGAGGGATTGGTATTCATTGTCTTTCGATTTCAAAAAAGCAGCTAGTGGAAAGAGTTATTCTTCAGCGTGAACAGTCTCTGGTGTTTCTGTCTCAGTAGTTGCGAAATCACCACTGGCTGCTCACTATATCCTTACAACTATGTCAATGTCGACCACGTATGCGACTACTGGAACAGAATATTTTTTTTTTTTAAAGACTCATGGAAAAAAAAGCGAAGCCACAATATGAAATCTCCCCCCAACATCATCAAACTAATCTTGACATTATCCAATCTCCTTTTTCTTTCTTTTCTTCCTCATAAATTGTCATCGTCAATCTAATATCCTTAACCAGACTCCTACTGCATCCAAATTAATCCACTCTAGTGTCGTATGTTCTAAAAAAAATCAATCAGCCTACTATATCCATTCGTCACAACCTGATATACCACCACCATGCTCCTTATTTCATTGCATCGAACGTGTCGCTCCACGAAAACCATTGCCATACAATTCCCGGCGGTCCGGCCGGCATTATTCTGCTTATGAAATTTCCGAACAAAACCTCCGGTCTCATATACCTACATAACTATCAACGAAAACTAGATCTAATATGCGTTGTTGCCTCTTGCATGCGAAATGGACCACGAAGAATTGAATGCGGTAGCAACAGCCGTTGGTTCTGACACCGTCATCGTCGGGGTTTCCGCCATTGTTAGAAGCAAAAACGTGTTGCATAATAAGTTTGTGGTTAGGCGTTCATGCCCGGACCGTTGAGTGGAATAGGAAATGGGATAGTGCAGCTTTTCTGCTACTAATTTATGATTTTATTGCGAAAATTGACGGGGTGGTGATGCTACAAATGCAATTGTGTGGACGGGATTAATGGTTTCAGACGAAATTTGTTTGACGGTCTTATTTTGGGACATTCAGACATTTTGGGTTTTCGGGAAATGTCGCTTACAATAGGAGTCCATTTCAATGCGTTTTGAGTGTCAGGATAGATTTTTCTGGATAGATGATAGGCGCAGTCTGTGGCTGTTGATACATACTCTTATAAGTAATTCTCCACCACGATTTTATATAATTTTCCCTTTTTTTTTCTTCGATCGCTGTACAATATTTCTTAAAAAAAAGTTAAATGTCATGGTTTTAAATTATGCATCGGTGCCAACCGTTTTGCTAGAGACAACAAGAAATGTACATTAAATATAAAAAGTCAATTCTAACAACAACCTTTCCACAGCTTTTTAATTAAAGACCGCAACCGTTTCACAACATTTTTTGTGAAACGATTTGTGCCATTATCATTGAAATAATTTCCAATCGAACGACTAATTCAACCCATTAGATCTATCAAATTGCAAATTAATTTCATCAGATAATAAAATGTACTCACTCCGCTTCTTTTCAGAGGTAAAAAAAACTACAATAATCAAACTTAACTATTCAATAGAGGTGCTATTATATACCAATTGTTATCTTTGCCATTTGATGGACACTCGAACCTTGAATTAAAAAAAAAAACAATTGAATGCCGATACACGGTGTCATTTGATGTAATTGACTGAACCACAACCAATAACCAATTGTGTCACCAAAGGTATTTCATGCTTTGGAAAATAATTATGATTCGCTTTGAGGATAGAATTATTGGCTCAATAAATCCATGAGATGTCTGCTGTTTGGAGGTTTTTCTTGCCCCAGTTTACAGCTAGTCTATTCATATCCGTAGAAAGGTGTGGCTTGGTTGATAACACTAGTCTACACGATTTTTACCTAAAGGCTAATTGGTGTATGCATATTACGTGGTGATTTTAGTGTTATTAGCGAAATCATGGAAAGGCTCTGGATAAATTAGATCTCGGGTTCAATCCGAGCAAAACTGAAATTATGCTTTTTAACATGGAAACCAAATACCTGATTGGACGCTTCCCCAATTGAATGGACAACCACTCTCAGTATTGCTCAATGCCAGGTATCTAAGGGTGAGGTTGGCATGCATAGCTATCTATGCCTCCAACAAAACCTTGGGTAAGAAATGGGGACGACCGAAGTTGACTCTATAAATGTACACAGCCGTAGTACGCCCGATTCTCACGTACGGGTGGCTAGTATGGTGGCCTGGATGCTACAATTACATCAAATGACACTGTGTCAGCATTCAGAGTTATTTTATTTTTTTTTTTAATACAAGGATCGAGTGCCCATCAAATGTCAAAGATAACAATTGTTTTATGCGGTGTAAATTGGTATACAAAAGCACCGCTATTGTGTAGTTAAGTTCGATTCTTGTATTTTTTTTACCTCTGAAAAGAGGCGGAGTGAGTACATTTTATTATCTGATAAAATTAATTTGCAATTTGATGGCTCTAGTGGGTTGAATTGGTCGTTCGATATGAAATTATTTCAATGATAATGGTAAACATCGTTGTACGGTTGCGGTCGTTAATTAAAAATCTATGGAAAGGCTGTTGTTAGAATTGACTTTTGTAGATATATTCCATGTACATTTTCAACCGTTTTGCTAGAGTGACAACACTCAAAATTTGGTTGCGGACAAGACCTATATATAATCGAAAAGGTTTTCGAGGTCGCTGAATCTAACGTCAAAATTAGACAATTCAAAATCTCGGATTCAAAATGGTATCCAAAAATTAAGAAAAATAAAAACTGTGAACACTTAAATAGTATGCTTTTGAGATCATTGATTCCAAATTCGAGGTCGCCTCTCTACGTTCTTGAGCCCCAGGTTGGTCTATCCTGGTTTGTCTCAATGCAGAGATAGGCTCGCGTTCGTTTTCGTTTTTAGTGCATTTTTATTTTTGGAATTTATGAACTCTTAACAGCTAGACACAAAAAACGCTTAAAACTAGCTTAACTAACTTAACTATGTTATATACTAACTTAATGGCCCTATGCGGGCGCTCTAAGCTAAACCTAATGCTTAAAATATGTCTTTCGACGTAACATAACTTAAACTATTTATTAAATCTATACTTACAAATATTGGGAAACTAAGAAAACATTTTTAAGCAAAAACTTAGTATATGAACTGAATTTTTTTTACTATATATAAAACTTACAAACTACCTAAAAGCTACTTATTCTAAGGTACGTGATTAAACACGCGATTTTTTTTGATATACATATATATATACATATATATAAATATATTGTATACCTTCATAATACATATAGTATACATACATATATACACATGTATAAGCTTTCTTTTTTTTTTTTTTTTTTTTTTTTTTTTTTTTAATGCTTAAAACTTAAACCGATCTTAGAACTATGTAAGCCGGCCAGGCTATAAAAAGCTACACCGACTTTGCCCCTTGTGAGCCTACCCCGAATCAAAAGGAAACGACGAGGGAGTTCCCTCTCCGTCCCCGAGCCACCAGAATTTCTGGTGCTGTCTTACTGCATCTGCCATATCACGGCTTGATACCGCTCTACTAAACCGGAGACGCTCCGTGGTGCTATGTGCGACGTGTCGGTCGTAGTTAAGTCGCCTGTCCGCAGCATTTCGGGCAAAATGGTAGATTAGCGGCACCGCTACCCTATCCTGTATCAGACCTTGTTTATCTAAAAATAGGAACGCCTCTGGGGGGATGAAGCCGTTAAGACGCACACTCTCGTGATACAAATCATTGGGGTAGTATGCCCCGGAGATCAGGTTATTCACCGAGGACATTGCTCTTACAGTGTGCCTTCGAATCATATTGATCAGGAAATTATCCACTCTGTTTATGTTCGCCCTATTATACAGGACCTTATTAGAATAGAATTTTATGTACTGGGACTCTGGTGTTCTGTACAACTGAAGACAAGCCCTAAGGCAAGCCCTCTCAAACACCCGAATCCTTTCCATCCAGCTTGCTCCCACGTTGAACCACACGGGACATCCATATACGAGCATGGGCCGAATAAGGGCCATGTAGCAGATTACCTTCACCCTTGCATCGAGTTGGCTGCTATAAAACAGTCTCTTTGTAAGGGCAAAAGCACCTCTGGCTCTGACCAGAGCAGCATCTACATTTTTGTTAAAATATAGATATTGATCTAGCCAGATCCCAAGGTATCTAACCACACTTCGACTCGCTAGTGTCTGCCCGTGCTGTCCCACGATTGAGAACTTTCGCCAATTCTTTCTGGTATCCCTGGAGGCCCCAGATAACGACGTTCTAAACAGAATAGTCTCTGTCTTCTGGAAGTTGATCTTCAGCTTCCAGTCGTCGCAGTATATCCTGATCTTATCGAAATCACGCTGCAAGAGTATTGCAATGACCTCGATCGTTGGTCCTGACCTATACGCGATCAAGTCGTCTGCATACGCAATAGCATGGGGAAGAGATCCTACGAGATCACTGGTGTAAATGTTAAAGAGGATCGGCGAATTAACCGCACCTTGTTGTAGACCGTTTTTGATTTCGAACGTCCCAGCAGAAGTCACATTGCCATTTTTCACAATGAACTGTCTACTGGTGAGCATATTACAGAGCATGTACAGCAGTGGTTTACTTATGCCCAGCCTGTTCAACTTGTAGAAGAGTCCTTCTAGCCATACGGTATCGAACGCCTTCTCCAAGTCAACCAGGCAGGCACCCGTGCATTGTTTCTTACTTTTGTTCCATTGGATGTCAGATACCAGTTTAGACGCGGCATGTATTGTATCATGCCCCGCCTTAAAACCGAATTGGTTATCCGGAATTATATTACTGTTCTCAGTCCACTTAAGCAGGGCCCTATTGATCACTTTCTCGAATACCTTGCTGATGTTCGGAAGGAGACTTATCGACCGGAGATTTGCCGGATTGGAGGAGTCCTTTCCCCTTTTGGGGATGGGTTGTATCACTGCTGTTTTCCAATGCGCTGGATAATGTGCATTATTCAGCGCATTGTTAAACAGAGTGGTGTAAATGTCCACCGCTTCTAGAGGGAGATGTCGAAGCACAATGTTCGACAGTCCGTCAATTCCCACTGATTTCTTCTTTCTCAATGATGCGAAGATCGTTTGGAGTTCTACCTTCGATACGTATGGGTAGTGAACCATTTCATTGGCGACGACATTATTTGCCATGTTATCGTCATTGAACTCGGTAAAACCTATGTTCTCTGATCGCCAGTGCTCTATATCATTTCGAAGGTAGACGTTGTGCACAAGGACTCGACTTTCCAGGTCGTGGTTCGGGCAAATGCTATCATTCACCTTGTACACTTCCTGGAAAGTCGCTCCTATAGCCTCTACTTTCTCCTGGGGATCTTCGATCATGAAAAAATTGTCATCATCGACAGCGTTCCCGGGATCTATGCCTGCTGTTATTAGTATTTGTTCGTTGTTCGTCGTTCGAGGGATCTTAAGACACGGCAGGTCGTTTTGATTATTCCTCCGAAAAATTTTATTTATTTGCGGGAACATACTCGGGTTGTTGGATTTTACAGCCCGAATTTTGTTGTTCCAATGCAGATTTACAGAGACTCTGTAATTTTCTCTAATTAACTGTTGGAGATTTTTAATCAACGACTTCAGTGTCCTAACCTCCGAGTTTTGTCTGTCCGTAAACTGTCTGTACAAGGTTTTGAGTCTTGACAGAAGTCTACTTTTTTGTTGGTGTAGTGCGTCGATTGTTGCATTGCGGAACATGTCTGCGTTGTCAGTGTGTTGATAACGAGGTATCGTACTGTCCATCGTTCGTTTGATGGTCTCGTCCATTTGTCTTAGGTACCTGTCGATCTCCTCGTTTGACAGGTTCCTATTGGACGGTGGGTAGAGCGAATTCAAGGAGAGTGCTCTTGTCATAGCTCTGGAGAAGCGTGTCCAACGCATCCTACTGTAGTTGTAGGGGTACGTTTGAACAAACTCGTCCAATTCCGCAATTTCGTTGGGAATTGTAATTTCGGCACTGAGTCCGCAATGGTCACTGTCATACACAAAAGTGTGTAGGCAGTTTCTCGTTTGTTGGTTCGTGTTGGTCAGTTTCAACCGTACATCGAACAGCATAAGATCCAGATAGGAGCCGCTTCTAGGATACGACGGGCTATCTGTAGCTATCAAATCGAGTCTATACTCGACATTGTGTTGACCCCACCAATTGAATAGTAGGTTCCCCCTAGAATTTGGTATGTTATTTCCCCAATCGCTGTGTTTGGCGTTTAAATCTCCGGCAATGAGGAAATAATTCGCCTCCGACTCCAGCCTTAGACATCGAAAAAGTGTCTCGAGCTCTGTAATAAATGACGTAGTTTGAGTAGAACCAGATGCGTAGACCGCGACCATGTACATCCTCTTTCCACTACGGAGAGCAATGCACACGATACATGCTTCCAGCTCCTGGAATCTCCGCACTTCACCGCTGTACACGGCCTTATGTCGTAAGTCTTTGTGAATGAAGATCGCAACACCTCCTCCTTGAGTAGAGTCGGGTCGGTCTCTTCTTATAATATTGTATTTATTATGGCTCAGTTTGTGTTTCTGGGATAGCTTAGTTTCGCTAACCAAAAGCACATCAGGGCTTTGATCTTCTAACAACTTAAAAAGTACGGTTCTTCGCTCGATCCTTATCAGTGAATTCACATTCACCGCAAGGATTTTTAAGGGTTTCTCCGCCATCGTATCCATTACGACTGGAGGTGCGCTAGGCCCGGCAGAAATGCGTAGATCTGGTCCACCCGTTTCGCCTGCTCTTGTAACTGTCGCTGAAGCTGGTTCATTTGCCCTTGAATAGAGAGCAAAATAGTCAGCAAATCAGGCTGAGCCTCAGGTGCTTTAGGCACTGGGGCCTGTGCGGCAACCTTCGGTTGTTGTTGTACCGTGTTTCTCCGGCCTGACGCCATTTGGGCGTAGGTCCATTGGGGAGTAACGGCTGGTGTTTGACTAGAAACAGGTGGACGCTTGACTTCGATTTTCTGCTGACGAGCCAGGTTTACTTTTTTCATGTACTGGAACTTAGGACAACCCCGATAGTTTGCGGTGTGTCCCGAGTTCCCACATAGTGCACAAGAGAGTTGGCCTTTATCTGCCGCCCCATCCTTACCCAGGGAACATTCCTCTGCTTTGTGGTTCTTTCCACACTTTACGCATCGAGGCTGCATTTCGCAGTTCGACGCGGCGTGCCCGAACCTTTGGCAGCGAACACATTGTAAAATGTTATCGCTCCTCTTTACTTTTTCCCATTTAACAACCTGGTAGTCTAGGACAGTAATACTCCTTAGACCATCCAATTTGCTGTTGGGAGTTATCTGAATAAGGAAGAACGGTAATTTCCGCTTCTCCCTTTTGGCCTTTGCTGTGGTGAACGGCTTGACTCCTACGAACTCAAGACCGTCGCACTCCTTCTCTTTCAGCATCCTAAGGAGCTCTCCCGGTTCGATAGACGGATCTACCCCCCTCAGTAGCATAGTTTGCAACTTTTCCCCCTTCGGGGTGAAGGAGAAGAACTCCGTCGTCGTTTCCTTTAATAAACCTTTTATTTTTTTGTACTGCTCCACTGTATTACAGTGGATAGTATGCCTATCTTCATTAATGCGTTTAATAAAAAAGTTGTTGCCTATGGCCGACTTACATAGCTCAATGGTGTCTTTTAAATCCATCTTGAAGGTGTTGATAGGTGGCACCTTCTCCTTTGCACTCCTCTGCTGCTGATGTTGTTGTTGTTGCTGGTCTTTCTGTTGATGTTGTTGTTGCTGCTGATTCTGTTTTTGTTGTTGTTGTTGCCGCTGCTGCTTAGCTGGCAACTGTTTTTGTTGTGGCTGCTTTGTTGGCAGCTGTTGATGTTGTTGTTGCTGCTTTGCTGGCAGCTGGTTTTGTTGCTGTCGATTTGCGGGCAGTTGTTGTTGCTGCTGCATATCAGGCAGCTGTTTTTGTTGTTGAATTTTTTTTTGTGACTGGCTATCTTCTGCTCTTCTGGCTGTTTGTTTAGCCTTTATGGTCAGCACCCTCTGCTGGAGCTGCCGTATGCTATCATTGATGGCCTCCATCTCTTCGTCCTCATCCTCGGACTCGGAGGCAGCTAACGTGGCGAAGCTATTGCTACCACCTCTGTAGCAATTTTCTCCACCGTCCGAGATGAATGTACGCTCTTTTGCTGCTGCTGTTGTTGTTGACGGCGCCCCCACCCTCACTTCTCCCGGCAGCTTTTCAGTCGAAGCTGATAGGGAGAGGCGCTTGCCTTCGTAGGGAGTCAGCCTCTGCTTCCTCCTCCTCTTTACCGTGGTTCCACTTTCGATAATTGCCAAGTGGCTTTCACTGTCATCGGCCGATGTTTTTGTGTCCACTACTCCCGCTATGGGAAGCAGGAACCGTTCTTTTTTTCTCATTACCGCACTTGTTATTGTTTATGTTAATTTTTTTACTTTAAAATAAAATAAAATACAAAAAAAAAAAAAAAAAAAGAACTTTTGTTCCGGTGGGAATTGAACCCGAACAACTCAAGTCACTGGACGCTAACACTAGCTCTGCGCTACCGCGACACTTGATGCACCACTGTCTATTTATGTTTAAAATCACAAGGAGAAGCCGAAACACGTGCGATCTCTACTAAGGTCTGTGAACGACTGAGAGATAGGCTCGCTTTATGTCCTCAGTGTACAATAACCATCCTTCCGGGCAAATATTTACTGGGTATGCCTATCGCTACATGCAAACTTAAATTAAAGCTGGATGCTACCGTAAAGACAAATTCTAGGTGGACAAGGAGTATAACTTGTCTAACGACAAAGCAGATTTGGCCCATGCTGGATCTGAAACGCTCTAGGAATTTGATTTCTCTGATTTCTGATAGTGCTGTTATAGGTGTCATTACTGGACATTGTCTAGTAGGCAAGCATGCAACAAAGCTTGGCGTATTCTCTAACGATTTCTGCAGAAGCTGCATGGACGAGGAGGAGGAGGAGACTATTCTTCACCTTCTTTGCACCTGCCCAGCTCTCTCCCAAAGAAGGAAACTCCACTTAGGAGCCTTCTGTTTCATTGATCTAGATGATCTGAATAATATTGACGTTAGGTACATTCTACGCTTTATCAGAAGCTCTAAATGGTTCAACGAGTAGGCTAGAGGCCGCGTCTCAAACACATGTGGTATCACAATGGACCTATTATTGGTCTAACTGTGTTGGCTTCTTTGCTGACAGCCACTTCAACCTAACCTAACCTATGTCCTCAGTGACTGTATATAGCTTAAAATAGTCCTCTGCATCTCCTAGTGATCGGAAGTGCAGGTACTTGCTTCATGACGTGGCCATCGTCTCACCTCTCGCGGCTTTCTATGATATTTTCTTTGATGGGTGTAACTTCAAAGCTGCCCCTCATATATTCGTTAGCTACTTTGTCCAGTCTCGTCACACCTTCCCATCTAAGCATTTTCTTTTCGCTCACATCCAGCTTTTGTTCATGCGCCTTTTTAATTTTTCGTAGTTGACTCTGCTGGTGATTTTTTAAGTGTTTAGTTTTTAATTGTCAAAAAAAAAAAAAAAAACAGGAAAATTGCAAAAGTATATAAAATTTGGTAGCCATTTACTTTTTAAAGATTATTTCATGTAAATGTTGACCACGACTACGTTTGAAGTGGTCCATACGGAGAGTCCAATTTTGAGTCACTTTTTCGAGCATATTGGGTGGTATCTCGCTAATAACATGTGTAATGTTGTCTTCGAAGGCTGCAATTGACTATGGCTCGGCATAGACGAGTAATTTGATGTATCCTCATAAAAAATAGTCTAAATGCGTCAAATCGCACGATCTAGCCGGCCAATTCACAAATTGACTCCACGTAGTCGATTAACACAATCCCAATTGCTGCGAACGGCGACGAATGGACGAATGGACATAGAACACTGAAAAACCAAACAGCATCAAAATCACCCTTTATTTTCAGTAGCTTTCGATATCGCTAACTGAGCATAGCACATTTCATTTCATTCAGCAGATGGCGCAATAAAGTGTTTTGTTTAGAAATATTGGTAAACGAAAAGAAAGCGTTGAACTACGCTCTTTAATTTAATATTCTATTCTATGTAAAATCATTGACTCTAAAGACGTTCGCTGTTCACAATAATATCGTACTATCCTGGGTTTCCGCACAAAGGGGCACCAAATGAAAAGGACTGCAAGGTTTATAATCTTCCTTTATTCACCCTGAATCGTTCTATAGGCTAATGTATATTAGCATGTAGATATGTATGTATATTATAATTGACCTTATTAAGCTATGTGATCAACGTCTGTATTATTGTCGTTTGACGTCTCAGTACATCACATCGTTATATTTTTCAAATGACGTATGTAGATACACCGACAAAACATTTTCTTAGCTAAGATTTGTGTTCACATTTAGTAAGGAGCGTGAGAAATTTAATCGGTTCATCATTTCTGGATTCTATCTATCGCAATAGCAAACGAATTTACCCTACCCCATGCTAAAAAGAGACTGACGCCATAACCATGATAGCCGACAATCAGCATTCGTTCCCTTACTTTGATCGATTTATCATTTCTGCGACACAATTTGCTTCTTATCTAAGTCTCATCAATGGTTATAAATCAGTGCAAAATGTCCGGTGGATGCTTCCAAAAACGCCGGTCGTAGTTCGAAACTGCAACTCAAATACTTTGGTATCTCCCTGACCTTTAGTAGTCCATCGTTGACAAACGTTACCATAATTTCTGTAGACCTAATCTTTTTTGGGCGCCCACTGGTAATGTGGTAATTTACGGTTTTGTACCCAGTTGTATTTATAAGTATAGAAACTTGGGGATCAACTTGTGTCACGAATTTTGCAATAAACTAATTTTCATATTTTATTGCCTGAGCGCCGGTCCGACAAATTTTCAAACGTCCTATATACGTCTTTGTCCTACCATAACCCACCATTCTTCATCGGTTACACCTTAGGGCTATTCAAATTCTACATTTTCTTATCTTCCTTTTTACACGTTGTAAAATTTAGCTGGTGTGCCTCCAGGTTGCGTTCTTAGGCCTGTACTTTTAATATTTATTTTTTATTTTGTCTCAAGTTCACAGAATTGTTCTTGTCTTTACTTTGCTGCATTGTTTTCCATTGTTAATTTATTCAGAATAAGAGTCATTTAGGGCCCCCCCATTGTAGCATACAATTAAACTAGACACCAAAAAGATCCTCTAAATGCCGCCCCCTTCATTAAAAAAGGCTTATAATGAAAACCAACCAAAACACCCATTAATGAGGAATTTAAAATTTCAAACACACGCATATGACTCCAGTGTCAACCGCAACCACCACAGTTGTCACATTGCCTGACTTTTAACCTTTTTTTTTTTTTTTCTTTTTGAGTCCTTTGATTAACAAAAGTGACTCTGAAAATTCCTTCATCATCATCATTATTGTCATCATTATGATGATTGTCTATTGCGGTGCACGCAAAAGACACCTTTATCAAAGGAATCCGCAAAAATAAAACAAACATAAGAAGATACCAAGGGAAGGAAGAGCAAACACGCACCCATTCTCTGAAAAAAGAATCCAAAGAAAAGGACATGAAGTAGAATTCAACACACAAAAATGCGGTCAACCCACACACCAAGCTCACTAATGGATGCCTCTGTAGACATAAAGGTACCCACACACATCTTTTTTTACGTATCCTTTCAAAAGGATGTATGCTTCGTTTAACTAACCCAGTCTGAAGAAATTAAAAAAAGCAGCAGCTTTTTTTGTACTCGGATTTCTGTTAACGAAAAACTATGACAACTTCTGCTATGCTCTAGTCTTCGTCGTCGTTATTTCTGTGTCGTGGGTGTGAACTCACTTCGGGTGAGATGTTTTTTCTACTTTCTGCTGCGAAAGTTGTTGACATCCGGCAATTACATAAAAATGACGAGAATGAAAAATTCTTAACGTCTGTCACCCTCCCGCTAGACTACATATACACGCACACCAAGCACAGCTCTTCTGATCCATTCTATTGGTCTATTACATTATTCTCTAAGACTTTTCAGTCAAAAGGACAATTATAAAAAAAGAATGAAAAAAAGAGAAACTTTTGTTAAACTTAAAGTTTCCTGAAGAAAGCAGAGTATCACTTGTGTCACAGTCTGTTCCCTGTGGCGGCATCCTTTCTCAAAATTTTGCTGCACCATCCAATCCAAGTTATTCTTGTTCCAATTTTTGTCGACAGAGACATTTTCTCAAACCGTCATCTCAGATAAGTGGTGTGTGCGGTGTGCAAAAAAATGACATTCTTTACCAACCGCAATAGAGAATGAGTTACCTAAGACATCTGAATAAACTAACCGCCAAAGTTGAGGGGAGGTTTCAAATTTACGTACCTAAATACATATGGATGTCGGAGAATATCT
This sequence comes from Pocota personata, assembly GCA_963082735.1. Lineage (NCBI taxonomy): Eukaryota > Metazoa > Arthropoda > Insecta > Diptera > Syrphidae > Pocota > Pocota personata. Next base: position 142,119,749 of record OY720430.1, read on the forward strand.
GAGTGTGTATCTTAAATTGATATTAAAAAGTTTCAACTCCTAAATAAACATTTAGATTTTTGTTTTTGAACAAAACTAAATATCTAATTTTCAAAATTTACTTTTGGATGTTCTATTTGCTGTTCCATGATGACATCATCATCGTGTACATTTGAAAGACGGTTTTGATTTTGCAAACACCAATGTGGTGGGGAAACTTTATTATTTCAGTCAGGGATAATAATTCAGGGTGAACTTTGAACTAATAAAAAGTTGCAAAATCAAACTATACCGACAGTAGATTTGTCCTAATTTCGAACCACCAAATAGGATAATCTCGAAAGCCATGTGGTGGTCTACTTAATTTTGTATGATCTTCGATTTAAATGAAAAAAGTTTAAACAAAACTCTTCAACTAAAGAAGAAATCCTGACAACTTTTCTTGAGTTACTAGCCCACAGATAGCTTTTTTCAATCCATTTAACCTTCGTCAGCTCATAAAGAGCACTTCAAAGAAGGAGACATTTACAAAAATTACAGAACGAAAAAAAAAGTGGAAGGGTTACAACAGAATTGCCTTAAATAATATATCAGCCAGTTATATCAGTCCCTCTCCACACTCTTTGTGCAACCCCACTTCAAATTCAATTAAACACAAACCACTTTTAACCCCCCACGCAGCAGCCATCGTTTCAAATTACAGATTCTTCCCTACTCGCGTAGAGCATTTCAATTATCCTTATCAAAAATCGATTGCGATATGCAAACGCGGCACTTATTCGGTTGTTTGGCGCGCGCAACGCCGCACCACCAGGAACAACTGTCAAGTATCTATGACTGTCACAAAGTATCTTAGGGAACAGTAATTTGACTGTCAACCAAAAACTCCATTTATACCGTCAAATTAAAAAGTTTTACACTCTACCTCTCGTACTATACTCATCTGCTTTGTCGCGTGAAGAAAGAAAATCGAAGAAAAGGAACCCTATCATCTTCTCTATGGTTCTGCTTCGAAGGGTAGAAGGAACAGATTTTCTGGTTTTCTTTGATATCGATATTTTTTTTTCTGTTTATTTGCAGGGAGTATACCTACTCCCCTTAATTTTTTTTTTTTTTTTGAGGGAAGACGGAAAAAGGAAACATTAATTTAAACGGCGAAATACGCGCCTTTAGGGATGATTTGAAAAACTGATATGTATCTAAAGAGATGAAGAGGCCCAAAAATATACACTCACACACACTTAATTTGCTTTGATTTGTTTTCTGTGTTCTCTTTTTTTTCTCACCAGTAATACCGCTCGTAGACAGATACTTTAATTTCCAAACAAGCATATACTATGTATGAAGGTACTTTTCCCCAAATTTTTTTTTTTTTTTTTTATAAAAAAGAAAATTGCTTAATTCGCAAAGAAATTAAAAAAAACGAAGACGACAGGATAAAGTAAGAAGAAATAGAAAACCAACAGATGGGACTTCTTAAATATTTATTCTCTACTTTATTTAAGCTTACGTTTTTGTGAAACATCTTTTCGATATGCGGACGATAGATGAAGAAATTTGTATCCGTTATCTGTCTGTCGTATAAGAAAATGTACATTTTCTTCTACTTCTTCTGGGGCAGATTCCAAGTTGTTTTTCGAAGAAAAAAAAGTGGGTAAAAAGATTGTGGAGGACTTTTAGTAATGATCAAAGGAGAGATACTCAGCTATTGAGGTACTTTTTTTTGTGTGTTAAAGTTTTCTTTTAAGAAGTACTCTAATTGGGTGTTTGTTCTTATATGTATAGTTTTCTCAAAAGTCCTTGATTGTAATTTGTACTGTTTCTTCTATTAAACTGGTTCCCCAATGCTGCCGAGAGAGTTGTTTTTTTTTTCGAAAGAAAGATACATCTTTTTTTTTTTTGCAGAAAGTATTTGGGAAATCTTTAAGGAGTGCTAATGACAAGTTTTGAGGTCAATTTATGAAAGTGTTGCATCCAATTTGAGGGCTACTATCAGTGAAAAGGAAAGAAAGAATGTATTTAGAACAAATTGCCCTTGTTTTGGAAGATATTTTATCCGTCATATATAGGTATAGATATATCTATCATTTTTATTCTATCCAGGGAATAGTGAAAATTCGATGTCCCCTACTTTTTATTGAATATTTTCTATTTGAATTTTTGTTTGTAATAAAACCGTAACAAGTTTACAAACACGACTTACTGGACCACATCCAAACCGAATTAGTTTTCCTATAGATTTTTTTTTGTTAAGATATTGCTCCCATTTTAACCTTACGACTTTCGCATAAAAAAAGCCTGTGTTGCAATTGCAATTTTGTGGCTCTTTCGTTGTAGCATTTGATGTCTACCAACACTAAGCGCGGGTCTCCTAAGACCGTGTGTACCTATAGTTTGGATGCAAGATTACGGTGGCTAGTAGGTCGAGGCTGCATGTACAGTAGCAGAAAAAAAAACCTAATATCACTTGGAGTCAGGACGATTACACTACTAATGCATGAAGGGGAGCTGACAGATATGGTTCCCTCGCTGCGTAGGGGTAGTTGGAGGGAAAGCTGTAAATTTTACCATACCCCACATTTCGCTTGATGTCAGCCTGTGGTCCACTACGTTTTCTGGGGTAAGCGTCTCTTCAACTAATTCTTCAAGGCTTTTCCTCTGCTCTGTGCTGAATTTTGGGAAGTGAAAAAAATGATGTCCTGCATTGGAGTCATCATGTCCGAACCTGTGGAGATACGCTCGATAACAGGCATGCCGTGTTAGCAACTAACTGAGGTAGAAGTCCACTTCTCCGTGACTCGTGTTTATCCATTGTTTTGTTGCAGCCTGTGACAGAAACGTTACCTCGGGAGTAGCTTGGCGACTCGCGACATACTGCCCCCGGGTGTTGAACTCCATTTGACAAAATCCTAAGAATTGATGTGGAATAATGCGAGTATTTTGGGGACTTTAAAGTTTAAGGTCCCAATGTTTCACATTGCGTGATTTTGATTCTTGAAATATATTCTTCTGGAACCCTTTTACCCCTCTGCTTTGGCATGGCTAAATTCCCAGTTCCTAATATTCGCATCAAAATTTCCTTCGTGACTAACAAAAAAAGGTGTTACCCAACAAACCATCCGCTAAGACTTAAGGTCAACCTCGGAGTAGGTGTATGCCCCCTGTTTCAAAAAAATCTATTAATTTACGATCCGCGAGCACAGAACAAATGTTCCACTTAAATAATCGCTTCAAAGCGAACCGCCCGTTCATGTTATACACCCTCCAACCATCACCTCTATCGTTTCATCCAAAAGATTTATTTTATCGAAAATAACAGATGATAAAAACAAGCACTGCCCACCTCCCCGTACCACACTTTAAGTACATTATTTAGCATGTACACCAACAATATTTCATATAAATTATGTAAGCAATTCTTTTTGCTTCTCCCGTACTTTATTTTATTATGTTTCGAGAAATCCCCAAAAAAAGCAGAGCAAGGCCAACAGAACATCAATCAACACTAGCTGTGTGCGCTCCCCCTTATGAAGTCATAAGTATGTTTCGCTTCGGGCAAAAGTCAGCAACCACTACCCTAAAGCCACCCAAGTGATGTCGTCACCACCTCAACCAACCTTCCTGCTGACATTCATTTGGCAGCTAAGGAACGCGCGCGTGTTGTAGTACTGTAAGGGCACTCAGGTGTCAAGTAACCGAAATTAATTATTCCGAATGTGTATAGAAAACGGAACACGCCCCGAAAAAAACGTCGGTCGGTTCCTCTGCGAGAAAAATTATTCCATGTTTGTGTAGTGGTGCGTAGTATAGTGTGGTGTCACAAGGTAGGCATGTGAAATTTTACGCGGACTATTGTGGTTATTGCCCTTCGACGGTTGTTATCATCAAAAACCATGACCATTTTACCACCCATTAGGAGTACTTAAAACCACCCTCGAAAGGACTATTACTGATAAATGTGTAGTATAGTTCGGATAGAACTCCCTTGATGGTTTTGTTTTCTAGTTTCGAAGAATTATTATTACTTGAATACTGAGGGGCATCCGTCCAGGTAAGTTCAGAGTTAATTTAATGGTCATTATGTAATTGCATAGCAGAAGAATACCAATGAAGGAGGCGGAATAAACATAGTTCTTTAAGTTATCGAGGCCATATGTGAGACTTTTAGACATTGCTAATGTTTCCTCTAACTACAGAGAAAAAAAACTCTATTATTCATCGCCCATGCAATTTGTGAAAAGGACGGAGGCGATGAAGACATAAAAATTTACTTTGTTGTGTAGTTCAAAAGTTTTCGATGAGAAAATTACTTAATGTTGCACCATAGTTGTGCATGAAAAGTTTTAACGAAACTCTATGAAACATCGAATAAGACTGTGATAAAGAAGCAGGAATTATGAGTACTGCAACGTGCTTTTAGCACCCGAGCTACATTTTGAGTAAGTAATACAATGTAAGTGAATTACTTTAAGGTAGAAATTTGTTAAAGTGAAATTGCCAAAATATGCCACTGGCTACACATTTATAGTCAGGGACAGAACAAACGCAAATCGAAATAAAAGATATGGGGCATATCTATTTAACTCTAATATTATTAGTGATTATCTAATTAATTAAACGACCAGCAAAATATGCTATAAAAAAAAATAGAAATAAATCTTCAATAAGGAAAAAAAACGAATCAAATGTGTTCTGCTGATCAACTAATTTATTTTTACTTAAAATAAAATTTGTTAGCGGACCTAAGAATATTTGTATTTTTTCAGCTCATCTTTTATATTATTTTGTCTGCTGATTTAACAAACTATCATATTAAATTGCTGATCCAATAATTTTATTTTGCTGGTCAAAAAACCCTTTATAGCTGATCGACTAAATGGGAACTCTTATTTAATGCAAGGTCATTTAAAATTATCTTGAAAAATAATAATATGCGCAGATACTGCATATATCATTAGCTTCAATTATAGCGCCCCAATCAGAAGATGAATTAAGAAATTGGTATATAAGAGCTTCACATTGCAATTCACCAATAACAATGTCGCGGCGTTTCAGTCTGCAGGCAACTTCCTTCCTTCCATAATTTATTTGCCGCTGAAAAAATACTTTCTACAGGTACCGTCGTCCCCGACAATTATTGTCAGTGAAAAATGGTCATTTAATTCGTCACTTAATCCGTTATAGCCTTAACAATGGGGAAAATGCAGGTATCAAATTTCATTGAAGTAACATGGACTTAGTGTTACTGATATGCTTATTTTTCACTTTATATCTCAGAAGAATAAGCATTGCCTAATGCCTATCTACAGCTGCGAACATAAAAATAGTGGCACCTCAAATAAGAATTTTTAAATTACCCTTGCCTTCGTATCTGAAGTCACCCATCGAAATGAATGCCTTCAGAGCAAGCTCACACATTGTAGGTAAAATAATGCAATGGATGAACAAGATCATCTGTCAAAGGAAAAGTTAACGGTACTTCTTGATCCTCAAGGGTGTGTGCCATAGAGAATAATAAAGCGCTCGCTTCATTTGTCATTTATTAAAAAAAAAAAAAAATTGTTTTCAAGCTAAAGTAATCAGAATGTAAATAGAAGTGGGTTGTGTGTTATAATATGCATTTGGTTTGTTGATTTGTTGTTTTAATCATAATAGTTGGCCGCGGAAAACGCTGCAGCATCGAGGAAAATTCTCCAGTGCGAAATGACGGCAAATCTTATCGGGAAACCCAACGCATTCTATCTTGCTCAGCTCCGAAAATATTCAACGTCATCAACTACAAACAAAAACCAGAGAAGAGAGGAGCATAATGGAAAACCACACCACAAGACGATCGCAATATTGTCCTCCAAAGCAAAAAGAATCATTCGAATACAGCCGTGCAGATAAAGAGCGAAACGTCCCCCTAACACCGAATTCTTGCCCAGGTAGACCACAAAAACCGTAAAACATGGAGGTTCACGAATAATGATATGGGGCTGCTTTTCCTATTGGCTCCATTTACCGAATTGAGAATACAATGGACCAACACATCGATATGGAAAATGTAATGCTGCCCTATGCGGAGTGGGAAATGCATTTAAAATAGGTCCTACAGCAGGATAACGACCCTAAGCATACTAACCGTTCAAGTTTTGGAATGGCCAGCCCAATCTCCTGACATGAGTCTCATTGAAAATCTTTGGGTCGATATTAATAAAGCTGTTTTTAACAATAAACCCACGAATAACAACCAATTGTGGAAAGTTGTTCGAGATGCATGGTGTGGAATATCACCAAACCGCTGTAGGCGCCTTGTTGACTCCATGCCAAGACCGTGTACGGCTGTTATAGCTAATAAAGGCAGCTCAACCAAGTATCAGTAGGATGAATCATTTTTAAACCTCCATTTTATAAATAATAAAGAAAATGTAATAATATTTGAAGGCGCTACTATTTTTATGTTAACCGTGAAAATATTTTTTTTTTTCCCCCTATTGCTGTAAATCTGTTGTGAAGCTATGTAAGAGCCTCTAGAAAGTAATTTCTTGACGTTATTACTCGACCCGGCTTTACTTTTTCTGATGGCGATACCTTATGGCCTCAGGCCTTGACCAACGAGCCTCTAAAGCTAGCACGGTTCATTATCAGTTATCTTTATTTGCGTACGCCAAGTTGAGTTCCCCTTTTACTGTGATGTATTCGAAGACTCTCAGCACCACAGCTAAATATGCTTCATTATCAGATCGTTGTCACTTTACAGCCTGTACGCTGTTAAATCCATTCTTCCTATTATCTGACTTGATCTCATTTTGACTGGCGAATCATTGCAGAATTAAATTCTTATGCCTTTTATCTAATATAAAATTAAGTGAACAATTTTTATATTTTTGTTGCATTGTAACTGCGGGTAACTCTAGAAAACCTGGACCGGTTTCTATGGCGTGTATTTTAATTCTTAAGATATTTTTCAGGGAAAGTTTACAGAATCCCACACAAAAGGCTTTGCTATCTAAAATGTCTATTATGAATCTAATCTTGTTAGCTAGATAATTTGTTGGGGTAATTAGGGAAGCGATATATGTATATCTATATGTATATCTGTATGTATATAAAAAAAAACAGTCAAAACCGTGCTAGCATAAACTGATGATTAAAGAGGACCTATTTGGACTTTTAAATAAATGAGATCTTAACAAAGATGGAATTGAGTCAGTGTTCACTAATTTGTTATAGTACATTCTCCATATAACAGTTCAAAAAAGTCAAACAACATAACGCCAAATCCTTCCAACATAAACTCAAAGCTCCTACATGCATTAGCACAATTCTCAGCCTCGAGCTTTCCGCATTTGAGATTCTCTTCAATTTATTCCTCTTTTATTTTCATAACAAAAGCCTTACCACCTCTGTAAATTTCACCTTAATCAGGCTTAGCACCAACTCCCTAAAATTACGATAATCCCCCACAATGACTTCCCAACTCGTGAACAAAAAAGTTTTTGGATTTTTTTCCCAGATTCCGGTTGAAATTAAAGCAAACTTCTTAAACTCATTAAAAACAACAGAAGGAGAGGATTTTTCTCTAAATATTTGCTCCAATTCCCTTCAACAAAAGAACACAGAATATTCTCCTTTTCTCTCTGTAGTATCCTTTTCACAACAAGCAAACAAGAAAAAAAGAAAGAAATACTTGATCCTTAAACGGAGGAGAAAAAAAAAACAAAAAACAAAGCAGCAAATGTTCGTGCGAACAAAATGTTGGCACACACACTTATTTTACTCACTGATTAAGTGGGTTATCACCGATGGAGGTGTAAATGCTACGCCTTCTCATCCACCATCGTTTTCAGCCCTCATCCAAAAGGAAACCGAAAACCGCGTAAGTCCTAGCAAACGACACTTTTACAAACACCCAACACAATAAGGTAGAAAAAAAGAACGAACGAAAAATCTGAAACAATGACACAAAGGACTGTGGCAGCAACAGCAGTTTCACTCCAAGATATCCTGGTAATCCTTTATTAAGAATGTATACATTGAATCTGGATTACAACTTAGTAGCAACAGAACTGGGAGTGCTTAAGAAAGGAAGTAAAGACTTTAAAGGAAAAGAAAACAAATCTGAAAAAAAAAAAACTTTGCCATGTCCTTATTTTTAATTAGGGACTAAAATATTTTCTATGAAAAAAGATATTTCTTTAATTGCATCTGATAATGAAGTAAAAGGGATACTCGAGAACATAATGCAACCAATCGATGGTACAAGCATAATGTCAAATCCAAATTTTCCAAACTGTCCAAGATTAATTAAAACTGTCTATTAATTTAAGTATTTTAATCCTTGATCGTTGGGATAGCTATCACAGTAAAAAAAAAAGTGTCACAAACACTCAATTGTCCTTTTGAACCCGACTAACACGAGTTAGAAAGATGAAAAAAGTAACACGTACACACAAATGCAAACAAAGAGAAAATTTCATTGGGTGCGAGCATGTGTTTTACATTCTCATCTACACCCATGCCTTTGTGTGCATGGTCGATGTAGCGGTGTGTTTTTTTATGATTTTTTTTTTTTTTTTTTGTAGAAAAAGGACACTCGCAGTTTTAAATTACTCAAAGGGGCAAAGGAATATCTTTCTCATTGTCTTCTAACAGTAATATTGTTTCAAGGGTAATGAAAAATGTGTTTCCAGGACAAAACGAGCTTAGAAAAATCATACAAAAGGATGAAAGTGGATAAACTGACTGACTTTGTTCCCATTATTTCTGTGTGATCCTTGCAATGACAATTCTCTCTTTTCGCATTCACAGACTCTACTCCATTGTAAAAGGATACCCCATTTGAAATTGAACAGATTATTTATTGTTTTCACTTTCTTTCATGTGTGTGTTTTTTATACGTTCTTCGCCTTTGTTTTGTCCTTCTGATTAAAAAAAAAAAAAAAAAGTGAAAAAACCTTAGAAAAATAGAGAAAGGAAAAGCGGAGAGAACTGATCCACTTAGCGATTGCCACAATATTTTGCCTCTTTTTGTCTGTTTGTAGTCCATGCAAGAGGCGGAATCCATTTGAGGATTGAAATTTAATTGCTGGGAAAAAAAAGGACATGAATGCGGGAAGGAAGGTACTATGTGGCATTGTCGTCGGTAGGTTGAACTGTAAGTGGAGAGAGCCTGTTATTTTTTTTTTTTTCTTCCTGTTTTTTTTTTTTTTTGTTCCAGGTTAACAATGTGGAATTATGGAAATTTTTTGCATTTTTGTGGGAAATTCCTAAAGGATTTTTTGTATGTGTTCATGATTCAATCTCTTCATCTTTAAATTGTGGAATGGAGAATGAAAGTAGGATTTTTGTTTACATTTTACGAGTAGTGTGAGTGCTTGAAGAATTTTTGCGAGGACATACCGGAATTTGGGCAGATTAAAAGATATTTGTACCTTAATTTGGGGGGAGTAATGGACTAAGTAAGGTATACCTTCCAACAGAGATTCTACATTGACAGAGTATACTTTAAGTTTAAAATTAAAGTTCAACCCGAGGAGAATAAATAAATAAAGAATAACCAATTGGATGGATGCTTAAATCCAAATATAAATTACATATTACGCCATGAAGTGAGAGTAAAACGAAGATATACCCAAAAGCAACTTCAGCTGATAAAGGATTACAATTCTGGTAAATTAAACATAACATGAAGATAAGTAACAAGTATACGACCTAGGAAATATGAGCATACATACATACAATAAATACTCGTATATATTTTTTAATTTCTCTTTACAAACAAATGGAGTACCATAGGGTTTCTTTTTAGGGCCAACACTTTTGTATCGATTTTCTAAATCCCCCGTGTAGCGTCTTTCTTCAAGATATTTTTTTTTTTTTATAATTTCCGCGCCAAAGGGAAACCTTTATAATATTTCAGGGCACGGTCGTTTGGGAAGAGGAGGAAGAGGAACAAAAGAGATGCATGTGCACGTTGGCTTTAACTGTTTGAAGGTAGTAGTGATGTGGAAATGCAGAGCCTGGTAGATCATTCCACATTCGTGTCGTTCGGCATATAAACGAATCCATATATTTGACAGTACGACCAAAGTTGGGCTAAAGGATGAGCTGATATGCATTCGAAGCATGACGTGTATTGCGGGTGAGTTTTTGAAGGGGAGGCATGCAACTGGCTATTTCGCTGCAGCATCTTTTTTATGTGTGACTTCCAGTTTAATTTGCTATCTATTACAACTCCTAAATACTTATACTCCTTCACGAATTCAAAAGCAAAGCATTTATTTGTGCAGTTCAGCTTGTCGCAACTAAGATGATGAGATGTAATACAAATTGCAACTTATTAAAAAATCTAGTATTTGCTAACTATTACTTTTTCAAAAATCTTTAAGAAGGCCGATAACAAGCATATTGGCCTATAGTTGTTGTTTGGGTCACTTGGATCACCTTTTTTTTAAAATCGGAATGATTAACGAGGTTTTAAGACAATCAGGAAATATTCCGCACTGAAAGCTTTGATTAACAATGTGCCTCAAGGGATTTACTATGAACTTTCCTATCTTCCTGATGATAACGTTACTAATGCCATCTATCCCACATGAGTTCTTAGCTTTCAAGCTGTTAATAATAACGAGAAGTTCAAAATTACTAATGGGCCCGAAATAGAAAGAAAGTTGACTCGTTTTATCAGGTAAAATCCCCCATTACTATCATTTAATTGAACATGTACATCTGGTTTACATTTTTCAGCTACATTTTTAAAGAAAGCGTTCATGCCGTTGCCTAAGTCCTCATTACTACTGACGATTTTATTGCCTAATTTAAGAATCTTTAAAACTGGATCTTTTTTGTTCTTGCCTAATATGTTATTGACAATACGCCATTGCTCTTTAGGATTATACCGACTTTCTGCAAATTTGTAGCTGTAGTATTCAATTTTTTGCTTATCTATTAGTTTGCGGACATTAGTTTGTAGCTCTCTATATACCTGCTTAACTAAAGGTTGGTTCATTCTGCTCTTATTTTTTTGCATAGAATTTATTTGTTTCTTCTATTTTTGCGCAGATTACATCATTGATCCAAGGTTTAATTTTATTAAATCTATTCCTTTGCTTAGTACTTTTGCAGTCACTTATGTACCCTTCAAATTTTCCGAAAAAACTGAAAAAACACTAGAAGGACATTCCGAACTAAACACAGAGTCCCACCTTTCTAAAGACAGACACCGAATAAACTTAGAAAATTTTATTTGAAATGTTTCTTTTTCACAATTACTAGGAGATTGGTTCGGAACATTGAAAGCAGACGGTTTTTTTTAAAGCATTTTTAAAAGCAATTCCAATTGAATAATGGTCGGTTATACCTAGTTCCAAAATATACGGATAGGTATTGGTAAAATCTCTGGACTTGAGAAAGAGGTGATCGATGCATGACTTTGACTTATCACCTATTCTAGTAGGAAGATTTATAAGCGAGCGAAATCCTAGTGATGATAGCAGAAGCATATAGTCATCGCATTCCCTTGGAAGATTAAGTATGTTGATATTTATGTCCCCCACTAAGCAAACATTCCCACAATTAATTGAGCACAACAAACCTTTGAACTCATTAAGAAAAATATTACTATGCACAAACTGCAGTCGATATACACAAACAAAAGTCACAAACAAATTCTTACCCAGTTTTAATTTTAAGGTGACACAATCTGCACTTTCAATATCTGGAGTGAATGCATCTTCTACTTCGAGTTCACTTTTAACAAACACAACCGTTCCTCCCGATGGATAAGTTTCGTTACAATTTGGATACACACAATAACCGGGAATAGAAAAATTATGGACTTCGTTATCAAAAACCCAGGTTTCCGTTAAGACAATGATTTGAGGCAAGGTAGCAAAGCAATTTTCTAAGTGAGCACAAAAGTTATCGAAATTCATTCTCATACTTCTTATATTTTGATGGACAATTGTTAAGTCTAAGTTTGAACTACAAAATCTTGTACCAACATACGTTTCATTACAGTCATTCACACAAATTGGATCATAGAGGTCATTTAAGTTACGTAACATAATTATTTTTAAGATAGAAATTGGAGGTCTATAATTGTCTAAGATCTTCCAGACTATTTCGCTGCAGCATCTTTTTTATATACCGAGAATGGCAAGTCTTTCGGTTTCAGCGATGCAAGTATCATTCGTGGATAATGGTTAAGGGTTTTGGTTTCGCTTGAGACAAAAGACACAATTTTGTTTTGGAAGTGTGACGGTTGGTTGAACCCCATTAGATTATGCTATTCCGGTCGGAATTTAATGTGTTTAACTTACGTTATCGTTCCTCTTCTACGGCCGAAGAGCAAGGATGTAAGGGAACGAATATGAAAAACTGAGAGTGCTTATCATCAGCGAAGAAATGAATTTGATAAGAGGTTGCAAACAAGAGACCATTTATTTCAAGATTTTTCAATATTTCAAGATTTTTTATTAATTCCACTTCAAGATAACAATTCATTAAAAATATAGTAAAAAATTGTTAATTTAATACATTGTAATAATAGATATACGTACATTTTTTCATAATAATGTAGACGAATTCTGGGTATACTGATCACGAAATATGGAATTAATAATAATACACTTGTGGTATAATGCAACCAGTCGCAAGAGTATGACTATTAATAAAATTAAAAAAACGATAGGATTGAAGACGAAAAGGGAAGACGAAAAGGAGAACGCGATGTACAGCGAAACGCAAATTTACGTACGCTAAGATATAACTTGAAGTAGAGTTTCAACTTCAGATCGTGAAAGTAACCAAGCTTTAAGTTTTTTTAAGAATTGATTTCCGTGTGTTACTAGATTGGATATATCAGACGGCAGTTTGTTAAAAATGTAAGGTGCTATAGAAGTCAGAAAACGTCGATTGTGCTCTTTATTAACCCTAGGAACATCAACTGTAGACCCATTTCTCAACGAATATACTCCATTTCTTCTAAAGTGGATATTACCACTTCTAACAAAAAATACCTTAAGCGCTTTATAGAAAGGTAATGAAGTGGTAGTATTTTCGCTGATTGAAATAGGGGCAGTGAGGGCTCAAATCTGTTTTTACATAGCAATAGCCGAATTACTTTTTTCTGTACTGTAATAATAGGACTGAGGTTACTTATATAGGCACAGCCCCAACAAGCAAGACCATACTCAAGCCATGATTGAACCAATGCGTAGTAGATAGCTGAAAGTAAACTATGCGGAACAAGCATGTATAGTATTTTTTTTAGGGACATTATGTGTGACTTCAAGTTTAATTTGTTATCTATTACAACTCCTAAATACTTATACTCCTTAACGAATTCAAAAGCAAAGCATTTATTTGTGCAGTTCAGCTTGTCGCAACTAAGATGATGAGATGTAATACCTTCAATTGCTGTGTTCTGGTTAGACAAGGAAAAGAACATCGCCTTAGACTTTGTGCTAAGTATAAGTTGATGGTAATTAAGCCAGATACTAAGCAAATGTAGTTCAGAATTTATTTGGTCTCAAATCGTAACTAAAGAATTGTCTGCATATGAGACCGCTGATCGTCTGCATATCCAATTAAATGGCCGTTTAAAGGTAAGTTAAATATGGAATTTATGTAAGCAAGGTAAAGGATTGGTCCTAGGACTGACCCCTGTGGGACACCAGTATTTGGACAGACTTCTTCCTTGCTTACAAATCCATTTACCCTAACACACTGTTTTCGATTTAGCAAGTACGACTTAAACCATTTAGATAAATTGCCTCTAAAGCCAGCGTTACTGAGTTTTCGAATTATTAGATCGTGATTTCCTAAATCAAAGTCTTTTGTTAAATCAAGAAAAAGACCAACTGCTTTTAAATTATTGACTAGTGCATTATAAATTCTCTTTAAAAAGGCCACAATTCCATCTTCAGTGCACTTACCTTTCATAAAACCAAATTGCAACTTATTAAAAAATCTAGTATTTTCAAGAAAGTTAAGCATTTTGCTAACTATTATTTTTTCAAAAATCTTTAAGGAGGCCGATAACAAGCATATTGGCCTATAGTTGTTGTTTGGGTCACTTGGATCACCTTTTTTTTAAAATCGGAATGATTAACGAGGTTTTAAGACAATCAGGAAATATTCCGCACTGAAAGCTTTGATTAACAATGTGCCTCAAGGGATTTACTATGAACTTTCCTATCTTCCTGATGATAACGTTACTAATGCCATCTATCCCACATGAGTTCTTAGCTTTCAAGCTGTTAATAATAACGAGAAGTTCAAAATTACTAATGGGCCCGAAATAGAAAGAAAGTTGACTCGTTTTATCAAGTAAAAATCCCCCATTACTATCATTTAATTGAACATGTACATCTGGTTTACATTTTTCAGCTACATTTTTAAAGAAAGCGTTCATGCCGTTGCCTAAGTCCTCATTACTACTGACGATTTTATTACCTAATTTAAGAATCTTTAAAACTGGATCTTTTTTGTTCTTGCCTAATATGTTGTTGACAATACGCCATTGCTCTTTAGGATTATACCGACTTTCTGCAAATTTGTAGCTGTAGTATTCAATTTTTTGCTTATCTATTAGTTTGCGGACATTAGTTTGTAGCTCTCTATATACCTGCTTAACTGAAGGTTGGTTCATTCTGCTCTTATTTTTTTGCATAGAATTTATTTGTTTCTTCTATTTTTGCGCAGATTACATCATTGATCCAAGTTTTAATTTTATTAAATCTATTCCTTTGCTTAGTATTTTTGCAGTCACTTATATACCCTTCAAATTTTCCTAAAAAACTGAAAAAACACTAGAAGGACATTCCGAACTAAACACAGAATCCCACCTTTCTAAAGACAGACACCGAATAAACTTAGAAAATTTTATTTGAAATGTTTCTTTTTCACAATTACTAGGAGATTGGTTCGGAACATTGAAAGCAGACGGTTTTTTTTAAAGCATTTTTAAAAGCAATTCCAATTGAATAATGGTCGGTTATACCTAGTTCCAAAATATACGGATAGGTATTGGTAAAATCTCTGGACTTGAGGAAGAGGTGATCGATGCATGACTTTGACTTATCACCTATTCTAGTAGGAAGATTTATAAGCGAGCGAAATCCTAGTGATGATATCAGAAGCATATAGTCATCGCATTCCCTTGGAAGATTAAGTATGTTGATATTTATGTCCCCCACTAAGCAAACATTCCCACAATTAATTGAGCACAACAAACCTTTGAGCTCATTAAGAAAAATATTACTATGCACAAACTGCAGTCGATATACACAAACAAAAGTCACAAACAAATTCTTACCCAGTTTTAATTTTAAGGTGACACAATCTGCACTTTCAATATCTGGAGTGAATGCATCTTCTACTTCGAGTTCACTTTTAACAAACACAACCGTTCCTCCCGATGGATAAGTTTCGTTACAATTTGGATACACACAATAACCGGGAATAGAAAAATTATGGACTTCGTTATCAAAAACCCAGGTTTCTGTTAAGACAATGATTTGAGGCAAGGTAGCAAAGCAATTTTCTAAGTGAGCACAAAAGTTATCGAAATTCATTCTCATACTTCTTATATTTTGATGGACAATTGTTAAGTCTAAGTTTGAACTACAAAATCTTGTACCAACATACGTTTCATTACAGTCATTCACACAAATTGGATCATTGAGGTCATTTAAGTTACGTAACATAATTATTTTTAAAATAAAAATTGGAGGTCTATAATTGTCTAAGATCTTCCAGACTCCTTATATATTTGACCTCAGTTCCAATTGATCGTCTCATCATAATTCTTCTACGGGGCACCCAGAGAAACTCATAATTGAACTGCTTCTTTGCTGTTTTAGCTTCCTTCAGAAGATATTTCATCTCACCAGGTAACCAGTCGTTTATGTAAATATTCCCCTTAGCAGAAGGCATGATGAGATTAGCTTTTATTGGTTTCCTATTAGCATATATCTTAGTGAGAATTTTCTCCTTAGTACATGTTCGCAGCGTCTTCAGTACCAACACATCAGAATCGGAAAGCTTGCCGTTTATTCTCAGTTTTTTCCTGTAGCAAAGGTTAATGTCTTCTTTGGGTATTTGCAGTCCCAGCCCAGTTTCTATGATTTTTACAGCTGTATCAATGACGCATTCACTTTCGATAGCCGTTACATTGCGAATCTCCAATAAGTTGGCGTGGATCAACCAGTCTGCACTGCTGAGATGTTCTTTGCACTCGTCAAGCTGTATTTTCAGATTTTCGTTCTCATTTTTAATCGCGTTCGTAATTTTTGCCGATTCCTCCAGTGCAATGAGACGGCTGTTTATTGCATTAAGCGTAGTCTCGGTGGAAGAGAGTGTTTCTCTCAGCTCAATGATTTGAGAGTGATGTGGTGTCACCGACATATGACGTTGTCGATGACAAAGATAATCTCCCCGTATCATTGCGCCTTTTATCAATATACACAGAACAATTCCACACCTTTTTAGTTTTTGCAAGATATTCAAGGTCAGCTGGTTTTAATTTTGCGCACTCTGCATGCAATAAGTTGCTATAAAAATAAGAAGGAGAGTCGGAGACAAAACAGAAGCATTTAAATGGTAAATTGCAAACTGGAAACCGTCCAAGACAATTTGTATTGAACGCCCCGAAAGGTAATTTCTAATCCATTGAAGAACAGACTCATCGACACTATCTGTACGCATTTTCGGCAAAAGAGCCTGATGCCAAACTCTGTCGAATGTGTTTGAAATATCAAGCGTAACCACATTAGTTTCATCGAAGTTTTGCCAGCGTGGAATAACAACTCTTCAGAACTATGGGGGACAGTTTCGGCACAATTTCCTCCTTACAGTTTAGAAACACTGAATAATGTAAATAGTCAGTTTGAATTGCGTCATATGCTTGAAACAGGAACACTCCACTGAAGGACTCAGACTCAGTACTGGTCCATTATGCTTCTTAGGTATAGTAAGGGAATCAGATAGATTTAAACTCACTTACTCCAATTACTTGCATTTTCGTAAATGAATAAAAAATTATCTTTGGTTAAAATTTGAATTTAAAGATCAATCTATTGGCATGCCAATATATTTATTTGGGATCCTGCAGTAGACTACAATATATTTTCCTGTCATCCTCCCTCTTTCTTTTTTGTGGTTCGTTCGAGAAAATGATCAAAAGTCTATGCCCACCCATTTATTTCAAAATGTAGATTTTAATACACGTGGATAATAAAATATTCCAAAGTATCCTCCCAAGGATTATCTCCAAACATCATCCTTTACGATTAAAATAAAATTCAAACCCAATTACTCACTTCATTGCGTTCATTTTGTTTTTATTAATTTTATTCCCCTTTTTACACAACACAAACTCCATATCCTTAATCATATTTAAATGCATAACCTCCTTTTCCACCGACATACCCGACAATACATTGAATTTGCAAATAATGATTCCTGTCTCGGTTTTCTGCTTTCGACAGGCCTCACCAAGGAAATGTCTATTAAGTTCTCCCTCTCGACTGAGTTGTGTGTCATACACAAATCATATGTCCACTCAAGTCAAATCTCTTTTGATTTCCCATCAAAGATTGGAAATGGACAGGACATTAGTTGCCACCATCCCACCGCCACCACCACGACCAATAGCACGGTCTGCCATATTCAACCGGGTGTAAAGTAAACATACAGAAACACGCATTCACATCAAGTACACATCCTTGGTTCTGAAAATCGACTATGAAGGTGTATACCCGACTCGTGCACACCACTCAGCTACTTGCAAATGAAGCGAAACCAACGTTTCCAAAGTCCGAAAATTTCTAATTTCACGCAAGAACAATTTTTGAGGTTGAATTCATCGTCGTCGTGTGCTTTCTCCAGGACCACCCACACAACCATCTTCTCTCGCCATACCGTATTGAAAGTGAGTTATTTTGTGGCGATGGTGGCCAGAATGAGAGAGAAAGATGGAAGCAGATTTTCCCAAGCATAAGTTATTATTACTGCCACAGAAATCATCCATTCGATGGTGATGAGAAGGGAATGCAGAGATGGGGTTACACCGCAAGTAAAGTGATGCCATAGATTCGAATATGGCAGCAGATGCTTCTCCCGGGTTGGACAGTTTGTGGGATTTTATCACTTATTACTTTACCGCAGTGTGCACTTTAAAGGAAGAAGGGTAAACAGAGTATATATAGGTACATATGTACGTACGTGCAATCTAGGGGTGGCAGGAAGAAGTAACCCAGGACCGAAAGAATAAATTTAAAATTGGTAATGGGTTGGTTCACCACAATAAATTAAATTTATGTGAAAGGGTTTTTAAATTTCTTAACTCCGTGCCATCGCTCTGCTTTCGGCAATGAGGAGTGACACATCTGGGAATGGCTTTCCAATGTTCTCGACTGGGCTTGAATAATGAATTAAATGTGGGCAATGTGTAATTATGCAAGATGCACTGGTGAGGGTGACTGATGGCTGATGAATTTTGGTTAAAAGGAGAACCACTGCGAATAGTGACTTGTATCGGGGTCACTATTTAACATGATTCGGATGGATTTTTCAGGAATTGATGGTAAGAAAAACATGCAAGTAATAATCGTGTTGGTGTTTACGTACCAACTTTTTGTTTCTTTTGATCTGGTATCCCTTGTTGAATCTTAAAAGTTTGACCATTAATAAAAACCTTTCTTTGCAGTCAACACTTTTGATAGTTTGGGGCTTCGTGAATATTTCTTTCAAAGAACGTCGTTAACATTGTGTAGTTATCAAGTGACCCTTTGTACAAAAACAAAGGAATTCAAAGTATTAGTTTGATTTAACCAATTGGCAATTAACTTGACTACAATCTAGCTAGACATTGGTTTGGGTTCTAGCTAAGTATGATCCCACTAATATTTCACTGAATCATCATCTGTTGAGTTTTTGGACTAAATCGTCCATTATTGCTAACTCATCTTTAATTAATTCAGTACAGATTCAAACATTTTAAATTATGTTCCCCTGTATTCCTGATTTGTCATAAGAAAAAAAAAACAGTTGTTATCATTTGTCAATCAATTCTTCATACTTTTGGCAATAAAAAAATGTTATTCAAAACTTTAGTTTGGAAATATCGATAGGGACGAACCGTCATTTGTTATAATTGAAATTCTATTGAAGTATAAGTAGATTTTTTATTTATTTGTTGTTTAT
The DNA here is from genome assembly GCA_963082735.1 of Pocota personata. Taxonomy (NCBI): domain Eukaryota; kingdom Metazoa; phylum Arthropoda; class Insecta; order Diptera; family Syrphidae; genus Pocota; species Pocota personata. Next base: position 142,138,922 of record OY720430.1, read on the forward strand.
TTAAAATTTCAAATAGAAATTTATTCCTCGTGTAAAAATCAATTAATCTTGCCAACTTCTCTGGTTTAATATTATTAATTAATACTTCGTGCCATTTACGTGGTAAATATGTTTTATTCAAATTACATTTTAAAATTTATACGCATTATGTTGTGTGTTTACTTAGCTTTGGAATTGGTTTTATTTTTGTACTGTTTTTGATCACAACCACAGATAGATGGTAGTGCTTCAAATATGCAAATATTTTTATTATTTTAAAATGAAATGGGGTTTTAGAGTGTGATGCATTGATTTTTTTTCTCTGTAGGTGTCACGGAATTTTGACATTTTTAAACTTAATTTACATTTTCCAAGAATTGTTGTAAGTGTATTAAAACTTAAAAGGTTTATTTACAGTTTCATCCCAAAAAGTTTTAAAATTTCATTCCAGTTACACAAAATTCTTATTATTGCTTAGTTGCTTCAATTGGTTTAAGAACTAATCGGAGAAAATTATTGCGACTTTTTGTATTCGGTTGTGATTTCTTGTGTTTATATCTGTACTTCATTATTTAGTGAAGAGTGTTTCGAAGCACGAGTCTCTGCGCCATCTTTAAAAATAAAAGTGAACAAATTTTAAAAATATCTGCTCGTGGTAAAGGTGGAAAAGCGAAGGGAAAGGTAAAGTCGCGTTCTGACTTCGCCACTTGCAATTGAACAACCGTAATGACAAAGATTTGAATAAGTTGCTTTCTGATGTAACAATCGCACAAGGTGGCGTTCTTCCAAACATCCAAAGAAAACTGAAAATAGTACATGAATTCATAGGTAATTCGTAGGTAGCCAATTAGCGCTAGGATGCGCCGTTTTAAAAACCGCAAACTCATGTAACCTAGTAACATCGTCGTTGAAAGGCTTTTCTAGTGTAGGCTGTTAAGACCACGTCCAGATACTAAGAAGCAAAATCGTGTCGGGTTTAAATTGAAAATTTTAAACCTCCTTATGTAAAGTATAATCTCTGAGAGCTTAAATCAGACCTAATTCAATATAAAAATAGGACACCATATTCTATGTTTAGTATCTTAGAACATATGTATATGTGCTCCTATAATAATGAATTCTAAAATTTGTATCTATCGTTTACTAGACCAACGTTGATTATGATTTATGAATAACGCTGATAGAATTTAAGCTTATTATATCTAAACGTTTGATGAAAATTCCGATTTTGCCTCGTATTGTGAAAATCCGTCCAGCCCTTTATGCTGCAGTCATGCGTATAGATAGACAGAACTGAGAGGCCCACTTTATTGAGTTTCTCTATCATAGTACGAGGGTGGGTCAATAAGTCCATGAAAAATTAAATAAGGAACACTCTTTCGGTATAAAAACATTTTATTTTTCAACACAGTCTCCTTTTAGCTCTATACACTTCATCCAACGTTTCTCCAATTTTTTGATGCCCTCCAAATAATACGATTTCTCGAGCCCCTCAAAATAAACGTTTGTTTCAGCGATGACCTCTTTATTCGACCCAAATCTCTTACCTCCGAGCCATTTCTTCATGTTTGGAAACAAGAAATAGTCGCAGGGGGCTAAATCTGGGGAATATGCTCGATGACTCATGCAATTTTGCCATTGCGACTGCGAACTTGTGCGCCGGTACGTTGTCCTGGTGAAAAGAACTTTTTTCTTCGCCAAATGCGGCCGTTTTTGCTTCAAATCAGCTTGGAATCAATCCAGCAGCTCTGTGTAATATGCGCCGGTGATCGTTTTACCCTTTTCAAGGTAATCGATGTGAATAACACCGCGCGCATTCCAAAAAACTGTCGCCATGACCTTGTTTGCTGACAAACCCACCTTGGCCTTCTTCGGCTTCGATTCACCAGGAGAAGTCCATTGTTTTGACTGTTCCTTGGTTTCTGGTGTGTTGTGGTGAATCCAGGTTTTATCCACGGTTACGAAACGGCGCAAAAACTCAGCCGAATTTTTCTGGAACATAGCCAAACACACCTTTGTTGTCGATTGTGAGCAAACGCGGCACCCGTCTTGCGGAAAGTTTTTTCATGTCCAAATATTTATGTAAAATCGAAATCACTGAGCTATGTGATGTGGTTCTGGTATGGTGACCTCAACGTTCGGCGTCACTTGTGCTTGAACGACCGCACCGAAATTGAGTAAACCAGTCGTGAATGGTTCTAATCGATGGTAAAGAGTCCCCATAATATTTGCCAAGCTTTTGTTTGGTTTGCGTGATAGTTTTTTCTCGCAAAAAATAGTATTTAATGAGCACTCGATATTCACTTTTTTTCCATTTTAACGAAAATGCTAGTAAGTGCGTTTTTTTGAAAGATGATTCTTGCCAAAAAACAATTAAATTTCAGGTGACGACACAATTTGTGTTAATTTTCAGGGAGTTATTGATCCACCCTCGTAATGTCAAGTTTGATAAAAAGCTCGAGATCGACAATTATGTTACAATGTTAAAATAAAATTACTACTATGTATTCTTCCATTGGCATTAAACTCCTTTCTGCTAGGGAAAAAGTTTACTTGTTAATTTTGCCCTTAGAAAAATCGACTTTTGGCCTCAGAATATACATATATGTATATATCAGAAGTCCGTTAGACATTTTCAGTGTTCTGGTACTCAAGAACTAAAAGCGAAAACTTTGTAGTGAGATTCAGTTGCTTGTCCGTCTGTCTATCACACCCTCATAACTGTTACACTTAGGGAGTTGACATTTGGACCAGAGTTGAATTTTACTAACACGCTCTTAAATCTAGAGTAAAATTGGGAAAATGGAAAAACAACAAAGGGTGTTTGAAATTGTGAAATAAAAAAAATAAAAAAAATTTGTTTATACGTATAAATACAATGAGTATCAGGTGAAAGGTAACGATGCGTCGATTCCAAAAATACTTCATTTCGAGAAAAATCAAAAAAACTGCCAAACACGAGGCGAATTCAAATCGGTTCTAGTATACGAGGGTAATTTGAAAAGTTCTAGGCCTGACACAGAGATGGCGTTCCAATCAGCAAAAATTTATGTTTCCTGCCTGGGTGCCTGCACTTCTCATTAGTTCGTATGACAAGTTTCAACTTATTCTCTCAAGTAGTTTCTTTATAACGAATTTTTGCAGTAGACGTCTTGCGTGTTTTTCGTTAAAATGGATAAACTTGAATATCTTGCGGTGATAAAATTCTTCGTTTTGGATGGGTTTAACCCCTATGGAAATTCATCCAAAGTTGACAAAAGTTTTCGGGGACTCTGCTCCTTCCATGTCAACCGTTAAAAAGTGGGCAGCTTAATTTAAACGTGGTCGCACGTCCCTTGAAGATGACCCACTTGAAGGACGGCCAAAAACCGCGCCCACACTCGAAACCATCGAAAAAGTGGGTGATATCGTGTTGAACGATAGACGTGTGAAGGTGAGTGAGATAGCTGAGCCTGTGTGTATATCAGAAAAGAAGGTGCAAAACATCTTGCACAAAAACTTAGGAATGCGAAAGCTCTGCGCAAGATGGGTGCTGCATTTGCTGAATGCCGATCAAAAGCAAATGCGCAAACGATTTTCGCGGCAATCTTTGGACCGATTCAATAGGGTCCGACCGATTATGTGCGGCGATTTGTCACCATGGATGAGACATGGGTCCACCACTACATGCCAGAAACGAAACAGCAGTCGAAGCAGTGGGTGAAAGCTGGTGGTTCAGCGCCAAAGAAAGCGAGGTCAATCGCATTTGCCGGAAAGGTCATGGCCAGCGTGTTTTGGGATGCGAAAGGGATCCTGTTAATTGATTATCTTGAGAAAGGCGGGACAATTACAGGCGAATATTACTCCAAGCTTCTTGACCAGCTGGATGCCAAAATTCGTGGGAAGAGGCCTGGCTTAAAGAAGAAAAAAAAATCATCTTTTATCAGGACAATGCACCTGTATACAAGTGTGCGTTGGCGATGGGAAAACTGCGGGATTTGGGGTACAATTTGTTCGGCCACCCCCCCTATTCACCTGATTTGGCACCCTAAGACATCCATCTGTTCCCAAACTTGAAGAAATTTGTTTCTGGGAAGCGCTTCGCATCCAATGCAGAAGTTGAGAGGGCCGTAGATGAATATTTTCACAGCTTTCCAGACTTTCACTTCCGAGAAGGAAAACTGATGTTGGAGAAATGCTGGACCAAGTGTGTTGAAGTCAGGGGAGATTATGTAGAAAAATAAAATCATTTTTTAACTGAAAATCGTAGTCTTTCATTGTCAGGCCGAGAACTTTTCACCTTACCCTCGTACAACGCTGGCAGACAATTCCTCTTCAACACTCAGTAATTAGAAGACGGTCTTCAAGAAGAGTTCGATTGGGGACTTGATACTGTACCGTAACTTGGAAAATTTGTCTCGTCTATTGCTCCTAAGAATTTGACAACAGTGGCGCACCATTAACCGCGATTCTTTTTTCGCTTAAATCTTCAAAATAAAATAGCACGATCCAAAACCTCCAAGATCGGATCACTGTCGATGGCTATTTTTGCATTACACAAGATCTTCAGCGTGTAGGTTTCAAGGTTTTAAGAATCAGTGATTCTATTGTCGGAGGTCAGGGGTAGCTATTATAAACCTCAATTAAGCTGCAATATCGTTCATGCCATATACAAAAGAGAAATGCAGACTTAAAGCAACTCCCTACCAACCACGGCGAAGCCAATATTTTACCATACAATCAGCAGGCTATTTACTTTTACGATTATTATTACTTTTCTCATCGTTCACACAACATGAAGCAAATGAAAACTTAAACTGCAAAACATTTTCACGTCCTTCTGTGTACTATGCAAGTGCTCCTTTTTTGTGGGGCCCTCTGTGAGTGCTCTCCTTCTGGTATATTAACAACGAAAAGATAAGGTTACACCATTAAAAACTTTTTTAATATCTCCATGCACTTCGTCTCTTTTTTTGTGTGTCCTCAATCTAGTTCAGTCTCTCTCTACTCATCTTTATATCTATTTTGTCGGTTGTGAACTTTTTCTTCTTTTCTAAATCACTTTCTATTGTAGTATCCTTTGAGTTTGTTTAGAGTTGTTTTTTCCTGGTATTAGACAGATACAAGAAGATGTGAAAAATTTCGAGTTAACAAAAACAAAAAAATAGTCTATTACTATCCTCATTCGACAAAAACCAAATAAACACACAAAGTGGCTTTGGCAAAAATTGAATAAAAGGATGAAAAGGGATTAACTTGCATAATAAAACTACTTCCAAATATAAGGGTATAAAAAGGCGCTCCCCTCCTTTTTTATGATAATCAGCTACTACAAGACAAGGACCTGCAAATATTGAGACTGATGTACGCTTGTTTGCGGGGGTGGATATGGCGAGAATGTTACGACTACTTCGTAATATATGTACATAGTCCTTGGTTCTACAGCAATTGAAAATGTTCCGTCTACGGAAAGGAAACACAATCAGAGAAGGGAAATTATAGCCTGTAATTGGTGAAATGTTGTTTTCTTCACCCTCTCCCCCAAATATCATACATCCTGTATTTTTCTATTTAACTCACCCGAAGAGTTGTGCAAAATAAAACGGAACAGCCTATGCCTCACCAGCTGATATAATCACGTGCATTCATAAATATGTGCCTGCAAGGATAATCCTTTTTTTTTATGTTGCTGTCTTCTCATTACACACTTGCAAGGATATTCCTCGTACTAGGAAGGGTAAGCAGTGAAAAAAAAAAAACGAGAAAACAGACAACCATTTCCTGTTTGAGAGGCTCCTCTGTGATGTAATTACCACTTGTTTCCTCGGTTATTTCTCTTATCGAGTAATTGCATTCAAACTGTAGGGTCTCACCCGTTGTGGCTCGTCCTCCTATGCTGATGATATCATAGCCTCGGGTGGGTGGATGACTCCTTTTTCAATATCATCACTTTTGCAACAGACTGTGCAATTTATGTGCGCCGACAAATGACAGGATAATAATAGTTTAGGCATTACTATTGCGTTTTTCGCTTTTATTTGCACAGAAGGTTGTTGAAATTTACAGCCGATGTTAGTAGTGGTGGTGGTGGGTTTAACGTTTGGTATCATCCTTGACAGTATGATTAGAGCTTTTCACAAAAGTGTTGATGAGTTTTTCCCTCCCTGTTTTTGTCTCTGTTTGTTTACTGCACGAGCGAGTAGTTTTCAATTTACTCTACACCCGCTTCCAGTGTTTGTGTAAGGATAGGGATACTGCAGCAGGACAACTAAACAAATATGCTGTTTATTTGGTTTTCTGATTTTTTTTATGTTCTCTGGAAAACATGAAAACGTGCAGAAATGCAAATTAAAATTTGAATCCTATCAACTTTGCATCAATATGGAGGTTTGGTTTTTTTTCTAGTTTTTTGTTTACAGGGCTTTGTTGTTTTGCAAAAATATTTGTGGACTACTTAGCTTGTCTACAATTCTTCTCTGTGGAAGTTTCCAGAGATTACTCGTAATCAAAGTCTTCTCTTGAAATCTCATCTTAATAGCGTACCAGGAGGAGAACCATTCATTAATTACTACCAACCAGGCCTGGCCGAGTGTCAATCACCAATGACTACCAAAAACAAGAGACTAATTACTTGTGGCGACTGAGTTCCAGCCGCGATTACATTATTCTCAGATACTACCAACCGACAAAACTGAGTAATAATTACTAATGACTACCAGAGGTGAAAGACTACCAACCAGTCACAACATGGCAACCACGGTTGAATCCTAGAGACTAGACACAATTTTGACAGTTAATACCGAATCCAGAAAATTGGTGCCTACCAAACAGTCATGAGCTACGACTATTCATTTGCAATGACTTCTATGTTTAGATAAACACGTGTTGAGTTGTGTCTGAGAAAGTACAAGCAGTTACTTGCGAATAAATATTGAATGGTACACTTTTTTTCTCACCAGTTGCAACCATACCTCAATGTTAGTCTTTTCATTAACACGCCTTCGTTTTTTTAAACAACAACTTAAAGTTTTAGCAATGGTTTGGTTTTTAGCAATACAAATACTTTTTTTCCGTCTTTCTTGGCAAATACATTTATAAATCTACTTTTTCTAGTGACAATTTCTATTGATCACAATCCAGTAGTACTATGTTAGTCTGGTGTAAATTATTACGACCACATATCCAACATCGGTAAATCGGCGTCCATGAAGTTGAACTTCATACTTCACAGCAGAACAGCTCCTGTACAAAGCACAAGTTAGGCAGCGGTTTTAGTATTGTTCTCACTTTTGGCGCTCGACCCCAAGACATCTTTATCTCTTCGACTGAATACAAAGACGAGCTATTTGCAGTGATCCTGCACTAACATACAATCTCTAACCGTTAGCTCATCGAAGACTGCTAGCAAACATGCCTATTATATAGATACTACCAGGGCAGATGATCCAATATGTGGCATTTATACATTAATGTCCGCTTGACAACATCTCTCTATCAAAAATCTAAGCAACTACACAACTCATATACGAGCTGCTGAGAACATATACAGTGAGTAAAGCTTGCCAGTACTTATTTATGCTGAATGGAATACGGCTGGAACCAATTCACATCCTTCGAAGATGAATAAATTCGCAATTTTTCGCCAGCCCTACACAATGCTTTCTTTCGTTCTAAGATCGCATCAGGTGGTAGACACCAACCCCATTTACACCTGGTGAGATACCACCACATCCTGCTATAGGCTCCGTGATTACGTTTCTTTTCTTGGCATATGAACTGGTGCAACGCTTAGGAGACCAAAAGTCACGATACCGATTCCTTGGATTGTTTTTTTTTTTTTTTTTTGTTGCGAAAGGGTAGAAATGTTCGAAAGAGACTTGTAGTGTAACAATTTAACTCACTGAAAACACTTTCCCTTTTTTTTAATTTGAACACAAACTGCGGCCATCGGTATTTAGAATAAAATAAACCCCACATTTTTCACATGCGACTCCACATATCTTCTTTGCTCTGAATACAATTTGCTAACTGCAGCGATTCAAGGATGGCCTCTATATATTTGCGCGATCAGTCTAAGCGTGTAGGGGGAAATATCGTCCGAATATTTCCACCAAGTGATTGTGCCGCGTTTACCGCTATCCATATGACGTAACTACTGTCAGGCTATTTAAACATTTATCTAAGAAGGTCAAGCAACTTTTGGGACTCCTTAATACCGTCGCATTTAATCGTTTTCTTTTTAATTAAAAGAAGGGAGAGAAAGGGAAAGTGATTAGGTCGCACGTACCTACATACATGCATATATAAAGCATTGGCCAAATGTCACCCTTTAAAATTCGTTATACCTTCAAAAAACGAAAAGTTGAATGAAATAAAAGGAAGCAAATATGATAAATGAATAGTTTTATTTGAGATTATTAGTATTTAGTTGGGCCGCCTTTGGCCTTTATGACTCCAGCGACTCTTTTGGGCATAGTGCTGACTAGCTTGCGACACTCTTCCGAAGAAATATCACTCCACTCTTGCTGTAATATATTTTTAAGTGTTTCTTTTGATAAAATTGAGTGCTCCTGGATCCTACGCTTTAGAATAATCCATACATGTTCTATAGGTTTAAGATCTAGGGACTGCGCAGGCCACTCAAGCAGCTCTATATTATTCTCTTCAAACCATCTCATAGTTAGAGTTGATGGTTGGATGTACTTGCGGGAGTACATCCGACTATCGCGCACATGCTTTTCACCCAGATCATTATACTGCCTCCAGTGTGCTTAACAGTCGGTACCACGCATTCTGGGTTGTACTCTTCTCCAACCCTTCGTCTCACAAAAGTCACACCAGGGGCGCCACATATCTAAAAATTAGAAAAAAGGTTATTTAAAAAATATAAATTCATCTAGAGAACGTCAAAATTAGTTAAATTTATTAAGTTTAAATTAAAAGTAATCCATACATGAAACGTACCTTAAAGTTAGATTCATCTGACCACAGTATATTGGACCAATTTTCTTCAGTGAAATGCACATGTTTTTTCGCCCACTCCAAGCGTGCCTTCTTGTTTTTTTCCGAGAGCCAGGGCTTCTTCCTTGCTTTGCATCCTTCAAGTCCAACTTCCCCAAGTTTTTCTTCTAACGATCCTTGAAGACATTTTTCGAAGAATCCTTCGACAACTCACAGCAAGCTCAGATGAGGTTTTCTTTCGATTTTTCAGGGAAGATGGTATTAAAAATCGGTCCTCCCGAGGCGTGGTAATCTTTTTTCTTCCGGATTTTTCGCGATTTACGTGCGAACCAGTCTCGCTGTACCGCTTAATTGTGCGCCGATCCTATTTAACATTTACACGAGTGATCTCGTAGGATCTCTTCCCCATGCTATTGCGTATGCAGACGACTTGATCGCGTATAGGTCAGGACCAAAGACCGAGGTCATTGCAATACGCTTGCAGCGTGATTTCGATAAGATCAGGATATACTGCGACGACTGGAAGCTGAAGATCAACTTCCTGAAGACAGAGACTATTCTGTTTAGAACGTCGTTATCTGTGGCCTCCAGGGATACCAGAAAGAATTGGCGAAAGTTCTCAATCGTGGGACAGCACGGGCAGCCACTAGCGAGTCGAAGTGTGGTTAGATACCTTGGGATTTGGCTAGATCAATATCTATATTTGAACAAAAATTTAGATGCTGCTCTGGTCAGAGCCAGGGATGCTTTTGCCCTTACAAAGAGACTGTTTTATAGCAGCCAACTCGATGCAAGGGTGAAGGTAATCTGCTACATGGCCCTTATTCGGCCCATGCTCGTATATGGATGTCCCGTGTGGTTCAACGTGGGAGCAAGCTGGATGGAAAGGATTCGGGTGTTTGAGAGGGCTTGCCTTAGGGCTTGTCTTCAGTTGTACATATGTATTATATGTATGTATACTATATGTATATATGAAGCTATACAATATATCTATATATATGTACATATATATGTATATGAAAAAAAAAATTTGCGTGTTTAATCACGTACCTTAGAATAAGTAGCTTTTAGGTAGTTTGTAAGTTTTATATATAAATAAAAAATACGGTTCATTTACTAAGTTTTTGCTTTAAAATTTTTTTTCTTAGTTTCCCAATATTTGTAAGTATAGATTTAATAAATATTTTAAGTTATGTTACGTCGAAAGACATAGTTTAAGCATTAGGTTTAGCTTAGAGCGCCCGCATAGGGCCATTAAGTTAGTACATATATAACATAGTTAAGTTAGTTAAGCTAGTTTTAAGCGTTTTTTGTGTCTAGCTGTTAAGAGTTCATGAATTCGAAAAATAAAAATGCATAAAAAACGAAATTAAAAACGAAACCGCTTAATTGTGTTTTGCACTGCACAATGTGAACAATCCACTTCTTTTGCTATTTCAGTTTGTTTTTTGCCTTCCTCTCATTAAAACTGTATTTTAACACGTTTTGCCGTTCGTTTGTTTTTGGCATTTTAAAAGAAAAATTATCAAATTTCACTATTATGAACAATAGAAACCAAATTGATCACGCGTCTCTCGATTTCGAGCAATGATCACACACTGATCCTACACCGGAAAAAATGCATAAACTCGCTATTGCATCATTGGTGACTTTCTTAAAAAAATAAAGGTCGTTTACAACCTCATAATGACCCCATAATCCATAAAATTTAAACTAATTACTTCCGAGAAATGATTAAGCAGCGAAGAAAAAAAGGAAAGGGTTCCTAATACATTTGTAAAAGAAAAAAATATATTTCGTTTTGTCCTCCCTCAAATCTTATGTTAGGTTAGCCACTTACCTAACCTATTGGAGACATACTCCAAACTGATTTCAGAAAAGACCCATTGTTATGCCCTTTGGGAGAAAGAAAAAAAGATACCCCTTGCTAGTAGAGCGTTACCTGTCCAATTAAGATATATGTGGAGATCTTAAACATTTTCTTTATTGTCGTATTTAACCGTTTTGCTGGCACTGAAAAGAAGGGACCTAAGATGCAACCTTGTGCCACTCCAATAAATGGAAATTCATATAAAATTGTTCCATATACTAGCCATAACCACAAGTGTGTTTCTCAGTCCAAAGTATTCCTAAAACTCAATCAGCCTCAAGTGATGCAGGAAACTTGAGTCAAACGAGTGTCCTTTGATTACTGCTTTCAATTGCCCCACAAATAGCATACTCACCAGTTGTTGCCGTGGACTTTTCGCAGTTGGCATTAAAAAAAATCCAAAAATTTGATCCATATTTTTTTAATAAAGCATTTTAGCTCTACCAATCCTCTTAAGGAAAAACACAAACAAACCAAACAATCCGTTTCGAAATTTCCAGCGCAAACCCCCGGACCATGATCACCCCTCTTCGACATTCGACAGCTACCTTATCGTCATAACTCACTCTTTAGCTCTGCCCGGGGAAATGAGAGAAAGATTGCTGATTTTTTTTTTCTCACACTTCTCTTCTCTCGCAGTACATAATCCTTCTCAAGGATATTTTATAAACGAGATTATTTCCGATACGTATCATCACGTCTCGGGCAGAAAAAAAAAAACGAAAAAGAAAAACTTTATCAAGAAAATTTAATTAGTTCAAGTCCTGTGGAGAGTGAGAAAGACCAAAACATAGAGAAGAAAGGCTCCTTTAGTTTCGTTCCATCATTCGCCGAATTTGCCTTGAAGTCATAGCACCCACCCACTAGCCATCGAAAAGAGAAAGAGAGAAATTTTCCCAAAGACAAGTGTGAAAATGATTTAAGAAAGGACGAGAGAGAAAAAAAGAAAGAACAATGAACGCAAAGATTTTACAGAATAAGGCCTTCAAGAGACGCCTTATGAATGTACACACATACCGACACACACAGATGCTGCGGGTCCATATTATCCTTCCTTCAGGGGAAGAAACTAATTAGATTGTTTTCTCTTGATTTCGAAGGCGAAGCGCGGCGGTGACAGAGTAGGTGGTGCTGTATTACACTACCGGAGTAGCAATATTGACTTCCTTGGTAGATTGACTGGGTCGAATGGCTACTCAGGAAGGATACACACGGCAATGGCACTTTGAACTAATCAGTATTCCTGCCACACAATCGAGACAACAATAAGCCAGCGAAGTGGAACAAGGGAACTCTTTAAATGGCAAATGTGACTAGGGATGGGTGGAAAAGGACATAAACATCTATGAAGGATGAGATCTTTTTTTTTATATTGCATGTTATCCAAAAACAAGTTCAAAGTGGCATTTTGTTTGAGGAGATCACGTTCTCATCTCTCTAATCCTCTACATAAAGAAAGGAAAATAAATTTAAAAAGCCAGGCGACTGGAAAAAGGGACATAACGATTCTCTACTTTAGGATTAAATTTCATACAATTTTATTTTTTTCTGTTTGTCGTGGGTATGAAAATATTAATAAAAATGACAAACATGTTCATAACAAACCACATACCTACACAAAACAAAAAATTAATAATAAAACGCTTTCTCTGTCTAATATGAGAAAAAAAAAAAAACAGGATATCAGTTACTGCTGTGTGTTTATTATTTTGTTGTTTTCCCTTCAGCATCAATCGGATTCATTGAAAATCATTTCACATCCTGTCAAAATACGAGGCTGTGGGTGTTTTTTTTTTTTTTTTTTTATTCGACACATGAAATCCTCTTGTTTTGTGACACACAAAAACAACATCGAATCATGTAAATTGTTTTTCTATTTTTTTTTTTTTTTTTGAGGATGTTTTCTTCCTTCAATTTTCTTTCGTTTTTCACTTTTGAATTCTTATAGAGAAGAATTTGGTTTCCGGGGCAAGGATCTATCCATGTCTGGAGTATAATAGAAACATTTTGTCAGCTTTTTCTAGAAAACAGAGAGTTATATCCTTGCCTTCGTATTTTGTGTAAGCAAAAGTCTTTGGAATAAACTTCCTGCGGATGCCATGGTTCGTTGTGTGTAAAGTGAAAAAGGATATGGATAATAAAATCATTTGAAATTGTGATATATGTTGCATATATATTATAGATTAAGTTGTTTTTTATTTTTTAATTTGCATATTTTTGCCATAGTACTTGTGCAGGAAAGAATCCTACGAAGACAAGGATGTGAAAAATTTGAGTCAATTGGACGACAAAGAAATATTAAATAACGTTTGTGTTTCTATTTGTAGTCAACCATTACGGTTTATGTACCAGATGATTTGGACTATGAATAATAGAGACGAATAGTAGAAAGGTCATTTATTACAAATATCTACTTGCAATGAGGACTCATCCCCGCGGTGAACCAGTGATTTTTCCACTTGTTTTACCATTTTTTTAGTACTTTTTGTGGCCAGTTTGTTGATCATTTTTATTTTACATGTTTTGTGTTGTTTTATTAAAATCGATTGAGTGTTGTTATTTTTTTTTATCGAGCTAGCGACAACCATCGAATTCCGAATTATCCATTAAACTCCAGAGATCACAAGAAATACTCGTACATCTGCGTTTGTTAGTTTTATGTTGTCATTATGCCATTTGATGACCAAATCGGATACTACTTGTAACTTCTAGGAACACCCCTGGTATTAAGGACATACATCCAACTCTAAACGATGTCGCTTCAGTATTATGGTCGGCAAGTCGCAAACCGGCGTTAGCTAGTCAACAGTTGTAATTGTCATCAGTTGTAATTGTCTCGTTACAGTTGAGTTCAACTTCTTCACGCAGTTTTGCTACAACCACCACTGTGATGTCGTTCGCAAAGCCGATGATAGACGCTTCTCTTGGAATCGGTAGGCGTAGTAGGCGTATACGTCATATGTATACGTAGCGTTCCACAGCAGGGGGAACGCCATCGTCAGAATTGTGAAGTAATACTCTGTTCGCAAAATAGCTCACTGTTATTTTACAGAGGTAATCCGGTATTCCCAATTCGCGTGTTATCATAGGTATGGACGCACTCTCGTGAACGGTTTGACGAGCCAAATCCCCACTTTCTTGGCGGGTCTCAACTATTTGTCGTAGCAATACCAGATATGTTGGCGATTGCATACGGGGACCTTTTAGATTCATTGATACAATTTTGTATGCCTTACCCCAGACGTCATTATTATATTTTGTGCACAAAAAACCTTAAAGCAGAGAGTCTTGCTACACTTAATCGCTTTTTTTAACCGAGTTCTCGTGTCTCGATATGCATTGCCGGTGCAGTTGCTGTTTGACTGATCCTCTGACCGGACGTTGTGCTCTTCAGATCAGATATCTCACTTCGTAGACCAGCGACCTCGGATTCTGTCTCTCGGAAAACGGACTTAATGAGCGTGCCCATTTTCTTAATTTCTCCATGGGCGTTATGCTTGTCCCTGTGAAAATTAATAATTTTAGTCTTATCGTGCTTGTGACAGCTATTTTGGGCGCCGCCCGTGGACAGTGACAGTCGCTTTATCGCGTCGGCTTTGGTAGATGATGCGAACTCTTACTGTCTTTAAAGGAAGTAAATTTAATTGGCGAACGCGCGAACTGAGCCCTAAACAGGACAGGACAACGATTAAATATTCATTAAATTATTTTGATTTATATTTTAACCATTTTTGGCCTTTTTTCGTATTTTTTTTTTTATTTATACTGCGTCGTGGAAGGAAAATTCTAACCTCTTCTACGCAGCAATAGGGAAACCAAAGAAACTCGAAGGCAGGAGTAATTTTGATGAGTGGAAGGTTGAAGCCAAAGCCTATCTTGCTACGAAAGGCCATTGGAAGTGCTTTGGCGGAACGGAGCAGGATGCTGATAAGAACTTTCTGGCGATACAGATGATTAATTTGCTTCTTTCATCAACGCTTTATACGTTCACAGAAAAGTGTACAACTGCTAAAGATGGTTGAACGTCGATTTGTGCTGCATTTGAGGATAGATTTGCTGAAGCAAATGGTTGGACTTAGACAAATAGACTACTCGTCAATTTAAGAATATGTCCATAAAATTGTTCTGATGTCGGCGAAGGTTAAGAAGGCAGGTCTAGGAATAGGAGCTGAGTTGGTGGCAGCACTCATGTTGGCTGGTTTACCCGATGAATATCGCCCTATGGTCATGACCATCAAAAACACAAAGGACAAATTAACCTTAGAGTTTGTTCAAAATCGTTTGTTACAAGAAGTTACTTCTAAAGCGGAGAGTGGCGATGCTGCTTTTATTACAAATAAACGTATCAACATGCAAAGGAAGAAATATCAGGTGCATAAATTACGGGGAAACAAATCTGTGACGTGCTATGTATGATCGCATACGTGGGCCATTTCGCCAACAAATGCCAAAATAAAAAGGAGAAGCAGGATCCACTGTTTTGATGTTCTTTTGTTGCTCAAGGTAACTCTTCGCAGGAACGGTACATCGATTCAGGTGCTTCAGCGTATATGGCGTTGAATAATGCTGACATGTTATGACATGTGACCTACAAGTCGTGTTTTTTGTGTATTGGAATATTTCATCCGCGCAATCCTAAGGAATCAAATTATTACTACAACAGTTTTTTTGTCCACGGGTTTTTTTGTCCTATGGTATACACACAGTCCTATGGCATACACACGCATAGCGTCCACCAATCCGCCACCTGGGAACTCACCCGATGGAAGAACTGACTAAACTCCACACGAGCGTGTAGTCATTCGTAGATAATCCCCCCTTATGACTAGTTGACACTATCCGGTCTCTCGATCTTATTACTCAGTCGTCACTGTTAGTAATCTATTGTTTCTGGTAGTTATTCGCGGTTTGTACTCTGTCATAGTTAGTATCTTGTTGTCATTCGTTAATCGTATTCATTCATGCCGAGTTAATAAAGTCTCCAGTCTTTCATAGCCATGGATTCGTGGATAGCTTCCCTCATATTAATTTAATATATTATTAATATGAGTTAATATTCTCCTCCCTCTTCAGATTATTTGTTCAAATTACTTTAGTTAGTCATAAGTAGTCAGTATTCTTGTACTCCGTTTGTTGTTTGCCCTTCATGGATAGTTTTCTCTCATGGATTTGTGATTGAAAGTCATACGTCCCTAAGTTGGGCCATCTGTGCCTCACTGTCAAAGTCGTTCCTGCTGGCGACGCTGGTAGTTTCACTAAAAACTTAATACTGTGGCGATACACCTTAAGAAGTGCGGAATAAAAGTAAACTCAAAATGTACCGATGCCTTTAAACATATACTCAATGCTGCAAATCGAATTGCTGTTCTTAATCAGCTACAACCTAGCAAGGGACACATAAGATAACGAAATGTGATGGAGAATTGATCAGAGAAGAAAACATCCAGTGATAGCATAGTTGGTAGAGCTTCGATGGTTAAAACCATATCTATCGCGGGGTGGTTCCCTGTCCTAGGACAGGGAACCCAATTTTTTTCTTTGCCCAATTTTCCAACAATGTTTCATTACACTGACTTTGAAATGGATATCTTTTAGGTAGCAACACACACAAAGTATACCCAAAACCGGATACGCATCATGATTTTTCTGTATCAATATTTGTCAGTGGTATTCTCTAGAAACTCCACGAAAAAGAAAAGGACTCAACAAATTCAAAAATTCATATCTAGGGCCAAAGCACCATGGTGATTCCATTTCCAACTTTGCTGGGTTAGAACGAGAAACAGTTTACTGTTGCGAACTAAATCCTTAAAAATCAATCATTCAACAGCGCGTTGTCCTTTTTTCAAAAAAAAAAAAAAAATAAAAAAAAAAAAATAAGAGAAAATCGATGAATAAACCGAATGAATGGATGGGATAAGAGAAAAAACAATAAACTCTAACTTAACGAAGCAAACACACCCACACACATACACAACTGCCAAACAGACAAACAGAACGACAGAATAAATGGACGAGATGTAGAGGTAAAAAAAAGACCAGAAGACAGATTCAGCTGTCAGTCAGTTGATTTCCTTTTCTGATTGAAAATACAAGAAGCGTGTGAGGGTCGGGAACACGGAAAAAGAAAGAATGGAATTTCAAGGCAATCAGGGAATGATATAAATCTGACAGAAAGCTTACTATTTAATAGAAAAAGTGACGTAAAAGAGAGGATTGAAGAGCAAAGAGAGTGAAAAAAAGGATGAAGATTCGAGTACATCAAGATGTTTGATGTTTTCGAATATTTATCGGGGGGTTAAAAGAAAAAAGTTAAAAAAAAACTGTCACCCCTGTCATTATTCATTTGAAGTAATTTGGATATAATGATGATTAATTTGCTGCAGAAGGTGTATGTACTATGCTAATGCATTCTGTCAATTAAAAAAAAAAATATCTAAATGAATTTCTAATCGTAAAATATCCCCAAAAATAAAAAAATATACAAAAAACACTTCAAAAATAATTAAAACTCTGCCACAATTCGGCTTAATTGTCGTCCTTAATATCACCACCGGAAAGGTCTTGAGAAGAATTTTTTTGTTCGTATTGTTGGTTTCTCCCTTCTATCATGAAACTCTACTCAGTGTGCAATTAAAACGTTGAAATGTTCTTGCGTGCTCATATGGCACACACACACAGTGGTAGTACTCGTATGGTTGGTAACAACAATAAAGTATTAAATCTTAAGCTTCTACTCGTCTTTTGTTTCAATTCAAGATTTCATATTCAGTAGGGTGGTGCGGTGCGATTAAGAAAATCATTACCGTAAGAATAAAAAGTTATTTTTTCACTCACACTCTGTCTCTCTGTTTTTTGGTCCTCCTTGATGCCTTTGAGTAATTACATGTTGAAGCTACACCGCAACCGTAAGACATTCCCGCAACAGTTGTAAAATTTTATTCATCTGAAAAATGACAATAGGGAACAAGGGTTTTTGGTTTGGCAAGGCTACAGTTTTGTCAAGAGAATTAATGGAGAGTCGTATAACCCACAATTTTGAAGTGGAAATAGAAACCACAGAGATGAAAGAACTGAATTAAATTAAGCTTTAACAGTTCACTAACAGATGCTTTGAAAGATCTACACAGGGTCTGTTTGTTGCCTTATATCCCTGAAACCACTTTGACGAATATTATTCATTTATTGTTATTTCGTACGACATTTACTGTTCTAGGGGGCGAGATGAATAGTCGCAATTCAGTTGTTGTTCTTGGATAATTCTACTGTTGTATAAAGTAAAGAAGGATCAAGTCGTAGCTGAGATATGTCAAATCGAAAAAATTGTCTCGATATTTTGACTTTAAACAAGACTAAACTAAATCAAAGCTAAGAAAAAAAAGGGCAAATGTAATTTTTTGTAACGAGCATGTACAAAGAGAATCGAAGAAAACGTAATATTCAATCGTCAATTGTGATTTTAAAAGTGAATGAATCACCTTTTGTCTGAACTGCTCATTTTCTTAATTCACATTTTTCATTACTACCAATTGAAAATCGCTCTTGAGCCTGTTTTTTAGAATGATAACAACAAAAACCTGTACAGCGAATATAAAGAGCAGCAAGGAGAAAGTAGCATTCAATCGTTAACTGTGATCATAAGAATGATTAAATCACTTTTTGTCTTAACTGCTCTTATTTGTTGTTTTTCTTAATCCTATCTTTAACAGAGTATCATAAAAATCATAAGAACATATCATTTAATACTTAACTGTGATTTTAAGCGTGAATAAAGGACTACTGGTATTAACTGCTGTTTTCGATTACTGGTCATTAGAAATTACTTCCGAACCTGCCTTTAGAAGGGTATCAAAGAAGAATATGGAGCATCAATTGAACATAACAGTCGATCGCTAACTTAAGACCATCTTAAGAAAAATGTAGAAAGACATTGGGTACTACAAGGAAGCTGTCTGCTTTAGAGTTAGGACTTTAATCTTGTAAGCTAACCTAAGTGAGGGAAATCGAAAGTATGTAGCTTAAACGGTCCAGAAATAACTCCAGTTCAAATTGTTAGTCATTCGTAAAACAAACCTTGATAATTCTACCACTTAATCAATCCATGCGAAAGTACGGCTATTAGAAGAATTGAATAGTATTTTTAGAATTTAAGAGTCAACTATTAAATTTATTATACATTCTGGCATTATTTTGGGCTAGAACGTGTTGTTTTTACTTCGATTCAGATACAAAAATTAATTGACGTTTTTATATAGGTACGTAGGTACATATGTTGTAATCCCTCTAATACAATATCTCTTGATGGCATCAATCATCGCTTAAGCGTAGGGTGGATGAAGTGGCGGGAAAACTCCGCTGTCTTCTGTGATCGAAAAATGCCCCCTAAGCTTAAAGGAAGGCTCTACACCGCAGTTGTATGTCCGGCGCTCACATACGGTTCACAATGCTGGACAATGTACCAAAAGTATGAGGGCAAATTAACGGCAACTGAGATGAAGATGCTTCGCATGACAGCAGGACTAACAAAGCTTGATAGAATAAGAAGTTCAAAGATTCGAGGAAGCCTTCATGTAAAAGAACCCATCACAAGCAAGACCGGCCCAGTTGGTATTGTCATGTTCAAAGGAGAGATCCTTCGAACCTCGTCAAAAAGGCAATATCAATCAACGTTCGTGCGCTATCGCGCAAAAAAGGCAGACCAAAAAACAACTGGATCACACAAATGCAAAAATACCAGCATTCGATTGGCCTCAGTGACGAAGAGATCCGAAACCGGGAAGCCTGGCAGTCTTGAGGTCAAACCGGCAAACCCCACAGGCGGACCAGTAGAGATGCAGTAAAGTGGGAGGGTTGTGATCCTTCTACTCCGGATCATAACTTCGCCGTAAAAGGTAGAAGAAGACAATACCTCTTGTCATTTTAATTCAAAGAGCTTATCATAATGGAAAATGTTTGTCGAATAATAAATATCTTTTCTCCTTTTGTCACTTATTCTACTGATTCCATTAAATTTTAACCCACTTTCGCACCTTCTGGGCATTATTTAGCATACAGACAGAAAACAAACTTCTTGATAGATTATCATCCATCTGTGAGTGATCATTGCGCACAGCAAACAAGATTTATATAAAACATTTAGGAAGTTCATGAACAAAAAAAAAAAAACTATCTTTCTTTCTGGTCCTTCGAGCTGAATCACAAGAGGAACCCCTTTTACCCCATACCTATCCATAATGTCAGCATTATTCAAAACTTTCAAGAGAACGATGAATTCAATGGGGACTTGGGATTACAGCGTTACAGCAATTCACTTAAACTCCGGAAAACGAAAGACCAGTTAACAAGCAGCACACAGACAGGTCACATCAATAACAAACAACGGATAGCAACCGGAAACAGAAGAACTTGTATATTTTTTTTTTATTTTTGTGGGTAAGAAATAAGGCGCACAGTGTATGAACATACATACATACATGTATGCCCATCCCAGGAAATGGCAATAATTCTCAGAGAGTCCTATCATCATTCTAGTTTTCCTTCCTTGGAAGGTATTGGAAAATGGTTTTTTCCATGTCCTGTGTGTATTCAATATATATTTTTTTTTTACTCTTTTTTTCAATTTCTTGTTTTGCTATTGGATTTTTTTTTCGTCAAGAAGATTTAGGATTTCATCGAGAGATATAGTTGGATAGTGCGCTCTTGCTCTGCCGTGTGCTTGTGTGTATATTATTACTTGCAAGGATGAATCATTAATATCCATCACTTTTCGGTCGACATATTGTTGTTTGTTTTCTTTCTTTGCTAGGCTTTCTCAGGCTCAATGTAGAACTGCTGCTCCAATTTCAATTATCGAAAAAAAAAAATCCAATCGTGGATTTGTGAGCTATCCGAAAAGGAGATTTTTCATAGTTTCATTTTGAGTTATTGATGAACCGTCGTTTTGTAGTGGATTTTTGTTTATTTTTTTGCATTGAAATAGAAAAAAACATTGATTGAGAAAGAGAGAAGGTAGATTCAGGTCGTAGGAAAAGATATAGTTATTGGAGATAAATTTGGGATCCGGAAAAACGATAACCACAGAATTATAAAAAAATAAGATAAGTGAACGAACATTTGTAGCAGTGATTTTTTTAAACAGGAGCAGCGTTGTAACTTTTGAACATTTCGAACTGGATGCTGAATTTTGTATACATCATACTGTATAGAAACGTATGTAATTTTCATATTCTTTAACGCGAATTAAAATGAAAAGTAGGACTTTTTCTGTTTTCCACGCTCACAAATTCAGAGCAGCCAACGGATTTCAAAGAAAATTGATCTGTTTTTTTCTTTAGGAAGATTTTAAAGTATAAATCATGATCCTGGAATTCCTTAAATAAGTAACTCTTGAACCACTTAACCGATTCTGATGACATTTATTGTTATTGGTTGTATAATTGCTTTAAAGCATGTGGCTGACACTTTTTTTGCCTTTTTCAATCTACACTAGGGTCATTCCATGAAAAGAGAGATATGGACTAAAATAAAAATATTAAAATTTTATTCTTTAGTTAGTTTCACAGCTTTAA
The DNA here is from genome assembly GCA_963082735.1 of Pocota personata. NCBI lineage: Eukaryota > Metazoa > Arthropoda > Insecta > Diptera > Syrphidae > Pocota > Pocota personata. The sequence goes on from OY720430.1 coordinate 142,160,279, forward strand.
TAAAGAGCACTTTATCCTAGTGCTAAAGTTTGTATTTGTATATCAGTATGGCAGCTCCCGTAATGTAAAGCCTCTAGTAGATGAGCAAAATAGTGAAAATCCGCATATACAAATAGGCTTATGTCCCGTCTTTTCACAGATGATGGCGATGGCCATTAAACTGTAGTAAAATCCGGAATTACAAGCATAACTCTCCTGCAATGGTTGGCTAATAAAGAATGACTATACTATCACTCATTTTTTTAATGACTTTGTATGAAGGTCGTTTGCAAGATGGGTTGCCAAAATTATGTAATGTGTGTTACCCTGAAAAATTTATATTTTCTTTTAAACTGATGCACCTTATTTTTATTGGTTGACAATGTTGCTTGTTTTTAACGTGACAATATATAATACAGTTTTGTACAATTGAGTACCACTAATCCGTTATTAAAATTTGTTTGATTTTTTCATTCCGCTCTTGTAAGGAACACAATGTGGTGATAATTTGATATACAATAAGACAGCCTATTTGTTATCACTTCATTTACTAACTTATTAGAAAAGAGAATTGAATTTGATAAGTTTAGACTTTGTTCCTGAAACACGTATACCTTATGTTTACCAAAAACAAATTCTAAATGGTTGATAGAACAGGGTCCTGGTCAAAGCATGTTTCACTTTTTGTAAATAATCAAATTTTGTTGCAAAGCCAACAAAAATTCACGTGATTTTCAAGAAATAACAATTCAAACAGACAGCTTGCTCTCTATTCCACACCCTCTAAATAGTTTATTATATCAAAAATTGACAACTCTTTCCCTTGAAAAATCACTCTGACCTACATTATTCGTTGGAAAATATGTTCTCCACGAAATTCAATAAGCCTATACGTTTGTCCCTTTTAAAAAAAAATTATTCCATTCCACCCCCATCCACAGGTTTCGTTGACATTTATTTATCCGAACAATACCCAACCGTTTCATATTCCAGGATTACAACGAAAACCATTAGCTAGCGAGGATAACATTCACTTCTCCAAGCAGTTCCAGGGATAGAGGAATAAAAGTTCCCGTTTCAAACATAGAAATGTGATTTGTAAACATTTAGAGTTTGACATGGGTACGTCTACTTTCATCCTTTACATACTACGCTCCCACGTAAATACAAGTTATACCTCTTTGGTGGAAATCCTTTTTTTTTATCGGGATAGGAAAGGATATACAAGAGGATATTTTTCACTTTTTTTTTGTAAAAATAAGTCAACAAAATACATGGAGATAGCTTAGAAACAAAGTTGTTTTTCGCTTAAGTAAAAAAAAAATTCTCTAAAAACTAGGACAGGCTAAAACCATTTGAGAGATTTATAGAATTTTGAATTCCCTATCTCTGTTCCTTGCTTACACTTATACTCTGGTTATTTTGTCGTGTGTATCCGATTTCGATTTTTGTTTGTTGTCCTGATGAACAAAAACAATAAATTACTTTCTCACTCTCTTTCGGTCGCCCTCTGTGTGGACTTTATTTACTACCACTTCTGGATGGAATGTCATGTAACCTTGATGGCCATGATAGAGAGGGAAGAGAAATTTTAGAAAACGGGAAAAAAAAAACTACGATGATGAATGTTGAGATTAATTTTAATTGAATTTATTCTACGTTAAGGTTTTATCTTTATTTTGTCTCTGCTCTTTTCGATTCACTATCTGTAGATGTTTTTAATAGTTTTTTTTATAAAATAAGAAATAAACATCTAAATATGTAGAATTTCACTTCCAATGCAGGAGGAGTGGGATCCTTATTTTTTCGTAAATAAATCTAATTTAATAATCCATAAACAGGGCGACGATGCTCCTCTTTCTTCTCACAAAGAGAAAATTCTTTTTTGTATATCTTTCGCATTTAATCATTATCTTGTGTATGTTGTGTGTACGCCTAAACAATGTTGATATTGCCAGATATGGAGTTTAAAAAATCTCATTTAATAACCCTCCAACACAAGGTCTTGCATCTTTGTGCGCTGCCAAAAATTTCTTGTGTCTTCCGAGAAACTCCTTCAGTAAAAAAGCAGACAGCTTTAAAGATACATTTTTAAAATGTATTTATCTTTCAAAATGTTCTACTTCTGAAACACAACACACAGAGTGCTGTGTTCATACACATCTTGTACATATCGTCCAATGCCATACGTATTTCCAGTTGTGTGTTGGCTGGAAAAAAAAAATCATAATCTCAAATTAAACACTGCTAAAGCAGCATCCTTATTGTGAGTATGAAGAATGTGTAAAAAATCTCTACAAGGCTGAGAAAACTCTCGAATAAGGAGATAAAATGAGCAGTGCTTGTGTCTGTGCTTCAAATTGATAGTAGATGGGTTAAGCTGAGGGGACGAAGCGATCCATTCGGGATATAAACTCGTGGCAAAATAATGTTGGCTTTTAAAAGAGATTTATGTAGTGATATAACATGTGCTATATATTTATAAAAGGAAGACCTTGAAATTTGTTTTCTGCTTAAGTCAAGTGAAATAAAACATTCTGTATCTGCTTATTGAATTTTTCAGTTTAATTGTATTTAAACTGTAGTTATTTATTCTACATTACGTTTTAATCTATTTTGATTCTTAAATTATTTTAACTTTGTCACTTTTGTAATGAATCTATTACGTAACTGATATCGGTTAATTCCAAAATTCGACAAATACTTGCACGTACTTAACGTTGTCACAGCTCCAAAGCGCTCTAAAACATTTTTACCAGAACCTACTAATGTGCAGTTGTTGCCTGTTTAAGCCCTTCTTATTGACGTCCCCTCCTGAACTAGGCCTCTTCCAAATCCTTCCATGACTGCCATTTATTTATGAAATTTGTTCTACGTCCGCGAATTTTGTCCTTCTCCTAATTTCTTCGTTTCGCACTCTGTCTTCCTAAGCTGATTCCTCACATTGCACGTTCCCTTGCTCGCTGACAATCAACTTCTCCTGGTTAGAGAAGTAATTTCAAGCTTATACCTATATGTGAAGGCAAGAAGGTGTAAGTGTTGCTTATTGGGAATTCTTTTTTTCTGAAGATATGTCCAGTCGCCGCCATTACATGTTTCTCTTTGTTATTTCGGCTGTCTGTCATTGTCCAGTTTAGTGATGTGACTAAGGTATGCATATTCTTCCATGAGTTGAAGAGTGTGATGTGAGATAGAGGCCTGCAGGTTTTTTTTTGACACATCTTGGTCTTTTGTATATTCATCATTAAGCGTCGCGTCTTTTAGCTAAGTCAGCATATTTTTAATCTGCATTGATTCAGGAATCTCCCGTTGATGTTAGCATCTTTCCAACCCCAGTCGAACTTTGCCAACACATCTTCCAGTGCTAAGGTGAATAGAGTTTCGGTGAAATTATATCGGCCTGCCTGCCTTGTAGTTAAGTCATAACACCTTCGTATATGTCTCTAATAAGGTTTCTGTGTCTCGTGTTGATTCTGGCTTTGTCCATTCCTTTCAACATCGCCTAGATTTCGACTAAATCGAATGCAGTCTGATATTCGACGTTCCGCATGAATGTCAATGGCATAGTGCCCAGTAAGGATGCCAGAGACATCTCTGCGACTAAGTTTAACCAGAGAAGTGGATGTCTTGTTTTGGGCGCCAAATCAAAATCGATAGAAAACTGGTCATTAAATAGTTTGGGGAAACGAATTCAATATTCTTAGATGAGCCAACCATGCCGTTTCCGTGCTTCATTATTGAATTAAAAAAAAAAACTGCTGTGTTAAGACCGACTTTTGATTCAGATCACTTGTAGTACCAACCTGAAGGTGGTAGTGAATAAGTTGGCGCCCTACGGACCGACAGTCAATGTGCGTAATTACCAACGGCTGGCTCACGACCGACTTAGTTGCAGAAGATTTTGTGGAAGACGGTTAACAGTCACTACTAATAAAATAGCGTCCAGTGTCAGGCCGACAAGCCCTTTAAAAAGATGCCCTTACGAAAAAATTAATCAAACTAGAGACTGGAGGCAAACAATTATTGTACAGCTTAAACTGATACCATGTCAACATTCTTGTCTTTCAATTCACGTATTTCACTGCAAAATATGATCATAATCCCCTCCGTTCGTGATGGGACTACAACTCACATTACGGAATGTAATCCAAGTTAAGTAAATCTTCAACCATAAAAGAAAATGATTATTCTCAATTATCGTCAATGTTAAGCATTTTGGAAAGTTCTTGATAAGACTGTAATTCTTTCTCATAATCAAACACATAACTACAAGTTTGCTCTCTCAACCAAACTGGACCCTCTAATTCCCATTGTGGTCACACGTTTTCTTCCTATCTCCGTCCTTTGCCCCTCTCAAGAATGAAACAAAAGGAAATGAATATAAATAAAAATGACTAAGATTACAACATAATAATTTCACAACAAAAAGTTTAATTTTCCTTCTTGCTCAGTTTTCACTATGCCTATGTACAGGCCACCCCTCATGTCCTTGTCATTTGTCAATTTCATTCGTCTTGAATTTCATTCACGCTTCAGACATTTACTATCCAAAAATTTCTCCACACAAAGCCATACTTTATACACTCGACTCTTTAACAGAACGAGACATTCCCGGTTGGAAATCCTTGCTGATAAATTACATTAATGAGCGGGCCAAAAACTTTTAATAGTAATCGAGTTAATTTGACATCATTTTCTCCTACTGAGTTGAAGAGAAGGGTGGTTTATTTTACTGTACAGGAAATCATGAAAAAAAGACAACGTAAACAAGTAGTAGGGGTTTTGGTTTACTGCTGTTGTTAATAATGTCCTTAGACATTTGTCACTTTAGCACTTTTATGAAAAAAGAAGACATAATAATATGCGGCAGACACACACGCTATCTATCGATATGACAAAGAATATTTATTGTTAACTAAGCAGAACTGATGGATAATTGCTGTTTTTGTCTTGTAAGTCGTGTATCAGTATCTTGTATCTGTGATACACTGTGAGAGACAGGAAAGTTATCCTGAACATGGGCTTAGTCGCAGTGTTTGTGCGCAATGAAAGTGGTAATTTATGGATCAACTTTAAAGTTACTTTCAAGTGGCGCCCAATGAAAGTCCAATAGCTTTGATCGTCGTAGCTACCTATTATTATTAAGGAATTCCAAAGGATAGTCAATTGCTTAAAAGAATTGTTAGCTCATTACTTTAAAGCAAACAAAATTGTGACTGCAAATTAAAAGTTCGCATAAATGGCGCCCAACTTAGGTGAACATATTTCGCAAGTCTGTCTTAATTGCATTGTTGAACTGTTTACCAAAAATATAGCTCACTACATTTAACACTTCAAAATCGTGGTCACTTAAAGAGAACTGCTATTCTCTTTTTTTTTGACCTTGTAGCAGATTATTTAGCAAAACCACTTCCCTATTCCTGGTAAACCTGTTTCTAGAAATCGCAGTTTACCATTCTTAAATTTGTGGGGTCTACAAAATCTTAAATTATTTTCAAAATAAAAGCCCGGTTAAATTCGCACCCAACGTAGGTTCGTTTCAAAAGGTCAGATGCTGCATGTCTATCACTCTTAAAAAAATACATATATATCTCTTTCTATTTCTAAATAGGTAATGTTTCACTCAACTTGAGTCGTCCCGTCTGAGGTATCAATTTGTAAATTGAGCACAAAATATACGTGCTTAACTTACAAGTATCTTCAATTCGCCTCATGTCCTTTTTGTTTGGACATAATACACATGAATTTTTCATAGAAAGAGCTAACAGAACTGTGTACACATAAATATACGTGACTAATCCTTTATCGTCCTTAATATTGAAATATTTTTCTCTCTACTCAGACTGGCAAATATATAAAAACCTGAAACAGGTTACCTAGTGTCAGTTCACATGCAAATACCGTTGGTATCCTTTTCTACATATATTTATGTATATTTTCAATCAACTATCGATGTGGAAACTGTCTTCCGGCATAGAAATATTTCACAGTAAAATACATTGTTCATGGCACACATACCGAACAAAAACAAAAAGGATATCAGAGGAAAATATTTCTCAGGTTTCTCTGATCCTTTACATAATTTGTTCCATATCCACCGAAGCAAATGCAAATCTGTTAGGAAAGGAAAAAGTTTTTTTTTTTATTTAAACAAAAAAAAAAAATCGAAGATGTTGCTGCTTTCTGTACCATTTTAAGGTAAGACCTTTCTTCGTGCAAGAAAGGACAAGAAAATCAAATGCAAATCAAAAGAAAAAGACATATTGATATGGAATTGATTTGATTGCTTCAAGCGAAATGGTGTAGCAGACAAAGTGAAATACACGTATCAGTATATGTCTATACACGGGACAAATATTCCAGGTGATATGTTTGCACTGATGTTGAAGGATAAAATATTGAAACAATGAGACAGATATGTTTGCACTTTTTTGTATCTTTTTTATATGGCACACCATTATTTTCCCAGGAAGGTGATGATGCAGTTGAGTTGAGTGAATATAAGATTATATTATAGAATAACACTAACTTGGAATTTATTACTTTCAATTTGCACATGAAAATAATGGGTAAAGCAATAGAAGGGTATCTATTTTTGCTTCTTTGCAGTCGCTTCCTGTCTTTGGGAAGTAACTTGTTCGTCATTTGAACATTCTTTTAAACACACAATACTATTAAACGAATTGGATTCTATTATAAAGTGGTCCTAGGTTGGACATCTTTATTATTATTATTATTATTTCACATGCATACATACTTAATTTTAATTATTAAGGACATTCAGTCTCTTAAAATAGTGTCTGAAATATTTTTAATCGATATTTTTGTTGTACAAATTCAGTCTTTATACTCCACTGCTTTAAGTTCATGGTAAGCATTTCTTCCATATTTAAGATATGATCTTATAAAGTGAAAAAAAAAAAAAAAAAAAATATTTATCTGAGTTAATCGCTAGCAAATAAGTGGAAAAGAAAAACTTACACATGGTGGTGAGGTTTGAGTTCTACATAAAACTTATCCTAAGTCGGGCACCATATTCATTTTTATTGTTGTCTCGTATGCATATTTTGTATAGAATTTTTTGAAATAAGTCGGTGCTATAATAACGTATTAGAAACATTACTATACTTAGTTAAAGATCCATTTTAATCGCATTGAGTTTCACTACGCCAATGATTATTTGTTTGCTTTCTTGCCATAAGTCAAAGAGCTTAAAGACCTGCCTACAACATCCTTTAAAATTATATTTGAAACAATTAAAATAATGACAAAATATATTTACCTCAGTAAATTTTGGAAAATAATCGGCAAGAAAAACTTGATCTTCGTATAGCCTTCAATTCTATGTAAAATTATCGTACATTAGGTACAATTTTTTCAGGTTTTGTTGTTCCTAATACATATATATATTTCATCTCATATATATAAAATAATTCAGAAACATTACTGTATTTAGCTAAAGATACATACATATTAAACGCCTTGAATTCTGCAATGAAATGTATCATGCATTGGGCGCCAATGTATATTTTGTATTCTCTTCTTTTTTTCTAATTCTTAGTTTATCTTATAATTTAAAAGGCTTTATGGCCACCCATACCATGTTAGAAAAGGAGCTAGGTAAAGATTCACATTAATATCCTTTAATGCTAAAAAAAAGTGTTTCTTCACACTGGGTAAAAATATTTTTAGGTTTTAACTTCCTTATAGAAAACGTATTGTAGACTAAAAATTCCTTACATTTTTACATAAAACTCGTAATCCATCTTTTACATCTGAGCACTAAAAGTTTTCTTACTCTCCATCATAATCTAGCATCCATATAAGAAAAGAAAAATCTCCCTCTAATGAGGCCATTGCTTCCTGATTCTCCGTATAAAAAAAAAATAATAATAATAACAACAAACTACCATCGAGATAGAATATGTGAGAAGACTTTAGCACATGTAGAGGTTAACAGTAAAGTTGTAGGAAAAAAACAAAAAAGAACCATCCATTCACAAAAATACAAATAACAAAACAAAAAAAAAAAAAAAAAAATGTGAAGAAAAATTGAAAAAAGGAGTCTGATAAAATCATGGACGATAGCTTTACTATCCGCCCTCCATTTTCAGATTCTACAACAAGAAAAAACCCTTCCCACTCCATTGGAGAAAGCTAAACTTTTGTTGTTATATACATTGCACCCCGGCATAAAAAGGGTTCTCAAATGAAAATGCATATATAGAGAAGCCCATTTTCAGTTCCTTGTCTGCAGAGTGCATTATAAAAACAGAAAGAGAGAAAAAAAATTAATGCACAAGTATTAAACAAAAAAAAGCAACAAAACTTTACAACCAACCAAGCAAGTTATTGCCTGACTACCATTCTCGGTGTGAGTGAGTAGGACTATATAAACAAACACACACACAACTTGCCTGGCAGCCAGTTACCTACCATAACCTAAAATAAACTTTAGTTTTGTGTACAATTTAAAGCCAAGTGAAAGGGAAAAATAATAAAAAAAAAGAAAGAACAAAAAAAAAAAAACACTGTTGTCGCTTTAAGATCAGAATGTAAAATATGCAAAGATGTCGCGCGTTCTACACAATGCCGTCGTCCTCTGCTGTTGTGTATATGTTTGTCTCGATTTTTCGTATATTTACTTTTTTGTTGCTTTATGACTACGATGAGGGCGCATAATTCAACGATAGGAAGTAATGAGTTTGCTACCGGCAGTGATTCTATCGATTTTTGATTGAGCCTTTGTGTCAGCCTCTGGCGGAGGTTAGGGTATTTTGTGATAATTTATGGTATATGCATTTAAATAAATGTTTTGGTGTACCACGCTCAAGGGATGTGTGGCGTTATTATACGATAATTGTGCCTATAATGCTGACGGATTAATTGGCTGCTGAATTTGGTCGATTTGGTATCGGTCATTATTGTATGTTAGTATCAAATTGCATTGCTAGAAGTCAAATCCTTGTTAGACTTTGAGAATATCCAGGCAGGAAGCAATGTATCTTAGCCCATTTACGCAAATGCTGGAAGCTAGCTTTTTGGTATTTTCTCTCCACTCAAAGTCTAGACCAGGCACGTCAGAGATTTTGCGTCGTATTCCTTGGAGCTCTTACCGTGCTCACCTCATTAAAATAGAATATAGCAACTGGCGTCTTTCAGATTTTTTAATCGATCTGAAAGCATTCCGGAATATGAAATATCTGAGATGCAAAGGGATTCTCCAAAATCGTTTTCTGGAATCCGTTCGATCCATGCTACAAGGATCCTGCGTTCAAAAGATAGAGGTCACAGGATGAGTCTTTCAGAAATCGAAGAGGGCATCCTTACACTCAAGTCTGGAAGAATGAAGCTGGAAGTTACTCGTATGCTGACAACGAGTTTCCTCCAAATCCTGCAAAATGATCCTGATCCTGATATCTTCTACTGCGACGGCATATAACTTCACGGCCACGTACGTTCGTTACAAAACTTACAGATTTAGGCAGTCTGTTACCTACATTATACAGGAGTCAAATACTCACGGTTATTTCCGGCTGGGACTTGAATCTATAGCCTTCCACTCAAGCAAATAACATACGAGGGGCGCCTGAAATACTCAACAACGAGTCATCTTCTCATTAGTGATAACACTAACTGCGTAGTATAAATATCGCCTCGTTTCGAATAATAATCTCATTTTATTATTATCTGTGGTAGGATAATCACCATGTCAGCCGAAATCCGAAATTCTCGCAATTTTGAGCACCTCACCGTGATAAAGTACCTCGTGAAAAAAGGGTTTGAAGCTTATGGCGACTGTTTTTTGGGACAGCGAAGGTGTTTTGCTGATTGATTACCTGGTAATGGGGACTACGATAAATGGTCAATATTTTTGCATTATAACGCGCCTGTTCACACGACTCGGGTTTTGAGACAGGCCTTAAAAGCCACAGGTTTTTCAACGATAGATCACCCAACCTACAGCCCAGACTTGGCCCCGAGCGACTTTTTCCTTTTTTTCCAATTTGAAAAAGGAGTTACGGGGCAGAGATTTGCAGATGAGAACGAGATCAGAGCGGCCGTAGAAAGTCATTTTGAAGGCAAATAAAAATAATATTTTTTCGGTGGTATTAAGGTACTCTATGCCCGATGTGAAGAATACATTTGACTCGAGGGAGATTATATTGAGAAATAATTTTGTTTAATCGGGTCTCTTCTTTCACTTAATGCCTTAGGCCGCGAACTTATCAGCCGCCCCTCGTACTACCCAGCTCATTATGTCACCTTGGTGTATGAGAAGAAATTTGTTGTAACAGATAGACAATACACGACGATTAAAGTTTTTAATGCCACTAATGAACTCCCACAGGGCACAGTTACTGCACCGCTCATATTTAATGTCTATGTTTCACCAGTAAGACGCGGTAGTTCAGATTTGAGACGAAACTGGAAAAACCTACGAATAACGAGTTCTAGTGGTCTTTGCATCTAATCAAAGACTATTGTGAAAAATTTAGGTGTTCATTTGGACAAGTTTTTGTACTATAATGAGCACATACGAGCAATTACGCAGTTACAAAAGGCAAGAGCGGGATTTATGTTACTCAAAAGCCCTTTCTACACCTATTTGAGATCCGATGTGACGATCATATGCTATCAAGCCTTTGTTCGTCCAATTCTGACCTATGCGAGTCCCGTATGGTGGAACATAAGTCCATCTTATATGGAAAAGCTTCGGTTATTTGAGAGAAAATGTCTTCGAGCCTGCATGCGAATGTACAGAAGTGCACATTCGCACTTTCGTCATTACGTCTGTAATAAGAAACTATTGGATGCTTCCGGTTTGTCCAGAATCAACAATGTCATTCTGGATCTGGTGCGGAATCATTTTGTGCGGTCAGCCAGCGTTACAGAAAACGAACTTATATGGAGCTTGATTTACCCTAACCCTCGGTATTTCCGAAACACTTTGGTGAGATTATATTATAGAATAACACTAACTTGGAATTTATTACTTTCAATTTGCACATGAAAATAATGGGTAAAGCAATAGAAGGGTATCTATTTTTGCTCCTTTGCAGTCGCTTCCTGTCTTTGGGAGGTAACTTGTTCGTCATTTGAACGTTGTTTCAAACACTCAATACTATTATAAAGTGGTCCTAGGTTGGACATCTTTATTATTATTATTATTATTTCACATGCATACATCCTTCATTTTAAATATTAAAGACTTTCAGTCTCTTAAAATAGTGTCTGAAATATTTTTAATCGATATTTCTGTTATACAAATTCAGTCTTTATACTCCACTGCTTTAAGTTCATGGTAAGCATTTCTTCCATATTTAAGATATGATTCTTATAAAGTGAAAAAAAATATTTACCTGAGTTAATCGCTAGCAAATAAGTGGAAAAGAAAAACTTACACATGGTGGTGAGGTTTGAGTTCTACATAAAACCTATCCTAAGTCGGGCGCCATATTCATTTTTATTGTTGTCTCGTATGCATATTTTGTATAGAATTTTTTGAAATAAGTCGGTGCTATAATAACGTATGAGAAACATTACTATACTTAGTTAAAGATCCGTTTTAATCGCATTGAGTTTCACTAAGCCAATGTTTATTTGTTTGCTTTCTTGCCATAAGTCAAAGAGCTTAAAAACCTGCCTACAACATCCTTTAAAATTATATTTGAAACAATTAAAATAATGACAAAATATATTTACCTCAGTAAATTGATTTACCCTAACCCTTGGTATTTCCGAAACACTTTGGTGAGTGGGTACATCCCACCTGAGACATTCTTGCGGCTGGATGCATATGGCTACTTGCAAGATTCGACGAACGTACTAATTATTTACCATCTTGCTAGAAGGGCGACAGATAAAAGTATCCTCTATGAGCCGATTGATTCGGGGGATCGAAATGCTGACTTGAGATACTGCGTAAGTATACCTGAAAGGGATAAGATCAATGCCGACTGGTTGAATCGGGAGAAATATTTTTGGCTCAACTGGGTTGAAGCCAACGAGTAGTTTAAGTAGAGGTGGGCCCTGCCATATGAAATGGCCAAATTAATGGTATTCTTGCCATTTGCTGGGCGTTTATATTGACGATCTGGAAATCATATGTCAGGGCCCAGCCCAGGACATAGATTAAGGTAGGTTATTTTAGTTTTAGATTTTTATTGAGTAGGTTAACTTTTAAGAAAAAAAAAAAATTAAGGTATTCGAAAAGGTTTTCCCACATTTTTCCTTGATGCCAAATTAAATAATAAGGTGTTATGAAGTTATTGTAAAAAAAAAAAATAAAACAAAAACGCTAGACGTAAGCTCTTATAAGAATCGTAGCATAAGTATTAAGTACTTATCGTTCAGGTCATTTACTTTAAACGATAAATAAAAAGAAATAGTTGTATAGTTCTAAGTTTATTTGGACAATATAATACTTTAATGTGTAAGTGGAAAAATAATCGATAAAAAAATAACCTCATCATATCACCCAAAAAAGGAAATAGCAGAAAAGAATTGCGCATCTACTCATTTAATGGCCAGTGCCGAAGTGTCTGTATTGTCCCCGGACTCTGATCAATCATTCCGTTCAACAAACTTAATCTTAAGCCATCCAACAACCCAATATTTAATTTACTTATCGGAGTTTGAAAGTGTTCAGAGCATTGATCGAAATATAGCATTTGTTACATGATTTTCGTGAAGACCCTATCTGCTGCTTCAACATTTACGATAAAAACGTAACCATGAAGATAAAGAAATTTCCAACCTTAAAAGACCTAGGAAGCTGATAAATTGCAGATAGGTAGCACCAAATAACCCAAAAGGGTTTGAATACGGAAAGTATACAATACATATAATTCATACAATTTAAAAAAACGGCCGAAGCCTAGTCTACATACATATACATCTAAAAACGGGTGCAGGACTCTCACATATTGGAAGTGAAACTACTTATCATATTATTATGTAATTTGTAATAAATAAATAAGCTTTACAATATGTTACAGCACGAAGAAAATTAAATGAATGAAATTATCGTTTCACAAGTTGGACAATATTTTTTGCACCGGGTGTGCATAACTTTTCCAGGTTTCGCTGTACTTTCGACTGCAAATTATATAAATAGCGAACAAATACTGCATCATTGTACTGACCTACCTGGACCTACAGTTTCTATGCCGTTTCCGAAGGGCAATTTTTTCTATTGAGAGAAACTTCTCATGACAGTTTTACTCTCGAATGTTTGTCAGATGTTCGCTATAGGTGGGACCGTGAGAAAACTTTTTTTATTATTATTGTGTGTTCTTAGATTAAATCATATAAACATTTAGTTGATAATTTAATTTCCTCCCAAAGTAGGTATACTAGTCTAAACTAAGTATAATAAAATTTAAAAATTTCATCGAAATTGGTTAAGCTGTTTCTGAGATATAGTCAATTAAAAAAAAATGCTAGTAACATGCATTCAAACTAACTAAAATACCTAATTTGGTTAAAATAGTTTCAGTCTTTTTCAAGAAACCCGAAGTGTCACACCTTTTTCGTTACACCCGAGTAAATTTGCTCAAAGTTGTATTGCATCGTATGCATTAAAATTTGAATGCTATTATATCCAAACTGATTATATACCAAATTTGGTCAAAATTGTTAAAGCCGTTTTCGAGAAAATAAACATTTAGCTCTAGCGTTACACCCGAGTAAATTTACTCTACTGTTTACTCGTAACTTCAATAAAAGATATATCAAAGGCGTATGTATATCGAGTTACGAAATGCTGCTTTTGGTATAGTGTAACCATCAGAAAAACGACCATAAAAAATGGGATATTTCTGTTTCTGTATTTAGTTTCAAGCGACATTCCACAGTATCTCGACTGCACGTCTAAGCTTTGTCATGAAATTAACAAAAATTTGGTGCGATACATACACATATTCCCGTTCAAGGAGCAGATGTTTTGCTCTTTCCTTTCATTCCTTTTGCGTAGTCCACGATTAACCCTCTCTCACTGGTGGAATGCCCTGTAACATCATTAAGTTGTAAAAGTTGTATGGAAAATTAACGAAAAGGGTTAAAGAGAGGACAAAGTAATTTGTTTTTCCTTTTTGCTTAGTTGTTTGCAAGGATGCGGGTCCTCTTTCAAAGTTGACCAAAAGTTACAGCAAAACATCTGGTCTGTTCAAAAAATGCGATTGTATCCTGGTTTATTCCCTCTCTGTTTCCATCATATCCTTGTTTTTCCTTCAATCTCAAAGTTGTGGAATCATTCTAATGGGTTTCAGTCAGAATTTTTGTTTGTACCCCAGATAGGGAGTGGTATTGTAAATATTTTTGGGGAATTTTTAACAGTAAGTGTATCTGCAAGGAATTGGTATGGAATGGTGTGATAAAATACCATTTGAAATTATATCGTCTGGCAAGAGCGGCGAGAAAATGCAAAATTGATGAATGCCAAGGGTGTGGGAAAATATTGGATAGCACAAGGTGTGTGCCGCCAGCCAGTCGATTGAATGAAATTATTTTGCATATCGAAGATGGCAGACGTGGCTGTTTGGTTACTGTTGCTAGAGTCCTTTTTGAGTTTTAGGCACATTTATGAGGCTGGTAGACAGACTGTTGTGTGTTGACCTTAAACTTAGAAAAGTGGAATGGTTAAAAGATTACATTTTGTACATATTTTAAGAATGCCGCAAGTAGGTATGCAAATTTTTGGTGGAAGCAACACCTTGTTGAAGTTTTGAAGGTTTTATTTTATCGTTTTGAATGTAATGAGGCTGTTAATATTAAGTTACGTTATGTAAATATCCGTACATGAGTTAATTAAGATGAGGTTAAAGTTAGGTTTAGGTGGGGGTAAATCAAAATTTATGGAATTAGTGTTTTTCTTTGTACTTACACTCTCTTATTGAAGTTGTTACAAACCTGCTAAATTATTGTTCACCTTTAAAACTGTTTTCAATGTGCTAAGGGCTTAGACAATGACAAGAAGTGACTTAAAGTGCGTGGTATTCTCATGGACTTCTTCATCGTAGGTGAATACACAAGTCATCATAGTTTATATTTTGTTTCATGGTTTTCGTGGGCTATCTGAGAAGAGAGTCTAGTTAAATTTCTCTTGGTCCATAAAAGTAAGACAATTGCGCCGAATAAGGAATAGAAAATGATGGTCCTGTCCTCTTCGTTCTTACAACTTTGTCTTTTAAGTTTCTTGGCTTATTTATTTCAATACATTTTTAAGTCGACAGAACCGCCTTCCGAAAAGTCGTGTTTCTGGAGTTTCTCAATTCTGATTAAAAACATTATCGGCTCATAGGAACTTAAGGCTCTCCCGCTCAAATTTTATATTATTTTGGGGAACATCCAGAAAACATAAGGTTACGGGCGCATTTAATTGATACCCAATATGACGAGGAAGTTGCTGGTTGTAGCGACGAAGTTCCCTTTTTATTCTAGTTTCCCAACAGATTTCTGAAAACTTGTGGTAAGCAAGTCTCTGTATACCATTAAGCAGTTACTGCCTGACCAGTGAAGTATAAATAAATCATCTAATTTGTATTGCCTTGCTTTAACCGGAGACTTGCACAGTACCCTCTGTGGTCCACATCATGCAGTGCTGTTTAGTTATCGTGTCCTACCTGCAGAACCGAGATCGGTGATGATTTAATATTCGTGACTACCATTTCCTATGTCAGTCTTGGATCTTCTTTAACTTGTATCTCCATCAGAGCCATATTTATATCGTCGGTCGAAGATTTGGGGTGAGCTTCATGATATTTGTCCTCCGCAGAAAAATGTCTAGTCTGGAGATTTTGAAACTACTTGGAAGCATTTTGGCTTGAGTGATGTAGCAAATTGTTTGCTATTTTGGTGGAATTTCTGCCGACCTTACATTACTTTAAAAATAACGCCTACTTACCGAATTTTTCTTAGGCCCTGCGTACATGTAGCTGCCATCAACTACACATGCCCTTAGAAACGGGTAGATGTTTTTCGCTAAATGATCAACCGTGGTCGGTTATTATATATTGATAAATATGAAGAGTTTTTAACAATTTTGTATTTTAATGCAAATGCACCCTTAAACTTTTTTATGATCTGTTAATGTCAAAACATTTTTATAGGTTTACATTTTTATCATGGTGTTGTTCACGAACGAGCAACGTTTGGAAATTATTAAAAATTACTACCGAAATTCTGAGACGGTGGTCGCAACTTTAAGAGCGCTTACTCCAATTTTTGGTCATAATAATCGTCCTACCAGACAGGCTGTGCGTGCTATAGTGGATAAATTCGAGTCAACATATTCACTATTGAATGTTCATGTGCCACAGGAATTGGGAATCTCTCAGTCCACATCGTGGTAAATTTTTCGTGAAGAAAACCCTTACAAGATCAAAGCGTGCTTGCGGTGGTCATATGAAAGAGATCGAAGTCTATACTTAAATTTAACATGTGTACTGCATCTGGAATACATTTCAGCCCGATATCTCAATTATTCTGTGCTTTATTTAAATATAAAATTGTTATGTCCTTATTGAAAAGCCCTTTTTTTTTTTTTTTTATAATCTGCGCACGCCAAAGGGGATATGAATACCCTTAAACAGAGGAGGAGTCTATGCACGTTGGCTTTGAATGTTTGAAGGTTGTAGTGATGGGGAAATGCAGAGCCTGGTAGATTATTCCACATTCGTGTTGTTCGGCTTATAAATGAATCCCTATATTTGACAGTACAACCAAAGTTTGGCTTTAGGGTAAACTGATGTGCATTCGAAGCATGACGCGTATTGCGGGTGAAATTTTGAAGGGGAGGAATGCAACTGGCTATTTCGCTGGAGCATTTTTTATGAAAATAACGATAAAACAGGGAGAGACAGGAGACATTTCTCCGATGTTCTAGTGAATGAATAGAATTCACAATGTCTCTATCGCCTATAAGTTTTAACGCGCGATTCTGTACCCTATCAAGAATGTGCAAAACGGTCTTGGGTGCACCAGACCAGATATGGGCGTTATATTCCAGCTTAGGGCGGATGAATGCCTTATAAATTGAGGCCAGAACAGACGGGGTAAAATATTTCTTGCACCGTTTAAGGAATCCTAGACATTTTGCAGCATTTTTGGCGACCTCGAATATGTGATCATTCCATCGAAGATGGTTATTAATACACATACCGAGAATGGCAAGTCTTTCGGTTTCAATGATGCGAGTACTGTCCATGGATAATGGTTAAAGGTTTTGGTTTCGCTTGAGAGACAGAAGACAGCATTGTGTTTTGGAAGCATTAAATTCCACTCTGTTGGTTGAACCCCATTTAATTATGCTGTCCAGGTCGGAATTTGATGTGTTTAATATACGCTGCCGTTCCCCTTCTACGGCCGAAGAGCAAGGACGTGAGTTAGGGAACGAATATGAAAAACTGAGGGTACTGTCATCAGCGGAGGAATGGATTGGATTAGAAGTTGCAGACAAGAGATCATTTATAAAAATAAGAAAGAGAGTCGGAGACAAAACAGAGCCTTGGGGAATACCAGCATTTATTTGGTGAATTGCAGACTTGAAGCCGTCCAAAATAACTTGTATTGATCGCCCCGAAAGGTAATTTCTAATCCATTGAAGAAGAGACTCATCGACGCCATATGCACGCATTTTCGACAAAAGAGCCTGATGCCAAACTCTGTCAAATGCCTTTGAAATATCAAGCGCAACCATCTTGGTTTCGCCGAAGTGATGGAGAGATTGGTTCCACTTCTCGGTGAGATATGCCATCAAATCACCAGTGGACCTGTTGCTACGAAAACCATACTGCCGGTCATTAAGGAGTTTTCGTGAATCGAGATATTTCATAAGCTGACGATTTATCAGCGTTTCCATGACCTTGGAAAGACGGGACGTAAGTGCAATGGATCGGTAATTGGACAGGGAGGAAGATTAGCCTTTTTTAGGGACGGGCTGGACAAATGCTGTTTTCTATCTACTCGGAAAGAGGCCTGAAAAATAGGATAGACAGAAAAGCTTACGCAGAGGTTTTGCCAGAGTAGAAGAACACCTCTTCAAAACTATGGGGGGGATACCATCTGGACCAGCGGATTTGTGTACGTTAAGACCTTTGAGTACTCCTGCAACTGTACGAGTACGAAAGTGAACTTGTCCAATCGAAAATTTGACGCTCTCAAATACAGGTGGAGACAAAGCATTATCTGGCACCGTGGAGTTCGCTGCAAAGTGAGCAGCAAGCAGATTAGCTTTGTCTAAGGAGCTGACAGCTTTAATGTCATTGAAAATGAGCGTGCGGATGGCAGACGAGGCAGATTTTTTTACAATATAAATTTTGGTCAGTTGATTTGCCTTATAATAGCTCCCAGTGTTTACTTTTGATTATCCAACTAAATTCATGTTTATTCTGGAAACATGCATTGAATTGAAATTTTTAAGGTTCAGTAGACGTCTTGATGGAGATCTTTATTTATCTAGGTGCTTATTTGCTGGCGACCAGTATTGTAGTTTCTTTTATCGTTTTTCCTATGACCAGGATAGCAGTGTCATCGGCAGACGTAGCTAAGATGGTGTCTTCTTCTTGCGGTATATCACGAGTATATAGAAGACATAGAAGCGGACTAAGAATGCTTCCTTGCGGTACGCCAGCTGAAATTTCTTTGAATTGCGAGTATTCGTTTCCAGAAAAGTCTATTCCCGAGATATGTTGTCAGTATGTGCTTAACAAAGGCTTGCGAGACACCAAGAAATACGCTTGAGCAAATCTTTTTTTCTTCAAAAGCCTTTTCGATTACGTCAGTAATTCTATGTACCTTGTCAATGATTGAATGCTTGCCTCTGAATTTCCTCATTAACCGGCTGTAAGCGCCTGAGCGAAATGGGTCTATACGACTTCTTGTCACTTAGTGGTTTTCCTAGTTTTAGTACCATAACTTCCGCAATTTTCCATTGACTCGGGACGTATTCCATAGTAAACGCAGTTTTTATAATATTGAGAAGCTTCGTAACCATGTGGTTTGTCTGGTTTTAATTTCTTTATTTCTTTTTTGGGTTCCGTTAGCTTTCACTTGTTATTGTGTAATTGTCAGATTATATTTCCGACGCATTGATATTATAAATAAGTGATTGATTATAGAACGGCTTAAAAGTCTGTTTTAAATGGGCGGCGGAAATGTCTGTTTTCTCTTTGTCTCCCTTCGCCCATTTGTTTTTTAAATTCCTAATAGTCTGTTTCAACAGGTTACACAAGTGATTCAAGTGTGCTCTATGCTGTAGAGAGTATTATTCCGCGCGTCTCACTCTACGATTTCAACGGGACGATCAATTTCGACTTCAAGTACATAGTGCGTCTTAGGTGTTACGCTCAGTTCAATATTCTCTTCAACTCCCTTCTTAAAGCCTTCCCAATTAGTATTCCTGGTAGAATGACTGGAGAATAGTTAAAGAAAATATCAAATCTTTCTTCAACTCAGAACTACAGAGGTGTGCTTACTTACTTAACAGTCTTTAGAGAGGTACTCTCCATCGCATTCCTACATCACGGTTTTTTCTGACAATACGTTTGCACTGTTACATTTATGTTACATTTTTACGCAAAGGTTCAATTTTGACTACGACATAGAGAATCGTTATTATTTCATAAATTTTATATAGACTCTCAGCCTTCTCGTAATTTTTTCGCCTTCCAATTGTTGCTTTTCTCATTTAACGATATTGACAGCATCAACAATTCTATAGTGTCTATTTTTTAAGTCACAGGCGACATACTTTGTGCGCGAAGCGTGTAGTCCTCTAGCTACGACACGCAGATTTTCCACCTATTGGGTCTTTAATCCATTAAAACCTCTGCATCCAACCCCTATTCCCCATGGTACCGCCATTAGGCACTTCATCATGAGGGGTTTTCAGCCGTAGCTGCTTCTCTCTTTTGTCCGTATGTAGTGGTTGTGTGTATGTACATGTATGGATTTTAGGTTGCATATTTTCGAGTTAGTTGTCGAAGTTTGCAGACTCTTCATTTCTAGCTGCCCGTTCTTCCAGGCGTAGTTGCTGCATTATGCCTATGATAACTTCATTCGCTGTCTCCCAGGCTTCACTTGTCATTAGCATGAAAGTTGTCAGCCCTCTTGGTGTCACCTCTCGACCTATTTCCTTTTCTAGGGCGTTTCTGACCGTAGTGTATCGTCGACATTCCACCAGAACATGTTCCGCGTTCTGTGTTTTGCCATCACAGTGCGCTGATGCAGACTCAAGAATTTTCTCAGTTGTGACTGGTGGTATTATCTCCGCTTCCTCTGATGTTTATCGGTAAAGCACGGAAACTCTATCTTTAGACGTATTCTTTAAACCATTGTGCGCACAACGTCGTCGGACTTCTTGTGCCGCATGAATTTTCCAGTATACATGGTACTACCTCGAGTATATTCTAACCCCTACCCTAAGGAGGTTAGTCGGCGTATAATAAACAAATTTCATTGTTGCATAAAAGTGTGAAAAAGTCAAGGAATCTACAAAAAGAATAGAAAATTTACTTTGATATTTTTATTTTTTTATCGAATTACACACGCCAGTTGTTCGGCGTTACCTGCCCCAGTAAAAACCTTGAGTTAGGCTCGGCTGGAGCACAGTCCATGTTCTGTGCCCTTGCGAAAGTGTAACGGAGGTGAAAAATCTCGAAAGAAACTTAGTAGTTCACTGTTACCAAGTAGTGTGGGACTCTAACGCCACTAGAAAGAAAAAAAAATAAAAATAAAAAACACCTTAATCAGGACCGATCTATGTAAGATCGACAAATGATTTTTCTTTCTTATATTTAAAATCACGTTGAGGAAAGCTTTCAGACCATTAGCTCGTGAGACTTGGTTCTTCTCAATCTCCGGATTGTCTCGTACATTTAAGACGGTTTCTACCTCGGAGTTGATGTGATTTTGCAGTTGCTGATTGTGGGACACAGCTTGCTTTCTAACCACTTCCTTCACCATGTCTACTTGTAGGTCACGGTGCAAATCGCTATTTCTTATATACCAAGGGGCATTTATTATTCCACGAAGGACTTTGTTTTGGAATGTCTGTATAGTTTGAATATTTGTTTTCTTTGTGCAGCCCCATAATTGAATGCCGTACGTCCAGATAGGCTTCAATACTTGCTTATAGAGCAAGATTTTGTTCTGGATAGACATATCTGAGTTTCTTCTATATTTAAAGTTAAGTTCTTCTCTTTTCTTTTTAATGTGTTCTTTCCATTTTAGCTTTACGTCCAAGGTCATTCCAAGGTACTTTGCTGTATTGGCATAGGGTACAGTTTTATTGTTAATGAATATCGGAAGATTATTTATCTTTTTATTTGTGAAGTTTATGTGAGTTGACTTTGTCTGATTGAGTTTGATATGCCATTGTTGCGTCCAATCACTTACTCTATCGACTGAGTTCTGCAGATTCTCTGTCGCCTTCACAGTGCATTTATCATGTGCTAATATTGCAGTTTCATCTGCAAAAGTGGCCATCATAGCATTATTGTTCTCAGGAATATCCCTGGTATACAACAGATATAGGGTTGGTCCTAAGAAACTTCCCTGTGGAACACCTGCTTCAATTTTCTTTAATTCCGAATATTCTTGTTCGTATCGGACTCGGAAGAGTCGATCTGAAATATAGGATTTCAGTATTTCGTAATACTGTCTAGGTAAATCCCTATGCAGTTTATACTCAAGGCCCTCATGCAAAACCTTGTCAAAGGCTTAAGCAACATCTAAAAATAGTGCCGAACAGAATTGTCTTTCTTCCAGTGCTTTTTCCACTATATCCGTAATTTGGTGTACTTGGTCTATCGTGGAATGTTTATTTCTTAATCCAAACTGATGATTCGGGATTAGACTTCTTTCTTCGATGATTTTGCTAAGCTTTTTCAGGAGTAATTTTTCGAAAAGCTTTGCCATAATTGGTATAAGGGATATCGGTCTGTTAGTGGTTTTCCTTGCTTTAGTATTACAATTACTTCAGCATTTTTCCAATGATGTGAGACATATCGGGTCATTAGACATGCGTTTATTATAAATTGGAGTTGTTTTTAAGGCTATTAATGGCATTTCTTTCAAGACCTGAACAGTTATTAAATCGTAACCCTGTGCTTTTTTATTTGACAACTGGTGTTGACACATACTTCTTACTTCTCTGAGCGTGACAAGGGGGATTTCAGCTTCGTCCCTTTTATCAACAAACTCTAAATTTTCAGTAGCTGTACTTGACGAGAATGGTTTGAAAACGTTCGATAGATGTCCTGCGAACAGATCAGCTTTTTGTTTCGGGTTTCCGATCCATTTACCGTCTGGTGCTTTCAAGGGCGGATTTTGAAACTGAGGTCTTTTAAGACGATTAGTTGCTTTCCACAAGGAGTGGTCGGTTGACGCATCCGATGTTAAGCTTTGTAGAAATCTACTAAGTGACTCATTTTTGAATTCGTAGATTCGTTTTTTAAGATCATTGTTAAGACGGTTGAACACAGCCTTATCGCCTGGGAACCTCGTGGTTTACCATTTTCTACGAGCCCTTCTTTTTTCTAATATCAGCTAATGCTTCAGGTTGCCTCCTATTCAAATTAGCTGGAGTACTTTCCTCTGCCGCCTGTTGTACATCAGCAATGAATTGTTCCACTTCATGATCAATTTGCTCTCTTGTTTCCATAGGAGATCTTAGGTTTATAAAACTTTCTAACTTTTATCTGAATTCAATTCAATTCGTTCTTTTGTTTACAAGCTTAGGATAACTTTTTTCTTGCACTTCCGTTTCACTTAGCGACAAGATCACCGGAGTATGATCTGACGACAGGTCCTAATTACCTTCAACACTTATATGATTTCGCTTAATACCTTTTGCTACACAAAAGTCAACTAGGTCTGGTATTTTGTTGGGATCAGATGGCCAGTATGTAGGCGATCCAGATGAAAAGAATTCGCAATTGTATTTGCGACTTGCTTGAGAAAGCCTTTTTCCTTTTGTTGTTGTTAACCTAGATCCCCAGTGGGTATTTTTAGCATTGAAGTCACCACCAACAAGAAAGTGATGTCCCAGCAAATTTAGAAGTTCTGTATAGTCTTCTTCAGTTGGGTAGCCCTTGGGTGGGCAGTAAATTGCTGCTACCTTGAACTCTTTCCTTTTTAAACAAATACTTATTGTTGTAACTTGCATATTCTCATTAATGAACTTGGCTTCTTCATAATGTTTCAGGTTCTTCGTTATAAGTATAGCTGATCCTCCTCTAGCTTTATAAGCTGGAAGTGGTGCGTGGTAACAGGTATATTTTGGTGTTTGTTTTAATATCAAGACTTTTAACCATGGGGAAATGTGTTTCCGGCACCAGGCAAATGTCTATATTTTTCATTTCTAAAAATATGTTCAGCTCAGTCGTGTGCTGTGAAAGACCGTTTGCATTCCATGCTTCGATTTTAAATGTTCTGTCCATCATTGTTTTTTGATAGCGACTTTTTCTCATAACTGTTTTATTGTTAAATCCTGATTATCTATTCGTTTAAGGATAGGCGCCAGCATTTCTTTCATGGAAATTTCCTCATCTTTCCGTACATTTTTAACAATTTGGGAATAGGATTTGCTATTTTCCATACTTTTATTTTGAGCGATTTTTTTGGCCGGTTGTTTTTTATCTTTTCATAGCTATTGGTTCCTTTTTTATAACTTCTTCGCCATACGATTTTTTTGTTGTGGTTTCCGAAGGAACAACCCTTGGTGAAGATTTTGTTAGCGGAGTTCTTTGTGTTTTAGTACTCCTACTGCTGGTTTGATGTAAAAGCAATAAAATACATCACTTTGTCGGTAGATATAATTTTGTACACTTCCATAAAACTAAACTAAAAACAATACATCAATACATCTAGTCTTGATTACATTTCGAAGTTTGCCAAATGGACAGGTGCAACCAGGACTAAAAGTCATGACGTCACTTTCTTTGGGATAAAATATTCTGGACGTGAACTCATCTCCCATGCACATAACAAGCCAAATCAAGCCTATAAAGTCACATGCTTATCTGCTGTTGAAACCAACAATCACCAGTACTTGAATTTTGCAAAATTAGAGGATTCTGGGTTTCGAAGGATTTGAAATAATTGCATTTAAATCACTGAATCTCAACTCCATGCATCAATTGATTCCACACACATACCTTTGTTGCCCGGCTACGAAATGCATACTCTGTTTCGATTCAATGGTGGCCTCTATATGTGTCCTCGATTAGAATCTCGAGCAATATAACTAAGACTTCGTCCTACTCTTTCAAAATGTTAATCAACCCGTAAAACTGTTTCAACATTTATCTGACAAAGTCGCATATTATCACCAGACAACTGAGATTATTTTCATTTTCAACTTCAACGTCCATAACTCGGATTCGCTACGGTACTGATGAAGCAGAAAGTCAATCTGAAGCACTTGCCATTAGTCACAATTTATCCCAGCTTGTGAAAGATCCTACACGTTTTCTAGTGTAGGATCTTAACCTTCTGAGAGTGTGAGGTTTCAAAGTTACGCCGCTCCACATCTTTACATAGAAATGATTCAAAAGAATTTTAGAGAAGTCTATTCCGGTTCGAAAGACTATATTTTCGTCGTAAAAATGTTTCTTTTTAGGCAGAAATAATGCAATGCAGATTTTTTTTTTAAATTAAGGCTAACGTTAGAGTTTAGTTGATGTACCTCTAAAGAAATTTACTTCAAAGTTACACAAAAACCTACGTACTTTGATACCCCATTACAAAACTTAATTCAAACATACAGGAAAGTCACAATCCATCTAGAACGGATCGTATGATACCCTATCCCTCATCTTCTAACTCACTCCTAATAAAGTTAGCATGGCGTTGTCAATTTTTGAGACAGATGGAATGATATCTTTCCATACAGAGGATATTTCCGCGATTTTAAAGAAATAGTATCACAAAACTGTTGTTACAAATTTTTTTTATTAAAAGGTATGCGTGACTCTTACAATTTTGTAACAGAAGTTCATGGATTCTGATGATATTCACAGTAAGACTTAACCATCACTGGAAATAGCTTTAAAAATTATATATATATTTTTTCTTTAAGAAAACACCCCCAAACAACACGTGGCTGATCACAAATACCTGGTCAAGTCGAAATGGTTGGATTTGCAGTTTTTTCATCCATGAACAAAATTTTCCTGTGAGCATTTTGCGGGTACCGTCGGCGTAGGGTTTTCAATCTTTCATTTTGTTTTTGCTTTAATTGGGCTATGAGTAAGTGTCCAGTGTGTTTTTTTATATACGTTGAGTTCCAAATATTGTTTGATAATTTCTCATCACAAAATTCTCTTCTTTCACAGGCGTTTCCGATTAATCCTGGCTTTAACAGCTTTGGTCGTCTGTGGAGTTCTGACAGTGCGAGGGCGTCCGGATCAGTTGCTCCACCGTGTCCTTAAACAATTTAACAGGTTCGATATACAAAATTCCGGGTGATTTCAAGCAGTTGCGGTTCGGGAAATATCGCCTCTTTCCATATTACATTTGTGAAGCCCAACTACCACAACACTGTTTTCAATATCACCCCACTCAATATTTACTACTTTTGTGTAAATCCTTTTTGCGCGTACATAGTATAAATGTCACTCATTGAATACCTGTCAATATAGAATGGATGTAGATACTAGTTTCACGATCAGTGCGTAGTATTTATGTATTTGTGACATAACTAGGTACATATACACCCCGCGCAACAAAAAAAATCGCACATGGTAATTTTTAACAAAATGGAAGAAATCTAATAAATGATGACTAATCACTGCGTAGTTACTTTGTATTTTTGATGTTCAACATTTAAGTTAACACATTTCCCAATTTGACAATACATTTCGTAGCCTAATTGAAAAAAAGTAATGATCGTGAAGATCAGACTACAAAATATCAGATATTATCCAAGTACTATCAATATACATAAATTAAAAAAAGAGCAACAATTTGAAAAGCAAATTTCTTTTTTCATATTTTTATTAACTAAGAAACCTTTTTACATAATTTAAGACTTTCATAATACTAAAAAATGATTTTAGTATTTCGTAGCACCACCCTTCACCCTAACAACGTCATGAACCCTGTTTGGCATGGAGGCATAGAGATTACCGAGGTAATTGTTATTAATTTCATTGAACCACACTTCTTAAATGATGCTCTTTAGATGCTGTATGGTTTTTGGTTTTTTATCTTGGATCTTCTTTCCCATAAGAGCCCAGACATGTTCGATGGGGTTGAGATCTGGACTGTTTCCCGGCCAAATTAGGGATTCTATTCCTAATTCTTCTTTCAAAGTTTTAATCTGTGGAGGAAATTTAAAAATTAAAATCATAAGATTTTCAAAACACCCATAAATATGAAAAAAAAACTTTGAATTACTCACAGATTTTGCTCGGTGGCAAGGTGCTGAATCATATTGAAAAATTGGTTTTGATGTTTCTGCTGTTATCATTTCCATACTCGGTACGACACCATCTAAGATAATTTGTTTGTACTGCATGGCGTTAACAGTGCCCTCGAGCATAATTAGATATCCAACTCCGATTGCGGTGATGCATCCCTACACCATAACATAAGGAGAATGTTTTACGGTGTGAGCTATGCATTTGTCGCTGTAGCGTCCCCCTTTTCTACGACGAACTATCTGCTTCCCATCCGGCCCGATTAGGTTAAACTTGGACTCATCAGAGAACACCACATTTGACCAATCTTGAACACTCCAGTTTTGCCTTTCCTTAGCCCAGCTAAGGCGCGTTTTCTTCATTTTGCTGGTCAGAAGTGGCTTTTTCGCTGGTCTCCTTGCTAGCAAACCCATCTCGTTGAGACGATTCTGGATAGTTCTGACGCTAACTTCAGCCCCAGTAGCTTCTCGCAGGTCAGCTCTTAATTCCGATGCATTTTTAAACTTGTTTCTCAAGCTTAGCCTCTTCAGTTTCCGGTCCTCCCGAACAGTGGTACATCTCTTCAATCCTGTGCCAATTTTTTTGTCCAGATTGTGATCCCGACGATATTTGTTACAGAATCTTAACGATAACTGCCTTATTTTCTTTACTCAATTGTACCCTTTTAGACATCGCGATATACTCTTTTCACTTTTATTTAAGAAATACAACTGCACGCACTGTTAAATACTGCCTGAATGAACTCCGACACATTCCAAAATGTGCATTACCTAACCCGGAAGCAATAAAATATAATTCGGCGAATCCCTTAAAGGTAATTAGCGTAAAAAAATGGAAAACCCGTATGTGGATTTTTTTGTTGCGCGGCGTGTACATCTGGGGTCTATCGTTATTTTTACGTTACAAACTATTTATCAAACTAAATATACCCTGAATAGCAAGCACTTCGCTTTATGCCCTCCCCAAGTATATACCCGACGCTTAAAACAACGTCTTTATCCAGCTACAATTTCAATGGAAAGTAGTAATTGTGACATTTTACTGCTATATCTCATGAAACTCTCAAATCAACTACTTTGTATTCAAAATTTAATAAAGTCGTCCTCAACACGTATGTTTCTGGATATCCCTCGGTCCAATTTTCCTACCAAAACAAAACTAGTTCAAAAGCGCCCACTTTGTAAACCATGTTCATCTGTTAATACTCTAAATCAAATTATCTTCCATAGAAAATCTTAAGATAATAACCACCCCCTTGCTCCCGAACACAAAAAGGCCACAAAATATGACCACAAAAAGCACTCATATTCCCCATACAGCAGTGCGCACACACCCACATAAGTTCAACCCTCATTTGTAGCCACAGAAAATTTGATCGACAAAGAAGGGGTGAAACGACTCAAAAGGACCTATCAACAACATTTGTGTATCTTGAAGATATTTTGTTGAAAAGTTTTAAGATACAACAGTTGGTCATGCATTCTGCAACCCCAACTCTATCCTGTTTTTAGTTCAAATAGTTGACGAAAATGGGTCACTACACTGTAGCAGCCTTGAGCAAAGGAAATATATTTCAGAGAGTGGGATATGGTAGAAGGCTGCATGCGTCTGACTTGGATACCAACCAGCCCTCATTGTCATTACTTGTGTGTGTGGCTGCCATTTAACAGAAGAAAAAATGTATCTAACCCAACATAAGTTGTTTCTTTCATCTCATGTCATATGATTTTATGATAAAAGTTTTTGTCAGATACTACCCACTCTTATACTGATTCTCCATCTTTTATTGATGATGATGATGCCAACCAGCATGCAGTGTGTCCCTTACAAAAGGAGAAGACGAAGAAAAAAAAATCTAGAAACTTTTTCGTACGATACAAGAACATAGTAATAAATTTGGAGCATTTGATGGTTTATTATAAAAAAGGGCCTCGACACGAAAAAGTTAAATGAAATAAAAAAAGGATCCACCCAAAGGACATCTGGCTCGCTCTCATACTACATAATTTTGTTTCTTTTGCGGAATATGATCTTTCCAATGTTTGATAAAAACTTTCTCTCCTTAATTTAACGGCATCATAATCAAAATCAAACTTAGCATTGAAAGTCGAACGTTTGATTTTTTTCTTTTATTTGGTTGGGGTTCATTACATTAACAGATGTGTCTGTTCCCCCCTCTCTGTTATTCATCTAACCCTCCTTTTTATTGATGATGACATATCAAAGGCTAATTTAATGACATCATTCAAAGTGAAATGCCGAACTGAGATACATTTCATTCTCATTACGCGCATTTTAGTCTCACAGTCTCTGATAGATTTAGAGGGGCGGAAAAAACAACAAAAGATACAGATTCAAGGGTCGGACAAAAAAAAAAGTAGATTCTAGGAAAAAATTTAATTTCATTTATTACACGAGCTGTGTGAGAGGACAGAGAATCGGTGCCATATTGTTCGTGAAAAGTATCTCAGCTTTGCTATCAATCAGTCGTAAGAGGATCCGGGTATCTTAGTGTAGATGTAATCCACTACTGGAATATATATATATTTTTTTTTGTTTCGGAATTTGGCACAGGTTTCTAAGAAAGAGAGAAAAGTTCAGAAGATCAGAGGGCAAAGCAATCAAAAACGAATTTTCTTTCGGTAAAGTTAATTTTAGTTATTTCATCCATAAAATCCTCTTTGGGGTTGTTTATTCGTGAGGACTTCAGTAAACTCCTGATATTCTGAATTGAGATAGTGACAGGTGTTCGTATTCAATGAAAGATTGAAAATTTCATAGTTAATCGAAAGCGGCTACAAAAAGTCGAAAAGAGTAAGCCGCTAATTCTTTACAGTTTATATGTGTTCTGATCACTGTATCTTTGGTGTAGAAGTGTAGTATTGTAGAAAACTATTGTTCGGATGAACATGCTTCAGGTTGTGAGACTGCTCATCGAGGGTGAGGTGAGGGATTTATCCTTTCTAAAAGTAAATCGGTGTTTATCTTTGCTAAGACAATACGAAAAGATTTCTGTTTGCAAAAAAAAAAAAAAAAAAACTGAAGTTAGGTTTCCACTTAAATGATTCATCAAAAGTTTTCAATTTGTTTGTAGTCAGCCAACTGGAGTATTCCTTCGATTATTAAAGGAAGATTACTGTATCTGTCCGTCGTGAAACCGCTATACTTGACAGAGTCCAATTTTTTTCTTTAAGGAGATTACATCATGCACTAGTCCCAGTGCTGAGAAACTCGGTAATACATATGGGGTTTCCGAATGAGGTTATTTTTTGGTCTAAGTTTGCCTATACCTTATCAGAGTCCGCCGGCTAACCTAGGCTAGGACTTTAATGTTCTTTCGTGGGAATATGTCTGTACTCTCACTTTGAAAATTTGTTTGTTCGCAAAGAACAGGTCTTTGAGAGGAATGCGACCAAAACATACTTACGACTTCATGCTGAAGTGGGAACTTCCCACAATCGGCCAATTCCATAACAGCACGAAAATTAAAAATGAGATGTTGCTCCTGGTCACCACTTTATTCACCCTAAATTAAGTTCAATTTCCCCAACTTATGTGGATATGAAATTCTTGGTAATCCGATTTATTGTATTACGAGCTATCATTCTTCTACCCGAAAAAATCAAATTCTGTATTAATTTCTCTCTATTAGCAATCGACATATGCCAACTAAAAATGATCCTAATTAGACATAACATTACATCACAAACACACGTTCTTGTTGCCGCCTACTAAATTATTTTTCACCACAAGACCTTTCTAATTAACATCCGCCTTCGTGTCAATCACGAAGTATGAAATACCTTTTCCTATTAGTACTCCATTCATTACAAGAAAAGAAAACCTGACATCCGTTCAGAGTTTCTCTCTCATCTTCTTGTTGACAATAGAACATCATTTGAAGGATACGCAGATCAATTTTGACATGGTATTGTATAGGGATGTCCTATAGCATCCTTGTGCTTTTCCGCTTAATCATCACTACTTTAATATCTTATTAACATTTTTTCCCCTCCGAAATCTGAGAGGATGATGTCATTTCTATACGTCCCAAGCCCATCAAAGATGAGATGAAACTAATGCAGTGCAGTTAAATATAGAAATGTAGTATCATGCAGATCCTTTTTTTTTTTTTTTTTTTCATCTTACTTCAGTAAACAGACCCGCGATATGAATGAATACACAGAGCTAGTGACTCACAAAATGAAAGAATGTAGAATTAACGAAAGAGTAAGGATACAGAAGAGAAAAAAAAACTTTTATTTTTAAAGTAGTGAATAATGGTAATTTTGATTTGCTTATACCCCCCGCTCAAGAATCTCATCTACTTGTCTACCTGTCACCATCAGCATTATTCTTCTTACTTTTTCGATATCTTTCTTCTTTTTATCTACGCCTCATCAGGACTGAGTTGAAGTTCTTTGTTTGAATAAAAAAAAATATATTCCAGTGAAAAGAATAGAAAAGGATATCAAACTAAATAATGTTTTACTTGTAAGTTGAGACGCGGGACAGAGCCTTGAATGAAGGATGACATACACTGTTTTCTCCAATCTTATCTCTCACAAATGATGATGACAACGACCGGAAAACGACGAAGATGATGAGTGAGCAAACTGTAAGAGTTGGATAAATCATTCAAAATCAAAGATGCTAAGGGTAACAGCAAACTCAGTAATCTTTCGAATCCACTTCGTCCTCCCTCTGTTTGCTGTTCAACCCCATTTTATGAATAAATGCGAGATTAAGTGGAATTTGTTTGGTTTAAGATGACAATTTTTGGCAGAGTGGCAATACGCCGAGCTTATTCTTGTCCTTATGGCATGACTTTTGTATGTGTGAAGAAATTCTTAATTAGTACATACTTTAGAGTTTATATATTTTTTTTGAATGATGATGGGTTGACATTTTCTTATGTAATTAGCGGAACTCCATGCGCTAACGAAACGAATACAATACAACCCAATGGCTTGAAGAAAATTTGCTTTGCTATAGGCTCCGTGAAGTAGTGGTGATTACGTTTCGGAGCTTGGTGAAGGGCCGGTACTATAGGCATCTTGGGGCCCTGCCACAGTGTAATAGGTTCGCCTATCCTATCCGCCCTCATTGAAAGAGTTAGAGTCATAGAGACAAGAAGAAGATGCAATGGGTTTCTAATGAATTGTCTCCGTTTTCAACCCCGCGTTTCACTTAATGAGTGTCGGCGTTCGATTCACTCACCTCAACCTTCCGCTGCATTGCTTTCTTATCCTTCACCACCCATGTACAAGTTCAAATCCTGACGGCAAGAATTATTTACTTATTTCGCATGAAATAAATAAAAAAAGTGGATCAATTGCGAGAGCTAAGTCAACTCTACTGCGAAGGCATAACACTGGTAGTAGGGTGGTCATATGACTGAAAATGGAACTTGATCGTGATGATGACATCAGGAGGACGGAAAAAAATAATATGAATCATCAACGATAATAAAAGCAAAACAAACATTCTCTCCAGTTATCTGGACACTACCCTAGGACTTTACAGAAACTTAATACCACCTGAGTTCCAAACAACTACTCCGAATCTTTCTTTCTTTCTCTCTCTGTCTATCTATCAACGCCTGTGTCCTGTAATAGTATAAGGATATTCCTATCACCTTTGGCACACGCACATTATATAAAAAAAAAATCTTTTAGCCACTATGGACAAAAAATATACAGGAAGGTTATAATCTGTCTGGAAAGGATAGTATGATACCCTATACCTCATCTTCTACTTCATCTCTAATAAAGTAAACGTGGCGTTCTAAAATTGTCCATTCAAATTTAATTATATCCGTATTCAGAGTATTCATCCGCGACTTTTAATAGATTTTATCAGAAAAACTAATTTTATGGCTATAAATATTTGTTACCGAAGTTCATGGATTCTGATGAGATCTTGAAAATAAGACTCATCCATCACCGTAAGTAGCTTTAAAAAAGCAATAACAGTTTTTTTTTAAAGCTCCTCTCGTAAGGAATGTGAACATCTTTATATTTTATTAAGGCGATATTTTTCAGTTTCTAGTAAAAATGTTGAAAAAATAATTTTTTTTTTTCCATGTGCAGATTTTAAAAATTGATATTCTTACTACTTCGGATTCTAGAAAGCTTATATACCAAATTTAATCTTCCTAGCTTAAAGTTTAAGGCCGACAAATTGGTGTCATATGGATGGACATGCGGACGGACATGGCTAGATCGACACAACTACATAATTTCTGATCATAAATGCATATACATATATATACTTTCTGGAGTCTATCGTTAGTATTTCTCTATGTTACAAACTATGTATCTACCCTTCCCTGTGGGATAGGGTATAAAATGCAAAAATATGTGCATGCCCAGAATTAGTCGTTTTCCCACAATATGCATAACATTCAACTCCATAGCATCAGGCGGAAAATTGGAAACGATAATCAATGCCAAGTCTGTCTCTATTGTATTGTATTGAAAATAGCACAAATCAATCCACTGCTGCAACGCTGTTGGCGATGGTATTTACTGATTGATAATTGGTGATATTAATATCGTAAAGAAATCAAATTTCTCTTGCTATTGCTTGCTGCAAGGTAGGTTCAGAACTTAAAATTATCGCTGAAAACAGCTTAAATTTCATTCAGATCGGA
The DNA here is from genome assembly GCA_963082735.1 of Pocota personata. NCBI lineage: Eukaryota > Metazoa > Arthropoda > Insecta > Diptera > Syrphidae > Pocota > Pocota personata. The sequence goes on from OY720430.1 coordinate 142,193,339, forward strand.
TAAATTACATGAACAAGGTACACAATTCTTAAGGTTTGCAACCCAATTTGTCACTCCTTAGAGTTGGAATTATGTGGGCGCCGGGGCTCAGTGGCAAAGCACCGTCATATTCTTTGTCCAGGGCATAAAATGAACTATCATGCAAAGTTGCAAGTAGCTTAATAGATAGGTTTTCCCTTTCATATAAGTTAGTATATGCAATGGACTGAAAATGTCGATTATTGTCCCTACTTACTTGGGTTATGAATGCATTGCTTTTTTTCTTTATGACGCTCTTTTGCTTAATTTGATCAAGGAAAGAAAGAATGTAAACACAATTCCTCGCTTATACCCCTGTGTAATCATGACCCCTTTTCCGTTTTTCTACCCCATTTATTTCAATTCCGAAAGTGAAAATCTTCTTAGAACCCTTTAAATAATTCCCTCTCTATATTGCACTAAAAAAAGTAATCCCATCCCACTTCCAACTCCCCTGAAAACCATTTAATTATTAATTAACAATGTTCCCTCCAAGTCCTGTGAGAACAATTTAATAAATTTCTCCATCCATTCCCCAGTGTCGAAATTTCAGGAAACTAAAAAGCGATTCAAATATTTGTAAAGAAAGCGTAGCGGAGGTGGCTCAGAGGAAATATTAAAAATAATTTTGTAATTACAAATTTGCTTCCATCGTTTCGTAAATCCTTCTTACTGCCTCCAATGCTCCTGCCGCAACGTCCTCCCTTCGCCCTATGTCTCTATCTATCGCATCAAATCAGCTTTGAAGTATTTCTAATTAAATTCATAAAAATAAAAGAAAACACCAAGTCTAAAAAAAAAAAAATCTTTACCGAATGTTATCCTCTCTCTGAATTCCAATAGTGGTAGGAAAGATCCTTCTAACACAACACAGGGCGAAAGAAAAACCAAGAATTAAAAGGATAAAAAGAGGAAATATTTCAATTATTTGAAATACTGTGCCTTAGCAGAAAAAAAAAAAACACTCGGACTAAAAGAACTCAAGGACGAAGGGATGGTATTAGTAAAATCCTTCTCTGGTTTTCCGGTTGCAGTACTAATATTTATGAAAATTTTCATATTTCACGTCTTAATTAGCATATCCATTCGTTTGGCCCTCTTTTTTTTTTTTTGTTTTTTTTTTTTTTTCTTTTTTCCTTCTCTCTTTCTACTTTCTTGTAAGAAATACCCAGAGCGCATTATTGTCCTCACAACCAAAAAAAGATAATAGCATCCGTTTTGTATTTGTGTGCGGGAGTTAAGAAGTCAGTAGGGGGTATCCTCTAAAAACCCTTTGACTAATTTCCACTTAGATTGCACAAATAGAAATTACAAAAAATTAAGAACAAGTAAAAGAAAAAGAAACAGCAAGGAAGACGACTACGAAGGAGATGGTCCCTTTTTCTTTTCCTTCTTGACTAACCCATGATGCGGACAGAAGAGGAAGGTGATTTAATTAAAATATAAAAAAGGGATAGATAGAATGGAATATATTGAATGGATTGTGGCGAAAGGGATATTCTCAAAGGAGTACTGAAGCGGGAGCAAAAAAACAAAAAAAAACAAATTTAGAGTGTTCAGTGTATTAAAGGGCGTGAAGGTTCGCAAGGTGCGACCTTTATAATCTCATAAAATAAACCATAGTTACGGGAGTACGGTTAGGGACAAGTTTAGCACTGTAAGGTAAGCCGATAGAAAAGTGAAGGCTGTGAGTTAGGAGATGCTGGATGTGTTGCGGCGGCTATTTAGAATCATATTATGAATAAATGTCTATAGAGTATACAAACACCATTAATTTTTGGCTACAATTTAGTCGTATTTTTGATCAGCAAAATTATTTGATTAGCAATTTAATAGTTAACTGATGATCTGAAAATATTTTATTTGATCTGCAGAAAATAAAAATACAAAATCAGCAGAAAACTAAATGATTTGGAATTAAAATAAAAGATGAGCCGAAAAAATGTTTCCTCAGCGAAAAAAAAAAAACAAATTATTTGATCAGCAAAACTTTTCTTTTTAATTTTATATCAGTTGCTCCTAATTAGGAGACTGTTCGCAAGCAATTATTTCTGACCCAAAATAGGTCAAACCTTGCGGAGAGGACAGATTGCTGCTTAGTTGAAGGCGATATCGGTTGCCTTGTCGATATTGGACCCAGGTATACATATGTGGTTTTTCTGAATCACGGAGCCAAACTGCAAATTCCTCCACGTTTATCCAATATTACATATACCTTATATTCTGATTTGATTACATTCGTCAAACTTAATGACTGGATATTTATGTCTGGTTCGGGTAAACTAGCCAGCCTAAAATGTTCCACATACGCCAGCGAATCAAATCTATACCCACCATCGATGTATTTATACACTTTACGGCATGAAAAGTAGCACCACCTAAAGACTTTAAATTGATCGAAAGTCGGCTGTCGGCTGTCGACCGGACATGATCAGGATTTGTTATTTCATTTTGCTTACTGCTCACTTTTAGGATAACGTTGACAGTTTATTTAATGCTTCAAATAATCACTATATAATGCAAACTCGTAATCGACGAAAAAAATATAAATACATTTCAATCGAATAAGTCCTTGTGAGCATTTTGACCATATAACTTTGAAATTTTTTCGTGCGACGTAGATTCGATAAAATTGTTCAGCTTTTGCAGAGTGTAGCTTGATTCTTAGCTTTACATCTCTTAAAAAATACCTGATAAAGAAGGCAAACGGACTCGAAACCGTTTAAAACGGTCTGGCGTTTGTTGGTGGCTACATACCACTTCGGGATTGTTCCAAGGGGTGAAATTTCGAGAAATGAAAAGTAAAAGGTCACATCTCGAAGGTTTGCTTTGCAGAATGTCAGGTATTGGCATCAGACGCATTACTTTGTACCTCAGGATGCTATTATTATATTTGGCCACCAGGTGGCGTAGTGTCCAGCGCAAAAACTAATTAACCGATTTAGATGGAAAAATAAGTTGGATACGTTGAAAATAGGTTTAGTCACTAGATGGCACATTGAATGCTAAATGAATTAACTCAAAATAACCAAAAAACTTGTGGAAAAAAAATACACGCACACACTTTCCATTACCCTTTTGTATTTATTGGTATTTTTATCAGATTTGGTATCGCATTTCAAAATTGAAATGCTAAAATATAAAATACAAAAAAAAAAAGTGCAAAAGAGGAAAACTCCTGCTGTTCTGACCCTTTCGTCTTCGTACCACAACAAGTGGCTCTATATTTCACTCTTGTCTGGTTACTTCCTAAGTTTGAAATTCTTTTCTGTATTTTTGAAATTCTTTACGTATTTTCGAGTCTTTTTTTCAATAACCACCGCGACGGATACCCAACAAAGTGAATATCTACAAAAGTGAGAAGGGAATTTCCATAAATCCAGCAAACGAGTGTCTTCAGCTCTTCCGGGGGAAAAATGATATAAATCCAGGTTGGGAGAAAAAGGAGTATAAAAATGGGGAGGGTAATCAGAAATTGCAAAAAAACGAAGGAAATTGTTTGAAATGGGCGGAACGGCTAAGGCTGTTGATAAGAGAAGATGAAGAAGAACGAACCGTGGATACGAAAAAATTTACATTTCACAGGTGGCTGGACGAGGATACTCAAATAAATTAAAATTTTACATCGAATTGAATTTCTCTCCTTTCCATGCCGAAATACTATATACTCGTATGTATGTATATCCCAGAGCTCTCTGTTGTACCAAAAAATGAAACACATAGCTGTATAACATAGTATATGCGTTTTCACACGGACATAGTAGTCAGAAAGTATTAGGGGATAGCGTTGCGGCACCAAATGTCTCCCTAGAGTTTTTGATTTATGTTCGTGAAATTTTATGACCCATCTCTCTTCCATGTCGGTTGGTCGACGTTTGGTCGGTGGATGGTTGGTTGGTTTCCTTTCGTGGCTTTTAGCCTGAAGCTCTGGGATGATATTCAATTTTTTTTCGCTCGCTTTGGTCTTGCTATGTTTTTTGGGTGAATATGAATTGTGTTTTCGAAGGAACATTAGATATTTATAGATACTCATTATTTTGTTGAACTTCATTCGCACAATTAAGCTTCTCTGTCTGTCGGGTGGTAGGGGGTCGCCGGTTGATGGTTGGATATTTCCAATTTCCTATTACTTAGAAAATCCTTGGAGAATGTTCCTAATTCAATCGGCCAGTAGAGAGAGAGAGGGAAGGTCATACGATTTTTTTTCTCTGCTACTGCTGATGGTCATGAATCATTAATTGATGGCAGTTTTTAACCTTTTTTTGTGGGGGTAAGCCTGTAAGTTTTATAACCTTTGGCGATTGATTGCTTGTGGTTAGGCAAATGGCATTTAGTTTTGCAGAGAGAAAGAGAGGCTGATAATTTGTTTGCGATAGCGAGGGAAAATGTCCAGTTAATGGTCCGTAGGAATGACATTTTGGGCAATGGTTGTAAATTTTAACCTTTACGTTGGCATTGAAATTTTCGTAATGAAAAAAAAAAAAAAAAAATAGATTGGGTGGGATTTTTATGATCCTGAAGATGGTCCTGCAAATTGCATACTCCAAATCAATCGTATTTGAAGGGCTTTTTAAGCATGATTGGGACTACTTTTTGAATTTATAGTCAGAAGATGAGTACTTTGCTTATAAAGAACTTAAACTGCTTAGTATTTCAACCACTGAAGGTAAAAGTGGCGGTTTCATGTTATATAACTGCGACTCAATTAGCACTGTAGCTCGCCATTTTGTTACCTCAACCCTTGTGTCCTGTTGGTAATTAGTAGATACCCGACTTTGGTTTCTAGATCAAGCATGCAGATTTTAGGGAAAAGAGCAGATTAGCGACTTTTTTCCCCGAACGTTCATTTAAATTGGTAAGAATATCCAGTGCATGGTGTCTTGCTGGGGCAGGGCATTTACAAAGGGATTGATTAAGGGTTTCTTCCTTGTGCGTATCCTTTCAACCGCGGTAGTGAGCGTTAACATACAAGTCTAACTGCACGGTTTCCTACAGCCAAATGATCCTTACATATCGTACTGTTGAGAAGTTCACTTGTTCTGTTAATGTTTCATGTGGGCCATATCCTTCTGTATATGACGCAGCTAACCCCTACATGTGTCAAATAGTGTGAGAAAACTCTGCCCTTAACTTAATTCCAAGCGGAATTTCAATCATTTTCATGAAAAAAATTAGAGATCAAGCGAAATGTTTCCTAGAACAAAACTTCACACAACTACGTGGCGGGTCTCCATGGAGCCTGATCCTTGCAGAAGGTATAACTTGGATCTCTATGAGCTATGCCAACTTGTAAATGTTTGAGCCAATGCTCTAGTCTTCGAGTCACAGCCCCCAAGTTTAAAACGACTAAGAAAATCTTATAGTCTCTCTCGTAAGAGATCACCGGTGCCAGGAAAATTTGTCTGACGAACTGTAAGCAATATGAACAGTAAGAAGATGAAGCGTGCGGTACCTCAGGCAGAGATGGTTGAAATGTTACACCTCAAGGGTGATAGCTTCTATTTATTATGTTTTCTATTCTTCCAAATGTTTGCTTCATATACCTATGACGAGGTTCTTGTCCTTTAGATATTGTCTAGTGCGGTCGAAAGGATTGTTGTTCAAAGCCAATATATTTATGTCTTACCTATTGGTCAACTGTTTGTAGTGACTTTTGCACTTTAAAAATCTCAACCGTATGTTAGTCCTATTTTGGGAGAGACAAAGCCTTTCTGACTTTGCGGCACAAAAACATTAAATTCAATGTCTGAGGCTGTGTCGCATAGGTTACACAGCAATAAATTCGACTCTATTAGACGTATAACTTCGATCAAGCTTCTGGTCTCTAAGCTAAGAGCTGCTTAAAAATTTCAGAGAGGTATGGAGTCCTTGTTTTCCGAAGATGTGAAAGCAACCCGTAACAAAATTAACCTTGAAATTGTAAAATCTCAGTATACACAGAAAACGTAGAAGGGTATAAACGGCTCAGGTGTCGGTAAATAAATGCAAAATAGACGATAATGTCAATGGTATAAATTTAACTGTGATTCATCCTTTCGTAGAGCTCGAAGCCAGATAAACAGTTTGTCGCAGAAGAACACTGTTTGAGTTGGACGACATTAATAGCTAGAATGTACCAACAGAAGACAACCAGACCAAACTGCTATTGGTAGGGTATTACTCGTAAGAGTAGCTACTAAAATCCTAGCTTTTCTTATTGCTTCACCAAAATGTGTTTCTGAACATTAGAGCGAACATTTGAATATATTTTTTTTTTTTTTTTTAAATCTGAAGTTTGACTTTCAGAGCTCCAATAAGCATTGAAGGTCCTCGCATTTAGGACTTTAAGAGCCTTATAAATGCGTCATTGGCTACATTGTCAATAACAGATGCAACAGACATAGAGGATTATTTCATCAACTATTATATTGCAATCTTTTTTAAATCTTGAATAGCACAATAAGTCAGACAAAAAACTACTAATGTATTGAGAATATAATAATTAAAAATAAAAAAGTTGGGTGGCCATGGTGTAGATGTAACATCATCGCTTGTCACGCTCCACGTTCACGGTTCAAATCCTGACGTCAAGAGACGTCTATTTATTTCGAATGAAATAAATAAAAAATTGTGAAAACTTATGTCAACTCTACTGCGAAGGCATAACACTGGCAGCGGGGTAGTATATGGCTGCAAATGCAACTTGATCGTGATGATGACATCAGGGGGACGGAAAAAAATACTGTAAATCATAAGCAACGACAATAACAACAAAAATTCCACCCTTGGAGTTTACTGAAACTTAATTCCAGCGTTTCAAGCAACTACACCATTCTTTCTTTCACACTCGCTGTCTACAAATGCCCGTGCCCTGAAATAATTTTAAGAATATTCATATCTCCTTTGGCGCACTCAAATTATAAAGAAACGAAACGCACAAACATTTATCGAAACAACTAAACTTTAAATTTTTCAACAGAGCACTTATTACATACACATTTCATTTAGTAAAACAGAAAATTTATGATTTGAGTACTAATGAATTATAAAAACTTGTTCTTTTCAATTCTTTCTTCGATGAAACAGAAAGTTATCGAAAATTATGATAAGTTGATAAATAATAAGTGATAAGTTGTTGGAGAAATAGGGTCCTGGTGTGAAAAGTATTTGGAGCTATTTTGTGGGAAAACGTTAGTAAGAAACTTTATAACAAAGTAGGCACAAAGTGTAAGCACAATCGTGGTTGTGACGAACATTGTATAGACAATACATATTAGGATTATGCCCTATGTGCGTATTATAACGAATAAATGCGTATTTCTTGTATTAAATACTCCACATACCTCATTATTCATGTTAAATTACCCTCTTTATTTGTTAATCGTCTTCATTTCTTTATTGCTAAAAATTAAAACAAAAAAGTTAGTGAAGTCGTGTTTCTAGTCCAATCCGGGCTCCAGTTAAAATCAAAATTGTCCTTGTTCGTTTAATTAAGAGTATTTCATAATTCTGCAATCACGCACTTCTTTTTGTCGCCTTGTTCATCGCTTTCTTGTCACGTATACGAAGGTTGTCCGGGAAAATTTTTAGAAAAAGTAAGAAAAAACACAAATTTATTACTTTTAATGATTTATTGTTTTTCAAAGTATTCTCCTTCAAGATTTATTCACTTTTCCATTCGATAAAACCAGTTTTCGAAACATTTATTCCACTCTGAACTCGACACCTCAGAAACATGCTTTTTGAACGCCTCTACAGCCTCTTCTGGCGTTGAAAAACTCCTAAATGTTTATGCAATATTGATCGGATTGCGGTCTTACTAATGCCCAAGGTTGCTCCTATCTCACGGTATGTTACATGCCGATCGGCTTCAATCATGGCGCGTACGGCATCAATGTTTTTTTGGAACAACTGCAAGGATAACCTTCACGGAATTCATCACTAACGCTAGCACGACCTCGTTTGAACTCAGCAAACCAGTTATAAATTGTAGCACTGGATGGTATTTCTTCCCAAAAGCCAAACGAAATCGATCTATGCATTGTTGTTGAGTTAGACCATATTTAAAATCATAAAAAATCATCCAACGAAATCTTTCACGAAAAACTTCCATTTTTTGACTAAATTGTTAATTAAACCACACTGTAAAAACGAAACCACTAAGCGCTCTTTGTCGTGCCACTGTTTCTTACCACAACAAGTTTCGAATTTTATTAATATGATATTTGAAAAAGTCAAAAGAAACATTGCTGCCACATTCTAAAAATTTATCGGACAACCCTCGTATTGCTTGCCATCAAATGCACCAGTCAGCTGCTGAATTCGCTATCGGAATAAATTTCTAAGCTTAAATCAGAGGTTCACCACAACTGTAAAAAAAACTAACGAACGTCAAACGAATAGTTCTGATTCTGTCAACAGTTCTCTCGAGTAATTAACAACAAATATCTCTTCCAACATTTGGAAGCCCAGCTGAGTAAAATTAATGAATTAGCCTTACGTAAAGCTGTAATAATCTGCACTACACCATGAGCTTTGAAATTGAAAATATCAGGTCCTCCATCCATAATCTGTTAACGGAATTTGACGATGACAAAAGATCTCCATTTCAACCAAAGATGAATTTAATGCATGACGATCTCTCTAAAATCCACAATATGCTTTGAAGTCATTCTACTAATTTTGCATCTTTGAATTACAGAATAATTGATCAAGTGGAATGTACTGAAGATATCCTGCATGAATTGAACTCCTTTAGAATCGAATCAGCTTCTACGAGGTTAACAGTGAATAAAATTATGGAGGAACTTAAATTCGCGTCCAGTAAAATCGTTTTCATCCAGTCTGACAAACACTCCTAAATTAAGCCGTTACATGAAGAGCTACATACCTAACGCTAATTCTGCTGCACCCATCGACCTCAACGATACTGCATCATCTTCAAACCCCAACGTCTGCAACTGCCCTTCCAGCCCACGAATCTGAAGACCAACTTCGAACCAGCAATCCATCACAAGCTTCAATGTTAAACGCTTCAAAGACCGCTAAATCTACTGCCACTGACAAGTTAATATCGAAATTCGGAATCACATGTACGGAATCGGAATGAAGTTATCTGACTCTAATCCAAAGTTAGAGATTAGTGTTCCTCGAACTGCCAACGAGTTCTGGCTGTGCAGCATGATTAATCAACAATTTACAACACTGATTTCAAATGCTAATAGATCAAATTTAAAGCAACTAGTTACTTCCCGCGGAATATGGTTGTTTTCTTCCTATCTCCCAGAATGATATTCTTGCATTTGGTAAAATCAGGATGACTAGATGGACTAAGAAGTTAGATTTAATAAAAAAAAGTTAAATAAGCCCATTAATGCCAATAAAAATAAATCTAACGTTAAGGCTAACAGATTAATCCTAGTTACAAATCTACCTCTAGTTCTATGCCAAGCCCTTCTCTTTCCACCGGCAATAATCCTAATTTAAAATTGGATTATTTTCTAACTTCAATACCTACTAGATATTCCAACTCCACACGTTCCCATATTCTTAACCCTTCATCTCTATTCATCTGCTGCCACACGCTCACAAAATAACACCAATATCAAACGCGTGTCACCTGACTTTACACCTGTAACCTCTTCTTATCATACTGCATCTCTTTGCTCTAATACACCCATTTCAGCCTCAACTCCTTAACACACCATTCCAACTATGTTGCATCGCCTGCCTTTTAAGACCCAATGCTTAACTAAGCAAACCACTGTCAAATTTAAGAGATCCGAACATTTTCGAAAAGTGTGTCTGTATCTCTACTACTACATCTGTTCGTTGGCATCATCAAAATGCTGCAAATAGCAACTCCTTATTTTCAGCTATTCACTAAATTGCAATATCACTGAATTTCAAACTTTCACATTTACTTTCGCATACTTTTTATTACTTACGAGTATATACCAACAGTTCAGAATTGAACGATCCTCGTTTTAGAATATTCTGAGACGAAGACGTAGGCTTTGAACAAATACTTCCCAATTTATAATTAATTCATGACATAAGTAATACATTTGACGTTTGAAGTCAAGGCAAAAACATAAAATCTCGAAGCCCAGAGACTTAGAAACGAAAAAATTTGTAGGCAAGTAGCTCCTGACTCAAATAGCTGCAGTAATACTTTTGGACCGAATTCCTAAGACTGCAGTACAATATAAAAAATAAAAATATGCACAATATTCAAAGGTTTTTCATTTAATTTATTCATTATTCTCTATAACAATGGTATTAGTATTGGTAGGATTAGACTAAAGCTAACAATAATGAAGAGAATAGTTTGTGGCATTAGATATTTGAAAATAATAGTGGTAATGCCACTTCAAATAGTCATTTATTTTGCGGTGTGAACATATTAAAAAAAAAACAAAATTTAAACCAAAGAAAAAACAAAATAAACAAAAAAAAATTATTGCAGGATGCAAGAACAAGTGCATGGATGCAAAAAAAAAGATTTAAACAATTTAAATACTATTGTTTAGTATTTAGGTAGCAACCAAATGTTAAATTTCATTGTGAACGAAATCGATACTGAAAGTTCTATTTTTTTTAAGAATGCGAATAAAGTTTAATGGATCGTATTTCTGTGAACTTAGGCTAAAAAACATAAGCATTGTTTTGCTGCTAACTACTAGGTTATGTTCAGCGAACCAGGTTCTCAGTAGATGCCTATCGTGGTTGATATCAGCTACTAAGTTGGAAGGGTTGACTGAGTCATATGCAATTCATCAGCAAAAACTTTAACTTTTCCATTAAAAAGCAGTGCAAAATGGAATTGATGTAAATCAGAAACAGGATAGGTCCAAGGATAGACCTTTGAGGAACTCCAAGATTAAGAGTCCTGGGGAGACTTACACTCATCTCAATTTTAACCTGTTATATCCTATACTTGAGATTAGAAGCAAACCAATTATACATAAATCCACGAAATCATGCATTACCTAATTTATACAAAAGGCTGCTGTGATCAACCATGTCAAAAGCTTTAGTTATTTTAAAAAAATCTTTTGTCACCCAATCCTTTCTAAAGAAGCAAAAATCCAAAAGAGCATCTTCAGTGGAAAGGCGTGTTCCAAACCCAAACTGTATTGAACTAAAAATATTGCTTTTCCCAAGATATTTCAAAACCTCTTTCTTAAATGTTTTTTCAAAAATTTTCGAAATTGAAGACAATAGTGAAATACGCCTGTAGTTATTTTTCTTGTGGATATTTACTAACCTAAGACCAACGTTTCCCTATATACTGCGCATATAAAGGACAAACTGTGACGCACTTAAAAACCGTAATTTCCCCCACCTGTTGATAATTCAAGATCCATTTCTCTTCTCGACAAAAAAGTTAATAAATGACCTCTCACCTCAAAAAAACTTTCCTGCAAAGACACTTAAAAATTAAAAAAAAAAGACTAAACTGCCAATCACCGAGCATCAGGTATTCCAGGCACTTTTTTGTCCGAAAAAAAAAAATGAATACATATATTACACCTTCTGCAGTGCAAAAATTCAACAAACAACAACTGACTCTGTCATTAATCAAAATTAGAGAAATGCCAAGGCACTGGGCAGTCGTCCAGAAAAAAAAATACCGACGCGCTGCTTGAAGAACGAGAGAATCCACTCCCCGAAAGTGAGAACTAAAATTCATTTCTCTGAAGGATAACATTAAGCTAGAAAAACAAACACTCGAACGAAAAAAAAAAAAAACATCCTCCTCTGCAAGATAAATATCCTTGCCGCGCATTTACTGCAAATGAGGACATTAATCAAAACCATGGATAATATCTTCCTTCCCCCCATTGTGCTGTGTTTGTTGCTCTCTGTTGTTTTAGAATGAAAACGCTTTCCAAGTAAATTAAAAAAAAAAACACTCCCATCTTCTCTAGGATTCCCTATGGAATCACTTTCGACAGATTGGTGGCAAGAGTGGAAATTAATTTTGAATCTGATGCCAAAAACCAAATCCTGCTCATAGGCGCGGATAATTTATCTTCCATGCCCAATACTTTATTGGTGATCCCCGGACTGACCACACACACAAGAGGTAATCATCTCTAGAATTATCCGTCAATTAATTATAATAAAAATGATAAATGCTCTCGAGAACAGAGGGAAGAGTGTGACACGGGTGGTGCAAAAAAAGGTCAGGCATTTTTGCCAGATACCATAGCACAGTGACACACAAGACACATCGAGTAAATTAATTTAATTTGAATTTCAAAAACTAATAATCCGAATAATGAGGATGACCATCAAATGAGGTGGCATTCAGGCTCTGTAGATAATGAATTTGGGGGATGTTGTACTCTGCGCACTGACCTATGTAAACTCAGCCCTAATGAATAAATTAATACGATTTTGGCACTTTAATTGCATTACAATACGATGGGAGGTTGTTTGTTGGGGCGCGGCACTTTATTCAAACACTGGACGATATGGATAATGGAAGGATATTCATCAATCAATTATCGATGTGACTTCCGATGGGATTGACACGTGTCGTTGAGGGGGATTTTCAGGAGAGCAGCAGATGTTTGGATTTGATTTATGTCAGGATACCAGAGAATGTTGGTCCATATTATTACATTTAAGGATAAAAGGATACCAGTGAGGATCGTAATATGATTATCTGGAAAAGTATTTTGCTTAGGGATTTATGTTTAAAGATTTAATGTTAATAATAATAAAAAAAAAGAGTGTGGAGAGGTTTTTTAAAAAACAAATTATTGTATACTGGGACTTGAATCTACAAATTCCGGTCAAGAACCCAACCCACTATCTACTACACCTTTCCAACCCGATGCATGTTCTATTCTTTGACAAATCGTCGATTTTTTTCTTACAGCGGAGGCAATTATCTATCTAGACGACACCTGCAGGGAAATAGTCATTTGTCCAAAATACTCTTAACCTAATGCCCGACCTGCAGTTCGGAAGTGTATAGCTTTTAGGTTATAGTGGATATACTCATTTACAAACATGACATTTTTCCCAATTTATGAATGTAGGTTTGATAGGTTGGCATGAGGTCGGTGTTGTGCAACTACCTGTGATAGAAATTTGCCTCGAATGTGGCTTGACGACTTAATACCCGCATAACCTCCAGGCAAATAGTTCGCCGTACGCCCATAGGTTTAGGTTAGGTTAGATAAGGTCGTTAGATTTATTGTGATTTTACATTTCTTTAGAATCGTAGTTATTAGATCCAATTGTGGAAGTACATTTTTCTATCTTCTGTGCATCTATACTTGCAACTTATACAAACCATGCAAAAGAAATACAATCTCATAATGGTATTTATTCTCGTGAACAGAGCCGATCAGGAGTAGAGGACGAGTGACGCTGTTTCTTTTTCCTTAAGCTAGGACAGAAGCCGTTAACGGGAATTTCGAATCTGCTGGCATGCCTGCCGTTAACACAGAGTTTTGCTAAGATTTGTATAGGGCTGCTAATGTTCACTCTGTTCGCTTTGCTTTTCTATGGTCATATATGGGCAAGTTTATTTTTTTCAAGTGGAAATACCACACCATATAGTACTCGTATACTGTTTGTTTGACTCAAAGATCTCGTCTGTAACAGAATTCAGCTGCTACTCTGAGCTAATTCATCTGTGACTGAGTATTCAGCACAGAGTAATTTCATGCTGTTATGCAATCGCATTAAGCGATTGAACTTTGATCTTATAGATCCAGACCCTTGTCGATGTAAATTACAGTGTCACACGGCGAAATTGGATTCATCAACAACCATACCACAACCTTCTGAATGGATAAGACCTATGCCTAAAAAAATACTGCAGTGATTCGGTAGCCGAAACAAGAGGTTAAAATACTAAGTCGACAAATCGTTTGGCAACCGAAGACTTGACGATATCTATCAGTTTTCAATTTATGTGGAACCTAAATATCGAGTTTTTTTACGAGTCCAAGACATTTTAGGTGATTTTCAATTGTTGTGTGTGATGCATTTAACCTCTCTGCAATCTCTCGCGCAGTCATATTACCATTTGATTCAATTATGACTTTGATTTGTTCATCATCAACTTCAGTTGGTCTACCAGAACGTTGGTTACTTTGAGTGAAAAATCTCCAGAACGGAATTTCGTAAACCAATTCTGGCACGTGCATTATGTTAAGCAGTCAACACCGCAAACTTCACATATCTCTTTGTGAACCTCAACAGCTTTCTTGCCTTTACGGAAATGAAAAAGCAAAATATGTCGAAAATATTCGTTTTTGCACTACATGGTAAAATTGACACTGTACTAACAGGTGTAAACAAAATTAAACTCGATTTGCTTCTGAAGTAAGCTTAAAGTGACAGCTATCAAATGCAAAAAGAAAAAAAAAATCATAACATTGACAAAAGCGAGAACCAACAAACATAACGCCATCTACTTCAAAAACCGAAATTACTTTCTTGCCAAACCAATATATCACAAGAAAATACATTCAGAATGTCTAACGAGTCGAATAACATTTTTCCATCTATATATTCGTTACCCACTCTTAATCAGTTTCCACCTACTCTGCCCGAACATATAGTAAGTATGTCGAATCGAACCATCCTTTTTCAATTTTATTATTTCAATTTTTATGTTTAAATTATCACAAATTTATTGATTTCTTTTATTATCATGTACTCACTTTTAAATTTAAATCCAATATCAATCAAGCAAGCAAATAAATCGAAATATATTACGCAATCCAATATTCGTTATTAAAACTAAATATTCCTCTAATACCCTTCCAACAAATCCTAACCAAAAATATATTCGACAATGTGAAAATATTAAAAAAAAAAAAAAAATTAAAACTAAAAATCTGTGTTGTGTTAAAAATCAAAACATGTAAATTTAATAACAAAAACCAAAAATATTCTACATCGTTCCTGTGTGTGTTCCAGATGCAAATTTTTCGGATTTTCCATATATTCAATATTTGACACGTAAGTTATTTACAGGAAAAAATGTATAAATATATATATATATATTCGCTTCACGTCATGCATTCTAACATCTGTCACGTAATTGAGATTATGGGTGCATCAGTGAAACGACGACACAAAAATCTTCCCTTTTGCATTCTTTACAAAACTCGACGGATCTATATCAACCTTGTTCGGATGAGGACAACGACAACGACAACGACAACGACAACGATGACGACAAAGCAAACTCAAATTATTAATGCCCTTGGAATAAGTACAACAGTTCTCTGAGTCTCCAGGAAAAAAGGTATTTTCCTAAAACGAATGAAAGAAAATACTCGTATCTTGAATTCAATCCTTTTTTTACGCTATCTCTCGCTATGGTTCCCCAATTTTTGGTTTTCATTTTGTCGGATTTCTTTTTTTTTATTGATAGGGGCCATATATATGTGTATAACAATTTAACACCAGTATGAACTTTTATAGATTGACATGTGCCATTTAACAATGGCGACGCGCGTGATACAAAAACCGGAATTTTAAGGGTTTTTGCGAAAAATTTTTTCTTCTCCATATCGCATCCACAAGCACGTTCCTTAGAATTGATTTTCTCGGTTGGAGGGCAATAAATTATTAAAAGCGATTTGATGCGTTTGATAACAATTGATTTGAGCGCGGGTAGGTGACGATGGATAAAATTCCTCTTAGATGTAGAAAGCTCAAGTAGGATGACGGGTGGTGTGTACGTTTGAACTTTGAATTGAATTTCGTAGAAATTTATCCTCTGATATCGATTCACGTTTTGAGTTTTGTTAGTGAATTCTGAGAAATTTGATGAGAGGCTAAATTGTGTTTCGCATTTAAGCTGCTTATTTGAGGAAATTTGTAAGAGAGAATAATCGAAGCCATTAAACGAAACTTCAAAAAATGTGAAAAGTGTAACATTGAGAGACCTTTAAGGTACCCTTGTGGCACTTCATTAAACGGAAATGGTGATTGGTCCCTCGAATATCTATTATTTTTTTTTATATTTACTGAACGATTCACGGTCAATGACTAGAGTTCTTTAAGCGAAGATGCTTTCTACTGTTTAATAAGTTCACCCACTGTTGAATTTAAAGACCCGTTACGTTGGGGCATCATTGCAAATTCATCTAAGCCAATTGTCATGTTTTGACTCAGTCCATATTGAAGAGATAACCTGTTAGTAGGTAACATAGGTATACTACTTCTCACTACTTTCAGATGCTCATTTTTCTTTATTTCTGTGATTTGAGAGCAGGCACACATGAAAAGTGTTCTTAAAATGGGAATAACACCGGTGCAGTTCTTAATGGTATCTCGCCCCGATCAGCGGCTCCTCCTACAGAGCGAGTAACCCGCCAAATCGTTACACTGGGAAATTTTTAATTTTTTTTTTTTTTTCTATCAGTCAAATCTAAAACTTGGGCTGATCTTGACTATAGGTTTAAACAAGTTGCATGGATCCCTTGATGCAGACCATATTGCAGCAAGCATTCTCATTGTACCTACTCGTATTATCGAATGCGGTGCCGAGGGAAATGAATTTACAGATTTCTAGAGTCGAGGTATTTTCGTTGCACTAAAATCCCCAAAGAGTATTCTAGTATCACGTTTGACGCACAACGCTTCAGTTTTCTCGAGAAGCTCCTAAAATGTATGATCTCATTTGACATTTCTTCTTTTGGATCGTGCACACACAGATTCACAGGCTTTAAGAAGTCTTCCTGTAAAAAGTTAAATAATAAATCATCGCTATCTACTACATAAGACCATATTTTTTGTGTCATTGCAGTCATGTGGCACATGTGGTGGTGTAAATAAAGGGTGATGATGATGAGCAAATAAAGTCGTATTTTGTTTATTGGAATTTGCACCAATGTGGTCTAAATTCCTGTTAGTCTAGAGTGACGATCCCAAGTTGCAAAAGTTTTCAGTTTGAGATACAGATACAAAGCTTGCATGTATGTATGTATCTGTTGGTCACAACCATTAGTTACTATGAAGTCTTGTAGCTAAGTTAGAATACGATTTCATTCGTGTTATGAAAAGCGAGCAAAGAAAATTGTACAACGGAAACACCTGAAGCCTGTCTAGCCTACAAGCATATCTAACTGACCATGTTTGTCATCGAAAATTCACATTTACAAAAAAAGCTACCAATAATTATAATTGTCTGCTGAGACCTAACTAAATAACATCTGCTGAAAAATGTTATCATCTTACTACTTTTAAATAATAGTCGTCGGCCTCCACGGTTTGATTTTTCTTTCAGCTTGTTTAGGTTGACATGTAAAACGTCGCCCCCGTTCAATTCCAATTTTGAGAGTTTACGCCATGTACTTGCTGCAAAAGTGGGTCACTCTCTGAAATGCGGCAAAATAGTGTAAATCCACACGTTCAAACTAGTGATGATGATTTTGCTATAGTTGCAATGTTACACTAATTAAGATTAACTATACTGTCACTAACAATGTTCCTTGTTTTTAACGTGGCGAGAGATGAGCAGAACTTGCTAAAAGAAGTTTGTAAAGAAAACATTGAGTCCCAAAGTTGTTGAGTTACTATTTAGCTAAATGATTCTCTATATAAATAATCTATAACTATCGCAGGTTTTCAGCAAACATAACCCGTTCCACAAAAAGCAGAAAGTGGTAATATCGTGTAAATATTGTGATAACTAAAACGAATCATAATGTCAATTTGAGTTCTCAATGTTATGTGAATTACCATGGAATATCATAGGTTATGTTGATGGCCATTTTTTCAGGCATATTGCATGTACTCCTTACGTTCCATTACAAAGGCTATCATATCTAGGTGAATAAACTCGACAGACATAAACCTTCTTACCTCTGGGGTCATCACTAAGAGCAAAGGTGCTAACATATTGTCTTTCGGTTCTATGAATGAACTTATTATCGTTTGTTAGGGACTAGTCCAAATAAAATCTTCTCCGCTTAACTTTAAAAGCATAATATTCAACTTCCTTCTGATCACGGAAAAGTCACATTTGTTCTCTCTCTATAACTTTTCTGGTTATCCTCCGCGTCATCAGCACATGTGGGACCTATCTTTTATGCCCTCAAATGTATTTCTCATAACTCACAAGTTCGAATCTCAATTCCATGTCATCCGGCCAAAACATTGTCGTGTTGGGTATTGCAAAGTCCCATAACTTGTTTCAAGGACACAACGTATTGTAATTCTACGTGTCCTTTGTTAACCGAGTTGACAACACACGAACGTCCGAATGAGTTATGTGATACTATTCTGTGGTTCTCATGTTTATCACCTCTCTGGGGGTTTGTTTGTATCTACCACCGTGTGCAACCGAAGTGGAACATGTGTGGGATTAAATTTTCCAGGATATCTTCATCTGGTGCAACTCTTCGACGAACGGAAACCATAATCTCAACCGTATATCCTTTTCAACTTCTAATTAATTGGACTAAATCGGCTGTTTTTATTTTCTATTCACAGATCCACCGGAAATCATCAAAAAGCCATTGAATCAGGGTGTCCGTGTGGGAGGTGTTGCAAGTTTCTATTGTGCAGCTCGAGGCGATCCACCACCATCCATTGTTTGGCGTAAAAATGGCAAAAAAGTTTCCGGTAAGTATTACATTCATTCCATTCGCCTTGAATGAGAGACATTGTGTTTTCTTTTTTATGTTAATTCTAGGTACACAAAGTCGATACACAGTGATTGAAACCGGTGGCGTATCAATATTGCGAATCGAACCGGTACGTGCGGGACGTGATGATGCACCTTACGAATGTGTTGCGGAAAATGGCGTTGGAGATGCTGTATCAGCTGATGCAACGTTAACAGTTTATGAGGGTGAGTTGCACAAAATGTTGCTATTTTGTTTAAGGAATTTTCTCACGTGTTAGTTAACTAGCTAAGTACGTTCTAATAAAATAGAAAAGTTTGATGTAACACGGTTCCGCTGTTCCTGGGTCTTTTTCTCGAAAATTAGTCAGAACCCCGGTGCACGTGAAACGGAACTGGAAAAGAGTTTACACAAAATTTACTTTTAATTACCCTGCATAGTCCTAAATATGAACTTTTCCTTTTACACCCATTACACACATATCTATAACACTCACACGCGCGCATGAGTTTTTCCAAGCGAAATTTTCGTCGAAAATTTAGTTGCCTCCTGGAGTTTTGTGGAACGTTTTTATTTTTTTGTCTGCCCTCCTGTTCTATGTTGGCAAATTTGAATAGGAGATAATTAGTGTTTGTGTGGCCTCTCTTTGTTCTCTTATCCTTCGACATCCTTTACCTTTCCTGAGGAGGGTGGTTAATTTTTTCGGAGCGAGGATTAGTGCCCTAGCACCTGGTTCGTTTCGAGGCAAATTATACATTGAACGAGCGCAGGAGGTTCTAAAATTCAAAATTATCCACAGACATCATATTAACGAGGTTCCGTTTTGTGTTTGGCGCAAAATGGAAGGGTACCAATTGTACCGGTTGTTGTGAGGGTGGTAATCATAGGGTAATTGTAATCTGTACTAGTGTAGTTCGTGGAAAAAGTGGCGAAAAACTTGATTTATTAGAGGCGAACATATTTCGTGGGGGCATAGCACATGCTAACCAGTAGATCAACAGGAAAATGTAATTTGACTGTAAATTATACATACGGGTTAAATTCCGTAGGTAGCAGTTACGAATCTAATGTTTCCTGGAAATGAAGGATTTTAATTGGATATTAAACATTTTGAATTGGTTTCATTTTTGTTTTAATTGCTGTATATAAGTGCCTACATTCAAGCCTACTCCCCATATGATTACCCTATTGTTTCGTGTTTGTTGAAGGATTTTCGACAGCAGATTCGAAAAAAAACATTTTAAATGACTTTCTGTTTTACACCAGCAATCGATCCCCTCAAGTGATCTTCTTCGATTACCACGATTATTAAATTCATTGTTTTACGAGTACTGATCCTGCCTGATCTCTCTCTCTCTCTCTGCAAAGGTGATCTTCATTGTGTTTTCCCTTTGCCCAATCGATCGTTCCTAAAACCTTTCTTCGAAAATAACTAATAGTCATGAACTAATCCTGTCCAACTGCACCCCTACCATAACTGAAAATAGGTATGTATTGTGAATATGCATGTATTAATCATGCACATTAAATGACATTAAATCGAAACTGTACTACTCGTATAATGTAGTGCATGGATGGAACTCATAATGCCGATTGCCAATCTTCTTCGTTTGAGCAGCCTCACTTTTGCTCTAAAGTCATACGAATACGAATGCCATATTAGACTCAACATACTCTGAAGGAGATTAGAGATTATCAGACAGCAGCGACAGCACCCCGAGATGCTTGTAGATGCCTGTTGATTCTGCTCTTGAATTGTTGGAGATTAAGAGCTTGTGGAAATATGTCTCCTGGGAGTGAATTCCAAAGTTTATTTGTTCTGCAGCAGAAGGAATTTTGATAAAATGATGTCCCCACGGTTATTAGGTGGACATAGAGTGGATGAGCTCTGGTGGCTTGCCTAATAGAACACTCCAATGTAGCATTTCTAGGGATCATTCTATTGAGGTGCTCAGAACAGCTACCATGGCAGTATCTATAGTATATACATATATAGGATCTTTTATTAAGATAAACTTTTGGGACCGCACTCCAAACGTGAGAACAATAAGTCCTGCCTTGTTCAGGAGAAGGAACTGTTGCGCTGTAAAGTATCTCTTTGCTCTAAATAGGTAGCTCAACTTCATGGATGCAGATTTGGCATTATTGAATATGTGGTCGTGCCATATTACACCAGAGTTGATTGTGACGCCAAGAAAGTGCACGGTTTCCTTGCGATGAATAATTTGGTATTTACTTGAAACAATGGTACAAGTGGAAAATGCAGTAAATTGTGTTTTCTTTGCATTGAAGTCGACTAAATTTGCTTTTCCCTACTGAAAGATTTTCTACAGATCCTCATTTAATGAAGTGATCTGCTCGCATCTTTGACGATGTGATGTATTTGCATTCACGGGCCTACTGTTAGAGCAAAGTGAAATTAGGGTAAAACTAAAGATTTGGTTGTTTGTTGACTCTAGAAAGTCATTGATATGATATGGAGACGAAACAGAGGCACTCCAGTGTTTAAAACAAATGTATTGGAAGACATCGACTACAACTTAATTAGGAGGTTAGTTTGATTATTAGTTTAGAGGTTAGTTTGTTTATTAGGGCACTAGCCAGACTCGATCGAATGCTATTGAGATGTACCAGGCCATGACCCTTGATTCCCCGTGCTGTTCGATGGCTGAGGTCGTCTGCAGTTGAACGGCGGCTGCGAAAACAATACTTCATGAAATGTCATCGCATTTGGCATGCATCTTCTACTTGCAACCAATGTAGAAGTGACGCGACATGACATATTTTTACATTGGTTTCACGTGAAGATGAATGCTAGATGCCATATCCTAAGAGTTTCTGTTCAGACAATCTACTATAGACTTTTTCTTGGTTCTTAGATGCTTCTTTACCGATAGTTATGGGAGTTAAATAGCAAATGTCCGAATGGCTGTCAACTCTTTCAAGTTACCCCTGACCACCGCGATGTTTCCACCGACCATTTGTCTCATCTAATGAAGCATGAATCTTTCTTATCGTGTACTCATCTGTGTGCGTACACTGTGCCTCAAATTTGTTAGCGGAAATGCCTTTGAATCTAATTATGCAATTACATTGGTTTATCCTTGTAGCGGTTGGTATTTGAATCAGAAGTCTTCGGATTAACAAGCAAACATGCTACGAATTTCTATTATGGGTGGTAATCTTTTGTTTTTAAAGAAAAAAAATGCCTTCACTTCCTTGGCAATCAACAAGCATCGCGTTAAGAAGTCTTAATATTTTTTTATTTTGTATGGGTACTCTTAATATATACAATACATTATTATCCCAGCCACTTTTAATGGTAACAACTCGTTGGAAACTCAATTACACCGCTTTCACCGTCACTTTCTATCGATAAGACTAATGCAAACTAAACCTTCGATAATTATTCACCCCTCTGTACCGCACAATTCAATTAAACTGTATCCACCCAGAAAAACCTCGGTAATTTGTTTCCCCAAAAGAGAAACATCAACTTTTGCCAGCATAAAGACCTTGCGCCATTAACCATTATTCAATTTTGTGTCAACAGGAAGTTTGGTTGTTGATTATTTTTCCTTATATTGTCCACCCTCCTCCTACATAAAATCATTGCTGCACAAATGATCAACAAAGTTTCTACTTTTTTGGTGGATGCTGCAGAAAAACTGGAACGCCACACTCAAAATGGTAAACAAAAATTTAATTTCTCTGCCTGGCAGCCCTTCCAGCTCGTCATCGTCGTCAACTAACGATGAAACTTCCTGTTATTTGTATTTTGAAAAAAAAAAAAAAAAAAATTGTTCCATCCACCCTCTCTGTCTGCTCCTTTGTATACTTCAACCCCTATTAAAATTAAATTTCAACCTTAAGGTACATTATAAGCCATACAAAGTAATTTTAAATTAATTTACATAATCATATCTTCACATATTATCTGTTGAGGCTCTGTGCCTCACACAGGCATAAGAGTACACATTTACTTGAGAGCATGAAGCTGTGAAGTGGATACACAACAATTTATGGTTTTATTTTACGGAGTGCAGAAGGAAGATCGACCGAACGAGAGCAAACTAAATAATTATCCTTTGAGTTTTATGTGACTCTGGGAGAAAATAAAGAACAACAGACAGACACATACATAAAAATAGAAGAGCAATAAAATTGCTGGAAGTTGCACGTAGTGTCGTATGGCATGCGCCACCATGACAAACGAGAAGCAGCAACTTTTATTATTTTTTTTTGGATAATCTAAAAAAGTTTGGTTGCTGCTGGAGAGTCAGAGATCATGTAGATTATACTCGTATGTGTGCTGCTCTTTAGGATAAAATTCGGTATAAAACGATGAAGGAATTTAAATTAAAAATAAATCGCATTGTGAAGTCAAGTGATTTACTTTAATGTGTAGGCGTCGCTCTGTATGCAGCATTCTGTTGAAAAACAAAAGTGATTCAAGTAGATTGATGCAGAGTGAAGTTACTTTTGATGACTAAGTCACCTACGTACTTAGGATTCTACCTCCAATTGAGATGAACTTTAATATAGTTCTGCTGACAGACTTAGGCCAGGTTAGTTTATTGTTTGCTACCAATGTGCCACTACAAACTACTTTTCTTCCAAGTATCTGCTATGTACTCGTAAATTTCTGAAATATGGATAGTGGATCATTATAGTCGTATTTGTTATTATTTTATTTTTACTTGCACTTATGGGGCATGTATTGGTTTCCTGAAAATGTTGGATCTCGAGATTTTGATCCAACTTGGCATTACTATGATAGAGAAACTCAATAAAGTGGGTCTCTCAATTTTGTCTGTCTGTCTGCAGCCTAAACGGCTGAATGGATTTTTTTCAAACTTCATATTTGAGGTATGCGGGGTCACAGTTCCAGGCGAAATCGATTTTTTTATTATTCTAACTCCAAATTAACGGTACTAATGGCCGATTTTGAAAAAAAAAAAAAAAAAAAATTGTTTGATCAAATTCGATATTTGAGTTATGGTGGACATTGCTATCAGATGGCGTACCACATTTTAGCAGATTTAAAGAAAAAAAATATTTCAAATCTGAGTTTGAGTGTGACCCAGTCGTGCACTTTATTTGCTTTTAAATAGCTAAGACAATGGTGGTAAATGGTATACGCAGCTTTCTTAATAGATATGTACCTACATAAAATAAGAATAGAAAATTGGCGTTCTGCGACTCAACCAGAACGTCTGTCAATGGTATTACATAACATATCATGAAACAAATTATTCCTAAAAAAAAAAGCTTTGGTGGTTGGTTTAATTTGATTGCTTCTAGGTGCACATTATTACCCGACACACCAACAAAAAGCTGCAAGACGTCGGCTTTCATAATCACCAACTCTAGTATTTCAATAAAAGATATGAATTAGCCTTCCGAATATACTTTAAGAAAAACGTCCACTAACTCTTAGATTATTAGATGTTCTGTTTATAGCAAGATTAATTTAAGCGACAATGACAATTT
Source organism: Pocota personata (assembly GCA_963082735.1). Classification (NCBI taxonomy): domain Eukaryota; kingdom Metazoa; phylum Arthropoda; class Insecta; order Diptera; family Syrphidae; genus Pocota; species Pocota personata. The sequence goes on from OY720430.1 coordinate 142,217,443, forward strand.
TTTTAACGCTTTCTATATCATTTTGTGACAATACTAACTTTCACTGAAGAAGAAAATCTCTTTTCACATGTGTATTGGGACATTCATTACAACCGCAGTTCATTTGATTGTGTTGTAGTTTACGCGAAAAATGTTACGTGTTTCGAGAGCTGTGGCCCCTTCCGTTTAAACAACTTCCGTTTAGAAGAGCCGGCGATTCAATGAAACCATTTGTAAGTTCTTAAACTTCTTAAAGATTTAAGAGAAGAAAACGGAGTACAGCGTGGAAAGTGTGAAAGTACATGAAAATTCTTTACTCTAGCGCTATATGAAACCAAGCCTTATTCACAATTTGCTCAACATGAGTGTGCATTCACAAATGTACCACTTTTTTGATGGCTTGCCTTGCATCTACACCGTTGTGTGTAGATAAAAGGAGATAAGAGAATATTTTCTTCGACGTCCTGTTGCCTGTTTATTCTTCTTGAGGTGACAATGAGTTCTTTCAAAGTCTCGGCGATCACAAACTAAGACCAATTTTATTATTGCCAGGTAAAATATATGAAAAATAAACTTAAACGACTAACTAGCCATCACATATCTCCACACACACTTTTCCCAGATCACAAAAACCGCTTGCGCTGAAATCCTAAACTTAAATTAGATTTATGGATGCGGAATCGATTCCCATAAATCTTTCATAAATCATCACACCACGGACAGTTGAATAAATCGGCTGTATGCATCCACAGAAGCCTTATGGTCGTCCGCCATACATACACATGCACAGAATAGCCAAACCCAATCTGTCATGGAAACACAAGTCTTCCCAATCATACCTCACGTGATTTCAACGAATATATCTCTCTACAACTGCATTTTAAGGCATCTCACTCCCTACGGTACACCACATAAATGAGGCTGTGCACACACATCCAGAACGTCCGCCTTAATTATTCGATTGATTTAAATAAATTCCGGCGGTTGGTCTGGTTGGCTAAATACATTCAATCACCTCGACATTAAATGTTCTATTAATTTCCCTTGCCTTCGTCCACTCACCACCTTAAATTTGTATGAAATGGTTATTCAACCCTCAAACCATCCTCTAACCAAAACAACCCCAAAAACAGACTCAATTAAACTTGTGGGACCGGTAATTGTGTGTTCAGATGCGTATATAAATATTGCATTTGCCTGTATCTATTTATCCATTTTGGGAATGCAACTTTAATAGAGCCACGCTAAATGGATTTTAAGAATGTTGCACAGCTGCCGTTCTACCCCCCATGACCTCCATGAGCTTATAAATAATCACTACGATTGAAATGATTTGTGTTGCCGCGTGCAGACTAAATGAAATTTAAGAACGCCAAACGTGCAAATCCTCGGAATGTTTGTGTTGGATTCCTATGCTTTTAGGTGATGTTAGCGCCGATGATACCATTAAAGAGCAGTGGATTGTGTTTCGGAGCTTCGGTTTGGTTTATTCTTAAGTTAATTGGTATACATTGCCAAACGTTTTTGTGTGATCGTAGTGGAATGTTTTGTTCTTTTGTAAATTACCAATGCGTTTAGTTGAATATGGGTCGGATGGCGTAAGATAATCTTTGGAAGTAGTTTGGACTTGGGGTGTATGCCGAAGCATATGTACATACATATAATCGTATTAAACTTCCAACCTTGAAACTGTGTAAATTATAAAGTTTTGAGAACACGTCTTTCAAAATGTACTTAGCGCGATAGGTATTTAGAGGGGTGCTCTGAAAAGAAATGAATCTCAGAAGGTCTCTCAGTTCTGTGTTGTGCACGTTCCGCAAGTCTTCGAAGACCTGTTTTGCGAATGCAGGTCGAATCAGCTTCTTCTTCTACACCGACATGTTCCGCATAGTTGAGTAGCAGTAAGGATATCAGTGACAGCTGTGATTAAGCGCGACCAGACAAATACTTTGTTCTTATCGAAGACTGTGGGTCTGTATCCTGCATCATCACGGCTTTTAGCTTTTATGCTAGCTGCCAACGTAATACCCATTGCGAATTCCCATTTCTATCTATCTATTTCAAACTTCAAGGACAAACATCACCCATTGTGTCGAGGGCGGAGGGAGAATTACCGCCGATTCTGATCTAGGTAGCGAGATTCTCAAGGTAACGCACAACATTGCGTTGGCATGGTTCCGAAATGGACGCCATCATGTATGATATTATGTGCAGACACCGCTTCTGTATCTGGATTCCCGCTCCATTTGACGATAGCATCCTAGATACCATAACCTGGAAGGTCTTACACTCGTAAGGTCTAATACTCGTAATATTTAATTAATATTTAAATATATACTAAGTTTTTAAAATTGTCAAAATATTTGTCTTCAAATTTTAACGGTTTAAAAAAATATTTAAATTTGAAATCACTCGTGAAAGTACTCGTGCTCGTTATTTTCAGTTGTTATATGCTAACGCATTAGTAAATGTTGATAATCAAGAAAATTCTCAAGAACATACACTGTATCTTATTTTATTTTGGAACGCTAACGAATATCTATGTAATTACAAAATAAAAATTGAGGTACGGCAACAAGCTATTAAATAAAAGTCTATCAACTTTATTCATAAACAAAGTCAGTCCCAAAAAAAGTGAGTGACTTGTTTAACACACTTTACCAAAAGTACATGATGAATTGTTTCGACGTAAAAAATTGTTTGACAAACCCCTAGCTAGTTGGCCATTTTGCTTGAATGACAGTAATATGTTAACTCAACAAATGATAGATCGGGTGACTAACCTCTACGTCATTTAACAATTTTAACGCACGAATTAAGAAACGACAGGACTACTCCAGGAAAGGCATAAGTAACTGTGCTGTGAAATCAACTCAATACGTACTAAGGAAATTCAGGTGACAAACTTTAATGAGCCTCAAACGATAAAAACCTTTATCCATAATTTCCATATGGAAAAGTCTACAAAAAGAACGTCGTGTTCAACATGCAATTAATTATATTCGAAGCAAAAATATTAAGCATCGAAATCTGCAGGCAAAAAAGTTCAAAACTTTCGTAAAATAGTTTTCGTCTATCGCCAAAGGTGTGGGGGATAGGGGCGCCCTCAATTTAATCTGACGGATAAAGTATAAGACCGTCAGTGGGCAGAAACAACATCATTTGCCAAGAAAATTCATTAATCTCACTTAAATAACTGAGACTGAGAGAGAGAGTAGGGAGTGCGTATTCGTTGCTCTATGGGGTAGAAATACTCGAAGTGCAAATTAAATACAAAACTTTGTCCATATTACAATGTGGCAAAAGCAAATGAACATTATTGCACATTGCCGACCCACCATCATCCTCATAATCATTAGAATTGAACGAACATGCAGCTTTAGGACTTTGCCAGATTTTGTCCTCTTCACCAGGATGCCACAATAAAAACACACCAAGACTTCTTCTCTGGATAGTTCTGGTGCACACAGGAAACTGCAATGTTATCGCAAAGTCATATTAATAATGAAATTACCACAAAAAACTCCCTCTTCACTCTGTCTGGTGTCTGCAATGTCTTTTTGGTTTTTGGTTGGCAGCGAAAATGAGTACAAAAAAAAAATCAAAATTAAATGCAAAATAATAAAACTTATGGTTTCTCGTTCTGTTTCGTTTGGGTTGTGAAGTCACAATTTTTTTTCACCCACCCGGACCCACATTGTAATAAACATTTATTATACTATGCGGTATTGGGTGGCGGCAATTTTCTATTACTTCGCTATGGATGCAGTGAGTGTCCGCCCAGTAAGGACGAATGCAAACTCACACTGGATACAGAGATACATATAATGTTGTCATAGAGACATGAAATAATTTTCAAATATTTCATTGCGGAGGGATGGGTTTGTAAAAAATGATCACATAGAAGTGGGCACCCATGGATCGTAAATGAAAAGAATGGGAGAAGAAGCGAAATGATAGCAGCAGTTCAAAGAATCTTGTTTTCACAATGACAATTTGCGATTCTATGCAGTCAAAAAAACATTACATTAACAAATACATAACAGATACTTGGTACCGATTATTACCGAGTGTCTTTTGAAGATTTATCGGATAAAAAAAAAAATTAACAAGTACATATGTTTCTGCTTTTCAACAATTAGCCAAATCAAAACCGCTTGTGTAAAAGCCCCTATTTAATAGCATTGTTTTTTTTTGCGGCAAACCCCACAGGCGGACCAGTAGGGATGCAGTAAAGTGAGAGGGTTGTGATCCTTTTACTCCGGATCATAACTTCGCCGTAAGAAGAAGTTTTTTTTTTTTTTTTTTCCTTGGGATAGCCTAATTTACGGAGTAAATTCGAGATAAGACACTCTTTAACAACTACAGAGGAATAATGCTTCTAAATATAGCATATAAAACACTATTCAATGTTATACATGAGAGAATCAAACCAATTACAGAAGAGGTATTAGGAGAGTACCTGTGTGGTTTCCGAAGCGTTGACTAGATCTTCACATTAAAACAAATCGAATCATTTTTTATAATCGGATTTTGGTATAGCCATCAGAGCCGTCTTCGATTTTTCTACCTCCTCTCGGCTGCTAAAACGCGTTCCCCGGAGCTAGCCAAATCAGGCAAATTCGGTGGCTCTGGATGGTATTCGTACTGTTCTTGGTCAAAAACTCACGAATAAGGATGGCATTGTGCGACGGTGCGTTATCGTGGTGCAAAACTCACGAGTCGTTTGCCCACAAATCCGGTCTTTTTTTGGCGAATTGCTTCAGGCAAACTTCCCATAACGCCCAAATATTAAACCTTGTTGACTGTCCGATCTTGTGGCAAGAATTCATGATGCACAACACCTTTATAATCCATGAAAACCGTGAGCATCGCTTACTTTTTCGACTGAAAACAACGTGGTTTTTTCGGTCTTGGCTCCTTCAGTGTACTCGCCTGATGCCTGGATTGCGTTTCGTAGTCATAAACCCACTTTTCGTCTCCAGTAATTATGCGTTTGATGAATGTTGGGTCGGATTCAGCCGTTGAATCTGTTTTTAACACAGAATTTGATGCTCGTCACAAAGTTGATCCCATTTTTAAAATCGTAAAACTTTCTTTTAAGTTGAGGGAAAGTTATGTTCTTCATTTGCACAAAGGAAAACAAAGTTACCAATGACATCCAGCTGTCAAAATATCCAGTAAGGTTTGCCATTTCATCATGCATCATTTGACGCTTCCCGAAGGTGTGAAAATTATTAAAAAATATCGAAATTCTGGCTCAGTTGTAAATACGCAACGTGAATTTCGTCGTGAGGTCGGTCGTCATTATGGCTTCAGTGCGCAGGCAATTTGTCGCACCGTGTAAAAGTTTGAGCGCGAGTACACTCTTTTGGACCTTATGCCACCAACCAGACAGAGATCGGTGCGAAGTGAAGAAAACATAGCCGCCGTAGCGGCAAGTATCGAAGAAGACCCAAAAATGTCGATTCGGCGCCGATCAGCTGAATTGGGTATCGCCAGAGAGTCAACCAGGCTTATTTTGCGGATGGATTTGGGCCAACATCGGTATAAGATTGTGCTGACGAGAGAATTGAAGCCGGACGACCATAGACAACGCCGTGAGTTCGCTAATTGAGCGCTGGAAATGCTGGCCGGAGATCCGGATTTTGGCCAAAAAATCATCTTCTCGGACGAGCCCATTTTTGGCTCAGGGGATATGTCAACAAGCAAAATAGCCTTTATTGGAGCGACCACAATCCACAAGTGTTCGACCAAGCATCAATACATCTACAAAGATTGACTGTTTGGTACGGTTTATGTGGCACGGCGGCATCATCGGACCTTATTTCTTTCGAAATGAGGAAGGAGACACCGTTGCCATCAATGGTCTTCGGTATAGAGCAATGTTGACAGACTTTCTGTGGCCAAAGCTCGACAACATCGATATATCCGAGCTGTGGTTCCAACAAGACGGCGCTACATGCCATACAAGCGACGCAACGCTCGAAGTGGTGAAGGAGCAGTTTGGCGACTGGTTCATCTCACGGCTGCCGCGATCATGCGACTTGTCACCCCTCGATTATTTTCTCTGGGGCTACGTCAAGTCCTTAGTCTATGCTAACGAGCCAACCACTTTGGACGAGCTCGAGAAATCCCTACACCAGAAAGGGATTTCTACCTGATAATTCATTTTTCATTGTTAGTGCATTTTTATTGATCAATTCATTATAACTTACATGTTAAACAGAAAACGCTTAAAACTAGCTTAACTAACTTAACTATGTTATTCTAACTTACTGGCCCTATGCGTGCGCTCTAAGCTAAACCTAATACTTAAAACTATGTCTTTCGACGTAACAAATTACAAATTGGCTTAAAACTAGACTTATTACTATAAATTTAATGTTGGCTCAACAATAGGTGCCCAACGTATATCCAATGGCTAGTTTGCTAAGGTTTTTTTTTAAAAAAAAACCTATATTAATGGCTACTTAATCTATTACATGAATATTTTATATAAAGGAATATATTTGGCAATATGGTCCACAACTGTCCGAGCCACATGGGAGATTAGCGGCACCGCCAATCTGTCCTGGATCAGACCCTTCTCATCAAGATAGAGGAATGCCTCTGGAGAAACAAAGCCGTTAAGGCGCACTCTCTCATGGGATCCGTAATTGCCCCGGAGATCAGGTTGTTCATCGAGCTCATTGCTCTTGCAATGTGCCTTCGAATCAGCTTGATTACTCTTATTAGGTTAGCCCTGTTGTTCAGCACCTCATTGGGATAGAATTTTATGTACTGAGACTCTCGTGTTTAAATGTTTGTTAAAATATAGATATTGGTCTAACCAGAGCCCTAGGTATCTGACTACACTTCGACACGCAAAGTGGCTGACCGTGCGGTTCCACGATTAAGAACTTTCGCCAATTATTTCTGGTATCCCTATAGACCCCAGACAACGGCGTCCTAAAAAGAATGCTTTCCGACTTCTGGAAGTTGATCTTCAATATTGCTGAATCTTATCGAAGTCACGTTGCAAGAGAAGTGTAATGACCTCGATTTTTGGTCCTGATCTGTACGCGATCAAGTCGTCTGCGTACACTATGGCATGGTGAAGTGATCTAATGAGATCGCTCGTGTAAATGTTGAAAAGGATTGGCGAATTCACCGCACCTTGTTGCAGACCGTTTTTAATTTGAAATGTTCCAGCAGAGGTCACATTGTCATTTTTGACAATGATCTGTCTACTGGTGAGCGTGTAGTAAAGTGCAGCAGTGGTTTGCTTATGCCCAGCCTTCTCAGCTTGTAGAAGAGTCCCTCTAACCATACAGTGTCGAAGGCCTTCTCCAAGTCAATCAGACAGGCACCCGAACATTGGTTCTTCCTTTTGTTCCATTGGATATCCAATACCAGTTTAGACGGGGCATGTATTGTATCATGCCCTGCCTTAAACCCGAATTGGTTATCTGAAATTATTTTGTTGCCCTCAGTCCACTTAATCAGGCCTCTATTGATTACTTTTTCGAATACCTTCCTGATGTTCGGAAGGAGATTTGCCGGATTGGAGGTGTTCTTACCCCTTTTGGGGATGGGTTGTATTACTGAAGTTTTCCAGTGCGCTGGATAATGTGCATTATTCAGCGCATTGTTAAACAGGATGGTGTAAATGTCCACCGCTTCTAGAGGAAGATGTCGAAGCACAATGTTCGATACTCCGTCGATTCCCACAGATTTCTTCCTCCTCAATGAGTCGAAGATCGTTTGGAGCTCCACCTTCTATATGTACGGGGAATGCACCCCTTCATCGGCGATGACATTATTTGCCATGATATCGTCATTGAATTCGGTAAAACCTATGTTCTCGGATCGCCAGTGCTCTATATCGTTTCGAAAGTAGAAGTTGTGCACAAGGACGCGATTTTCCAGGTCGTGGTTCGGGCAAATTCACCTTGTACACTTCCTGGAAAGTCGCTCCTATAGCCTCTACCTCCTCCTGCGGATCTTCGATCACAAAGAAGTTGTCATCCTCTACTGCATTATCTGGATCTATACCTGCTGTTATAAGTATTCGTCCATTGTTCTTCGTTCGGGGGATCTTAAGACACGGAAGGTCGTTTTGATTGTTCCTCCGAAATATTTTATTTATTTGCGGGAACATACTCGGGTTGTTGGCTTTTACAGCCCAAATTTTGTTATTCCAGTGCAAATTTACAGAAAGTCTGTAGTTTTCCTTGATTAATTTCTGGAGGTTTTTAATCAACAACTTCAGCGTCTTAACATCTGAGTTTTGTCTGTCAGTAAACTGTCTGTACAAGGTTTTTAGTCTCGACAGCAGTCTACTTTTGTGTTGGTGTAGTGCGTCAATTGTTGCATTGCGGAATATGTCTGAGGTATCGTGCTGTTCATAGTTTGTTAATTAATTTAATTTGTTTTAGGTACCAGTCAATCTCCTCGTTTGACAGATTTCTATTGGACGGTGGATAGAGCGAGTTCGAGGAGAGTGCTCTTGTTAGAGTTCTGGAGAAGCGAGTCCAACGCGTCCTAGTATAATTGTAGGAGTACGTTTGGACAAACTCCAGAAACTACGCAATTTCCAACGTTGGGCATCGTTATTACGGCACTGAGTCCGCAATAGTCACTGTCATATAGAAATGTGTGCAGCCAGTTCAAAGTTTATCGGACCAGTTGTAACCGTACGTCGGACAGCATGAGATCCAGATAGGAACCGCTTCTATCTGCCTGTAGTATGTATAATACAATGAACCAAAATCGAGTCTGAGTGCTCCGGAATTTGGAAATAAAGATCTAGTCTTTTACACTAACGACTCTGTGATAGAAATGTAAGTTTTTGCAATAGATATTGCAAAATCCATTATTCTATATATTCGCTAGAAATAGACTTCTTTTCTTTGAATCTTTAAAGTCAGAACTTTTTTCGGTCACCGGTAATTTGGTTGAGGCTATCTTCTGTCTGACTATTTTTTTGGAGGTCTTCGATATTTTTTCTTTTTTTTTTTTTGCTTCTTTTTTTTTCAATTTAACTTTCTAGCTCTCAATAATCATTTTGACTATCTTTACGAAAAATTAGAATAGTGAAAGGAGAGAATTACTAAACGTTCATACCCCTAAAACATTAAATCCTTCATATTAGTTTCAGAAACTACTTCACCTGTTATGCCTTCATCATTAACAAAAATCCCTGATTGAATATAACAATCCTATGTCATCCTTTGTCATGTAAATATAGAAATCAGTGAAATCAATTTTTTTTTTCTCTTAAATGGTATAATTTAGGTCACTCGGACCACCTTTGAACACACAACAAATCCTTAACAATCACAATGAAGTAGATATTAACCATGCGGAACTAAGAAAAGCCTACAGCTCTATACCGAAACCTTGATGACTAATGAGCCTCCCCCACATGGTGCGGTGTTTGTGTGGCACGCGATTTAATCACTAATTACATGAAATCAATCTATGTACACGCATTTAACGTTGATGTTATACCAATTTTGTCGCCCACCTTACTCTATAGGGGAGAATATATTATACATACACATATACATACATGTGAACTTTCCCTTCTAGGACGAAAAATTGTTAATTAAGGGGAAAAGCAGAAATAACTCAAACTGAGAGGGATAATTTTACCTTCCTAATTTCTTAAATCCTTTTGTAGTGGGTAGGCGTACTCTAAGATGGATAAAAATTAATTCCTCTTTAGTGGAATAAATCCACCAAAAATCAGAGTCCTAATTATGAAGTTGCAACAGGAAATGGAAATTGATAAATGTGGTCATTCGAGCTGGATATAAGCCAAAAATATGCTTATTTGTTCTAGTATTACAGAAAAAAAAAATAATAATAACTAGTTAATTACGTAGTTCTTCTTCGTGATAAATTAAGCAAACAGAAACCATATTAACCGATTTTGGAAACCCCAAGCGCACTTCATTCGAATACAGAGGTTTTCAGAAGCGGCGATCTACACGATGTTTTTGAGGTGTTGAAAATGTTTCGCTCAGACCATTATCTCCAAACCGACAATCCCCAAACCAATGCTCGAGCTCAAAATTCTCAAAATTTGTAACTTAAACTGAATTTTTTGTGATCGAAGATTTGTCGAAAAATTTCGTACGAGTAGCTTCCACTTAGTCACTTATTTGAGTCGTGTTTCCTCTCGTAGTTCTTAGGGCCTCCACGATACAACCGATCATAGTTTCCAGAGATTGTATCATAGTTTAGTTCTCTCTAACTTTTCACCACTACCACTTGCCCTGACTCTTCTTGAACAGTTCTGCCGTATATTTCTCGGTCAACCCGCTCTTCTGCCAGCCTTGGTTAGCGGTTTAGCTGCAGGAGAGACCAATCCACCCTCAATAACGTCGCTGAATGATTGTTCCTGACGCGTCCTCTGAGAGAGGTGTACATTACGAACACGATGATACCAGACAAATAAGTTTCCTCCTTCCCTTCGAATTTACCGGGAAGAAAATTCCACAAGTCTTGGATACTTTTAAAGGGTGGAGTTAAAAATACCATAGACCACTTATATTAGGATTATAAATAGTATGTTGCGGGTAGGCAAAATCGATTAAGATTCGGTTTAGTTAGTTTAGTTATGTCCTCTGACCCCTCGTAATGGCATAGACCACTTATATTAGGATTATAAATAGTATGTTGCGGGTGGACAAAACCGATTGAGATTCGGTTTAGTTAGTTTAGTTATGTCCTCTGACCCCTCGTGATGGCATAGACCACTTATATTAGGATTATAAATAGTATGTTGCGGGTAGGCAAAACCGATTGAGATTCGGTTTAGTTAGTTTAGTTATGACCCCTCGTGGGACATAGGACGTCAACAACGCCTGCGAGCTATCGTATTCGGAGTTCTGCAACGCGCTTGAGCTTTATTTCGGAAGGTTTGCAGCTTCCTTGTGACGGTGTTGGTCACTTTTCAAGTACTACACCCATAAAGTTACACTGTTCCCGCGTTTGATCGGAATAGTCTCAGCTTGATTTATGTTCTGAAAACATTGCTTTTCTAGATTTTAGACAGCATACCGAACGCAGCCTTTGCTTTACGAACTCTTCTGTCCACATACATCCAGTTCGGTACTACCATACTCCCTAAATTTAGAAAGCTGCTTACTTTATCGACTTGCTGTCCGGCAATGTTGAGTTGAGCGTTGGTGTCTTGTTGAGAAATTGAAGTGCTTAGAGCTTTTGTTTTTGCCGTATTTATTTTGAGCCCTACTTTGTTCGCCTCTGCCTCCAAATTATGAGCCATCTGATGCAGGTTTTCCTGATGTATATATATCTTGATTCAAGCTGTCGAAGGCCTTCTCGAAATCAATGAACAGCAAATGTAACGGAGATCTGTACTCGACGCATTGTTCAATGATGATGCTCAAGGTGTTGATGTGGTCGATGCAGGAGGATCCAGCTTGATAGCCTGCTTGTTCATTGTCAAGCGTTGAATCGAGATGTTCTCTCACTCGATCCAGAATTATTCTATGATAGTTATTAGTTTGGCCACAGCCGGAAGAACGCATATCCCTCTCCAGTTTCCACATTCCGTCAGGTTTCCCTTCTTGGGTAGCGTCACAATCATTCCCCTCTTCCAATCTTCGGGGAAGGTCTCGGTTTCCTATGCTTTCCTTATTAATGGCTGTAGGATTTCCGCCGAAATGTTGGGTGCGACTTGCAAAAGTTCCGCCGGAATGTCATCTATGCCAACAGACTTGTTTTACTTCAGGGCCATTATCGACGACGTTATTTCAGCATTACTGTTGGGGAGGTGCGAATATGGGAATTTGTTTCTGCGAAAGGTTAACCTGAGTTTGGGTCCAAATCACTGTAGCCCAAGTGGTTAAGCACTACTGCAAAATGTTCCCGCCATCTGATCAGCTGTTCCTCGTCCGAAGTCAGCAGATTTACGTCTTGTCCTTTTACTAGATGTAGCTTGGAACTTTGACCAGCAGCGAGTTCCTTAGTAATACTATAGACGGCCCTGCCATCGCACTTATTTGCTTCAGCCTCGGGGGCTAGTGCATTGATGTAGTCACACTTGCCTCGTCTTACACTAACTACGCTGCACTTATTTTCTCTTGCCGTACTAAACTTCTATTTCGGGGTGTTCTATATGATGAGGCTGCTGAAATCCGTGCTTTGAGTTCAATACGTCCATCGATCGGTCTCTAGGTGTCTGCTGTCAGCCATGTGCTGAATTCCGTGCTTTGAGTTCAATACGTTCATCGATCCGTCTCTAGGGGTCTGCTGTCAGCCATGTGCTTGTCCTTTTCTTTTCACTTTTCACAGCGTTCCAGTAGCCGTCGATGGTCGGACATAATGATGTCGCTAGCTTTAGGGTTAAGTAAGAGCTCTACTCCATATCCGCGAGTAGTGTTCCTTGGTTTCCCAGAGTAGATCAGGAAGCTTTTGCCAGTTTTGGAGGGTTGGATGCCGCGTTTCCACCATCTAATTTCACTTACTCCTAGGATGTCTAGCTTGTACCGCATGAATTCTCGCTCTAATTGGAGGAATCTGTAGTTTTGGGGACCTTATTTTCCGTTGTCAAGGAGGGTCTTAACGTTCAAGAACTCAATCGTTGTCCGTGGTCGATACCCAATGGTCGTCAAGAAAGTATCCGCCCGTATCCGAGGCGCGTGCTGCCGTTTCGGAGCAATGATTGTTTTTCGGTTGGGGCTAGCTAAGCCAAATACCAACAAATATTTGTTCTGTTTATAATGGCGCAGGAGACCCGCCATTCGCCCTCTTCAAACTTTGCAATTTCCGACAAAAATTCCCTGGAGGCGCCACGAGGAGGCATTAAAGTAGGACTTACTAGTAGTGCTGTGGGTGTTCGCCTCCTTTTTTTTTATTTTTTTTTTTTTTATAATCTGCCCGCGCCGAAGGGGATATGAATACCTTAAACTGTTTCAGGGCACGGACGTCAGGGAAAAGAGCGAAGAGGAACAGAGGAGGAGCCTATGCACGTTGGCTTTGAATGTTTGAAGGTTGTGGTGATCATTCCACATTCGTGTTGTTCGGCTTATAAATGAATCCCTATATTTGACAGTACGACCGAACTTTGGCTTTAAAATAAACTGATGTGCATTCGAAGCATGTCGTGTATTGCGGATGAAATTTTGAAGGGGAGGAATGCAACTGGCTATTTCTCTGGAGCATTTTTTTAAAAAAAAAAAACGATAAAACAGGGAGAGACTGGAGACTTTTTTCCGATGTTCTCGTGAATGAATGGTATTCACAATGTCTCTACCGCCTATCGCCTTTAACGCGCGATTCTGTACCCTATCAAGAATATGCAGAATGGTCTTGGGTGCACCAGACCAGATATGGGCGTTATATTCCAGCTTAGGGCGACCTCGAATATCTGATCGTTCCATCGAAGATGGTTATTAATACACATACCGAGAATGGCAAATCTTTCGGTTTCAATGATGCAAGTACCATCTATGGACAATGGTTGAGGGTTTTGGTTTCGCTTGAGAGACAGAAGACAACATTGTGTTTTTGAAGCATTAAATTCCACTCTGTTGGTTGAACCCCATTTAATTATGCTGTCCAGGTCGGAATTTGATGTGTTTAACATACGTTGCCGTTCCCCTTCTACGGCCGAAGAGCAAGGACTTGAGTTAGGGAAAAACTGAGGGTACTGTCATCAGCCAAGGAATGGATTGGATTAGAAGTTGCAGACAAGAGATCATTTATAAAAATAAGAAAGGGAGTCGAAGACAAAACAGAGCCTTGGGGAACACCAGCATTTATTTGGTGAATTGCAGACTTGAAGCTGTCCAAAACAACTTGAATTGAACGCCCCGAAAGGTAATTTCTAATCCATTGAAGAAGAGACTCATTGACGCCATATGCATGCATTTTCGACAAGAGAGCCTGATGTCAAACTCTGTCAAATGCCTTTGAAATGTCAAGCGCAACCATCTTGATTTCACCGAAGTGATGGAGAGATTGGTTCCACTTCTCGGTGAGATATGCCATCAAATCACCTTGGAAAGACGGGACGTAAGTGCAATGGGTCGGTAATTGGACGGGGAGTTCGCCTGCATCTCATTTTTTTTTTAGCAAACCAGCATTCATTGGTCAATGCTGTTTCTATGAGGCTCATTACTAGTAGTTTACCATCCTCAAGATTCGGTTTACCTATTTTGAACTTGTTAGTGTAGGTCTATATAATTGTTCGCAATATAAATATCCTTCGAGCCGGACACTACTTAAATGCTTGGTACTCTAGATAATGTTTTCTATTCAAAATGTTTACAAATAAAATCAGTGAAGTCTAGGGATCATAAGATGTTAAAGTTCATGTACGGCAACTACCATTCGTCTACCAAATAAATGTCATAATTTACATTTGATCCTTCGAGCTGGATTGCATTTAAATATTTCGCTCTCTGAATAAACTCTTTCAGTCTCTTCTTAACATACAATCCTAACTTAGTCTATGAAGCACTTTATGAGAACTCAGAATCATAAATCGCCAAAGTAGATACATCATAAAGAAATTTGGTTTTTCGAGCGGGTGCAATTCACCTAATCTCCAGCACACTTTTTACCACCTTCCAACTCCAGCTGCAGATGCAACTTCAAACCACAATAACAACCCGTCCAAATAAATTCTACACACGTCAATTCATAAATTGCTGCCCATCTAGGGCGATATATTTTTCATCTTCACCCAGTCTAAGTGTACAATTTGTTTCACAGCAATTGCATCTTCTCACTTCCCATTCATTCATAATATCTCACTTCTTTCCTGAGCACGTACATAATCGCTATTATCCTTGCAACGTAGAAAATATTACAAATAACCAATGCCCAAGGATAAATCGATTTTTCCGTACCATTCCCGAAATTTCCTCAACGTTTTTAGTCCCCAAACACATTAAGTAGTCCATCCGCATGGAACCCTTTATGCGCCCCCAATGTCTGGTACCTCCTCAAATTGTAACACATATTAAATCTCTTAAATCAGAATTCTAAAATCTCTCCGAGTAAACTCTTCCACCATACACGGCGAGTGCATACAGAGGATAGTCATCTAAGGCCATCACTACCCCCAGCGCTGGTATCGTGGAAATCACAAATGGGAATTCTGTTTATGCAAATGGTATACTCGTAATGTGCTCGTGTATTTAGTTTGCTTTTTTCACTATTTTGTGTTTATCCCCTGAAGGACAGAAAAAAAGAAGCCCTTGTGTGTGTTCAATCTCCATGTGTGTGTGCATCCTGTAGCATCCCATGCATCCTTCTGTTGCGCACACATTACAGTGTAGCTCATTTTTACTTGCTCCTATACCCACAGGGCAAGTATTGTTTTTGTGAAATTTTTCGATCTCGAGATCTTGGTATTATTATAATAAAAAAATGTTTTTTGCAATTCTGTCTGTCTGTCCATCCGTCTGCCGCTACAGTCTAAACGGCTGGACGAATTTTTTTCAAAATTAGATTAGCCTGAAAATTAACGGGACAATTTAAAAAAAAAAATCCAATTTACTCGAATATGGCTCTAATTTTGATGAGAATTCATATCTGGAGTAAAATGGACGTTTGAAATAAAACTGCATAATTAATTTCGCGCTAAAATATTGAATAACGGTACTTTACTTATTAGCGGACTTGCGAAAATTGGCTATTTCTCGGATATGGCTAAGAAGATTTTATTTAAAATTTCTGACACATGTAAGTACATGGCATTAATTTTTTTTAGCTTTTTAACGCATATTGCGAAAAACTCAATTTTGTTTCTTCTTACCGATTTTTTCTAAATTTGAAATCTGATCAATTTACAAACGAATAGCACATATGGAGCAAGTACCTGCGACCCAATCGTGGCCTTTATTTCCTTATACCAGCTATTTGAATTTTTCTTACCTGTTGGGAATTTTGATTAAGGATACTGCTGAGATACATCCACGTAAACCACCACCCTTTGAATACAGCAGTATACCCCAGCGAAGATGGCGACGATGATAAGTTGCAGCCGAATGAGTAGGTACACTTTACTGGCGGAGGAGAAAAAAAATCACAATCCTTTCAAGACTCAGTGTGTTCATAGATAGTGGTAGGAACCCCCACAAGCAACCCAACGACAGAGTAGAGGGAAATTTTGCATCTTTACCAAATAGATTTAGCAATAGGATTCGCGCCACCTGGAGGGATGTGTATTAAATTCTCATTTTTGTTTGTCGAGTTGTATTCGTCGTAGTACGCACGTACATAGTCCCTAGAAGTTTTGACGTTTTTACGTATTCACATTGGGAGCAAAAACAGAATCCGATAAAATATTCTCTGCGCTGAGTATTCTGTATGTAAAATCAAACTTCGATCTGAGATTAGAGAAAAATACAACTGGGGAATCCCTAATGGGAATTCACAATCAGATGTTTGAATACAACGGTGAGAGCAATGATTGGGAAACTATTTGTATATAGATAAAGTGGCGGTGATGCACATTTGAATTGTCGATAATCTGCACAAAACGGATGCCGAATGCATGAATATATAGGGGAAACTGTACTGTTTTGTATGTTTAAAATAAATTGCACTAGCTTTGATGACAGTGCTAATCGAATTCATAACTTTCACCAAATTTCACCCACTTAAAGGAAAATTGCATAATAATGAAGAATTACGGCACCTATGTGTAATCGCCAATAGAAATGGATAAATGGGTTCTGGATTGTCATCTTCCCCATAAATCGAGTCTAAAAATTTTGTCAGCCCAATTCAGGATGAATTTATGACTTTTAAACTCGTGACTTCTTCTGCAATTACAACAAATCTCCTTCGCGTCCGTTCAATTATTGTTTTCCTTAATGCGAGGCTTTTGACATACACATAAGATGTCTATGCTAAGCCGTCACTACAACAGTCTTAAAAAACTTGGTTGATCATACCAAATGCTATAAGAAATACATACATACGAGGGGCGGCTTATAAGTAAGCGGCCTAAGGCATTAAATAAAAGAGAGATCACTTGGTGGAGAAATGACTACAGTGCCTTAATACCACTGAAAAAATATTCTTTTTGTTTGCCTTCAAAATAACTTTCTACGGCCGCCGTGATATCGTTCTCATTCGGAAATTTCCGATCTCGTAACTCCTTATTCAAATTGGAAAAAAGAATAAGTCGCTCGGGGCCAAGTCTGAGTTGTAGGGTGGGTGGACTGTCGTTGACAAACCTGTGTCTTTTAAGGCCTGTCTCGAAACCCGTGCGTGAGTCAATAAAACAGTCCCAAAAAACAGTCGCCATAAGCTTCGAAGCCGACTTTTCCACCTTCAATTTCTTCGGCGGCCTCTCCCCTTTTTCAATCCACTGCCTAGACTCTTGTTTGGACTGCGAATCTTGTAGGCGAACCCAAGTCTCATCTACAGTTACGATTTGATTGCAAATTTCGTCGAGATTGTCCCCGGCTAACTCGAAAAGATCTCTGCAGCACTCGAGTGGTCATTGCTTGTCGTACGGAGTGAGCATTTTCGGTACCTACCATTTTTTGGCCATGGTATACGAAGGTCCAGAATCCTGAAGAGTCGATGACATGTTTTCGAACATTTCTTTAGGCGATTTTCCTTTTTTCATGAGGTACTTTATGCGAGAATTTCCGATTTCGGCTGACATGGTGATGTTTATACTACCACAGATAATAACAAAATGAGGTTATTATTGAAACGAGCTGATATTTATACTACTAAAGAGTGCCGCAGTTAGTGCTAACACTAATGAGAAGATGACTCGTTGTTGTGTATCTCAAGCCGCGAACTTATTAGCCGTCCCATTAAAAGCCGCATTTCATTAAAATTATTTTCCATGTTTCGAATTACCCAATCCAGTTCAGCATGTTCCGAACCCATTCTGATTTAGTCTTAAAACGTTCACTCGCATTTACACACTTAAAAGAAAATTATATAAAAAACGTGTGGGACGGATACATCGATCTGTGACGGATCATGATCCATTTTCATCCAAGCTTTTTTTGTTTTTAAATTTGTTTAATTTGTTCTATCTTTTTTTAATACTACACATTTTTTCATATGTTTCCATCCCGTAGAATAATATGCGTAACAGCTGATCTGAATGTCCTGAGAATTGATATATAAATGGGGTTATCCTATATACATATATATGTATGTAACATGATGAAAATTCAAACATTATTAAATCTAACACCCATGGAAAATAAGTACGGATATGTACCAAGTTTAAATCACCTAGCTCAAAACATGTTTTTTTTTATACATATCTATATATATATATATATATATAATTTGCGCGCTCCAAAAGGAATATGAATACCCTTATACTGTTACAGGGCACAGGCGTTTAGGAAAATGGGGAGGAGGAACAGAGGCGAAGCCTGTGCACTTTGGCTTTAATGTTTGAAGGTTGTAGTGATGGGAAAATATAGAGCCTGGTAAATCATTCCACATTCGTGTCGTTCGGCTTATATACGGTTTGGCGGACAAATCAGTATACCACTTACTGAATAGGGTATACAAAAAAATTTTTAGACATTTCTCTAGGGCTCTTAACTAACTTAGAGAAAACTCCTTGAAAAGACGCTGATTAGCCGGTCTTACAGAGTTTTTCGTGATTTGGACTCCATAGTAGTGGTCCCTCGTCTCTTGTAGTCATAGGAGATTAGTGTTCCGTTGTAACTGGTTGATGGTCTCGTCTCTTAGTCATTCTTGGTACGTGCTCCGTCATCAGTGCTTAATAGACTCTGGTCTCTTGTAGTTTTTCTTGGTTTGTTACATTACGACTATTTGTTTGTTTCTAGTCTCTGGTAATCATTCATGATGACTGTGTGCTAAAGATACAAGATGTCGGTGATCGTGTTATCTTAGCTGCTGCTGTTTAATATACTGGCGTATGAAAAAGCTTGCTGATGGTGGTTAGCCATGTTATTTAAAAAATATCAAGTCTGTTCACCTCTTTAACTCTGAGAGTCAATGTTTCCAAGACAGAGCAAACGTAGCACTTAGAGAATCGAAGTGTTAATTTCAAGTTAATGTCAAGATTATTCAGGATCTTTTTATGCTTCATAAATGCACACTTCTTACTTTAATCTAGTCCAATTTTTGTGTGTAACCAGTACCACGAATATTTGAAACTTTCAACACTGTCGCATTCAGATAAGGTATTTTGTTCCTGTTTGTTTTCCCGAAGTTAGATGGATTATCCACAAAATTTTACAGATCATCCATTGCTTCCTTATACTCGTATACGAGTATTGCTGCGGAATACGCATTAAATAAAAATGGAAAGCAGTATACATCACTGTCTCCCTCCTCTATTTATTTGTATTATTATTATAATATATGTGGCCAGGGTGTAGTGGGTAGAACTTTTGCTTATTTGAGTCCGAATGGGGAGCAGCAACCAAGAGCCACCCGGGCATAAAATAGAAACGAATAAAACCAACATTTTTCCACTACACCACTACACAAAAAAAGGGTTTCTGCTTGGTAGTATAGTGGACCGAAAATCGAGTCTGAGCGCTCCGTTGTTTGGAAATTTCCTTTTGCAAAGAATTTCATTTTTCTTTCGAGACTTTGATTTTTTTTGTCAATATTTTCGTTGTTTAGTAAACGTAAAAATCGTTACGTATTTCCTTAGCAAAGATATTCACCGATCTACCCTACCTTTTTGTATAGAAAAATCACCCCACTAGATGATATTGAATAGATCGTCGTCTACTGGAAACATGAGTAGCTGTTAGCACGTGCATGTGTAATACTTTTCTTTTACCTGCTTTTTCAGCTTTTGGTTGTTAGGCTTTCTTACCAATTCAGATTTTTTGTTTCTTAAGCAAACTTTTTGTTTGGTTGGTTGCTGGGTTTAGTGGTTAGCTGATACGTTAGGTAATTTTATTTAATTTAAATTTTGGTGGGGGCGAAAGCCCCCATTTATTTGGCTTATTACAAGCTACAACTAACTTAAGGCTAAAACTTAAAACTAAGACTTAATGCTATGTTAAAGAATGGTGAAGAAATTCGGCTTTGAGGCAGGGAGTGATGAGGTTAAAATCAAAATGGTGAGGTTTGAGTTAACTTTTCGCAGTATACGGGAAATTGGTTCATATGAAGTGCGGTGGGACGGTAGAAGGTAATGTAGAGGGATCTGGTCACGTAAGGGTCGGAGAATTATTTGGACCATCGATTGACAAAGCCAAGTGATGAGTTAGCTTTACGAATTATTTCATCAATATGTGAACGGAAATTTAGTTCCCTATCGTACAATATTCCAAGATCGCAAAGAGATTGAACGATAGATATAGGTTGACCATGGAGAAGGTAAAGGCAGGCGGACGACACGTGGCGCTTTCGTGATAAAGTAATGGATTGGCATTTGGCGATATTAAGCTCTAAGCGATTTTGTAGGCACCAGTTCGAAAAACTATCAAGGTCTTGTTGAAGGAGACAGTAGTCATGTGGTGAAGAGATGTCTTTGAAAAATTTAGTATCATCAGCGTATATAGAGAGTTTAACAACCCTCTCAAAATCGTTTATGGTTAGAATAAATAGAAGGAGACCTATATGGCTGCCTTGCGGAACACCAGAGGTGGCCAAGAAAGCAGTCGATAGGACGGATCTGAAGCGAACTCTGTAAGCACTGTTTTCCAGGTAAGAAGATATCCATTTTAACAATATAGTTTCGAAACCGAGGGCACACAATTTGAAGAGGATTAAGTTATGAGATATCTTATCAAAAGCCGTACCAAGATCAGTTGCAATAACGTCGACTTCTTTGCCATTCTCTAAGGCAGACAGGGCGAAGGACACAAATTCGACTAAGGTAGTGGTAGTTGATTTACCTTTCAGAAAGCCGTGTTGAGTGGGAGAGATAAGAGACTTGCACTGAAAGCTTAAGGCTTCGTATAAAATACTTTCGAAAAGTTTAAGTAGGTGAGAAAGTGGGATAGTTTGTTACTTCGTTCTTTGATCCGTTTTTATGTATGGGGGTTATGAAGAGGTCTTCCAAATCTGAGGGAATTCTCCTAGTAATAGAGACAAACGGAAGAGATGAGAGAGGGGGAGGGAGAGAATGGAAGAGCATTTTTTAAGAAAAATGGCAAGGAGACCATCTGGGCCGGGTGAGAATTCATCATTAAGATTTTGTAGTTTATTTTCAATTATAGTAGGATTAAAAGGCAGGGACAGAAAGGGGCCAACGGAGAAGTTAAGAAGGTGACTGCAGTAAGAGGGGTCTCGTTCAAAAGTATTGTCAGCGAAAGATTGTTTAAAATAGGTGGCAAAAAAGTTGGCAATGGTTTGCGGATTAGTTGATTATGTGTTTTCAAAAGAGAGGGACGGAGGGCAACCGTCCCTCTTTTTTATAGTTGACGAATTGAAAAAATGACTTAGGGTTGTTTATAAGATTTGCTTGCGCGTTAATTAGGTGCCGCTGGTAGAGGGAGTTATGAAAATAATTGAATTGAAGGTAGGAACCGAGATATTTGGAATAGTCGAAAACAGAATTGGTACGAAGGAAAGCTGTCCATAACTTGTTTCTCTTGTTACGTAAGATGCAAAGTTTGCGATTATACCAAGGGGGGATGAAGATAAAGTTTTATGGCGAGAAAAGGGGACATAAAGAGGAATAGAATTAAATATTTTTCTATAAAAAATTGTGAGGGCTTCGTTTAAGGATTGGTTAGCAAACTCAAAGGAACACCTACTTAGATAGGCATTTATTTTGCGGAAATCAGCTTTATGAAAATCGTAAGAAGTGCGAAATGCGGGAGGAGTAGATTGAAGTGGTGAATTGAGGAAAAGTGAAAGAAGATAGTTATCAAGCGAAACTGAGGAGTTAATGGGATCAGTTGTTAATAAGAGGTCTAATTGCCTTCCCATGTAATTTAAGACATTACTAACTTGACATAGACTTGAATCAGTTAGCCAATCTATGAAGAGACAGTGGAGTTGGCATTTGAAGCGATGAAATCGGATTCATCATCGGAATGAGTCCACTGCAGCAGAGGCAGATTAAAGTCGCCAAAAATAAGGATATCATCAAGGGAATCAGATAGGTCAATTATTTGATCAATTGTGCAGGGATCTGTGTGGAAAAGTTATTTTTATTGTAACAGTAGTAGCACGCCTCGAGAGGGAGAGTTTGCCAAGGGGTGGGTAGGGTCGTCGTAACGAAAAACATTAAAAGTAGGGGGGAATAACTCTTGGTTCTTTATGTCGGGGATCAGATTGGTTTCAGTTAGATCATAGAGATATCGAAAGGAAAATAGATAGCACAAAACAGCTTGGGTTTTCGAGCGCAGGCCTCTTACATTCTGATAGTAAAATGTAAGAGAAAGATTGTTGTGTAGAGACGAAGGGGAAGGTGGTTGAAGTGTTGATGATAGTGGCAGTTTATGGACGCGTTAAGAGTTTGAGGGCAAAGGATTGTGCCGGAGCAGTGATTAGGGACGGTAATATTTATTTGAGTCGGCAGGGCTTTTAGAGCCGAGGTGGAGGCAAATGAGGATAAATCTTCAGAAACCTTTTGAGGTGCAATATGCATCATGATAGTTAATGAAGATACGTAGTAAAGTAGGTGGGTCAGTAGGAAGACCTTCCTGGTGAATGGCTACCATGACGTTTGTTTTAGTTTTACCGTCGATACAAACGGAGTCGGGTTTGTTATGGAGGTAAGCAAGGTACAGTCGGACATTATTATAAATTCTGTGTTTCCTTAACCGAGATAGGATGTAGCCACTTTCGATTGAGTCAGCGGAATTCATCGTGAGTTTTACAATGAGGGGAGAATAGGGTCGATAAAAGAAGGAGAAGAATTGGATGCATTATTGAGAGGAGAGGCAATATTGACAGAGGGAAGAGAAGGATTTGGTACAGGATTTTAGTTGCAAGTAACAGATGGAAGGGAAGAAATGGCAGACAAAAGACACGCGATTGGCATTAGGTTTATTAACAATATGCGGTCGTGTGAAGTTGGAATATTTAGGAGCGGTATTGAAATTAGGAAATAATCTCGTTTTAAATTGCCAATTTGAGTGTGACTCGGGGGTATTATTACCGATGGGAAGAGATTGGTGAAGGGGGGCCTTAAAATTAATGGAAGATTTAGACGTATAACTAGGATTAGAGTTGGGTTCAGAGCTAGATAAATTTATCTTATTTCTAGGATTAGATTTAATGCTAAGATTATTTATTTCCTGTTTTTTGGTAGGTTTGTCCGTCATTTTGCAGATACACATCTTTCCAATGTTGAAATTAATGGGAGATCAAACTTGAAATTTCGGTTACCTTTGTGGTGGGATGGCAGGAACACTTTGCATTGACTGATGGTGATAACAAACTTCTTTTTGAAAAATTGCGTAATCCAAGGTACATTAGCATTACGAGGGGCGCCTTTGATGAGGAGGGTGGTTACCTGGTGGTTTTCTGAACGTAGTTTGTCCAGCCTTCGCTGCCACTCAGAAGGTGTCCATGTTGTACCAAACTGTTTGATGAGCTTACGTGCGGCAGCAACGGGAGGATTTGACGTTGAAGCACTCCTGGATTGTAGGGGCAGCAGAAGATTTTACTAACTGTATCGTCCGCAGTAGACGAGTAGGCGAAGGTGAGTGTGAGTCGACTGCAGTTTCCAAAATTCATCGAAAATTGATGTGTTATAGTTGACATTCTGGTTTAGTTGGTTATGGATTGCCAAATCGTCAATTTTGTTGTTTACCGTTCCAATATGTTTTTCAATGTCGGAAATGGTTGATCGTGTCGCAACAAGTTCATCGCCAACCCCGTTGATTCTATCGAAGATTACTTCGCGCATAGGATCAGGCTGCTTGGGAGATGGTTGCGGAACAATTACTTTTACAATCAATTAACACTGTATTCAGATGGCGCATGGTGGTTTCATAGTTCATGGATGTAGTTGAACCCAACTAGTTAGATGATAGCCTAAAAATGTACTTTTATCATCATTATCAGCTACGAACATTTTGATGCCCAACCCTCAGTACCTACTGGATATCGTTATGACTGTAATCACCCTCCCCCGTGGAAGTCGTCGGCCATAAACACTTTATTACTCACCCATCGACCAAGCACAACATTCGAATTGAATCGAAATAAAATTAATACTCGAAACACCATGCTGTCAAATGTCCATTTTTAGGACTTTTCTCAATCAGTTTGTCTTTCTAAAATGATGAAGGAAATTATGTTATTTCCACCAGTTAACCTTACAGTTCACAGTCCTAAGAGCTTTCGTAGAGAGAACATAAAATGCTCTAGCAGTATAATTTTAAATCCACTTATCCTTTTGTTGGCACCACTAGGTACTCTAGGTACTCTAGGTGTGTATATCAAATTACCTGATGGGATCTGCTACTTGGTTTTACACCTGCATCAGAGTAGCTTGCCCCTAAACCGAACGGACACTTGCTTGTGAACTGAGTATTTTCCTCAATTGCTTTCAATCAATTGTATTTATGGCTCTCCACCCCGGTGTATCCTGCATGAGTGTATCCTCTTTTTGAAGCATATCTAGGATCGTAAATCTATTTTTCGAATTTTCATTTGGTCCACTTCTATCGTATCTCTGATATTCTTGATAGATTTTTCGATTGAATTAAATTTTTAATGTTCGACGAAAAATGGTCACAAAAAAGGACATCATTGCGTCGTTCGGAAGGGGAGATTCAAAAGTGATAGGAGAATTAATGAATACAAACAAATGCAGTTGGCTATAAATATGAAGCTTACTGCTTCAGTCTTTGATGCTACTAATCGAATCGAGTCTTGTCTGGTTCTTGTACAATTACTTTGGTCAAAGAAGAATCCACTCGAGCTCACGATTCGGCAGAGTATACCATGTCGTGAGTCTTTGGTCGTTCGACCTGTCTTAGGTAATTTTGAAAAGCCAGACTATCAAGTAACACTGTGCTTCTGTACATGTAAATTAATTGCCACTTTTCATCGTCCTTTCACCGCTAATCTCCGTCGAAATCCAATGCAAATTGTGCTTTGAAAATTCAATCTGCCATTCAATCAAATAATGAACTCAATCATGAGTGTTGATCCTCGGTTTCCAGCTCCTCCTGTCGACCAATGCGATGTTGTCGACAACATTCATAATTCAGTACATTGCCAAAAACCTGCCATCGGTTGAAAAACGGTCTTCTGCAAATCCCTCAGCGCTCCATTCCACCTGCCATGACAACATAAACAAAAGTAATAAATTCAATCAAAGCTCACCTGATTTGGCCACTCTATTTATTCTTTTTTTTTTGTTTCGGGGTTCGTAACGTCCTACTCGAAGTGACATTTCACTTACGTGTGCAATGTGTTCGACACAGTGCACTCGCGTACCGTTAATTAATTGACAATTTACATCGAAACAACACACGACGATAAACAATCAAATATACGCGCGGACATACAAAGACCCTTCATCAAAATTGGCGAACGAAACGAACAGCATACTCGTACACTTACAAATATGGAAACTCACAGATATAGGAGAAAACAATTCAAATGCCATCGACACGCATTGTGTTCCTCTTTGCTGAAGGACCAATCAATGCATATATCCGACTGATGTTAGCATAACCCACCCGACATTTTCAGTACGACGAATCTCCCATCGTTTCTGTGCGGTATCTATAGTCATCGATAAATCACACATTGTTTTAAACGACTCTTACTTTTAGCCCTTCGAAAAAAGGGGGGCGAGCCACCAAGTGCACTGGAGAGACATTTGAGTGTGGAAATTTCAGAGGACATGCATGCGATTTCTAGTGCATCTCTAACGTGGCAGCGGTGCATGAGGGAGTTGTGAAAATTTAGTTTATGTTAAATGACAGGGTGGACCAATAGCTTTCTGTTCAACTCAAAATTAAAACAGGTTTTAAGAGAAAATGCTTTTTAATACTTTAGTGTTCATAAAATAATATTAATAAAACAAAATTAACAAGAATAGAAAGATTTGCATTTGAATCCTTACTTGCCTTAATACTCGTACTTCATGGTACGCTACCTTCCAGTTCCTGCCAATAGCTATGCGGTATTCTAGCTCACTGTCCTTTTTCCCCTCTCAGATACAAAAGTTAAGCAGGGTGGTGCTGATTTGTACGCCTTATGCAGCGCTAATTTTAAATACGTGCGTCGTTTGCCAATAGCTTCTGAAGCCATGGTTTTGAAATTCTTTTCAAAAGTTAGAAGCATGTGATAGACAGACGGATATTCGGACGTTCCATTTCTATACCAATCTGGTACGGAACACTAATAAAATCATATCTCAGAGCGGTGAAACTGAATTTCGATTTATTGGACATGCGAAACGCGTCGAATCGTTCGAAAAGGAAACTCTTCGACTTCTTATCGGAAAAGACTTACATATAAGGAAAATAAGAGAAAATGGCTCCAAAACTGGACGGCATGTGTACAAAGATTCAATTTTTTTTATAATTACGTCGAAGTGGTAGGTTATACAAATTTTAGACCCATAGCTGTTTACTCAAGTCACGGCCTTGAAATTAAGAGTCGCATATTCTACCGACTGAAGTAGCCAACTTTACCACAATCCAACAAAAATACAAACCATATTAGTTCCTATCTGATTACTATTTAAAGACAGAACCAATCTTTGGGAAAATGAACATGTCCTATTGATCCTGAGCAAGTACATGTAGGTACTTGCGAATAGATGTTTAATGGAATGCATATTTTATAACCAGTGGTCAAACGTAAGCTGAATTTTATTCTATTCATTGACAAGCTTTCCTTTTTTAGAAAACATAAAAATCTTTTGTTCGTATTTTCGTAGCAAAGATAATCACCTATCTACCTTTTTTCACTAGATGGCACTATGTACACACCAAAGGGAACATGAATACCCTTATATTGTTTCTGGGCACGGGCGTTTAGAAAAAAGGGGGAAGAGGAACAGAAGAGAAGCCTGTGATGTTGGCTTTAAATGTTTGAAGGTTGTAGTGATGGGGAAATACAGAGCCTGGTAGATCATTCCACATTCATGTCGTTCGGTTTATAAACGAATCCCTATATTTGACAGTACAACCGAAGTTGGGCTTAAGGGTGAACTGATGTGCATTCGAAGCATGACTCATATTGCGGGTGAAATGTTAAAGGGGAGGAATACAACTGACTATTTCGCTTGAGCATTTTTCATAGAAAAGCGATAAAATAGGGAAAGACACGAGACATTTCTTCGTTGTTCAATAGGCGTGATCGCGTATGAGATTTATAATGTCTCTATCATCTATAAATTTTAACGCGCGATTCTGTACCCTGTCTATGTATAGAACGGTCTTGGGTGCAACAGACCAGATATGTTTGTTATATTCCATCTTTGGGCGGATGAATGCCTTATAAATTGAAGCCAGATCAGACGGGATAAAATATTTCTTGCACCGCTTAAGGAATCCTAGACATTTTCCAGCGTTCTTAGCGACTTCGAATATGTGATCATTCCATCGAATATGATTATTAATACACATACCGATAATAGCAAGTCTTTCCGTTTCAGCGATGCAAGTACCATTCATGGATAATGGTTGAGGGTTATGGATTCGCTTGAGAGACAGAAAACAGCATTGTATTTTGGAAGCATTAATTTTCGCTGTTGGTTGAACACTATTTGATCATGTTGTCCGGGTCGGTATTTAATGTGTTTAACATACGTTGCCGTTCCGCTTCAACTGCGGAAGAGCAAGGACTTGATTTACTGTACTGTCATCAGCGAAGGGATCAAGAAATCATTTATAAAAACAAGAAACAAGAGACAAAACAGACAAAACGTATGCAGTGAACACCTGTTGCTACGAATCGTACACCAGTGAACCTGTTGCTACGAATCGAAATATTTCATAAGCTGACGATTTATCAGCGTTTTCATGACCTTGGAAAGTGCAATGGATCGGTAATTAGACGGAGGAATATTCGTCTTTTTTAGGGACGGGTTAGATAAGTGTTGTCTTCCTTCTACTCGGATAGAGCCCTGAAGAGTAGGATAGACAGACAAGCCTACAGGAGGACGGACAAAATACTGCGAATCATGAGCAATGACAAAAAGCAAAACAAACAAGCTCCCCAGTTATCTGGACGCCTCCCTTGGAGTTTTCAGAAACTTAATACCATCTGAGTTTCAAACCACTACACTAAATATCTTTCTTTCTCTCTCCCTCTCTCTTCTTCACAATGCCCGTGTCATAAGATATTCATATAAGAGTATTCATATCCTCTTTGGCGCGCGCAAATTATATAAAAAAAGATACCATCTTACGAGTATGTTAAAACCTTTGAGTACTCCTGCAACTATACGATTGCGAAAGTGGACTTGTCCCATGGAAAATCTCTCAGATACAGGCGGAGGCAAAGCATTATCTGGCAGGGTGGAATTCACTGCAAAGTGAGCTGCAAACAGATTGACTTTTTCTAAGGAGCTGGGTGGCAGACGAGGCAGAATTTTTAATTTTTTTGATATTTTTGACGAATGACCGACTTCACTTGTTTGCTGAACTTTTTTCTGAAAAATTTCTCAAGAAAAACTTTTTTCCCACAACATTCACTTTTGTTTTAACCAACTGCATAGGTAGAGCTGCAATGTTCTGCTACAAATTCCCTTCCAATTTCGTAAATTTGCTTAGAATGCTCTTCTTTCTTCTATATACTCGTCCACTCGAACAATTTATTTCTAAAATTGTTTACTGCATCTGACGCACTCTCAAAACGACACATATCCCAAAGGGAAAATCAAAAATAATTGGATTGCTTCTGATAATGTCTGAACCAATCCTGTAGGGTTAAACGAATTGTCAGTCAACCCCCTATTTTTGGAGGTACAAAGGGTTCCGAAAAAATTATTTCATATGACAACGACATTTCATTCCTTCAAAAATCCTAAACTAGATCTCCTATCTTATTTTGCCAACCACCCTGTCTAAGCGCAACCAGCTCATACAAATGCGACTCGAGCACTCATAAATACACCACACTATAGTGGCGGACGTGCAAGTGCAATAATCATATGTCATGACAGAAAAGAGAAAACACCTCCTGTCATGTTTTTGTTACCGCACCATGAATTTCCATAATATTAATTTTTCCTCTTCCATCTTTTATTTATTTTTTTAGTTTTCCTGTTTTTTTCCACTGTTCCCGCTTTTGACTGCTTTTGCCCACACACACGAGGGAAAACTCAAACCGACAGTAGATGTTTTTCCTTTGGCGAGTAAAAAGTTCCTATTACTCTAGCTTGGCTTAGAAAATAGAAAAAAAGGAAAGAACTGGTAAAATATATGTATCTACGATATAAAGGGTTCTGTTCTGTCACACAGTGGTTAGAATAAGGGTGTGGGCGGGAGAAAAAAAAAAACCAAACACACAGCGAAATCTAAAGTCACTCTGGCGTGAAATGTTGTGACAATAAGCAGAATTGTCAACGTTTTTCATTTTATATGATTTTATTTTTCCTATTTCTCTGGAAATCCTCTATAGTACCCCCTTCTTTAGCCTCTCGTTGTCTGTGATGTGATGTTTGTGTTTTTAATTTAATACTCATGTGGTTGTGTTTCGAGGGACATTGCTACGCGTTGCGAACTTAAACAAACAATAAATAGGCGAAGACTACACAGGCATTTTCGAGGAATTTACATGAAAAACACAAATAAAGAGGAACTCTGATAAAATGGTTGAGATATATGGGAAAAAAAACGCCGAGAGTGTCACGCGTGAGTATTGTCATGTACCCCCCAGAAGGATAACCGCGGTTTCCATGACTCATATAATTTTGCCCTTTAAAATGTAAAAATATAATGCGAGCATGATATACGTTTGGGGGCTTCAAAAATATGACATTTTAATTAGATCTCGTTTGTTGTTGTTAAAAATTGCTGAGAATTGGCTAAGTCGTGGATGATTATTATGCAGTACGGTAGCCGAATTTAGTAAACAAAAACTGGTCTAGGAGATACTTTTGTTAGGAATACACACAAGCTTTAGTTGAAGATCGTGCAAAGTAATTTGACTGGGTATATATGCAGATTCGTGTTTGTCCTTTGTTTCAAACATTAGATAAACCATTGAAGATGCAAACCATGAAAAATAAAAAGAAACGAGAAATCATAAGCGGAACCATAGGAAAGCAACTGGGCAACAACAACAACTGAGTTTAAAACCACACCACTAAAAATATAAGGTCTTGAGTTAGGGAACGAATATGAAAAACTGAGGGTACTGTCATCAGCGAAGGGATCAAGAGATCATTTATAAAAACAAGAAAGAGAGTCGGAGACAAACAGAGAGACTATGCCGTCCAAGATAACTTGTGTTGATTGACCCGAAAAGTAATTTCTAATCCATTGAAGAAGCGACTCATCGACACCGTATGCACATATCGACAACCATCTTAGTTTCGCGTTTCCTTTAGTTTTAGAGAATTGGCTAAGTCGTGGGTGATTATTATGCAGTACGGAAGCCGAATTTAGTAAATAAAAACTGGTCTAGGAGATACTTTTGTTAGGAATACACACAAGCTTTAGTTGAAGATCGTGCAAAGTAATTTGACAGATTCGTATTTGTCCTTTGTTTCAAACATTAGATAAACCATTGAAGATGCAAACCATGAAAAATAAAAAGAAACGAGAAATCATAAGCGGATGCTAAAAATCGAAACAATTCTATTGGATTAGTTCGGACGCCAACTATAGGAAAGCAACTGGGCAACAACAACAACTGAGTTTAAAACCACACCACTAAACGTACCTTTGGATTTGGTGTAGCAATGGAGGTTAGCAAAATGGCTATTGTGTATGTCCACTCTTTTTCTTTAAAAGGTTGACAATGAACGGTAGAACTAGGACGGCAAATTCTTGCGTAATTGAAGTAGCATACGCTTTTGACGACTACCTTAACGCTGAAAAAATTATTGAAAAATGCAAAACTTTGGACCATTCAAGCTTCACCCGATTTTATTTTTCAATTGAATTTTTGGCAGACTTTTCCTTTCTTTTTCTTACACACTAATTTTCTACTTTTCTCTTTCTGACAGTCTTTCATTCCTGCGCCAATGTAAACAATGAAAAGCCATATCTCCTATCATAACCATGTCCTTTTGGAATCGCTGATAGTCGTTGGTGGCCTTATTTGAGTATGTGTAATTGGCTGACCCTTACTATTACATGCTGAATTAAATATATTTTATTTCACCAGTGGTGAAACTTTATTTTATTCTTTTTATTGAGAAACTTTCGTTCTTCAGCAGACTCAATTTTGGTTAGCAAACGCGCATACCTTTTCTTATTTTTTTTTAGCAAAGACATTCATGAGTACTTCCCCATGGGAATACTTGCCCAACCGCAAGCTATAAGGCTATTTCAAGGCATGGTGCGAGACCATAGATGTTTATAAACTTTTTGTGGGTATCCGTTCTAACATATTTGTTCTAGGAAAATAACGCATACGCATGTATTGCGGAATACCCTCGTGCCTTAGAAACCTTAATGGTGATCTGTCTCGCCAGAGTTCCGATAATCCTCGTGTCCATCTTTGAAATGTTTGGAATTCTTCATATGAAGGCTCTTCCTGGATATAAGAGGACGTGAATGACTGTTCCTATGACTAATAGCGTTTGGTGTAAAAGTAGCTTAATAATTGTCCAGCGTTTTTTTCACCGAATGATGGATGTCGTTCTTTTAAACTTTTGTAATGAAAGTTATCTCCGCCGTTCTTCGGGGACTTGGTATGGACTCAGATTGCTTCTTATCAGGCTTGGCATGATGTTCTCTTTTCCTTTTTGTAATAGGGCAGAAATAATAACCATTTCCAATTGGTGATTTAAACTGTGGAATGCACAATATTATAGCTTAGTCCATCCATTGTTGTATACAGATGGCCGGCCCTTCTCCCTTCACAACTGAGGACTTTGCAAATGCCAAGGTTGAGACCCTCATTCTGTGCATTGCTCTGAAGATGTTCTCTTTCAATGCATTCAACTTAGGCGCTGCTGTTTTAAGGTACCCGGCTGTGTGGGCGCTAAAACTGACCATTTTTAAGGCATACTTGTCTTAAACACTTTAACTTGTTGCGCATTGTCGGCCTCGAGAACCCTGGGTTCATTTACAGTGAGTGTATATTTCTTTTCTTTTTTGCATATTTCTGAATAATTCGATGAATTTAGGTTCATGTCTTGCACTTACCGCAGGTGGATACCGCCGCTATTGGTATTGCTATTTTTCTTCCATCTCTGACGTTTATGAGAGGAACATATGATTGTTCGCTCATCGGACTTCATCTTCTGCCCTTTGTCTTGCATTTGGTTGGAAGTCTTGATAGAGGGAAACCAAGTACCCCCTTGCGCCAGTCATTCAAATACCCCTTTTTGTGCTAGTACTAAGTCTGACTGTTATTCTCACTTCTTTGGAATTTGGTGGTCAATGAACCTGGAGACTGAGGGTTGTGATGTTATTGCCTATGCCTATGCCTTGCAAAAAGCCATTGGGAGCAAATGGGGCTTACAACCCAGATTAACTCACTGGCTCTATATCTCAGACCGATCCTTATGTACGGGGTAGTTGTCTGATGGATTGCCTTAGATAAGTCGATAAACCAGAAGTTATTAAGAAAAGTCCAAAGTTCAGCTTGTCTGTGCATTAGCGGAGCACTGCGAACAACACCTTCTGCAGCTATGGACACTCTCTTTCATTTAACATCCCTCAACATTTTGGTAAGCAAATGACAGCTAACTCAGCTATTCACCTTAAAGTATTGCACAGTGGTCCAAAAAGTATATAGCTACGCCTCTATCTTAAACAAGTTTAATATCTTCCCTGAAGATATTGACTACACCATACCCAAGTTAAATTTTGACATAAACTTCCAAGTAACCGTCCCTTCCAGAGCATTCTGGGAAGAAGGTGGTTTTACAGAAGATAAGTCATTACATTTTTATACCGACGGTCCAACAACTAACAACGGGGTGGGTTGTGGTGGTAAGATAGGCTTAATTTAAACCTCTCTTTTCGTCTCCCAAACTACTGTAGCGTGTTCCAGGCGGAGATAATGGCAATAAGGTAAGTCTTGTCTTGGCTGAAGAAAAACGTGATATCGACCGTTGATATCCGCATCTTTTCAGACAGCCAAGCAGCAATCAAATCCTTGGAATCATCCTCAATAAATTCTTTAACAGCTCTAGACTGCCGATCGTCTCTTATAGAGATGGTGGAGCAGTTTATTATTCACCTAATTTGGGTGCCAGGACATAGGGATATTCTGGGAAATTGTAAGGCTGATGAACTTGCCAATCATGGAACAAAAGTACCCATTATTCCAGACAAATGTTCACTTGGTGTGCCTATCGCTACATGCGAACTTAAATTAAAGCTGGATGCTATTAAAAAGCCAAATTCTAGGTGGACAAGTGGTACAACTTGTCTAGCGACAAAACAGATTTGGCCTAAGCTGGATCTAAAACGCTCTAAGAATTTGATTTATCTCAATAAAAAGCTTATCAGCGCTGTTATAGGTGTCATTACTGGACACTGTCTAATAGGCAAGCATGCAACAAGGCTTGGCGTCTTCTTAAACAATTTCTGCAGAAGCTGCATGGACGAGGAGGAAGAGGAGACTATTCTTCACCTTCTTTGCACCTGCCCAGCTCTCTCCCAAAGAAGGAAACTCCACTTAGGAGCCTTTTGTTTCAACGACCTGAATGATATGAATAAATAGACGTTAGGGACCTTCTACGCTTCATCAGAAGCTCCAAATGGTTCAACGAGTTGGCTAGATGCCGCTTCCCAAACCCATGTGGTATCACAATGGACCTATTACTGGTTTAAGTGTATTGGCTTTTAGCAGACAGCCACCTCAACCTAACCTAACCTCAGTCTAACTGACTAACACGATCCGTGGTGATATCCCGCGGAATTTTAAAATTTATTTTTATGTTAAGAGTAGCTCTTGGTTTCGGACATGTTTTGTTCTAATACGGCCTCTGGCTGCAAATGATTCATTATGCACGTTATCGTGTAACTCTCAACAGCCTGCCTGATAATAGTGACTCTGCGAGAATATGTATAATTGCTATAATAACTGATAGTAAATTGAGTTTTAAGCATTCACATCGACGTCAAGGTTACTGGATCCGAGGTCCTAATGGTGGATTAGGACTGGTTTTATACACCAAAAAGAGTGTTGTCTGGATAAATTTGACCCCAAATGCTAGCACCAAATAATTATGCAAAAACGGCCGATATTCCCCAGAAGGGGGCGCTGTTATTGAGTGCGAGACTCATGTTCGAGTTCTAAAAAACAACAACAAGTTTTTTCACGGTCCCACCTCACGCGAAAATCTGACAAATAACTGAAAGTATAATTGTCATGAAAAGTTTCTCAATCGAGAAACTTGCACCTACTGATATGTATGTATATGCTGTTCATTTTCAAATATTGAGATTTAAGCGAAACTGCTAAAATGTAAATTTGTTTGAAAAATGAATTAAAGCAAAACTTGGTTTTCTTTCTTGGACTTTCAACAAAAGTGTTTGAGTCATATCCAAGAAATAATCAATTTATAAAAATTCGTTAATAATTAAAAACAAAATTACTTTTTTCCAAAAACTTGGTACGCCAATTCAACACAAATATTAATTTTGAACAAAATAGTTAGAGCCGTTTCCGAGAAAATCGGTTTATTTCAAAATTAGAGTATCCGCTGGGATGGCGATGATATTAATTTTATACGTCATGATCGGTGACAGTTCGGCACCCCAACTTTATGACGATCTATCATTAGTCCTAAGAAACTACGGACATCCCCATGGTGTCAAAGGAGACTTTGGAGTTTGCCTGATCAACTCAGTGTTAATAAATGAGTACTAACGTCATGGGTCCAAAAGCTTTTTTTATTAATTTTTTTTTTTTTTTTTTTTTTTTTCTTTCAAATTTACTAGATCAACTGACTGAATTATTTCTCTAAATAGGCTGTATCCCTGTCGTCTATATACGCTTTCAGTCGGTATACAAGCCGCACTCGAGTAAAATAACAAATTTCGACTTTGACTTGCTCTGTTCACTGTGGTTTTGAAAGCGTGGAGATATTTCGTTTTTATTTGTAACGAGTAGGCCAATCTTAAGTAATTTAACCAGAAAAACCAACACTAGGTTTATATTATTATAAAAGAAAAAAAAAACCTTAGTAATTTTAACCCTTTAAAAATTTATTTATGGTCTGTGTGTTATATTGTTTTATAACTTACAAAATATGTAGATTTAATATTAATTTGTTGGTTTTGTAAAAATTACACAAAAAAAATTGTTCAATGTGGCTTCTTAATTCCTGCAAATTTCTTGGCTCTTTGTTCCTTAATATAACACCCATTCGATACCAAACGTGCTCAATGGGATTCATGTCAGGACTGTTTTTGCGCCAATGGAGTGAATTTCTACGCAATTCTTCTTTGTAACCTTGAACAGAGAAAAGAATTTGATAAAATCGAATAAAAATTGATAAAATTATCAAAATAACAGTGAAAAGTTCGTGGCTTACTTACGGTCTTAGGACGATGGTAAGGTGCGGAATCATCCTGAAACGTAACACCCGTGTAGTACTGGCTCACTACCACTATAATATAAACCACTACATTTTCTATGACCTCTTTTTGTATTTTGCAGCACTTGTGGAATCATCCACAATCAAAATAGTGCCAACTCCACCAGCAGTTATGATTCCTTTGGATCTTTTTGGACGAGGTGTTACACATTCTTCCTTCAACCGTTTTCCAGGTCGACGTCAAACTCTGGTCTTTCCGCCTGAAAATTCCAGGTTGAATTTGGACTCATCTGAGAATATATAAACTTTTGCCAGTCATCTCGGATCCAATTCTACCTTTCACGTGCCCATTTTAAACGACTTTAATTTTATTCTAGGCGTAAGAAATGTTTTGTTGCCGGCAGGCAACAAACCTGCTTTGTTAAGCCGTCTATGAACTGCTGTCACAGAGATATCTATTGTGGTGATTTCCACAGTATCTCTTCTTACTTGAGGTACAGTAACGAACCGATCCCTTAATGTTGTGCTCTTTATATTGTGGTCGATTCAAAGAGTAGTGCATCTTTTACGATGCTTTCACTTTTTCGTTCTAAAACACCACTTTATTGGTATTTTTTTAAAAACCTTCTTATGATCGACTCTTTGAAAAATTTCTCTCATCGATTCACCTTCCGCCTAAAAAGGCAGAATTTGACCCTTTTCAAATTTTGTTGACTGCCTCCTGCTTATTGCACACTTTTCACTTCACGGTCAAAAAAGGATTAAAAAACCTAAGCGACTTCATAAATATAGAAACTTCAGACAAAATGAACTACTAAGAATCTTAATTACTCGATAATGAAAGGGTTTTCCCCGTTCAATAAAAAAACGGAAACAGAGTAGGTTAAAGTTGAGTGCGGGTTTTTTGTTGGATGTGTGCACTCATGTGCCACCAAAACTCTTTCTTTTAATTCTTCCAAATTAAATTAGACCACCAGAAATTCTCTTAAAGTACTTTCTTATCTTCGTATCGAGGTACTTTACACTGCTCCAAATTACTTTTATACTTAATCCTATTAAAACGCATTGTTTTTCAACTTTTATCTGATTTCCATTTTTTTATTTTCTCTTCCTTTTCCCTTTTAAGTCCTAGACACCGCCAACGATGTCAGTGTAACTCTTGTGCTAATTATTTTTTCTAATTGACAAAGTGCAATAATTAGTACCAGTGCCAGAAAAGAAACTTTAGAATTGCATTGAAAAGACAAATTGCATATTCTTCTTGTGCATTTCTTCAATTAAAATTCCAACTTAATTCTAGTAATTTTTCTTCTACAAAATTCATTTTCCTCACACTTATTTTCTTATTTACTGATTTCACAGACTAGTTATATAAATAAAATAAAAAAAATCGTTGGTCTCTTAAAATTCCAATCTCATCATTCCCCGCTTCATCCTACATCAATCTATTTTCTTCTTCTTCTCGTACGTAGTGCAAAAGAAAAATAAAGGAACAAAAATAAGAATATACGAATGCAAAATTAGGTCATTAAGCTTATTCTTACTACCGTCCACCGCCAAAACATTCTTTGTTCATTAAGGACAAAAAAAAAAAAAAAAACAGGACGAAACAAATAAAAATAAATGAAATTCGCATGCAAATATTCTCAGCAACGACGACGAATGATACCCGAGATGAATTAGGGAAAATAACTGCGCTCTGCCCTTTAATTCTTTAATTAATTCGTTTGAATTAAACAAAATTAAGGATATTAATCCTTATGTCCATCAGTGCGAAGAGATGGAACTTGCATTAAAAAAAAAAAAAACCCAAACCCATTATAAGTATCTCATGAAAGACGAGAGTAGCGCAATTAAAATAATTCAATCCTCTGTACTTGTCCTCTTCATCCAGGCGAAGAAATAAAATTAAAGTTATTGTTTTTAGTATTAAAAAAGGATATCTTAGTATACTACAGCAAAACACGCTCCCTTAAGCATCTGGACCAAATAGCCTATAAAAATAATTAAAATTATTTCCAAATCATTATGCGAGGTAAAGAGGGAGTTGTATTTTTTCGGTTTGTCGGAAAATGACCTTTCATCATTAAATTGAGTGTATACCTATGTTAAAGTCGTCTCTTTTTTTTCCACCGCTTTTATTTCCATTTCCATTTTAGCACCTGAAAAAACCATGCTGCGTGTGTGTGTTAGTGTGTAGCCAACACCCACCCTATGGATGAGGCATAAAGAAAAGAAATTGCCAGTGCTTTCGTGTGACAGGACATAATAAATATTCTCTGTCGCGCTCTGCTCACCTAAAGTCTATGCTGTTTTTCTTCCCTTTTGTTTTTTTTTTTTTTTTCTTTTTTTGTTGTTTGTTGCCTACCTTCATTATAATTTTGAGCCTCCTCCTGTGTATTTTTAATGTGTGTACAAGGAAATTTCCCATATATTATGTTTAGTGAGTGAGTTAGGCTACGAGTAGCAGCAGCAGTGTAGTAAGGATATACTACATCATGCCGAGTGTATAAATGAAGAATATCATTTGATGACAAAATTTATGTAACGTACACTGTTTTGATGTAGATTTATATTACCTTTTTGTTTATGTGCGTTTTGAGAAGAGGTCCTTTTGGGGGGGGGATGAAGAGATTGTCATTCTGATACACTTCTTGTGAAAGGGAAGTTAGAGTTTGTTTGTTGTTTTTTTTTTATTTATTTTTATTGTAAAATTCCAAGCAGAATTTTTGCTGTTCATCTGTCTTCATCTGTGGTATATCCTTATCTATTTTTTTGCGCTTGAAAGTTAGAATCAATAGGAAATTTAAACTCAGGATGACATGAGCCATGTAATTAAATTATCTGGAGAAATTTTGGCTTTACGGATCAACGTGACATGGATACACTGAGAGAATTTAATTTTAAGCTTTCACAATAATTTCACGTCCCTATTTTTTAAATAATATGCCTGGCAGAGATTAAGCCAATACAATGCTTCCTTATATGGCTGGAATACGCTAACATTAAGCCGTCCTTTCGTGCATATCCTTCTCAGTCTTATCTGGTTGGGTCATATGGTTGCACGCGCTATCATCTGCTTTCCAAAAATGTCCGAAAGCAACCTGAGAATGCAACATATCCTTCCCAGTCTTATCTGCTATCATCATTGAAAGTAACCTGAGAATGCCCTAATTCACAACAAGCTGGCCTTGTATATAAATCCAAAATAATATGAAAATTTTAAATTGCGGTGTGTCTCTGCTCGTGAGCAATTAATCGATCAATCCGCCAAACGAATTCTTCATTCCAAAGTTTAAAAGTTTAAAAAAAATCCTGCCTTGTTTGACGGTGTTGCAGGTTTGTTCAATGATACAGAGAGAGTTCAGAGTTGTTTTCACTAATTTGCCTTAATGGTATCCATGCTGGATATCCATAATATTTTTCCTAAACATTCACCACAACAACGTTCAAATTAATTGCAATATACGGCAGGGACATAAGTAGAAATTTGGAAAATGCACAAACATTTTTTTCATTTCCCTTCTCTTGTAAGTCTCCAACAAGTAAATGGACATTTAACATGATTAACATGATCCACATTCAACTTGCAGATCTGTCCTCCCTAAATGCGGCTAGCAACATACGTTTATGCTCATGTTTTGCTACTTATCGGGCTCCTGACCGTGAAAAGTCTCTACATAAAACACTTCAGCCTGCCATAATCGTTGAACCCAGGAGACTCCAATTCAGGCGATCTCGTGTTCTTTAAAACGAAGGCTCGGTCTTACTTGTCTTTACACTCAAACCTTGGGTACAGCTCATATAGTTCCCGTTTGTATCTTCTCTTTCATTCCCCCTCCTTTCACGTATAACGAAATTTTCGTCAAAGGATTTTTCTCTCGAAAAAACCTAATATCTTTTCAACTTTCCTGAACTTGCAGATACTTCAACAGAACAGCACTTTTTTCACCAGCGGTAGAACTTAACCTCAATTCAATTATTTTCATTGGGAGTATTTTATTAAAACATCGCTAGGCATGCGTTGCAAGTAAAGTAAACTTTTACATGTGAAAGCAAATACAACAACTGACTGGCAACTATTATTGTTTTCGTCCTCAGCCAAAGACGGATTTGGATACAAGGGGCGGCTGATAAGTTTTGCGGTCTAAGTGAAAGAAGAGATCCGATTAAAAAATGTTATTTCTCAATATAATTTCCGTCGAGTGAAATGCATTTCTCACATACAGTGCCTTAATATCACCGAAAAAATATTCTTTTTTTTTGCCCTCTACGGTCGTCTTGATCTTGTTCTCATTTGCAAATCTATTTTCAAATTGAAAAAAAAAAAAAGAAAAAATCGCTCGGAGCCAAGTCTGAGATTGTCCCCGGCTAACTCCAAAAATCCTTACATCACTCGAGTCATCGTTGCGTGTCAAATGGCGTGAGCATTTTCGGTACCCAGCGCGCAAGAATTTTGTTCATGCTTAAATGCTCCTACAAGATTTCTCCAATGCGTTCAGTTCTGATGTGCAACTCGTCCGCTATCTGCCACATTTTTATTCTTCGGTCGGCCAGATCTAATTTTTCAACTTTTCCGACGTTTTCTTCAGTAATCACTGACACGGGACGGCCTTGGCGGGGGTCGTTTTCACAGCGAGCCCATTTTTTGACCATGGTATACGAAGGCCCAGAATCCTGAAGAGTCGATGGCATGTCTTCGAAAATTTTTTTAGGCAATTTTCCTTTTTTCATGGGGTACGTTATCACGGCGCGGTGCTCTAAATTGCGAGAATTATGCATATGATGGTGGCTTGAATAGTTAGAAATTAAATTTAACTACTACGAATTGAGGGGGGTTATGGCCTTGCTATTCTTTGTAACTACAAAACTCAACCCACGGTTTTTCTTTCAATTCTTCTAGTAATATTTTATTTGGAGCACTATAGATACATTTTCAATAAAACACACCAATTGACACGCTTTTGTTTATTTTATCTAAGGCTGAATGGCCATTTTCCACTTAAGAAGTTACGCATACGCCGGAAAAGAGGGGGATACTTAATTAGCTTTTCGGTGTAGATCTGGACCTTAACCAAAAAAAACTTCTCCAGCCAACACGATCTTTTGCCAGTGGTCTCCAGTTGCTTACACCCAGATGGTTGAGGTCACCCTTCACTTGCCACTTGTGCAATCCAGCGAAGATCAGGCATGTCTCTTCTGCGTAGTACAACTGGGATAAATTATCCGGGTCGGAGTGGCAATGTTCATCTACTCCCAGCGCTGAAATCGTATCACCAGATCAATGTCGCTACACAGCCTGCAACAGGTAGGACCATTTTTTCTTTTGAAGACTCGTGCTTTGATCCGACTTTGATAAAACATACGCTACTGCACCATATAGCAGGAGTGGGACGATGAGATATATATATATAACTTCTCCTTACTTCTTCTCGATATGGACTTATCACAGATGGTGGGTATTCTTGCGTCTTCTCCGAAATCTTAATCTTGAGTAAAGCAGCTAAACAATGTTACGTATACGACTCCAGACACCCCACATGCATTTGTTTACAACAAAATGTTTCACATGCAACTCTAATATTTATAGAAAAATCTTCAAGGCTATTCTCTAATCTAAATCGAAGTTCCTCAATCAGAATTCAGATACAGATTTCATTTTCACTACTTCAGTAAAAGCCTAGACCTATCAGTCTGCAAAACTGTCAAACACTACCATCCCTTAAATTCCATAATGTATTTTACCTATTTCACGTTAGCACTGCCAACCATCCACACTTATTAAGATCCAAAAATATCTCCAAGGTTTCTTTTCCAATACATTTGATCAAATCTAATTCAATTGTAGCCATAGAAACTACGAAGACAATAGTCCTCTGAACAACGACACATGAACTCTGACTCTGACTTATCCTTTTGTAAGACGATTAATTGCATTTATTACAATGCCTAAAGGTGTTTGGGTATATGACAGGATTTTACATGTACATCCTTTCGGAGTGATCTCTTGGCCTTCCTCTGACTTGTGTTTGTGTCTAAAGACCCAAAGTAATTATATTCACATTGGTCGTATGATTCGAATTATTTTATTTGTAAATAGTAGTATCAAGGATATTCATTAGTTGCATGCCTCTTTTAAAGCATTCAACTATTTTTAACCCTATCAATGACTAGCAGTAATTAGGCCTAACTACATACATACATATCCTGTAACTGCAGCATAGCGTTCACGCTGGCAGCTATCCTTCCAATGAAAATGTTCCTTCCTTTAACTAACTCTCCAAATGGACGCAATCTGTTTTTATATTTTCCACTCATTTTGCACTTTCCCTCCTTTTCATCGAGATGTAAGTGAGTGTGTTTGTGTATGTTAGCTTAAGGGATATTTGCAATGCAAGGACTTCGAAATGGTGTAATTATTCGGAATGTGTTTGATGTGTACAAAGGACGAGAAGAGTAGAAGTACGGACCGTGGTTAAATTTTAACTTTATTACCTTTCGTTTTGACTGTGAATTTTAATGGAGCTGTGACGCGAGATTTTTTTCTCCCTCTTGATGGTTATTCTCTTGGCATGAATGCTGCTGACTATATGTATACTGTTCAGATTGCCGATTGTGCAATATAATTTTTTTTTGTCTATTTTATTGTTTGCAAGATGAGAAATAGGTGACCGCAATTATTTGCGGTGATTTTTATGAAAATCTCTTTGATTGTCGTTCTTTATTATTTTCGCTTGTGGCAGATTTCGATTTGTATGTCGATGCGTCCCATAAAGAGAAGAGTTATACTGGAAATGCTCTAATGTGCTTTCGTAGTTGGTGCGACATATCGATTTCTGCAGCTTGATGGTATGAAGTCGAATGTTCAACAGACATTTTGTCATGACCCAGATTGAAAAATGAAATATGGATTGATGGCGGTCATCTATCGAAAAAGTCCATACGATAGTCATTCCATAGTGGATAATGGGACTTATCGATCTTATTATTAAGTTTATTTAGCCCAAAAGGTAAATTGTATTTATGTATA
This sequence comes from Pocota personata, assembly GCA_963082735.1. Taxonomy (NCBI): domain Eukaryota; kingdom Metazoa; phylum Arthropoda; class Insecta; order Diptera; family Syrphidae; genus Pocota; species Pocota personata. The sequence continues at coordinate 142,260,000 of OY720430.1, forward strand.
TGGCTTACAAGCAGAACTGACCATCTGATATCACATATCCCTTGAGAAGGTTGGTTTCCCATTTTCTTAGGGGAATTTCAGGCAGACAGTTCTGGCACAATTTTCCCCATACATTTTAGGAAGACTGTCAGTTTTGCTTGTAAGCTGAAAGACAAGAGTTAATTATCACTACTAATCATCGTTAATTATCACTACTGATCATCCTTACAGACGAGTGATTTTTCAAATCGGCTACCGTTCTTTTAATACGTTCACTGATCGTTTGCTGTCGAATCTCAAATGCTTCTGTTTATTTTAGATCAACTATTTCAGCAAACCGGTACTAGACACTCAAGAACCACTATTAATTTTAATATTTACTAAAGTCTATTCTTTGAAAGTAACTATTTTTCCAAGGCGACTTTATGTTACTAATCCTACTAATCGCACAAGGTGACATATCACTCTCCAAGATGACAACATTGATCCTCAACCAGTGGGTGTTAAAGATCGGGCGCTATACAAAAAAAAAAAAATTGTCATTTACTGATCGTTCCCGATAGCTACTGAAATGTATCCAATGATTCTGTAAATCATTTACAGACCACCCAAAACGATCTTCCATTCTTAATGCAGGCTTTAATTCAGAGCAAGTGCAGGATTGATTTGTTGGTTATAGAGGATGAACATCTTTTTTTTCTTCAATTCTGTGGAACAGGGTTATATTGTGCATCTTTTCACGATCTAATTTAGTGATCCTTGAAGGAGGATTGTTGGTTATAGAGGATGAACCTCTTTTTTTTTCTTCAATTCTGTGGAACAGGGTTATATTGTGCATTTTGTTCACGATCTAATTTAGTGATCCTTGAAGAAGACCATAGTCGGAGGTTCCGCTCAAGATAACTTATTAGTCTGTTGATCATCTAAAATGTTGACTGAGTTACCACTGATTCCTCAAGTCTGCTACCGATCTTTTAAGACATTCACTAAATGAGATTATTCAAACAACGACAATCCTCTTGATTAGTCGGAACGAAATCGAAATCCCAGAAAATTGACGATCTTTCAGAGCAGCTGGTTAGTTAGATAGAGTGTAGAGCTTTTATAGTGATATTACAAGGCTTTGTTGCTTTGGATGGGAACGATGTCCACTTTCGCTTTACTAAAAAAAAAAGGAAAGAAGTTTATTTTATTCCCGAGAGACACTAAAAATCCTAACGATATGATTCCATTTTGTGTGGGGAGGAATGCTACTTCATGGTTCTAAGGTTATTGTTTTAGAGTGACGTAGGAGTAAAGAGTGCAGTGGTGGGTTCTCAGATCCATACGGAAACCCTGGTGTTCGTGAAGCCGTTTCCTTCTCAACGACTACTTATGAACCTGGCTCAGGTAAAATCTATAATTCTCTGCAACTGCTTGGGGATTTCCTTACGTATTTTGCCCTCATTATCCTTGTAGTTGTATACTTCAATCTCCACCTAGTTGGCTAATCATTCACTACGATTTTGGTAGCTTCTTAATATCATTGACAGTCCTAAATGCATCTTGCGATGATGTTGGTGTCGGACCTCTTAATACAGTACCCACATACTTCCTTCCTCCTTGGAGAACCTTTTGTGATATAAGAATAAGTCTAGTTGTGTTAAATGATTCGAAGAACTTGTACATTTTACTTTGTGGGCTGTCTAAGTCGCTACAAAATAGCGTTAAATTTAAAAAAAATTATTGTGTAACAGTACTTCTGAAAGTCGGATATATCTCAGGAGTTTTACTTTCACGCATCAATTTATTGCTCTGTTAATTATTTGGCTTTTTTGACATTGTGTTGTGTCGTAGAGGTATCCCGGGTTTCGGTACCATATAACAATAAAGAAGAAACACTTTTAAAAATCTCAGACTTTCACTTCGAAAAACAGCAAGGAACATGGTATTGAACCTTATCCTGATTTGTGGACCCCAAGAAATAACGTACATTCCTCCCAAATATTACACATTCCGCTCAACAATTAACCATAAAAGACCTATAACGCCTGGAAATGGACAAACTTAATTTTCTTCGACTTTTTCCTCCCCTCTAACTCTGTGAATTTAATTATCCTTCCTTCCTTCCTTTCTTTCTTTCTTTAGCAATTTTAATAACCGCATTGTAGTCGGTCTTCATGGTTTTTTCTTTCGCATATGTGCGCTGCCGCTATTCTCCATAGTGGTATGCCAGTGGCATCGTGATAAATATCCTTACTATTCCAAATTAATTCTGAATAATACAAAAAGAAACTATAGTAGAGAAAAATCCTAAAAAATGTAAAGTCTTACGAGTACCATACTATTTCGCTTTCGCCCTTGCTTTTCTTTTTATATACAGTTATATGCTGCCCGCATGTAACAGTTCTCCTCCGCCATTACATTCTGCGGGATAAGTATTTTTCAAATTGTCCTGCAATCGGACAGATCTAACTAATTCATGGAGATATGCAAATGTAATTAGTTGGAAGCCAATTCATTTCCTGTGACCCCCGCGCACTGGTAGTCTTATCCTGTATTTCTGTTCGCTGTAGGATTCGATGTGCGATTTCATGCCTTTGCTGTTTCACGCTGTTGGGTTTTACTCTACCCCTACCCTATGTCTGATTCGTTTAATCGTTATATCCTGAGTATACATTGGAAAAATTGAGTTTCGCCTCGTAATGTATCAGTAGGAAAATTGAATCCTTATCCTTTGGTCTTTAGATCTAAAATTGCAGTGTACTTCTGGTGGTGGCGTGGAGAGGGGATGCCAAGAAAAGAAATAGAATTCGTGATCTACCGCAATACAATGAATGATCATTTTCTATCTAATCGAAATAGAATTTGGTTCTTAATGCAACAACAGAGATGGATTTGGTGCAATTGGGATTTTAGCCATTCAAATATACCTATATAATATAAAGTCAATTGAGACGCCTTCTCCATTCAGATTGGTTTTAATCCTTGGCAAATGTGGCATCTGTACAACATTCCTCTTCACACTTCCTTTTCGTCCCCCTCTTGATATCCTTTGAAAACAATTATTCCCTGAAATTACTCGTTCCACACGAACACACCCACACTAAAACTAAATGAATTTGCATGCTGCGGTCATATCCTTTGACTTTTGCATTCGTAATGCAGAATTCCTCATCAAGTAGAGGAAGAGAAAAAAGACTTCCTCAAGTTCATATCGTGAATTTTTAAAGGACTTTCTCGTAACTTATAGCGAAACTTTAATAAAGAAAAAGAGAAGAAAAATAAGGGGGTAGTAGAAAGTTTCTTGTGCTGATGTCTTCAACTTGGTCTATGACTTTTCTTTGAGAGTTTTTTTTTGCACATTTTTGAAATATCTTATCCATGCCTATTCAATTTTGTGTACTAGTTAAGCGAGGAAAAAATTTGCTTAGTGTTCTCGAGGGCTAATGAAAAGTGACCCCTTCTCGAGGTAAATTCCTCGGCAATAAATTAAGGCAATCTGAGAAAAGCAAGTTGTGAGCTTAGTTCTGAGTGGATTTGGAGGGGATCCTTTTGAATGAAAAGATGTAAGATGTCGTGAAGTTTAATTGAGTTGACAACACTCTGCTAGCATAAATTATTGATAGCATTTAAATTTTTAAGGATTTTCATCAAATAGTTGCGAAATGTCAGTGGACAATCTTGAGAGAATGATCTGTGGAAGTGAAGAACAATGGCTTGGTTGTTTCATATAATTAAATTAATGTGCATTAGAAACCAAATGTTGACTCTATGGATAGCTATCAATTATCGAAGTTAACCAGCAGGATAACTCTCAGTCATTCAGCTGAAATACTGACTTCTTAACGCAACATAAGACTTGCCAAGACAAAGACTAATTAATACTGACCAATCACTAAACACTGTCTCTTGATCTTAAGAGATGTCTACCGGTCACCTTTTTTGGGATTCGTGACCCTGCAACAGGCTTATATCGAAAATAGTTCACGATGTAACTATTTCTTCTTCAAGACTATTACTAACATTCGGAGATTACTTTTACTAGGTCAGTGACATTTAAGGCACAAAACGAAGTGATTAATCACTTGATCACTGATCTTTACCCAAACTACAAATCGCTAACTACGACATACTTTCCTACTCCCTCTCTTTCAAAAATTTCAAAGATCACTTAAACTCGATCATTGGTTTTTATGCGATATACAGATCACTCGTCACGGCATCTTTTCCTACAAGATCCCTATAAATCCTCCGAACATTACTAGTTCTATGAATTAAAGAATCAATTAAAAATCACTCAGACCCTCCATCTACGGATTGCTACATATCCCCTGAACAAGATTAGCTCTATGAATTAAAAAAAAAAAACTAAATCACTCAGTCTCAATCACTGATTTTCACTTGATCTACAGATCGTTCGTTACGACATCTTATCATAGAGGATCCCTACAAATTCTCTGAACTGAACTAGCTCCATTAAATAAAAAACAAATAATTAAAAATCACTCATACTCGATCACGGATTTTTATTATGATTACTACTTACTGATCGGATCTTATCTTTCAAGCTTCCTTCTGAAATGATCTATTTATAGATTTAGGTCTATTTTATTATTTAGTTGGAAACCCATCCACCTTCGTTCGTATCATACACTACAGATAAGACTTATTTTAAAATTCAGGTATATGTAAGTTCGCAAGATTTTGACCATGTTACCGTAATTCTTCGTGAACTGGAGCACCACAAAATTAAACGTTTACTTGCTCACAACAACAAGTATTATTTTCGTGAAAATTGTTGTTCTCGAGATTTTAATCAATCTTGATATTATTATGTACGTATATAATGGACGAACTCAAAAATGTGGGACTCGCAATTCTGTTTGTTCGTCTGTCTGTATCTCCGGCTCAAACCTAAACGGCTAACGGATTTTCTTCACACTACTTGTCTGGCATCTGTGGGGTAATGCCCAGATTCGAAATATGAATTCGTTGGAGCCTCTAAATTTTAACCGTATGATCAAAAACGTTTTTCAGCCTTTTAACACATTTTACGAAAAATCAATTCGGTCCCAACCTGACAGGTTTGTATCCGGACTAATAGGAGAGAATTGTTAAGATTTGTTCGCCTTATTTGCGTTGCATAATTTCTTCCTCAAAAAAGGCTGGTCGCAGGCCTCACATCAAAACAACTGACAATCCTGCACTTTTGTACAACTTTTTTGAAAACATGTAATCCTAGCCACCTTCAGAGTGTCACTAAGGAAAACAAGGCATTGTGGTGCTAAAATTTTGCTAAAAATTAAAATGTGTTTATAGTGGAAGCATTCAGTGTCCGTCTGAAACTTATTGGTATATTTTGCCATTTTTCGTTTGACACATAATTTAGAACAACTGCAAAATTTGGCGTCATGAATTTTTTTGCTGCTATCCCTTTTAAAATCCCTTTATATCGCCCATAGAAAAAATACAAAAAATCTTCATCCTTTGGTGGTCAATCTCTCCACCCACACAAATTTTGTTTACGATCCTTGGTCCCTTTTCTTATCAATGTTAATGTGTGTTTTTTTTTTACATTTCATTGTATACAGTATAAAACGATGACATAACTCAGAGCGCGCTATAAACAACAGTAGTAAGAAAATATCATCCGCATTTAGTTCATGTCCGTTCTATTGACACCTACACAATTCTGTGTATCGCTCGTATCCTTATTTCACTCGGCGTCTTATCTTCTGCTCCACCACTGGCTATGGTTCTGTGTGTGCTGACGAAATAAAACTCTTAACTTATGTTTCACAATTTTATCCTCATTTTCGGATGTCAACAAATTTAATAAAAGTCCTGATGTTCGTCTTTTTTATGTTTCAATTTAGTGAAAAGAAGTAGTAATGTGAAAGAATAGAGAAATAGAAAGCGGGTCAATGTGCTGGAAAAAAAAAAATTCATAACTCATAGTGTGAAGATAGTTTATTAGGCTTGGTTCTGTCCAATAAATTGATCCATCGATAACAATCCAATAGCTGAATATTTACTGACGTAAACATACTTTTTCACTTTTATCTCATGGATTTTTATTACAAAATTTGATTTTGTTCAGTTTTCTTTTGCTCAATGAATTAAGTGCGGGTCAACTGATGGCAGTTATTTGCTCGTAAAGTAACGTTTTTTTAAAACTTACAAATCAGTTTTATTTATAGCCAAACTCTATATTTGCTGTGACAGAAATTGGGGACATTTGGATAATATTTCACGCGACTTGTTCCGTGTGTAAGACTAAATCTTTTTGAAAATCTATAAACGACATGAGTTTGGTGGCAATTGTAACCTGCTTTGTTTTTGGTTGGATCATCATTTGCAGCAGCCTTCAAAAAAGCTTGTAGAAGTCAGTAAGCTGTTGATTGCACACCCCCTTCAAGATACGAAAGATCGGATCAAAGATAAAATATCTTAAATCAGTCTATATAGATGGTTAGAAGATGGATCCACTTGGCGAAGTCTGTTACGTAGGGTCTAACAAAAGTGCATTTAGTAGATGCTAATTTATTAGTTTCTGAAAAAAAAAAAAATAATACAGAATGCATGCTAAGTGAGTGCGCTAACCCTTGCAACTTTCCAAATGGTTTCAAAGATTACATTTTTGTGTGGAGGATGAACTTTGTGAAGATCGTCCAAATATTCGGCTGACGAAACAAATATGGCCCTGGTGAAGACACAATTTACGAAGATCCAAGAACGACCCAAGAAATGATAGGTGAAGAACTTGGCATGAATGATGCCATGGCTGGTTAACAAATATTATATATAATAATTGTTTCAGAAGTTATGTACACTTCGTACTGGGTATAAGAACTGGCGACTTTATTTTATTTCTTAACTCTATTTATACTTAAAAGGACTGAAGTTAACAATCAGCAAGTTGCTTGTTTGACAAAATATGAATTGTTCGCAACTTTTCAGGTCAATAAATTATTCCAATGAGCAAATCAATATGGAAGTAGCTTATTGACAGAGTATGGTAAAATAATTAAATAAGCAAATCCACTAGTGAGGTCAGTAATTATTGAAGTTGCATATTGTGCAAAATATCGTGAATTCTCATAAACAAACTCTCTACGTCCGTGTTTATGTGGGGTACCGTATCGTGGTGAATCATGCATCCCCGTACCCAACTTCTTGATATCGTGTCTTCTTTGTTGATGTAACTGACGGTAGGAATCTCTGACTTTTGTCTCCGGCGGCATTTAAAGGCGTAGAGGATTAAAAATAGAACGATGCAGAGATGTACCAGGAGTCCCAGTCGTTGTCATCCGGTTCAGCTCAGAGTCTTGCCCTGAGTATGGCAAGACGAGAATCCTCTGTGGGCTCTCCGCTTAGGTCGATTTTGGGAGGGGACATATACTCGTAGTCTTTGGTTGAGAAATTTTTGATATCAGTTTCGATTTTCTTGACATCTTCGATGGGAGAAATAACATGAAACTGGGTGCTGGAGATTCTGCAACCTGGAAACCTCACCAGATTAACTTTTGCAGCGAGTGGTGTCTGTGTGGCGTTGCATACGATAGTAACTTTGTTAGTGCTTGTTCTAAATATGACTGCAAGATCATTCTGCAATCGGTATACCTTATCAAATTCCGTGTTGATTGATATTGAGGTGCACATGTTCAAAAGCGAGGGGGAAGAGAGGCTTTTGAACAATTCTTTCCAGCAGTCATTTAGTTGTGTTTCCTTAACATTGTCGTAGATTCCGTGGCCTAGATCGATGGCTTGGGTTGGATCGAAGGAAGTTTTGTTGTGAGCACAATTTGTTGCACGAAGTCTCCACGGTCCAGAAGGATAGCATGAGCCTCGATGGTTGAAACGCTAATAAAGGCCTTTTTAGAGAAATTTCTCGTTTGGACCAGAGGAAGGTTGAACGTCACGATAACCATATTTCTGCGGATGGCCTTCGTTCTTCTGTTAAAAGTGAATAGTGCGCCTGCATTTGGTATAGTTGGCAGTCTGTAAGAGTTCAAACCTCCGTTTAGCTTACTGACATAGGTATTTAGAGCTTCAACGGGTCTGAGGGTGATGATGTTCTGATGATTTGCCTGGATTGCATAATATCAAAATTTTGAGTTTGCATGCGAATTTTTCAAAAATTATTGACATAAATTATTTAATTTAAATTTTGGATTAAAGAACAGATTTCTGGCTTTCGAAACCGGTATAGTACTTCATTGTAAGTGTTGCCGTTGTTTTTTTTAATAATTTTTTTTCATTTTAAGTAATTTTTTTTTTTTTCTAAAATTTCTCCTACCTCCTAAACGGGGCGAGATAGACCCCCCCTCCCATAGTAAAAAATGCTTGTTTTTGACCCCTCTACAAAAAACCGTTATCAATTTTTGGCGCCAAAGTTATCGTACTCGTGCCAAGGTCAGTAATTATTGAAGTTGCTTATTGTGCAAAATGTCGTGAATTCTCATAAACAATAATCATCACCTGAAATACTTGAAGAAATCGACTCTATAGGTTCCACAAAGTTTGAATGATGACCAATAAAGGTACGCGTTCGTTTTGGCCAATATTTCTTAGAAAAATCGTAATAAGTATGAATTTTGGTTCTATAAGTACGACACAGAAACCAAACAGCAGTACATGGTATAGACAATCAAAATTAGCAACAATGATGATACTGATTTACCTCACTAGCCGTTGGAATTTTTTAATTTTTTAATATTTTTTTTTTTTTTTTTTATAATCAAAGGGAGTATTAATACCCTTTAATTGTTTCAGGGCACGGGCGTCAGGGAAGGGGGTAGAGGAACAGAGGAGGTACCTATGCACGTTGGCTTTGAATGTTTGAAGGTTGTAGTGATGGGGAAATACAGAGCCTGGTAAATCGTTCCACATTCGTGTTGTTCAGCTTATAAATGAATCCCTATATTTGACAGTACGACCGAAGTTTGGCTTCAGGGTAAATTGATGTGCATTCGAAGCATGTCGCGTATTGCGGGTGAAATTTTGAAGGGGAGGAGTGCAACTGGCTATTTCGCTGGAGCATTTTTTGTGGAAAAAACGATAAAATAGGGAGAGACTGGAGACATTTCTCCGATGTTCTAGTGGATGAATGGAATTCACAATGTCTCTATCACGCGATTTTGTACCCTATCAAGAATGTGCAAAACGGTCTTGGGTGCACCATACCAGATATGGGCGTTATATTCCAGCTTAGGGCGTATGAATGCCTTATAAATTGAGGCCAGGTCAGACGGGGTAAAATATTTCTTGCACCGTTTAAGAAATCCTAGACATTTTGCATCATTTTTGGCGACCTCGAATATGTCATCATTCCATCGAAGATGGTTATTAATACACATACCGAGAATGGCAAGTCTTTCAGTTTCAATGATGCAAGTACCATCCATGGATAATGGTTGAGGGTTTTGGTTTCGCTTGAGAGACAGAAGACAGCATTGTGTTTTGGAAGCATTAGATTCCACTCTGTTGGTTGAACCCCATTTCATTATGCTGTCCAGATCGGAATTTAATGTGTTTAACATACGTTGCCGTTCCCTTTCTACGGCCGAAGAGCAAGGACGTGAGTTAGGGAACGAATATGAAAAACTGAGGGTACTGCCATCAGCGAAGGAATGGATTGGATTAGAAGTTGCAGACAAGAGATCATTTATAAAAATAAGAAAGAGAGGCGGAGACAAAACAGAGCCTTGGGGGACACCAGCATTTATTTGGTGAATTGCAGACTTGAAGACGTCCAAAAGAACTTGTATTGAATGCCCCGAAAGGTAATTTCTAATCCATTGAAGAAGAGACTCATCGATGCCATATGCATGCATTTTCGACAAAAGAGCCTGATGCAAAACTCTGTCAAATGCTTTTGAAATATAAATATAAATAAAAAAAAAATGCTGTCAATGTAGAAATTGAAAACCTCCAAAAGAGTTTTCGAAAGATGGTTATACCGATTTAAGAAATTTATTGAAATAAATGGTTATTATGTAGAGAAATTAAAAAATTGTGAGAATTAAAGATATTATATTAAAATAGTTTCTTCTTTTTTCAACCAACTTAGTCAAATTTTGTTAGTCCCTTCGTATACCCAACTTATACACCACAGTAACGTATTTCTGACAAAAGTTCTCCTGGCGATGCTAACATTTTTGCAGTCGTAATCAAATCTGAACTAGTAAACCGCTGTCGTAAAAGCTACAAAGAGCTCATCTTGAATGTAACAGCTTTTCCTACTGGCGCGGTTCAGGGAGTTGCGATAACCCGGTCAACGTTGCGCCATAGAAACTGTGGAGAAATATAATTTTTGTACAAGCTGTAGTCATCTCAATGAGGTGGTGGTCATAATATAGTGGGTTGTGCGTTTGCTTGTGAACCTAATTGTTCAGGTTTGAGCCTGAGCGGGGAAGTGCAACTACAGCAACCCTAGCATAAAAGAGAAACGAGTTTCTCCAACTGCTATACCAAAAAGTACCGAAAATCGGGGGTGCTCCGGGATTTGGAAATATCCTTTTGTAAACAAAAAATAATACATAGCTATCAGTTTCTACTTATAGATATGTAAATAGAAGATTATTGCGTTTGGTTAAAGAAAGATGCAGGAAACTCTGCCTTCGCATTGTTTTTGTCAATTTGTTGGTTTTCTATGATACCGATTTGTTTATAAATGAGAGCAGTGGATGTCTTGTTTAATTAACTACTTTTACTTTTTCACTTGTAAATAATAACATACATACTCGAATATTAGATATGCATATTGAATTCTCTCTTTTTTCTCGATTATAGTTCTAGGATAATTACTTGTCATTTCTACGTATAATAAAAGAAGTAATGTACATTAATTGTACTGCAGTTTTTCTATGAGATCTCCATTCTAGTCTAAAATATCACCATAACTCATATCCATATCGAAATTTATCAAAATCTTTAGAGCTGATTTCGAGAAAATCGATTTTTTCAAAACCGGCCATTAGTAAAGTACCGTTAAAGTTGGCGTTAGAATGAAAGCATTGAATTGTGACCCTATAAACCCCAGATATAAAGTTTGAAGAAACTCCAACATGACTTCCGCTTGTTCTGCAGTCATGAGTACAAATAAACGGAGAGACCAACTTTATTAAGTTTCTATATCATAGCAAAGTCAAATTTGATCAAATACTCGAGGGTAAAAAGGGGTATCATTGAAAACCACGCGGCATTCTTATTTGTCAAAATCACAATAAAAACTGAATATCGAGCGGCTATACTTCAGCAAGCTAGACAAAACAGTTTTTTATTTTTGTTTGCTCTAATTACTTGTTAATTGATGCCATAAAAAAAAAAAAATAAAATAAAGGGCCTGTATACGTTTAGAGTTTCATGGAAAAGACCTTTTACAGGGTGCGGTTATACTTTTGCAAAGCACTGTATGTATTTAAATTAAGTGAATCTCTCGAGCAGGTACCAAACATGAACATGCTGGCTAGTTTGCTGATTGACTGGTTGTTGGCTACCATATAATCAACTTGAAGTAGCGGCTTGAAAGAATTGTATTAAAAAACACATAATAACTTGAAGAAAAATGTTGAAAGTACTGCTGAAAGACATCGCAAGAGTCCTTGAAAATGTTTGGGTATTACCTTTAGGCAGCTCCGTCCGTCTCTTAAAGAGTCAACTTGTCATCCCTTTCGATCTAGTCGATTCTAACCACTTTTCGTGCAAATTGTCCTTATTTAATTATACATTTACATAATAACTAATTATTTTTCTTCTTTGCTTTCAGGTAAGTGGAATACTTTGGGCCACGTCCAATAATTATGTCTATGGTAAATAGAAAATATATTTGATTGTTATTTATATTACTAGTATGTATTAATTAAATTACGTAAACATATTTTTCGACTCGGCCTGTGCCCTTTAATAGCCTTTGCACTTATTATTTGAATATTTTCATTACTTATTTCAGACCATCAATTGATTTGGGAATATACTCGTAAGTAGTGAGAAATTGTTTAAGGTTGGAAGCAGGCACTTGTGGGAATATCTCGTCTCTGCAGGTTCAGTCTAAAGAATGCCGTTGAGGCAATGCATTCGGAGGAAGCCATAGAAACTGAATAAGAAATGTAGGTGCATCTGCACTTGTCACCCTCTGACCCCAGATACACACACAGGAGGTAAACAGGGACCCACCTCATTATCACCCAGTGTGATACCACATCTTGCTATAGGCTGCGTGAAGTAGTCGTGATTAAATTACTGCACGCATTCAGGGACTCTGTCACAGCTTTATAGGTTAGCTTGTCCTGAGAGAATTCTAAAAAAAATTCTAAATTTTGATTTATCAGCTGTCGCTGTTCAATTAGTGGCACGCTAATCTCTTCTAAGTAAGAAACGAATTCTTAAGGATATACTATGTATAAGGGTGCAGTTCTTTTTTTAGTTCCAGCTCATAGGTTTAATACTTTCTATTTAGTTAGCGCCTGAAACTGATTTTGTTACAACGATTAATTTCCGCGATTGTTGCAACTTAGAGAATATAAATATATCTTATTACAGTGAAAGCGTTAAAAAGAGAACAAGTGTAGAAGTTGTATTAAGATAATGTGTTACGCCATTAATCGGCGGACTACACTTTACCTAGAAAAGCGTTAGTTAAGTTTCTTTACATTATAAACGCAGCGATAAGATTAGAATATGTTCCGAGTCAATGGAAAGTCGCGGAAGTAATAATGATTCTGAAGCCAGGAAAACCACCGAATGATAAAAAATCGTATAGACCTATTTCGCTGCTGCCGATTATGTCTAAAGTTTTCGAAAGAATAGTACTTAAGCGATTACAGCCGGTTATAGAAGAAGGATCTCTTATTCCCAATCACCAGTTTGGGTTTAGAACCAAGCACTCAACAATAGACCAAGTGCATAGAATAACTGATTTAATTGAAAAAGCTTACGAAGAACAAAAGATTTGCTCGAGCATATTCCTTGATGTTTCTCAAGCTTTTGACAAGGTCTGGCATGAAGGCTTGAAATATAAATTACGACAAGTTCTGCCGGAACACTTATATAATATTCTAGAAAAGTACTTGACGAATCGACTTTTCCGAGTCAAACACGGAAACGAATATTCGGAATTTAAAGAAATAAGGGCTGGGGTGCCGCAGGGAAGTGTCCTTGGACCGCTTTTGTACCTATTATATACTCGCGATATACCGCAAGAAGAAGGCACCGTATTAGCTACATTTGCCGACGACACTGCCATCCTGGCAACGGGTAAAACGATCGAAGAATCGACTGAAAAATTGCAAGAAGCATTGAATAAAGTAAATGAATGGACAAAGATTTGGCGACTAGCTTTAAACGAAAACAAATCTGTTCATGTCAATTTTACTTATAAGAAAATAAATAATTTGCCCATCTTTTCAAACTCGGTTCAAATTCCGTTTGCAAACGAGGCTAAGTATCTTGGAATGACACTTGATGCTAAGCTGAAGTGGAAATCGCACGTGAAGAAAAAACGTAAAGAACTCGAAACCAAATACAGAGAAATGTACTGGTTACTTGGAAAACATTCCAAGCTTAATATAGAGAACAAACTGCTTTTATACAAGCAAGTGCTAAAGCCGATATGGACATATGGAATACAACTTTGGGGTTGTACCAAAATAAGTAATGTCAATATTTTACAAACTTTTGAAAATAAAGTGCTAAGATCAATAGTTAATGCACCGTGGTTTATTAGAAATAGCGATATCCATAGAGATTTAGGAATTGCGACAGTCGAATATGAAATCAAAAACTTCGCGCGTAAGCATAAAGACAGATTACAAGGACACGTTAACAATGAAGTCCTTCGAATTCTAGATGAGAGGAATCTACTGCGTCGTCTACAAAGGACTAAACCTTTCGATTTAACGCGATAGCAAGAAACCGCGCCTAATTTGCGGAACAAGCAGGAACTTTCAATGGAAAGGGACCTGCCAAACGATCTCAATACGTGAAAGAAAAACTGCTGGATAAGTCAAAACTTAGTTGTAGTATGTAATCAAAGAAATTTATTACGAAGGGAGGTTTTTTTAGTGAGTAAAAATCTCACACTGCTATGAGCACGCGCTACCGATCCTCATAGTGTCTTCATGAAGATTTTTTACCTACCCTCGGAAAAAAAAAAAAAAAAAAAAAAAAAAAAAAATTAATCGGCAGACTACGCATGTACCTTACAAATATATTAAACTCAGGTGGCTCAATCGTTATAAAGAAATTAGCTAGCTCTTCCGGCTTAGCGGTGGCCATGATGTAGTGGGTAGTAGTATTTGCTCGCAGCGGGGTAAAGTAACAACTTAAAAGAGACCCGAATAAAATCCGTTCATCTACAGCCATATTCCAAATACACTTCGTCGTCTCACTTGTTTAAGGACATTCGTTTTTCACTTGCACCTTTTCGTATAAGAGCTAGTATTGTTTTCGTGAAAAAAAAAAATTCGACCTCAAGATTTTGATTAATCTTGTTATTATTCTAATGAAGAATCTAAGAAAGTTAGTCCCGCAATTCTGTCTATCTAACTGTGTGTATGTCTGTATATACGGTCGAGTGGTATGTCTATATGTATGGTCGACTGCGGCCTAAACGAAGGATTCACAATTCTAGTCGAAATCGGAATTTTCATTATAACCCCAAAATTAACGGTACTGATTTTGTTAAAATTTAATATTTAAGTTACAGTGACATATGCCAACAGATGGTGTTCCAGGTCGCAAAAAGAAATGCATATAACGGTATTTTACACGTATTTATTAGCTGGATTTTGAATATTTGCTATTTCTCAGATATAACACAGTGGAGTTTGTTCGAAATCAATATTTGGGTTATTTGGCATATACAAAATTATGACATACCGAATTTTGGGAAATTTGCAAAATATTTTTTTTTTTTACCGGATTTAAAAAAGAAACACAAACTAGCTTTTTAACGATTTTGTTTAATTTGAGTGATTTGCAGTTGAATAACATAAACAGGGTGCGGAGGCTATTTGAGGACATGTCATTGTCCAGTCGCAGTATTCATCGCATTGATATCAGACCTTTAACTTTTTCCCCGCTACAATGTCAGATATATACCTAACACAAGAAATGAAAAGACACGCCGTGATTGTTGCCATATGTACAGGCCACAGTGATCTGAAATGAAATATCGCACTTTGTGAAAGTCGCCCGATTGCTCATTCACAAAGTTCGCGGCGAGTTAGAGTTTTCCGCCTGCTATGTTTCGCCTGCTTGGAAACGTAAAAAGCATTCAACACATTCGGATAGCAAGAGAAGCCTAGAACTTGTTCATCAAGTGCGACATCGTATTCACTAGGACCCCGGAACGTATATGAAGGTACCTTCAAGTATCTGAGCGACTAATTCGCGGTGTGGTTCATCAAAACCTCCAATATATACGTAAGCCTTATTCCATGAGAAGTGACCATTTTATGTCGAAGGAAATGAAAAACGAGCGTGTGCTCAGAGGAGCATCCGGAAGATCGAAGCCTTCTTTGGTTTTTTTTCCCTATGAAAAAAATTCCGACCAGGACCAGATGTAGAAGAATGGCTGTGTGCAAAGCCTTCAGATGTACCCCACCAAGTTTTCTGCAAGTGTGATGGTCCTTTGAGTAGTTAGTAGTGAAGGTCATGTTACGCCTCCCTACTTTCTCCCAAAAGGTCTTAGAGAGAATGCTACCGGATACATAGAGGTGCTAGCAGCAGTTGTTATGCCCTGGATAGACAATGTGAGTGAAGGAAAACCATACATATTTCAGCAGGATTCTGCACCAGCGCACAAAGCTGGCGATCAATTTCCATGGTTACATAAGACCAATCTTCTGGTCACCTAACTCAGCACCTTAATCCGTTGGATTACTTTATGTGGGGTGTAGCTAAATATAAAACCAACAAACATCCCATCAATACCATCCAAGCTCTAAAGGATGCCATTGTACAAGTGATGGCCAACATGAACAAGGACCATTTAATTCCGGCGTGCTTATGTTTCCAGTCACGAATTGAAGCTGTTTTCGATGCTGAACTTGGTTTTGTTGAATAAATATGGGCTACAGTTTTCCATATGTGCATGTATATTGTATATCTGCTAAATTATATTCTAATAAAGGTTTTTTTTTGCATAAGTTATGAGCTTTTTTCGAATTTGTCCTCAAATAGCCTCCGCACCCTGTAAGTGCAAGTATGTGCGACTCAGTCGTTCACTTTATTTTTAATTTTATGAGATACCTCCAACACTAGGCATAACATAACGTTGACAAATATCATTGAAAATGTTGGGCAATGTTTCTCACGAAGAACCTACGAAGGAGGAAGGAAGGCAATTTGAAAATAAAGAGGTCTTAATTGAAGCAATAAGCTTTAGTTTGATCAGAATTTTGCTCAACTGTCAACTGGAGTTACTTTATAGCTTACTACAAAACAAGCTTCTGAAAGTAATTCAACATTTCACTGATATCACTCACTACTAATAATAATAATAATAATATTTTGGCGCTAACAGCTCAATGCAGGGCCCGTCCTAGCTTCTCGCAGCCACTCGTGCTGTGCGCCTCACGAATGATTGGGATATACAGTTTTATGCCGTTTCCGAAAGACAATTTTTTCGACTGAGAGAAGCTTCTCATGACAGTTTTACTCTCGGATGTTTGTCAGACGTTCGCATTCGGTAACATTGTTAAACAGCTGTTCATGGATCTGTGTGCTTTAGCTATGGTAGGAAAAACATTTACACAACAGCCACCGAGAATAAAAGAGAAACGAACAAAATTGAAATTTTTCCAACACTACATTAAAAAGGGATTTCTGCCCGGTGGTAGAACAATGAACCGAAAATCGAGTCGAGTACTCCAGGATTTGAGTTTCCTAGGACAACAAATAGATGTAAAAGTAACGACGCTATGTCCACGATACACAAATCACATGAGTCTGGCTGGTCCTCTTGCAGAACCAGAACTTGGACAACTCAGAGTCCAATGAATGCCACGTGCCTCTTAGAGTACTCTAGAATTTTAAGACTTTAGTAAAAATCTACATAAACTACAATATGTTTCTACTGGTTTTCACACAAGTTCATTTCTAGTTTTTATATCCTCGTACTCCTTTCGTTTTCATTATCCGGCCTATCAAAGCTGAGTCACATTTCTTGCAATAAAATTTCATCTTCTCTTCGCCATTGCCTGAAGTTCTTTGATTTTTCTTATACAGGCAGAAAATAGGAAGAAAATAGCAAGCTCTAACATCAGAAAGCAAGAACAAGATAAACTATCTGAACCGTCACGAAGATAACCTTGTAAATGTTATCCTGCCGCAGCATCAACTAAATATTTGTGAATTGTTTTTTTTTTTTTTTTGTACTCCTTCCTTATTTTCGTTGTGTATTCTTTCTGTGTGTCCATATCGTGTTTTGACTTTTTTTTTTTTCATTCCTACCCAGAGCTCCCCAGTGTAGCCACCTTTTATTTTCTTTTACGTTCATTGAGTCCCGTTTCGGACATTTTGTGTCTTTTTTTCGGTGTGGCGACTTTATTTTGTGTGTGTCCTTGATGGTTATCATCGTTGAAGTCGCATTCATTTGTTACTTTATCAGAATGTATATGTACTCGAAAGAGAAGGAAGATGATTGAGGATTGGTACTTTTTCTTCTTGTTTTCCTTATCGTGACATAAAATAAATTTTTGTACTGGTAGGACCCAAAGGGATGAAAGTAAGGGAAATGAGTGTACAGAAACAACAGGGCCATGGACAAACATCATTTCCTTTTTCTGGAAGAAACCAGAAATAAAACGATAAGAAAGTACGCAACAAAAAAAGGAAAAACCTAATAGCAACAAAAAGGACTCTATTGCGAGAGAAACGTGGATACACTGATGATGGGGCGAAATAAAAGGGTTAAATGAGCCAAGAAATAATTTGTGCTGATTATATCATCAGAACGAGTTTACTCCTTCTCCTTTTTCTCGATAAAACGTATTTAAGTCATTCGGTCAAAGGGTGAGGAGGAGTGACTGCGGAAAAATGGATAATGGGTAGAATAGGATGGGGGGTTGGGGGAACGGACTATAAATGAAATCATCATCGCAAATTGGCAACGACATGGGGAGCTAACTCTTTTGTGTTGTTCTCTTGTATCCTGCTAAATTGGTAAAATGATGCTGTACGCATTTTTTTTTTTTTTAAGAGAATGGGTAAAGTTTTGAAGGGAAATATGTTTCCGTGTACGGTACAGAGCCTAATGGAGATGCACAAAGTTAATATCTATGTACGTGATATTCTGGACGAAAGACATCGAATTTGAAATCGGAAGGCAATCCAATCGAACTACACGTTCATCATAAACTATATACTATATATTGCAACAACACGCTGTGTTGATTATCAGTAAAATTTCGGTGGAAATCTTCCACTTTCACGTCACATTGTAATCCCGCGGTCTTTCTTAAGATTACGGCAAAAAAAAAAAAATTAATGCAATGAACAAAACAAACGGTATTAATACCCCAGGTGGCAGCCCAGTTCAACTGGAAGTTCCACCGGATTCGGGGAGAGCTATTTATTGCATCAACATTTAATTAACTCATTTAGGAAAATCGCAAGGCTACAAAGATCTCCGCCTCAAAAGACTTCTCCTAAAGCGCAAAATAAGAGTTTCGCGAACCCGGATGTGTTAATTCGGGAAACGCAAACCTCGAAACAGAGTACTCTGGAAAAAGAAAACACCGAGCTCCGAAAGAAACTCGACGAAATGGAGCTCTTGTGTCGGGAGTATCTTTGCTTCAAAACGAGTCTTCACAAACGCAGACGGTTGTTCATAGTGAGCCCTGTCCTCTTAGCCATCACTACAGTACGGACGAAGAAGAACTCACGCGCGAAACGGTTTGGATGCTTAAACGAAGACCATCCAAGGTTGTTCCGCAACACGAACCTAATCGCAAAGCGCAGCGAAAAGCAGAAAAGCAAATTGAAAGCAAACGCGCCCCTCCTCCAATAAATATTACAGGCGTTGCAGACTGTAATTCTTTGCGAAATTTATTTTTTTTTATTATTATTATTGTTTATTTCATTCCACTCATACACTAACATAATTTACAGTTCTAATTCACCGCCATTCAGCGGTATACCAAAAATCACATATCAGGGTCCGGCCCTGCTTAACCCAAGGGTTAGCCTCAACCCAGTCTTGCCACCAATATCTCTCCCTATTCAACCTGTCGTCGTTTACTGAATCCAGCTCAGGTATGCTTACGCAGTATCTCAAGTCAGCGGTTCCTTCTCCTGAGTCCATCGGCTCGTAGAGGATACGTTTATCTGTAGCCCTTCTAGAAAGATTGTAAATAATAGGAACGTTCAGTGAATCTGACAAATAACTATGTGCATCCAGATACAAGAATGCTTCAGGGGGGAAGTAACCACTCACCATAGTACTTTGAAAATACCCAGGGTTGGGATGAAATAAGCCTGACACAAGTTCGTTTTCCGTAACGCTCGCTGACCGCGCAAAATGGTTCCTCACAAGATCTCGAATGACATTGTCTATTCTGGATACGCCGGAAGCATCCAATAGTCTCTTATTAGAAACATAATGGCGAAAATCGGAATGTGCGCTTCTGTACATACGCATGCAGGCTCAAAGACATTTTCTTTCAAATAGCCTAAGTTTTTCCACCATACTGGACTCGCATAAGTCAGAATTGGATGAACGAAAGCTTGGTAGCATATGATCTTCACATCAGATCAAAGATAGTTGGAGTAGAAAAGGCGTTTGAGAGACATAAATGTCGCTCTTGTCTTTTGCAACTGTATATTTATGTGCTCATTGTAGTTCAAAAACTTGTCCAGATGAACACCTAAATACTTTACAACAGTCTTTGACTCGATGTGAAAACCATTAGAATTCGTATTTTGTAGGTTTTTCCAGTTTCGTCTCAAATCTGAATTTCCGCGTCTTACTGGGGAGCGGAACAGGGTAGTTTCGCATTTCGCCTCGTTTATTTTAAGCTTCCATTTTGAGCAGAAAGTTTGCAGTTTATCAAAATTGTTCTGAAGCTCTGTCTGTATGTCTTGGATTTTCGAGCCGCTTGCATACAATATAACATCGTCAGCGAACGCTATTGAATTATCCATGTCCCTCAGCATTTCCGAAATGTAGATGTTTAAAAGGAGCGGTGCTGTAACTGTGCCCTGTGGCAGACTATTGATGACATTAAAAACTTTAGTCGTCGTGTATTGATTATCAGTTACAACAAATTTCTTTTTATGCACCATAGATGCAATTATCTTTATAAGATGATGTGGGAATTCATATCGTAGAAGTTTATATAAAAGCTCGTCGATCCAAACCTGTCGAAGGCTTTTTCGATATCCACTAGACAGCTGTTCATCGTTTGGCGTTTAGAATCCAATTGACATCTGAAATCAATTTCGTAGCAGCATGCACCGCCGAATGATTTCTCTTGAAACCAAATTGGTTCCGCGGTATAATCTCCTTTCTTTCCGACGCGAACAAAATGGGCTTACTAATAATTACTTCAAAGACCTTCCCTATATTAGGTAGGAGACTTATTGGCCTATAGTTGGAAGGATCAGAAGGATCCTTCTTCTTTTTAATTATTGGAAAAACCTTCGATATTTTCCAATAACTCGGCAAGTAGCAGTTGTTTAACAAATAATTAATTGACCGTGGAGAAGAAGCTATAGTGAAACGTAAACTTCCGCTTTTTGTGCTATCGTTCTATAAAACGGAAAGCCAGGAAAACATATACAATATTCGTACAATCATGAGTATGGTCGTTAAAATCGAGCCGCTCGTGTCAACACGAAGACAATCCCTCAATGCAAGCGTTGCCAAGAGTTTAATCATATGCAGGCATACTGTCGGAAAGAGCCGAACGTCTCAGTAACGTCGAAAGCTTTTGTATGGCTAACCTTATATCTAAATCTAAGTAGATATGGACTCCTTGCTTAAAATTATAACATGGAATATAAACGGACTCTTACAAAAATCTAACGAATTAGAAATTTTTCTAATGAGAGAAAATATCGACATATGTTTGATCTCCGAAACCCATCTAACAAGGGAATCGCAAATAAAGATAAGAGGCTACGTTGGTTATCACGCTTTATTAGGTTCGTCCCTATTCTTTAAAACTAACATCGATCACTCGGTCGATATAAACATAGAGCTGGAAAAACTTCAGTTGTGCGCGGTAAGGTTTAAAAATAAACACTTGAGCTGCAACAAAGCGTCTGTTTACTGTCCGCCGCGATACTCGCTTGAAAAAGACGACTACTTTCGTGTCTTCAATGCCCTTGGTTCAAATTTCCTTATTGGTGGAGATTTCAACGCGAAGCACACCTTCTGGGGTTCAAGATGTACAACTTCTAAAGGAAAAATTCTCTACGAAGTGACAAATGAATTGGGTTGTTGTTTTTATTCGACAAGAAAACCCACCTATTGACCAACCGACTCAGAAAAAATTCCCACTCTTATCGATTTTTTCGTTTCAAAAGGTATTTACGATAAATTTATTACAGTTGAAGAAAGTTTTAATCTCTCTTCTGACCACTCTCCGGTAATTTTATTACTTGGTGAAGCGTTGATCAAGAAAGAAGGACCTCCAAGACTTCTAGCAATAGAACAAATTGGGAGGGATTTAGAAATGATTGCGAAACAAATATCGCCTTAAATCTATCACTTAAAACACCTTGTGAACTGGAGGACGAAGTTGATCGTTTCGTGGAAGCAATCCAAAGAGCGGCATGGAGAAACACTCCTTCTAGAAGCTATAAGATTAACCGCAATGAAAAGTATCCAAGTGAAATCATTGAACTGGTGAGGGAGAAAAGAAAAGCACGAAAGAAATGGCACCGCAGTATAAAAAGATCCCTAACCGACTATGCAATCGCCTGAGACATAGTATTCGGGAATTTAAAAGCAATAAGATAGCGACCTACCTTGAAAATCTCTCCACTGGAAGAGAATCAAATTATTCACCTTGGAAAGCCAATTCGGAAAAACGATAGAACTTGGGCCAAGAGCGACAAAGAAAAGGCAGAACTTTTTGCTTTGCACTTAGAAGAAACGTTTAAGCCATTCGACGGCCCTTTGATACAGCCCGACTCCCCAGTCACGACATCTGACAACTTTAAAGTAAAAAAAATTCCATTAATTGAACTGAGGGAAGTGATTAAAAATCTTAAGACTAAAAAAGCACTGGGTTACGACTTGATAACGGCGCAGGTGGTCAAGAAATTACCGAATAAAACTCTTATCGAACTGCTATATTTGATTAACGCTTCGTTCAGATTACTCTACGTTTCGAGACAATGGAAAGTCGCAGAGATTATAATGATCCCGAAACCAGGCAAACTTCTGAATGAGAAGAAATGATATCGGCCTATTTCCCTATTGCCGGTTATCTCTAAAATATTCGAAAAACTACTTTCAAAACAACTACAACCCGTAATCAACGAAAGACGTCTGATTCTACTCACGTCAACTTTACCTACAAAAAAGTGGACAGATTACCCGTATATTTAAATTCGGCTCAAATACCATACGCGAACGAAGCAAAATATCTAGGAATGACTCTAGATGTTAACCTTAAATGGAAATCGCATGTAAAAAAGAAACGCGACGAGCTCGAAAACAAATACCGACAAATGTACTGGCTACTCGGAAAACATTCGAAGTTTAGCCTACATAACAAACTGCTTATCTATAAGCAAGTGCTAAAGCCAGTGTGGACGTATGGTCTACAACTATGGGGTTGTACCAGGAAAAGCAATAGAAACATCCTACAAACTTTTGAAAATAAAGTTCTTAGAACGATCGTTAGCGCACCATTGTACGCACGTAACGAAGATATTCATCGGGTCCAGAGAATTTCCAGCGTCGTTGAAGAGATAACAAATTTTGCTCGTAAACACAAAGATCGTGTTCACGTCCATTGTAACCGTACCGTCATCCAACTACTTGACGCGAACAGTTCAATTTGTCGTCTGCAAAGGACAAAACCTTTTGACCTCGTGTCATATATACCGGTCGTGAAAATCGCAGGAACTTTCATTGGAATTTAGCCTGTCTAAAGCGCTACATTCTTTTTAAATTACATACTTTCCCCATCACTACAACCTTTAAACATTCACTACATATCCTTAAAAGCCCGTGCCCTGTAACAGTATAAAGGTATTCATATTCCTTTTGGCGCGCGCGAATTATAAAAAAAAAAAAAAAAAATACGAACATCTTTTTCCAAAAGTCACGAGTCTCGTAAGCGAAAATAAAACTGCTGGATAAGCATCGGCTTAGTTGTAGTATTAATCTTGAAGAGTGGTGTTTTTAGTGAGTAAAAATCTCACACTACCATAAGCTCTTTAGAAGATTTTCACCCTCTCGGCAAAAAAAAAAAAAAAAAACATTGTGATCAAAACTGGTCCACTGTGCTCACAAACAGCGATCCACTGTTACTAAATTTTCGTCGTTTCGTAGAATAGCGAGTTGGCTCTGAGGAGTAATAAGGAATACGTGTGTCTTGTACTTCATTGGAGATCGCTTTTCTTAATACGGACCCAAGCAACTTTCAGTGAGTTCAACCTTGCGAACGAATTAAAAAAAAACTTGCATTCTCGAGGACTTTTGGAAGTGGTTAAATTACTGAGGATAGTCTTAACCGAAACTTGCTTGTCACTACAGATGCAGATAACGGTCCATCTATTGTTTACAATATATGTATATATTAAGCGCATTTCCAGTAGAATAGCATAAGTCTCCACATGAAAACAGATTAACCTTTTTCTAACCACAAATGTAGTGCCTTGTCGTTCTCCACGAAGACACCAGCGCCATATCTTTGTCTTAGTTTGGAGCCATCCTTGAAAATTCGACCAGGTTCTAATTCTATTCCAGTCCTAAATGTAAGGAAACTCGACGTTTGACGGCAAATCCATAAGATATGAGCCGAAAGACAATTTCCCGGAAGCATTTTCTACCAAGAGCAACTTACTTGTTCAGGGTCTCAACAGTTAAGAGCTGTAGAGAGTAATTTTAATCTATATAAAGGAGATCACTGCGTCTCATTCGTTTTTTTATTTTTCAGGGGCGACGTTGGCTATACAAGACCTCCTTCTGACAAGTATTCTGCTTTTTTGGAACTTGTTTCACGCTGAGTTATCTCAATCGTACTATTGTTGGGCCGACCTCTGTCCATAAAATCTTTTGTTTTATTTTAGCAAAGCATTCGCCTCAGACAATGGTAGGTATGCTTAGCGATATTTTGATCCATCCTTCGAAATTTAGGAAATGGTTCGCTCTACAATACTTTTGCATTCTACCTACATATACCATTCTATTTAATGTCACCAAAAGACCTGCCTACGTACAATACTAATAACATCACGGCGATGATAAAACATTTTTAGATTGACATTTTTGCTCTGGTCATGTTGTTTGCACATACATAACTTCGAGTTTGTTTTAGGATTGGGTCCATCGCCGTCTCTCTCTGCACCACCGGGAACGTTACTGACAAGTGTTCAACGGTGTCTGATAAATCTATGTTGACTTCATCCTCAATTTGGATAGCGGCGATGACGAAATCCTCCTCTTGGCTTGTCGATTTATTAGCTGAGATAAGGCATCGGCATATCCAAATTTTGATGTGTTGACGTATTCAATCCTGAATTCATATGCAAGTAGGGTTAGTGCCCACCGCTACAACCGATGTGCTGTATAGACATGAATTCCTTTTTTTGACCCGAGCACAGTCAAGAGGGTCTGATGGTCTTCGAAGTAAAAATCTTTTCCCATAAATCAGCCGGTGGAATTTTGTTTACAGAAAATACTAACGCCAATGCTTCTTCTTTCGTTTGGCTGTAATTTCGTTCGGTTTTGGATAAAACCCTCGGAGCAAATAAAATTGGTTTTATGGAGCCATCCGGAAATCGATGCAATATGACATCGGCAATACCCTTTTTTGAAGCATCTTCAGCCAATCCAATTACTTGCTTAGGGTCGAAATGTACATACGAGCAGTAGTTCAGATTGTAACACTTCTTTAGCCTTGTTAAAGGCAGTGTCAGAATCAGTCGACCAATAAAATGGTACATCCTCCATAAGGAGTTTGTCCAACGGGGAACGAAGCTCGCCCATGTTGGGTATGAACTGCGAGTAAAAGTTTAGCATGCCCAGAAATACACGCACCTAGGTAGTGTCCTTTGGTTGCGGCATGTTTACAACTGCTGCCTTTTTTTTCGGGTCCGGTCTTGCACACTTTGATCCCATGGTAGTTTACCCTATTCTGGAAGAATGCACATTTTTCTTACCTTATGCTCCCTACTCCTTTATGCGCTAAAGTGCTTGATCCAGACAATTCCTGTGCTCTTGTATAGTCCCTACCTAGCAACACGATTACGTCATTGATATAGCACACTACCCCACACTAGGCATCAACACACCCGACCACGGCAGGAGCTGTCAAAATATAGAGGAGGCAGGAACCATCAAACACTTGTTATGTGATTACCCAAATCTTCAAAATCTTTTTGACGAACTAGGCGATCTCGTACAAACTTCACTTAGGAACATGATAGGCTTCACAAAGAGTGCAGGCTGGTTTGCAACAGAACCCACCGCAAAATATAGGTTTTAAATATAGGTTCCACACAACAAAAAGGGAAACACAATGGACCGTATGACCCCCGTGATAAGCACTTAAGTGCACTTCCCTCCAACCTAACCTAACCAAGCACACTATCCCAGTTAAACCTGCCAGCATCGTACTCATAATTTTCTGAAAAATTCCCGGTGCTGACTTTACTCCAAACGGTAAACGCTGATATTGGAATAATCCTCGGTGTGTGTTCACTGTTAACATTGGTTGGGATTCTTCGCTAACCTTAATGTGCAAATAAGCATCGGACAGGTTGATTGTGGAAAAATATTTACCTCCTGCGAGTGTACTAAAGATGTCATCGGGTAATGCCAGTGGATACTCATTTGATTCCAATGCATTTTT
The DNA here is from genome assembly GCA_963082735.1 of Pocota personata. Taxonomy (NCBI): domain Eukaryota; kingdom Metazoa; phylum Arthropoda; class Insecta; order Diptera; family Syrphidae; genus Pocota; species Pocota personata. The sequence continues at coordinate 142,286,000 of OY720430.1, forward strand.
TACGAGTAGACCTGTTGAGAAATCCCAACAGATCATCACGCCTCCACTTGCTTTGCGACCTGCTACTATGGGTGCTGCCCATTGAGCTAAAGAAGGGGTAACTCCATGATAAGGGCACCGTCGAACATGCCGGCGTATTTTGACTTTAAGTCCGCTACCACTTACTGAATATTACGAACTGTAATTTGAGCTTGCTATTCCACCTTGATGCAAATGCTATTTATTGGTACGTCAAAAGTCCCTGAGTCTCGATGCAGTCAATTTTCAAAATGTTTAGCTTTGGAAATGCCGTGATGTTGCATATCCCTTCGATTTGCTTGCTACGGAACGAAATCTGGTAATGCAGTTCACCGGTTAACGCAAGTGGTTGTCCGCTAGCATTCTTTGCAGAGTGGGTGGTGGTTTTGACCTCTGGACTTCCCAGGCTTTTCCATGTATTTCCCGATAGTATGGTGATGTCCGACGCGGTGTCAATTTGTAGCTCAACTGGCTGCCCGTTGATCCCAACGCATACGAGTATGTGTTTGCGGTTTCCTGCGTGAACGTCTTTTGACACTGAAAATATACTTTTTTTGAATCTGAATTCATATTCAAGCAATTGTATGTTTTATTTTTGGGTTTGTTTTTGGTTTTCATGCTGTCACAAAACCCTTCCTTATGCCCCCTCTGTCCACAATGAGCACATGTGCTTTGTACCAACACTTGTCTGCGCAGTGCAGACTTGGAGCTGTTGAATCTGTTTGGTTTACGTATAGCATTAACTTCGGTATCAGCTGTCCGGCCCTCGACTAGTGCGATATCGTGCTTCTGCATAATTATACGTTCGCACTCGCTCACTAAATCTGTGAGTGTTGGCTTGGGATTGCTTACGTCCGCTTCCAACTTTGCAAGCAATCGAGTTCGCATCTTAGTATCATTAGCACTGGCAAGACCACACATAAACATAAGGCATTTAAACATATCTGCCGTGATGGAAGTTATTTTAAAACTTTCGAAGTGATCATCGGTAGCATTCTTTTCTAATTTCAAACAGTTATAGCGGGTTGCGAACAATGAGGTTTTACGGGAAAATTCCCTCGGTTTTTTTAGGGAGATAAGATTAGCATAGCGATTATAAGTTGTTTCATCCAGTTTTCGCAGCAATAACCTCACTTTCGATGAATCGTCTAGTTCCTTCCCATCCACTACGAAAACATCCTCGTGGCGGCCGTACCACTCACTAAATGTCAACCCGATTTCTGGGTCATAAATGAAGATACTTATTCATTATCTTCTCTGTAGAAGATTTAGTCGTTGCCTCCTACAAATGGACTGGTGTTGAAGGAGCCTTCAAGGAACGAGTTCATAAATTCCTGCTGCTGTCTAAAGAACTCTTGTTGATTTTTTATGAAAGCTGCGAAATGGTCTTTATCCGTTCTGTTTTTTTTTTTTTTTTTTTTAACAAATGCTCGTTGTCACTTTATGCTGTTTATGGTTAATAACAAACGCATTTAATGGTTTTAATTCAATGCCTTTATTTATATTCGACGTCCAACAGAGAACTAAAAAACCCAGAATAGAATAGAATAGAAGAGCTTTACAATATAAGAAGGCGAGAATAACATTTGAAAAACCATAAAATACTACTTGAAATTGCTCATTTAACACCACGTTACACCGGGCTACTTTAAATTTGTTCCAATCATTAAGTTTACAACACCATCAAATAGTAAATCATACTTTGTCGTGTCCTCTGACCGATGGTTCTAAAAAAAAAGTGCCGAACAAATGTATTTTTGCACCATTATCATCATTTCTCTATCACAGGGTCAATAACATCAACAACCAGCATACCCCTTACGCCATTATACACCGACCGACAAACCAACCACCATCAAACAACGAACGCAACAATCCGTGTATTAATTGCGTCATAAATCTACAACAAGACGAAACCGTGAAAAAAAAATCCAGCAACATAGCATCGCTGATAAAATAATGTTCTGTATCATTAATTTCGAATTTAATATTGTATATCCTTCCAAGGATAATGGCTACCACCCCCAATAGAGTAAGAACTGAAACACAGCAGCTAATTCGATAATTTGTTTCAGATTATGGCCGAATTAGTCCGCAAAATTTATGGTGAAAACTTAAATAATCTTTTGTATGGTGATAACCATGGATATTTGGATCTATATCTTGGCTTACACCAGTTGTATTCTCAAATGCCGGACGGACGGAAGAGTGAGATAGAGAGAGAGAGAGAGAGAGAGAGAAAATAGCGATAACCCTGACAGAGGAGATTTATAGAAGCGTTAATATGAGGGGGGCAAGAGGATGGGGAACACATTTCTGCCACTAACAAAAACCATTCCAAACAAATCGAGTGCCAATGTCGTAAGACCGACCACTAACGGCAGAAGATTTTCCTTCATTTTTTCTTCTTCTGACTTAGAGAGTGAGAAAGTTTCAAACAAGGATACAATGGTTTCACTTCTTTTTTCTTATTCGGTGAAGTTTTATTGCCGAAAAAATTATTACTTTTGGTTTTAAGCCGACGCCATTTGGAATGGGTCCTATTGGCTTTGGATTTATTTTTATGGACGCATTGATGGTTTTGTTGGTTTCATTGTCAAATCAGAGGAGGAGACGAAGAGAGAAAGAGAGATATAATGGTTAGCTGTGGAGAGAACAAAACTTATTTAAATGGCTGAAAATGTCTGGAAATTAATTTGAAAATTTACATTCATACTCGTAGCTTGGGATGTTTTCATTTTCGTTTTTAGGTCCTGATACGATCAGAAAAATCTTTCAACGTTTGTACTAACAAGGAAATAATAATCGAAGTGGCTCTGTAGATTAGTTCGGTGGGAGTTCAAATGAGAGCAGGAGGCTTTTTTATTTGCATGACAAATTATTGTCCACGATTGCGACTTGAACCTATAATTTTCACTTAAGTGCACTCAATTCATAAGAATATAAGGTTGGCAGTGAAACGAGTTTACTGGGATGGCCTTCATTTTCAATAAAATTCGTGGAACCAAAACGAAACTGAAGCGTAATAAATAAGTTATAAAAAAAAAGAGCTAAAACGCCTGCCCCTCACCCGATAAGTTACTTACTTTCAGTCAGAAGGCAATATATCTGCCCTAAACATAATCACAGTAACCAACATTTTAATCAAAAATCGGATAAGTTCAAATCTCCATTTAGTGTATTCCCGCAGTTTTTAATGCTTCATACCAGAATGGTATAAAACGCAACACTATAGATTCAACACGGTGTCTGTCTTGTCTGTCTGTTCGTCAGTATGTCACACGGTATTAACTTTTAAACCGTTAGACCTAGAAAGCTGACATTTTACATAAATATAGTATCTCTTGAACCGAATATAGCCAGACAAATCAATTGTAAGAAATATTTCTTTAGCGGTTTTTGGTGTTTTCACCCTATCATGCCATATACCAAATGAAAGCTAGGATTGTAATTATTTTACATGTTCTCAATAAGGTTTGTTAAACAAAAGACTTCAAAAACCAAAGCAACAGCATGTCTCCGCCCTTTATCTCCGAAAGTATTAACGAATAAAATGAGAAATGAAATAGAGAGTGTGTATAATAAATTTGAAATTCAAAAAATCTTTTGGCATAAGGCGTTTAAAAAAAAAAGTTGGAGACATTGGGTTAAAATTCAGCCCACTGCTTCATCCAATTTTGATGATTTTATGGCAAATGGATCTATCATAAATGTTCTATTTAGATTGAGGTCCAAATGTTATCAAAATCCGTTAAGTGGTTCTTGAGTTAGATGAGTTAAAAGGATGATTAGAAATTTTTAAAACTTCTCCTCATGTCTTACCCCCACTTCATCCGATTAAGAACAGATAAGACAACTACCGCATTAGTCTTAAAGGTTTTAACAAAAATAAATAAATAAAAAAGTTTTCTCACGATCCCACCTCTCGCAAACGTCTGACAAACATCCGAGAGTAATCGAATCTCAAAAAAGAAAAAAAAAAACCCGAAAAATTTTTTTCGCAATCTCGCACACATCGCACTACCAATCAACATTTTAAATTTTAGTAATAAAATAAGTAGCCTTCAAGTAGTCCCTAAACGTGACAAAATACAAAGCATCGCCAAGAGAGTATCAAAAACTATGAAATGACGTTTTGGAACTCAACCATAGGTTCTCAAATATGTATTAGGTGCGCAACTAAGTTTTTGTTGTTTGTCAATAGATGGCTCCAGCAGTAAGTGCTGTTCGATTTTGACATATCCAAAACGTCATGAACCGAGCTTAGACATATGGTAAACAAACTATTTTGACACATTAGTAATTTTGTTTTGGCGTCATATACTTTTGGTTATGTGAAAATGTCTGATTTTGTGCCAAATAATCGTCATTTGCGGGAAGTGTTGGTTTTCTTCTTCCATTCGAAGAAAACGACGGCTGAAGCGCATCGAGAGCTCCAAAAAGTTTACGGAGATGCTGCTCTAAGTGAAACAACGTGAAGTGATTGCTTCCGTCGTTTCAAAGACGGTGATTTCGATGTTGACGACCGTCCGCGTGAAGGAAGGCCAAAATCCTTCGAAGACGCTGAATTGGAGGCATTGCTCGATGAGGATGCATACAAAATACAAGAACAGCTTGCTTCAACATTAGGAGTTACCCGTCAAGCCATTTCCAAGCGATTGCATGCGTTTGGAATTATTCAAAAAGAAGGAACTTGGGTTCCTTATTATTTGAAACCAATGGACGTTGAGTGTCATTTTTTCGCCTGTGAACAACTGCTCCAGAAAAGAAAGTCATGGGGACTGCCCGGTCATGTTTCTCGTCGCGTTTTCGGCTCGGCCGAATATTCACGCTGCGAAGATTATGCTGTGTATTTGGTGGGACCAAGTCGGTGTCATTTATTATGAACTGTTGAAACCCAACGAAACCATCACTGGGGAATGGTATCGACTTCAATTGATGCGATTGAGCACTGCGTGAAAAACGGCCACAACGCAGTGATTCTACAGCATGACAACGCTCGGCCTCACGTTGCCAAACCCGTTAAAACCTACCTGGAAACTCTCAAATGGGAAGTCCTACCCCACCCGCCATATTCCCCAGATATTGCTCCATCCGTTTATTACTTGTTCCGTTCGATGGCACATGGTCTGGCTGATCAGCAGTTCCGCTCATATGAAGACATCAAAAAATGGCTTGATTCGTGGATAGCCTCAAAAGATGAACACTTTTACCGTAACGGTATTCGAGCTCTGTCAGAAAGATGGGAAAAAGTTGTAGCTAGCGATGGGCAATACTTTGAATGATTCATTCATAACCATCTTTTCACAATAAAGTTGCATTTTCATCAAAAGCAAGAACTTAGTTGCGCACCTAATACTTGTTATTAATATTAACGTTTGCCATATGACTGCATACAGATCAAATAACGGTACTTTACTTATTAGCATATTTGCAAAAATGACTTGGAAATGGCTAGGACTATTTTATTCAAAACTTATACCTGAGTCATTTTCGACATATATAAGGACATGGCATTGAAATTTTGGACATACGCCTAAAACAGTTTTTAGCTTTTTAACGCGTAAATTACAAAAAATTAGTAATTTATCACTTCTTATCAATTTTGAGTTAATTTGAAACCTGAACAATTATGAGCATGTGGAGCAAGTACGTACGACCCCGTGCTTTTATTTTTATTGAATTCGTTTACTTTTGTGATTTTATTAAACATGACATAAATCAAGTCATCGTTTTGAGAAAATTTTAAAAACGAAATTGAAATTCGCGTGACTTCAAATAATCATAAGAAAGTTCCGTACGATCCAGTCGTTCTGTCGTACAGATTAGTTAAGGTTTCTATCAAAACATGTTAAACGACCCGCCCTAGTTCTTTAAAAAATAAAAAATAAAAATTAAAAAATCCACACCAACTAAAAATAAACCATGTTTCAAATTTCCTCTCCACTTTCACAACTAAATTGCCACAAATTAATCTCACGTCCACAATTGTACATTATGACCCTCTAGGGGTTCATATCTGAAAACAATGAAATTTTTTTATAGGTACCTATAGTAAATGAAAATTACATTAAGTGGTAGATTATTATACAGCCTGCCTTTAATCTCTTCCCACACTCACCTTTGTGAATTTAATCAAATTAATTGATTTGCGAGTTGATTTTGCTACGCCTATTGAACTTACTGACAGTACGAGTATTATGTGTTTTTTTTTTTTTTTTTTGTTGGTCGTTCTGCAACATTGGTCAATGTCCTTTTAATAAATTATTTCGATTTTGTAATTGTGAACGCTTGTGATATCTGTCCTGTTGCGATTGAGTGCACTTTGAGGCAGCAAAACACATACAAATTGGTAAAATGGAAATTTAATTTATGCGATTTGTGTGAATTGGCACAAAATTAATTAATTATGTCCCAATCCCAAGTACCACGTAACGCGCTCTGAGGGCAAGAAGTAAACCCAATCGATTAAACATTTGGAACAAATTAAATCAAAATTTATTTGCAGAATTTCATTTTAGATAGGTATTCCTTTAAAAGCCCGGTAATGAGACTGAATTAATATAGAAATCCAATGATTCGACAATGATTACTCTCTGGTATAAATTTTGTGTGGACATAACTGAGTGTATAGAATGGCTTGAGTTCGTAAAACAAATTAGTTTGCCGGTGAACTTTTTAATGAAGGATTATATTTAATTTCCTAAAAGGTTGCTTTTTAAAGTATATCTACTAAAGTGAATGAACTCTCTTTACCACCCACTATTCATGACATTTCTCTATGAAATCGTATCCCAGACATTTGACGCACAGACTTTGCACAGCAGAATTTCATCTAGTGTGCACGGCACCCACTCAACTCTGAAAAAAAAAACCTCACATACCGCTTTCATGTCAGATTAAGCCTCACCAACGCCACCCATCGTGCTTGTAACTGGCCCAATCCAATTATTTATTTCACCATTTTCAACATGTGCGCGCACTGAATAAGTTAATGAATTAGGTTAATTTGGCTTAATGTACGATTACACTAAGCGGATTTAAATGAAACCATCCCAGCCGCCCGTCAAATAATAGCGCGACAAGATAAGTAAATAATTGAACAAAACAGCAAAAATGTCCTTTTTTTAGCAGTTCGTTTCTTCTTTTTTTTCGTGAATCGTGGAAAAATGCGATCGCATGTGTAAATTGAAACGACAGGTTCTGGGTGTATCCTGTCGAAATTATCCTGCCTATTAGTATTTTTTTTTTAATTCCATTGTTGATATTTTATACTTATTTATCGAGCACATCCCTTCGCAGGATAAAAAAAATAAATAAATGCAACTGAACTCGCAACCGAATTGATAATCCCTTCAATTTCACTCTCAATGTGTCCAACGGGACATGTAATTACTATTATTATTATTACAGAATACAATTCCATTGCACGTTTTCCTGCCAACGAGATTGAAAATTGTTTGCATTGTTGTTCTGCTGGCCTGAATTGCTGGAGCATGATCTCCTTGATGCAAAAATTAACACGCTAACTTTTTTTTTTCTTTGGATTTTCACATTATCCTTATGAAATGAGAGAAGCAATCACAGAGCAACAGCAGTGAAATGCAATTTTTTAAACCAAAAGATAAATTTCACTAGCAGAAAGCAGCAGCGCCCGTAAAAGGACGATGACTCTTGCTCGTACTCTGGAAACGATTCCACGTTTATCTGGCTGTCGGGATTATCGGAACGACTTTGTTTTCGTTGTTTGCACTGAGATACTTGTCATAAATTGTTAAATGGGCAGTTGGCGACACGAATGAACACAGTCAGTGACTAGGGGATGTGTCTACCCAAGTAAATAAAAATGTTGTATTATACTTTTGTCGAATTCATCCAATTTGGTTAATTTTATCTGCTACAGGGAATCTCTTTATATTTTTCGAATTTTACATATGTAATATGTTATCGCTACTCGTATTCTTGTTCGAATTTCAGTCATCACACATTTCGCTGCACAAATTGAGGAGTCTTGTGCATAAGTCTTTAAGTAAAAAATGTCAGTACTAATCGGTACTTTGAACTAGCAAGATGTTCTTTTCTGTGCAGTACTAAAGTAAGAAAAAAAAAAAAAAACATTCCTAAAACATATCGGTCGCCTAATGTTGAAGACAATCTGCCTTCAGTCATTAAAAATCGCAAGTTGAGTTCTAGAGGAAAAAACTCTACGACAAACTATTTTGCGCCCTTGCAATGCCACACGGACTCGGTAGAAGAGATTGAATGTAATGAAATAATAACAACACCAACATCAAATAGTAAATCGAAAATATCATTTATCTGTGTATTACTAAAAGGCAGTAAAAATGTTCATAACTTACTTGTGCAAAACTACAACATATGTATACAAATAAAATGTCAATCGGCATTAAAATTATGAAGACGCTGAATCATATACTCGTAATAAAGTTTCTGCAGTATTGAAATTAAAAAACTGAAAATTTTTCACACATGCGCTACGATCAGCAAGGTAATTTTTTTTTTTTTTTTATAATTTGCGCGCGCCAAATGGGATATGAATACCATTAAATTATTTCAGGGCACGGGCGTTTGTAGAAATTAAGAGAGAGAGAAAGAAAGATTGGTGTAGTGGGTTTGAAACTTTAGGTGGTATTAAGTTGTAAACTCCAAGGGTGGCGTCCAGATAACTGGGGAGCTTGTTTGTTTTGCTTTTTGTCGTTGCACATGATTCACAGTATTTTTTTCCCTCCGCCGATGTCATCATCACGATCAAGTTGCATTTGAACCATATGACCACCCTACTGCCAGTATTATGCCTTCGCAGTAGAGTTGACTAAGCTTTCGCAATTGATCGACTTTTTTATTTATTTCAGACGAAATAAATAGATGATGATTGTTGAGATCAGGATTTGAACCGTGAACCAAGAGCGTGGCAAGCGTTGATGTTACCACTACACCATTCAAAATGATATTGTACTGTCTAGATGAACTATCCATAGACACTCTTAAAAACAATCTGGTTTTGCTGAATTTAAAATATGAAAATGATTAAAAAAAAGAATGATAAGTTCACTGTTATCTTCTATATAGTCTTTTTGGAGAGTGGTTCAATATCTGAAAAAAATATTCAATCAATCTTCAAACCGCAAGTGAAATGGGACTTTGCACAAAGGCAGAAAAACAAAGTCATAGTGTTAGAATTGTCAAATGTACGGTCATTAAATTACACTGTGGACAACGAAACACAAATCCACTGATCCATCATGTGTGAGTCGGTAACATTTTTTTTCAAATAAGTAAACACCATCCACAACCCGTGAAAAGAATACCTCTTCAACCTCAACGTAATTGCCCCTTGTTAACTAAGACAGATAACTGCAGCAGCATCTCTAATGTTTGGACGAATAAAAACAATACGGGAAGACAAGCAGCGAACTTTTTTCTATGGAGGAGATCAACGCACTTACTGCAGAGATGATGACACTACCGGGTAAATGCAATTCTAAGGCATTTTTACACTATTGCACAATTAACTATTAAGGACGTATATCAAGCTAAGTAATGAGTGAGAGTAAATATAATAAGTTAGAATGCTAGAGGCATTCAATGTAAAGTCATAGAATTTGTTTACTTTTCTAAGAAAATATAATGTTAATGTAGGTTTAGTAACTTATTTAATCGAGAGTATAAATGTTATTGTCTAGACAGAGATGAGTGAAGGGGGTGCTGCCAGTTAAAAGATCGATTAAGCATAAAGTACTTCCTGTTGTTAGTACGAAATTAATAGAAAACATAGGTATCGAAATACCATTTGTAAACAGTAAATCAATCAAAATAGTCACTGTCTATTTTCCGGGTGGCTCTGCATCGTCGCGAAGACGTTACGAGTTTAGTAATGAAATTAGAAAATAAATACGATCAAATAAAATCTTTTTAATTGAAGGGGATCTTAATTGCAGGCATAGCAATTGAACATGCTTAAGAGTCAATGCATGGGGTAATATACTTGCGGAGTTGAATTCTAGGCATCCTTTGATATCTTATATACTCCGCACCCTACACATGTTCCTTCAAACAGTTGGCATAATCCATCTACATTAGATTTCTATTTAACCAGCATGTCCGGTTTGTTTAGCCAACCTATAGTAATCAATGACCTAATTTCGGACCATTTGCCGGTAAAGTGTACCATTCTTTTATCACCCGTTCAAAAGAATAAAATATTTTTCGACTTTAAAAATATCAACTGGACAAGTTTTAAGAGTCAAATGCGAATATTTAGATATTAGATAGTTTAGATCAAACAGTGCCAAAGAAACGTATTTTATGTGACAATGAAAATATTCTTCTGCCTCATATGGTCCAACTTATTAAAGTCCGCAATAGCTACACATCCAGATGGACGAAGTCAAAAAACAAAACTCCTTTTATCTGTCAGAATTAAAAGTTATATGCACTTTTAAAAGGTTTAATAGCAGCGCTCAGGAATCAGGCCTGGAATAAAAAACTACTTAGCTTGAAGAAAGCTAGCAAGTCATTTTGGAACGTCATTAAGGTGATTAAGAACAAAAATGCTCTTTAGCTTCGAAAAGGCGAATGCACTAGCTAATGAATTTGTTAGTAATTATTCTATTACCACCTCCTTGTGTAGCAGTACCAACACAGAATCTATAGTTAAATAATCCGTGAATCAACTTAATACGCACCCTGTAGACGGAATTAATCATTTCATCTCTATTAATGATGAGGTAAGTGTATTGCCTACCTTAAAGACGCGTAAATCTGCTGAATTCGATGGGATCAATAATTTGTTTATTATAAATCTTATGATATCTTAGGTATCAAACATCTAACACTTATATTTAATAGATGCTTTAAGCTGTGGTACTTTTGTGATGTAAACTATAGGGGTGTTATCTCTTTCTGTCAGGGTCGAAGTAGCGAGACCCCGTCAACACGAAACCCGAATGCGACAGGTGAAAATGCATAATGTGCGCAGATTTCATAAAACACATCATGGAAAATCTTAAGTTTCCCACGATGTAAGTGTGCCTGCCTTCGCAGCAAGCGAGCGGTTGTTTAAATTTATATTTTAGTTTGGTGGTCGAATTCATTTAACACTTTCCTAATGATTGAAAAAACGGCTAAAATGATCCCTATTCTTCAAGTGTACCAATAAACCTTGCAACTATAGGCCCAATAAGTTTGCTAAGTTTCCCTAGCAAGTGCTTTAAAAAAATAATAAACAAATTGGTAGCTCACATATGCATGCATATTAGGATTCAGAGCGAATCACAGTACTGTGCACCAAGATCAACGTATTATCAAACACATTAAGGATAATTTCGCTTTTGGAAATAGCACAGGTATGGTACTGCTGATGTAGAAAGAAGACATTTGAGTTTGCTAAATAAACAGATTATAATTAATTTTCCAACTTATCTGGTTAGTCCATTCTTCTTTGTCTAGGCAAAGTCCTGAAGGTCGCTGTAAATAACTGGCTGTCCAATGATAATCCAATTGATGCAGGGGTACCCTGAGGATCGGTGCTTGCTCCAATTCTTTATAATATTTACACGTCTAACTTGCCACCACCCGAACAATTTTCAATTAGCTATGTTTGCAGATGATACCTATATTTCATACATCGGAATGCCATCGGTTTAACAACATTAAAACCAATTTTCAATCTGTTTTAAATGCAATCCAAACATTATTTTATCTGTTTGGGGTGACTGCACAAACAGCCACCTTCGCAGGCTTCAAAATTGCTCAAAATAAGCTCTTGCAAATGATTTTAAAATTACCTTGGGCTGTTTTTCACAGAGGAACTACACACGATAGTTAATACTGAACGAGTGGCACATAGAATATCCAAATTAAGTGACCGCTATAAACATGAACTGTTAGTAATTCAAATATGCAGAATTTTTTTTAATTGTGAATTTTTTTTTATTGAATTCAAATTCAAGGATTTAATTAATATTTTTCGATATGGTCTTTGGCACGAACAATTTCCTTGAAACGGTCAATAAATTGATCGCACGCTGCACGCAAGTGTGTCTGTGGAATGCGCTTTCATTCTCAGGCGAAGCGGTAACTTGAGCGCGTTCGTTGTTTGGTATTTTTTAGTGCCAATCTTAGCCTTCAAAATGCCATAGACAGAAAAGAATAATGGATTCACATCGGGAGAATTCGATAGCCATTGTGTCGAGGAAATAAAGTGCGAAACGTTTTTCGCAGCCATTCTTGATTTGTTCGGGCTTTGTGAGAAGGTGCAGAGTCCTGTTGAAATGTCCAGGGTCTTTGACCGAAATGTTTGCGTCCCCATGGTTTCAACACAGCTTCCAAGACAGTTGCACGATATAACCATCGTGTTTATCTTAACGCCACGGTCCAAAAATACAAGCGGAGACCGACCAGCAGCAGTTACTGTGGCCCCAAACCATCAAAAACGGTGGTGCTTGCTTCCTGGTGGCCATTCGTTAGTCGAAATTATCGTATGACCTCTCTGGCAGGTAAACTCGTTTTCCTTGTTGATAAATTG